>OW028588.1:7500000-8750000 GCA_932294275.1 Chloroclysta siterata
ACGAAAATGAGGGATCATTGTTTATTTTCCTTTGAAATATTGCCAGATTGACTCGATTCAAATATCTCCAAGTAAGGGTTAGTCTATCAAAATACTGTTTTTGGTCATGTGTAACGTTACATTATAGGCAAAGTAAATAATCTTTATGTATATAAGCTAGAAGTCGATTAAGAACTTAACAAAATCAATCGTCATAAGTAGGTAATATGCGGTTACTTACGACTTCATCTAGGTAAGTGAGTTAGGTACGCCTACGTCCAAGTACAAGTACACACAAGTCTCTAGCGCTAGTAGTTAAGCCGTTTAGTTTTTTATATCTCTCTTTGTTTGACCAGTTTAAAATATTTCGAAAATGTACAAAATACACACGTAATAATTGAGCTATCTGCTGATGAATACTGATTCATTGTAACCTAGCGGCTTGTCGCGGCTTCGCATGGGTGGAAATTTATTTTTTAAGCATTTTGGGATAAACCGCTGGACCGATAGACATAGAGCCTTTGATATCGCGTTTGAGCCTTTCGGGTACCTATTTTATACCACGCTCCTCCCCGCAATTCTCCGGCATTGAGTGCCGCCCGCCACACACCGACCAGCTTGAATTTGCGCAGGGCAGCTAAAATTTTTCTGTTACTATTTTAAATTCGTAATATCTTTTGAATGGAATGTCCGATTTGAAAACTTCAAGAAGTAAACTACAGGTATTGAAACAGCCTTAAATAAGAAATGATTTATTTGGATAAGGATTCATATGAAGGTATGGATAACATGGTCTGATTTTGGTCGGCATTTCTATCAACTTGTAAATGTAAATAAGAAGTTATAGTAACATAACTACAATAGTTAGACATATTGTATTGTGAAGTATTTTGTAGATATTAATATGTTCTTAAATATTGTAGATTTTTTTTGTTCTATCGACAATAGTTGCCGAAGCGCATGCGATGAAAGACATTTTTTTACACCTTCGGTTACATTATTGAATTTTTAGTAGGGATCTCCAATTTTTTCTAGTACTTAATAAATATAGCCTATTAAGGATAATGTAGCATTTTAATGGTGAAAGAATTTTTGAAATTTGACCAGTAGTTTTTGAGTTTATTCGTTACATACAAAAATACAAACATAGAAAAATACAAATCTTTCCTCTTTTTAATATTTAGTGTAGATTAGTGTAGATAAATTCTGAAATAAAAGTTGTAAACTAGAGGTGGAAATATTTTTTGTAATTTGCGAACCTGCTGTGACAACTTACCGCGGAGTAGCTGACTTTGTTCACATAGGGGTTGTGCGCCATAGCCATAGACTTGTGCGCTACCAACAAAGCAAGAGCATTCATGCCTCTATGAGCATCCAGCCCTTTCACCTTCTCCTTACTAGAAGTGTCGGATAAGTCAAATACTTTCTTCAAGTTGCGTTTCAATGAAAACGCGTTGAGCAGTTTCTCAAAGTTGGTAGTTCCTTCTTTGCCGTCGTCGAGCATAGTTCCGAGGCTTAGCAACAGGATTATGGCGAGGAAGAACGTTCTGGAAATAACAATGAGAACTTGTTTGATAGACCATAGATGATAGCCATCTATTATTATAATTAGGCTATGTGTTCACTGTAGTGTTACTATTGTTTTTTTTACAGATATTTTTTTTCCAGTCTGGAATAATAAAAAAAAATATAAATATTAGTGGACTTCCTATACAGTACTATCTAGCCCCAAACTAAGCCAGAGCTTGTAATATGGGAACCAGATAGCTGATATAATACATTAATATATATTTTTTGTATACTTATAATATTATATTATTATGTATAACACCCAGACAGAGAACAAACATCTATGTTCATCACACAAATATTTGTTCTCGGTGGGGATCGAACCCACGATTTGATTTGGACTAGAACTTTATTCTTAGCGACTTCTTTTTAATTTTAATTGTGTAGCATTAAAATACGCATGCATAGTTTTATCTAACCATAAACTATCTCACGGATGGTATCAGTATCTACCAATACTATAACACCAGAACTAATATTTACATAAAAAATACATGCATAAATAGCTCCCACCGCTGGAATCAAACCTGTCTCGTTACAGTCACGTCATAAATGTAAAAAAAACTTGCACTTGTTTTTATCAATTGTATTTAACAATTATTTGTTATAGGTGATGGTTACCACTAACATCAGGTGGGCCATCTGCTTGTTCAATCAGCTAATTGTATATAAAAAAAAAAAGGCAACAATTTCAACGAAATGATCACATTGTTGCAGAAGAGATTTTTGTCGCACGACTACACCGTGTGTCATAAAATGGCATTCTGAAAGAGGGTCATTCATTTCATCGCATCGGCGTGAACAACGACGTTTGTTTTACGATTTTTCGATTTTGTCATCTTTCATTTAAGAAACGAACGGCAAAGTTTACTTTGTTACGAAGTTTTCGAATAATGTAATATTTTTTTTGAAAAAATGGCACTTTCATTCAATAAGGTTCGCACCTCTGTTCTAAGAGTTTTTGTTAATATTTTAGTGCAGTCTGTCTATCTGTCTATCTAGAATTAGGTACTAGGTGTCTAGAATAAATCAACCAAAATGAAATCAAAATATTTTATCTTACGCTTTTATCCAACTTCAAAAAGGTAAGAGGTTTTATTTCAGACTGTATGTATTTTACCTATGTTCCAATTCCTCCGTTGATTGTGGACCGATATTGAAAATTCTTTTTTTGTTTGAAAGGGATTCTCCAGGTGATTTCATTGTCGCCAAGTTTTATTTTGAAAGAAAAAAAAGTCAAAAAAAGTCAAAATGTATTTATTCAATAAAATCACAAGGATCACTTTGAAACGTCTTAAAGCTAGGTGACTCTAGGTGCCAGTTCCACGCGACCAAAGCCTAGAAGAACAGGCAACAAACTTACGGCTTGGTTCCTACCGTTCTTTTGTATGATCCTTTTACAATGTAATATAATATATTATTGAAGTTTAGTGAGGCGTAGGCATACAGAAAAAGGTAAACATAATCAAATTTATAAGACAGCACACGCTACGCCTCAAACTAATAATACCTAATGCATAAATACAATCTATTAAATCAGAGAAAAATAAAAAAAAACACACAATAGTAGGTACAGTACAGACATTGCAGACATGTTAGTTGCCGATGGGCAGAGCGACCGGGACATCGGGCCACGCATTTTTATCAACAATATAGCTATCTAAAGTATAATAAGCTTTCCTTATTAGATTATTCTTAATGTACACTTTAAATTTTCGAATAGGAAGCCCAGTGGCACTTTCTGGAAGTTTATTGTAGAAGCGAATACCGTTCCCCATAAACGAGCCATTTACCTTTAGAAGTCGAAATTTAGGTATACATAATTTGTTTTTATTTCTAGTGTTAACGTTATGTGCATCACTCTTTTTCTTAAAGCTATCTATGTGTTTATGAGTGTATAATAGATTTTCATAAATATACTGTGAAATGACTGTGAGAATATTAATTTCTTAAAATCGCTCCCTTAATGAGTCACGTGGTTTCATTTTATAAATGGCACGTATCGCTCGTTTTTGAAGTACAAATATACTTTGTATATCAGCAGCTTTCCCCCAGAGCAAAATACCATAAGACATTACACTATGGAAGTAGCTAAAATATACTAGTCTAGCTGTAGCTTCATCTGTAAGCCATCTTATTGTGCGAACTGCGTATGCAGCCGAACTCAGTCTACCAGCAAGTGATTTGATGTGTGGACCCCACTGCAATTTTGCATCAATATTAAGTCCTAAAAAAATAGTAGAATTGACAAGGGTAAGTGATTCACCATTTAATTCAATATTGGTTGGTCGTTGAACCACATTTGGCAAAGTAAATTTAATGCATTTCGTTTTCCCAGCATTGAGCAAAAGATTATTAACAGTAAACCAGTTAAGTACTTGCGACAGAGATGCATTAACGTCATCGAAGTTAGTCTTCAATCTGTCGACTTTAAAAATTAAAGAGGTATCGTCAGCAAATAGAACTATTTCACATAAATCTTTTACAAAAGGTGGAAGGTCATTTACGTAAACTAGAAATAAGAAAGGACCCAATATCGAACCCTGAGGCACCCCTATATCAATGACCGATCCAGAAGACCTCTCACCGCCAACATCAACTTTTTGGATTCTATTGGTTAAGTAAGACTGTATAAGATCAATAGCCCGGTTTAGGATGCCGTAGTGTTTAAGTTTAGATAATAAAGTGGCATGACTTACACAGTCAAAAGCTTTGGACAGATCGCAGAATACCCCGATCGCATCTTGTGAGTGTTCCCAAGCATCATATATGTGCTTCAGGAGCGTCGAGCCGGCATCAGTCGTTGATCGACCTTTAGTAAATCCAAATTGATGACCATGAAGTAAATGTAACCTTATATCTTTGTTTACGCCATAAATTATCTATTTGCGCAAACCATAGGATATACGAGTACCACTTATGTATTCTCAACAGGTTGCAAAACGTCAATAAAATTGTTCCTTTCATTGTCGCCAGGTGTATACATGGCTTAATTAAAACGTGCGTGACGTAAAACGAGCATCATCGCGCGGCTTAGCTAATGTGATGTCATTCAATTATGGGCTCCATAATTTAATTCTCAGCGCTAAATGGCAGCTAAGCCCTTAGGATTATGGAGTTAACAATTATTATGCGAGATTTCCTACGATAAAAATATCGTTTGCAAATTATTGCAAGAAGTACGTAGGAAATGGCCTAAGCTCTCATCACATTGACTTTTTATTGAAACCAAATAGTATCCAATATACATATACAAGGTGTTCCAATACTTGTAATTAAAACTTCAGGGGGTAAAGTACCCATCAATATGAATAACTTTTTCTAAGGAACCAACACTGTGAACGCGAAAAAAAAAACAGCTTTTCATACATTTTAGTCAGGTAGGTATTGAACTTTTGCATGAAACAGCTGTTTTTTCGCTTTCAGTGTTGGTTCCTTAGAAAAAGTTATTCATATTGATGGGTACTTTAGCCCCCTGAAGCTTTAATTGCAAGTATTGGAACATCTTGTATATAATATATACATATATACGTATATATACCAAGTAGTAAGTACTTACCTAGTATTAAAAAATGTATCTAAACTTACGTGGCTAGAGTTCTTCCAAAAGAATAGGGGCGTTTGAAGTCCTTTACGGAGCACATTGTATTATGAACTTTGACCGATATCCCGACATCCAGCAGTCTGTGGTTTAGCTCCTCTTCAAGGTCGAAACTACTGCAAGAACTCGGTATGCAAACGCCCCACAGAAGACTTGAATATCTTGGCACTCGGTGACCCATCTGCAACCAAAGATTATTTGCATAAATCACAAGATAATGCCGAAAGGAGAATAAGATATCATGAAGCTAGCATTTATTAAATGAAAGAGCACTGATGGTCTAGTGGTAGCGGCCCCGCCTTCCGATCCTAAGGTCGGGTTCGAAACCGGTTGTGCACCAATGAGTTTTTCTGTTCAAAATTTATGTTCACAATGCCAGTACTCTCATACGGTGAAGGAAACATCGTGAAGAAACCGGCATGTCGTAGAACCTAAAAAGTTCTATAACGTGTGTCAAGTGCTCGAAAGGAGCCTCTTGAGGCGCACTTAAAATCCTTTCACCACACTGTTTCGAAAGAAACTAGTAGCACGACAAAAGAAAAAGAAATTAAATAAAAGTTCTAGATCTTTTCGAAAATTAAGTCTGCAAGGCGACGTACATTCAAACTAAAACATAATGTTAGCTTGATAAAATAGAAGACAATTTGTGGTTTGTAAGTAATTTGGTTCACATTTATTGTTCCTACTTCTTGTAAAAATAGTGACTACGTCTTGTTCCATGAGATCACTATCAACTCGTACTGATTATGGAATAGGGATACAATAAACAACAGTTCCATATCTCTCTCTCTCTCTTGTCGTGTCACTAGTTTCTTTCGAAACAGTGTGGTAAAAGGATTTTAACAGTTCCATATAAAGTATTAGCTTATTGTTTCCCAACTATAGGTGAGCCTAGTACACTTGGTATTCGATTGAATTGATATCTTCAACAAAGCCTCTTGGTAGGTATTCTCGTACAATTTTATGACGTGCCGATCGAAACAAAGCCTGACAAAACCTAAATTGGATCGTGGTATTGTGTTCGCGTTCAAAGGGATGGCATCGGCCGTCGCAAGAATTCTTTGTGCGGACGACCCCGGCCAGGGTCTAGTTCTAACCTATCCCAAAATTTTATGATTTTACCATAAATAGAAAAAAGCGCTAAATACTGCTCTCAAACTGTAGATGATATATCTTGAGGAACCAGAATTCCGTAATTTTGAAATTTTCAGTATGTGACGTTTTCTGTCATATTGACATTATCTGTCATATTTGTAATTTTCTGTCATATTTGTAATTTTCTGTAATATTTGTCATTTTCTGTCATATTTGACATTTTCTGTCATGTTTATCGTATATTTAGGAAATCAGTATTAAGTAGAATATAAAGAATATCCTGCAACACCGCAGGTGCTCTACAAGGAATAAGATCGGTGCTCTAAAATCGGTGCTCTAAAAATCGGTGCTCTACGAGGAATACCTCTTAAACGTGCCCTGACTGCCCCTTTCAGACATTTCGCGGATCTACAGTTCATACGTCCTGAGAGATGTTTACCGTACACAAGTAATATTACCTACATTTGTGACTCGTAAGCATCTTTTTTTTTATACAACTAGGTTATGGAACAAGCAGATGGCCCACTTGATATTAAGTGGTAACCATCACCTATAACAAAGCATTACCTCATAAGTAACGCATGATAGGAACGTGCCCTACGATGCACTGCTTATTATTATAACGTCATTATTTTGGCTTTCACATAAATTTGCTTTGCTTCTATATTTTCTTTAGGCATATACCGATTGTTATTTTAGCATTACTTTAGTTTATTTCACGGAATGGCACGTAAGTATACTTCAACACACACACACACACACAAGTAATGAGCTTGTTGCGCCCACGCGGACTAGGCAGGCCCTTTGGCAAAAATTCTTAATAATGAGGTTTTCGGATAGCTCAGTAATATACCTGCGGCAGTCTTTGCAGGGTTTAATTGTGAATTGCACAATAACAATTGTGATTCAAAATCAGGTTTGAGTCCAAATACGCTGACATAGTAGCCGATGGCTGGGTGCTGTCGGAATATTAACTAACAGAGCGAACCTTGTGGCGGTTCGCGTGTTTGCGATCTGGATGATACCGCCGGCCACCGCTGCTAATAGTCTTCATTACAGAACTATGAAGGCTGACAATGAATCGGCTGGGTTTATCTACACGCAAAATAAGGGGTGTTTTATAATATTAATGAGAGCACTGGTGGTCTAGTGGTAGCGGCCCCGCCTTCCGATCCTAAGGTCGTGGGTTCGTAACCGGTCGTGCACCAATGAGTTTTTCTGTTCAAAAAATTATGTGCACAATGCCTGTACTCTCAAACGGTGAAGGAAAACATCGTGAGGAAACCGGCATGTCGTGGAACCTAAAAAGTTCTATAACATGTGTCAAGTGCTCGAAAGGAGCCTCTTGAGGCGCACTTAAAATCCTTTCACCACACTGTTTCGAAAGAAACTAGTGACACGACAAGAGAGAGACTCATATTAATAAACAAAGTCCCGTCCTTCAGAAACTACGGAACGTAGTTTTATTTATGTACATTTTTGTTCTGGGCAATAAAGAATTTTCTATCTATCGGACGGTTTTCACCAATGAACGGAGCGATAATTAGATGTGTACCTATAATTCATTAGGGTTTTGTGTAAATTGGCTAAAATATGACGATGATTGTTGAATATGTCGTCGCTAGGTATTATGCTGGTTGGGAGCTTTACCTACTGACGTGCGCTGTGTACAAAGTAGATGTAGGCTTAAATGCTCTGCTACCCGTGCGATGCCTGGGCAGTTTTCTTGCCATGCTCCAACCTGTATGGATTTCCAAATACTGCTAGAAGTGGGTATGTTTATATTTGCTCGTATACCTTTGACTACCTTCCTTTGATTATTCTCAAAATAATCTTGAGTCAGAAATTGGTGCTCGGCCTTGCGTTCATCAACTTGAGGCATACATAGTTATGTTAAGGCGAAGACAAGAGCTAATGTGACTCTCGCTCGCACGTTTCGACATGTTAAAAGATATAAAATCACTAAACTCATTTTCGAAAAATCGCAAGATGGTTGATTGCGATTTTTCGAAAATGAGTTTAGTGATTTTATATATTTCAACATGTCGAAACGTGCGAGCGAGAAGTTGTTTGATAGTTGTCAGCCCCTTAAGCCTAACGTGCCTGTAATTACACCGGCAACCACACTCTTCACACCGAAACACAGCAACGCAACGCTGCTTGGCGGCAGAAAAGGCGTGGTGGTACTCCCCGGATATGCCCTTCACAAAGAGCTCTACTACTTTTAAAAGTGTCCCAGTCAAAGGTCAATCACGTCAAACATAATTAGTAAATTCTCTAACTCGTTTGAAAAGTTAGTAAATTTGTCAGTGAAAATCTCAGAGAAAACTCCAAAGCACATTTCCTTTCATTTGGCCTATTTTGGGTAGCTGGTGTCGTCGAAACAGTCTCTCAGTCAGAGTAGTAGACTAATCTTAAAATCTGAGAGGATATCTACCATGCCTGGGGATCTATGATGCTGTTACTTTTTCATGATTTGATAACCTTATTTTAAAGTAACAACAATGCTCTAGCATTGTTGTTGTGATATTTATAACGAAAGATTTTTCTAGGAAAAACAGATTAATTTCAGAATACCTTTCAGTGTTTTTATTATATTCTTGTAAAAATCCCCGAGAATTGAAGGCAAAAGCGAACTTTTACAATTTTGTGTTGCTAGTCATGCCTTCTAATTGTTGAAGTAATTGGAAACAATCAAGTTCTTACTACACGCTATAATTTGACATGAAAATACAATGATTCTTTACAAGTTTTACGACATAATTATTATTCTACAAGTATTTCCAAAAACTTCTTGGTGTCGTGCTCAGAATCTTAAAACGGATCCCTCGGGGACCTTGAATTCTTGGTTCCGTATGCAATCGTTATTTTACTACACGAACGAATAAAACAAAAAAACATATTGGGAAACTTCAGATTCATTTTTTTTTATACTACTTGCCGATGGAACAAGGAGATGGCCCACCTGATGTTAAGCGGTAACCATCACCTATAACAAAGCATTGCCTCGCAAGTCACGCACGATATGAACGTGACCTACGATGCACTGCCCCGCGTCCATCAACTTGAGGCATACAGATGTTAAGCCTCATGGTGCCTGTAATTTCATTGACAACCTTTTCAAACCATCTAAAGAATCTAAAAGAGTTATAAACAAGCACTTAAGGCGAATACGGGAGCTGATGTACCTCTCGCTCGCACGTTTCGACATGTTGAAAGATATGAAATCACTAAACCCATTTTCGAATAGGAAAACTTGTACGATCATAATGTTTTTTTACTAATCTGTGTGCAATGTAATGCACATAAAATGGTTGATTGCAATTTTTCGAAAATGGGTTTAGTGATTTTATGTCTTCAACATGTAGAAACGTGCGAGCAAGAGGTACATTAGCTTGTGTATTCTCGTTAACTGAATGTATAGTTTGCAGACTCGGTCATAATTTATCGGAACGAGACATTATGCTCTCTCTCTCTCTTGCACAGAACGGACGATCCTTTTGTGTGTTTTGCTTGTGTTTTTTAGATGATTTTAACCGAGTTTGCAGCGGGAGTTTAACGCGACTATAGGTTGAGCACTGACCGAGCCTGTAGCGAGAGTTAAACGCGAAATAACACCATGTACTAGTGATAAGTTGTTTGACGGTCGTCTGCGTCTTAAGGATGTACTGATAACTTTGAGAAGATACTTTTAACCTTTGTTTACAATCTTCTGTTGTATCAAAAATTGGTTATTTCACGGATTTTAGAGCTCTTTTTACGAAACTTTTTTTGCTTCTATAAAACTCTTAACACATTTTGGATGTCACAACGGTCGTAGGCGTCACGAGTCACGACAGAGCGCGTATTGTTCTAAACTGAAATTATTGAACTAGTGTGTGACATGTGACAGCCTTCACAGCTCAGTTGGTAGTAGCTCTGCCTTCTGTGCCGTAGGCCGTGGGTTCGATCCCCACCGAGATCAAACATTTGTGTGGTGAACATAGATGTTTGTTCTCTGTCTGTGTGTTATATAATATTACTAGCGGCCTGTCCCAGCTTCGCATGGGTGGTCATAAATTTTTTGAACATTTTAGGATAAACTTAGACCGTGAGTTCGAGCCTCGCGTCTACTAATTTCATACATTTGCACGTCCTTCTCCTTGAGTGAGTGAAATCGCACCCCGAGCGTGACCCGTGGACCCGTTAACATTTTTAATTTCGTCATATCTTTTGAATGGAATGTCCGATTTGAAAAATTTAAGAAGAAAGTATACTATAGGTATTGAAATCGTCTTAATTATGAAATGATTTATTTTGATAAGGATTAATACCAAGGTACAAATAAACACCCTTTTCTAGCGGCGGCATTTCAATTAAATTTTTATAATAAAAGAACACTTATTGTGACATAACTATAATAGTTAGACATATGCTGTCGCGACATTTTTTGTAGATAATGATGTGTTCTGCAAAGTCGTAGTACATTATTTTGTTCTATCATCAATAGTTTTCGCAGCGCACGCGATGTAAGGTTTTCTTTTTCCACCTTGGGTTACATTATTGGAGTTTTAGTAAGGATCCCTGATTTTTTTGAAAATATAATATAGCCTATGTTACTCAGGGATAATGTAGCATTCTTATGGTGAAAGAATTTTTGAAATCGGACCAGTAGTTTTTGAGCCTATTCGTTACATACAAAAATACAAATGTTACCTCTTTATAATATTAGTGTAGATGTAGAAGTGTAGATGTAGATTAGTGTAGATAAGTATGTATTTACAAAAAAAGTATATATATGTATTATATCAGCTATCTGGTTCCCATATTACAAGCTTTGGCTTAGTTTGGGGCTAGATAGTGCTGTGTGGAAAGTTCTTCAATGTTTATTATTATTATTGTGTAAAGCTTCTTAGCCACTCGACTTACTAGAGTCGGTGAAATGAATGAAGAGCACGGGCCTAAGCCAAGTGCACATCATTAGGTCTAGTTGGTTGTTCTTGGGTCATTAGGTCCAGTTGGTTGTTCTTGGGTTATTATTATTATTATTAATGTAGATTATTATTATTATTAATTTCTACTAGCGTACCTAACCAAACAGCTTCACAACTGTGATCCCCAGGCACGGTAGATATCCCCTTAGATCTCTTAGTACGAAATCAAGGTTATTTGAGGTAATCTAAGGGGGGTAGTCGGAGATACATCGAAATGTTACAATTGGCACTTAGCCACATTCTGCTGTAGTTGGTATTCCATACGTGACAAGTTGCAAGCCCATCGCCACTGTTAAAATAATAACTTTTCCTCACAAGTACTAATTTAATATTATTTGAGGGTATCTAAGGGGGTAGTCAGAGGAACGTCCGAATATTACATTTGGTACATACCCTCATTTTGCAGTAGTACAACAAAAAAAGTTATGTTCAAATTCTTCAAGGATTTAATAGGGCACTGAGGGCACTAGTCACATTAACTTAATTGCCCGCTACGGTGACGGTGACGGTAGCAGCGGTTATCATCAGTTTACATATAAACAAATAAATTATACCTTCTTAAGGAGCTGACATCCGTAACAATAGGTACTTCCTGCTCCAACATTTCAACATTTTGAAAGATAACCAAAAAGTTTTCTTTACTAGTTTTCTTAATTATGCAAATTATAAGTATTATAGGAAAACTACTTTTTTATATTTTGATCTTATTTAGGCTTGTTTTTAAAGGATGTCTGGCAACCTTCAGAGTAGAGAGACAACCAAAGAAGAAGTATATTTTGTAAAAAATATACACTTTGATTAAGAACATATTTTCATTTAACAATGGTGAGAAAAAGGGGAATCCCTGGCAGCTAAAACTATTAATTCGTCATCATAGCTTTAAAGCGATGCGACTGACGTCAAATAGAATGATCGACGCAAGTGAAGATCTCAATCAGACTTTCATTTGAAAAAAAAATATAGGTAACTACAACTATAAAAAAAACCGGCCAAGTGCGAGTCGGACTCGCGCACCAAGGGATCCGTAAGTTATTAAAAATATTTTTATTATATGATGTAACAAAAAAATTATGCTTTTCGCAATTTTTTCTTTATCTGTGATATAAGACGTTGCTTCTTTATGAAATGAAATGAAATGAAATGTTTATTTGCGAGAAATATGATCAGAAGTTAGTTCTTAGTGGGTAAGTAGTAGGTA
Organism: Chloroclysta siterata; assembly: GCA_932294275.1. Lineage (NCBI taxonomy): Eukaryota > Metazoa > Arthropoda > Insecta > Lepidoptera > Geometridae > Chloroclysta > Chloroclysta siterata. Next base: position 7,512,416 of record OW028588.1, read on the forward strand.
TCACATATTTCACCAAATCATTGGCATGCAAATATTTACTTTGGTACAATTAAATAATATTATCATTAAATTAAATTAAGTACCTACATTATAATAAAGTCCATAATAAATCGTCAATGAATCAATACAATTAGTAAGTCAGTGTACAAGTTCAATTATTCAAAAAATCATGAATATTATAAAAACTTTTTTCAGTTAGCCATAATTTTAACTTTTTTATAAATTGTCTGGTTGGTAAATTTATTATTTCACTGGGCACTTTATTAAATATTTGTACCCAATTTCAAGTTTCTGAGTTCACGGCAAGTACCCTGTAGGTTTTGATTCCTTTGCGAGTGTCGAAAATTTGCGGCATAAACGGCTGTATCTTTAGATTGCGTTGGCTTAGAAGTTTGATTTTTCACAGCTCCAAGGGACAGTAGACCTGAGTATTTGATATTTGATTTCAGCTTGATACCTTCACGCGTTAATGAGAAAAAGGGTGTTGACAGATAGACGGACAATAAAGTGATTCTTTAAGGGTTCCGTTTTTTCCTTTTGAGATACGGAACCCTAAAAACTATAAAATTTGATGGGTTTATGGGTAACTAGCGGCCTGTCCCAGCTTCGCATGGGTGGTCATAAATTTTTTGAACATTTTAGGATAAACTTAGACCGTGGGTTCGAGCCTCGCATCTACTTATTTCATACATTTGCACGCGCTTCTCCTTGAGTGAGTGAAATCGCACCCCGCGCGTGAACCGTGGACCCGTAAACATTTTTAATTTCGTCATATCTTTTGAATGGAATGTCCGATTTGAAAAATTTAAGAAGTAATCTATAGGTATTGAAACCGTCTTAATTATGAAATGATTTATTTGGATAAGGATTAATACCAAGGTACAAATAAAGACCCTTTTCTAGCGGAGGCATTTCAATTAATTTTTTATAATAAAAGAACACTTATTGTGACATAACTATAATAGTTAGATATATGCTGTCGCGACATTTTTTGTAGATGATAACGTGTTCTACAAAATCGTAGTACATTATTTTGTTCTATATTCAATAGTTTTCGCAGCGCACGCGATGTAAGGTTTTTTGTTTTCCACCTTGGGTTACATTATTGAAGTTTTAGTAAGGATCCCTGATTTTTTTGAAAATATAATATAGCCTATGTTACTCAGGGATAATGTAGCATTCTAATGGTGAAAGAATTTTTGAAATCGGACCAGTAGTTTTTGAGCCTATTCGTTACATACAAAAATACAAAAATACAAAAATACAAAGTTTACCTCTTTATAATATTAGTGTAGATAAATCATACGTCACAATAAAGTAGTTAAAAAATATTTAGGTTACGTAGTAAAATCTAAAAACTAGTATTTTCGAGTTTTGCAAACTAGAGATTCGGAATCAGAGAAACGTAGAGATTTCGGTTTGACGGAAAAGATAACTGTCGATATTCAAGGCTACCTACATAGTAGCCTTGAATACCGACGGTTAGCTTTTTCACAGATCCTGACCAAATAATCCAGATTAGAAATCATCACAGTCATGTATTATTATGATCGCGGAAAATCGGAGGATGGAGAAGGCTCAGAATCGGTCTTCCTGGAAAAATACTACAGGGAAGGCCTATGTCCAGCAGTGGACATAGGCCACTGCTTCAAGCTGATGATGATAACGTCTGTCGCAATTTGGGATTAAGTATACACCTAATTCAACCATGATTGCAATCTTTTTCACGGATCCTGACATAATAATCCAAATGTATCATGTCTGTCGCAACTTTGGATTAAGTACACACAAAATGATAGGATTGCATTATGCCCGAATTTTTATGAAAAATACAAAGGCTTAATATGTCGAATGACACTGGTTTATACCCATAAATTCGTCTTTTTATTTTGGTTGGTATATTTACCACAAGCTGGTGCCCGCGACTTCGCCTGCGCCAGGATTAGTCACAAAATATATATCTTTATAAATTATAGCCTAGGTGTTATTCTGATGTATAAGCTATATTGTAAAGTTTTATTAAAATCCATTCAGTAGTTTTTACATGAAAGAGTAACAAACATCCATACTTACAAACTTTCGCTTTCAAAATATTATTTACCATACCTACAGTATTTAATAAAAGTATGTAAATTGAAAGTGCATGCACTGCTACCACTAACCTATAACCACAGAATAGTTCTACGTGCCTTCTTCATAGATCCTATATGGAGATAGGAAGGCTTCAACAGGACGTTCAGGTTATGGCAGTTTCGAAATGGCTCCCGCTGTTCAAAATGTCGTAAAAACTGGAGTGCATCTAACAATTATTATTTATACTGAATATGCCAATGATCTTCGAACTTAAGTTTTTCGAAGTAACGTTGCATAAAAAAAAATGTTGCCAATGTTATAAAGCTTGGAACAAATAAACTTTAGGATGTTCTAAATAGTGAGTATCGAACAAAAAAAAAGTATAAATTAGGTTACAAATATATACTTTTTTTCTATAAAACAAATAAAAACAACAACAGAAGAAGTGAATTGAACTTTTTAAAATAACGTAAAAGGCGTAACTTTGCAATCGTACAGTCAGTTTTTTCTTACTTCCTTCCTCATTTCCTTCTAATTTCCTCATTTTCTTACATTTTTTAATCATAAAAGCCGTTAAATAGAGGACAAAAGAGCTTGGGACTGAACTATGCTCCAACTCATTACAAACACTAAACAATTAAGTAGGTACCATAATAAAATTGTAAAAAGGATCATACCAAAAATCGCTAGAAACCAAGCCGTAAGTTTCTTGCCTGTTCTTCTAGGCTTTGGTCGCGAGTAACTGACGATGAGTCACCTAGTATATAAGACGTTTCAAAGTGATCCTTGTGATTGTACTGAATAAAGACCGTTTTGATTTTGATTTTGTTGACGTTTCCGTATAGCTAAAGTCAGTTAAAAGTATAAGCGTATATGGTCTTATTCATATCGGTCGCTGAGACCTCTATTAGCTTAAATGACCGATAAGTCTGTTGCTATTTCTTTGTTTTGACATGAAATTGACAGTAAGAAGTATATTTTAGAACTGTCCAATGAGACTAACATGAAAATCTCTAGTAGCATTATTCTTAGGTTTTCTTTAGTGCTATTGAATTTATATCTATTATGTATTTTTTGTAAAGATAAATAAATAAAAAATAGCGAGGAAGGGGGCCTTTGGCTCCTCTGGAAGTCCTATAGCCAAAGCGGGTATACGAGTCGGGCAAGGTACGCGCATGGCGCAACCACCGGCCAATGCCACCTGCCTTTCGAATCAAGGTCAGGGGTAGATAACTCTGAGCTTCAGTTATATGTGTTGCAACATTATGACATTATGCACTGTCGACCACTGACCAGGCCAAAAGCGACCGCTGTTTTATGATTATACTGTCATTTTTATTAACTGTTTACGCGAATGCTGTTGCTAAGAAATGCAGTTGTAAATACTTAGGCTTAGCTTAGCTAAGGACTACATGGTGCTGTGGAATACGCCCTTTTGTACAACTATACTGCGTTTCTTCACGCATAAAATAATTATGCAATGTTTGGTTGGCAAGTCTTGCAACCTGTCTCTTATGGAATACTTATTCTGAAAAAAGTTGGACAGTTAAATATTTAAAAAACTGCATATCTCTCAGACAGACTCAAGAATAATCTACTCAACAATAAGAAAAATAATATAATAATAATTCAAGTAGAATAAGTTCACTATTTTCAGAAAAGTTTAGTTACAAAGCACATCAAATTTAGGGTTCGTTGAAAACGGTTCCATTCCACCCACACAAGCGTCTTAAATGATTTATCAAACGAGAACCAAAACTCATTTTAAGCAATAAGGAAGAAACATGTTGATATGTAGGAAGTTTAAAAAAAACACAAATGCCATAGCCGCCAGCTGTTATATTGGTTTTTTTCTACTAACACACACGGGTGTTTGGTTGGCAATATCGATCCTCACGAAACAAGACCACCACTCAATAATACGAGCCATTACTATTAGATCAATGGTTCATTTGATCTTGAATCCTCAGAGGCTTGATGGCAGGACAACGATGTAACTAAAAAAATTACTGCACCAAGAAACAAAAACCCAATTTCCCAATTTACTGGTGAACAATTAGCAAGTAAGTGTTATATGTATTAAAATTTATTATTTTATGACCTATTCAAGTTTAAGTGATAGCTATAATAAAACAATGTGTGGGTTGACAACCTAAAATGATTTGTAAAATTTTGGCACATAATTATAAATACCTACCTATCGATATAAAAAAGTATGAATGATAGTGATATTAATAAGGATGAGTCACAAATAGTTGAATGTATAATTTAATAATAATTGTGTGACTTTGAGTGTTCATTAGAAAAAAAAAAATACTGCGCCACAAAACAAAAGAAGTAGACGTTACCTAATAAAAAGCGGCTTACCTGAAATGGATTTTGCTAGGGCATGTAGCTCGTATCTCGGAGCCAGACGATCTTAGGGCCAAAATAACAACTGATTGGATCTCACAAGGTCGAGGTTGACAAGCAGATGGCCCACCTGAGTAACCGGTAACACTAAGCGGTAACCATCACCTATAACAAAGCTCTGCCCCGTCACGATAGGATCGTGCCCTACGATACACTGCCCTGCATCCATCAACTCTTGGCATACAGATGCTAAGCCTCATGTACCTATAAGTTCACCGGCAACCACACCCTTCAAACCGAAACACTGCAACGCTTGGCGGCAGAAATAGACAATGCCGGTAGAACTTTCCGGGACGAGCCCTTCACAAATAGCTAGATGGCGGGATGATCTCGTTCGCCATTTAAATGAATGGCGCACTGTTTTCAAAGATCGAGAAGTGTGGAAGGAAGGGAGAGAGGTCTTTGCTCTGCAGTAAGAAACAGGAATAAAAAAAATAAAAATATAATATTTGTAATTATTTTATTTTGTGTAGGTAACGTAAAAATTATAAATTTTGCTACGTTTCACGCCAAAACAGCAAAGCTATTCCATTTCTCTCGCCAGTCTGAGTCGAGATGCGGAATCTCGCGGAGAGTTGTGTGTGATTGCGATTCCGTTGACATAACCAGCACTGACGTTGGGAAACCAATAAATGTGTCAGCAACTCCACAATCTTTTTGTGGAAACAGAAATCCAAGGCTTCGGAATTGCTATTTTTCGCTGGCATCAAAATCGTGTCCTACGATATTTAAACTTCTGAAAAACTTTAAACTATTCCATAAAAGGCTATTAAAGCATTTTTAAATTTTCTTTAGGAATGGAATATTATAAAAAGCAAATGAAATCGTTGAAAACAAAGTTCCACTGATTTCATCGAACTGTGACTAAGCAATTTAGTATTCAGGTCCCTTACTTATTATGAATTGCACTATAGAAGTTTATTTCTTGCAAATCGGTAGAATACTAATATAACTTAATGCTAATGTATAACTACAGGTAGATTTTAGGTAGCCAACATACTTTTACTTAAAATCCGTGAATGTGACATACAGGAATCACTTGAAACGTTTTATATATTACGTAAATCTACCGCCAATTCTACACAGCCCTTGGTTTGGTATGGCTTAGTTTTTTGTATCTTACTTACATCCAGTGGCGTAGCTAGGTGAACAAGGGCCCCGGTGCATAGAGAAAGAATCGGGCTCTCACCCCCTCTTTCCACATAGCTTGAACTTATATTGGCCTTTAAAATAAATCATTAAAAAAAAATGTGAGCAGGCTCAAGGTTAGCTTTGGGAGCTGGCTGACCCTCTCTTTTCAAAGCTTAGGCTAGAGGGCCCCCTGAGCTCCGGGGCCCTGGTGCACTGCACCACCTGTACCTACGATAGCTACGCCACTGCTTACGTCTTTACAAAATAATAAGCCTCATAAAGCTCCAGTGTGGCGCCATTCAAGTGGACGCTAAAGGATTTTACATTATAAATGCCATCCCCTATAATTAGGACGCCCATTGATCGGTCTTATGGCGCTTTGGCCTATTTTCTGTGACCGTTATAAATCAGTCAATCAAGTGGGAGATATCCTGCATCTTACAATTTCGTGCCTGTAAGTCAAGAACGGATATTTATCAATGGATTTTGTGAGCTATTAATGGCCGAACCAATCTTCTGGCTATTCATTGCGAAGTTGACTGTTGGACTTTGTTTTATACTACTTTCTGATGGAACAAATAGATTTTCGTTTTGCAACTCTTAGCTCTCATTTTATTAACTAAGTTCTTTGATTAAAATTATGTTTTGAATGTAGCTCTTACAGATGTTAAGCCTCATGTGCCTGTAATTTCACCGGCAACCACACCCTACAAACCAAAAGACGGCAACGTTGCTTGGTGGCACAAAAATGCATGGCGGTAGAGTACTACCGCCATGCATTTTTGTGCCTGGGAAGTATCCCCTGACGAGCCCTTCACAAAGACCTGATTTCTTTCAAAACAAATGCTTCTGATTTTTATAATGTCCCAAAAGTTATTATCCGAGTGGGATTCGAACCTACGACCTTCCCCTTGATACGGGGCCACGCTACCACCTGCGCCATCGGATTTTAATCACACTCGACGAATAACTTAGGGACATGCTACTACGGTACCTACTTATCTATTATAAATATCATTGTGATTTCCTTATAAATTTTAAACACTATAAAACTAATAAAAAATTGAAACTTCTTCTGCTTCGGATTTTTGCATATTTATGTAGGTAGTTTTCTTCAATGTATTTGAACAGTTGTAGATACTTGTACTTACCTACTGATTTACACCGTGAACATTTATCAGATGGAAAGAAAAATTCTAGTGAAGGTTCTAGAATCAAAGATATGTGATGTCACGCTCCTCGCCGCACTTCCAAGATTTATTGTCTGTGCGCTGCGTTCTCAAGTAGAAATATACTTCGACGGTAAAGGATTTTTTTATAGTGTTTACCTACACTTAAGGTACCTACCTACCTACACTAAAATATCTCATCCCAAAAGTTAAATCAGTTTCTTATGTACTGTATCAACATATCCTATGAGTTATTCGACGGGTGTGATTAGAGTCCGATGGCGAGGGTGGCTAGCGCAGCCCCGTACCAAGGAAAAGGTGGGTTCAAAACCCACCGGATAACAACTCAGCTATACTAAGTTATACTTTTGGCATATTATAAAAATATTTGGTAAAGGAAATGTAGTGTAAGTATAAACTTTTAGTGGTCTTAAATTTTTTCCTCGGCTTTCTTGGGTTTTTGCTACCAAGTCGAAATGAGCATAAATGAAACAATTATCAGCATTAAGGCGCTGACAAACGTCAAACTCTTCGTTACTTCTATAACGCTCAAACCACTTTTCAAAAAGTGGTACGACGGTTGTTTGCGTCTACAACTTTATTGTTGTTTTCTTAAGGGGCTGACAACCATCAAACAACTTCTCGTTCGCACGTTTTGACATGTTGAAAGATATAAAATCTTTAAACTCATTTTCGAAAAATCGCAATCAACTATTTTGTGTGCAATCACATTGCACACAAAATAGTAAAAAATTCATTTTGATCGATACAAGTTTTCCTAGTTAAAAGTTTGCTTATGTACGAAAACTAGTAAAGTAAACTTTTGAGTAGGAAAACATGTATCGATCAAAATGAATTTTTTACTAAACTGTGTGCAATGTGATTGCACACAAAATGGTTGATTGCGATTTTCCGAAAATGAGTTTAGTGATTTTATATCTTTCAACATGTCGAAACGTGCGAGCGAGAGTCACATTAGCTCTTGTCTTCGCCTTAACGTATTTTGCTAACTAGAAGTTAAAATAAAAGTACATCGCAGTTTGTAATATGTCATGGCCATTTTTTTAACATAGTAGTCTGTAATTAATGTCGATCTTTCGATGGATTAATATGAGAGTATAAATCATGTATGAGTTGTAATATTTAATGTCATGTTATAATATAATAGAATAAAAAACCGGTTTTTTTTATTCTATTAAATTTACTTCTATTTCAACATACCTATATTTAGCCGGTTCCCAGGTTACCCTAGATGTATATCGAACCTGGGGAACCGGCTAAATAAATGTTTTTTGAATATTAATACTTTAAATTAATACTATAAATGTAAAAGCTTAAGACGCAGATAACCGTCAAATAACTTCTCCATTAAAACCGTTAACACGATAGCAAAACCGCAGGCTGCAGCTAGTATTATAATATAAGAATTAATGTCAAGATTGACCGTCCATTGGCAAATACATGAAAAACAAGTCGATATCATCTTCAGTACCAGTTTCTGAAGCTGTAAAATGAGACAGCGAACATCGCAACTGTCGTAAGAACGGTAAACCGTGCTGCGTCGACATCATAGCCAATATATAGGTACCATTAGCAGTGAACCTGCTTTATTCTCTAACGTCAAGTACCTAGGGCCTTAGCTGAACCATGATAAAATAACCGGCCAGGTGCAAGTCGGACTCGCGCGCAAAAAAATCACATTTGTTGTATTGTACTGGGTGCCCCCTTAAATATATATTTTATTCTGTTTTTTAGTATTTGTATAGCGGCAACAGAAATACATCATTTGTGAAAATTTCAACTGTCTATATAACTATCACGGATTATGAGATACAGCCTGGTGACAGACGAACAGACGGACGGACAGCCGAGCCGAAGACAGAGTCTTTAGTACCTAATAGGGTCCCGTTTTATCCTTTGGGTACGGAACCCTAAAAAAAGAAAAGCATAACCGTATCAACATATCCCTATAAGTTTTTCGGCGGGTGTGATTAGAGTTTGATGGCGCGGGTTGTAAATGCAGCCAGTAGGTTAGGTTTAAATAAATATATAAATATTGGTGGACTTTCCACACAGCACTAGCCCCAAACTAAGCCAAAGCTTGTAATATGGAAACCAGATAGCTGATATAATAAATGTATACTTTTTTTGTAAATACATGTTTATAACTCCCAGACAGAGAACACACATCTATTTTCATCACAAAATTTTTTGTTCTCGATGGGGATCGAACCCACGGCGCACGGCGCAGAAGGCAGAGCCACTTTCTTTTGGGATGATATGAAAATCTGATACATATCTGAAGCTAAGTGCCAGTTCCACGTGACCAAGAAGAGTAAGAGTTTTTAAGAGTAGTAGAGCTCTTTGTGAAGGGCTCATCCGGGGAAGTACTACCACCACGCCATTTTCTGCCGCCAAGCAGCGTTGCTGTGTTTCGGTTTGAAGAGTGTGGTTGCCGGTGTAATTACAGGCACATGAGGCTTAACATATGTATGCCTCAAGTTGATGGACGCAGAGCAGTGCATCATAATAGGGCACGTTCCTATCGTGCGTGACTTGCAAGGCAATGCTTTGTTATAGGTGATGGTTACCACTTAACATAAGGTGGGCCATCTGCTTGTTCCATCAGCTAGTTGTATAAAAAAAAACAAGTCTGGACAAAATAATTTTCATTTAAAACGGGATATTTACCATGATTTGTGAGTTTGATTATTTCCCGATATTTCGGCACAGTTGCATGCGCCATGATCACGGGTCGAACTAAAGTCAAAACGAGCAAGAGACAATTGTTATTGGCAGACTAAACGGTCTACCCTCTTTCGCACTCTTTTATTGCAAACGACACTACTACAACTAATATAACTTCAACAACTTATTAAATAGTTCAACTTACGTCAGTGATATTACTCCTGATGTAGTGTCCGCTATGCAGCATATAGTCTAGCTCCTTGTAGCTGTCTTCCATGCTGACTTGGAGGGAAGCCAGGCAGTACTTGCCGCGGACAGCGCCATCTATGCTGAGGCATTCGTCGAAGTCGCCGTACTGGTTGCCATTGCCACTTAGAATGCCCGATGGAGGCTTGGCCGTTGCGTCGAACACTGCAACAAATGATGCGTAAATGACCTTGAACTTTGCAATTATTATAAACACGAGGTAAGGTTCACATTAACATTAAAAAAAAAAACAGCGTTGTTGTGTTTCGGTTTGAAGAGTTTTTTTTTAATAATGAATAAACCTATTTTTTTTGAAACTCTCGCGATCATTCATAACACATATAGAAATATTAGGTACACGTTTATTTATCGCGTTTACCTTTATTATTTTGCCGACGTTTCGGCTATGTTGCAATAGCCGTGGTCGCGGGCAGATTCTACAGGTAAAAGTAAACGCGATAAATACCCGTGTACCTAATATTTCAATAATGAATAAATCGTCCTTTGACTACAATTTCACCTGATGGTAAGCGACAATGAAGCCGACGTTGGAGCAGAACGGTTTAGAAGACACCTATTCACTCCTGCCTTTAAGAGATTTAGATTATAGTGGTCAGGAAAAACAGACGACGGTAATGAGTTCCACTCCTTAACAGTTCGCATAATGTAGCTAGAATCAAAACGCTTAGTGCGAATAGATGGTATGCTAACCAGATATGGATGATACCCGGCCGTGCGTCTACTAGGTTAGTTAAAATTACAGGCACATGAGGCTTAACATCTGTATGCCTCAAGTTATGGACGCAGGGCAGTGCATCGTAGGACACGTTACTATCGTGCATAACTTATAAGTTGAGATCGGATAATCGGATGCATATTTACCTAAAGTTAATTTTTGGCTAACAAATTATGGAAACGGCTTCTTAGGATACTTTTATAAAATTAAAATACCGGGATTGTATAAATAATCGGATGTATACAGGGGCCACGTTACATGTGTACTAAGCCGAAAGGGGGTGATTCTGGGCCCCGAGGGACATATTACGTTGTAACAGGGCAATAATTGCCCTGAATTACACTTGCATGAATGACAATTATTGTCATTCGTATCACTTAAATTTGAATTTTCTGGGATCCCGGGACTTTTAGACAAAAGCAAAATTTTTATATCTCAAACCCCGGGGTTTTTCGATAAAAAGTGCTTTCCATAGTAGCCAACATCTCAACTTTAGGTAAATATGCATCCGAATATCCGATCTCTACTTATAAGGCAAAGTTTTTTTATAGGTGATGGTTACCACTTAACATAAGGTTTGTCATCTGCGTGTTCCATCAGCAAGTAAGTAGTATAAAGTACTATCAAGCATCTAAACATAAGATGATATGAGCTAAAGATGAATGGCATGCGGAAACATTTACCGCACCATAATTGCTGTTCGTGTTTTTTTGATGAGGGTGCACACCTACATTATTTATGACTTTAGGTGAAACTAACTGTACATATCATTTGACAGTTCCATCGTTTCAATCGCTTCTCATTTATAATATTCTTATTTACAGCCCTCATAGCTACTACCAACTGAGCTGAGGCCGTGGGTTCGATCCCCAACGAGAACAAACAGTAATGAACATAGATGTTTGGTCTGTGTCGGGGTGTTAATATAATATAATATACTACAAGAATGTACTTACAAAAAAAAAATAAGTATTATATCAGTTCCCAGAGTTCTTCTATAGAATAGTGAACACTACTTTCGATTTTCGATCAAGAAACCAAAGTTCAAAGTACAAGTGCGGGGAGTATTTGGAATTAGCACTTTGTACACTCAGCGACTGTATGACTAGTATGAATTTTGTGGTGTAGACTGTGTGGGTTCGATCCCACATATTACAGATTTGTGTAATAGATAAAGCTGTTCGTTCCCTCTCTCGGTGTAATGTTATATGTATTGGAAGTATGTGTTACAAAAAAAGATCTAGTTCCCATAGTTTTGAAGATATGCTTTGTTTGGGGCTAGATAGTGCTGTGTGGAATGTCCGCCAATATTTTGACTAAAAGATGGAAGTGACAAATTTACGAGACTGTTCAAATGAAAAAATATTCGCAATAAACATTTAAACCGAGCTATTTGAGTGGCACAATACAAGTGGCATCCCAAGAGGCGTCCAACTGTCAACAGAGGAGCCACTTGGACAAAGCCTGAGTAGGCTTTGTCCAAGTGCTACTGTCCATCTGCCGCATAAATTAGAGTAGAGCTCTTTGTGAAGGACTCGTCCGGGGAAGTACTACCATCACCTTACGCCTACTACGCCTTTTTCTGCCGCCATAAGCGTTGCTGTGTTTCGGTTTGAAGAGTGTGGTTGTCGGTGTAATTACAGGCACATGAGGCTTAACATCTGTATGCCTCAAGTTGACGGACGCAGGGCACTGCATCGTAGGACACGTCCCTATCGTGCGTGACTTACGAGGCAATGCTTTGTTATAGATGATGGTTACCATTTAACATCAGGGCCATCTGCGTGTTCCAAAACCAAGTTGTACAAAAAAATGGAAGGAATTGGAAAAGGCCTATGTCAAAGGGCAAACAGAGAATCCCAATTAAGATACTTAAGTAGTGAATATAGATCAAATTGTAAAAAAAAACTTATTTTTATTTACTTATGAAGAACTTATATTGACACTACACTAACTCAAAAGGATTTTTTCTTATGAGTCTTCTCACTAGGCCTGTATCTAAAAATAAAGAAATCTTTTGAGTTGGTGTAGTGTTAATATCAGTAAAATGTAGTGTAAGTGTAAACAAGTGCCATATATAAAGAACACAAAAATAAAGTGTCTTCCCCTTAAATAGAGACAGTAAGAAAAGTGTTAATGGACACCTTAATGAAGTTAAGCTAAAAATGTAGGTCAATGTAAAATTACTCATTAGCCCGCTATTGTGGCTAGATTGTAATATAAGTAGAGTACTTTGAAGTCTGTGCGTGGTTCAACACGGTAATATAAGTAGAGTACTTCAATGTACGCTAATAAAAAAAAACTTAAAGAACTGAATTGAAATGGTTAAAAGAACTTTGAGGTCTGTGCGTAGTTCAACACGTTTGTACAATTTATTTGCTCTGCTTTGAAGGGATCTTTGTCAAATAAAATGTTATTAAAGTGTGGTATGGAAGATCTTTTCAAACGCCAGTTTTGGCACATTGAACCTTGTCGTGTCAAATGTCACAGTGCAGTGGTGAAATGACAGTGGCTGGTGAATACAAAATGCCGGTGCTCATCCAAGGATGACATTGGCGTGACTGGAATTTCTAGTTCAAATAGTTCTTATGAATGCGATGCTATCGAAAACTTTGTCTGAGTATTGATGAGTGTACAACCAGGTTTTCTAAATTACTTTAATGAGCTCATTTATTTCAAAGGTTCCCTTTGCAAGGAAAACTTCAGTTGTTGGTTTTCATTTTAAATATCCTCAGTTTCTGTCCTAGTTATGCAGTCTACTAACAAAACATTGCGGTTGTCTAGACCAGAGGTACACTGACACATGCTAAAAGTATTATTCAATTCATATTTCCCTAAAAAAATATCCCAAAACCCTGACCCAAATACAGCAATAACCTAAAACCGACGGAGTCACCATTATGCGAAAACAAAAGAATTTTCTATTTCATATTTTCTGTTACCTTCCGACAAAAAGGGCCGCGTCAAAACTGTTTTTGCCGTAAATGTTCGGATTTTTTGGCATTCTGATTATAATCGGATGTATTTGCAGTTTTTATTTATTTGGAATTCATGTTTTCCACTACGAGGAAAAACCTTTCTTTCTATCCTATCATGGCTTTATTAAGGCTAATTATTTTTATTTTTCGTATGTAACCTATGACGGCGATACGAGGGTTGGTATATCGTGGTACTTTCACGTTATTTTAACGGGAGTTCTTGAGGCATGCGGCTTGTTTTTTTGTCAATGTTGTATTTACGAGTAGGTATAGTCACTAGTCAGTACCAGCGAATACTACGTAGGAATTTAACTGTTATTTCGAGTATTTTCGACTTTACCTTATGTGTCGGTAAGCAGACCACGCGTGTGTGACCGCACCAGACTACTGATTAGGGTGCCTTTGTGTCAATGACATAATGATCTAATCTCAGACTTTTGTCATGTGGGCTGGTACAACCCTTCACCTAACTATCTAAACACAACTTCACAGTTAGAGAGAATAGTCAATGTAAAAGACTATAAAATATGGAAATTGTAGTAAATGTACGTACTCAGCTAGGTAGTACCTACTCTAAACGCCTGTCGAATAAGCCAATAGCTTTGTACTCAACCTACCTATATTAGTATAATACCGACGTAAACTTTTTTCGAAAATAAAATATATATTGCTATTGTTATTGCTATATAACAGGCGATGCTATATAAAATTGTGCCCCCAAAATTAACAAGTTGGCCGACCATAGGTACCGTTCGTAGAACCTATGGCGAACATAAGCCCACAAACCGGAAATCAAAGTCAAAGTGTAGATCGATCTCCCAACTAATGGATCAATGACATTGTGAAGTTTAAGGAAAGTAGGTGGATGGAAAAGGCGTCAAAACCTTTATTCCTATGTAACTTATATCCTCCCAGTTTTCTGTGTTCACCACAAATATGTGACACTGTAACAGTGATCCAAAAGTTATCACCTTTTAAGTGCAGGTAAACACTGTGAGAACCAATATTAATGAGGCACGATTTACTAACATACAATCTTGATAATCGTAAAAGTAAACGACTCAAATATCTATAAATATTGGTGGGTATTTTTCTTACAGCGCTCTAGTTTCTTTCGGAACAGTGTGGTGAAAGGATATTAAGTGCGCCTCAAGAAGCTCCTTTAGAGCATTTGACTCATGTTATAGAACTTTTTAAGCTCTACGACATGCTGCGATGCCGTTTCCTCTCGATGTATTCCTTCACCGTACACAGACAGCACACGTTCAGCGCTGTGTCTAACCCCAAAAGGCAAAGAATGCACTCGGTCCTACCTTATTAAAATGTTACCCATATTTTTATTATAGCAATTGAAACTGAAACAGCTTCACGACTTTGATCCCCAGGCTCGGTAGATATCCCCGTAGATCTTTTAGTACCAAGTACGAACTCCAGGTTCTTTGAGGACGTCCAAGGTCAGAGGTACGTCCAAATATTACATTTGGCGCATACCGACATTTTACAGAAGTTGGTATACGTGGCAGAAGGTCCATACGTGACAGGTTGCAAGCCCATCGCCGCTGTTAGAATACTAACTGGGATGATTTTAAATTATTAAAAGTACCTAATTAATATTATATTTTGGATATTTTCCCACAGCGCTATACAGTCCCAAAAACACAAGGAATGCATTTGTTCCTACCTTACTAAAACTTTACCCATGTTTTTATTATACTTACCTACCTACCTATAAATAAGTTTGTTATTATCGTACCTGCTATTATGAGGAGTATTTCGCTTATTTTCTTGAGGGTGAGTTTTGCACAAAAGAGATCTTGCTGCAAAATGTCTGTCGTAGTTTTTTTTCAAGTTCTGAATAAGAAAAATCTCACAAATTGCAGTGATTATCTTATTATAGCCTAAGTTCAGCGTTAGCCTGAAGTATACTGTTGAACACAGGCTTTCTCTAGGTATACTCTTGTGTTTTTTTTTCTAAATTGAAAAAGTATTGTGAAAACATGCAAAACTTGTTTCAGGTTACCCAAGTTACAGTAACTGCTTGTTAACCTTTCTACTGACCACTTGTTATTGTTTTGGTGAACTCTCACATTTGTCTCACACATACTCTACCTACTCAATTAACGTCGGTAAGTTAAAATAAAAATAAATTTAAATTCTATTTTTGTCGCAAATATCGCATGTTGATTTTGTGGTGATGACAAAGTCATAAATATATCATACAAACAATAAATGATTTGATTTGATTTGAAGTGGATAGTCATGATTCGAGTTTTATAGCTACTCATTGAGTGACTTGTACTCAAACTATGATAAGAAGTTTTTAATGTTTCGGTCTAGATTTTGAAGAGATTTAGAAAAACAAAACACTCCGTTGTTTGTACGTCAGTCACCCTCCCAGAGGGTCGATATTCTAATAAACAAAATCACGGGGAGTTACGCCTACAGGATCCGCGCTCACTTCGATCCCGTTATTCGCCTCACTCACGTTGGCATTTCCAAGAAATTTACGCGGGTGGCGCTGGAAATAGTGTCCATGCATTTCTAGAAAGAACGATTTTGAGCCTTGTGCCTGTTTTATCAGCAAGTAGTATAAAAAAAAACAAAGAAAGGGAGGCAAATCGCAAATATTTAATTAACAATCACTTGTCTTGTGTTTCTTAGGCACAGTGATGGCAATCAGTATCAATTTAAAAATAAATGCCATGTGTACCTGATTATTGCGAGCTGCTTATGATATTAACGATGTAGGTATCTGAATGTATTTATTAGGTATCTAGCATGCATTTATTACCTATCAAAATTCTAGATTATTTCTTAAGTTTCGATGATTACTTGTTATTGATTTGCATCACTTTATTGATTTCTCACCAGCATTCAAATATCCGATTCAGATTTTAGTTTTTAATTGACTAAAACTTTCAAGAATCCTTGAATGCAATTCTTTCATTTTCGTAGCGGACCTGTTGCAACGAAAAAAACTTGTCGGCGTAAGTACCTAAACTTAGTCCTATTAACTGATAAAGGTTATCACTTTCAAAGTACCTTTGACCTTGTTGAATTGTGACCCAGACACAGACCCACATTTCAGAAACATGAAATTTAAGTCGAGCAAGGACTACCGGAATAAAAACAGAAGTACTAAAACTGCTGTTAAATATTGTCGTCTTATTATAAAAATGTGAGTAAGAGTAGGTTTATACGTGGTACCAACACGTCTTGGTTTATCCCGGTATTCCTGTTCCAGTTGGTTCCTGTTTTAAACTATGTTCGTCCTGAGATGGTCCATAGTCCACTTGAGAGGCAATAATGTACGGCCAAATAATGTACAGCATGATATTGCACAGCACGATAATGCACACCCAGATAATCCGTGTCCACTGGTTTGAATTATTGGGTGTACATTATCATCCCGTACAATAACATGCTGTGCAATATCGTCACGTGTCAATAATGTACACCCAGATAATGTACAGCATGATAATTGGAAGCCACTTTAGTACCGTTGAGTCGGATTGGTTAGGTTATGTTGAAACATATAAATTACGCACGAGGCGAGCGAGCAAAGCGAGCCCGCCGCTGCCGGCCGCCGAAGTGACAGAAATTAATTATTACGGTACCAAAGTGGCTTCCAAATATCATGCTGTACATTATCGTGCTGTACATTATCATGTCGTACAATAACCGGACTCGTCCACTTTACTAATATCCACAGAGTAAAAAAATTATAGCAATGAATCGTTCATTTATTCTGGTACCACTACTCTTTTACGCTCATCTTGCCGCAGGCTAAAGTCATATGATCATATACTACCTCGTCTTTCGTTGTATTTTTTCCTCAGTCATTCTACCACCAACTGAGTTGTTGATATTTTCTTTAATGATGACATCATCATTTTTTTTTATAAAATATTAATCAATTTGTTCTTTTATTAATATTTATATGATTTTAATATATCAAAAAAGCTCAATTTAGTTTAGAATCTTTTTTTCACCCAACTTATCATATTTTTTTTAATATCTTAGCGTGTAACGGAGAAGTGTTGCTATGCTCGCGAAATTTAATAATGTCTATTTTGATAATTTAGAAAAAGTAACAAAATTCTATGAGCATTACCGAGCAGTACGAAAGACATTGGCGAAATTGCGGGCTACACTGCAAAGCATGGAGGTACTATATACTGGAGGGAGCGATAAGACTTACATCCTTTTTCAACTGTGTATCAAACATTGATCATCTATCTTTGTTCTTCCCATGTAGCCTAGCTACGAGTAAAAGAAAAGAAGATGTAACTTCACTCACTCCATCTCACTCACTCACTGTCTGCGTAAATCGCGGCCGTCAGTTGATGCAATGTTTTGATCTTGTTTTGACGTTTTTGAAAAACTCGCAGCAACATTGCGATGCAGCGAAAGAAATTATGAAAATTTTTAAAGAATTATTATTGTCTAGGCAAAATATATTTGAAAAGGTGAAAGTATGTCTTGTGAAGCTGTGTTTTGTGTATCAAAAACAACAAAAGGAGGAGTACTAGACCCGGAATTGTCATTTGATACGTAATATTCTTTTTCTATTTTCATGCTAAAAAAATACGTTTTTTCTCCCATAAAGACTGTAGGAATTACATTTTATTAGTACTAGTCATATTTTCCTATGTGAAAATGATGTAAACCCATTAATTATTGCAAAATAAAATGCATTGTTTTAGTCTTCTGTTCTAGAGATGTACTTCCACCGATCAATTTAGCTTTATCGATAATATGTAAGTTTCCGTTTTTTATATGAAATATCTAATGCGGTGGGTCAGACCGGCTGTTCCTGTTGTAGTTTCAATTTTTCACACCTTATAGGCGTCTCGCGAGGGATCAATTTTTGTTTAGTTTAGTTTAGTTTAGTTTATTTATTGCGAAAAAATCTAAGTAACTTTACAGACTTAAATCTAACACGTCACTTAAATGGTACACATAAAAAGTTAAAGGATAAAAAACTTACATAACTAATAACAAAATAAATTCTACAAAAAATAAAATAAAGAAGTACTTACAAAACAAGATTGAGATCATAAAAATAGCTAAACATCTACTATAAAATATTATTTGATAAATTATTTGTACTCTAAACTCTCACAATATTGTAGGCACAATCTTTCAATAAAGGGCCATTTATCGGCGAAAATGTCCGGTTGTGCGTGTGAGGCGGTGAGGGCATTGAGGTGACGTTGACTCCTACTGATTGGGGACTGTTGGCGAGCCACGGTGCGTGCGGGCGTTACAGCGAAAAGAGGCACTCTCCCTGGGCGAAATCTAGTGCGATTTTCAGGGACACCAAGTCGACTGGCCTCATTCAACAGTTCAGGGCAGTTAAGGAGGCCCTTAAGTATGCGACATACAGTAAGGATTTGGTCAAATACCCTACGGGTTTGTAAAGAATTAAATCCTAATGTACCCTGTAGATATTGGGTAGGGTACATGAACGGGAATAACCGTGTACCTTCCGATACAAAAACCGAAGAAACCTTTTCTGCACTTTTTCAATCATAAGTGTGTATGTTCCCTGATGGGGGTTCCACACACACGCACCTGCTTCCAGTTTTGATCTTACTAGGGCAGTGTAGAGGAGCTTAATGGCATTGATATTATGAAAATCCCTACAGTTTCTTGTAACAAATCCCAATCTTTTAAAGCCGTCAGCGGCTAGTTTGCAAATGTGGTCATGGAAATTTAATTGAGTGTCAAAAAGTATACCTAAATCTTTTACGTTCTGTTCTCGTTTTAACAGTTCCCCATAGAGTTGATAATGCATTTTGAACGGTCGGGAAGATCTACTGAAGGACATAATTTGGCATTTACTGACGTTAAGGTGTAGTCGATTCTCCTCACTCCACACCTGAATCGCACTCAAATCTCGCTGCAGGGCATGACAGTCATCGATAGATTTTATTTCAATGTAAAGTTTGAGGTCATCTGCATATAGAAGGCACTTGGCGAATTCAAGTTGTTTGGCAAGATCGTCAACCATCATGATGAAAAGAAGAGGCCCTAAAGATGAGCCCTGACTTACACCCGATCTAGTGTGATACGAAGAAGAATCGAAACAGCCAAGACGAACAAACTGTTGACGGTCTCGTAGGTAATCAGCAAATAGTTTTAGTAGCTTAGGAGAGAAACCAAAGCCATTGAATTTGTTAAGCAGGATATCGTTATCTATTTGGTCGAAAGCTTTTTTAAAATCTAGGTATATCACATCTACCTGTGTTCCCGAGTCTAGCTTGGCTGCAATGTAATCTATTAAAGTGAGTAAGTTGGTGTTTACAGATCTACCTCTTCTAAAAGCGTGTTGGGCGTCACTTAAGTACGGTTCAATTTGCTTGTTCAAGTTGGCATGTAAGACACTCTCAAAGATCTTGGCGAGGGATGATAGGATTGCAATGGGCCTATAGTTCTCTGTTAAATTTGTTAAATGTTCTTGTTAAATTAAATTTGTTAAGTTAAATTAAATTAAATTTGTTCTTGTTAAATTTTACAATATTTTTTTAGGTTCTTAAATGCCCAGAATGAAGACGGGAGTGGATAAAAGCTGTTAGGCGTGAAAACTGATAGCCTACAAAATGTTCTTATGCATGGACGAAATGGCCATAAGAAATTGTATCGAGTGGGATGGACATCGCTCTCACGGTTAGGGCAATGTGGGAAACATTATTGACGATGATAGTGTTCCAGTGTCTATAATGGTTTTGGGCTTTCGCAATAAAAGTCAGCAACCAGTTAAAATTAAAAAGTTGGATTCCAATTAAAACGACTTTTTCATCCATTTCTTATTCTATCGATAGGTTAGTCAATGTTGTTCCTTCTCTAGTCACTCACGCGAATACACACAAACTAACAAAAAACGGACACGCCGAAAAACCGTAACACTACGTCTATATGATACTTAGTCTAAGCTGCAAAGGCCATACAAATAATAAGAAGAAGAAATTAACAAAATGATGATAAATGAAAGTTTGACTAGTTAGACTTAGACCTTACATAAACTAGGGGCCTCTTGGGTCTATCCTTAAACCATAAATGAACCATGGCTTAGGAGATATATACCAAAATCCCTTTTTTTAGTTTTAAGCACGCCAACCTCTTGTTCTTCACCTGTCAAGGTTGGCTGGTAGAAAATGCTGTCTAGCATTAAGCTCTCCTTTTGTACAAACTTTGTTTAGTGCAATAAATAATTAAATAAATAAATAAACTACGTTTTCTAATAACGTTTGGTCAACCCCAAGAGGAGCAAATACGTTGGTTCTGTCGAGACCTTCTATACATAATAAGATATGGGGGTATGACATGCATGAGAATCAAATTCTATGTTTTTTACGGAATAGACAGTATAGAAAAGTAGACAGAGAATCGGATTTCCCTTAATTACTTAATCAATTCAATTTTGTAATTCAATTCAATTTAAAGGCTACTCCCTATTCTGAATAAGCTTGATAATATTATGTATGATGATCATGTAGCCGGCGGAAATGATATCGACTAGGGAATAAATGTTCTCAAGTGGCTATGACTACCACAATCCGGAAGACGTAGCGAGGTAAGTACTTACGACGAAAAATTCAGAACAATAATCTTGAAATAATAATAATATAGGCCTTGCCGGTTCAATAGGAAGTGATAGCTGTCTGTCGTGACAACCAAAACTACATTCCTTTTTTTCGAAAAAATACATTACAAATTATGTTGTGCCAAATTTTCATGATTTAGAACACTTGTGGCAAAGTGGATAATTATTAGCAGTGGTAGCAAAAGCCCTGCCTTTTGATCCTAGGTGAAAGGCTTCCAGTGGATAATATTAAATGAAATCTAAGAGGTAATAGGGCTCAAACGGTAAAGGAAACCAGTTTAGTAAACAGTAACGGACCGGGGCGATAGGTAGGTACCGCAAAGTTGCAGCAAAAATATTCAGTGCCAAGATATCTTAGGAGATGTCTTCCGTGTCTGTGTGAACAGTCATGAGCTTATTTGATTTGTACAATGATTTTAATTTATTTTTCCAAACCGTAAAACTCAAACACACTTTAAAAAGATACTTACTATACCGCCACTACAGAAAATTTATTGATACACTGATTGGGGACCGAATTTTATGTCACCAATGTACTCGTGTAGGTATTGGATTTATGTATTTCGCCGGATTTGCGTTTTAAGTTATTGTTACACAATAATTAATTTATAAAAAGACTATAATAAGACTATGGTATGGGGCTCTTCAAAAAGGGCGTTTTAAAATTTTTCAAGGGTCGGCAATGCGTTAGTGATTCCTCTGGTATTGCAGGCGTTTATAGGCTACGGTAACCGCTTTCCATCAGGCGGGCCGTAAGCTTGTTTGTCTATTTAGTTGTATAAAAAACAACGTAACAATATCTACATCTACACTAATATTATAAAGAGGAAAGATTTGTATTTTTGTATGTAACGAATAGGCTCAAAAACTACTGGCCCGATTTCAAAAATTCTTTCACCGTTAGAATGCTACATTATCCCTGAGTAATATAGGCTACATTTATTACAAGATAAAATTAGGGATCCCTTCTAAAACTTCAATAATGTAACCCAAGGTCATAATTTGGCTTTCATCGCATGCGCTGCGAAAACTATTGACGATGGAACACAAAAATGTTCTACAATATTAAAGAACACATTAATATCTACAAAAAACTCAGTAATACCATATGTCTGACTATCGTAGTTATGTTTTTACATATTAAAAGTTGTTAAAAATGCCAACCGAAATCAAACCATGTTATCCACACCTTTATATTGATCCTTATCCAAATAAATTATTTCATATTCAAGGCTGTTTCAATACCTATAGATTACTTCTTGAATTTTTCATATCGGACATTCCATTCAAAAGATATTACGAAATAAAAATTTTTAGTTCGCTTTAAAAATATTAGTAAACGCGGTAGCGGGCAATAGGGCGCGTTCACTCACTCAGGGAGAAGGGCGTGCAAATGTATGAAAGAAGAAGACGCGAGACTCTAACTAAGTTTAGTCTAAGTTTATCCTAAAATGTATATCCACCCATGCGAAGCTGGGACAGGCCGCTAGTAGATAATAAACCGGTAGGTAATATTCCTTAAATGTTCATAAACAGTATTATTTTTAAAAATAATTTCAATGTAAGAAGAAATAGAAGAGACATTATGTCTTATTTACTCGATCCTTAAGGACCCCCATTCTCCTTTATACCTAAAAAGTAAATTTGCCTTTCTCTCTGATGCCCATGATCGCAACTTGAGATCTACTGACACTCTCCTTCTGGCGACTCCTAAGCATGCAACTTCTTTCCGTGGTAACTCTTTTGAGGTGGCAGCTGTAGGTCTTTGGAATTCACTTCCCATTCCCATAAAAATGGCTCCAAATAAATTAGCGTTTAAACGCTTAGTCTATGAACATTTCCTTAAACAGATCTCATCAGTTAACTAAAATGTTATAATATTGTTTTAAACCACTCATCCACTGTATTTCTGTTGGTAGCTTCGTGTAGGTACTATTGAAATGTATTTGCAGGTATATGTTTGTGTTAGGTGTAATTCTTTTAAGAGTTTCTTTCTTTTTTTCCCTCTCGTAACTTTGCATTTATTTTTAAGTAAATGTTTATTTTTAAAAATAGCACGCCATCATTTTTATCTACCTTTAAGGTTGGCAGGTAGAAAATGCTTATGGCATTAAGCCCACCTTTTGTACACATGAATTTTTATTTTTTTGTGCAATAAAGTGTTAAATAAATAATAAATAAATTTAGAAATGTTGGTACCTATATGTATATGTAGCGACAGGTCCCTATGACCTGTCGTTACATACATATGTACAACAAGCTTAGCGACATCGCTACAACATGAAATTCTGATCTACGAATGTCCGATAACAGACGATAGTTCGACCTATTGTATGGTATAAATTAATGTTGAGCAACGCGTCTGTAAAAATAGTCGTGTGAAGTCATTATGAATGAATAAAGATGCAATGAGATTATTAGGAGTACCCTCGTTCTTGTTCAACCTGTCCATATCGTTCCAAGGTCAGGACCTGAGGTCAACCCTCAGCGTAAGCAATCTAGCTTGACATCATTGAACACTGAAACCTTTTTGTTCGTAACTAATGATTTCGAAAATCAGCACTAATTTAAAAAAAACCCAATAGATTTATTTTTTATGGAAACTAGGTACAAATTGGGTGTTATGGGTTAGTATATTTGTTTCAGTACTCCAGCCTGACAGCATACTTTTAAGGCTACAAATCATGTGTAATTTATTGGGTTTCCAACAAAAAATTATTATTATATTATTAAATATTAAATTATTATTATTATTATATTAACATGGTGGCTTTCGTTTTGAAGTTACAAGGTCACGAGGCTAGTTATTGTGTGTTTATTGCTTCTTCTTGCTTTTGGTGGAGAGAGATTGGCAGCGCCTAGATGCACTTATTGATATATATTTTTTAGATATATACATACGACTTTACATTCGACAGCCTTCACAGCTCAGTTGGTGGTAGCTCTGCCTTCTCTGCCGTAGGCCGTGGGTGCGATCCCCACCGAGAACAAAC
Organism: Chloroclysta siterata; assembly: GCA_932294275.1. Lineage (NCBI taxonomy): Eukaryota > Metazoa > Arthropoda > Insecta > Lepidoptera > Geometridae > Chloroclysta > Chloroclysta siterata. The sequence continues at coordinate 7,536,451 of OW028588.1, forward strand.
ATTTGTGTGATGAACATAGATGTTTGTTCTCTGTCTGGGTGTTATATAATATTATAAGTATTAATGTACAAAAAAAAAAGTATACCTATAAGTAGTATATCACCTATGGTTCCCATATTACAAGCTTTGGCTTAGCTTGGGGCTAGATATTGCTGAGTGGAAAGTCCACCAATATAAAAAAAAAATATATGTATGTTATTTTCTTGTTTTTTATGTAGGTATTTTAAGTATTTTAGTACCATTATTTTCATTTATACCTTTAGTATTATGTTAGTTTATACTTTTGTATGTACCACTATACTACTAACCTACCACTATAGTCACCTCTCTCTAGCCTCTAAGGTTTGCTGGAAGAAAACTTTTGTTAGGGTTAAGCTCGCCTTTGTACATGTCCTCTATTTCTGTCTTTTTCCTATGTATTGTATTGTGTGCAATAAATAATTAAGAAGTTATTTTATGGAATAAGGACAGTTTTGATTTGGCAAGCATTATCTATGTAATTATAACTAAACATTCGGAGAAATAACCACTCTTCTTAGTGTTAAAACGAATAACTTAGAATCATTCAAAACAAAACTAGTTTCCTAATCTCTAGCGCTATTACCTACTAATTTTACTAATACTGCTACTTTGTATAATGTTCGGAATTTCATTCATACGAGCGATATCTACATAAATTTAAAATTAACAAAACACATCACTTGAAATGTATGATAATTTTATTTACTTATGTTCTTGTATAATTTCACTTTTAAATAGTTTGTTTTAAGGGTGTTAAAGAAAATACAGTGGGGAACCTAAAATGCAGGGTTTGAGTCATGTCTAGATAAAAACGTAATTAATTATGCTACTTCATAAAGACTGAAATGATCAGCACTTACTTTTGAGAGCCCATAATTCTAGTCGCTTCAGACTATCCAGGTACAGCTGTCCATCCTTTCTGCATTGTTCGCTGGTCGCGTTCCTTGGCACCACCACCTTAGGAAACCTGTCCCATAGTCCCAACACATTATACTCGAACTTTGCACTTTCCTCGAAACTCCCATTTCTCGCGGTGATCTTTAGTATAGTCCCATTAACAATGCTGTTGTGGATTAACTGGTCGGGGAGGGTGATTTCGATGCACTCCCGCGCAGCTGCGGCGGTTAGTGCAAGGTATAGCGCGAGTAAGCATGCGCGCGCCACCATGTTGTCAGCCGCAATGATGGCTCGCACGCATATCGCGAGTATAAACTCTTATTATCAATCGAGGATGACCCTACGCTCTGACACTACAACAATTAGTTGGGAAACTGATTGAAACAATCCATTTTCACAGGCTGAAATGGTGACACAACAGACTTTTTACACTGATTTTAAGATTGTATTGTGATCCGTTTGAAGGTTGTGTGTCAACTAAATTAGGACAAGTCTACCTTACCGATGCCGCTTATGTTAAGTTGCACGTACTATGAAACGATTAGTTGATGAGCTAACGTATTATTATTATTTTGATTGATAAAAGAAACCCACTAATGGGAAACCCTGATCGATTGTCTTTTGTTGGGTTGTTGTTCAAGAAATATTATTACGTTTATGTGGTCATAGACGTAATATGTAAACGTAACCATGTTTATGGCATTGTTTATGATGAATCAATATCGGAAATTTTATTTTGGAATAAAAAATACGGGGCTTTTGTGTTTGATTACTACCAATTAAAACATATAACGGGTTTTAATATTTTTTTTAACTAAGCTAGGCAAACAAAAAATCTGATTTCCCCATATTGAGGTATTTTTTAAATTCTGCGAATAGAAAAAATAATGAAAAAATAAAATTTGAGCCCCATGCAACCGTTAAAGGAGAACTTGGTTCTAAAATATCTGAGGGGATCAAGTTCTACCCTCAGATCATTTTCCCCTCAGTCATCTACTATTATTTATTCTGTGGTACCAAGTACAAACTCAAAAATATTTGCGGATGTCTAAGGCTTACCAAGTCTAACTTATATTTTGCAGTAGTTTTGTGCTAGAATACTAACTGAACTCCTCACGAAATTTCTGTACTATTTTTGAACAAAAAATCCATTTGATTCGAACCTACCTCTTATAGGTAATAATAAAATAAAACTTTCATTCTTGGGTACATTCCTACATCTCTGATTAAACAGCCATCCAAGCCTCACTTAGGGTTGGGATTCTGAAAATTTGGGCATTCTGAACTTCTGACGTCATTAATTCGTTAGCGAGTATATCGTTGATAGCTAGATCAAAAATGGCTTGAATTTTTCTACCTTTCTAATAAATTTTTGTTTAATTGTAATGGACTCGATTCAAACTCGCACTATTTTGGAATTTCTAACTTTATTGCCAAGGGCGTCGCCAGGCCATGAACCCCCTCCTGGGCTAGTTAATATTATAGAGGATGAGAAAAATACGAATTGTTGGTACAGTGCATGAATCTTTACAGCTTGTAGCGCGAGTCTTTGCCTCTATGGCGATTGTAATAAGAATACCTACGTCACTATTTACTATTTATTTGTATAGAGGATTCACTTGAAGTCCAAACTTATGCCGTCCCCTTGTGCTATTTTTCTGTGACTTGGCTGTGCCTTCTCAAACAAACTTTGAAATAACTTTTAATGACGTTCCAAACAAGTACTGCCCTGAACATGTTGCAAAAGTGCAGGCGAATTCACTAAAATGCTTTGAAATTTAACGTTTGCAACGGTTTTTCCATTTGGTTCTTTGTGTGATCAAAATACTAAGAAAAAGTTTTAAAATTCAACTGACTCTCCTCACTTTACAGCTTATTCAATAGGTACCTATTTGAATGTTTTGAGAAAACAATGAAAAACACTTAAAATAACAAATAAAATAGCGAATAGATTTTGATATTAGAATTGATTAATTATTAATCAATATTTTTTTATGTAATATATTATACAGAGTTACGTCCAAATATTATATTGCTGATTAAACGTATCTGTTAATTTTTTTTTGTTGATTTATTATATATTAAAATACTCAAAAGCCTGTTTTACTAGTTTTCGTACTTATGCAATTTTTTTTGTAGGAAATATTTTTTGATAGTGATCAAAATGATATTTTTGCAGACCTGTACCCCAAGTATGAGATTTGCTTACGATATTTCGTTTTTCGTTTTACGTTTTTGTTCCGTGTTCATTGCGGGTTTTGTATGAAGACGCGGTATTTATACCGATACAGAACTTTACAAAACCCGCAATGAGCACGGAGCAAAAACGATTCGTTTTTGTTCCGTGTTCATTGCGGGTTCCATATCGGTATCTCTATCGCGTCTTCATACAAAACTCGCAATGAACACGGAACAAAAACGAAAAACGAAATATCTTAAGCAAATCTCATACTTGGGGTACTGTGCTGTGTACAATGTTATTGTACACAACACATTTATACTTATGGGGCGGACAACCGCCAATCAACTTGCGCGCACATAACAAGATTTTGATAGATATAAAATTAGTGATATTAATTATGAAAATTATCACTAATATACAATAACATTGTACACAACTTGGTTGATTGCGATTTTTCATAATTAATATCACTATTTTTACATCTATCGAAATGTTGATTGACGGTTGTCCGCCCCATAAGTATAAACCTGCCTACTTCCTTTCACATTATATAAATGTGTAAATAAATAAATATTGGTGGACTTTGCACACAGCACTATCTCGCCCCAAACTAAGCCAAAGCTTGTAATATGGGAACCAGATAGCTGATATAATACATATCATACTTTTTTTTTGTAAATACATACTTATAATATTATATAACACCCAGACAGAGAACAAACATCAATGTTCATCACACAAAAAATAATATCATGTAAGTTGACATTGGTTCATACCTTTCAGAAGCAAACAGTTGGGGTAAAAAGCTTTCACGGCCACGCACCGGATGCTTCAAGGTATACTCATACATAATCTATGACACAACCTCGAATTTTGTCAAGGTCACTCACGGGTTACGGCCTCACGTAACTCCATAGGTTTTGGCTAACTTTCGTTTTTTCTGACTTAGGTATAGCACCACTGGTTATTTTTATTTTATAGTACCTGCTGATGAAACAGATAGATGGCCAACCTGATGTGATGTGCCCACCATAGTGGGAGTGCACACTTTTGCACTTAAAGATGGATTTTTATATCTGGTTGTCTGTTTATCTCGTTTTTGTATGGTTCTGTTCGTGATGACCGTTCGATTTTATTTATCACTTTAGCTTGCTTTTGCATATGAAGGTTTTAATCCCCACCTTCTGATCGTAAGGGCGTGGGATCGAACCCGGTCATGCACTAATGGTTTTTTATTTTAAAGTGCAATTCCAGTGCTCTCGAACGGTGAAGGAAAACATTTAAATTAAGTGAAGATATGGTTTCTAGATAAAGTTTAACTGAAATTCAAAATATTTGATGTTAGTTTAAAAAAATATATGTAGGTATACCTTGCACTGAGAATCAGCCGTCGTCGAATGTTTTATCCAATTATTATATATGCTCAGAGATCTCATCTCACTTACTCGATCAAATATTCATTTAAGCTTAGGAATGTGTAATGATAAATCCATTAAACTGTATGAATCGGTTTAATTAGGACGTCTATATGTACTGTTTATGTAAATACTTACCTTGAGCCATTCACAATCATACTTTCAATTAAATTTGTTGAAAAAGAAACAACAGTTGTTGTGCCATCACTAGATCGTTCGCAACGGTCTGCAGATAGCTCAACAGATTTATGTGTATTTGTACATTTTGTAAAAACTTGTATTCATTGTAATTTTCTTTATAAATTGTACAAGGTGTTCCAATACTTGTGTTTAAAATTTTCAGGGGGCTAAAGTACCCATCAATATGAATAACTTTTTCTATGAAACCAACACTGTAAACGCGAAAAAAAACAGCTGTTTCATACAAAAGTTCAATACCTAGCTGGCTAAAATGTATGAAACAGCTGTTATTTTTCGCGTTCACAGTGTTGTTTCCTTAGAAAAAGTTATTCATATTGATGGGTACTTTAGTCCCCTGAACACAAGTATTGGAACACCTTGTATAGTAGGTATAATTAATTATATTGTAATGGTATATTGTATGTATATACAAAATAAGTGTCCAAGTATTATATCAGCTATTTGGTTCCTAGTAAGCTTTACCTATGTTGGGGCTAGATAGTGTTGTGTGGAATGAAATAAATATAAAAAAAAAGTTTTCAGTTCAGACATCAGAATTGTTTTGTTTCCGATTGATAATGGAAATATTTATAGATAGGTAGGTAACAAGAGTTACTATAAGTCAAACGCGTATAACTATAAGTATAGATAGGTAGGTAACCAGCGTTACTATGCCTAGGTTAAAAGCGTATAACTTGAGAGCACTGGTGGTCTAGTGGTAGCGGCACCGCCTTCAGATCCTAAGGTCAAAACCAGTGGGTTCAAAACCAGTTTTTCTGTTCAAAAATTTATGTGCACAGTACCAGAACTCACAAACGGTGAAGGAAAACATCGTAAGAAAACCGGCACGTCGTAGAACCTAAAAAGTTCTATAACATGTGTCAAGTGCTCGAAACGAGCCTCTTGAGGCGCACTTAAAATCCTTTCACCACACTGTTTCGAAAGAAACTAGTGACATGGCAAGAGAGAGAAGAGAATAGAATTGCATCTTGTAACAATGAGTATTAAATACAAACTTTATTGTTTGACAATCTCCGGAAGAACTTGCGAGCTAATACAAAAAATTTAAAAGAGAGATTAAAATTTCGATTGACGACAAGAAAAAGAAGCGAAGGTATAACTATAATTATAAAAAAATACATCGCGAAGTATTTTCGAGCTCGATGACCGAGACCTAAAATCGATGCTTTAATGCTCTAAACACTTTTACAAACAGTATATTGATAGATACGAGTATTTGTTGAATTTTTAAGAGGCTTGTTATATTTTCAAGGAATCGGCCTTCAATATTCTTTTAAAATTCTGATGCCAAAGACTTAACTACTTGGTAATTGATGTAGCTATACCTTCCAACTTAAACGTTTTACCATTGAAACTTGATTTTATGGTTAACTCTGAACAAAGCTAGATTATCATACAAAAGAACTGTAGGTACAAAGCTGTAAGTTTGTTCCCTGTTGCGGACCCTCACAGCTCAATTGGTTTTAGCTCTGCCTTCTGCACTGTAGGCCGTGGGTTCGATCTCCACTGAGAACAAATGTATTGTGTGATGAATATAAGATGTTATTTCTCTGTCGGGTGTTATACAAGGTGTAAAAATACCACTGCTGAAAACTTCAGGGGACTAAAGTACCCATCAATATGCATAAGTTTTTCTAAGGAACCAACACTGTGAACGCGAAAAAAAATACTCCCCGCATTTGTACTTCGGACTTTGGTTTCTTGATAGTAGTACAAAATCCAAAGTAGTTTTCAGTCTTCTATAGAAGAACTAAACTATGATAGAATAGTTCGGTAATTATTGTGTATTCTGTGGCTAGGTAGTGCCGTACAAAAGTTCAATACTTACCTGGCTAAAATGTATGAAACAGCTGTTTTTTTATCGCGTTCACAGTGTTGGTTCCTTAGAAAAAGTTATTCATATTGATGGGTACTATAGCCCCCTGAAGTTTTCGTTAGAGGTATTTTAACACCTTGTATAAGTATTATATCAGCTATCTGGTTCCCATATTACAAGGTTTGCTTAGTTTGGGGCTAGATAGTGCTGTGTGGAATTTCCACCAATATAACCAATATGATGCTCTTCTATAGGCTTGGTCGCGTCGACGCGTGCGAAGTCGCACCTAGATTCACCTAGCTTTAAAAGGTTTCAAAGTGATTCTTGTGATTCTATTAAGGGGCTGACAACTATCAAACAACTTATCGCTCGCACGTTTGGACATCTTGAAAGATATAAAATAACTAAACCCATTTTCGAAATATCGCAATCAACCATTTTTCGATAAAAACATCCAAGAAACCTACGGCTTGGCTCCTACAGTTTTTTTTGTAAAATTATTGCACAAAATACACATGTAATAAATCTCTAACAAGGACCGTTGAATACCTATTACTACTGTTGTCTAGTTTCCTCGTAGGTATAATCAAATTATTAATCTCTCTTGAATTTTTTTTGTATTATCTCTCAAGTTCTTCCGGAGATTGTCAAACAATAAAGTTTTTATTTAATCCTCATAGTTACAAGATGCAATTATATTCTCATCTCTCTCTTGTCGTGTCACTAGTTTCTTTTGAAACAGTGTGGTGAAAGGATTGCGCCTCAAGAGGCTCCTTTCGAGCACTTGACACATGTTATAGAACTATTAGGTTCTACGACAGTTTCACGATGTTTGCCTTCGCCGTTTGAGAGTACTGGCATTGTGCACATGAATTTTTGAACTGAAAAACTCATTGGTACACGACCGGATTCGGACCCACGACCTTAGGGTCGGAAGGCCGGGCCGCTACCACTAGACCGCCAGTGTTCTCAAAGGAATTGTATTGATTTCATGTAGGTATGAAATACCCTGATAGTTTTTGTCTATATGATGGCAGCCATAAAACCGAGTATAAGGCGACTTAATATCGTCCTGGATATTATACTTTTATAACGTCATCAATATTAATGGTTATATCACGGACATTTACTAAGGGCGGCTTTTACTTTTTTTTATTCTTCTTGTCGTGACACTAGCATTTTTTTAGAGTTCCGTAGCCCAAGGGTAAAACGGGACCCTATTACTAAGACTCCGCTGTCCGTCTGTCTGTCTGCCTGCCACCAGGCTGTATCTCATGAAATGTGATAGTTAGACAGTTGAAACTTTCACTTCAACACCTTTTCCATTTTCCAGCTGGAATATGAAAAAGTTAATGTTATAAAATATTATAAATGTTCTCAATATAATCTTATTTAAGTAAGATTATATTGAGAACATATAAAAGTTAACATTTTGAGCGCACTCTTTTGAAAGAGTGGCTAAAACATCCTTTTTGAATTTGATATTATTTTTATTAAATACATCAATTCTTTCATTATAATTTATTATTTAGGGACTGACAGACAGACACCCGTCAACGTACCTCGTGCTCGCACATTTAAACATTTGAAGGATATAAAAGCACTGAATTTATTTATAAAAATGCAATCAACCAAGTTGTGTGCAATACATTTCGTAATAACATTGCACACAGTTCAGCAAAAATATAATTTTGATCCAAACAAGTTTACTAAATATCTTTCAATATGTTGAAATGTGCAAGCAAGAGGTACATAGCGGTAGTCTCCATCTTAACTGGAACCAAGTTCATTACCACTGGCATCACGCGGTTTATCGACTGAGATGGTCTAGACCAGTGGTTCCCAAAGTTGTCTGCGCTACGACCCATCTAATACAAGTTTACAAACTCGGGACCCACCTATAGGAAATTTAACCGTTACCAATATGGATAAAGGACTTTTCAAATCTTCTTCTTCTTGTCGTGTCACTAGTTTTTTTCGAAACAGTGTGGCGAAAGGATTTTAAGTGCGCCTCAAGAGGCTCTTTTCAAATAACAGACAAAGTTTTAATACAATTTTTATTACTTAATTAAATAACTACATCAAAAAAGTTATTTCAATGGGAAGGATGCAATTGTTTCCTATGTTTGGCCATTACAGTTTTGATATCAACTTCAACTCTAGTTACTTTTAATCGCAATAAGTCCAATTTATTCCGGTATTTGGTTTTAATGGTCACCATAATATTAGAAAATCCGGCCTCATATAAGCATGAGGTAGTAAAAAGGAGGAGCACTTTCATAGCTTCATCAAACAGGCATGGATAGTTACCAGCAACCGAGAGCCAGAATCTTGTTAATTGCTTACGATTGAATGTATTTTTTAGTGACGAACTTTAGTGGCGCTTACGATCCGTCCGACGTCAGTCGCCCGCCACCCGTTTGTTGGCACTATGGTAAACTAGGGGTCGCGACCCACTGTTGGTTCGCGACTCCCAGTTTGGGAAACCCTGGTCTAGACTTGACTTGCACAACACTATGTTGTAATACGATGAGAGACAACGGGTCGGTAATAATAAAAAATAACTGCAAAAAGGTTAAGATATGACAAAATGCACACAGCTCGGTTGGAAGTAACTTTGCCTATTGCGCTGTAGCTTGTGGGTTCGATACCCACACAGGACAAACATTTGTCTAATAAACATCATTTATGATGTTCCTTTCTTGTGTTTGTCCTCCGTTTGGATGTTATAATTTAATATGGATAATTTTGTTTACAATAAATAAGTAATAACAACTGTCTGGTTCACATAGTGCCAATAGCTTGCTTTGATTGGGTAGGTACATAGTAACTACTGGAGCCTAAATAGTGCTGTGTGGAATATCCACCTATTTATTTATTTCCTTGAACTTATCTATTATTTATTGTATGTTATATAGAAAATTATTAAAACAAGTTAAATGAAAATACAAAAATTATATGCCGGAAATTACACAATGCAAAAAAATACACGGAAATATATTTATTGGACAACAATAGTTAAAACATGTTTATTAATCTTTATTATGACCATAACAAATTAACAAAATAAGTAATGTTTTAATTTTATAAGTGAGTTAAAAAGTAGTAGAGCTCTTTGTGAAGGGCTCGTCCGGGGAAGTACTACCACCACGCCTTTTTCTGCCGCCAACAGCGTTGCTGTGTTTCGGTTTGAAGAGTGTGTTTGCCGGTGTAATTACAGGCACATGAGGCTTAACATCTGTGTGCCTCGGGTTGATGGACGCAGGGCGGTGCATCGTAGGGCGCGTTCCTATCGTGCGTGACTTACGAGGCAATGCTTTGTTATAGGTGATGGTTGCCGCTTAACATCAGGTGGGCCATCTGCTTGTTCCATCAGCTAGTAGTATAAAAAAAAGATGGTTTTATTGTCATCCTTACATTTTTTAAGACGCATCAGGGCAGTACATCGTAGGTCACGTTCCTATCGTGCGTGTTTTGCGAGGTATTTGTTTGTTATGGCTGATGGTTACCACTCAACATCAGACTCCATCTGCTTGTTCCACCAGCAAAGTTTAAATTAAACTTCAATTGTTTAAAAACTTTTCACCCAACCGTCACTTGCATCAACTTTATCAAGAAAATACATCGCGAATAGCTGCACATAGAATTCCTATGCTAAACCTGATTCTGCAAGTATATGAGGTTCTTGACTCGTAGGGCCAATGGCTGTCCTTGGCCCCAGGCCATGGCAGTGGACACTAATGTAACCGTAGAGCTGTTTATACAAGGTGTTCCAATACTTGTGCTTAAAAACTTCAGGGGGCTAAAGTACCTACCCATCAATATGAATACCTTTTTCTATACATTTTAGCCAGGTAGGAAACCGCTGTTTTTTTTTCGCGTTCACAGTATTGGTTCCTTAGAAAAGTTATTCATATTGATGTGTACTTTAGCCCCCTAAAGTTTTTAAATACAAGTATTGGAACATCTGTATACAACGTGTAACATAATACCCCTATCAAAGACCATGTGATCAGACCAAGCACTTACTTTGACGTATGCAAAGGTTGAATATATCGTTCTTGAAATTCCCATACAAAAGTTAAATTAATATTGTCTTAGAAATTTGCAACACCCTTGATACTGTTTACGTAAGTACCAAGGTCACGTACACACGGAACGTACAAACAGCTGTGAATAGGGCTGCTTTATGGTGTGTTTAGTTTCATATTGGAGGAACGTTTAAGAGGCGTTTCAGAAATGAAAAACTACGAAATTTTATAAGTTGTAAATCAAAAGGTGTTTGCCATGACTTGTAGAATACCCAGCTCTCGGGGTTATAGGGGTATTATGTTACACGTTGTATACATTATGCCGTTACGCGTTATTATATAATCTTGAGTGTGCCGATGTTGCCTAGTTTGGATGAATAAAGCACTTTATGATCACATGGTGGTAATATGAATACCTACCATTTTCGGTTATGCCTACGCCTCACTTAATGCGATTGGCTTAACACGAGAGCTTCAATATTGTGCTATATTACATTGTAACAAGGATCATACAAAAGAACGGTAGGAAACAAGCCTAAAGTTTGTTGCCTGTTCTTCTAGACTTTGGTCGCGTGGAACTGGCACATAGATCCACCTAGTTTTAAACGTTTCTAAGTGATCATTGTGATTTTACTGAATAAATACCTTTTGACTTTGACTTTGATTTACTTCTTCTCGTTGTTGTGTAACTAGTTTCTTAAGTAACAGTGTGTGCGCCTCAAACAGGCTCCTTTCGAGCACTTAACACATTTGATTTTTTTTCTACGACATGCCGGTTCCCTCACGATGTTTTCCTTCACCGTTTGAGTGTACAAACACAGAGCACATAAATTTACAATTAACTAAAATTTAATGACTTATTTATTTAGGGACAACAAACAGCTACAAAAATATTATTATAATCATAACAAATTAAAAAAACACAGGTATAGGTATGACCGGTGCTCATAAACCGGAATAGTATCCTGCTAATATTATAAACGCGAAAGTTTGTAAGTATGGATGGATGGATGGATGGATGTTTGTTACTCTTCGTACGTACTCTCGTTCGTTACGTCAAAACTACTTATACATCAGAATAACACATAGGCTACAATTTATAAAGATATTGTGTGACTAATCCTGCGCAGACGAAGTCGCGGGCACCAGCTTGTAGGTATATATAATTTTATAGCACATAAGAGTTTATTCATAAGAATAGTAAAACATAGTTTTAAATAAAGCTCAACTATAATTAGACGCATAAAAATTATAGTGGTATCATTTGTGTTGATCCATCCTTGTGGTTTTATGACACACATGATTTTACATCAACACGAACATGTTTTAAGAGGCCGACAACCGTCAAATAACTTATTGCTCACACATTTCCATATTTTTGAAGATAAAATTATAAAAATATTGCATCAACATCACACAAACATGTTTGCACTGGCCGACAATCGGCAAACTACTTCTTGCTAACACATTTGAACATTATAAGAATGAATGTAATATTGAAAGCAAACAACATTATTTCCGAGGTTAATATAACAAAGTTTAATTAAAAAATAAACATTTTATCATTTAAAATTTTCGGACACACATTTTTTGATAGGTAAACGTTTTTGGAACAAAACACACCATTTTATATGTAGGTATGTGTGTTTTTATATATTTTTTTTATGAGCGAGTAAGAAGTTGTTTGATGGTTGTCTGCGTCTTAATAAGTAGTAGCATACAGTTGTAGCATACTTAGCACATGCATATCTTGCATTTTATTTGTATTAATAATATTATGTATATAAGTTTAGTTTATGACTACTAATTACTAACTACTAATAACTAATTTAAAATGGAACCCCAAATTTCTTAAAACGTATATACCAATCTACTTTATGAAAGAAACAACTTTGAAGCACGGCACGGTAGATATCCCTTCAGATCTCTTAGTAAGTACGAATTCGAGATTCTTTGAGGACGTCAGACAGTCAGAGGTATTTTATATTTAGCACATACCCTATTCTGCAGTAGTTCGTTTATTCAACTATAATTATTCTACTAGCTCGTGCCCGCGACTTCGTTTGCGCAGGATTAGTATTTCGAGCAGCTTATATTAGCGTGGCGTACTACATATGTGTAACTCTAGCGGTTTTGGCAGCGCACGTAGATGGTAGATTTTTTCCTACTTACTTGACACTTATCGTCATATTTTGGACAATTCACACAATATCTTTATAAATTGTAGCCTATGTGTTATTCTGATGCTATATTATTAGCTATATTATTGTAAAGTTTCATTAAAATCCATTCAGTAGTTTTTACGTGAAAGAGTAACACACATCCATCCATCCATCCATCCATCCATCCATATTTACAAACTTTCGCGTTTATAACATAAAGTGGGATAACTACTGCTTAATAATATATACCTACCCAGTTATGGCAAACTCATCGGATATAATAATATTATTTTGCCCAACATTGTCGTGTAATGCTAACTATAGGATGCGATCAAAGTTGTGTTTCATAGCGAAAATGTTTCTTAAGAAGTTTCATGCTGTTATTTTTTTTTATACAACTAGCTGATGGAACAAGCAGATGGCCCACCTGATGTTAAGCCTCATGTGCCTGTAATTACACCGGTAACCACACTCTTCAAACAGAAACACAGCGTTGCTGCTTGGCGGCAGAAAAAGGCGTGGTGGTAGTACTTCCCCGGACGAGCCACACACAAAGAGCTCTACTTCTTCTTATTTATAAATACGTAGGTAGACTGTAGAATTGCCTAGGCGAGCACTGATGGCCCAGCGGTGGCAGCCCGTCTTCTGATCTAAGGTCATCGGTTGAAAACCGGTCGTGCACCTTTGAGTTTTTCTGTTCAAAATGTATGTGCACAGTCTCAGTATAGAACGCGCAACGGATCTAAGTCCCTCTGAAGTCAGGCACTATTGCAAATACATAATACGATAATCAATTAAAATATTTTAATAATCGGTCATATTTCGATTTATGATAATTGTAGACGAGTCACATCTTTAGCCATCTACGCACCTCTCGCTCACTTCCAATCTGTTACTAAAATAGAGATTGCGCAGGTTGCTGTAGCTAACTTCAGCGAGACTTAGATCCGTCGCGTGTACTGTACTCTAAAACAGTGAAGGTCAACATCGTGAGGATGAACGTACCGGCATGTCGTATAGAACCTAACAAATTCTAAAAACATGTGTCAAGTGCTCGAAATGAGCATTTTTGAGGCGCACTTAAAAGCCTTTCATCACACTGTTTCGAGAAACCTAGTGACACGACAGGAAGAATAATTGATACTACGCAAATAATAATTCGCATAAATTCCATACATACCTACATTTATTGTATTCACGTTGCTCGAAGTTAATAGTTTTCAGGTATGTAAAATAACTTATTTGCAAATAAAAACCCTCTCAAATACACTGAAAAACCTGAAACAAAACATTTGATGAACGGAACCACAAACCATAACGTCATTACGCCCCATAACCACAGAATAAATAACAGTGTTACTTCCGTACGTGTGTGATTTGAAATAATATATCAACGAAACCTCCAATTATTCCCCAACTTCCGTTATTTTGCCCTTCAACCCTTTATTTACTTAACCCTAATTCCCCCAAAGGCCCTTTGTAAAGTTATAGGCCAATTACTCATAGTTTTGACATTCCTATTACAATAATTACCATACAATACAATTGATTCAAATGCTGATTTACGTCGAGTGTACAAAATATTTACCAATAAAACTTGCATCTATGCGAGTGTCTTCCCAAGAGCTCTACATGTGTATGTGTTTTTATTTATGTATTAGTTACATATTTTAAAATGTTTTTTTTATAGCTTTAGTTTATTGCATAGTGCACCATAGCTAACCTTTTTGTTTTTGGCCCCTCTTAATCCGAAGGTTGTTTGGAAGAGATAGCTTTTAGCGATAAATCCGTACATTGTACATTTGTGTCTTTTTAATTGCTGTAATTTGTTTCATATTTTGTTCATTTTTGAGGAGTGATTACCCACTGATAGGTTTTTTTTGCTGCACTGCACTGCTTTGTCGGGATGCTGATGATGATGATAAACCTCTAACTAACTCTACCTATGATAATTACATTATTGCACAAAACACTTTGACCAAGGACATGCCCTATAATAATAATAATATAAACTTTATTTAAGGCTACATAAAAATAAAATACAATTCTGGTCCATATGTCAGCGAACTTTTCTTTTACTTATATTTTGACAGCCTTCACAGCTCAGTTGGTAGTAGCTCTGCCCTTTGCGCCGTAGGCCGTGGGTTCGATCCCCACACAGAACAAACATTTGTGTGATGAACATAGATGTTTGTTCTCTGTCTGCGTGTTATATAATATTATAAGTATGAATTTACAAAAAAAAGTATATATGTATTATATCAGCTATCTGGTTCCCATATCACAAGCTTTGGCTTAGTTTGGGGCTAGATGGTGCTGTGTGGAAAGTCCACCAATATTTATTTATTTTTATTTATAAACATTAGATAAGTCTCAATAAGTATTTAATGCTTTTTCTATTTGTGAAGACTTATTATTAGTCATTTGTTTTTTTTTAATGCTTATAAAGTTTTTATGTGCACTCACGGCCGGTTTTTGAAAATTCGATTAAAACTAATCGGATGTCAAGTCACTCGCCATTTCAGCTGTTACATCGAATTAGATAGAGATGTACACTTACTTTTCCTTAAAAAAAATAACATACCCAGTCAAGCATAAGTATACTTGGAGCTCTTGGAAATAGCCCCGTCGCGTGTTGCGACAGCGTTGCAAGGGCAGCACAAGAATACTTGTAATTTCACAACACGCTTTTGTTTTATTTTGACTGAAGACTTGAACCCTGGATTGAAGGCAATTTACCAATGGTAATGATGGTTTGACCCCAATAGCGGCATTGATGTAGGTACCTCGATGATCCATATTTAGAATAATATTACTTTATAGGTACACCATCATTTAAAAAAAAAATAATTGGTCAGTACCATTGCATATGTATGGACGGTTATAAAAGACGGACATATAAATAATAAAAAAATAAATGAACCAAGTTATAGATTACACATAAGTGGACAGCCTTCACAGCTCAGTTGGTAGTAGCTCTGCCTTCTGTGCCGTAGGCAGTGGGTTCTATCCCCACCGAGAACAAATATTTGATGCACATAGATGTTTGTTCTCTGTCTGGGTGTTATATAAAATTATTGATCGAGTGAGCGAAGCGAACGAAGATCTTAGTTTCAACTTGGGCGATTTGGCATTTTATGTATGTATGTATGTATGTATGTATGTATGTATGTATGTATGTATGTATGTTTGTCTGGCGATAACTTTAGAACCGTTGATCCGATCTGCATGAAATTTGATATGTCGATAGCTTGTACTTGAGAAATTTACTGGTAAGTATATGAGTAAAATCGGATGAAGGGTTTTTGAGATATGGGGTTTTTTAAGAGGGCAAAAATAAAAAAAGTTACATAAAAAAATCAAGTTACATGTCATATGAAAGGGCTTTGTTTGGACATTCCAAAACAATTTTTACTTTTTTTTGGGACGCTCGGTTTTCGAGATAAAATTTAAAAAGTTAAATTAAGATAACCAGCGATCCAAGAGCTCCCATCTCTAAGAGTTTCGTTGACATCAAGGTTTTTCTACTGGTCGGCCAGTTACTTTGATTTTTCCTATTTTTTTTTCTTGAAATAAATTAAGGAGGTACTCAGTTCTCATAAAATGGTGACGACGACCAGGTCTGATGATGGAGCCAAGGTCTGTTCAACGGAACTCTTCAATAAATAGGCCAATAGAGTTGAAACTTGGTAACCATACCAAGTTAGTTAGAGGTAGTCAGAAAAAAGTCCAAAGATAATGTTTGGACTTGCCTCTGACTACTACCGACTCAAAGTTTTGATTCGTTCGTCGGGTCGCATCACGAGATCTCAGTTCGGGGCGAACTACTAGTAAGTATGTATTTACAAAAAAAAAAGGTTTAAGTAGTATAACAGCTATCTGGTTCTCATATTACAAGCTTTGGCTTAGTTTGGTGCGGGATAGTGCTGTGTGGAATGTCCACCAATATTTATTTATTTTATTAAAAAAATTATAAATCATGCTAAATACATAAATTAAATATGTATTAATTAACGACATAACTAAACTAATTTGAATTGCCATCCAACGTGAATTCTGAAAAAGGAACGCTTAGTCATCAGCAGGGCCTAAGAACGATCATGTCGTGATGATCAACTTAACTAAGATTTTGATTAATCTAAACAAGATATCGACAATCAAGCTTATAAGTCACTTGATTGGAGTGCATTTCTTTCAACGTAGCAATAGCGATGGCAATAGTAATAAAATGAGTCGATGCTTGTTTATTTAATAATCTCACTTCTATCGTTATCTGCTTGTTCCATAAGCTGATTGTATAAAAAAAAACTGCTTGTTGCGGTAGACATTTGTCGTGTTGTCTTGTCGAAAAAGCTTTGTTTGGCGGACAGGCACGGATCTAGCCTTCGAAAAAAGGTTGTGATCACAGCAGCCCAAAAATCAGCCAAGTGCGAGTTGGACTATGAACTCGCCCATGATCGAAGAAAATGTTTACAAAATATATGACGCCCTGACCAAGATTTTGTACAGTGTATAGTTTCACGTAGGCAAAGCCGCGGGGCGACCACTGTGTGTGAGACGTCACAAGCCTATTATAGTTGTGGGCATACCCATCGCGCCCACAACGGTGGATCTGCGCTTGTTAACATGTGCATCGATTTTCCAAAGACATAACCTAAATATTTTAAAACATTCAGGCTCTGTCTTTTTTGTTCATATGCAAAACAAAACAAGTGACGTTTGCGATCGGAAATGGTTCCGACTGTTTTAAAATAGGCATGCAATAGTCAATTCACTAGCACTGTTTGTTTTATCAACGAGCAACGGATATAGGTTTTTAGGTAATAGCTCCGCGGGCTTAAGTGTAAAACGACAAAACATGACAAACTTACCTGACTAGCAAATTTGGTCATTTTTCAAGGTGCCTTTAGATGTTGCCAATATAGTGCTGATGATCCTCTCCACACCACTCACACACATTATGAGTAGTAGAGCTCTTTGTGAAGGGCTCGTCCGGGGAATTACTACCACCACGCCTTTTTCTGCCGCCAAGCAGCGTTACTGTGTTTCGGTTTGAAGAGTGTGGTTGCCGGTGTAATTACAGGCACATGAGGTTTAACATCTGTTTGCCTCAAGTTGAAGGGCGCAGGGCAGTGCCTACCGTGTGTAACTTACGAGGCAGTGTTTTGTTATAGGTTATGGTTACCACTTACCAGTCTCTCGCATTAACAGGTTGAACAAATTAAATTGTTCCCCTAAAATAAGGTATGGCATGTTCACGTTTTGCGCAGAGAAAATAAATAAATAATCTTAAAAAATACTTAACATCAGGTGGGCCATCTGCTTGTTCCATCAGCTAGTAGTATAAAAAAAACTCAACCTAACTTGACTATACTTCTAACTAGCTGCCACCCGCGGCTTTGCTTCCGTATAAGTAGTGATTGCTAACATTAATATTTAGGGGTAAATTTTTCTACCATATTCCCAGTATTTTTCGGGTTATTTTTCTTTCAGTTATTTTTTAGCCTATATGCTTATTCAGATTACGCACAATATTTGTTTTAAGTTTCATATCCCGATCAATTCAGTGGTTAGGCCGAAATTGAGAGTAATTGGAAATGTTTCTACCTAACCAACTTCAATAAAATGTCTATTTTATTTTATTTATGGTAAAATTTTAGTTACAGCTAGCAAAATTGCTCATCGTTAGTTAACTAAATGCATTAAGTCCATATTTTTTTGAATAAATACTTTTGCAAAGCGAAATTCAATGCTCAGCCTAAATACTCTTTCGCCTGTTAAAAAGTTTGTAGCAACGCGTAGTGCTCACCGCTCACGTCAAATTTAATTAAATTCGAGAAGGAAGCAATTTCAGGCGCTGACGCAGAATAAATAATAGTGGGATGGCGCTGAGACTGACTGTGGTTGAGTTATGAGGTTCATAAATCGTTTATATGATTAAATTCGCTTAAATATCTATCTACCTGGTTCTGTTTATATCCGTATTATTGTATCCTTTTGTTTATTTTTAGTTGTGCTCGTAGGTAATTTTACGGTAACGAAGGTAAAAAAAAAAACGGTAGGGACTGACATTTTTCTAGTCTCAATATTTATAGGCTTCTTGTTAAATTAATCTATCATCAAGAATATCCCATGGTATTTTAACATGGTTTTTATTTAATTATACCTACCTACCTATGGGGCTTAATGAACTTAATGAATATCTGGTGTGGTTATTGTGTAGGTACATAAAATATATAAAAGTTGTAGAAAAGTCTAATTAAAAGTTTTATTGAAATTAACCAAGAAGCTATCGCTCGCTACACACAGATAATCAGTTATGTTATCATGATTATTGTTCATCTACCGCAGTAATTATCGATCAATTCAGTTGAAAAGCTGATCTGTCACTGTGGACAATGTTATCATCAAAATCAGTCCGTAGTACGCCGGACAATCGTCTTAACAGCCCTATTTTTACACTGATCTTGGACGCATGCCATCAGTCGTTCCCGTTCGTCAGTACACTAGCATTAACCCCTCGCAATATACGCACCCATCCCAGCAATACTCCTGAAACCCATAACCTAGACCGAGAATTATCAATGAAGTCCCACGAATTCAATGAGTGTTACAAATAAACGCCTGGGATCGTGGGTGAATACGTTTCAGTTGGAACGAGAATGGCGCGGTGAGCGTCTCGAGCGTCTACCATGGCGCGCGACCGATGGACGCTAGCTCTAATTATAATCTGCCTACCTATCCTAGCTACAGTTATAACCGCATTCCGTGTTCGCGATCTGCCCAAAGCTCAAGATAGTTCGAAGTTACAAACTAAAAAGCCGCCGCAGTGTGAACATTGTGATGTGAAGGTCGATCATAAAGTGCATAGTGATAAAATCGAAAGTGATAAACATAGGGATGAGGATCTGAAGAAAAACTTACAAGGGAAGACGACGTTGGTCAACAAGAAGCTTGGAAGTAAATCGAATCATAATTATGATGTGAGAAGTGATGAAGATGAGGATGATGACGATGATTTTAGTTTTTCGAAGATTCAAACCGGTTTTCGACAAGAGGTGCCAAAACTTAAGAAACTAGCTAAGAGTGAATCGGAAAGTAGTAATAAGAAAGCCAGTATATTTAAATCAGAGCATGATGACTACGACGATAACGACGAAAATTATAAAAATGATGAATCTCAAAAAATATTAAGCAAACCAAAACTAGGGGAAATAAAAAAGCCAAGCAATCTAATTCAGCATAATGCCAGACCTACTAAAATAATAGAGAAAAACAATAGTGGTGATGACGACGATGATGAAGATGATGATGATGATGATAATTATGATGGCTTAGAAAATATTGATGAATTGTTTAAAATATTGCACATGGAAAAAAAACCTGACTTAAAAACTAAACAAGAAAAAAATGAGATTAAAACAAAAGCACACATAGAGCAAACAATTAAAAAACCTGCAGCAATTACAATAAATTTCGATAGTGATGATGACGATGACGATGATGACGATGATGATGACGATGATGAAGAAATTGTTAAAAATTTAAAATCAATGAAAAGTTTCAATAAAGTAGGTACAAAAGCTGAAAAAGATCAAAAGTCGGCTGTTCAGGAATTAAAATCTCGCGAAATTGACCCCAAAGTAAAAGACGAACACCAAAAATATATTTCTAAACCAGTTTTAAGACATGATGAAGAGGATAACAAAAAGGCTGAGAAATCCAAAATCAAACAGCAGGATATAAAAAAAACTGAAATTCCGAAGAAAGAAGAAAAAGTTGTAAAAGAATCTAACACTAACCTACCTCAAAAATCGATAAAAGACAAAGATGCTTTCAGTGAAAAAGACAAACCATCATTAGCTATAAAAAAAGAAGAAGGTGAACTAAAATATAGAATAAGCGATGAAAAACCTAAGCTAGAAATACAAAAAAAAGTCATAGATCATGAAAAAGAAACGCTGAAGCCCAAAGTACATGAGAAAGAAATTAAAAACTCAGACGCTATTAAAAAGCCACAGGACCATGAGAAACCCAAAGAAATAAAACCAATTAAGAAAGAGTCCTCAATTGAGTTCAAAATTCTAGAGAAAGGCAAGAGCGAAGAAAAAAAGAATGAAAGAAAAACTGTGCATGAGCCAACAAAAAAAGAAAGTAATTCCAAAGAAAGTGTTGAACACAGAAAAGAAAAGGTTGAACCAGATAAACCACAATTATTATCAAAGATTCGTGAAAAACACAGCGCTGAAAAGCTTTTCGAAAGCGATAGTGAAGAGGCATCAACGACGAGTCATCCAAAACACGTTACAGAAGCTTTGCATAGACGCAACTTGCTGAAAAGTGAATTTGAAGATTTTTATTCATTTTTCCCGACATTTGCACCGAATTTTTCGCGCATTCATAACGCGGAATGCAGGCGTCATGGCCAGATAGTGTTGCGGCAATTACGTGGAACAAAATTATGGGCTTTAAATAGTAAGTACCAACAATTTCATTTCCAACACTAAACTTTTTCCGGTGCTACGGATTATGAATGTATATTTTTAAATGAAATCTTTTTCGAAACGCAAGCACTACATACCTGTACATTTAAAAGAAGACTAACTTAATTTCACAACTTTTAAGTTCTATCGATGCATATATCGGAACATTCTAGGTTTATTAATAATTGAAAATTTACCTAACTATAAACATTAAATTGAAAAATAGAATAAAAAAAATACTAAAACAATTTCCTTGTAGAGTTTCTGTAAATAGATTCAGCTGTTGAGACTAAAGGAATTTGAAAATCGAATTATTATTTTGATAACTAACTGTACCATTGATCGTGCTTATATTCTTGAGCTACAAATATTATCAGACAGCCTGAAGAAATTCTTTGCTGGGCGTTGGCCCACGCCATATATTATAAAGAAGAACTCTATTATCTATATATTAACTCTATCCACCGACTTCCCGTGATCCTCACAATGCCATCATGAGAGAGATGTGATGATATCCCGAAGTCAATCACTGTAACCCTACAATACAGATACAGTCAGAGACCTAGAGTAGGAGACAGAGCTACGTTAAGTACTTGGGTCAAATAGACAGCTATAGATTTAAGATATAGGTAACCTATAATATACCAAATTACTTTTAAGAACCAAATATTATTATAATTAATATTATTATTATCAGTCCATCGAGTAGGAGTACAAATATTAATGAGGACGAAATAATTTAATTGAAAAGCTTAGAATACCCACACAAATTAAAATCGAAAGGAAATTAAATTGTGTTGCTTTTATTTATTTGCGTTGGCAGCTATTCAGGGATTTCGACATCTGCGGCACTACGATTAAAAAATGTTATGCTACAAAATTCCACATCATCGGATCGAATTTAATAAAATCAAAATCAATCAAAAGCTATATAGAGCGATTTTAATATAATAATACCATGTTTAAAAAAAAATTTAAATGGCTATTTCAAAGTCAAAGTCAAAAGGAATTTATTCAATTGAATCACACGGATCACTTTGAATTTTTTTGAATCAAGGTCCAGCAGTATACTTCTTCAGGCTGATGATAAAAACCTTTCGGTTCTTGTATATTTTTTGTCAAAAATTCAAGGATAAAACACATTCCTTGAATTATAATACACATTCCTTGAATTTTTGACAAAAAATATACAAGAACCGAAAGGTTTTATCTTTACACTGACCTACCTCTTTGCTCTTTGAAATGTATACCAAAAATATACGAAAACCAGAAGCCAAGTTTTCACGATACACTAACCTTTTTTATTTCAACACTACTCTGTCAATACCGTTGTTTGGTGCTTGCCTCTATAAATAATACAGCGCTTTTTAAACACAAAGGAATGTGGGGATAATAAAGACAAACCTCCTCGCTCGCGTGCTTCAAAGCGTCCCACGGGGCAAACCACACAGTTGAACGAAACAGGAATTTTTCATTACAGTGCTCGACGCTACAGCGAAGATCCCCTCGGGAGTGCTCCAAGGGAATGGGATCCAGCTGGGTGACTTTGACCAATGTATCGAGAGCCGTGCACGCGTGAAGTTGGATACGGGAAGCGTGGTCAAGGTCCAGGGGCAGTATTGCCTGGCGCGTATCGACGTAAAGGCGGAACACTCAGAGCTGGAGGGCCCCGTATACTTGGCTCAGGCCAAGAGCTTGATCAGGAGTAAGATTGATGATGTGAGTTGAGCTTTTTTTACATAGTTAGACTTGAGAATCGAGTTAGGCTGTTACATGGATACAAATCAAGTTACACAAAGCCAAAGAGAAATGACGCTTACTACAAGGACATTAAAGCGAGCAGTGTTTAGTTTTATGTCTATCCTTGTGTACGATTTGTCACTTTTTTCTCAACTACAGCTGCATCTACTGTTATTTATTTCTTTATTGTATTAAAATTAGGCTCAAATCCCACTTGGACAATAGCTTTTTGGGACATTATAAAATAATTGCTATTATAGTGTTAGGTAACACTATAAAACTTTAGAGAAGTGAAGAGTTTCACTATTATTATGTCACCATTTCTGCCGTCTTATAGTTAAAAGGCCGTTAAATGCAAAATCTACTTTTTGAGTTACGCGGGACAAAAACACAATCAAGCTAGGCAACCAACGTACATATTAAGTTGACGTAAAAATGAAATAACCGTTTTTAAGCTTAGCAATGACACTTAGCAACATTTAAGCATTGAATTGATATTAATTTGGTTCCGGTAACGGCATTTTCTTTTATCATATTTCGATAACTATTAAAGCTATTTGAATCTGATAAAATTGGTCGATATAGCTTTTTTTCAGATTACAATGCCATAAAAAAGTCGAAATTAAGCAAGTTTTGGTTATCGGCATTTTAGCTATAGGACGGCAGATTTATGTCTTTGTATTTAAAATAATAAAAAAAAAAATAAGTCGAATAAGACGATATTTGCACAATGCTGTACCGAACCCATCCGTATTACTCGCTTACTCCCAAAGGAATAATCAGCTCTAGATTTCCTGAAGCTACGATGATCTATCTTAGCAGACCGAGTGCACTTTGTAAATTCTATACTCGGCGGTATTCGGTGAATCAGTTTAATAAATAAACTACGAATAAAGATAAACAACATCTAGTACAACTTTTATACCTAACCTACTATGAAGTTAGGTGGTACAAAGGTACAACAAACAAAATTTTTATTAAAATTTGGTGGAGTAACAACATTAAAAAAGCATACAGTTGAATTGAGAACCTTCTCTTTTTTTACAGTCAGTTTAAAATAGTTGTATAGCCAAAATAGACATTCCAGTTTGTTTATACAAAATAAAAA
This sequence comes from Chloroclysta siterata, assembly GCA_932294275.1. Classification (NCBI taxonomy): domain Eukaryota; kingdom Metazoa; phylum Arthropoda; class Insecta; order Lepidoptera; family Geometridae; genus Chloroclysta; species Chloroclysta siterata. The sequence goes on from OW028588.1 coordinate 7,560,507, forward strand.
ATCTGTTATCTGTTACAAAATAAAAAATCTGTTATTTTGGCGTTTCGAATTTTAACCAGGAAACCTATAGTTTCTTTATATTGTCTGTCTATAGGGTGTTAAAATACTAGTACCGAAAACTTCAGGGGGCTAAAGTACTACATAAATATGAATAACTTTTTCTAATGAACCAAAACTGTAAACACGAAAAAAAAACATCTGTTTCATACATTTAAGGAAGGTATAGAACTTTTGCATGAAACAGCTGTTTTTTTCGTATAGAAAGAAGAAAACACTGAAAGTATTTATGAAAAATCACAACCAACCAAGTTGTGAGTTACACATAGGTACACAGTTCAACAAAAATATCCAAACAAGTTTCCCTACTAGAAAGTTTGCCTAAGTACGAAAACTAGTAAATCAACCTTTTTGGTAGGTGGATCAAAATGATATTTAGCTAAACTGTGTGTAATAACTGCACGCTACTTGGTTGATTGCGATTTTATCTTTCAATATCTTGAAATGTGCGAGCGAGAATTTGTTTGACGATTGTTAGCCCCATAATTGCTTACTAGCGTTTAAATAATTATTCAATAACCTATGTAACTGGAGTAGATAAACGAATCGGTTTAATTAACGAATTCTGATTGAAATAATAATGGTACGCTAGAGCCGGCATTTAGATTTATTTTGTGATTACATAATTGCTCATTTGTATGCGTACGTAATCCTTTTAAACCAAACTTTTAAATTATTTTGTTTATTTGCACAGAGTAAATGGCTTATTAGGACTGTTTTACTGTTGTTCCGACATTTCCTGGTAATATAAATGGTAATTTGATTAGAAAATAGAAATTAGCCGATTAAATATTTTATGGGTTTTATAAATGCCTGAAAATATATTATTATTATTAAACAAACATTATTGTTATAAAATCTCGCTATATTGATATTGACAAGCTACAAAGAAATATTGAATATCAACACGGGTATTTATCGCATATTTTAATACCACAAGACCTTACCAGAGAGCACTGGTGGTCTTGTGGTAGCGGCCCCGCCTTCCGATCTGATCGATTTGATCGATACATGTTTTTCTACTCAAAAGTTTGCTTTACTAGTTTTAGTACATAAGCAAACTTTTAAGTAGGAAAACTTGTATCGAAAAAAATGAAATTTTTACTAAACTGTGTGCAATGTGATTGCACACAAAATGGTTGATTGCGATTTTTCGAAAATGACTTTAGTGATTTTATATCTTTCAACATGTCGAAACGTGCGAGCGAGAGTCACATTAGCTCTTTTCTTCGCCTTAATATGAGACATGATCGCGAAAGTTTAAAGGATATTACAACGAAATAATCAAAATAAAATACTGCACCAATAAATAAGTGACAAATAAAAGTCTTATATTCTATTCTACACTCGTAAATTAACACGAAATACCAAGATTAATGTTATTAACTTGTTACCGTCGTTAATTTATGAGGGTTGTTGCTTCGTCAGCATGCGTATTTTCGAAATAACCCTAGTGTTTTTTCTGCAATATCGCTTACTATCAGCACCAAACGCCTGCAATTTTATTATATCCTTATGTACCAGGCGGGGTTAAATGAAGTTTTCACTGCGTATGTAATATCATCCACCTTAGTTCATGAAGTTTTCAGTGCCGTGTATATCTTACAGGTTTATACAGTAATATTTGGTAAAATACTGTTTAGTTGGCCAGAATTCAAATATTCTTCTTTATTTACTAACAATGTTGCAGCATTGTTAGTAAAGAATACAATTTAAAGTACATTTTATTTGGAAGTATTCGTACCAAATGTATTATTTTTCTATCAAAGTCAAAATGTATTTATTCAATAAAATCACAAGGATCACTTTGAAACGTCTTAAAGCTAGGTGACTCTAGGTGCCAGTTCCACGCGACCAAAGCCTAGAAGAACAGGCAACAAACTTACGGCTTGGTTCCTAACGTTCTTTTGTATGATCCTTTTACAATGTAATAATATAATATGTTATTGAAGTTTAGTGAGGCGTAGGCATACAGAAAAAGGTAAACAAAATCAAATTTATAAGACAGCACACGCTACGCCTCAAACTAATAATACCCAATGCATAAATACAATCTATTAAATCAGAGAAAAATAAAAAAAACACACAATAGTAGGTACAGTACAGACATTGCAGACATGTTAGCTGCCGATGGGCAGAGCGACCGGGACATCGGGCCACGCATTTTTATCAACAATATAGCTATCTAAAGTATAATAAGCTTTCCTTATTAGATTATTCTTAATGTACACTTTAAATTTTCTAATAGGAAGCCCAGTGGCACTTTCTGGAAGTTTATTATAGAAACGTATACCGTATATAACTATAACTTACACCTTCTTTTTTTTTTTGCTTGACGCTGGGAAAAATGCTTTACTCATTCCCCCCCATTGGAGGATGGGTGGGATATGTGGGACTCCACGTCTCTCGCGCGCGCTCTACCGCCTGCCTCATCACGCTGTGCCCTCTGCTGGTCAGAGGGACCCGCAGAGAGGCCCACTGTGCGTCGGCTTATTGGCCATCATGAAATACGTCCGCAGTACTCTGCGGGTGTGTTTCATGGTGTTACCAGGGTGCACCACGAGGAGGTTACCCGACCTAGCACCCCTTCTATAACTTACACTTCAGCCAAACTTCATTTCACTAGGCATTTTTCCATCCAAAGGTTGTCTGGAAGAGATAACTTTTCAGCGATAGGTACATTGTATACAGCCATACAGCCCATTGTACATTATTAGTTCTTATGTACCTGTGTTTTTTTTTTACTTTTTTAGTTTATAAGGTGTACGATAAAGAATTTTCATTCATTAATTTTGTATGTCTATGGAATTAAATTTACCCGTTTTTTCTAAGCCACATCATCTTTGCTAAGCAGTATCATAATCCGTTCAGCCAGGTCACTTCGTGCCCCGCTTCTCGACGCTGAGCTGGGGCGTCTGCGTGCCGTCAGCCTGCAACTCTGAGGACGTGGAAGTGATCTTGAAGGATGCCGTCAAACACTACCAGCACACCAGCGGCGTGGTCTTCAGGATCAAGGTGGATGAAGAGGACTGCTATGCAGACGAGGGGGATCCGTGGGAGGCGTGGCTTGAGCTGCCAACTGTCTTGACGTTGTGAGTTGTCCATAAACACGGTGATCCATTATAATCTTCAGTGCTCGGTAGGAGCCTCTAGTGCTCCAATGGAGCTCCTTTGACTTTGGCCTAAAATTCTTTCACCACGCTGTTTCAAAAGATCTAGTGACACGACTATACCGTGCCGTTACCGTAACCATTAGCAACACCAGGGGCATTATTCTCTATTGCCAATGCAATCGCGTCACACAGATACGACTAGACAGCGGCGGGAAATCGGACAAAACCGTATTCCTTATGACTTAGTTGTCTTTCCTAGTTGTCATTCTTAGTTCATTTTTGGGTTTATGAATCGCGTTTGCGTTTAGACCACGCTGTGACGTCACACGGTTATGGCACGGAATCTCCTATGTCATAGAGAATAATGCCCCTGAGGTGTCACAAGCGCGTTGCTGACCCTTTCAATGTTTTAAAACGCACTTTTTGATTAACTACATATTATCTACTAGTGGTTCTAAACTAAAACTAAGATCTTCGTTCGCTTCGCTCACTCGATCAATTAACAATGTCATAAAAATCGCAGTCTTAGTTGACTGGCAATACAATGCACAGCCTAAATCACTGAATCTAAAGATTTCAAGAAGTGTGACGTGTACCTTGCAGTATATGTACTCGTAAAGGCGAGGTCCAATAACGAAAAAAAGTTCGCAACGAAATGGCCTTTTTTTAAATGTCGGTTATTGAAAGCCTTTTTTTTCTGTTGGTTATTTCCTCCATCGTCCAAATGTTAAATACCGCAGGAAAACAAAGTCCACTTGACCGAAGTCGCGATTAACCGCTAGAGTAGATAATTATACCATCAAAACTGGGTATCATATCTCATCATTGATGTAAACATTGTTTGATCTCTGACTTTTAGGATTCAAATGTTTTTTTATTTTAGAAACTACCTAACCAGCTAAATTGTGTTGATAATTGTTGAAATAGTAAAAGTTCCGTCAACTCTAAAATTAGCAACTATATCCGTTTAAAAGTTGTACGTAGGTGTGGGGTGTGGCCTGTGTACGTGACCACTGAGTGTTTAATTATAACAAATATTCGTGGACCTTTCCTTACAGTGAATATGCTATGTAGCAACTAACCAAAGTTTTTACTATGGCAAACAGGTAACTAATTGGTGTTGTTGTAAATACATACTGAAATACAGTTACATCCTGTCACAGCAGTGATCACTCGCGTCTACATACAAGTATATTATACTTAGTTAGAGCGAGCAAAGATATTACAAAGGTTTATACACTTTTATAGGTAAACTAAATTTAGATACCACTACTACTGTAGGTACTTTTGTATTTTTGTGTAACCTTCTACTGGAAATAAAAACTTTTTATTATTATTATTATTTATTACAGAACAAAATGTACCAAATGCAAAATGTAAGTATGTGCCAAATTAAATAATTGGACGTACCTCAGACTTAGACATCCTCAAAGATGAGTTGGAACTTTTATTTTACTTCAGCCTTTTATTGCGGATACATTTTATGAATTAAATTATATTTTACACTACGACATCGACACTATCTGTTTGCCCTTTTTTGGCAAAAGCGTCCTCCAAGCTCTTCCACTCTTCCCAATCTCTCGCTATCCTCGTCCATGTTTTCCCTGCAGTACGTTTTATCTCATCCTCCCATCTTTTAATCTATCTCCCCCCTTTCTTTTGTTGTGTTTCGGGGACCAATTCATCAACATTTTGATACATTTCTCTTTTCCTCTTACAGTATGTCCTATCCATCTCCATTTTAGTGTATTTACATTTTAGAGTTGGTACTTGTTACATATTACAGTCGTGTGGCTGGTTCCTTTTATTATTTTCACAGTACAAAACATATTCATCATACGAACATTCCCAGTGGGGGATCGAACCCACTACCTGCAGCGCAGAAGGCAGAGCAACTGCCAGAGTTCCTAATTTATCACCAAGTTGATATCTACAGGTCGTTCTATGGTGTCATCATTCTGCTGGTACTTGTGGCGACGTGTCAAGACTTTTTTGCTCGAAGATCAGCTGAAGAAGACCAGGAGGAGACGGACAAGGCAGAGTGCGAACAGAAGGAAGATGAGGAAGGAGAAAAGAAAACAAAACGAGCAAAATCTGGAGGTATGAGATAAGAACTGCCATGAGCTGGGAAACATACATTTAGGCCTCATCCCAGTGGCGTAGCTATCGTAGGGCCAGATGGTGCAGTGCACCAGGGCTCTAACCTGAGCTTTGAAAAGAAAGGGTCAGCCAGCTCCCAAAGCTAGAAAGCTTTTTCTGCGGAAAACTTTACGTATATGGCTTCATAGGCACGCTGATGGCCATAACGCTATATATAGGTACTACTGTAAACAATACGTTGCAAGTGAAGTGATTTTTATAAACTTATAAAAAATGTCCTTTTCGAATTGACGTGGTGACTCTTGAAGTGATGGAAACGATTCCGGTCTCTCTCAAAACCATAATTTGATTAAACTAAAATCGAGTTTCCTCAACATTGTAGCTAGCAAAAGTTATATTTTATTAAAACTTCTGGCTTAGCCTGAAAATCGCCGCTGAACTTATATCAAATAATGAAAGAGGCGCTTCGTTTCTACCATGAAATTATTTAATTATTCTCGAATTTGTGAGAGAAATGATAATGGGTCCCAAATTATATCTGCCAATTGTTAAGATCCATTTTGGTTGTTCAATATGCTAAGCTTTTTCTGATGTAATATGCGATCTTGTATAGTACATAACAGATGATTCGAAATAAAGCATCTAAAACGACTTCTAACATGCAAGCAAGTTGAATCGATTAGAAAGATTACGATCAAACGCTCGTCGAAAGCACTTGTATCGGATAATCTCGTCGATCTATTGAATTTTATTCTTTACAGACGGCTTCCTCCACTCTTTCTCGCTGTACTACACAATAAGCAAGTTAATCGCCCCCGGGACCACAGACGAGATTGCCTGCATCCACGGCATCCGTGGAATTGCTACGCTGGCCCTCTTAGTGGCCCACAAATTCTTACCTGTTGCTGTCATGCCGTATACCAATAGAGTGAAGATTACTGAGGTGAGTTTAATGGCTTGTCTTACGAGAATGGCACTTTAAGTAGCGCATAGCATCTGAGAGAGCATAGGTGAGTGCACCGATGATCTAACTAGGCAACAAGACGTGACGAAATTTAAATGAACAGATTTATAAGACCAAACTACTATAAACAGTGTAGGTGTTTAAGATTTTCTTTTGCAAAAAGTTTATCACAATCATGTCCTATTTAACAATACTTTAAGAGACTTAAGAAGTTTACTGTAGTTAAGTTTTTACTGGCACTAAAACGTACAGTTCTCGCGTAAAAAGGATGCACCTAATTAATTAGTTTTCTACTTAGCAACTTAATTCGCTAGTGTCAAGAGAAAGCGGTCCGGACTAGTAGTTTTGGACAAAAAGTGAGTACATTACTCCACCCGGATAACGCTCGTTTGATTAAAGTAAAATTTAATGGATAAAATAAAGCAATGTCCTTGCACTGGAAAAATGTCATAATCATAATCATTTATTCATGGTTTCATGATAAGTAGAGTTAATAACCAGGACATGAGCCCTGTTGTGGCATTACAATTGTATTTATGCTCATTTCAATGAATATCTTACGCACCTTCGAAGTTATATAAATTTCAAACTTATACTAATAATAATAATCACTTTATAATAAAATAATATTAATAAAAGTTGGACAGCTTCATTTGAGAATGTGTAGAGGTAGATAAGGTTGAAAGTTTAGGAACTAGGTAAAAGTTGAAGAGATAATTTTCTTGTGACCTATATTTAGCCTATTGCTTTATATGACTTTTATATCCTTATCTAAAAAAATACGATAATGTTTTTTTCATAATCAACCGATACCTAGTCAAAGTCTAAGATTAAGCTGGAATGAAGTATATTTCCAAGATTTCCTCGAAGGATTATGAGTTATCTCCATCGGACGACGACGGTGATGCTTCATTCCGAGACTTTTACAAACTTTTTTACGAAAGCTGCACGGAGCAAGTTTAGCAAACTTTTGCGAATTAGTTTTAAGCATCAAACAAAAAGTGAATCACAGCGTGACGAAACTATTTTTTATGAAAGAATTAAAAAAAAACATGTAGATATAAGTTGAGTACCCAAACAAAACAAGAAAAACTATGGTAAAAACAATTGATACTTCATTGCTCCGACAATTTGGTAAAGTGGATGTTTTTTTTCCTATAAAGACTACGATAAACCCTAATAGGAGAGGCCTATGCCTAGCAAATACTTATTGTATAGGCTAATCATTAAGTCGGCAATAAAATAGAGAGGCAATAAAGAGTAGTATAACTCTTTGTGAAGGGCTCGTCCGGGAAAGTACTACCACCATGCCTTTTTCTTCCGCCAAGCAGCACTGTGTTTCGGTTTGAAGAGTGTGGTTGCCGGTGAAATTACAGGCTTAACATTTTTTTATACAACTAGCTGATGGAACAAGCATATGACCCACCTGATGTTAAGTGGTAACCATCACCTATAACAAAGCACTGCCTCGTAAGTCACGCACGATAGGAACGTGCCCTACTATGCACTGCCCTGCGTCCATCAACTTGAGGCATCCAGATGTTAAGCCTCATGTGCCTGTAATTTCACTGGCAAACACACTCTTCAAACCGAAACACATAACGCTGCTTGGCGGCAGAACAAGGCGTGGTGGTAGTACTTCCCCGGACAAGCCCTTCACAAAGAGCTCTACTACTCTTAAATCTGTATCTGTATGTCTCAGGACGTAGGGCACTCGTATCGTGCGTGAATTACGAGGCAATGATTGATGATGTTAGGTAATGGTGACCACCTAATATCAGGTGGGCCATATGCTTGTTCCATCAGCAATTAGTGTAAAAAATAACCAGATTTTTTCTTGAGACTTTAAATCGTTGTTGGGTGTTTTAAGACGGCTGTGTTTTCTCTGTGTTGTCGAAGTAACTGTCAAATTGTAGAACAGTGTGAAAGCGAGTCTTATGTACGCTTATAATGAGCAAGCACATAACATATGGGTCTAATTCCCTCGTATTTTCCTAACATAATGCAGACCGCTGAAATTATGGGCAGCTGTGCGTCCGGCAGTTAACCTTACGGTTATTGTGGACATCTGTGCACTGCCCGGCACTAAAATTATTATATTTAGCCATAAGACAAAACTTCACACTAATTTATACTGTTGAAGTAAAAAAGTACCGAAAATTTATTAACAGCAGATACTTAAAGAACAAATTAGAGGCTTCAGGCTTCAGTCATCCATACTATACTACTATAGTAAACATACTATTCTACTATACTATTCTACTATAGTAAATTATATTATCATTGAAGGAAAAGGCTCAATATATTTCTTCCTGGAAATATGAATAAATAAATAATATGTCTCTTGTATCTAGAATCTAAACGATTGAATAATTATTTTTACAATAATATTTGTTTTTTATTTGCAATAATATTTAATATTACGCCTATTTCAAGCTATTAACTTATGGCTATTTTTAGAGTGTATTCAGTTAAATAAAACTAGATAAAGAACATAGTAAACACTGACCCGTGGTTGCGCACGTTAAATAAAAAATAATAAGTTAAATTAAAAACTATTCCACTAAAAACAAACAATTTGCGTCATTATCCACATGGGTTTTTAACGATAGCAACCTTGAGTGAAAACCATGGTTTAATTACGCGTGCTAATCTAAATACTTACCTAAATACTTCTTATAGGTCAACATCTTGCAATGAACCTTATCTGAAGGAAATAAAGGTCAATTTCGTTGGTAACTAAATTATAACTGGCAGGATGCCATTACGTCTGAGCTTGGCTGTCAGTGCGTGTGCGCCGTCCAAAGGCCTCTTTCACGTAGAAAGCGGGTTGTCCACTAACCGGTAGCGCTCGGCGTTTACCTGTACAAAATCACACAATGTTCTAAGAAACTCGTAGCTTCGTGCAGGTAAAAAGTCAATACCAACCCGCTTTTTATATGAGTGCATCCAAATGACTCATCGTGATATCTCGTTTTAGTGAAACAAATCTTGATAACGTTTTATAGTCGTTGAAGTCACATAAAATCTGTCTCAATGGCCTTTCGCTCTTGGGAGATCTTTTGTTCTCTCCCTTGTACTAAATACAAGTTTATTTTGAGGAGCATTTATTCAATAAGATATAAATTTTCAGACTGCATAAACATCGTGTCATTCTCATAATTCACCAATAGAAAATGCTTACACGCACTTTTTACATCGATATTAATAAAAGGTGTCTAAAATGATGAGGTGTCAAATGAAATAAATATATGCAGAAATATTGATGCGGACAAAGGCGGTGCCTTAGATCCCACCTAAAAAAATTATAATACATTCATAATATAGAAAAAAACTCATAACTGATAGCTTACATTGCAAACGCTGGCTGAACCCTATGAGATATATCAAAATAATGTACTACAGCATTGTACACCTTAAAAAGGTCTACAAAAAAGTCCGCAATGGTATATGTCTATCTCTTAGGCATAACCCACAATAACCGTGCGAAGCCGGGGCGGGTCGCTAGTTATACATAAATGAAGATTTTTCTCGTATTTTCTAATTGCTCTTGTTGTCGTAAGTATGCATGCGTTCCAGCTAGGTGGTCTAAAAAGCTCTTGTGTCCTGGTAACAGAACACTTAAGGTTCTTGCTTTATTTCATATTTTTGCACAGGCAAAACACGTGCAACGGGCGTGCATTCAGGTATTTCTGTTTTGCACGCTTTTCCGGCGCGCGGGCGGGCACGTGCTCTGCATTCTGTAATACTCATTGGGAAGAGATTAGTGTTAGTGTAACTAAACAAAAAAATATGGCCGGCAGCGAAATGGACAGTAGATAGAACCTACTATGTGTTTATTCTGTGATAGAGCGAAGAATTGAGGTGGATAGCAACAACTGTGGGATCTCATACCTACTCAGTGCAGAAGTATGATGATGATAAAACTATCAATGAAAATCAAATCAAAATCAACAATACAATAAAATTTCATATTTAGTCAAAACAATAGTTGACATTATTGTTTTGACTGAATATGACATTTTATTGAAAAATAAATTAAGTAGGTACATCAAATTCTAGTATTTACAAAACTCATAAGGTAACATAATATATGAAACAGCCTCCCAGACCATTGCAAATGGTCTAGAAATAGCTAAACTGATACAATTCAGTGTCATTATAATTTTCTATGTCATCTACAGACTGGAAATCGATGAACAGTCAGTCTTTTAATAGCGTACTTAGCAAATGAACATTATACGCTTCGCTTGTATTTTCGAAATATATCTGCAGCTACCGATATTTCGTCGGTTAAGTACCTATACGTGAATGTTATGCCTATGACTAATTTATTTCGATTGGCACCACACTGGAGCTTCATAATAATGTTTTGCTACAAGGATCTTACAAAAGAACGGTAGGGACCTAGCCGTAAGTTTGTTGGCTGTTCTTCTAGGCTAGTCGCGTGGAATTGGCTTAACTTAGCTTTAAAGGTGGGTACAGACGAACGTACTTGCTCGATGAGCAAGTTTATCGAGCAAGTACGTACGTGTGTACCCACCATAAGACGTTACAAAGTGATCGTTGTGATTCAATTGAATAAATACAATTTGACTTTTGATTTTTTAACGACTAATACGATATCAACTTCAGGACGCAAAAGAAAATAGTCTATTCCGCAAAGGCATATAAAATAGTTCGATGGGTTTTTCCTTAAATCCACAGTCACGTGAGCCAAGGTCGTGGCTTGAAATCCCAATAGAGACATGTTTTTTTTATACAACTAGCCGATGGAACAAGCAGATGGCCCACCTGATGTTAAGTGATAACCATCACCTATAACAAAGCTTACCTCGTAAGTCACGCACGATAGGAACGTGCCCTACGATGCACTGCCCTGCGTCCATCAAGCTGTTAAGCCACATGTGCCTGTAATTACACCGGCAACCACACTTTTCAAATCGAAACACAGCAACGCTGCTTGGCGGCAGAAACAGGCGTAGTGGTCCTTCCCCGGACGAGCCCTTCACAAAGAGCTCTACTACTCTTAAAACATTATAAAATCTATAACTATAAAACGAATTAAACATCTCTGTTCCAGCTAGCAAGTTCGCCTATTTGGTCATGGTGTCGAGCTGGATGGATCTATACGGACTCCTTTCTGCTCCTAAGTGGAGTTCTCACCGCGCACCGGATAGCAGTTGATGGAGATTCAAGCGCGCTTCGGAGATTATTCTCAAGATACATGAGGTACACTAAAAAGAAAAAATAAAAAAAAAGATTTAAGAGCGCCTTGCACTCGCGCATGAAGGGATCCATTCCATTATCTAAATGGCAAAAAAAACACGTTTGTTGTATGGAAGGAGTTTTTTAGTATTTGTTGTTATAGCGGCAACAGAAATATTCATTTAGAAATATGAAAATTTCAACTGTAACTATCACGCTTCATGAGATACAGCCTGGTGACAGACGGACAGATAGACAGACAGACGGACGGACAACGAAGTCTTAGTAATATGGTCCCGTTTTACCCTAAAAAGAAAACATATTTATTTGCAAACACTTTAGCTAAATAGACCACGATACTAAAAACTGAATAGATAAAACAACGAGTCAAATTAACCTCATTTTCCCCTTCTGTAATGGCAAAGGCAACATCTGCACAACTTTGCTTCTTTTTAAAAGTAAGGCACTATCTATTAATCTTTTGGAAGAAGGCTGTTTTAATTACAAGACTTACGAGGCGGTCTTAGCGGGATTTACTGAGTACTAACTGGGTACTAAAGCTAAAACGAATCTACTCTAAATCTAAATGTCATACTGACATTTTGCATTTACGATGTGCGTCAGCGCCAACTACGGTGCGTTTACCATTGTCAACGCCGCGCATTGTAATTCAAAATCTTAGTAATGAAGCTCGTCCGAGGAAGTACTACCACCACGCCTTTTGTTGTCGCCAAGCAGCGTTGCTGTGTTTCGGTTTGAAGGGTGTGGTCGCCGGTGTAACTACACATGAGGCTTAACATCTGTATGCCTCAAGTTGATGGACGCAGGGCAGTGCATCGTAGGGCACGTTCCTATCGTGCATGACTTACGAGGCAATGCTTTGTTATAGGTGATCCACCACTTAACATCAGGTGGGCACTCTGCTTGTTCCATCACTGGCGATAGATTCACCTAGTCACAAGGATCACTTTGAAACGTCTTATATACTAGGTGAATAAGTGATCCTTGTGATTGTCTACATCTACACTAATATTATAAAGAGGTAAAATTTGTATTTTTGTATTTTTGTATGTAACGAATAGGCTCAAAAACTACTGGTCCGATTTCAAAAATTCTTTCACCATTAGAATGCTACATTATCCCTGAGTAACATAGGCTATATTATATTTTCAAAAAAATCAGGGATCCTTACTAAAACTTCAATAATGTAACCCAAGGTGGAAATCAAAAACCTTACATCGCGTGCGCTGCGAAAACTATTGAAGATAGAACAAAATAATGTACTACGATTTTGTAGAACACGTCATCATCTACAAAAAATGTCGCAACAGCATATGTCTAACTATTATAGTTATGTCACAATAAGTGTTCTTTTATTATAAAAAATTAATTGAAATGCCTCCGCTAGAAAAGGGTCTTTATTTGTACGTTGGTATTAATCCTTATCCAAATAAATCATTTCATAATTAAGACGGTTTCAATACCTATAGATTACTTCTTAAATTTTTCAAATCGGACATTCCATTCAAAAGATATGTCGAAATTAAAAATGTTAACGGGTCCACGGGTCACGCGCGGGGTGCGATTGCACTCACTCAAGGAGAAGCGCGTGCAAATGTATGAAATAAGTAGACGTGAGGCTCGAACCCACGGTCTAAGTTTATCCTAAAATGTTCAAGAAATTTATGACCACCCATGCGAAGCTGGGACAGGCCGCTAGTACTGAATAAAGACCGTCTTGATTTTGATTTTGATCAGCAAGATGTTTTAAAAAAAACTCCTTGTTGTTGACAATTGAAATATTTTTATTGAGTGAGTTTTTGTTGAGCGTACTCTGATATAGTAAAATTAAAATGGTCTTAAGTTAAGCATCGGTTTTGGAGTGAATGGGCAAAGTTGGCTACTACAGCTCATATGAACCTCTTGTTAGGTAGTAAGGAACGTAATACACGGTACATCCCTTACTACCTGTTTACTGCGGCGCGGTGCATATTTAAATTGATCAAGATTTTACAATGCTCTGTATCTTGACATTAGTATGACATCCGCTCCTGCGCGCGGTGACATGGCATGTACGATTTGCCGCACTGCTTCTCTTCTTCTTGACTCTTATATGGTTCTTGTAACGTATTCCGACAGACAATTTTGCCAGTGTCAAGTGGAAAATGATGGTATGTATTCAAAACCTTAGAGAAATATTACGGTCAAATCAGGATATCAAAATCTTTCATTCCAAATGCTCACACTTTGTGTCTCAAGACCACCTCAAGAAGAGAGTTACTACAAAACAGAACTGAAAAAAAATGATTTTTAAATAAAAAAGCTATGTTGCTTCCCAAAATGACAGTAAACGAATCTCTCCGATTTTCTGGTATATGGGCAATTCGTCCGTCACATTTTTGAATTTATTGGTTACATTTCGGCCATGACGTCAGCTAGCAAAAACTATTGGTAGCATTTCGTCCCTCCGTTTGATACAAGAGACATTGCGTGGTTGACACTTGACACCAATTCCTACAATTTTTATTTTGTGGAAAATACTGTGTCAATCGAACAGTCGATTCAAAAATTGCCAGCATGACTTTGAAAATAGCTTTCTGGGAACAATCAAATATTTATAATATATTATTACGCACTTCCGGAACAATATATTATACTATACATTATAACGCAATAATTACGTAGCCGTACCTAAACCTGCCGACCCAAATTTTTTTGTATCTAGGTTATTAATATTCATAAATGGTTTTTTAGATATATCTATTTTTGAACATCTATCTATAAAGGCGTATGACGCACGAAATGTCTATAAATTGGAAACGTATTAGCATAATGTAACACTAGTATTTTTAAACTATTAGGCTGATTCTACACGCTGCGAAGCGGCCGGAAGCAGATTTCACTGTCGTCACACCGCCTTCATGCGTGCCTTCACTAGATCGACATAATACTGCGTTTACATTTTTAGAACAGGGCGTCCAAATACAATCAAGCGATTCGTCGCAAAAACATTTAGCACGCTCTCAAATTATAGTCATTATGAAGTTGTGCATCGACTAAATCTACGTCGGTCTACAAGGTATTGTGTGTAAAGAGCGTTTTAATTTACAAAATGTCAATTTAGTGAACTCTGCTGTATTAAAATCAGTACAAAGCCAGCAACATGGCAAAGGTAGCGATGCGTCCGCTATCTAATACCCCGTTTACACTCAGCTCATGTCCGTGGAAATGTGCAGGGACATAGGAAGGGACTTGGGCAATGCGAGAATGTTAACAGGCCTCTTCCATGTCCACTCGCGTTGCCGCTCGCATTGCCCGTGTTGCGTGAACACACATTGCCGGCGACGCTGCCGCAGACATATGGACGGCAACATTTCCGTCTACGCGAATTTCTAAAACGCGATTGTCTAAGAGCTGATTTCACCATGCTCTGTTAGATAAACAAAGGATTAAAGGGCCGTTAAATATGACAAAATGTACGCGTTTAACATCTAAGCTTAGGTTTAACAGCCTGTTAATCCTTAATTAGTAACTAACAGAGCATGGTGAAAGCAGCTCTTAGACATTCGCGCTGCCATTCGCGTGGACAGAAATGTTGCCGTCCATATGTCTGCGGCAGCGTCGCCGGCAATGTGTGTTCACGCAACACGAGCAACGCGAGCGGCAACGCGAGTGGACATGGAAGTGGCCTATTTAAATTATCGCATTGCCTAAGTACCTTCCTATGTCTCTGCACATTTCCACGGACATGAGCTGAGTGTAAACGCCTATTAGATAGCGGACGCATCGCTACCTTTGCCAGGCTGCTGGCTTTGTACTGATTTTCATACAGCAGAGTTCACTAAATTGACATTTTGTAAATGAAAACGCTCTTTACACACAATACCTTGTAGACCGACGCAGATTTAGTCAACGGCCAACTTCATAATGACTATAATTTGGGAGCATGCTAAATGTTTTTGCGACGAATCGCTTAATTGTATTTGGTCGCCCTGTTTGGCACCGGTTTTATGTTATTCATTTAACTTGCGTATTCTCATAAATTGAGTATAGTGGATTTTCAACACTTATGTATTATTAATATATTAAAACCTGTGGTAAATATTATGTATTTATGTAATACTAGCTGGTGCCCGCGACTTCGTCTGCGCAGGATTAGTATTTCGAGTAGCTTATATTAGCGTGGCGTAGTACATATGTGTAACTCTAGCGGTTTTGGCAGCGCACGCAGATGATAGATTTTTTCCTACTTACTTGACACTTATCGTCATATTTTGGATAATTCACACAATATCTTTATAAATTGTAGCCTATGTGTTATTCTGATGTATAAGCTATATTATTATAAAGTTTCATTAAAATCCATTCAGTAGTTTTTACGTGAAAGAGCAACAAACATCCATCCATCCATCCATACTTACAAACTTTCGCGTTGATAATATTAGTAGGATGTAATATGTAACTACCTATATTTATTTTTAAACAACTGGTTCTGAACTTTAAATGCGGTTTACATAATTTTAGTATTAGAGCTACTATTAACTGAGCGGTAAGGCCGCACATAGTTTCACGTAAAAACATAGAACACAAAGGGTTCCGTATTTGTCCCCTACCCAAGGGTTTACCCCAAATTGGGGTTTTCTAGACGAATCACACTTTTCGTGGTAAATTTTTGATATCTCGTATACTTTGGTGACTGTCACGGATTTGTAAGCAAATGTAGTCACTTTTATGAATATACCTTCATTCGAATTCAGCTACTGTTTGCTTTTAAGATTAGCACCGAATGCGTGTAGGTACGTGAGTAAGAGCATAGAATGTATGATAGTATCTAGTGAGATAGTGGTTACTGATGACGAAATACATGCGTCGTTTCAAATCCTTACAAAAAACGAAAATTCTGATTAATTTAAAAATTATGTTCTTATTCAATAAAATACCGGATTTATACCAAAAAAACAAATCTACCCTGTATGGCATCGGTGACCAAACTAAATATTGTGTCGACGTATGTAAAAGAAAGTCGCAAGAAGTACTGCAAAACAGTATATTGTCGTGCTCAACTTAAGGCGAAGACAAGAGCTAATGTGACTCTCGCTCGCACGTTTCAACATATTGAAAGATATAAAATCACTAAACTCATTTTCGAAAAATCGCAATCAACCATCTTGTGTGCAATCACATTGCACACAGTTTAGTAAAAATTTCATTTGGATCGATACATGTTTTCCTACTCAAAAGTTTGCTTTACTAGTTTTCGTACATAAGCAAACTTTTAAGTAGGAAAACTTGTATCGATCCAATCTGTAACAAAGCATTGCCTCGTAAGTCACGCACGGTAGGAACGTGCCCTACGATGCACTGCCCTGCGTCCATCAGCTTGAGGCATACACATGTTAAGCCTCATATGCCTGTAATTACACAGGCAACCACACTCTTCAAACCGAAACACAGCAAAGCTGCTTGGCGGCAGAAAAGGCAAAAGGCGTGGTGGTAGTACTTCCCCAAAATTGCTTGGAAAATGTGCAATGCATGGATTGGGAAACAAATAGATAGACATAGCCTGACATTTATTTGCTAAAAAAACACACCATTTACAATGCAGATACAAAACAATTTAAAGTAGAATATAGAAAAAAACAAGGAAATGCATAATCAGATAGATAATTTTGTAGGTGTTTGTTTGCTACAGCAGCGAAAGGCACTCGACTCAGCATACCTCACTACTGTACATCTTTACTTTTTTTTTAATATTTCGCATTGCATCTTGTCAATTTTCTTTTCTGCGTGCGTTCTTTTAACCAACTTCAAAAAAAGGAGGAGGTTCTCAATTCGACTGTATTTTTTTAATGTTTATTACCGCATAAATAACATTATGAACCGATTTGAAAAAAAAAATATCCCATAGAAATTTCATCATACTCGGTTCAGTAGTTTGTAGCTTAGCTAATAGCTTCAGTAGCTTTTAAATCAAAATAACAGGAAAAAGTTATGTCATCCAAGTTAATGAAATTTTGCAAAAAAAAAAACTTCAAATACCTAGTGTATTTGAAGTTTTTTTTTTGCAGAAAAGTTATTGTTGTCAATGAACGAATACATATAGTTGTTTAATTTGTAGATTGACACCGGCGCTGCTCGCAGTAGTCCTCTTTTACGCCTACGTGTGGGACAAGTTGTCCGCTGGACCCATGTGGGGCACTTTCGTCACGAAAAACGCCGAAGTTTGTCAAGAAGGCTGGTGGTGGAATATGCTGTACGTGCAGAACTACTTCGGCTTTGAAGATATGGTAAGAATAACCTATTAAATTAGAACTTTTGGTCTAGTGGTAGCGGCCCCGCCTCCCGATCCAGTCGCGAGTTCAAATACTGTCGTGTACCAACGAGTTTTTCTGTTCAAAGATGTATGTGCATTATGGCAGTGTTCTCAAGCGGTGAAGGATTTGTCGTAAATCGTTTGGAAACTGGCGGCATGTAATAATTAAATAATTGAAAACATGACGAGTCAAGTACACGAAAGGAGCTTGAAATCTTTCCACCACACTGGTTCGAATGAACTAGTGACGACACGATAAGAAGAATAAGACTATTAAATGATTTTAAACGCTATTTAGATAATGCTAGTTATGTGTTAGATACACTTTTAATGTAACAATCAAGTTTCGTAGAATAACATTACAAAAGTTCCATAAAATATTATTTAGATCTAAACAAGTTTTCCTACCAAAAAATTCGTTCTACTTGTTTTCGTATTAGAACTTTATTTATGCAATAAAACTTTCATAAATACTTATAACTTTTATACCATGTTATAAAAAAGTTTTTCCTGATGTACTGAGGGTACGTACAGTACATACAGATATAGTAAGTCTTGGGAACGCTTTCGATTGGCACTGATTTGGATCATTTGAGCTATCTCTAGATCGTTTGCAACGGTCTGCAGAAAGCTCAACTGTTTCATGTATTTTGTAAATACTTGTATTCATTGTGATTACAATATGCTACATACACGTAGATGTTTTAGTCTGTCAATTTGCAGACGAAACTATAGGACACGGTAAACAACAACCAAATCAACTGGAGTATTGTCGGTTTCACTCCACAATCCTTCGGATAGCCGCATTCGGTGCCCGTGGGAGTTGTTTGTTTAGGCAAAGGTAAAACTACTTATATTTTTAAACGAATAGTCCGTCTTTTGTTTACGATCTCACCTGATAAAATGTGACGATGTTACCGACGTGTTAGAGCAGGACGGCCTAGAAGCCACCTCTCGCTCTTGCCAGATTCCGATTGTTCTGTACCCCAAGTATGAGTTTTGTTTACCATATTTGGTTTTTCGTTTATATACCGTGTTCATTGCGGGTTTTGTAACACGATAGAGATACCGATACGGAACTTTATGTTGCAAGTATGATGAAAATTAGAAGTAGAACATGATAGTTTCGTATCGGTATCACTATCGCGTCTTCATACAAAACCCGCAATGATCACGGAACATAAACGAAAAACGAAAAACCAAATATGGTAAACAAAACTCATACTTGGGGTACAGTTCAGGAAAAACAGACGAATAGCAGTACAAAACTGTAGTAGAAAAGAAGACGGAAGATATAAAATACTATAATGTAACCACGACTTATTTATGAGAGTAGGTGAATGTCTGAAAAATACCTAAAATGTAATTAATTAAAAAAAAATCGCTAAGTAGGTACAATGAGAGCTCTTAAAGTATGTTTCTATGAGCTCGTGGCTAATTGGCTAATTCTGAATCGGAACCAGAATCTCATCATTAATCTGCTTGTTCCATCAGATAGTTGTATTAAAAAAAATACAAAAAAAAATTTTTTTTATTGTAAACTTTTGCAAGCTAACGGCCAGTTTCTGAAAGCCCGATTAAAACTAATCGGATGTCAAGTCACTTGCTATCTCTATCTACGATGTAATAGCTGAAATGTCGAGTGACTTGACATCCGATTAGTTTTGATCGAGCTTTCAGAAACCGGCCGTAAGAGGTATAAAATATAAGTAGTTAGAAGGTACAATTATTGTTTGTCTGTCATATTCCGACAATATTAAAAAATAAACCAGTTGACTCTCTCTCTCTTGTCGTGTCACTAGTTTCTTTTCCAAACAGTGTGGTGAAAGGATTTTAAGTGCGCCTCAAGAGGCTTCTTTCAAGCACTTGACACATGTTATAGAACTTTTTAGGTTCTACGACATGCCGGTTTCCTCACGATGTTTTCCTTCTACGTTTGAGAGTACTGGCATTGTGCACATAATTTTTTTAACAGAAAAACTCACGACCGGTTTCGAACCCACGATCTTAGGATCGGAAGGCCGCTACCTCTAGGCTACCAGCGCTCCAGCGATGAATCCAGTTGACTAAAACTATAAAATAAAAACTAATCTCAAAATAAAGATTTTTCATATTTTCTTTGGCATGCTAAAGGTTTGCCAAGTTTCATTTTTGTTGTTCTACGAAATAAATATGTTTTTATTTCAGTTTTTGATTTTGGTCTTGTTTTGAGTCTTTTGGCCATTAATATAAGGCAAATCGACAGTAAGTTATAAGTATCGAAAACAAATTATCGAGAATGATTCCGTTTACCACATCACTATTTATTTACTCGCGATGTAGTTTGATTGCCAGAGCTCTATTGATGATTTAGGACCATTGTTTAAATATATTTACAAAACCATGGATATCGTATTGGGATTTGCATTGAATACCTATTTAATAACAACACTTGCCGCTTTATTATCATCATCATTAGCCTGAAGAAGTCCACTGCTGGACATAGGCCTCCCCTATACATTTATAGGAGTCTTCACCAACCTCTTGCCGCGGTCCTCACGATGTTCTATGAAATGAAATAAGATGTGAAATGAAATTTATTAAAATCAACAACAAACATGTGCTCGAAAGGAGCCTCTTGAGGCGCACTTAAAATTCTTTCACCACACTGTTTAGAATGAAACTAGTGACACGATAAGAGAACGAGTAACGAATATTACAGTATTTTATTAAATTATGTTTATTTATAACAATTTCGATATTTCCAGGTTGGACAATATTGGTACCCAAACAAGGATAACCCTGTGCTATAGCATACCAATGCCCCGCGCCGAATAGCTAAGGCTTAAATTTTTTAAAACAATTACTTTATAAAATGTACTACTCACCTAAATGAAGAAGTAAAATACTGAATTATTATTACAATTTATATGACAAGAAGGAGAATTATAATCAATAATTATTTAATACATTTAATTCTTAATGAATTTACTATATTTCATGGCATGCAGCAACTAATCAACATGTTTACTAATTCAATCATTTAAATAATCTATCGGGAAGAGCATCTCACGCTTTATCTTCTAGTTCGTTGTCGCTCTCAGTAAGATTAAGATAAAGATATTATTGTCTATGGAAAACGAGGTACAAATTTGGTGTTAAGGGTTAGAAATTTTTGTTTCACTAGTCCAGCCTGACGGCATAAAAACATTCAAAAAAAAAAAACAAAACAAAAAACGTAGAACCATCCAACCACCAAAAAGAAGGCCATCCTCTCTTCCTTTTCCTATTTCAGTCCTACATATTATTATTATTATTTATTATCAGGAGCCTGTAGTACCCCACTGCAGGGCAAAGGCCTCCCGTCCTTATCTCCAGTCGCTTCTACTTTGGCCTACTGTGGACCAGGACTTTAAGTAGGCGTCTATTTCGTCCTACATATACATATCGATAAATTATCGTAATTATTTTCAGTGCGCCCCTCAAACCCACCAGCTAGCTCTGGATATGCAGCTGACTATTTTAGGGGGTATCATCGTGTGGCTGGTTCAGTCAGGCCAGGGTATGACCAAGCTGATGCTTCTCGTCATACACATCGGCGCTGCATATTTGAGATACTCCACTGTACGCGACCATAGGCTGACGCTGCTGGCTTATCACGGAGTCAGGTACTGGAAAGTCAAAGTTAAAAAGTTTTTTTTAAATACAATTAGCTGATGGAACAAGCAGATGGCCAACCTGATGTTAAGTTGTAATCATCACCTATAACAAAGTATTGCCTCGTAAGTCACGCACGATAGGAACGTGCCCTACGATACACTGCCCTGCGTCCATCAACTTGAGGCATACAGATGTTAAACTTCATGTGCCTGTAATAATACCGGCAACCACACTCTTCAAACCGAAACACAGCAACGCTGCTTGGCGGCAGAAAAAGTAGTACTTCCCCGGACGAGCCCTTTACAAAGAGCTTTACTACTCTTAAGATTCACTATTTATTCAATAAAATCACAAGGATCACTTAAAAACTTCTTAAAGCTAGATGAATCTAGGTGCCAGTTCAACGCGACCAAAGCCTAGAAGAACAGGCAACAAACTTACGGCTTGGTTCCTACCGTTCTTTTGTATGATCCTTGTTACAATCTCTAATACTATAAGAATCAAAGTCCTGACTGACTGACTGACTGACTGACTGACTGACTGACATATAGACAACCCACAGCCTAAACCGCTGGTCCTAGAGACTTGAAATTTGAGGAGTACGTAGGTCTTATGGCGTAGAGGTGTACTAAGAAGGGATTTTTGGAAATTCAACCCCTAAGGGTGAAAAAGGGATGAAAACGTTTGTATGAAAAATTGTATTCCTTGAACCTACAAACTTGAAACTTGGAGTACTTAAACTTCAAGGCAAATAAAAAAGAAATGCATTTTTAGTTTATTAAAACTACCCTTAATAAGTGTGCAAAGGGATGTAAAAGTTTGTATGGGAGTTTTTTGACCGTTGGTCCTAGAGACTTGAAATTTGAAGAGTATATAGGTCTTATGGCGTAGAAGTGTACTAAGAAGGGATTTTTAGAAATTCAACTCCTAAGGGTGTAAAAAGGGTTGAAAACGTTGGTATGAAAAATTGTATTCCTTGAACCTACAAACTTGAAACTTAGAGTACATGTACTTTAAGGCAAAAAAATAGGAAAGACGTTTTTAGTTCTTTAAAACTACCCTTAATAAGTGTGCAAAGGGATGTAAAAGTTTGTATGCGAGTTTTTTGACCGCTGGTCCTAGAGACTTGAAATTTGAAGAGTATATAGGTCTTATGGCGTAGAAGTGTACTAAGAAGGGATTTTTAGAAATTCAACTCCTAAGGGTGTAAAAAGGGTTGAAAACGTTGGTATGAAAAATTGTATTCCTTGAACCTACAAACTTGAAACTTAGAGTACATGTACTTTAAGGCAAAAAAATAGGAAAGACATTTTAGTTCTTTAAAACTACCCTTAATAAGTGTGCAAAGGGATGTAAAAGTTTGTATGGGAGTTTTTTGACCGCTGGTCCTAGAGACTTGAAATTTAAAGAGTATATGGGTCTTTTTTATTTTTTTATTTATGACGTAGAGGTGTACTAAGAAGGGATTTTGGGAAATTCAACCCCTTAGGGTGTAAAAAGGGTTGAAAACGTTGATATGACAAATTGTATTCCTTGAACCTAAAAACTTGAAACTTGAAGTAGATGTACTCCAAGGCTAAAAAATAGGAAAGACATTTTTAGTTCTTTAAAACTACCCTTAATAAGTGTGCAAAGGGATGTCATAGTTTGTATGGGAGTTTTTTAACGCGTAGTGCGATTGACTTAAAACTTGAGGTAAATATACTAAGAAACAAATAATTAAGAATGACGCTTTTAACTT
Source organism: Chloroclysta siterata (assembly GCA_932294275.1). Classification (NCBI taxonomy): domain Eukaryota; kingdom Metazoa; phylum Arthropoda; class Insecta; order Lepidoptera; family Geometridae; genus Chloroclysta; species Chloroclysta siterata. Next base: position 7,583,642 of record OW028588.1, read on the forward strand.
TTGATAATTACCGCTGCAAAGGGTGCAAATGACTGTAAAAGTTATTATGAGATATTTTTAACGCATAGTGCGATTGATTTCAAACTTGAAGTAAATATACTCCACAATAAATAATTTAAAATCACGTTTTCAATATTTAAAAACTAAGGGTGTATTTTAAACCTGCAAAGGGTGCAAGACACTGCCAAAGTTAAAATTTTTGTATGGGAGATTTTTAACGCGTGGAAGATTTTTAAAGTTTAAAATTAATTACACTACGCGTAACAGAAAATATGTTCTGTGGATAAATAACAAAAAGACAGTTTGATTTTCGAAAACAACTCCTAAAACGTTACCCTCATTCGTTGCGCTCGAATAAAAAGGATACAACGAGGCGTCAATGTTTATAAGAGTTTGGATGTTTGGATGTTTGTGGCTCAATCACGGCTCACCACTACGCGTGCGAAGCCGCGGGAAGCCACTAGTGTAATATAATATAATATTGAAGCTCCAGTTAGGTGCCAATCAAATTTAGTGAATGGAATATATGTGTTGTTGCTTAAGAAATAGGATAGACATTCCCTTGACCATGCATTCATGTGAGCAATACTCCACGACACATAACACAAAGGAGTCTAATACCGAGCTTCCACGAGCTTAGTAGGTACTAATCGGTTAAGTGACAAGTAACCGTTACAAGTGTAACTGATACTAAGTACTAATCTGCGTGCTTTCACGTACCTATTGTAAGCTAATTATTAAGCTCGTGTAAACTCGGCCTAATACTGTGTGTCAGTATTAGGCCGAGAAATATATTAGATATTTTTGGACAATTTCGCACAGGGCCATTAACCCCAATCTAAACAAAGCTTGTACTTAAGAAACCAGATATAATATAATATAACACCCAGACAGAAAACAAAAATTAACATTTTTTATTGACATCACATAAAATGTATGTACTCGGTGCGGATCAAATCCACGTCCTACAGCGCAGAAGGCAGAGCTGCTTCCAACTGAGCTGTGAGATTTTTGTGTAAATGAGTTACTTCTCGACGGCTTGTGTGAATTATTGTCTTGTTCCAGTGTTAGCCAGCTGTATCGCACGGCGAGACTGAGCTACATGTCGACAATACACCGCTGTTCGCCATACCTGATCGGAATCAGTCTAGGCCTGGCCCTGAGGAAGCCAGCCAAACATGGAAAGGTAATGTTTTTGTAACATAGTTACAAATTAATTTACAAAAATTAAATTATTTAAGTATTTTCCGCTATCTGGTTTCCATTGACAAGCTTTGGCTTAGTTTGGGGCTAGATAGTGCTGTGTGGAAAGTCCACCGATATTTTTTAAATGATTATTTATTTTTAATGAACGTATTCTATGCGTATAATGGCTCTGACTCCTTAGTCAGACACTTAGTCTTGCAAACAGACACTATTAAAAAACTATTAAAGGTGCCATAGAAGACATCAGAACTAAAAAAAAATGCTGTCACAATGTGTGTTAATTAATTTACGCATCATGTGAAGGTATTTCCTACGCTGTTCGTAAAATATTACGTCTATTTTAGTAACAAAAAAAACCAAACACGTCAATTTACAGTGACGTAATTTTATAATGATATGTAATGATTAATAGTGTGTTTGCGTGGAAATTTACTAACACAATTTATATAGGTATTAGCTTGTTGAACTATAATAATAACCTTGTCCTTAAGATGCAGACAACTGTCAGACGCTCGTTTTAAAATATTTGTATTTTCTAAAATGTACAAATGGTGAGCAAGAAGTTGTTTGACGGTTGACAACCTCTAAACTCCTTAAATAAACACAAATCAGTGTTACAGAAATTTTTCATGCAATAATAGGTAGGTACTCGTTTATAGAGGTAGTTAAAAAACCACTCCCGAAAACTTCAGGGGGCTAAAGTACCCATCAATATGAATAACTTTTTCTAAGGAACCAACACAGTGAACGCGAAACAAAAACAGCTGTTTCATACATTTTAGCCAGGTAGGTAATGAATTTTTGCATGAAACAGCTGTTTCATTTCGCGTTCACAGTGTTGGTTCCTTAGAAAAAGTTATTCATATTGATGGGTAGGTACATTTTTTTATACTACTAGATCATGGACCAAGCACATGGCCCACCTGATGTTAAGTGGTAACCATCACCTTAAACAAAACATTGCCTCGTAAGTCACGCACGACAGGAACGTGCCCTACGATGCACTGCCCAGCGTCCATCAACTTGAGGCATACAGATGTTAAGCTTCATGTGCCTGTAATACACCGGCAACCACACTCTTCAAACCGAAACACAGCAATGCTGTTTGGCGGCAGAAAAAGGCGTGGTGGTAGTACTTCCCTGGACGAGGCCTTCGGAAAGAGCTCTACTACTTTTAAAACTACTCTCTTATTTACTACTCTGACTTTAGCCCCCTGAAGTTATTAAACACAGGTATTGGAACACCTTGTATATATTCAACAAATTTTTGGGTGTTGGTTAGGTTGTACTTCATAATAATTTTTCTGTTTGATTTACAGATAGTCCTATTCCTTGGATGGTTGATGAGCGGCATCCTCTGGGCACTGGTGCTGGTCTCCGGCCTTGACTCTGGCTCCACGCAGTATCGCTACAACGCATCGTTTGCTGCTCTGTACGCGACGGTCGCGCCCATAGCCTCAGCTTTAGCACTGGCCTGGGTCATATATGCTGTACACAATGGCACTTGTGGTAATCCTGATAAAAAACACCATAGTAGTAGTATATTTTTTTTTATAATACTAGCTAATGGAACAAGCCACCTGATGTTAAGTGGTAACCATCACCTATAACAAAGCATTACTTCGCAAGTCACGCACGATAGGAATGTGCCCTACGATGCACTGCCCTGCGTCCATCAACTTTAGGCATACAGATGTTAAGCCTCATGTGCCTGTAATTACACCGGCAACCACACTCTTCAACCGAAACACAGCGTTGCTGCTTGGCGGCAGAAAAAGCATGGTGGTAGTACTTCCCCGGACGTTGCTCTGTTTCGGTTTGAAGGGTGTGGTTGCCAGTGAAGTAATGGCCAAGTTACGAGCTCAGTGCCAGTACTCTCAAACGGTGAAGGAAAACATTGTGAGGAAACCGGTAGAACCTTATAAGTTCTAAAACATGTGTCAAATGCTCGAAAGGAGTCTCTTTAGGTCGCACTCCTTTCACCACACTGATTCTACAGAAATGACACGATAAGAATACGATTTAGTTACCCTTTGCATGTTTACCTACAAAACTACCTATTTAAATTTATTATCATAGTTTTTACTTATATTTTTAATTGCGGTTAAGGTTTTGGATTTCCCGGTATTTGGTGTTAGCATAATAAGCAATTATTTTTGTATTTTGTTTAATTTTATTAGTGCTTATAATAAACTACTTAGTGCAAAAAGTTATTTGCATAAATATAAAAAAGATGGTCGCAGGAAAACTAAACAAAATATTGTGATGACTAAATTGCAAATATACGTGGGCAACCCAAAGGGACGAATGAGAGAAGAGTGCATGCAGCAGAAATGCGAATGTTGAGATGGATGTGCGGAGTGACAAGGATGGATAAAATAAGGAATGAGTATATTAGAGGAATTTTGAAAGTAGCGCCGGTGACAGATAAGTTGAGGAGCAATAGGTTAGCGTGGTATGGGCATGTCATGAGGAGGGAAGAAAGTCATATTACGAGAAGAGTGTTGGAAATAGATGTGGATGGTTTTAGAAGGAGAGAGGAAAGATGATATGAGTAAGAAAGTGGTGATCACTGAGATGACGAATGATAGAGGAGAGTGGAAGAAAAAAACCTGTTGTGCCGACCTCATGCAGCGTGGGATAAGGGCAGGAAAATGATGACAGGGTGTAAAAAATTATAAGTTTTTTTTAACTTTTATTTAAATGCGCTAAATAGAATATAATAAGCTTTTCTTTTAAAACTTTTACTACATACATTGCAAGTTAAATAAAAGTTGGTAAAATACTTGTGACTAGCTAGCTAGCTACTACTTTTATAAACAAGGTGTAAAAAGACCATTCCCGAAAACTTAGGAACTGTGGATACTTTAGGGGGCTAAAGTATTCACAGTGTTGGTTCCTTAGAAAAAGTTATTCATATTAATGGGTACTTTAACCACCTGAAGTTTTCGGGAGCTGTCGTTTTACACCCTGTATAATATAGTCTTTGTTACAAAGGGGTTACTAATTTTTTGTCGATATATTGTCGTAAAATCACGAATCTTTGTTTTCAGAATGGCTGGCTCATCTTCTTTGCTGGCGGCCCCTGGTGTTCATCAGCCGCCTCTCGTATGCCATGTATCTTTGCCAGTTCATCATATTCATCACGAATATTGGGACCGTCAAGACGTCCAGGGAATTTAATTTGTCATCCTTGGTAAGATATTAAAAAACATTCTTAAATTTTAATATTTTTGTTCTTACAAAATACTTTAAGAGTAGTAGAGCTCTTTGTGAAGGGCCCGTCCGGGGAAGTACTACCACCATGCCTTTTTCTCCCAGCAGCGTTGCTGTTTCTGTTTGAAGGGTGTACCGGTGAAATTCAAGGCACATGAGGCTTAACATCTGTATGCCTGAAGTTGATGGACGCAGGGCAGTGCATCGTAGAGCACAATCCTATCGAGCGAGACTTACGATGCAATGCTTTGTTATAGGTGATGGTTACCACTTAACATGGGCCACCTGCTTGTCCGATCAAGTTGTATAAAAAATCCTTTTTCAATTTGTTTTCAGGTGGACGTTCAAGAAATAGTAGCCATAATTTTATCATCCACAGTCCTGACTCTCACATTCGTCATTCCTATGCAGTCATTGCACAAAGTATTTTCTTTCTCCTTTCTACTAAAAGTTGATTCTCAAGAATCTTCTGAAGCAGAAGCCGCTGACGTAGAACCCAAGGCTGAAGTGGAGGCTGAAGTAGAGGCTGAAGTGGAACCAATAATCGAAGAAAGTAATGAAATTGAAATACTAACCAAGAGCAGGCAAAGTTTCCTAGCTCATAGGGAAGTGTTAGAAGAAATACCAGAGGTAGAACTTGAGTATGAAACACAGAGAGAAAAAAACGATGGACTTGATGAAATACTCGAAGAAGAAGAAGGAACGATCGATGACGAGGAAGAAGAGAACTTAGATGATTTAGAAATAATTGAAGAGGAAGAGGCTGGGGAAGATGAAGCCTGGACGAGAAGAGAAGAAGGGGAGAGATCGTTCTCACGGAATGATGACCAGGACCTCGATGAATGGGAATGGACGAGTAATGGACGAAATGGAGCTCAATATTATCGCTACGCTAGATAACAATGTTTAAATGTGGTTGAAATAAACTTTTTGACGGATTTTTATTTTATCTCTTATTATTATACCTACTGCTTTTATTAGACAGCCCACACAGTTCAGTTCGCAGTAGCTCTGCCTTTTTTTTTATACAATTAGCTGATGGAACAAGCAGATGGCTCACCTGATGTTTAGTGGTAACCATTACCTATAACAAAGCATAGCCTCGTAAATCACGCACGATAGAAACTTGCATCCCTGCCCTGCCCTGCATCTATCAGCTTGAGGCATACAGCTGTTAAACCTCATGTGCCTGTAATTACACCGGCAACCACACTCTTCAAACCGAAACACAGCAACGCTGCTTGGCAGAAAAAGGCGAGGCCTTCTGCGTTGCAGGGTGTGGGTTCGATCCCCACCGAGAACAAACACTTGTGTGATGAAAAAGATGTTTGTTATCTGTCTGGGTATTGTATAGTATATTCTGTGTTTATTATAAGTATGTATTTACAAAAAATATAGTAAAAGAATGTAAATATCGGCTATCTGGTTCTCATATGCCTTACAAGCTTTGTTTTGTCCTCCAATATTTATTATTTATTTTTATTTATTATAACTACAAAAAGAAGTAGCACGCTGTATACGAGTAACACAAATATCAAGCGTAAAAAAGCTCCTAACTATAATACATGATTTTAATTTGTTATATTAGTATTGTTTTGATACAATAGCTATAATTAAGCTGAAAGAACGCGTTCCTAATAATAATGTGTCTCAATTAAAATAACTTTGTTTGTTATATTTCTTATAACCAAAATTCCTGCTCTAAAGGTTGATTTTTTTTCCTAGCCTTGAATCATGAAAGTTGGTTTAGGAACTTGTTACACACACACAAAATTAAATGACACGCGGATAATTTGCACGGACATTATCAATGTTCACCAATTTTTAAACGTGTCATAGAGAACTTAAGAGGCTGACAACCTTTTTAGAAGATATACATATACCTAACCTAAGGCTGGGCAATACAGCCTAGTTAAAAAAAAAACGCATTACGATGATCCCATTTTTTCCATATATCAGTAGTTTTTTACCATGGAAAAAAAAACAATATATTTTCAAGGATATTAGTGTTATTTAATTAATACCTATCTATTATGTAGGTATATTTTATAAAGATAAATAAATAAAAAATAAAAAACCAGCATGCCGAAGAGAAACACTAATTAGCTATTTTTTTCCATTTGATAAGCGCTATACAAGACTTGGATACAAAATCAAAATGCAAATTTATTATGTTAATTGTTTAAGTAATAAAAATGTAAAATATTAAAAAAAAAAACATGATTTATGGAATAAAATAACTATAACTGTGTCGGGAATCCTCGCCTTAATGTAGTTACCAAAATAACGTTAAAAAGATTCAGATTATTTATATTGAAACAAGTTTCCTTGCTTTAACTTCGTACCTATAAGTACGAAAACTAGTTTAACACATTTTTGGTAAGATAACTTGTTTGGATCAAAATTATATTTTTCGAATATTTTAAATGAATTGTAGTAAATTCATTTAAAATATTCACAGCCCCACCGATCCACAAAAAATGTAACTTGGTTGTTACATTTTTTATAACCACATCCAGTGATTTTTAACTTCAAATATGTTGAAATGTGTGGGCGACAAGTTGTGGTTGTGGTTATATAGTTTTATATAAGAATACTTTTTCAAGTACTTTTGAAGGTAAAAAAATGTAAAAACCCACACAATGAGTAATCAGTTTATTCGCATCAAAGATTAACGTCAGCACGGCTTTCGGACTAGTCCCAACAATGGTCCGATTACCATTAAATAATAGTCATGGATCCTAACGGACGACGGCTTCATTGACCGAAGGTTTCAATCAGTCATAGTAAAAGGAGCGGCGCGGACGCACGCCTCCTATCGCAATGATTACAATCGGTATAATTATCACGATCGCGTGCGCACTGGTGACCGCCACCGACGAAGACAAAACTAAAATTGATGCCTTAAGCAAAATAGCAGCCGACTTAAAAACCTTAAATTTCGATGATCTTGCTTTTCTGAACAACAGCGTACCAAAAGTAGGCATCAATAAAGATTTAATCGAGAAACTAGAAAGCTTAGTGTCAAAGAATTCGAGTGTGCCTGATCCTGTCAGGGATCGTGGTTACAACGCCTATGATGATGGAATCGCTGGTCCGAAGATTGGGGTCGTTGACGAGTCCCCTGATTATGCGTCTTCCGTGGTGCTCGCGAGTGATCTACTCTCCCTTACCAGTGCCGTCGCTGCTGTCAAGGAGAAGGCTTGCAGGGAGCAAGGATACAAATTCCTGGATGGTCTGCTGATGAATAAGCGCTGGGCATTGAAAAGTGAGTAACAATTTCATTATAAATATGTGTGATAAAAAAAACAAAGTTCCCCAAACGCGGCTGTTTGAACGCGATAAGCTCGAAAACTACCGAACGGATTTTCATATAGTTTTCGCCAGAGTGATTTATGAGGATTGTTTAAGTATATTTAATTAAATAGTTATAATTCACTGAGGTGTTGTGTGAATTGGCTGAAATGTGACAATGATTCAACAATCATTTTCGAGCTTTTATGTTACTATCACACAATCATGCTGTTCTACCCGTGCAAAGCCGGGGTGGGTTGCTATTAGAATTTAAAAATGCTCACGACTATAATCCCTGGGCACGGTAGACATTCCCTTATGATAAAACTTATGATACCGACTCTTGAAGATATTATTATATAAAAGCTGCAGTCCAAAATGCAAAACATATGCCTACTGTACATAGTTGGTATTTCATACGTCACAGTTTTTCTCACGGTTATTTCCTTCACAGTTTGAGAACACAGGAACTAAATAAAGCGGACGTTAGCTTAACGAATATGTAGATAAATCAATAACGGATGAATATATTTATTAAAAAAATTACAAAAAATTCACTTACAGACAAAATTATAGTAATAATTGGTGGACATTCCACACATCACTATCTAGCCAAACCAAGCAAAGCTTGAACTGGGATCCAGATAGTAGATGATATGCTTTTATTTTGTAAATACATAGGTACTTATATTATTGTATAAGACCCAGACAGAGAATAAACATCTATGTTCATGACACAAATGTTTGTTCTCGGTGGGGATCGAACCCAAGGCCAATAGCGGAGAAGGCAGAGCAATACCTAATACAATATTAAAATAATAGTTTTTCAATTACACTTGTGTTGTGTCAGCTTATATAGGTCTGTTTAGACCTATTTATTTAAAACTTTTTTTTTTTTTTATGATTTTGCTTTAAATTATGTAGATTAAGTTATTTTAATTATAAATATACAACTGAATTAAACTTAAACGGCTGATCAACTGTCAGACATATCTGACGGTTGATCAGCCACATATAATGCTATATTTTTAAATCATCATTATCAGTTTGAAGCTGTTCTTCATATGGAGAAATATGTTTTTTATGAAGAACATATTTCGTTCTTCTTCTTCTTCAGGCTGGGAACGTCTCGTTTGGTTATTTTGACTTTCATGAGTTTTTAGTTTTATCGACTATCATCGACTTAATAATTAATTTACTAAAAAATGCACAAGGGCGCGGAGAGGAGATCTTTCACCCCACTGGTTTTTCGAAAACAATCATAAAGCACTTTAGGGTCTCTTGTAAGTTTAATAGGCCACTGACCTCAAGCAGGGTAATCAAATTAGCTCGTAAAAAAGCAAAAGGCTTATGTAATATTATAAACGAAAATTTAAACTTTTGTCGGCTAAACTGATGTGACCTTGTTTTGATATTAGGAATAGCATCGAAGTAAATGACTATTTAGTTGAAGAAATTATGTTTTTTCTATACGTTTCTTCTACAGTTTTTTTTCGTAGCTCTAAATTAAGTATTATAGTAGATTTTAATGGATAAGTTCCATTAAAATCTACTATAATACCTAATTTACTTAATTCAAGTCAAGTAGCATCGATATATGTAATGGAAATTATTCAAGCCGAATTGAATTCAAAATCAAATGGTTTTTATTCAAATGAATGTTATGGATCTCTTGAAAACTTGATAAACCTTTTTTTTTAATCTAGGTGAATCTATCAGTTTCACGCGACCAAGCCTAGCAAGATGATTTACATTAACTAAATAGATTTATTGCTTACTTATTATTATATTAATAATTCTAAAATAATAAATAATAATAATGCAATAGCATATTATGTTTCATCTTTATCGTCATCAGCCTGAAAAAGTCTATACATTTCAAGGAAGAACGTCTTCTCAATTCACTTCCCGCGATCTTTAGAATGAAATTAGTCTATCGGGAAGGAGGGACACATTGGCTTAGTTGTAAGTAATGAACTTTGACATGAAGGAAGGCCGAGGTTTCAAAGTACATTGGCCAGGGTAGGTAAATTTTGAAATATGGAATTAAACATAACTATATTTTTTACGAATCCCAGCGATTTTGAAACTGTTACTACTATTACTGTACCTACTAGATATTAGTATTAGATTGAAGCGTAGCGTGTGCTGTCTTATGAATTTGATTACCTTTACCCTTTTTCTGTCATGCCTTCGCCTCACTAAATTCGATTGGCACCACACTGGAGCTTCAATAGTGTATAATAATACATTGTAACAGGGATCATACAAAATAACCGTAGGAACCAAGCCGTATGTTTGTTGCCTGTTCTTCTAGGTTTTGGTCGCGTGGAACTGGCACCTAGAGTCACCTAGCTTCAAAGACATTTCAAATTGATCCTTGAGATTTAATTGAATAAATACCTTTTGACTTTGACTACAGGGTTTTTAGTTATTATACTACTTGCTGCTGGCACAAGCAGATGGCCTACCTGACTTTGAGTAGTAACCTATAACACGTTGCTTCATAGGTCATGCACTATTAGGCACGTGCCCTGCGTCCCTCAACTGGCACACAGATGTTAAGCCACACCCTTCAAACCGTAACACAGCAACGCTACTTGACGGCAGATATAGGCATGAGTAGTTAGTTGCTAGAAGTCTAACAAAAACAGGTTCTACAGATACCTACTATTCAAATTTCAAGTGTTTTGTATTGTTAATGATCGAAGGCTTCGAGGAAATATGAGCTCTTATTTTCGTCCTTACTATAAAGTTCTTAATAAAATCAGTTATTTAATCAAAAAACCTTGACTCGAGAGTCCAATCCAAATCCTTCTTTTTATATCCGTAAAGCTGTATCTACAAGCAACGCTCGTGGTTTTGCTCGCATGTATAAAAAAATCGGCCAAGTGCTAGTCGGACTCGCGCACGAAGGGTTCCTTACCATTATCTATGAAAACAGCAAAAAAATCACGTTTCATGTATTCCACAATAAGAAAAATTTTCAAATAATATAATATAAAGGTATGTAAGTAAGCTAGATAAATTTAGTCAGTTCCTCGCGATAAAAGGCTTAGAAAACGGCATAAAACTTACGGCTTTGGTCCTAATTGCATTTTTGTATGATATTTCTTTAAATAATTATATTTCGTTTTTGAATGAGTTTGAGCTGTTTCTCTGAGTTATTTTTTGTCATCTATTTTATCAGCTTTTTATATTAAGATCCGTATTGTTATAACGTGGTTACGATGAATAAGGCGTGTTAACACTTTTTTAGTGTCTTGTACAAGTTCCGCAAAAGGTCGTTAAACTCAACACCTTTTTCTACCTACCTTCTTATTTTTTGTATGTTATACGGATATTATAAATTTCGTATGAATTGCTTATTGAAATGAATCTAATACGATATTTATTAATTCTATTATTTATCTACACTAATATTATAAAGAGGAAAGATTTGTATTTTTGTATGTAACAAATAGGCTCAAAAACTACTGATCCGATTTTGAAAAATCTTTCACCGTTAGAATGCTACATTATTCCTGAGTAACATAGGCTACATTTATTACAAGATAAAATTAGGGATACCTTCTAAAACTTCAATAATGTGATCCAAGGTGTATAAAATTGGACATAATTTGGCTTTCATCGCATGCGCTGCGAAAACTATTGACGATAGAACACAAAAATGTTCTACAATATCAAAGAATACATCAATATCTACAAAAAAGTCAGCAATATCCTATGTCTAACTAAAAGAAGAAAAAAGAAGTTCCTCTAAAAGAAGTTATAGTAACATAACTACTAAGTTATGTTACTATAACTTCTTTTTAACATATTAGAAATGCCGACCGAAATCAAACCATATTATCTATTCCTTTATACCTCTATTAATCGTTATCCAAATAAATCATTTCATATTCAAGACTCTTTTAATACCTATAGATTACTTCTTGAGTTTTTCAAATCGGACATTAAATTCAAAAGATATTACAAAATTAAAAATTTAGTTCGTTTTAATAATTTTAGCGAACGCGGAAGCGGGCCACGGGGCGCGTTCTCACTCACTCAGGGACGTGCAAATGTATGAAAGAAGTATACGCGAGACTCTAAGTTTAGCCTAAGTTTATCCAAAAATGTTCAAAAAATTTATATCCACCCATGCGAAGCTGGGACAGGCCGCTAGTCATCTATAAAATTGAATTCATTTTTTATATAACTTGCTGATGGAACAAGCAGATGGTCCACCTGATGTTAAGGGTAAACAATACCTATAACAAAGCATTTCCTTGTAAGTCACGCACGATTGGAACGTACCCTAGGATGCACTTGTGACGAGCTCTTCACTAAAACCTCTACTACTATTTCTGCATCCATAAATACAGACAAATCGCATACAAGGTGTTCCAATACTTGTACTTAAAACTTCAGGGGGCTAAAGTACCCATCAAAGTCAAAGTCAAAAGGTATTTATTCAATAAAATCACAAGGATCCCTTTGAAACGTCTTAAAGCTAGATGGCTCTAGGTGCCAGTTCCACGCGACCAAAGCCTAGAAGAACAGGCAACAAATTTACGGCTTGGTTCCTACCGTTCTTTTGTATGATCCTTTTACAAAGTAATATAATACAATTGTATTTAGTTAAACACGTTTACCAAACTAAACAGAATTAGCGTAAACATCATTTCCATTCTGACAGTTCGATAATCACGTTTAGCAGCCTATTTTGCAAGAAGATTATCGTGATTAGCTTCCTAAATACGATAAGTGACTCTCAAAACACGATAAGTGATCGTTGTGCAAGCGGCTGTCAGTATCTAAGTAAAGAGAATTATAGAAAACGGCTATACCTACTGGTTTTGGAAAACTTCACTATGTGGTCCGACGCGCACTTAGCCAATTTGAATAAATTGGCTAAGCGCGTGCATAGGAAGATACAGTTCATAGTTATTTATTCATAACAGATTTGTTACAGGTCATTTAGATTCATACATTGTACATACAAATTTATAAATAAAACAATAAAATAAAATTAAGAAGAATTAAGAAGAAATTAATATTAGTAAAAAATAATAACAATAATAATTCCATAGGTATTAAGTAAAATGATGCACATTTAAAACATCATTCTATAAATTAAGTATTATATGGTACCTATTGTAAATAATAAAATTGTGTCAAATTAAATAAATAGTCAATTAATAAATTCATCAATTCTATAAAAAGATTGTTCAATAAGCCAGTTTTTATAGCCTATTATTAACTATTTTGATTTGACATTTGATTACTATTGTTTGTTTTATATTTATTGTGAATTTTACTGTTGTTTGTAAGTATAAAAAGTACCTACCTACCTACCAAAATGTATAAAGCCCACACCTACAATTTGCATCCCAGCTATGGGGAATGAGTGCTACTGATTTTTTTTTTGTCATCTTTATGTACCTACATTGAAGCAAATAAATGTTTTTTTTTTTTTTTTTTATACAACAAAGTAGACAAACAAGCTTACGGCCCACCTGATGGGAAGTGGTTATCGTAGCCTATGAACGCCTGCAATACCAGAGGGATCACTAGCGCGTTGCCGACTCTTTAAAAATTTTAAAATACCCCTTTTGAAGAGCCCCATACTATAGTTTAACGGGAAAACCTCAGCAGGGAGATCATTCCACAGCCTAAGTGTTCGCGGGAGGAAGTTCCTCTGGAACCGAACGGTACGCGACCACCCTGGCTCTAATGTGTGAGGATGGACTCTCTGCCGATGGCGAGCTGTGCGATGGTAAAAAGACGATGTAGGCATCATGCCAAACAACTCTTCAGAGCATACCCCATTATATAAGCGGTAGAAGATACACAAACAGGAGAAGTCTCTTCTCAAACTGAGTGGTTCAATACCGCTGGTGAGCTTGGGATCGTCGACAATTCTCACAGCACGTCTTTGGACCGTCTTTGATTTATGATTTATGATTATGATTATTTCTGAAGGTTTGTGTTGTCGGTGCGGAAGTTATGGTACAGATAAAGACCGGTGTCTGTTGCTAACACAGAACACAAAAATATACATAGCTCTTCTGTGTTCTGTGGTTAATAGCCATAATTCGACGAACGAAATTCAATATTATAGGTATTTGGATATTACATTAATAACTTTGGTCGCGAATAACTCGCGTTAGATTTACCTAGTATATAAGACGTTTCAAAGTGATCCTTGTGATTGAACTGAATAAAGGCTGCTTTGATTTTGCTTCAATAGTGGCACATCAATTTATTCCGGTAGGTAATACCTATTAGAAGAAGTTCACGATTATGGGCAATTTTTGACATTCCACTTTACCGGTTAAAATGTAAATGTTGTAAAGTTGAAGATTTGGCGACAATTTTAATGAAGAAATGAAGCTCCATTAATTTTTTAGAGTAGTAGAGCTCTTTGAGAAGGGCTCGTCCGGGGAAGTACTACCTCCACGCCTTTTTCTACCGCCACGCAGTGTTGCTGTGTTTCGGTTTGAAGAGTGTGGTTGCCGGTGTAATTACAGGCACATGAGGCTTAACATCTGTATGCCTCAAGTTGATGGACGCAGGGCAGTGCATTGTAGGGCACGTTCCTATCGTGCGTGACTTACGAGGCAATGCTTTGTTATAGGTGATGGTTACCACTTAACATCAGGTGGGCCATCTGCTTGTTCCATCAGATATATATATATAGTTGTATAAAAAAAGGTCCCAATCGAACTTAGTGAGGCGTAGGCTTATAACATAATAGGTATATTATAATAATAGGTACAGAAACTCTTATACATTTACACACTGATTCGTGGTTTTCATATTTAAAGTTATTTGATTCTTCTAATGTGACAAAAATGAATTTTGTTTTTCATGACGTGCACGAACCCTAGTATTCTCTTATCCGTGACGTACCTAACATTCGGCTTAATCATACTTTGACCTAAATATTGACCATTTTTAATTAAACATTTCTTAATATATTAACTTTGACATACATTCCCAATACCTGAATACTTAGTTTTTTTTTCGTGTCTTGTATAACAGATAACACCAACCTAGAGGTTTTTTTACTGTAACTATACCTGTCTACCAACTATACGCATTATAATTGAGGAGCGCTGGAACAAAAACCGATAAATCCGTTTTTGATCAAACAACTTTTTTTTTTCGTCTCTCATAGTACTCTTACATGTCATACTTGTTTTTGGACGCGTCTAAACCCGTTAAAAACGTACTAAATGGTCTCATTTAGTACGTTTTTAACGGGTTTAGATCCAAAGATGGGCATGCAGTACAAAATCCGTTAATTTTTGAATTTGTTTTGTATTTTCCCAAAAATTACGTATAGTGGATTTATCGGTTTTTGTTCCGGTGCTCCTCAATTTAAAACCTCGGCCTGTCTCCATGTTGCCATACCCTATGCAGGGTCCATGTGATACTTACTAACACCTAACAATAATGTATGTACATAAACTAAACCATGTGTAAGCAATATATGTATTGAGTACCTAAGTGGCGTTTTGGTTATTAACCCAATACCAAGGTAAGGTTAATATTTGTGATTGAATAAGCTTTGTTTAGTATAAAGAATACTAAACAAATTATTATTATTTTTAAAAAACAATCAGCATTTGGTAACCTTCAATAAATTGAGGAAAATGGATATCGGAAACCTCTTGGCCATCATTTAAACCTTTGTTAATGAAACTAGTGGAGTACCTGCGACCTCGTTTGTGTTGTATTATTTTCAAAATATGCGTATAATATTGTCTCATTCGTACATCGCGGATTCAACAATAGTAATAATTGAAAATCAATAATTGGGAAAAATAAACATTTTGCGTTCAACCACATAACTTTGTTTTCCCATACATTGTGACTAAAATAAAAACATTCCATGAAATGTTCACCATAACCCTTCAAAACGAACAACATTTCAATAATGGACGCGAATTTCGAGGCACCGGATCATAAATGCCCAATGACTTTTAATAAATTTGACTTTGATTTCTTACCTGATCTTTAATTTATTATAATGAAACCACCCTTCCCTGCCGCGTCTGCTGTGTCTAAAGGTCTATTCGTCGGTTAAACATTTGGTTCTGTTTTTGCATAAATAAATAAGCCATCTATTCCAACAGTAACGTAACGTATTAACTATTCTTACATATAAAACTATCCCCCCGCTTGCTGGTATGTTGTGTACAACCTATAAGCTTAATTGTTTGACTATGGGCACAGAATACTACTCGTATAAACATTTTTCATGTTCATTATTAACTAGCTGACCCGACAGTCGATGGTGGTTAAGTATTCTTAAATATTCTAATTTTTCGAGCAATTTTCTTAATTTTCTCTTTCATAAGAACCTTCTCCTGACAATAACAAACACAACAAAAAAGAATTAGCGAAATCGGTCCAGCCGTACACGCGTGATGGCGTGACCAAGGGAAATAGGGATTCAGTTTTATATATATTTGATTGATGATAACAACTAACATTCTTACACTACATTTACTGTTGGGCACCCAAAGATCGGATGTAGGCCTCCTCTATGCGCTTCCACTGTTTTAGCAAAATAACTGCTAATTTACTAGTAGTTCGCCCCGAACTGAGATCTCGTGATGCGACCCCGACGAACGCATCAAAACTTTGAGTACGTAGTAGTCAGAGGCAAGTCCAAACATTATCTTTGGACTTTTTTCTGACTACCGCCTACTAACTTGGTATGGTTACCAAGTTTCAACTCTATTGGCCTATTTATTGAAGAGTTCCGTTGAACAGACCTTGGCTCCATCATCAGACCTGGTTGTCGTAACCATTTTATGAGAACTGAGTACCTCCTTAATTTATTTCAAGAAAAAAAAATAAGAAAAAGCAAAGGAACTGGCCGACCAGTAGAAAAACCTTGATGCCAACGAAACTCTTAGAGATGGGAGCTCTTGGATCGCTGGTTATCTTAATTTAACTTTTATTATTTTATCTCAAAAACGGAGCGTCCAAAAAAAAAAGTGAAAATTGTTTTGGGATGTCCAATGAAAGCCCTTTCATATGACATGTAATTTGATTTTTTTATGTAACTTTTTTTATTTTTGCCCCCTCAAAAAACCCCATATCTCAAAAACCCTTCATCCGATTTTACTCATATACTTACCAGTAAATTTCTCAAGTACAAGCTATCGACATATCAAATTTCATGCAGATCGGATCAACGGTTCTAAAGTTATCGCCAGACAAACATACATACATACATACATACATACATACATACATAAAATGCCAAATCGCCCAAGTTGAAACTAAGATCTTCGTTCGCTTCGCTCACTCGATCAATAAAAAATCGATATATTTTTGCTAGTCGTAAAGAATGTTGTAAAGAACAGGATCCGAATATAACCTCGGTTTTATTATAATTCATAATTATTGTAAAGTACCTATTGCAATTACATGGTAATTAATGCCTTATTAATTATAAAATCTTCCTCAAAAAACTAAAAACCAACAAAATTCATGTTGGTTCACTTTTGTGCGACGTTCGTGATTATTTTGAGGTTATATACCTCAAAATAATCACGAACGAATAAATAAATTAATTTTAGTATATATATTTCACCGGAGCACCGGTGGTCTAGTGGGAGCGACCCCGCCTTCCGATCGTAAGGTCGCAGGATCGAATCCGGTCGTGAACCAATGGATTTTTCCTATCGAAAAATTTATGTGCGCAATGCCAGTGCTCTTAAACGGTGAAGGAAAACATCGTGAGGAAACCAGTTAGTACTCTAACAGCGGCAATGGGCTTGCAACCTGTCACGTACCTATGGAATACCAACTACTGCAAAATGTGGGTATGTGCCAAATTTAATGTTTGGACGTTCCTCTGCCAACCCCCCCTTAGACATCCTCAAAAGAATCTGGAGTTAGTACTTGGTACTAAGAGATCTGAGGGGATATCTACCGTGCCTGGGGATAAAGTCGTGAAGCTGTTTCAGTTTCAGTATATTTCACTTCATTATCACTCAAATCTACAAAACTGGTGCACTTTTAACACTTTGCGTGCTCTGCACATATTTGCAAGGTTAATTTGTTTCCATCGTATGCACTCATAACAAAGCATCAGAGTGCTAAACGTGACAAAAGAGTAAACAAACAGTCAGTAGTGTCAATGTTTGCTTAGGGATTTTGAACTTTGACACTCTGGTATAAAGGTGGAAATAGTTTGCTGCAATTGTTTCACACTTCACCTACTTTGAGAATTATTTGTTAGGTTCTACAAATTTGTTGTGTGATATCCAAAGTCTCAGCAGATTATTAGAGTTTGCTCGCGAATTATGAATAATGTCGAATTCATTTTATTAAAAATTTATTCCTTTTATTAAAAATAATGGTTTGGCATTCGCTTTTGACGTGGCTTTTTACTTTTGACAACGAATCCGTGAAGTAAAGCAAAGAAAAAAAATCCTATATCCACTTTAGGTTGGATGAAATATCTGAAATGATTTTACCCTTTTAGAATATACTTGTTATATTTTATTTTTAGTTATGTATACTATGTTTCAAGGACGGATTTAAGGGGGGGGGGGCACGGGGGCACGTGCCCCTCCCTTAGACGGTATTTTTGTGTACTGTGGAGATTCCATCACAGTACATACTTAGAAGCAAATCAAATTATCAGAGTTGTTAAAATATATAAATAAAATAACAGAAAGAACATGAGTGAAACTCTTGTATATTTCTGGCTGGAATTGCGAATTTTGACAGTTATTGTTGATTTTTTTGCCCGTCCGCCCCTTGTGCGTCCCCCAGAAAATAATCCTGGATCCGCCCTTGCTATGTTTCATGACAAAAACACTGTTACTGTTTATTTAAAAATATCGAAAGTAAGTCACAATCTTACACATTCACAATTTTATATTCATATGATGAAATTGACCTTGTAACCGGTCAGTCTACAGTCAAAGGATTACGATTTTATGAAGGGCACGACCAAGGTCTTTGACAAAATCTTCTGCGGATATACCAGAATAACTGGAATGTTTCGTAATGATCGGCTGACACTAAAATGGTGAGGTAACATTTTTGGCAAAACTCTTTTGACTACAAATAAGGTATATGTTAAATAATAGTACTAGTTATGGCAGTAGTAGTGATAAATATCGGTGGCCCAAGCTCCTATATTTTTTGTATAGGTATTTATACTTCCTTCTCTTGAGACTCGAGTGAGGAGAAGCGTACACTCCACGACTTTATTCTCAGGCACGGTAGACATAAATCTTTTGGTACTCTAGTAAGATTCTACCTCACAAAATGTAAGCTATTAATTGTTCTATCCCAAATTTCTAGGCCACATTTATAAATGAATATCGTATATCCCCTTATTATAGTGCTAGAATAATGGTAAGGTAAATGTTTGAATACTTTCAATAATGTCAATTACCAATTTTGTATTCTTGAGAAAGGCGAAGAGTTCCTACTCGATAAATTTTACTATCATCACATAATTATGTAAGAGAGATATTGCATTCATTTCATCGCATGTTCTTTTGGTCAGGTTATATTTCCCATGGTTTCTTTGCCGTTTGAAAACATTGATATTTAAAACATTTCCCATTATATTTAAAATATTTTATTTTAAAACATTTTTTTGCGTACCCGTAAAACAATCACTGGGTCTCACTAGTTTCTTTCAAAAGTGTGATGAAAGGATTTTAAGTGCGCCACAAGAGGCTCCTTTCGAGCACTTGACACATGTGATAGAACTTTTTAGGTACCACGACATGCCGGTTTCCTCATGATGTTTTACTTCACCGTTTGAGAGTCCTGGCATTGTACATATACATTTTTGAACACAAAAACTCAGGTACACTACCGGTCTTGAACCCACGACCTTAGGATCGGAAGGCGGGGCCGCTACCACTAGACCACCAGTGCTCAGTGCTTTTAGTCCGTTAAAAAAATAGACGAATTTAGTGACATTTCAAAAGTTGCGACCGTGCGTTGGTTGTTTTGTATTGACTTTCCGTTTGCATTCGCGTGAAATAAAATTTATTTTTTGCTCTTCGCTGGTTTATATGCCGGTGCGTTGTTTAATACTTTCAGAGGGATTTTAGAAAGCCGACACTGACGGTGTGCATATAGATAAACGGAAAATTTTAAAATCAACTAACAGAAAAGCACCATGGGCAGCGTTCGGGAAGTTACGCCGCATCTTCTCGTCACAGATACCGCAGAGCCTCAAGACGAAAGTCTTCAACCAGTGTGTGTTGCCAGTGATGACGTATGGAACTGAGACGTGGTCGCTCACTATTGGCCTCATCAATAAGCTCAAAGTCGCTCAACGGGCTATGGAGAGAGCTATGCTGGGAGTTTCACTACGAGATAGAATCAGAAATGAGGAAAGGAGAACCAAGGTAGCCGACATAGCTCGCAGAATCAGCAGGTTGAAGTGGCAATGGGCAGGTCATATAGCTCGAAGGACTGATAACCGATGGGGAATAAAGGTCCTCGAATGGCGACCACGAACAGGAAAACGAAGCGTGGGACGCCCTCCCACCCGATGGACTGACGACATTTTTAGGATCGCGGGTGGTCGGTGGATGGAGAGGGCACGGAATCGTTCTTCCTGGAAATGTATAGGGGAGGCCTATGTCCAGCAGTGGACTTCTTTGGGCTGATGATGATGATGAACAGAAAAGGTACTGTAAACAAATAAAATATACGTGAGCCCTTTCAAAGTCTAATGGTATTTATTCAATAAAATCTCAAGGATCACTTTGAACTTTATAAAGTACTACCACCATGGCTATTTTTGACGTCAAGCAGTGCTGCTGTGTATCGGTTTTAAGGGTGTGAATTAACAGATACATTAGGTTTAACATCTGTCTGAATGCCTCAAGTCGTCTGTATGTCAGTTTCCGTTTGAACGTTCATTTCCCTTAAAATCGATAATAGAGCAACTCTGCTTGGCGGCTGGAATATGCATGGCCCTAAAAGTCCTATGTAAAAAGTAGCCGACGACCGTACAAAGTCGTTACCAGTCTAAAAAATGCCTGTAAAATATGTATGAATTATATACTTTCAAGCTTTACCTAATTTTGGGTTTCCAGCGGTAGCCCATAACTTCCGCCGAGTTCCGGGGCAACCCACGCAACGACCGATTCGGTATGGGCCTTCGGTTTGAACAAAATTACATGTTTATATGTTAGACTACACTTACTTCCAAATATTATTTCAGTGCGGATCCTACTCATTTATAAATGCGTAAGTTACGATGTTTGTAGCTGAATCACGCCCTATCCGCCAAATCGAAATCTAGATCATGATCATCATCTTCCTGACATCATTTTACGCCCTTATCCCACGCTAAGGGGGTCGGTACAACGGTTTTCTTCTTCCGCTCTCCTCTATCATTCGTTTGATATTGATACAAATACAAAATTATTTATTCGAGACTTCGTTTTAACAAGAATCAATAAAGTGCGGGGCACTAGGACTAAGCCTGTATCGCGGGAGACCTATAAAGGTTTACAAAAAATGATATTATGTGGCGAACAACTATGACGTCATTTATATGTATAATACATATAAATATAAAAACTAAAGAATAGAATAGATACGCTTCTAATAGTATAACTAGGTACAACCTTTTCCAGAGACTAAACAGGATCAAAAACTAGCAAAAACCTCTACAAGCTTAAACAAACAATTTAAATTTTAACAAAAAACTACAAACTTAAGCAACCAATTTAAATTTTAACAATAAGATCAACATTAGAATATTTCAACTAAGGTTACCTAATGGACATAGGAACGGATGTGAAGTTAATTCGCTTCGTGATATTCGTTTCATTCGTCTGATTCGAACCGATCAGGATGAAATTTGAAATGTATTTTCTAATCAGGATTAGCATATAGGCTACTTTTATCCCGAAATATCCAGAACGAGGTAGAAAACATCAAAAAATCCAATTACGAAAAAACGCTGTTGGCAATTACTAATAAAAAGCAAAAGAAGCCGCGGCCGGCGGCTAGTTGGATGAAAATATACGAATGAATTAGGCTTTAACCTTTTATAAATAAATATACTACTCATTGATTATAATATGAAGTGACCATTTCGATAAAACATATCTGGGACCACCAAGTAAAGTATACCTAAACTACTAAAGTATAACCTAAACTACTAAAGTATAACCTACCAAAGCAAAAGAGAATCATCAAATTTTGTTTTTATGAAGAGTAATCGCGTTCCAAATAGTGCAGAAAAATAAAATCTACAATCGAATGAGACCTCCTTTTTAGAAGTTGGTTAAAATCTTCAAAAATCAAAAGATAAACAACGTTTTTGTTATTTACCACATTTTATTGTCATTCATTTTCCGAGTAAGTTCGATGTAATGTTGAAATGAAATGACTAACTTTTTAAGTATGGAAGCAAATTATTGAAACGTCAGGTTATTCAAGTACAAATTACCTATTATTATTTATCTGCGGTAAAATATTGTAGTCTGCGAGTTGTGAAGTCATTTAATATTATAAATCACTATTATTATAATTTATTACTTATACGATAGTAGTTCGGTATTAGTAGGTACTTATCTCAAACAAGTGCCATTTAGTTCGTTTTCCGCGTGAAAAATTAAATACCTACTACTTGTACCCGGAAAAAAACATCTTAAACCGTTTAGGTTGTATTTAATAATTTGTTATAGCACGAGCAAAAGCAATTATTATAATCTTTCTATACACAAATAACTTGACTTGCGAAACGAAAAACACCGTCAGATTTCAATTTTATTTAATTTGTAATGGCCATTGACCATTATTCGCTTATTTTTGTTATTTGCCAGTGGTATTTTAGAGCGCGCTCCATGGATCATTCTGTTTTTTTTTTTTTTAATTTATTTTATTTGGGAAACAAACAGTACCTACAATAATAATTATAAATATCTAGATTTAAGTTTTACAAAAACCAGCGAAGTTTCCACCATTAAATAAATACTGTTATAAACAATTTTTGTGTATTATGTTTGATATGTAATAACTTTTTTGGATATATAAACATTATATGATCGATTTTTACGTTTTGTATATGTTTTTTTTAATTAATCAACAATTTTAACGAATTTGTATCTTATTAAAATCTAATCTAATCTTAGTAAAATTAGGCGGTAGGTACCTCCGGAGTGACCTCATAAAGTCAAAGTCAAAGTCAATAGGTATTTATTCAATAAAATCACAAGGATCACTTTGAAACGTCTTAAAGCTAGGTGACTCTAGGTGCCAGTTCCACGCGACCAAAGCCTAGAAGAACAGGCAACAAACTTACGGCTTGGCATAGACATAGCAAAAAGTCTTTAGTGTGCTTTAAAAGTAAAAGAGCTCTTTGTGAAGGGCTCATCCGGGCAAGTACTACCACCACGCCTTGTTCTGGTGCCAAGCAGCGTTGCTAGGTTTCGGTTTGAAGAGTGTGGTTGCCGGTGTGATTACAGGCACATGAGGCTTAACATCTGTATGCCTCAGGTTGACGGACGCAGGGCGGTGCATCGTAGGGCACGTTCCTATCGTGACTTACGAGGCAATGCTTTGTTATAGGTGATGGTTACCACTTAACATCAGGTGGGCCATATGCTTGTTCCATCAGGTGTGTGTACTGGTATAAAAAAAAATATACTTGGTTCTAATAGGATTAAAAAGTGAGGCTCCTTGAGTTTTTCTTTGGGATGTTAATGTGGGGCACTTCACAGCCTCGTTTGTCGAATGACACCTCTTGTCAGATCTCCTTATGAGGTTCATGTTAAACTGTGGCATTAACAATTCTGTCTGAGAGTTCAACGACCCGTAACTAGATCGCGTAGGTAAGGTTGCTTGTAATTGCGATTTACTAACTACAAGATACGGGTAAGTAAGGATGAGAATATTAAATTTGAGAGTTTACGAGCGTTGTCAAGTTAAGTTCCTACGTGATAGTGGAAACAGAGCTGTCGTTTTGTTACTAAAAGAGCCTTATCATGTGTTTGAATTAGGTTTTATACTATTACACAAGCATTTATTATTTATTTATTTACTAGGTTCTAAAAACAAATAAAAAGAGCTAAATTTAATAAAAACAATATTATATCGTGATGAACATAGATGTTTGTTCTCTATCTGGGTGTTATAAAATAATATAAGTATGATTTTTAAAAAAAAAGTAGTTAAATAGTATATCAGCTATCTGGTTCCCATATCACAAGCTTTGGCTTAGTTTGGGGCGAGACAGTGCTGTGTTGAGTATTTTATTTCACCAATATTTATTTATTTATCTAGGTTACATCTACTCAATTCAAACTTTTACAGTTGTCAACGTTTCCATAGTTTTGTAATTAATTTTGATTTGAAAAATACCTTTCGAATTCATGAAGATATAAAAAACGCATCTATTATAACCATTTCTGTGATTAAAACAATCTAATGACTTTGATAGCACGGTAGATATACCCTCAGATCTTACTACTAACTACTAGGGGTACTAAAGATTATTTGCGAATATCTAAGGCGAATATCTACGTCTACTATAGTTTTTTTATCTTTATGTTTATATACCTTACGTTTGATTGCTACAAATTTGAAAATCTGTGTTTTTATTACAACTTCATGAGCAAATTATACTATGGTATCGTAAAATAATACGATGGTATCGTATTATTTTACCTACTTCATGTTGTACTAATGTCATGTAGTGATACATCTTCCTGTATACCAATCAAATAAGGAAATCTTTTGTAAAATGACAAAGGGTGTCTACATTCATAGTTTCCTTCCGCTTCTTGATCAGGTCACCTACCTAGCGGTTTTGAAGGTGGAACTAACCTTCAAACTCTGTTAAACGAACCTATACAAAGCTTCAAAATGCTGTTCTAGAAGACTGAGAGTAGTAGAGCTCTTTGTGAAGGGCTCGTCCGGGGAAGTACTACCACCACGCCTTTTTCTACCGCCAAGCAGCAACGCTGTGTTTCGCAGCGTTGCTGCTTGGCGGCGCAGCAAGTTGATGGACGCAGGGCAGTGTATCGTAGGGCACGTTCCTATCGTGCGTGACTTACGAGGCAATGCTTTGCTATAGGTGATGGTTACCACTTAAAATCAGGTGGGCCATCTACTTGTTTTATCATCTAGTTGTATAAAAAAAAAGACTGAAACAGAATATTCAGACCAAACTAGATCGATTATCACCGAAAAAAAATGGTACGATGATCGAAAAAATGTGTCTAAAAATCAGGGCCATGCACGAGTAATTGTAATATTTTTTGTTGACTTATCTGTACGGGTTAGTCATATTTTTTTCACAAATATTAGCAGTGCTTAAGCTTTAATGCTCTTTTATGTAACGTATTTTGCAGAGCAAGTTTTTGAAACCATAATCTGAACCTCCCTATAGTGATAAAGCCATTTTAACTTCATGTACAAGGTGTTCGAATACTTGTATTTAAAACTTCAGGGGGCTAAGGAACCCATCAATATGAATAACTTTTTCTAAGGACCCATCACTGTGAACGCGAAAAAAAACAGCTGTTTCATACAAAAGTTATTGAACTTTTGTATGAAACAGCTGTTTTTTTTCAGGTTAGGTATTGACCTAACCTGGCTAAAATGTATGAAACATGAATATATACTGTATATATATATATGTAGGTTAGCTATAGGTAAATGCATACACTTTTAGTTGCACCGGTTTTTATACATATGTAGGTTGGTTTAATCACCTACAGTAGAAAACCTGATCATTATTTACTTGCCAAACATTTTAACTACAGATTTTAGGGCCTGAATAATATAAAAGAACCTTGGGACGTGGAAACATGAAACGAACCCATCTGAGATAATGTACATTCCCCACAATACCTACACAATAAAAGTGATCAGTTATCCGTATGTGCCAGTGCCACCCTTTGGGAGACAAAAAAAGAAGGCACTTTTATCGTGAAAAGAAATAAATTGAAAACTTCCAAGCAGAAAAAGAACGCAGGTGAAAATTCGAGCGACAATTTTCTAATGATCGTAAGATTGGTACGAATTTGAGCTGTGTGAATGTGCGTATCGAGTACTTAGACACCCTGTATACAATTTTCAAATTCCGGGGAGACATTATCGTCGCAATGCTTTTCATCCTTGCTGAGGTAGGTATTACGTTTTAATATGAAATTGGCAATGTGCACAGGCTGATGATAATGATGATGGGAACCAGATATATGACAGAACGATTTATATTAGTACCATTTTTTGTATGGTGAGGAGGTTGAAGTGGTCCTATACATTTATATCGAAATTGAATACGCTAATATCTTGCTTCCCTTCAGGAAAAGTTTTGTTCTATATTTTTTTGTGAATTTTACGTCAGTTTTTTTGCAAAAAAGTGAATTTATTTTTGTTTGTTTAAACATTGAGTGTCAGTCCAGGGTACCGTTCTCTAAACAACAAAATCACGGGGACATTCATCTAGTGGATCTGCGCTATCTTCGATCATGAGCTTCGCTTCACTCATGTTGGCATTTTCGTCAAAACACTCACGCGGGTGGCGCTAGTTATATGAATGTTAAGAGTAGAGCTCTTTGTGAAGAGGCTCGTCCGGGGAAGTACTACCACCACGCCTTTTACTGCCGCCAAGCAGCGTTGCTGTGTTTCGGTTTGAAAAGTGTGGTTGCCGGTGTAATTATTACAGGCATACCTATGAAGCTTAACATCTGTATGCTTCAAGTTGATGGACGCAGGGCAGTGCATCGTAGGGCACGTTCCTATCGTGCGTGACTTACGAGGCAATGCTTTGTGATAGGTGATGGTTAC
This sequence comes from Chloroclysta siterata, assembly GCA_932294275.1. Taxonomy (NCBI): domain Eukaryota; kingdom Metazoa; phylum Arthropoda; class Insecta; order Lepidoptera; family Geometridae; genus Chloroclysta; species Chloroclysta siterata. Next base: position 7,610,159 of record OW028588.1, read on the forward strand.
CACTTAACATTAGGTGGGCCATCTGCTTGTTCCATCGGCTAGTTGTACAAAAAAAAATACAGTATGCCAAATGGAAAACTCACTGCGGATTCCATTGCCTTTTGGGTGATTGTTGTACAGAATAGCACTACGCTCATGCACATGTCAATGAGTAGTCAAAGCGCTGCGGAAAGTTATTGATGAATATATACCCGTATTTGACTACAAAGCGGTACGTATACGTACTAGTACGGCGCATGATGATGGAGTTAGCAGTGAAGCAAATGCAATTAACCACTTTGCCGGTGTTCTGGCTCACCTATTTTTCAGACTCTTTTTAAAATCTGCTAGAGTACGGACGGCAAAACTAAATACCTAATCGATATCGTGTTGTGACACATTTTATACGCTTTTTATGTAACAAGGTTTTATGTTCGTTACAACGTTGCATGCAATAAATAAATAAATAAATATTGGTGGCCATTCCACACAGCATTATCTCGCCCCAAACTAAGCCAAAGCTTGTGATGTGGGAACCAGATAGCTGATATACTTATATGCTTTTTTTCGTAAATACATAGTTAAAATATTATATAACACCCAGATGTTCATCTATGTTCATCACACAAATGTTTGATCTCGGTGGGGATCGAACCCACGGCCTACGGCGCAGAAGGCAGAGCTACTACCAACTGAGCTGTAAAGGCTGTCATTAAAAAATATTACATAACCTTTAAGTATTTACAGTATTCACAAAATACAGTTGATCCATCTGCAGACCAATGAGAATATAAAATAAATCTATTGATAAATAAAAACTAATGAACTGAATGTAAAAATATTACTCCGAGACCTCATCTTGATATTTAGCAACCGATTATTGTGCTGTCATATTTAAAATCCGGGTTTATACAAGGTGTTCCATAAGTTGTGTATAAAAACTTCAGGGGGCTAAAGTACCCATCAATATGAACAACTTTTTCTAAGGAACCAACACTGTGAACGCGAAAAAAAAAACAGCTGTTTCATACAAAAGTTCAATACCTACCAGGCTAAAATGTATGAAACAGCTGTTTTTTTTTTCGCGTTCACAGTGTTGGTTCCTTAGAAAAAGTTGTTCATATTGATGGGTACTTTAGCCCCCTGAAGTTTTTATACACAACTTATGGAACACCTTGTATATGTAAAAACATAAACTATAAAAACATTACTACATTAATTGTAAGTTATTATAGTTGACATTCAAATAGGATAGAATTAAATACATATAGATATAATGATATGGAGTTGAAATCTATCAATACTAAGAAAACACAAATGTACTACAAAAAAAAATATTGGCAAAAAATCAATAAAATCGGTCGTTACTCAGCTTTGTGCTTTACTGTTTGATGTGATAATATAAACAACGGGCGACCATATCGCTGAGATCTCTTCCAGGCTACCTTGACATATCCCTCTTCTCATCTCTTAGTACCGTACCTACCAAATCACGATTCTTTGACAATACTTAGGGTGGGTAGTCAGAGGTACGTTCAACTATTACATTAGTACATACCCTTGGTGTTCTATACATGACAAGTTGCAAGCCCATCGCCGCTGCTAGGACACATATTATTTTACTGATGATGTTTTCCTTCACCGTTTGAGAGTACTGGCATTGCACACATAATCAAATTATCATACAAATGGAAATTAATAAATAAATTGTTGGCAAATTAAATTAATCATCAATCTTATCTCTAGGCACTAATCTATACCTTAAGATATATTCATGTCCATATAAGTAGATTCATGAGAATTAGCGTCGGTCTGACCTATTAGGTACGCCTCTATAATTATGCTAATCTATATATATACACCATAATTGGATATTGAGTTTACATAGCAAGAGGCGAGATCTTAGATGGCCAAAGGCTTTTATAAATAACTAGCTGGTGCCCGCGACTTCGTCTGCGCAGGATTAGTATTTCGAGTAGCTTTTATTAGCGTGGCGTAGTACATATGTGTCACTCTAGCGGTTTTGGCAGCGCACGCCAGAATAGCTCGCAGATGGTAGATTTTTTCTTATACTTACTTGACACTTATCGTCATATTTTGGACAATTCACTCAATATCTTTATAAATTGTAGTTACCAATACACTATTACCAATACACTATCCTACTAATATTATAAACGCGAAAGTTTGTAAGTATGCGGATGGATGGATGGATGGATGGATGTTTGTTACTCTTTCACGTTAAAACAACTGAATCGATTTTAATGAAACTTTACAATAATATAGCTTATACATCAGAATAACACATAGGCTAACATTATAAAGATATTGTGTGACTAATCCTGCGCAGACGAAGTCGCGCGCACCAGTTTGTACCCAATATATGTATAAGAAAACTTATTTTGTGGGAACGTGAGTTTTGTTTATAGTAAACTCAGGCATTTTTTGAATAGAGATTCGATATCGCCTCGTGGACGTGGATAGGAGGATCAATCAGGGGCATTATTCTCTATTGCCAATGCAATCGCGTTACACAGATATCGGACTTAGTTGCCATTCCTAGTTGTTATTCTTAGTTCATTTTATGGTTTATGAATCGCGTTTGCGTTTAGACCACGCTGTGACGTCACACGGTTATGGCACAGAATCTCCTATGTCATAGAGAATAATGCCCCAGTTGAAGGGGAAATGGGCAGGACGCTTGGCTAGGCGGGAAGACGGTAGATGGACAAGTGCTGACTGAGTGGTGGGTGACTGAGAGTCATAGACCACGAGGCAGACCACCGGCCAGGTGGTCTGATGATATCGTTAGGACAGTGGGAGCCAAATGGGTACAGTTGGCGCAGGACCGGAAAGAGTGGCGTGCTAAGGAGGAAGCTTAGACCCAGCAGTGGGTGAATGTGGGCTGATTGGATGGATGGATGCGCGTCTATCGGGCGTGATTTGAACTAACGAATCTCCATACAAAAAAGGCCTGACTGAAATACCATACTCAGACTGATAGCTGATATAGGTACTTTTTTGGTAAATACATAAAATTCTTATGATATTTTATAACATCCAGAGATTAGTGAGGTACACTACATATGTGTATTTAAAATGGAACGATGATTAAAGGTAGAAAATGCTCATAGAATTAAGCCCACTTGTACACTTTATTTTTATTTATGTGCAGTTAAGACATATAATTACAAAGAAAATTACAATGAATAAAAGTATTTAAAATGTACGAAATTAATGTATTTCGTACATTTTAAAATTTAATTTATTTTTTTTCAATTTTAAGAGTAGTAGAGCTTTTTGTGAAGGGCTCGTCCGGAGAAGTACTACCACCACGCCTTTTTTGCCGCCAAGCAGCGTTGCTGTGTTTCGGTTTGAAGAGTTTAGTAGCCAGTGTAATTAAAGGCACATGAGGCTTACTTAACATCTATACCTCAAGTTGATGGATGCAATGCATCGTAAGGCACGTTCCTAACGTGCGTGACTTACGAGGCAATGCTTAGATAATGGTTACCACTTAACATCAGGTAGGCCATCTGCTTGTTCTATCAGCTAGTTGAGTATAAAAAAAATTGAGCCGTAAACAGTTGCAATAAAGTGTTAAATAAATAAATAAAAATGATTATGCATCATTTGTCCGATAAATGACTCATGCCTTTCTTGAATACAACTGCTGTGACGTAGAAAGCCTTGTCCGATCACCAAGGATCACGTTCCGGCCTTGTGCTCGGAAACGTACAAAGTCGAGCTGCCAACGAATTCTGGATGGAATCTCAAAGGGCATGCTTTACTGCTTTACCTTCGATCTCAGACGTACCTAGCAGTCGGAAAGTGACAACGAAACGGCCAGTGAACTCAATCACTATAACCTGTGAAACAAGATTTTTGGAAATAAACTTATTGTATTTAAAAAAAAAAAATATTTTCAAATAACTGTTTAGCTTTATCATCATTATCATCAACCTATGTTAGTCCACTGCTGAATGTAGGTCTCTCCCAAGACGCGCCACTGAGCCTGGTTTGGCAGACATTTTGCAGATCGTCGCCCAACCTTGATAGAGGCCGTCCTACACGACGCTTTTCTAAACGCGGTTTCCACTCAAGTAGGTATACTTTTGCTCCAACAATTGTCGGTTCTACGGCAACATGGCCGGCCCACTGCCATTTCAGCTTGCCAATCCTTTGAGCTGTGTCGACTACTTTGGTTCCTGTTGGATTACCTCGTTTCAGATTCTATCAAAGAAACTCCGAGCATAGCTCTCTCCATAGCGAGCTATGCTCGGAGTTTCTCTGTGTGACTTTCCGTTTGTAGATCGACCCTACGTGTCTACAGTTAGTAAGTCAGTTAAGCGTCTATAGTTTGATATCAAACTGCACATACTAACTTACTGGTACGAAAATTGATTACACTAAGTACCTCATGAGTATCTATCTCCTCTGAGTTTACTCTAAGTTTCAAGCGATGTTTCCATGTACACCACAGATCATGTTATAGTAGTTGTGTTTCCAATACAAGCTGTATCAGTTGTTTGTTTATGGTTGTTTTCGCTCAGTGCAAAGACGTGCACATTATTATAAATAGGTAAATCAATACGTATACTATTCTTATGTATGATTAATATATGATATATGATAACTTTTATATTATCACTAGCGGCCTGTCCCAGCTTCGCATGGGTGGTCATAAATTTTTTGAACATTTTAGGATAAACTTAGACCGTGGGTTCGAGTCTCGCATCTACTTATTTCATACATTTGCACGCGCTTCTCCTTGAGTGAGTGAAATCGCACCCCGCGCGTGAAACGTGGACCCGTAAACATTTTTAATTTCGTCATATCTTTTGAATGGAATGTCCGATTTGAAAAATTTAAGAAGTAATCTATAGGTATTGAAACCGTCTTAATTATGAAATGATTTATTTGGATAAGGATTAATACCAAGGTACAAATAAAGACCCTTTTCTAGCGGAGGCATTTCAATTATTTTTTTATAATAAAAGAACACTTATTGTGACATAACTATAATAGTTACACATATGCTGTCGCGACATTTTTTGTAGATGATAACGTGTTCTACAAAATCGTAGTACATTATTTTGTTCTGTCTTCAATAGTTTTCGCAGCGCACGCGATGTAAGGTTTTTTGTTTTCCACCTTGGGTTACATTATTGAAGTTTTAGTAAGGATCCCTGATTTTTTTGAAAATATAATATAGCCTATGTTACTCAGGGATAATGTAGCATTCTAATGGTGAAAGAATTTTTGAAATCGGACCAGTAGTTTTTGAGCCTATTCGTTACATACAAAAATACAAAAATACAAAAATACAAAAATACAAAAATACAAAAATACAAAGTTTACCTCTTTATAATATTAGTGTAGATAGTGTAGACTAGTGTAGATTTGTTAAAAACTGAGCAACTCATTTTTAGGTACATTTTTTCAATACGGGGAACTGCGGGTCGGTTACCATCCTACTAATATTATAAACGCGAAAGTTTGTAAGTATGGATGGATGGATGTTCGTTACTCTTTCACGTAAAAACTACTGAAACGATTTTAATGAAACTTAACAATAATATAGCTTATACATCAGAATAACAGATAGGCTACAATTTATAAAGATATTGTGTGACTAATCCTGCGCAGACAAAGTCGCGGGCACCAGCTTGTATCATAATAATAACTTACTGATGGCATTATTTTAACATTCAATGTTATATTAAAATGTGCTATCGAGATGTGATTTGACGATTATCAGCCTCTTTTTATTAGATTCATTTCACGAATATCAACAGTTTATGTACCCGAAGTTTGAGTTTTGTATTTCGTTTTCCGTTTTCTGTATCGCGAGGCCGTTTTTGTATCGAGACTCGTGAGTTCTCAGCACGCCCGATATCGACAAAAACGATATGAAATGGCGATACAAAAAAATTAAAATGTAAAACAAACCTCAGTCTTCGGATACTGCTCCTTAAAATAGTTCTCTTCTCAGTTCTCGCTTTGTGCATTCCTTCTTCCTTTCTTAACTCAGAATGTATGAACTGGGCCCTTGGGACGTTTACTTGTTAGCTCAAACAAACAAACTCGCGTACATTCACTTCTAGGACCTGTTGAATAGACCTTTGTTCTAAAATAGCAAGAAAACAACTTGTTTAGACAACGTATACCTAACTCTTTGTTATTGTTGTTCTAATCTGCTGGAAACGAGTTTCAAACCACAATCACTGAATTAAGAGTTCCGAACTAAAACAAAGGACAGTTACTTACAGCCAAGTTAAGAGTGGATAGTTCCTAATTATATTTGCTTCGATCAGTGACGAAGCTAGGATATCTTTTTATATCGCTGACAGCCTTCACAGCTCAGTTGGTAGTAGCTCTGCCTTCTGCGCCGTAGGCCGTGGTTTCGATTCCCACCGAGAACAAATATTTGTATGATGAACATGGATGTTTTTTCTCTGTCTGGGTGTTTTATAATATTATAAGAATGTATTTACAAAAAAAAAAGTATATAATATGTATTATATTAGCTATCTGGTTGCCATATTACAAGCTTTGGCTTAGTTTGGGGCTAGATAGTGCTGTGTGGAAAGTTCACCAATATATATAATTTATTTATTATTATTATCTTAGTAAAAAATATTGGTGGGCTTTCCACACAGCACTATCGCTAGATAGTTCTGTGTGGAGAACATATTAAGCAATTTTTTGTTATTTATTTTTTTGTTCTACCAGCGGTGGTTGGTTTGCAACCCGTCACAAGTGAAATCCCAACTAAGAACTGCAAAATGAGATATGTGCCATAGGTATGTAATATTGAAACATAGGAACTAGATAGAAGAATGTTGTGTACTACGAGATCTGAGGAGATTTTTGCTGTGCTATTTTTTAATTAGTCGGTTGAGGATACGTGGGAGGGGCGGAAAATATGACTGGCCCGCGTGCAATTTCAATGCAAATTTTACAAAATAAACTTTTTAAAACATATAAAAGCCCATAGCAAAATTAATATTCAATTACAAAAGAAACATCAAATTAATTACAATATTTTTTATGACAAACGAAACCGACTTGCTTCTAGAAAACAATGGACATTTTAGGCATAACTTTATGAATAATATTATTGTGTTCAAACAATTGTGTTCAAGGGTAATTCTAGTCCCGTACTAAATGTAGTAAATAGTAAATTTTGAGTTAAAAAGTTAGTTGATTTTGAGTTGTAAAAATTGGAAATGGCGTTAGGAACTTTGGATCTCACTTCACCTTAAGCAGCGTCTGTTACCGAGGTTCGGCACTTACGAAAATGAGTGGTAAGGCATTTAAACTACAGCTAGGGCCACATATTTGACAAAATAAAAAGAATATACCTAATTCATTTATTCATTCTTGATTGCACAAATCAACAGATATTGAGCTCAATATTTGGGTCTATTACTTAAGCATTTTTACCAGCCAGCTGAAGAGGTATAGAAAAAGACTTAAGTGCGATAAATTTAAGAGGTGGACAACCGTCAAAAAACTTAAAGCGCACTAGGGAAAAAAATGTTGGTCATATTTTTTATCAAAGTGATATATTTGCTAAGCCTTTGTTTGTGAGGAAACCAGTTAGTATTCTAACAGCGGCGATGGGCTTGCATCCTATCACGTATGGAATACCAACTACTGCAAAATGTGGGTATGTGCCAAATGTAATGTTTGGACGTACCTCTGACTACCCCCTTAGACATCCTCAAAAGAATCTGGAGTTAATACTTGGTACTAAGAGATCTGAGGGGATATCTACCGTGCTTGGGGATTAAAGTCGTGAAGCTGTTTCAGTTTCTGTTTGTTTGTTTGTATCAAAGGTTGTTTTTTTTTTTGATTTTTCACCAATGCATTCAGCGATTATAAATCTTTAATAGTGTTGGAATATGCGATCGAGAAATTGTTTGACGGGTCTGCGTCTTAATAAACCCTAATGCTAATTTATCGTTAGCTTAAAGAAGAACATAATTATTATTGCTAAGCCTCGTCAGGTAAAGTAAGAATTAGTAGTTTAGATATTAAAACAAATATAAATGATATAAAAAAATAATACACGTAACCGTTTGTGTATTAACCAACATGTCAAGTGTTTTTTTTATAAACAGCTGGTCCAAGGAAAACCAGATTTAAATGCTGTTTTGTAGGTGTGGTTATCGCCATATCGGTGGGTTTAGAATGCATACGGCATATTGGCATATTGGTGTTTCACTATCAGCTACTTAAGCTACGTAAGATTGAAGAGTAGTAGAGCTCTTTGTGAAGGGCTCGTCCGGGGAAGTACTACCACCACGCCTTTTTCTGCCGCCAAGCAGCAACGCTGTGTTTCGGTTTGAAGAGTGTGGTTGCCGGTGTAATTACAGGCACATGAGGCTTAATATCTGTATGCCTCAAGTTGATGGACGCAGGGCAGTGCATCGTAGGGCACGTTCCTATCGTGCGTGACTTACAAGGCAATGCTTTGTTATAGGTGATGGTTACCACTTAACATCAGGTGGACCATCTGCTTGTTTCATCAACTAGTTGTATAAAAAAAAAAAAAAAGATTGTGTGGTTTCAAAGTTATTTGGAGTTAACTAGGTGACCCTTTATTTTTGCGGGCGAGTGTAGATGGTGTTGTGTGGCTATGGATAGTCCATCTATATTTATTTATTAATTTAACTATTGACTGCATCTCAAACGGTTGATGAAGCCATCTGGATGGTCTACCACAAAAGTTAATATAATACTGCATCTTCCTTTGTGTTATGCTCATTAGTAATACCACACTGATTAGAGGTAGGAGAATCTGTGGATTTGGTTATATACAATGTAAATTGAGACAACTATAATATATGCTTTAATGTGACTTATTACAATGTATTCTAGGTTATTTAATTATACATTAATCAATCAAGCTTGTAGAATAGTAGAGTTCTTTGTGAAGGGTTCGTCCGGGGAAGTACTATCACCATGCCTTTTTCTGCCGCCAAGCAGCGTTGCTGTGTTTCGGTTTGAAGAGTGTGGTTGCCGATGTCATTACAGGCACATAAGGCTTAACATTTTTATGCCTCAAGTTGATGGACGCAGGACAGTGCATCGTAGGGCACGTTCCTATCGTGACTTACGAGACAATGCTTTTTAAGTAATTTTTCAACCAAATATAGGTGATATATAGGTATATAGGTTTTATAGGTGATGGTTACCACATAACATCAGGTGGGCCATCAGCTTGTTCCATCAGCTGGTTGTATAAAAAAAAATACGCTTGCTTAGAATCGTATGTATCATTATTCTCATCAACAACGCATGTTATCTTGAGGCATAAAGAAATAAAGCCTCGTGTTCCTGTAAAAACACCAGCAATCACACCCTTCAAACCGAAACACTATTTTCAAGCCTCGTATAGTATAATATAGCATAGTTATCTTTGCAAGAAACATACTATATCTGCCAGCACCAATGTTGGACTTATTAGGTCGTTCCCAAAGACGCAAAAGTTCACGTAGTTCGATTGATCGCACAATTCTGTCAGACAGCCCACCCTTACTGAAGGGATGCACGTGTGTGTCTATATAAATATCTGAAGAATACCATTCCTGAAATACAACTGAAATACGAATGTATAAAAATGTATTGACTGAAAACAAAAATCCAATAATTGTCACTATTTGAACAAGAGTTTTATTTATTTTTTTCCAAATAAATATATACCTTTAAACAAATCGAGTACCTACGTTTTTTTAGCGGAAACAATATTTTAACAGTATTGTTTGTTAACTTGATAAAAAAACATTCATTCTATATTGTGTGAGTTACCAAAATCATTTGCCGGTAATATTGACACTGACAAGTGCTATTCTGACAACAACAATCGCCCAAGTGACTGCAGAATTCGTGGTAAGTTTTCAATTTGAGTGAGTGAAACGTGAGTGTTATGTCCAGGGGTCGGAATAGGTAGAGCTTTTAAGTACCAAATGACGTCAAATACGCTACTACGAAATCTAAATATGGATATGCCTTTTTTAATCCCCGCGTCGGAAACGATTCGGGTTCGAAATCAAATGTGATAAAAACTGACGTTACCGATTGGAAACCTTTCCGAATGTTTTAAAATAGCCCTGCTGTACGCGTAACGCTACTTAGTTTGTGTTTAACATGGTAAAAAATAGTTTTAGAAGACAATAATATCAATCTTAACATCAGGTGGGCCATCTGCTTGTTCCATACATATAAAAAACCCATAAGTTTGAGAAAACAATTTCTATTAATCCCCAATTCCGGGTTTAAAAGGCATATCCATGTTAAGATTGCGTAGGTAATGTTACATCATTTGGTACTTAAAAACTCTATCTATTCCGACCCCTGATTATGTCGCTAAAAATGCTAACGTGAGAGAGGCGTGAGTTCGTGATCGAAGTAAGTGCGGATCCACTTAGTGATACTCCCCGTGACTTTGTTGTTTACGGAATAGCACTACTGTACTTTCCACAGAAATGTGCAAAGCGCAATATTTTGATTGCACAATGTATTTACATGATGCAAACTCGGTAAAAGGTTCTGCGACAACAGCGTTTCCACTAATGCGCCTGTATAAATTTACATTTCAGCCGTATGTCGGTATAGATAATGTGAAAATAGATTCACGTTAAAATGTGTTCTATAAAATTAAACATTGGTAAATTAAACATTGGTAGCTGATAAAATAATACTTATATACTTTTTTGTAAATCCATACCTATAATATATTATAACACCCAGACAGAGAATTAAGTATCGACTCTGATTAATCTATGTTCGTTACACAAATTTTTGAATGAATGAATAACGCTTTATTGTACATATACAAAATATAAACAAATTCAAGCACGAAAAGTACTAATATCACTTAGTAGCGATCTCTTCCAAGCAGAAAGCAGAGAGCTACTACCAGGTAAGATGAAGGGTGTTACATTTGAGGGCTGTCATATGAAATTATATTTATGATATAAAATAAATAGAATTGCATCAATCAGATAGAAATCAATCATTTCCGTGCATGAGAGCCTATTTTCTATTATTTCAATAAATACAAAACGCCTAAATTATAAACTTTTTATTAAGACTGAGAGCACTGGTGGTCTAGTGGTAGCGGCCCCACCTTCCGATCCTAAGTTCGTGGGTTCAAAACCGGTCGTGTACCAATGAGTGCACAATTATGTGCACAGTGCACATAATTTTTTTAACAGAAAAACTCTGTTTTTTAATCAGAAAAGCCAGTACTCTCAAATGCTGAAGGAAAACATCGTGAGGAAACCGGCATGTCGTAGAACCTAAAAAGTTCTATAACATGTGTCAAGTGCTCAAAAAGAGCCTCTTGAGGCGCAATTAAAATCTATACCACACTGTTTCGAAAGAAACTTATGACACGACAAGAGAGATTAAGACTATAATTAATATCTTCATATAAAGAATATCTTCCTGGAGGTAAGGGGCTAAAAGTAATACTGGGAGAACTCGAAATTTTCAGTCAGAAAATACACTCGGTTTATCAGTTCAGCGGTATAATAAAAAACGGGAGCCGTTTCAAGTCGACTCGAATACGTAGCTTTGGTAAAAACGGACACGGTATTAATTAAGATTAGCAATTCACCTTTCCTTTTGTTTGACGAACTGTTACGTGGTTAGGTTGCGAGCAGAATTTTCAGGGTGCTGTGAGAATTTCATGTTTGTTACACAATTATGGTACTCGTAATATTCATATTGGTTGCTGAGCGCTTCGTTTGCTAAAATAACCGCTAGTGTGTTGACATCTCTTTTTATGCCGTGAAAGTGACAGTGACACAAATATTTATAGGACCGCTTTAATATGTCAGGGAATATTAATAAGGATTAGATAGAGCAGATTCATTTTCTGACATTTTGGGAAGAAACATAGCTTTTTCATTTTATTTGTTTTTCTAGTGTTATTTTCAGTTGTGTTGTGTAATTTAGGTGGTATTCTAACCAACATTACTTGAGGTCTTAGCACAAAGTGTAAACATTTTGAATGAAAGTGTAATATGTGATATCCTGATTTGACGGAAAATGTTTCCAATGTTTTGAAGAAAACCGCCACCATTTTCTTCAAGACAAATGACGGCCGACTTGACTATGGACTGACTTGACTAAAAAGTATTCATTCAATACAAATCACTTGACACTGGCAAGATTGTCAGTCGAATGACAGACAGGAGCCATAAACGGAGAGAAGAAGAAGAGCCTTAAATGGGGAAAAGAAAGAAGTAATATGTCAGGGAATATTAAAATGGTTAGATATGGAGCACTGGTGATCTAGTGATAAAGATCCCACCTTTCTTATCGTAAGGTCGTGGATTCAAATCTGGTCGTGCACCAGTGAAATTTATCTTCGAAAAGTGTATGTGTGCAATGCCAATGCTCTCATTCTCATGTGTGAAGGAAAACATCGTAAGAGACGCTGGGCTTGCAACCTGTCACGTATGGAATTCGAATTACTGCAAATTTAACCCACGCACGACTATAATCAATCAGTAAAAAGCTGTAGAAAAATCTTCTGACTCAAACACATCCATGCAGGCGTAGGATTATGAAAACCAATAACCTGGTTTCCATATTACAAGCAGTGCTTAGTTTGGGGTTTAGCGTGGAATATCCACCAAAATTTATTTACTGCCTTCGAATAGGACTCATTCGTTCATCTACAAAGGGTTATTTATATTCATGATCAATAAAAAATAATACGAAAAATAATAATTGACTTGTAAATAAATAAAAACAAAATAATAAAGAATTAACAAAATAACAATTATTAAATAATTACAAAAGTCATCATCAGAACAGAATCAAGCCTGCATTGAACGTCACACTCTAGAACGTTCGAAACGATGATGGCTTGCTGTAGCGCATATTAATAATGCATACGAGTATACCAAAAATACCAGCATGCAACCAAATTACTTTGATAATAATTAAATCACTGAACGCCTATCTCAATATCTTTGAGTAGTCTACAGGTAATAATAATTATTTTATGCTTAAGCTGGCAGACGAGCATACGGGCCACCTGATGGAAAGTGCATCAACAGAGGAGATGCTGATGCGTTCAAGAAGAATTTTCGTTTCCTATAAAAATTCTAATTTAGTGCATATTGTGCATAATCAGTTTTAAGTAGCTCTGTCAGAAAGCAGAAGCCATAGCCATTATAGAATAGGCCATAGGTTCGATCCCCCTCTGAAGAAAAATATTTTGTGAAATGCTTGTGAAATAATGATTATGAATGAATGAATGAATGAATGAATGAATGAATGAATGAATTAAAAATGAATAAAGATTCTTTATCGAACACCTTACAAACTAACAAAATAGGACAAAAAAAAAAAACAAAAAAAAAAAAAGTATGATGGGCGGTCTTATCGCTAAAAAGCGATCTCTTCCAGACAACCTTTGGTTCGAGAGGAGCCTATAATAAGATTGTTGGTTAGGGTGCACTATAAAAATATCAAGGGTATATTAAAAAACATTGATGATGATGAATGAATGAATGAAAAATACTTGATAGTACATACAATTCTGTATACCGTATCGTAAAAATATTTGTATATCGTATCTGTTTTGCAAGGAATAACGATAATACTCATTTTGCTTTACGTAGTTTTTATATTTTTTTAAATTGATGCTGTGTTAGTAGAAAAGCGAACACGTGATTAAAATTTTATCCAATATAGTCACAAAACTAAATTTAATTGAGTATTGCGTATAGTTCTTAGGCAACACTATACAACACCTAATTAATTAAAATTGATATTTTACTTTTGTTAACTAAAACTAATAGCTTATAACTTCATGCCTTATTAGGAAACAATGATGTCGGGAGCAATAAATTAACAAAGTTGTTTGATTTTGATGTGTAATATTAATAGGAATCCTTCATTTAGCTTGTCAGAGTTTACCTTAAAGCGAAGACTTCATGTAAGTACTACTATTTTACTAGTACTTACTATTTTTCACTATAATGACGTCGTACTAGCCTACGACGTCGGAGACTAGTATTGAAAGGATTTTAAGTGCGCCTCAAGAGGCTCCTTTCGAGCACTTGACACATGTTGTAGAACTTTTTTAGGTTCCACGACATGCCGGTTTTTTCACGATGTTTTCCTTCACCGTTAGAGAGTACTGCACGACCGGTTTCGAACCCACAACCTTAGGATCGGAAGGCGGGGCCGCTACCACTAGACCACCAGTGCTCTAAGTGTTTTATTGTGTTTATCTACACTTTATATATATTATAATAATGTTCTAAAAGTTATCACGTGGGCAGGATTTACCCATATGAGTATGCCATATACACGGAGAATCTTTTACCGACTGCTCGGTAAAAAAAAGAAACAGCTTCACCATTTGAACCCGGGCACGGTAGATATCCCCTCAGACATCTTAGTATTTTGAAAATACTTGCATCAATAAAAACTCGTCAAATCTAAAAACTAGCTTATGCAAGTCTCAAGGCCCGTAGCCTAGATTCTACCAATCAAATTAGGCATGACGTTAAATGTTAAGCTGGATTATGACGAAAAATGTTTCCTTTCAAAATGAAATTGGTTGAAATATGCTCATAAACCTATATACAAGTTGTTCCAATACTTGTGTTTAAAACTTCAGGGGGCTAAAGTACCCATCAATATGAATAACTTTTTAAGGAACCAACACTGTAAACGTGAAATAAACAGCTGTTTCATACATAAAATCAATACCTATATATATATTATATACCTGGCTAAAATGTATGAAACAGCTGTTTTTTTTCGCGTTCACAGTGTTGGTTCCATAGAAAAAGTTATTCATATTGATGGGTACTTTAGCCTCCTGAAGTTTTAAATACAAGTATTGGAACACCTTGTATACAAAAGAAAGTCGTGTTAGTTACACTATTTATAACTCAAGAACGGTTGAACCGATTTGGCTGAAAATTGGTGGGAAGGTAGCTTAGAATCAAGAGACGGACATAAGATACTTTTTAACCCGTTTTTTATTTTTTTAACTCGTATTTTTTTTTTATTTTTACACATACAAATTAACAGGGGCAGGAACTTCAAGTCGTCAGTTAGTACCTGTTTCTTGTGACAAAATAAAGTGGCTCAAGATTGTTCCATGGAAAATACAATTTTTTTTATTAAAAATGATGCCAATCATATCAATAAACCATTATTTTATTTGTAAGTATTCTAAAGTAAACGTGCGCGAGCGAAGCCGCGAGTAAGAGCTAGTAGGTTATAAAATTAATAAACACTCCTTCGGCCATTAAGAGTCTTATCAGTCAATCAACCTTACGTTGCAGTTTCAAACGTAAAATTGCACAATTTGGGTCAATATCACTCGCAGTGCAAGTGCGCGGCCAGAATGCAGGGAGCTTCGTCTTCTTGTGACTCAGAAGCACCCAGGTCACAGATAACGTATTAGTACCTGAGCTACCAATTCACTTTGTAATGAACATTCCAAACAGCGTTGCTGTATTTCGATTTTATGCGTGTGGTTGCCGGTGAAATTAATCACTAATTATAGGCACATCATGAGCCTAGTTTCACCATGCTGTTAGTTACTAATCAAGGATTAACAGACCGTTAAATCTAACCTTAGATGTCAAACGCGTACATTTTTAACATATTTAACGGCCCTTTAAGGGGCTGACAACTATCAAACAACTTCTCCCTCGCACGTTTCGACATGTTGAAAGATATAAAATCACTAAACTCAATTTCGAAAAATCGCAATCAACCATTTTGTGTGCAATCACATTGCACACAGTTTAGTAAAAAGTTCATTTTGATCGATACAAATTTTCCTACTTAAAAGTTTGCTTATGTACGAAAACTAGTAAAACAAACTTTTAAGTAGGAAAATATGTATCGATCAAAATGAAATTTTTACTAAACTGTGTGCAATGTGATTGCACACAAAATGGTTGATTGCGATTTTTCGAAAATGAGTTTAGTGATTTTATATCTTTCAACATGTCAAAACGTGCGAGCGAGAGTCACATTAGCTCTTGTCTTCGCCTTAATCCTGAGCATGGTGAAACCGGCCCTAATGGTCTCAAGCTAATGGTCGCAGGGCAGTGCATCGTAGGGCACGTATCATGCGTGACAACGGTCTGAGGATAGCACAACAATTTCATATGTATTTAGTACTATTTGAATAATACTTGTAATAATTTATATTTATAAAATTAATTTACTTGTTCTTTGAAATTAATAGGTACAGGAATGGTACAGGAAGTTGGTTGATTGAGAAAAAGAGTCTAGAATCTTCTTCTAACATTCTAGAAATTTCTACAAGAATATTCTGGAATATTCCTAATGTTCCGGAAATACTAACGGCGGTAAATTTTTCCTCTGGCACTTTGCACTATACAAAAGTAGAAGCAAAGCGCTTTGTGTGAAAGTAAAGTAGGTAAAATGTGGAGGTATTATAAGATATTAATAAATAAATATTGACAGACGAAGCTCAAAACATCAAAGAATAACTTGCACGGATACGCATCAAGCTAAACAAGTTTACTTTGAACTGTTTGAAGTTGAACGTAGAACGAATCGTGTGAGAAAATGCGATATGGTTTTATGGTTTCGTTCATCCCACTAACGGACCGTCCCTTTCTTATGTTTTACCGCATTGTAGGTATCGAAGTTGGGTATATATAGTAGCTTGATGTGTAGCCGTACCATCCACCGAACACAAAGTCTATCCTGTATTTCTGTTCTATGGTTCACACTTATACACATCAGGCTATACGCTGCTCGCTTTCATGTCCTTGCAGTAAGCGTGGTTTTTGGCTTTGTGTAGCTTGAATTGTATCCGTGTGTACCACCAAAAGGGATATTAAAAGTACACTTTTATTTTGTTAGTTAATAATGAGAATGCAATATAAACTATAGTACACACGGATACAGGTCAAGCCTTCAAACCCAGAGAAAAATGACAAATGAATAATTACGCTTACTGCAAGGATATAAAAGCGAGCAGTGTGTAGCTTGATGAGTATCCATATGTACATGGGAGTTTGTACAATTGGATTGCTACATAATACAGCCTGCACGCAAATACAATTAATTTGTATAGTTTTAAAAATATACATAAAATATTACAACAATGAAATATCCTCTTATGTAAAACATGTATGGAGTGATACACGTCTCCAAACGTACAAGAAACTAATAAACATTCTATGACAAAACAGCTGCTTAGGCATTCGCGGTGAACCAAGGTCAGGTGAGCGATGACTACTAATGAAGAAGCTGTGGGATTTGCTTGCTATGTATGTACAGTCACTTGCAGTATTAAGGTTTTTTTTTAATTTATTTTAAGGGCATTGTCGCTGGGCGACCACACTGCCCTATAACAAAACATCAAAAAAATACATCACGTATCAAGACTTAATCTACCTAAAATATTAAGGTTACACTGCATATTTTTTTTGGACATTCTTCGCACCTGAATTGGTAGGTACTAGCTTTTTTTTACTTGCAAGTTTATGGCTACAATGCATGATTTTTTTGACAGATATCATACCTGAAATGTTGAATGTTTTTTTTGATCATCTGCTTGCAGAACGAGCAGATAATCAAAGTCAAAAATCAAAAGGTTATTAGGATACAAGATGTTCCATAAGTTGTGTATATAAACTTCAGGGGGCTAAAGTACCCATCAATATGAACAACTTTTTCTAAGGAACCAACACTGTGAACGCGAAAAAAAAACAGCTGTTTCATACAAAAGTTCAATACCTACCAGGCTAAAATGTATGAAACAGCTGTTTTTTTTTCGCGTTCACAGTGTTGGTTCCTTAGAAAAAGTTGTTCATATTGATGGGTACTTTAGCCCCCAGAAGTTTATATACACAACTTATGGAACACCTTGTATAAGGTATTTATTCAGTTGAATCACAAAGATCACTTTGAAACGTCGTAAAGCTAGGTGAATATAGGTGCTAGTTCCACCCGAGGAAGCCTAGAAGATCAGGCAATACCCATGATTTCAATGTAAGCTCGTAGCGCTTTTGCGCCGTAGAACGCGGGTTCGATCCCCACTGAGAACAAATATTATAACATTCTTAAATTACATAATAACTACAAAAAAAACAAAATCTGATTTCCCTAATACAAGCTTTGCTTAGGTTAGGACTGTGTGGAACGTCTACAAATATTATTAATTTTTAAAATAGCGTTTTGTTTTGTATTGTATACACGTGAGACAAAAGTATAACTGATGAACGAGACGTGAATACAAATTAATTTTGAAATTATAAGTGGAACTATTGCAGGCGACTGTACGTACAGTGTACAGTTTGTAAAATGAGTTGATTGCTATATTTTCCATTCGTTTAATAGTAATAATAAACCATAATTTAACTACGTTTGTTTATGTCGTTTGAACCATATTTATATTTTATTCATTTTATAAGTATTACATGAATTGTTTGGATGTACCTCTGACTACCCCTTATAGTCATAAGAGAATCTGGAGTTCGTACTTGTTACTGACAGATCTTAGGGGATATATACCGTGCCTATGTGCTAAAATTGTGAAACCGTTTCAGATTTTTTTGAGCAAACGTTAAAAAAACTATTTAAAACAGAAATTGTATACATATTTATATAAAATTAAAACATTTAGCGTTTATTAACTACTAACGGCACTAACGGCCGGTTTCTGAAAACTCAATTAAAACTAATCAGATGTCAAGTCACTCGCCATTTCAGCTATTACATCGAATTAGATAGAGATAGCAAGTGACTTGACATCCGATTAGTTTTGAACGTTCTTTCAGAATCCGGCAGTAACTCATGCTGTTAACCGTACTTCCACACATTTTAGCATTAATTTTTATATGTCAGCTGTGAGATGACGACTTATAGAAATTATCTAATAATGATACAAAACTTTTATTCTACGAGGGTATTTTAAGACGCAGACAATCGTCAAACAACTACTTGCTCGCACATTTAATTTTTTTTCTAAGACATCAAATCACTGTATGTAGTTATGAAAAACCGCTTATACGAAAACAAAAAGAATAAAAACTCCAAGGTCCTGTAAAATTATAATATTTTTGGTATTCAAACTTATTTTGATCAAAATGATTATAAAAACAAAAATGTTTAAAAAAGCGAGCGAGTTGATATTTGACGGTTATTAAGTAACCGTTTTATATAACTTAGTAAAGAGTTGTTATGTGAGTAAGGACCGTTATGATATATTTTTGAATTAAAGAAGAATGGAAGGATAATCGTAGAAAATACTAAGCAAATTGCTATGACTACGCTACACATTCTTTGAATACAAATTATTTATACTTATAATGAGACTATGGATGACACGCAGTATTTTTTTATCAGAGGTTGCTAAGAGGCAGCGCACACAGGGCCGGATTTAGAGGTCCAGAGGCCCCGGGGCAACAAAGGAGGGGAGGCCCCCTCGCGCCAAATTATTTTCCAAATAAAGTGATTTTTTTTCAGTCGAGTTTTTCAATAAATAATTTATTGTGAAACCAAGTAGATTCTCTTATACAAAAAGAGTTACTATTTTTGGTGTTTTTGGATTTCTGTTATTTAAGATTAATATAATCAAATAATCATGTATGTACAAAGTACTGTAGGTAAAGGTAAAATAGCAAAAAAAAATATCAAAGGAAAAGAAGATGTTTACTAGTGTTTACTAGTTGCAATTTGAAAGATTTTTTTTCTGAAGTCTCTATTGTGGGGGCCCCCCGTTTGTGGAGGCCCCGGGGCCATCGCCCCGTTTGCCCTCCCCTAAATCCGGCCCTGAGCGCACAATATAGTCGCGTTAATCTCTCGCTGCAGGCTCGGTCGTAAGTTATCGGAACGAGACAGCAATATTGCTTTCTCTCTCTCTCGCACTTAGAAAAACGGACGATCCTTTTGTTTAAGCGTGAGTTAAGATGATTTATGACCGAGTTTGCAGCGGCAGTTTAACGTGACTATAGGTTGAGCACTGACCGAGCCTGTAGCGAGAGTTTAACGCGACTATAGTATGTGGCATGGAAGACGATTTAAAACTAAAAAAAATATTTAAAATCTTTGAAGTGAGAATAAGTGTATGTTTGCTGGCAGAATACGGAATATTTCATTTAACTCTGTAAATTATTTAAGTGCTTCAATGTTAGTTTTGTTAGCCGACCATTTCTAATCGTGCAATTTAAAATGGCACACGTTACTACGAAAAATAAAGTTCACAATAACACGCGTTCTGGGGCCTTATGCTCACTTCGAGCGAGATTATCTCACGGTGGAGATGACGTCATATCTCGTTCGATAACTATTTATCCCCATTCTCACCATCTCACTCCCCAATTTTCTCATACAAAGTTCATTCGAGACGCAACGTCAACGAGGTAATGAACGAGATATGACGTCATCTCCATCGTGAGATAATCTCGCTCGAAGTGAGCATAAGGCCCCAGCTGTGGCTTTTAGTCGTCGTGAGATCCAAAATGTGCAAAAACTTACAATTATTTGAATATTTTTACGCGATTAACATCCCGTTTCTGAAAGCTCGATCAAACCTAATCAGACGTCAAATCACTTGCTATCTCTATCTAATTTGATGTAATAGCTGAAATAGCAAGTGACTTGACATCTGATTATGTTTGATCAAACATTCAGAAACCGGCCGAAAGTGGTTTATAAAAACACGTCACATAACCTAAAAGTTGATGAAAGAAAAATACATAATGCGGCCGTCTGCTTGTTCCATCGGCAGTAGTATGAAAAAAATGCGGAAGTCGTTTAGAAGTTAAGACGCATTTTAAGGCGAAGACAAGAGCATGTCATGGCAAAACATGTCGAAACGTGCGAGCGAGAGGTATATTAGCTCTTGTTTTCGCCTTATATGAAACAGCGTACAGCCAAAACGTGAAATTCGAAAGCGGCGTCTGTTTTTCAAATACGTACAACGTAATTATTTTTAAGAGAGCAAAAAAAAAACACTTCATTACTTGGCTCCAAGCATGGAAGATATCAAGAAAAGAGTGTGGGTAGGTAATAGTATGTAGAATCCGCTGTCAACGATGCCTGTCTTTATAGAAGGTATCTATAACATAGTATTGTACTGGCGCGGTTATCCCACAGGGCTTTATTTTGAAACAGGCGGACATCTTGTTACGTAGCTGTCATTTTCATACATTATAGACTCTGAACTTTTCTAAAAATCCTGAGGGGATGTCTACCGTGCTTTAAGATAACAGTCGTAAGTTGGTTTTATTTAATTCAGAATTTTGCAGAAAATATTGAGGGATGTCTACCGTGCCTTAAGATAATAGTCGTGAGCCTGTATAATTTAATTCAGAACTTTTGTAATACCCAACGCATTCTTTGCATTATTTACAACTGCTAGATCAGAATATAGTGTTTCCTGTTTCGTGACAATTATGCAAACTATGCGTTCGGTCAAAACAAAGGAAACATATAATCAATTTAATCATTTTAAGAGTAGTAGAGCTCTTTGTGAAGGACTCGTCCGGGGAAGTACTACCACCATGCCTTTTTCTGCCGGCAAGCAGCAACGCTGTGTTTCGGTTTGAAGAGTGTGGTTGCCGGTGTAATTACAGGCACATGAGGCTAAACATCTGTATGCCTCAAGTTGATGGACGCAGGGCAGTGCGTCGTAGGGCACGTTCCTACCGTGCGCGACTTATGAGGCAACGCTTTGTAATAGGTGATGGTTACCACTTAACATCAGGTGGACCATCTGCTTGTTCCATCAGAAAGTTGTATTAAAAAAAAAACCTTATGTCTAATATTTTTTTTTGTAAAACTGTGGTGTATAGGGTGTAAAAAGAGAAAAATAACTGCCGAATACTAACACGGGTCCTTACCGACCGATATTGCAAATGATGCCGTTTATTTAAAGCTAAAATACTTTAATATTTTTTTCTTCTATGTATGTAATACTAACGAAAAAATAAAACCGTAACAATGCTGCAAAAAAACGACGCTCAACCATGCATGACGTCAAGATAGCCTTATAAGTAACATGTTTTTAGAGGCTTATTATAAATTCCTATGGAAAAGTTTCAAATCTTGCGCTGTTCAAAAATAGAATATTGGGTGGTACAAAAACAGAGGGCAACGTTTGGGAAGTTGTTTGAACGTATTACAACGCAGACAACCGTCAAACAACTTATTGCTCATATTTCATCATTTTTCAAGAAAGAAAATCACTGAATGTTGTAATTTAAAATTGGAATTGGAGAATACCTAGGTTCAGTTAAATATAAATTGATCTGAAAATTACAATTTGACCGTATCAGTTTTTCTACCTTAGTACACATACTGGACAAATTTTTCTACCAAAAAAGTTTCATGACAAGTTTTTCTACCTAAAAGTTTGATTATGTACAAAAATTTGTTAGACAAATTTTTCTACCAAACAATTTGTTTGACTAGTTTTCGTACTTAACCAAACCTTTAGGGAGAAAAACTTGAATGGATCATAATGATATTGTTGCTGTACCTTGTAATGACATTCTCCGAAACGTTGACTTTTTAAAACTATCTTCAGTAATTTTGTAACATCAAACATGTTGAAATATGTGAGCGAGAAGTTTTTAGACGGTTTTCAGCCTCTTAAACAACGTGACTTAACTGCGCCGAACGTATTTCTTATAGGAAATTTTGGGCGAACGAACACTGCTTTATATTTTTTTTGAGCAACGGAAAATTACCATAACTTCCGCGTTTAATTTAATAATTATCGAAGCAAAAGAGTTCAATTCATTAATTTGTAGGCTGAGTATGAGTATACAAGGTATTCCAATATGAATAATTCCTTTTTCTAAGGAACCAACACTGTGAACTTGAAAAAAACAGCTGTTTCATACAACAGTTCAATACCTACCTGGCTAAAATGTATGAAACAGCTGTTTTTTTTCGCGTTCCTAGTGTTGGTTCTTTAGAAAAAGTTATTCATATTGATTGGTACTTTAGCCCCCTGAAGATTTAGACACAAGTGTTAGAACACCTTGTATACCTACAGGTAAAGTTAAAATATGAATTATTTATTTTTTTGTTTATTTCACATTTCTAAGCATTTGAGCAATATACATATCCATTCACCGAAACCGATCTATAGGGGGGATCTATAGTACTTAGTCTCTAATATAATTGTCACGGAAGAGCGGGATCTCCTAACACAGGTATATAATATACTTAAAAGGAGATCTTAAACCCATAAAATGTAAACATAGATTGAGTTACTAAAATGCACAATGCACTGCAGACTTTTTGTGAAGGGCTCGTCCGGGGAGTACTACCACCATGCCTACTCGGCCAAGCAGTGTTGCTGTGTTTCGGTCTCAAGTGTGTGGTTGTCGGTGAAATTACAGGCACATGAGGCTTAACATCTGTAGGTATGCCATTAAGTTGATGGACGCTGGGTAGCGCATAGGGCACGTTCATATCGTGTGAGACTTGCCAGACAATGCTTTGTTATAGGTGATAACTACCACTTAACATCAGTCATCAGCGAGTAGAATATAAAAAAAACAGGTAATTATTTTTTTTGCAAACATGGTTCCTAAATACATATTTATGTACAAATATGTTTTTAAGAACCATTTATCAATTTAATGGCACAAACAAAACAGCGTTTTAGATTTTCATCACTTTCAATAAATTGAGTTTTTATCTCAAAAACATAACCGGAAATTGAACCCAGTCATTATTCTGGCAATAATCGCAAGCATAAAAGGACTTGCTTCAATGTGGGAACAAATCATGTAGAATGTAAGAAATTAACACTTGAATGGAAACCATTGTATTGAAAAACATTTATGTCAAAGTCAAAAGGTATTTATTCAATAAAATCACAGGGAACACTTTGAAATGTCTTAAAGCTAGGTGACTCTAGGTGCCAGTTCCACGCGACCAAAGCCTAGAAGAATAGGCAACAAACTTACGGCTTGGTTCTACCGCTCTTTTGTATGATCCTTGTTACAATGGTACAAGAATATGGTTCATTTAATTATTTACCCATTTGCAACTCTTGGGTTTTTTTTTCTCTAAGTATTGTCATCAGTCTATATTTGTAAAGAAATATGTTTTTTTATATATTCTTTATTTGAAGCAGATCGCCAACGAGATGTTGAGTGGGTATCTCAACATATCATAATCTTGATTTTCAGTTGTGTTTAAAACTGATACCTACCTGAAACTCACAGTTCTCAATGGTACCGGAAAACTATTAAACAGAGGACGACCACAAGGATTCGTGGTTTCCGCGTTTCTAGAACCGCTTTGTTTTAGAACAAAGGGAGATTGATGGACCTTCTTTGTTCTGTACCGTTTTGATATTTAAATGCAGGCTTTTATAAAATTTTAGGCAATATAGCTATAAAATATGTTTTTTTTGCATGGACCTTCTTTGTTCTGATATTTAAATGCAGGTTTTTATAAAATTTTAGGCA
Organism: Chloroclysta siterata; assembly: GCA_932294275.1. Taxonomy (NCBI): domain Eukaryota; kingdom Metazoa; phylum Arthropoda; class Insecta; order Lepidoptera; family Geometridae; genus Chloroclysta; species Chloroclysta siterata. Next base: position 7,634,614 of record OW028588.1, read on the forward strand.
ATACAGCAAATATGTTTTTTAAGCTAATCAAAATGAGACAAGGTAGCATTCGGCGCCTATAAACCAATTTTAAATTCTCAGCTTCTTGCCTGTTCTCTCTAGGCTCTAGATTCACCTTGTTTACAAGTTCAAAGTGATTCTTGTGATTGAACTCAATAAATTCGTTTTGGTTTAATTTTCTATGACGTTAGTAGAAAATCTTGATCAAACTTTTGAATTTTATTTCAAGATCTGCATTACATTGCATATTTTTGACATTGGTGGCGTTAACGCCAATGTCACCAATGACAAGAAGAATGTATCCAATGTATCAAAAAAATGTATCCAAGCGATATTCGACCTTATTAGCAACTTTAAAAATCTTGTTTTTTTTCAGTGTTTGACGCGTCTGCCAAATCTCCACAAGGCCTACTCTTTGGATCGTCATACCATCTCGGAAACTTCGACGAGTGTGTCGGTATTGAAGATCCGGGCGACAATGGCGTGTCTATCGCCGGGCAGTACTGTCTTGCTACCATCAAATGGAAACAGCGGCCGGAGAAGAAAAAGGTAATAAAAAAACCAACGTGAGCAAATAGGCTTTACGATTTTGAGTTATGAAAAGATTTTAGGGTTATGATATTGTTTTTTTTAATTACGTAATTGTTAACTGTTTGTACTTAGTTGACAATGTACGTTTAAGGCCTACATAACCTACTTATAACCTAGTATAAATAAAAAAAAGTAGTAGTAGATAAAAAAATCTTGAAGAATGGGGATATCTACCTTTTTTATATAATTTTAATCATTTCAACTTCCATTTGTAATTATTATCATATTTATGTACAATTATTAAATAGGTACAATGAATGATATAGATTGATTAATGAAATACATAAGCCAGTTTTTTTTATACAACTAACTGATGGAACTAGCATCACCTATAACAAATCCTTGCATCGTAAGTCACGCGAGATAGGAATGTGTCCTACGATGCCCTGCCCTGCGTCCATCAACTTGAGGCATACAGATGGTAAGCCTCATGTGACAGTAATTACACCGGCAACCACACTCTTCAAACTGAAACACAGCAACGCTGCTTGGCGGCAGAAAAAGGCGTGGCGCTAGTACTTCCCCGGACGAACCCTTCACAAAGAGCTCTACTACGCTTACATTGATTATTGATGTTTTTTTGTTTTATAATTGATGATGGAACAAGAAACTACCCGCCTGGGTAACCATCACAAAAACAAAACATTGCCTCACAAGTCACGCATGATAAGAACATGCCATCAACTTGAGGTTAACAGTTGTTAAGTGCCCGCCTCTAATATTGAACTTTCCAATCTTTTACGTTCAAGGTTCGGACTGGACGTGGTGAGACCCTGCGTTGGGCGATGTGTGTACCCAGTGCTTGCAGTGCAAGGAGTGTATCCACTTTTGTGAACGCCGTGGTCTTTTACACAGTGGGAAACAACACAGGTGTGGAGGTCACCGATAGCGACTGCTACAAGAGAGAACCGCTTCAGGTATCTTCACTGGATGTGGGCTTTATGTAAGTAGAACAAAAGAACGAAAGGAGCCAAGACGTAAGTTGGTGCCTGTTCTTCTTGGTCACGTGGAACTGGCTCCACTTAATTCATTTCACTTAGTGGAATTAGTGCTCGAAACGAGCCTCTTGAGGCGCACCTAAAATCCTTTCACCACACTGTTTCGAAAGAAACTAGTGACACGACAAGAGAAAGAAGGTGGAATACACTTAGCTTTTCAAAGTGATCCTTGTTATTAAATTGTTATGAAAAAAAAACTACCACTCGACTAACTGAAATCGGAACATGGATATTTAGGATAGATAATAATATCAAGAACTTAATTTTTAAAATCCCATAAATTATAAACCGAATTTCGAGTGTATGTGATGATTATGAGAGCCTTCACAGCTGAGTTGGTAGTAGCTCTGCCTTCTGCGCCGTAGGCCGTGGGTTCGATTCCCACCGAGAACAAACATTTGTGTGATAAACATAGATATTTGTTCTCTATCTGGGTGTTATATAATATTATTTACGGAACTCTTCAATAAATAGGCCAATAGAGTTGAAACTTGGTTACCGTACCAAGTTAGTAGGCGGTAGTCAGAAAAAAGTCCAAACATAATGTTTGGACTTGCCTCTGACTACCACCTACTCAAAGTTTTGATGCGTTCGTTGGGTCGCATCACGAGATCTCAGTTCGGGGCGAACTACTAGTAAGTATGTATTTACAAAAAAAAAAGTAAATAAGTAGTATATCAGCTATCTGGTTCCCATATCACAAGCTTTGGCTTAGTTTGGGGCGAGATAGTGCTTTACCAATATTTATTTATTTTATTTATTTATTTTAGGTGTACACAAAAAACCACCACAGTGCCTCTAAACGCATCGTAGTAAATAAAATGTTGGTTGTAGTTATTTATTATATGCTTATAGGGTTTTATATCGCAATTATCGTCGTTGTTTTTGCATGTTATCGTGTTATAAACATGTAAATAACATGGATAGGCTTGAATCAAAAAATAATTATAACGGTATAAATTATTTAAATATTAGTATTTAACTTGCAAATTTGTATTTTACATTTGTATAATTTATGGCATGGAACATCACGGTTTTAAATAAATGCGATCGTGATATATTAAATTCTGCGTAAAACTTTTATAATTGCGCTTGCTAAAATATCTATGTTTGTTTGCGTGAATACATGTTTTTTAAATTCTTTATAAAAAGCGTCATCATCATCATCATCAGCCTGAGGAAGTCCACTGCTGGAAATAGGTCTCCCCTATACATTTCCAAGAAGAACAATTCTGAGCCTTCTCTATCCATTGACTTCCCGCGATCCTCACGGCATTGTTGGTCCATCGAGTAGGAGGACGCCCCACGCTTGTTGCCTGTTCTTCTAGGCTTTGGTCGCGTGGAACTGGCACCTAGAGTCACCTAGCTTTAAGACGTTTCAAAGTGATCCTTGCGATTTTATTGAATATACCTTTTGATTTTGACGCTTCGCTTACCAGCGTCAAAAGCTTACTGACTGATTATTTTTTTTATTTATACCAGTATTTTTCTTCGTTTTCAGAGCATTGATCCTGCTGTTTGCAGCCATCTTATTCTTCAGCACTCTCTTCGAGGTCTACACTATCTACTACAGCAAAAATAAGACATGCGTTGCCCACGACGTCATCAAAGCCTTCTCCGTCATCAACAACATGAAGAAAATCCTTACTACAAAGCAACACACTAGTCTGGGATTGGATTGCGTAGCTGGGATCAAATCTTTAGCTATGATTTTCATTTTACTTGGACATGCCTGCTTGTTCATTGCTAGTGGACCAGTAATGGATGCTGAGGCTTGGGATCGGGTAAGCCAATCGTATTTAATTATTATTTATATTATGTTAACTTATTTCAGCCTCACGACTTAAATTCCTAGGTGTAAATCCCCTCAGATCTCTTAGTACTAAGTACGAACTCCATGTTCCTTGAGGACGTGTAAGGGCAGTAGTCATTTCATGCTAGAGTAAATAGTCCGTGTCCAAATAATTGAGGCATACAGATGTAAAAGCAATTATAAAGTAAGGGCTCAGAATTTAATTGTTATACTATACCTACTTACTTCATGTTAAAAACAAATTTTGTTTAAATACTAGCATCGAAATTCAAAATGCTTTTAAAGAATTTTGAATTTCAATGCCAGTATTTTTATACGTCCACAGCTACTCAACAATAAATAAATATTGGTGGACATTCGACGCAGCACTATATAGCCCCAAACTAAACAAAGCTTGTACTATGGGAACAACATAGCTGATATAAAATTCATGTATTTTTTTTTGTAAAACATTTAACACAATAGCACGCCCAAACAGAAAACAAACACAGCTATGTTCATGACACATATGTTTGTTCTATGTGGGGATCGAACTCACGGCCTACAACGCAGAAAGCGAGAGCACTGGTGGTCTAGTGGTAGCAGCCCCGCCTTCCAATCCTAAGGTCGTGGGTTCTAAGCCGGTCGTGCACCAATGAGTTTTTCTATTCAAAAATTTATGTGCACAATGCCAGTACTCTCAAACTGTGAAGGAAAAAATCGTGAGGAAACCGGCATGTCGTAGAACCAAAAAGTTCTATAACATGTGTCAAGTGCTCGAAAGGAGCCTCTTGAGGCGCACTTAAAATCCTTTCACCACACTGTTTCGAAAGAAACTAGTGACACGACAAGAGAGAACGCAGAAAGCTGAGCAACTACCAACTGAGTTGTGAGGGCTGTCAATGTAAGTGCTCAATGACTACAGTCTATGTTTATTTTTTCAGCTACTAAAACAACCAGCACACGGGTTCATGCTCAACAATGCTATGCTTGTGGACACGTTCTTGATGCTGAGTGCTTTTCTGTTCTGCCGGCTGCTGCTCATTGAGCTCGACAAACGAAGTGGAAGGTTGAACGTTATACCGATTCTAGTCTTTCGGTATATCAGGTATGAACAATGGTTATTTAAAATATGGGATTTCCGTTCTTGGTAAAAAAAATGGCATAAACCTAGTCTTAAAAAAAGAGACAGGAAATGATCGAAGGAAAGTGTTTTTAGTGATAATTATTTATGCACATGATGTATGCTTTATCCAGGTCTACTAACAAGTCATTACTAAGTAAAAGTCAATGGCCCTTATTTGTATTGGTCACTGAGCGCTTCAATAGCAAAACCGCTAAGTCTATTGCAATCATTTTTTATTGACATGAAAGTAACAGTGACAAGTACACTTTATAGAGCCGATATAAATTGGCAGGGAATATTCGTGGCAAACCCTATCGGCCACTGAACAGCCACAAATAAAAGAAGAAGAAGAAAAATAAGGGCCAAATTAAAAGCATGTCAAGTAACTTATGTGCTTATGAGCCTGTAATTTCACTGGCACCCTTCAAACCGATATACAGTGAGCTCTACTACTACCAAAAATCCAAGAATTTAGTGATTTTTTTGTTTGTATTTTTTTTAGTTTACTGTGTAATTTTTGTGTCATTATATTCTCTTGTATTTGTGTAGATTGACTGAAACAAAACTTTATATTTTTATTTTCAGGGTAACACCAGCATATTTAGTCGTAATATTGTTTTACATGACATGGTTCCCCAAAATTGGTGAGGGTCCACTATGGGATGATCGTCTTATGTTAGAAAAGGAGAGATGTATGGCGTCTTGGTGGACCAATATCCTGTACATCAATAACTACGTCCACGCAGACCAAATGGTTAGTAACTTTAACATCATATTAGCATAAGCATATTTTAAGAGTAGTAGAGCTTTGTGAAGGGCTTGTCCGGGGAAGTACTACCACCACACCTTTTTCTGTCGCTAAACAGCGTTGCCTTTTCGGTTTGAAAAGTGTGGTTGCCGGTGTAATTATTACAGGCACATGAGGCTTAACATCTGTATGCCTCAAGTTGATGGACGCAGGGCATCGTGGGGCACGTTCCTATTGTGCGTGACTTGCGAGGCAATGCTTTGTGATGCTTGGTGATGGTTACCACTTAACATCAGGTGGGCCATCTGCTTGTTCCTTATAAAAAAAGGCACACAAAAACTTTTTTTTTCTCTTCAACTTGTTGATAGTATCAATTATCCCAAATATGAGTAAGTTAAAAGAGTAGGTACGTATTTACAATACCTGGTTTCATAGTAAAAACTTTGCTTGGTTTGTGGCTCGAGGCTATTAGCGCTATGTGAAAATGTCCACCTATTATTTGTTTATTTATTATTATACAGCCTTATAGACGTATGGTACCTAAATTTTTACTAGACGGGCCATATGTTTGATTTTTCTGCGGTCAGAAAACTTGCATTTTTTCACCGCGTGTTTTTTTTCAGTGCATGTTCCAGTCTTGGTACCTGTCTGTGGACACGCAGCTGTTCTTCGTAGCGCCTATTTTTATATTTAGTCTGTGGCGATGGAGAAGAGTTGGACCAACGCTGTTGTCTCTAGCTATCGTCATATCTCTAATTGTTCCTGCTGTTTTAACTTATAAGGACAAGTTAGATCCAACGTTCTTGTTTTATGCCAAGTAAGTTTGTTTTGTGGTATAAGAAGTAGGTACTAGGCTCTCGCGGCTTCCATATTTGTAGTGTTTACTAAAATTAAGGTGTTCTATTACTGGGTTTGTTCATTATTTCTGTCTAGTTTCTGGTAGTTTTCCATAGTAAAAAGTGCCTATATGGTAATCAAAGTTACGAACTATACTGTTCTGAGTTTCATCCGGATCGGCTTACCAGAAACATCCACACATCCAAACATTGAAACTTCCGCATTTATGTATTAAGTAAGACTATAAGAATCTTTGCCCTGATTTAATAAACAACGTATATACAAGTTCAACCGCTGATCTCGACTGGTCTGGCTGGACTTTAAACATTGAGGGTACATTGTACCTATTATTTTTCGCACTAATTCTGGGATGATAAATTAGTAGTACTCGTATTTCTTGCTATAAAAACCGCTCCCTCATCCCAGAATTAACATCAGGATAGAACATCACTCAGGTGAGTTCGTTTAATCCTGTAATTATTGTACGAGAAACTAAATTCTGAAACTCAACCCCTAAAGAGGGGCAGCGGGGATCAAAGTTATATGAGTTACAAAAATAGCTTCGCGGAAAAAGACGCATGGGATTTTACTTTATAAAAAGCTACATTTAAACAAATATTGAAAATTTATTTTGCAAAAATGTTCATTTAGTTTATTGGACAAAAAAAATTCCGTCTAAATAATGAAAAGTCTCATAAATTTATTGCTCGCACATTTTATATTTTTAAAGAATATAAATTCACTGATTATGGTTAAGAAAAATAGTAAACAACATAGCAAAAATTCAGCGAAAATCATTTCGATCCAAGTTTACCACCAAAAAGTTAGATTATGTTCGGAAACTAATAAAATTGATTTAATATCTTTAAAAATGTTAAAGTGTACGAGCGAAAAGTTCTCATAATATATAAATCGTAGAACTTTGGAAGTTTATGAACATTTTTGATATCTCAATATAGTGCAACATTGAGACACATGTAACCTATAGTGTAAGTTTCTAAAAAAACTCATTTTTGTTACAGAGAATTTACAGACATTGTATCCAACTATTATTTTAAAGAAGCGTATATAAAAACCCACATGAAAATGATAATGTACTTTATGGGCTTGCTCGCAGGATACATATTGCATCGGATCCAAACACAAAAGTGAGTGCAACCTTGAGTTCCGTAATACGAGAATCGACTAGAAAACGCTGTTTCTGTCATGTTGCTATGTTCGTTTTCAAAGGCGCTGATGTAATAAATATATCTTTGAGGGAGTGTAGAGCTATTGTGGAATTGTCCTTTTACAAGGACGCACATATAGGACATATAGGACGTGTAAATGCAATTCTACTTCGACGTACTATTTCTGTTACTTGTTGTGTGTTGTTGCTTTGATTTCAATCATATATACATTATTCGTGACTGTTCGCTGGTCAGTCTATATTACTACAAAAGTTCAATACCTACCTGGCTAAAATGTATGAAACAGCTATCTGCAGACCATTGTGAACGATATAGAGATAGGTCAACCGATCCAAATCAGTAACAATCCTAAGAGTCCCCGACACTGGCTGCATTGCCACGCTGAATGCCAATGTTGATAAACACAACATTACACGTTGTACTTATGTAACTTTTTGATCATACATATTACTTAATAACATTTTCTATTCCAGCTACGAGCTATCAAGACTCCTAAAAATATCAGGTTGGATAATCAGTGTGGTTCTGGGTACAGTGGTCACCTTCTCAGTGTCAGTGTTCTATCAAGATTGGTATCAGTACAATGTCATCGAGGCAGCGGCATACATCTCACTGCATAAGCTGGCTTGGGGAATATGCAACTGCTGGCTGCTCATTGCTTGTGCTACGGGAAACGGAGGTAAGTTACTTATTTTTATTTGTCATTATTGTCATACAGCTAGCACTTGTTCAGGGGCCTTATGCTCACTACGAGCGAGATTATCTCACGGTGGAGATGACGTCATATCTCGTTCAATAACTCGTTGACGTTGCGTCTCGCATGAACTTTGAATGAGAAAATTGGGGAGTGAGATGGTGAGAATGGGGATAAATAGTTATCGAACGAGATATGATGAGCTTAAGGCCCCAGAGGCCTAATCACGAAATTTAAAATATGACCTTAGTTGCGTAAACGTATCGTATCCCTAACAACAACGGAGGCCCATTCACGAATGAATTTGGACATGTGTGGCGTTAACGTATCCTAGGGATATTCGACCTTATCCTGTTGTTTTTAGGGAAACGATAGGTTTACACGACTAACGTCAACTTCGTTTTATTACCTAGAAGCACCCTTAGTTTTGTCAGTCATTTGGGACCAAGTCACAAAGCTACGGATCTCCAGAGCCCAAATGCGGTACTCAGCTAGTATGAGGTTTGGTACAGTAAACCTTAGCCTGACTTGAGAGTAATGCATAATATAAAGTTGGACTTGTCAGGCACATTTTATAGAAAATAAAACACATTTGTAGAGCGAATTTATTTTTCTTTCTAGAGAAAAGTATTAAATCGTATAATCATGTTGATTTTATTTCAGGTATAATAGGCAGACTGCTGACTTGGAAATTCCTAGTTCCTATATCAAGATTGACGTTCTGCGCATACTTAGTCAATGGAATAGTCGAGTTGTACTACGTGGGTCAACTAAGACATCCAGTACACATCACGTTATTTACTGTGGTAAGTAGCATTTACATAAAAACCAACTTTTCGATTTTTTTATTTGTAAAGTTATTATCCGAGTGGGATTTGAATCCACAACTTTCCCCTTGATTTGAGGCCGGATACATGCATACACCTGCGCCATCGGATCCTATACAAGGTGTTCCAATACTTGTGTTTAAAAACTTCAGGGGGCTAAAGTCAATCATATCAATATGAATAACTTTTTCTGAGGAACCAACACTGTGAACGCGAAAAAAAACAGCTGTTTCATACAAAAGTTCCATACCTACCTGGCTAAAATGTTTGAAATAGCTGTTTTTTTTTCGCGTTCATATTGATGGGTGCTTTAGCCTCCTGAAGTTTTTAAACACAAGTATTGAAACACCTTGTAATCACCCGGCGAATAACTCATAGGGTTAATTATGATAATACGGTACTTATGCGACCGTGGCTCCATATACAGTCACTATAATAGTCTTAGAGCTGATTTCACCATGCTCTGTTAGTTTTAATCAAGGATTAACAGGCCTTTAAATCTAACCTTAAATATCAAACGCGTAGATTTTGACATATTTAACGGCCCTTTAATCCTTTGTTATTCTAACAGAGCATGGTGAAATCAGCTCTTAGTTTTTTTTAAGTTTTTTTTATTCCGTCGTTTTTACATTTTGCGTACAAAATCTGCCGGAAAAACGAAAAACTAATTAATGAATATGAAAAACTAAAATTAAACTAAGACTAGAGACTCAGGCTTTCTTACCTTGAAAAATCCTAAAACTTATACAAACTCGTTGATATTTGTACCTGTCTCCTTATTTGCAAGTAAGCCAAAATTGCGAAAAATCAAGAGCCACAAGCCTTGAATCTAAATTGTTACTTCACACAAAAATGTAAGCACCAAGCAAAAACTTTCAAATTAATTATTGTTACGCATTTTCCTTACCTATTTATTAGACACCTGTATATTTTATTTCAGTGCTAGCTAAAAGAAGCTAACTTATAAATTTGGTCAACGATTTTATTTTTCTGTTCTATTTCTATAGCTTCCATGATCAAAATAAATCCAATTTTCTATAACGAGGATGTCTTCTTACAGCTGATTTTTGTTCAGATAAAAAGCGATTGTTCAATTTCCTGAAAACTTTAACAAAATTCCATGATTAAGTCTCACAGGAAATGGAAAGAAAACTTTGACTTGCATAATATTTCATTCGTACCTAATATTTTACATCAGGGCAGAACTATATTTTATTGGTGACAATATGATGAAATAATACTGGTGGATATTCCAATGGTTAGAGTTTACATTTAAGATTCATTTCTTTATAAACGCGGGTAAAAATCCGTTATCAACTGATTTTTGATCAATACTATTTAGGTATAGTTTCCAAATTAAATCACTGCGTAACAATCGACAGAAGTAGATTAACATTTCTGGTTTATGAAGTTTAGATATTTCGTTGAACTATATTTCGGCATTGACCCACTTCTATCAGCCAATCTTAATTGCATCTCTTAGCTAAATCCAGTTTGTTTTTAATACCTGACCTTGTACACTTTTGTAGCTGATTGGACATAAGTGAGCAATAAATCGTCATACACTTCTGTTAAAAATATAGTTTACAAGTAATGTTTTTTTTTCAGGGCTCAACAGCGGCATCCCACATATTACTGACCTTCCTACTTGCCATTATTCTATGCCTGACCTTCGAGTCTCCATTACACGGAATAGAAAAGATTCTTTTAAGAAAGTTCGGTAAGTGAATTCACGGTTATATAAATAGGTAAAGTTTACTCCGCATTGTACATTATGAGAAGTACTTTTTGCGTTAAATTTTACAATGTACTTACTCTCTAGCAGATCAGACTTGCTGTGTGAAATTCAATTATTTAAAAAAAAGTCGTGTTAGACTATTTATAACTCAAGAACGGCTGAACCGATTTGGCTGAACATTGGTGGAGAGGTAGCTCAGAACCAGGAGATGGACATAGGATACTTTTTATCTCTTTTTTTGCTTTTTTTTGTATATTTTATACAAACAATCGAAGAGGCAGGAACTTCAAGTCGTCAGTTAGTACCTGTTTCTTCTGACAAAATTACGTGGCTCTAGATTGTTCAATGGGAAAGCAAATACAAAAAAAAATTATTAGGGATGTTGCCAATCATATCAATAAACCATTTTTTGATTTGTAAGTATTCTAAAGTAAACGTACGCAGGCGAAACCGCGGGTAAGAGCTAGTCAATAATAAATCTTTTTGGACAATTTCAAGATGGGCTTCTGGGTGCAAAGTTGGCTTTATAGGATTAATATTTGAGTCTAAGCAATAATTATAATAGATAACAAAACAGTAAAATTTAATTCTTAAAAGTCTTCAAAACCAAACAACATTCCACAGTGATAACTTTTAATACAATATGATATGTCCACTGCTCTTTTAAACATGCCTGTAATTGCTGCCTTTACTTCTATCTGACTCATTTGTAAAAAGCACACTCCGTCAAACAAAATACCTTCTGGTGACTCTGTGAAATATTACCTTCGCGATCACGGATGCGATTTGTTTCTGACGGTAAAACTCCACATTCTTTGGCCCTGCCCGTAAGGTCAACGATCAACGTCTATAGTTGGCTTCCTACACTGCCACCTCTCTCCTATATCACTTCCTCTCTGTCAACGACCCGAGCCGACGAACCTAATTGGTGTCCTTGTAACTATAGCTATAGCTTTAACCTCTATAGAAACAATGATTTGATATCAATTCAGGAACAATAGAAAATCGATTGTGTCTAGACCCTCGGTGTTCTACAAGTTTAGCTTTTTCTAAGTAGAATCATTGATTTGTATTTGTATCCTCGATGGGTAGAGCGATAGTTCGGCGCCCTTGCTTGGTGACCAAATTACTCTCAACCGTCTGCAGATAAAGTGTTGATAATATCAGTAAGAACTGTCAAACGCGATTGTTGGACAATCATTATCATCCTGAGTCCAATCAAAATCAAAACGATGTGTGCCTAGTGGTAGCGGCCTCGCCTTCCGATGGTCGCGGGCTTAAAACCAGTCGTGCACCAAAAAGTTTTTCTGTTCAATAATGTGCAGTGCCAGTACTCTCAATCGGTGACGGAAAACATCATGAGGAAACCGGCTTATCGTATAGCCTAAAAAGTTCTACAACACGTGTCAAGTGCTTGAAAAAAGCCTCTTTGAGCCGCACTCATAAAATCCTTTCACGCACTTTCGAAACATCGAAAGCACTAGAGATACGACAAGAAAAAGCCAATAAATAAAAAAAAACTTTAAAACGTCTTATAAATTAGGTCAATGTAGTGTCGGTTCCTTGCGACCAATACCATGACATTTTTGCCCATCATGTACTTAAAATTACTTTTTTTTCCAGCTACACCTCCAATAAGTGATAACGTAAGAAGAGCAGCTGAATCAATAGAATCGTCAAGAAATACTAGTCAATCTATACTAAATTCCTAGCATAGATCAGCTGGGTTGTTTTAGCTTTAGGATAAATCATATAGCGAAGTGTACATAATGGATGTTTTTTGTATGGAGTAAACGTTTCAAATACTGATAGTTGATTCTAGATAATCTGTGTATGAATGTGGGCTGAGGGATAAAATGAAACTCAGGATCAGCGTTGCCAGATTTTTTTATTTGGCAAGTCGGATTTTGGAACTTTTTGAGTGAAAAAAGCGGGAAATAGTAAAAATCTGATATAATCAGAAGTTTTAAATATTTATCTTCTTATTTGAGTTCAAATTATGTATTTTAATAAAAATATGTTATTTTAAATCAAATTTACCCTTTCGTTAAATAGTTGTCGAGTCGTCGTCGAGTTATCCTCGAAAACCGGGACTGAGCCTATCCCGCACGGGACATTTAATTTTGATGAAAATATTGGGACATCCCGCCAAAATCGGGACGTCTGGCAACGCTGGCGCTGCTCAGGATCGAAAATATGATGCTTGGAATCGAATCGAACTACAAATTATATAAATTGTATCGGGATAATAATAGAGCATTATATTCACTGGATTTAATATTAATGTACACGGTTCAAACCGTTTGCTGTTACCAATGAGAGTTACAGAACTGTGATTTGCTCAACCATTTTGTTAAGGTACTTATAAAATAAGTAGCATTAAACCATTGCTTAGTTGTTATTGCTTATTTTATACATAATTAAATATTTTTTTTAAATGTTTCTTTCATTTTGGAATTGCAGTATTGAAAAACAGAAACCGCTTCACGACTTTGAGGGAATCAACAGAAGTACTTTCTAATGATTATTTGAGGTTTTGACAGCCTTCACAGCTCAGTTGGTAGTAGCTCTGCCTTCTGCGCCGTAGGCCGTGGGTTCGATCCCCTCCGAGAACAAACATTTGTGTGATGAACATAGATGTTTTTTCTCTGTCTGGGTGTTATATAATATAATAAGTATGTATTTACCAAAAAAAAGTAAATAAGTAGTGTTATATCAGCTATCTGGTTCCCATATAACAAGCTTTGGCTTAGTTTGGGGCGAGAAAGTGCTGAGTGGAATGTCCACTAATATTTATTTATTTATTTAAGTTAGTAGTCAGTGAAAAGTACAAACATCAAATTTGGCACATACCCACATTTTGCAATAGCAAGTTGCAAGCCCATCATTGCTGTTAGAATACTATTTGGTTTCTTGACGATAGTTTCCTCTATCGTTTGCGAGCAGTTTTGCTCAGTTAAAATCAACCAACAACCTCAGACTGCGGTGATTCCAGAATAACTTTCTAGAACTTCTAGTTAATGTGTCTCAACCAGATCTGTGTGTAGACAGACGTGGGTTAAGTAGTATTTCTTTGCGGCGGTTACTACTTTGACTTCGTGTTTGTTCAGGAGTAGGTAACAGAACTTGCATAGTTTAGATGTTTCGTTAAAATGAGCTTTGTAATAGTATTTCTTGGAGTTAACTGTCTTCGCCACGATTTGACAAAGTTGTGAGCAAGTAGACACATCTAATTGCTGCTGCTAGAACAAGAACAAAGATTATGAAAGTTCTAGAATATCCGCCGACAGACTTGACATGCGGTGCATTTAAGCCGGGCATAACTAAGTTCCGAGTAATTGAAAACTGTCCAAGTTAGAGGAACTCATGAACCGACTGCTTGTACTTGTAAACTAGTGCATTCGTGGAAGGCAAATATTGAACCGGAGCTTAGATATTTGATCATCAAACTTTTTTAAGCGACCAGTAGCAAAAATTAAAAATAACGCAGATATAATGTTTTTAACAACTATTCAACGAACTTCAAAAGTCAATAACAGTCCAAGCAAGTGTGGTGTGGTGCGCTCGCTTTTAACTCGAAGCGTCTGCCGTCTGGTGACGTAGCGGCGGTAGTTGACCACGCCCCTATCACCAAGGTTTAATCGTCACTTTATTTATCAAAGAGGAGTCAGTCCACTCAATCTCTCATCGCGAATTCTTTGAAACCACAGAGGTCGAGAGGTTTGTAAATTCGTACCCCCAAAAGGCCGAAGCATAGTCAAAGTTTGTATAGAAATAGCTAGCACGAGAGTCACGAGAGTCGAGGTATCCCTCGACTCTCGTGACTCTCGTGGAGGGAACTGTGTTGAAGCATAATATTTCAGAAAAATCTTTTAATTCTTAGTAAATTTTGATCCTGTGTTTGTTACATCTATATTTTATTTTGCTACTCCATTTCCCTAAACTCAAAGTCAATTTTTTTTTTATTCACTAAAATCACAAGGATTACTTTAAAACGTCACTATGAACTAAGTCCTGCGTGATAAAGCCATGAAACACAAGCTGCTATTCGAAGAGTATTTCTAAAAGAGGTTTGTTTGTAAAAAGCTAAATTATTAAATCAAATAATATGATGCATAATAGTTACAGGTTGTGATAAATTTCAATATCCAAAAGTGTCCACAAGGGTTGCTAAATATACACTCTCTTACCTTGACCTTTCCTGCAGTGAAATAAATTATGAAGGTAGCATCAATGAGACTAAAAGTGTAGTGCTTTATAAATTTTATAATACAGTTTACCGAAAAATGAAAATAGCAACACTCGGGCACCTTCGTAGAGAAAAGGTTATGAGAGTTTAAATGAAAGAATATTTTCATAATTTAAGCTGCACAGGTGCTCTGACGGAATCTAAAAGGGTAAAAAGTTACTCCCAACCGTTACCTCATCAAGTTTCTCGTGAAATTCAGCTTTTCATGTTGCCGTAAAATTATAGCTCGAGTGCCGAACACTGCCATTTACGTCAGTGAATTAATTCTGTATTTTTTTTGTCAAAGGGATTCTTGGGTTAGATTCTAAAAATGGTATCATAATTCAGTTTCAAATTCTGCTGCAGAGTTAGCTCAAATATTAATTAACACAAACACCAAAGTCATCTATTGAAACAAAATAATATTTAGCGGAAGCGATCGTAGTTTGCTCCTGACCGACGCAGTTTGCTCTTCAAAAATGTCGCAAACCCATAGCGAAGTTTTTAAAGATATAAAATAACTAAATTATGTTATGAAAAGAGCAAACAACCAAGTTTCGGAGATTAACATTACAAAGGTTAAGTAAAAATTTCATTTAGTTGAAACAAGTTTTCCTACTAAAAGTTTTTTTAAGTAGTTTTCGTACTTAATCATTCAAAACTGGGGTGCTCGAAAATAGTGACAGCGGAGAGCTGATGTCACAGAAAATGCTGAGAGAACAGCGCTGCAGCGGCCCGATTACGCTATGTCTGGCTATCGACATGGCTTTTAGTTTGACATTTGATTCCCATTCACAATCATCACAATTCTATTACCACCACGCCTTTTTCTGCCGCCAAGTAGCGTTGCTGTGTTTCGGTTTGAAGAGTGTAGTTGCCGGTGTAATTACAGGCACATGAGGCTTAACATCTGTATGCCTCAAGTTGTTGGACGCAGGGCAGTGCATCATGGGTCACGTTCCTATCGTACGTGACTTACGAGGCAATTTGTTATAGGTGATGGTTACCACTTAACATCAGGTGGGCCATCAGCTTGTTCCATCGGCTATAAAAAAAAATACTTCACTTAGTTTAAGATATTTTATAGAAACTGTGATTTATTATACCTTTTTTTGGAAAAAAATATTTTAATTTTATTAATTCTTTGATACTAATAGTACCTTAAAAGTATATTTCTTAAATTTAATGTAGTCAAAATGTGTTGAATGTTTCACCACCAGCGTGCAGTTGACGTACCTACGAGTATATGTCCGCCGGTATGCTATAGTTTACCTTTACACGCTTTCATGCCTTTAATATCGCGGGTGGCCCGAAAATGCCATACCAGGGTATATGGCATTTTCTGGCAATATTGGCGTGGGCTCGCCTACCTGACGCATTTCGCATACAACACAAAAGTTATTAACGTACCAAGAGCGGTATTTATTTTCTACATTTATATTATATCCCCTGATGAGGATGAGGAGTTATAGAAGTAGCGATTGCTCTGTCACGAATTGAATACTAAATACTGAATTTGTTGGTAGGTGATAGATATAGGTAATGTATATTGAAAATATTATGTTGCACACTACAACGTAAAGATATACGAAGTATGCACAATTGAACAAAACAATTTACCTTTAAGAGTAGTAGAGCTCTTTGTGAAGGGCTCGTCCGGGGAAGTACTACCACCACGCCTTTTTCTGCCGCCAAGCAGCGTTGCTGTGTTTCGGTTTGAAGAGTGTGGTTGCCGGTGTAATTACAGGCACATAAGGCTTAACATCTGTATGTCTCAAGTTGATGGACGTAGGTCAGTGCATCGTAGGGCACGTTCCTATCGTGCGTGACTTACGTGGTACTTAACGCTTTGTTATAGGTGATGGTTACCACTTAACTTTCAATCCGCTAGTTGGAATGGATGGAATAGATTCGCTTATTGGAATGTTAGCTCTTTTTAAAACGTTTGCCTTAGCATAAGTAGGTATCTACTTATTTATTACACCTTCGCTAAAAACAATGTAAAACTAACAACATAGTCTAACAGTCATATTGAGCGTGCAAAAGGATACTCAACTCAACTCATTTTCTAAGGAACCAACACTGTGAACGCGAAAAAAAAAACAGCTGTTTCATACATTTTTGCCTGGTAGGTATTGAACTTTTGTATGAAACAGCTGTTTTTTTTTTCGCGTTCACAGTGTTGGTTCCTTAGAAAAAGTTGTTCATATTGATGGGTACTTTAGCCTCCTGAAGTTTATATACACAACTTATGGAACACCTTGTATAACCTCTTTATTTATTTCAGTAAAATCATCATGTTCATGCCATTTGTGTACACATAAAAAACTTAATAGAGAAGGCCAATTAATTTACCAAGTAAACATAATCAAATTTCAAAGTTATTTAGCTGTATATAAACGGACATGCTAGCGATAGTAATTTGAAATTACGTTAGTTTGAAAGTTCATTCTCGTTTGATGTGCAAATTGAGCTGGTATTATCCCTTCTACTGCTGTCCATAGTTTTAAAAGCTAACGCTTGAAATATATTGTTTTTTAGCTTCGGTTCACGGCTCGCTGGCTTTATTTGAAACTTCGGATCAGGCATAGGAGGATTTTATACTCCATTTATTCGTATAACAAGCATGCTTTTTGATGCAACGTGACAAGAGACTACGGGTCCTATCAATTTGAACAATGTATACAACGTGTTACATAATACCCCTTTAAGGCCTGTACTGTACAGGTTGCTTGGGTACCAATTAAAACACTGAGTTATAGTACTAGTATTCTCTTATCTGTGGTTATAGTAACGCTAACGTCCGCCTGGTTCGGCTGGCTGGAATTGAGTGAGTCCCCACGACGTTCGTCGTTACCCGCACGCTTGTCTCCCCAGTCAGCGCGCATAGTATAATGTACACTACAAGGCCAAACACCAATTGATCAGACCAAGCACTGGAATACTTTGGAAAGCAATGCTCGAATACCTACTTCATTTTTGAAATTCCCTCAGAAATTTGAAACAACCCTGATAATGTGTTACCTACACATCGTGATCGCGATCTTAGTACATACGCTATTTGCGTTTACTAATTCTGGTACCTATTTTATCCATAATTAAAGGTCAAAAAACAGCTGTAAATAGGGCTGCGTCATGTTGTGTTAGGGTTCCCGCACACGGGTCTCCGGCCACAACCACAAAACGCCGCCACTGGCATATTTCCTGTAGTTTTCATACGAAGCGAGCAGCAAAGATTTGTAGCGTGTGGTGTATATTTTATTTCCTCATATAAATGTATGAAAACTGCAGGAAATATGCCAGTGGTGACGTTTTGTAGTTGTGGCCGGAGGCCCGTGTGCGGGAACACTTACTTTCATTTTGGAGAAAAGTTGAATGAAAAGAGTTTATTTAGTTTTTGATTTGTCAATAGATACACACATAAGCGGTTCTACATGATTTATTGATAATGATACAATTTTTTTCGTCTAAAAACTACCCTGATATATTTTGTTTCTTAAAATCGATCACAGTCGCACTTGTTTCTCAAACAGGCGCCGCCGGGTAAGCCGATCGAACGGCACCACTTATCACAAGCCAGGGATTCCTGTACGGTCGCACATGTCTCTCGACGGAAGCGCTGCAGAATCGGGCCATCTTCAAGGTTCTCTGGGATGAAAGAAAAGACATTTGTTCGACTATGAGATTGTTAATCACTATAAAAATACACACTATTATTATACAAGGTGTTCCATAAGTTGTGTATATAAACTTCAGAGGGCTAAAGTACCCATCAATATGAACAACTTTTTCTAAGGAACCAACACTGTGAACGCGAAAAAAAAAACCTCAATGTTAAAAAAGTTTAATACCTACCAGGCTAAAATGTATGAAACAGCTGTTTTTTTTTCGCGTTCACAGTGTTGGTTCCTTAGAAAAAGTTGTTCATATTGATGGGTACTTTAGCCCCCTGAAGTTTATATACACAACTTATGGAACACCTTGTATAAATATAAATGAAAATAAAGTAAAAATAAATGAGAGCAAGTATGTCTGCTATATTTATGAAATACGACTTTGATCCACAGCCACGATAGATATCACCTCAAATCCCATAAGTGATATCTATCGTTTACCAAGTACAAACTTAAACTTTTTAAGAGTAGTAGAGCTCTTTGTGAAGGGCTCGTTCGGGTAAGTACTACCACCACGCCTTTTTCTGCCGCCAAGCAGCGTTGCTGTGTTTCGGTTTGAAGAGTGTGGTTGCCGGTGTAATTACAGGCACATGAGGCCTAACATCTGTATGCCTCATGTTGATGAACGCAGGGCAGTGCACCGTAGGACACGTTCCTATCGTGCGTGACTTACGAGGCAATGCTTTGTTATAGGTGATGGTTACCACTTAACATCAGGTGGGCCATCTGCTTGTTCCATCAGCTAGTTATATTATTTAAAAAAAAAACTTAAGATTCACATGGCTGCACTGGATTAATTTAATATTTTTAGCAGATTTCCAGAAAAAGATAGTAAGCAGCAAAAGAGAAAGATTTCCGCATATGAACACTGATTACGCTTTTAAAGTTTTCTACCTCTATAATTCATGGAAAATTATTTCGAAAGAGTCCCATTCTTTATTTAATTAAATTTATACAGCGAATTAACCTACCCACAGCGAAGATTAACCCTACTAAATTTAATTTAATTATAATTAAAGTTAATTCATTCATTTTATTTTTAATAAAACTACCTCTTTTAAATTAATTGATGGGGCGATCAACAGACCGGCTACAAAAGTAAGCGAAAATCAAAATTCTATTTATTTTATAAATGCAGAAGTATTCGGCCCTAACAACTAAAAAGATTAAGAAAATAGATAACATTTTAATCTTTTAAAGGTCTCTTCCCTCTCTTGTCGTGTCACTAGTTTCTTTCGAAACAGTGTGGCGAAAGTATTTTAAGTGCGCCTCAAGAGGCTCCTTTCGAGAACTTGACACATGTTAAAGAGCTTTTTAGGTTTTGCGACATGCCGGTTTCCTCACGATGTTTTCCTTCACCGATTGAGAGTACTGGCATTGTGCACATAAATATTTTTTTTGAACAGAAAAACTCATTGGTGCACTACCGGTTTCGGTTTCGACTTTAGGATCGGAAGGCGAGGCCGCAAGTGGCTACTCGTATTATAATGAAAAACACAATACCGCTTAAAATAATAGTGTACTTACCTTTGGAAACCTTCTCAGCAGTGCAAGATGCCACCAGAACTAAAACAGCAACGCAAATCAAGAAGCAGGCTTTCATGGTGATAAAAATTCTCTTACGCTTTTTAATAACAGTGTCAGTTTCTAGGGTATCTGAAGTTCTCTCTTGAGTTTCTTCACGTTTTATACCGAGCAATGAGTACTTTAGGTATGCAACGGGGAACTCTTTGTAGTGTTTACTAACGTAAGTTGTGGTATAAGAGGAATCACGCATTGAGTGATTCCCCTTATCAACTATTGTCACGTTTAAATTCAATTGGCAATCGTTTGTGAGATAGGTACTCACCTAAATAATTTGATCGAGTGAGCGAAGCGAACGAAGATCTTTAGTTTCAACTTGGGCGATTTGGCATTTTATGTATGTATGTATGTATGTATGTATGTTTGTCTGGCCATAACTTTCGAACCGTTGATCCGATCTGCATGAAATTTGATAAGTCGATAGCTTGTGCTTGAGAAATTTACTGGTAAGTATATGAGTAAAATCGGATTAAGAGTTATTAAGATATGGGGGTTTTTAAGGGGGCAAAAATAAAAAAAGTTACATAAAAAAATCAAGTTACATGTCATATGAAAGGGCTTTGTTTGGACATTCCAAAACAAATTTTAAGTTTTTTCTGGAACGCTCGGTTTTCGAGATAAAATAAAAAAGTTAAATTAAGATAACCAGCGATCCAAGAGCTCCCATTTCTAAGAGTTTCGTTGGCATCAAGGTTTTTCTACTGGTCGCCCAGTTACTTTGCTATTTCTTATTTTTTTTTCTTGAAATATATTAAGGAGGTACTCAGTTCTTATAAAATGGTGACAATGACCAGGTCTGATGATGGAGCCAAGGTCTGTTCAACGGAACTCTTCAATAAATAGGCCAATAGAGTTGAAACTTGGTTACCGTACCAAGTTAGTAGGCGGTAGTCAGAAAAAAGTCCAAGCATAATGTTTGGACTTGCCTCTGACTACCACCTACTCAAAGTTTAGGTGCGTTCGTCGGGTCGCATCACGAGATCTCAGTTTGGGGCGAACTACTAGTATTAAATGGTGTTTAGTTAAATAATGCTTAAAATTAGCGCTGTCTCTGTTTGCCATTACGCTTTGGTAAGATATGGCAATCGTTTATAGTTTGACAGATTTTTTGGAGTAAGGCCGACATAGTTCGTGGAATGTCAATGGAGGAGAGGGCTTCAAATTGCTCTTCCTGGAAATATCGAGGAAGCTCATTTCCAGCGCGTCAATTCTTCAGGCTAATGGGCTATCTAAAATAAAAATAAAAACGATCCATACTTCTCTGTTTTTCTGATTTTGTTCGTTACTATATAGAACAAAAAAGTACTTATTACATTCTAACTAGTAAAACTGAGAAAAAAAACAAAAAGCCTCTGATCTCTAGTCTAAAGTCTTTGATCTCTAGGCACCGTCAGGTCTCTTAGTACCGAGCACCAACTCAAGATTATTTGAGGATGTCTGAGGATCTAAGACTAAGCAACTTCCAAATACTACATTTGGCACATTCCCACATTTTGCAATGCTATGTTATGTTGGTATGTTATACGTGACAGGTTGCAAGCCCATCACCAATGCTAAAATCAGGTTTCCTCACAATGTTTTCCTACATCGATTGAGGACATAGGCATAGCGCACAATACATTGTTTGAACTGAAAAATCCATGATTGCACGACCTGATTCGAACTTACGGCCTTACGGTCAGAAGGTACTCCTACATAGATCACCGGTACTCTGTAGTAAGTAACGTGCTACCATTCTCTTAAGGTTAAAGGACTTTCTGTATTGGCTTTTCTAAACACCAACTTCCCGCGCCTTCTTCAAAATGGCGTCGGTTCATAAAAAAACAAAATATGCGTTTTTTGCGTTCAGTTTGTTCAATGTAAGAGCACGCTTATAAACTTTATTCTACAATAATCTGTTTATTATAATTATGTAAACACCATTTTATCTTCGAACAATTGACCGATAAGGTCAGGGGCCTTATGCTCACTTCGAGCGAGATTATCTCACGGTGGAGATGACGTCATATCTCGTTCAATAACTCGTTGACGTTGCGTCTCGCATGAACTTTGAATGAGAAAATTGGGGAGTAGGATGGTGATAATAGGGATAAATAGTTATCGAACGAGATATGATGTCACCTCTACCGTGAGATAATCTCGCTTGAAGTGAGCATAAGGCCCCAGCACAGATATTAAATAGCCGTGGTGGTGATAAATCCAATTCTGTAGATCTGCTGCTACTTCTTCTAGACTTTTTATGAAAATTCTAGAATGGCTGCACTTGACACACAGAATTAAATGGTAGACCGGTAACCTTTACCATAAAAAAATGTTCCTTACTTAATAAGTAAAAAAAAAAGTACAATAAATAATACAATCAATTTTGAAAAAAGAACTATTGTGATATAAAACCTTATTCTTAGAGTAAAAAAAAGTGCAATCAACAATTTTTGAAAAAAGAACGCCTCCAATTTGCGTTCAAACGCCAAAAGAAACACAGACCTGAAAACTGACCGTATAGAGGTACTTTCCTACTTTGTTGTTAATAATAAAAAAGAAACTAGCTTATAACAGAAACTGGCATACTAGTGACAAGAAGCCACAAATCCCATAAGTACACAAAGAAGTCGTGTCAAGTCACTTTATTTGTATAACGCCAACAATATAGCGGATTCAATGGATGATCATGAAATCTTACAATAGTGAGCTAACACGATTATTGCAAAGAGAACTTATTGGTTAATTATATTGATGTTTTATACACGGATGAAAAACAACAACTGTGACCGTCTTTTACGAATTTATTCTTTAATATCAATGTTATGTCAATGTCTCTTAAGTAATCCATTGTAGTTTATGAGTAGGTGCATAATAACTAGTGGTTCGCCCCAAACTGAGATCTCGTGATGCGACCCAACGATCGCACCAAACCTTTGAGTAGGTGGTAGTCAGAATCAAGTCCAAACATTACGTTTGAACCTGCCTCTGACTACCGCTTACTGGCTTGGTATGGTAACCAAGTTTCAACTCTATTGGCCTTTTTATTGAAGAGTTCCGTTGAACAGACCTTGACTCCATCATCAGATCTGGTCTTTGTCACCATTTTATGAGAACTGAATACCTCCTTAATTAATTTCAAGAAAAAAAAATACGAAAAAGCAAAGTAATTGGACGACCAGTAGAAAAACCTAGATGTCAACGAAATTCCTAGAGATGGGAGCTCTTGGATCGTTGGTTATCTTAATTTAACTTTTTTGTTGTATCTCAAAAACCGAGCTTCTCAGAAAAAAAGTAAAAATTGTTTTGGAATGTCCAAACAAAGCCCTTCCATATGACATGTAACTTGATTTTTTTATGTAACTTTTTTTATTTTTGCCCCGTTAAAAAGCCCCATATCTTAATAACCCTTCATCCGATTTTACTCATATACTTACCAGTAAATTTTTCAAGTACAAGCTATCGACTTATCAAATTTCATGCAGATCGGATCAACGGTTCTCAAGTTATGGCCAGACAAACATACATACATACATACATAAAATGCCAAATCGCCCAAGTTGAAACTAAAGATCTTCGTTTGCTTCGCTCACTCGATCAATTATTTTTGCAAATTTCATTATTTCAAAGATAATTTATTATAACTATGGCTGCATAATTACCTATTATTATCCTTGCAAATGTATATTATACGATTTGCAGATGGGTAGCCAAATAACATCTAATAAAGCCATTTAACCCATTTAAGCCAAGAGATCGAAGGTCGTTTTGCTAAAGGTCATATTGCTCACGACGTATTGCTATAGGTCGTAAGTCATGCTCGATATAAACGTGCCCTATGATGCACTGTCTTGCGCCCATCGACTTGAGGCATACAGATGTTAAGCTTCATGCCTGTAATTTCACCGTCAAGCACACCCTTCAAACCGAAACGCAGCAATGCTGCTTGGCGGCAAAGATACGCATGGTACTATACCTACAGGGCGTCCCAAGACTATGCGACATGAATGGAAAGTACCTACCTTAAATATTGTAGATAGGATATTTTGCTGAAAGAGACATTATTTTATTTTTAAAAGTTAGTAATACTGCATTCAAAGATTTTCTAAAAATTACTTGTTTGGGAATAGGACCGACTGAAATGTGGAAAAAACACACCCGTATTTTTATGATGCCAATCGAAAGAATGGACAAGTAATTACTCTTAAGGGGCTGTCAACTATCAAAAAAGTTCTCGCTCGCACGTTTCGACATGTTGAAAGATATAAAATAACTAAACTCATTTTCGAAAAATCGCAATCAACCATTCTGTGTGCAAACACATTGCATACAGTTTAGTAAAAAAAAACATTTGATCTATGCATGTTTTCCTACTCAAAAATTTGCTTTACTAGTTTTCGTATATAAGCAAACTTTTAAGTAGGAAAACTTGTATCGATCAAAATCATTTTTTTACTAAACTGTGTGCAATGTGATTGCACACAAAATGGTTGATTGCGATTTTTCGAAAATGAGTTAAGTGATTTTGTATCTTTCAATATGTTGAAACGTGCGAGCGAGAGTCACATTAGCTCTTGTCTTCGCCTGTTTTAAAAAAGGAGCATTCTGTATGTGAAACAGGTAGGTACAGCTCAGCTCCTGTTGCATCACAATCACCTTATCAAACTATCCGTTTATTTGAAAAATATCCGCTTGTTAGTTCCCTGTCTTCCATGCCAGGTCATTTATAGTCGCACTAACAAGGCATCCCGTGTAATGAGCGTCGATACTACCCTTCACACTTGGTTGATTTTTTATTTTTCAATATTTCAAGCCAGCAATCGCTGCAAAAACATGTGGAACTTGCTATGGGACGTAAACACACGGGGGAAGAGTTACTACTACTATATCTACTTAGGTAGATTATAGAAACTTTACATAAGTACTTAGATATGTTTTGTTATTGTCTGTGGTTAACTTTATTATTATTATTATTACGCTATCGTTTTAGGTTAGCCTGTATAGCATTACCTCGTAAGTCACGCACTATAGGAACGTGCCCTACGATGCACTGCCCTGCGTCCATCAACTTGAGGCATCCGATGTTAAGCCTCATGTGCCTGTGGCCACAACACACCACAAACCGAAACATAGCAACGCTTCGTGGCGGCAGAAAAAGGCATGGCTTTTTTTTCGGGGAAGTCCCCGAACGAGCCCTTCACAAAGAGCTCTACTAACTCTTAAAAATTTCCAATTATAATATTTTTGGAGATTAAAAATCACTGTATTAAGTTATAAAAAATCACAAACAATCAAGTTTCGAGAATGAAATTACAAAAGTGCACTAAAAAAATTATTTTAATCCAATCAATTTTCTACCTAAAAGTTTGTTTACCTAGTTTC
Organism: Chloroclysta siterata; assembly: GCA_932294275.1. NCBI lineage: Eukaryota > Metazoa > Arthropoda > Insecta > Lepidoptera > Geometridae > Chloroclysta > Chloroclysta siterata. The sequence continues at coordinate 7,660,002 of OW028588.1, forward strand.
TAACTTATTCCAACTTCAAGGTAAGAAAACGTGTTTAGATCCAAATGATATTTATGCTGAATCTTTATAATATTATTCTTCGAAACTTGGTTGTTTTCGATTTTTCATAACAACCTCTAATTTTATATATTCAACATTTTGAAATGTGCGAGTGAGAAATTGTTTGATAGTCGTCAGCCTCGTGATCAAACTTTTCTAATGGTTGTCAGCCTCTTAATAGTGACCACTCAAAAGATAGCTACATTAACATAACAATAAAAAAAAAAACAGCTCACAGAACAGAGTGATCACTAAAATGTTTGCATTGTATGTACTACTAGTAGTTTTTGAGCCTATTCGTTACATAAATCAAAAAATCTTACACCTTTATAATATTAGTGTAGATAAATTATTTATTTAGAAATGTTTCTATACTTCCTTGCAAGACTCTTATAAAATTACAAATAAACATTGTTTATAATAGCAATTCCTTAGCGAGTCACTAAACTAACGCCAGCTTACGGTAATAAGGATTATCAACAGCAAGTATCTCTAGAGTAATACCTATTTACCTTGATTTCATTCAGTTAACTTTGCATCCATATTCAGACTGCTTATTATGAACTCCACCTACGCTGCAACCACATTACCGACAAGCAAAACTCAACGTTATCCCGTAAGAAATTAGGCTTAAGGTTGCTTGGGGCAAGTTTCCGGCTAGGGCGCATTACAGCGAGGTATGTGCTTAATTTTCCCATTTACTTGGAGTTTTTCTACAGTAAAGTGCCGTATTAAGTCTGTGGGTAGCTATTGTAGGCAACAAAATTACCCATTCCTGTTTAGAATAGCCATTTAGGGGCGCATGCGCTGAAAAGAAGTTTTATACAATGAGGGTGCTGCGTGGTAATACAAATTTTTATTGAGTTTGGATTTGAAGTTGGTAATTTGAATAGAACTTTATAGCTGTACTTGTACAATTTAACTTTGTTCACGTACAGTTTATTTCTTTTCGACGAATTAAGCTATTTAATAGGTAATTGTGTATTTCTTGTAGGCACCTAAGCATAGGGTTGTAGCTTTCCAACCAAACTTCTCACGACCTATAAGAGTTGTATAGCTCTTGGAGAAGAGCTCGTCCGGGAAAGGTTTCCGGTCTGTTAGGACTGATTCTTATATTATACTGATCTCATATAGAGCAAATCTTAAAAACACCTTTTCCCAAAATGACTGAAGTACTACCATCACCAAAAAAAGAGTGATGCACATAACGTTAACACTAGAAACAAAAACAAGTTATGAATTCCTAAATTTCGACTACAAAAGGTAAGTGGCTCGTATATGGAGAACGGTATACGCTTTTATTTTAAACTTCCAGAAGGTGCCACTGGGCTTCCTATTTGTTTAAAGATACATTAAGAATAATCTAATATACGGAAAGCTTACTATACTTTAAATAGCTTTATTAATTACTAGCGGCCTGTCCCAGCTTCGCATGGGTGGACATAATTTTTTTCAACGTTTTAGTATAAACTTAGACCGTGGTGGGTTCGAGTCACTTCTAACTCGCGCCTTGCCCGGGCCCGCGCTGGGTGAGAACGCGCCCCGTTACCTTATATTTTTTAAATCTTTTGAATGGAACGTCCGATTTGAAAAATTCAAGAAGTAATGTATAGGTATTGAAACAGTCTTGAATATAAAAAGATTTATTTGGATAAGGATTAATACCAAGGTACAAATAAAGACCCTTTTCTAGCGGCGGCATTTCAATTAATTTTTTATAATAAAAGAACACTTATTGTGACATAACTATAATAGTTAGACATATGCTGTCGCGACATTTTTTGTAGATGATGACGTGTTCTACAAAATCGTAGTACATTATTTTGTTCTATCATCAATAGTTTTCGCAGCGCACGCGATGTAAGGTTTTCTTTTTCCACCTTGGGTTACATTATTTGAGTTTTAGTAAGGATCCCTGATTTTTTTGAAAATTTTATATAGCCTATGTTACTCAGGGATAATGTAGCATTCTAATGGTGAAAAAATTTTTGAAATCGGACCAGTAGTTTTTGAGCCTATTCGTTACATACAAAACAACAAAACAACAAAACAACAAAACAACAAAACAACAAAACAACAAAAATACAAATCTTTTCTCTTTATAATATTAGTGTAGATAGTGTAGATAAAAGTAAGTGGCCCGATGTCCCGGTCGCTCTGCTCATCGGCAGCTAACATGTTTGCAATGTCTGTACTATTGTTTTTTTTTCCTTTTAAATACCTTTTGACTTTTGACCATGTCTATTTCTGCCACCAGGCAGCATCGCAGTGTTTCGGTTTAAGGAGTGAATGCCGGTCAAATTATAGGTCCATCAACTTAGGCTTAACATCGTTACGCCTAAGTTGATGGACGCAGGGCAGTGCATCGTAGGGCACGTTCACATAGTGCGTGACTTACGAGGCAATGATTTGTAGGTGATGGTTACCACTTAACAGTCAGGCGGGCCATTTGTGCCATCATCAAGAAGTATATAAAAAACAAAAAAATCAAAACCTGTCATTCTCCTTCGTTCAAAGTCTAACAAAGTCTGACAAAACATGAGACATGTCACCTGTTAGGCCTTCATTTGTGAGCAACACTGCCCAACAGGCGTGCAAACAAGAATTGAATTAAATATGTGGATAAACAAAGGATTAAAGTTCATTTTTGCATGTAACATTCTGGGATGAAATGCAATCCGGCGCGCTCCGCTCGGACTCCCAGTTAAGTGGTGCCCTTTGCGTCTCTAGTCTAAGCATAACGAACATAAGTGCGACCGACAACAGGTGTTATGTGATAATGACTAAACAGCCTTTGAATTTGTAATGAAGGTGCCGAGTGGAGCGGAAGTAGGAGGGGGATATGACGTCACGCGAGAACGTAAACCTTTAACGGAGTGCGTAACGGGACACGGTTTTAACTTTATATACGGACATCACGCAGGCATTATGATTGTGTACGACATTATGTTTTGATGATCAATAAAGTGTCAAGTTAGCGTTGTTACGCGACGGTGCGTAAGCACCTCTGTTTGGAGAATTATACAAAACATTATGCTACCATGTTTTATTTGCGTTCAGTGACATGGACACCTTTTGTGAAGCTTTGGCTTTTAAGGTCAGGGTACAGGGGCACGAAATGAAATAAACTTTGCTGCACATTTATTTTGTTATTATCACCGGATTTACAATAGTTTTAGCAGCGTTGTTTCGTTTGAGGAGTGTGGTTGCCAGTGAAATTAAATAAATAAATATTGGTGGATCTTCCACACAATACTATCTAGCCCAAACTAAGCCAAAGCTTGTAATATTGGAACCAGATGGCTGATATACTAAATAGGTATACTAAATAATAACACCCAGACAGAGAACAAACATCTACGTTCATCACACAAATGTTTGATCTCGGTGGGGATCGAACCCACGGCCTACGGCACAGAAGGCAGAGCTACACCAACTGAGCTGTGGAGGCTGTCAAAATAAATTACAGGCACATGAGGCTTTACATCTTTATGCCTCAGGTTGATGAGCGCAGGGTAGTGCATCGTAGGGCACGTTCCTACCGTGCGTGACTTACGAGGCAATGCTTTGTTAAAGGTGATGGTAACCACTTAAAATATGGTGGGCCATCTGCTTGTTCCATCAGCTAGTTGTATAAAAAAAATCAGTTCTGAGTTTTAAAATATATTCACAATACAGGCAAACCAAACAATGGAAGAGGAAAAATAAAAAATGTTTTTTTTTAACAAGGTTATAAGAATTACAGGATATCTATACAGGAATAAAAAAAATTAAGAACTGATCGTCCAGGGAAGTTACCATGCCTATTTTGGGCAAAGGTATGTTTTTTTGTGATTTGGCTTAAGTGTAGGTAAACACTATAAAGCAAATAATAAAAAATAAAATAAAAAACTAAAATTAAGAACGGTGACATCTCTCGTCGATTTAACTGAATGCAACTTCGGTTATCGAGCAGGACTCTTGATAGCTATGTGTCAGACCTGTAGATGGAACCACGGTCGCATAAGTACCGTAGTAGCATGGCGCAGTTGGTTAGCGCGGCCCCGTATCAAGGGGAAGGTCGTGGGTTCAAATCCCACTCGGATAATAACTTTTAGGACTATATTATGTAAAGGTATGTATATAGCTTCTAGGCATGAGGTCAGGATCAACATTCTATAGCCTTACCACACTACTGCCGTGATGTAAACCCATTTTAAGTAGGTACTCAGGTAGGTATTTTGTTTGATCATCCCTTTTAGAGTCGTCACCAATAAAAGATGTCCAAACACATTGAATCATACTATTAAAAACTCACACACTTACGTAGTTGCTTTCGTCACTGTTTACCCCAAAATCCCCAAAACTAGAATAATGTAGGCCCCTCGCATTCACGAGAAGCGCAAGAGTCCCTTTTTTCTATTTTTCCACGCAATCTCTATTCTACACGAGAACCCCGTAAAAACAATATGGCCTCCGCTCACACTGTCGTAATTTCCGCAGACATCGATGCTGCCAGTACCAAATACATTTTTTTTTTAATCTGTTTGACAGTGACATTTATCTGTAACTTAGTTTGACCGTAATGAAGCTAGTTTGCTAGAAGCTAACAGTCGGTCATCCTGGAATTAGGACTGACCCTAGTCCAACCGGCCATTTGCTATAGTGTATGACCCTATACACTGGGCCTACAGTCCCAAATAGACACAATACACATACCATTGTCTATCTATAAACCTCTAATAAGCTAGTTGATCACGTAAGTAATTAGATTTTCTATTACCAGGTTTGATGAGCGAGCAGTGTGGCTTTGCTTTAGCGATCTTCTTACGAGACGAGTACCACTCCTCTCCGGAATCTGCCTCCGGAGTCTCGTACCGATACCGCACGCCACTTCAGGCGTCGGCCTCATTCTTTTATAACTTGTGTGTGGATAGGTACCGCTTACCCCCCTCAAAGGTTTCGGCCTCCTCTGATCAAAACTGATACAGGCACCGCTTACCCCGGGGGAGTTTCGGCCTCCTCTACCCACATCACATCATCTGCAGATCCAGCTAACTCCTACATGGAGAGCTCCGGTCTGTTCTGCCCAGTAATGCAGGTACCGCTTAACCCCAGCAGGGTTTCGGTCTCCTCTGCCCAAAGTGATGTAGGTGCCGCACAGGACCTACATAGGATTTATGGATCGGTAATGGAATAGGTACAGGAATTTACTTTTAGTATAGGAAAAGGGACCAATACTCAGGTGTTCTTCGTTTGCCTTTGCAAAATAATACGTTTTCAGCTCAATTCTTAGATGTTTATTCTATATAACTTTTGCACTTTTAATTGGTCAAGTCTCAAACAATCAGACTTATCTTGAAATAATAATACAAAGATATTACGCAATATGATAGTTGGAACATTTGGTATTTTTAACTATAGCTTTTATATAGGGATGAATCAAAACCCTAAAATAACGACATAATTTAGGGACAAAATAAAAATATTATTTGAGCAACCTATTAGTTCTCGTCGGTGGTGTCATTATCGTTATCGCTTTCGGTTGGGGAAGAGTGGAAACATATCCAACGTTTCAAATGGTCAGCGGGAAATATGTTTTTATATTTGCGAACAGCGTGTCCTTCTATGCTGGATACCTCGTATCGATCATGGTCTAATGCGGCTGTAATTTTGAATGGTCCTTTGTATTTTGGAACTAATTTATTGCTCTTCCCTTTTTCTTGGGAATAGTAGGAATCATTACCAATTCACCTTCTTTAAAAACTTTAGACGGTGCTCTTTTCCGATCGAAGCGTTCTTTCATAAGCTTTTGCTGTTTGTCAGTAGTTTCTTTTACCTCCAATCGAATCTCATTTCTGTCTTGAACACTAGATGTTTCAACAATACCTTCTGGTGAGTTTGTCGTTCTATGCCCGAATACCACCTCTGCTGGTGCTTTTCCAATGCCTTTATTGATAGTGTTGTTGAGACTCCACTGAAGTCTAGGTATATTCAGGTCCCAGTCTGCTTCATGGTGATTATGGTTCATGGATGCCAGTGAGCTTAAGATTGTTCTATTATAACGCTCAATCTGTCCGTTAGCGCGTGGTGTAGCGACAGCATTTAGGATATGTTTAGTACCAATAGAGTTCAAGTAGTTCTTAAATTCTGCTGAGGTAAAACTGGTGCCTTGGTCTGATACAATAACCTTAGGGTTGCCAATGGTAGCAAATATATCTTCCAAGACCTTCACCGTCGATTTCGATTTAGTGTCTCGCACTGCCTTAACAAAGATAAACTTGCTAAAGCTATCAATTATTCCAAGTATGTAAGCATTCCCTCTTTTGCTCTTTATGAAGGGACCCAGATGATCTAAGTGTAAAGTGTGGAATATCTGATCCGGCTTTGGTATCGGGTGTAAATATCCGGATTCTTTACCTGCCGGTTTCTTGTTGAACGCACAGTTCATGCAGGCCGCAACATACTTTTTGATGAACCTCCTCATCTTTGGAAACCAATATTCTTGGCTTATTTTTTCAGACGTTTTGTCAAAAGCGAAGTGACCAGATTCATCATGGCCTAGCTGACAAATCCGCCACCTTGCACCATGTGGTACCACCCACCTAAGATCTTTACCCACCTGTCGATATAATCGGTTATTTTTTATGCAGTAATTGTTTATTATTTCTTTAATATCATTTTGCTTGGACTCTAATATATCCCGTATAAGTTTAAGTTTAGGATCGGTCATTTGAACTGTGTGTAACCAATCTTCAGTTCTGATATTCATAATTTCTAAATTGTCTGGTTCATCTATAATTGGAATCGGATTCCGGCTGAGTGCATCGGCATGCTTCATTGAATCTCCTGGGCGATATTCAACAGTAAAATCATATTCTTGGAGTTGTAACCACCATCTTGCTATTCTCGGCATTAAGTCTCGTTTACTTAAAGTTGATCTTAATGCATTGCAGTCAGTCATGACTTTAAACTGTAGTCCTATTAAGTACACGCGAAACTTTTTAAGCGCAGCTACTACGGCCATCGTTTCTAACTCATAAGAGTGTAGAAATTCTTCACTTTTCGTAGTTTGGCGGCTGTAATACGATACTGGTCGCAAAGGTGATTTCTCATCTGGCTTCTGAAGTAGTATACCGCCTAGTCCAAGTTTACTGGCATCACAATGGACTTCCGTTATATATTCGGGGCTGTATAGAGCTAAAATTGGTCTAGAAACGAGTCTGTTTTTAATTTCATTGAATGCAGGTTCTTGATCTGGACCCCAACACCAGGGTATATCATTTTTGGTCAGCATAGTGAGTGGTCGAGCGATTTTAGCAAAATCATACACGAATCTTCTGAAGAAGCTGGCTAATCCAACAAACTGCCTTATTTGATGTACATTAGTTGGTGCCGGGAAGTTTGATACTGCTTGGGTTTTTTTCTTGCCCGGTTGAAGACCGTTTTCTGAAATTTCGTAACCCAAATACTCAATTGAGGACATGAGGAAATGACATTTAGACAAATTTAGTGTGAGATGAGCTTCACGTAGTAAAATCAATAACGTTTCTAATTTCTCTAAAGAGTGCTCCACTGTTGGTGCTGCTGTTAAGATATCATCGAGATATGGGATAGCCAATTCAAACCTCTTCGATCCCAGAGCCTTATTGATCATTTGTTGGAACACTGCTGGAGCATTAACTAGCCCGAACGGCATCCTCGTATACTCATAGTGGCCGTCTGGCGTAACGAATGCTGTGAGATGTCTGGACTCCTCAGCGACCGGTATTTGGTGGTAACCAGATGCAAGATCGAGACTAGTGAAGAATTTGTTTCCACTGAGCCGGTCCAACTGATCGTCAATGACCGGCATAGGATAGCGGTCCTTGATAGTCTTTTTATTCAGAGCCCTGTAGTCTACACAAAGACGATAGTCGTCATTCTTTTTCTTTACCAACACAATGGGACTTGCGTATGCAGAGTTTGATTCTCGGATAACCTCGTTAGTAAGGAGTTCTTCTACCATGCCTTGAACTACTCTTCTCTCAGCAAAAGGAAGTCTGTACGGCTTATAAGACACTGGAATATCATCCGTCAGTTTGATGTGCATTTCCGCTACTTGAGTTAACCCTAATTCTTCCGAAGTAAGAGCAAAGCTGTCCCTGTACCGGTTTAATATCTCTAAAAGGTCTTTTTTTATTATTTTCCGTGACATTGTGTCCGATATTTAACATGTCTAATGTTATGTTTTCTTTCGAGTCTAAGTTCGAGCAATCATCAGTACCATTTGAGAATTCGATTCTTTTGATTTCTTGAATTTCATTCGTTTTGAATTTTTCAAGATCTGGTAAACCATGTCCTCTGCTAAGCAATTGGTTCTTAGGTAGTGTTAGTTCTTTCCCGGAAATATTAACTACTATTATGTGACCACGACCTTTATGAAACGTATAGATTCCCTGGAGCACTAGATATTCGTAATCTTTTTTTAAGCAAGTCATTGATGGCACATAAATTTGTCCGGTAAAATCTGTATTGGTATATACGGCAACCGCTTGAGTACCAGATAGTAAAACTTCAAACTGATTGTTAATTTTAACTTTGTTAAGACTTGACTCGTTATGGTAAAAGTACAAATCGGTACTGGTTTTATAAACAGTTATTAGTGGAAGCTCTGTCAAATTTTGGCCTATCAGTAAGTCCGAATTTAATAATTCATCATCCACAACATATACTTTGATATCGGCAGTAACACCATCGATAGTGACGTTTATGTCACAACTACCCGTCGGAACTATTTTATTTCCAGACCCAAATCCTTTAAGCATCGGAAGATTCTCTTTTATTATTTTCATATTCTGTTCCCTAGCTACAGTGGCTTTAATTATTGAACATTCACTTCCAAAATCGATATACGCTCTGTGAATCTGATCGTTAACTGTTACATTCTTGTAATATTTGTCATTTTTGCATTTTCCATATTCTGAAATCTTAAGAATCTTTTGCGATTTATGTTGATTGTTAGATGAATCACCATTGTGATTATGCCCGCCTATGCGTGCTGTTAATTTTATTTTCTCGCAATGTTCCTGGGAATGACCAATCTTTAGACATTTCTGACATTTTACTAGTGGTTTTGTGCATCGCATGGCCATGTGACCCGTCTCTGAACAATTAAAACACTTCATGTTCTTAAACTTGTTTTCAGTCGATCCATTCGTATATACCCGTTCTCTATTGTGTTGTTTATTCGAGGTATAGGACTTCCTTGATTGATTAGCGCTGACGTTTTTGGATATACCTCGCAAAAATTTCAGAACCTCAATTGGTTCCTTGAAGTTGGCACCTTGTGCATTTAGTTTTATGTTGTAGTCATATATTCCATGGGTGAGACAATCAACTGCGTCTTTTCCCTCAATTCCACATGTGTTGATTAATGTCATTTTGTCGTAATAGTATTCTTCCAATGATTCCTCGCGTCGACTTTTGCGTTCCAGCATTTCCATCAGCTTATCCCCATAATTTCGGTCATCGGGAAATGTTGTCAAAATCAGTTGCTGCCACTGGCTCCATGTCATATCCACCGATTTCAGTCCTTCATACCATCTTTTAGCTAGTCCTGAGAGTTTGGGTAAGGCGTGATATATGATTTGCTTTTCTTGCCAGTTGTATATAGCCGCCGTTTCGTTCACCTTTCGTAACCAATCTGTAGCTGACTGATCCTTCGATTTTGGGTCGAAAACCGGTAGGATGTTTTGTGCTCCAGTATATGGAAGAGGATTATTCGTAAATTTATCCTTCATCATTTCCAAAAACGTCTTATGTTATCGGGGCTTGGCTCACCACTCTTCCTTATCGTGGACCGTGAATATGCTCGGCGCTGACGACTGTGTGTTCTAGAACAATCACGTTTCCTCGAGCTGGAGTGGCTTCTGAAACGACGTCTTTTGCGGCCACGTTCACTGGATGATGATGATATTGATGACTCAGAGGACCAACTACGGCGGTGACGCCCGCGCCTCCTGAGTTGACGTGTACGTCTTCGGTCATAGTTATGTGGTCTCGACTTGCTTGATTTGCTACGATATCGTTTAGATTCACTTTGTATTCGATTTCGACTTCGTCGCGTGTTATGAGCATGAGTATCATTCGTGGACCATGAATATTGGGACGCACTACGGCGGTGGACGCTGCGTCCCCGTCTAGGTGGTGTGAAACCCTCAGGTGAAACACTCTTCCCAGACCGATTCATTTAATCTGTTGTTAGTTTTTTTTTTTTTTTTTTTTTATTATATATTATTAGTTTTGATAATAGGTTTATTTATAGGATATTATTGGGAATAGGTAAGGTAAGGAAAAGGATAAAAGAAAATAAAAAAAATAATTAGGATAATAATTGACAAGTGTGCGTGGAGTATTAGCAATTAGCAATTGCCATTCATCTAATTCACAGATGTTCACAATCATCAATCATAACAGTACACAATGCCATCATAAGTTTACTTGTGAATGCCCATGCTGTACGTTCACTTTCTGGTAATTATATATTTTAAAACCTTCATGGTAACTTTTATAACTATTTGTTCAATTGCTGTAACTTTGTTTTACGTTACCCAAAACTAAACAATGACCAAATTCATCCAAATGCAACATCAACCATCTGACCCATTTTAATACAAACCAATATCAAACCGTTATCTCTACATATTTTGAAATGAATACTATACTAACCTAACTATGGAATATCATGTGGGTATAACTAAATTATTATGATTTAGATTAAAATTATCTTTGTACAAGGAACATTTAATATAAACTTAAATGTATAATAAAAGTTGCCTGTTAGGTAAGTAAGTACTATTAACAGCTAAGCAAGTTTTACTGTTGATTGGATTGTCACCTAAAATACAGGAATAGCAGCAGAAGTATTCACAAAATATATATTAATGATATATGCCATGTAACATATACATCACTTTTCCCGATGATTGAGAAATCCTTAGCAGATTTTGTATACCTATAAAATTATATTCAAGCAACAGCGACAAAGCTATATTTGGTTATATACCATAATATTTTTAGTTTAGTACCCAAGCTCAGATTAAACAACAGAGAAAACAAAACTCAGTAAGTATTTCTTTTTTTTTTTTTTTTGGTAGCTATTCATGACCATTCACAAGAAACATCCAGTGTGTAAATGCCAAAGTCATAGATGCAGGTTTCAAATTATTCATGCCACAACAAATAGCTAGGCAAACTTTATGGCAAGCTACATTCAGTCACAGACAACCAGCATACAATACATTAGCCGAAAATAATAGAGCTTCGATTCATATCATCAGGTAGGTAGCCAGTTCTTGCTTTTCTCGATTTGGTGGCACGTGGCATGCCAATCCCATGTGCACCATTGTATGTTAGGTACGAATATGCATCGTGCTTAACAAGTATGTAGGTACACATTGCACTAAATGCAATTCATAAATAAAGTACCCAGCAGCCTAGTAGGTACCTAATAAGATTCAAGCGAGAATACCAATGGCAATTAGAAAAGTACAATATATTTCTAGAAAAATGTCTGATAGAACATACCTGTTTTCCGCGTCGTTCTTTGTCACTTCTGACTATTAAAAACTCACACACTTACGTAGTTGCTTTCGTCACTGTTTACCCCAAAATCCCCAAAACTAGAATAATGTAGGCCCCTCGCATTCACGAGAAGCGCAAGAGTCCCTTTTTTCTATTTTTCCACGCAATCTCTATTCTACACGAGAACCCCGTAAAAACAATATGGCCTCCGCTCACACTGTCGTAATTTCCGCAGACATCGATGCTGCCAGTACCAAATACATTTTTTTTTTAATCTGTTTGACAGTGACATTTATCTGTAACTTAGTTTGACCGTAATGAAGCTAGTTTGCTAGAAGCTAACAATACTAATATTATAAACGCGAAAGTTTGTAAGTATAGATGGATGGATGGATGTATGTTACTCTTTCACGTAAAAGTATGGAATGGATTTTAATGAAACTTTACAATAATAAAGCTTATACATCAGAATAACACATAGGCTACAATTTATAAAGATATTGTGTGACTAATCCTGCGCAGATGAAGTCGCGGGCACCAGCCTGTTAAATATAAAATTGATATCCTATGTCAAATATTAAACTATTGCCAAACTGCTACGTGAATCATATTCTAGAAAAGAACATCCATTCTTTCTTCAACCCTTTTCTGTCCTCGTTGACATTGAAAAACTAAATTGATACAAACGATGTCTATCCAATTATTAAAACGCCCAAGGACGTACCCGTTAGGTCCAATTTAGGGATTGGAACCTAAATTGAAAACAGAATTAACTGAACGAAAACATAAATTGCTTCCAATATTGTATGGTTTTCAAAACTGGAGGATTCCGTGGTCATTTATAATTAAGTTACTGACTTTGCCTATACAGGGTGTCCCAAAAAGTAGCGATAATCGGAAGCCCAGAGATAGAGCACCACTTGGGGTACCCGAATCACCTCCGAGTTATGAATTTTTTTCTGATTTTTTGTAGTAAATAACAATAACAATTACTAACAAATAAATATAATTACATATATTTTTTTATACAACTAGGTAGCTGATGGAACAAGCAGATGGCCCACCTGATGTTAAGTGGTAACCATCACCTATAACAAAGCGTTGCCTCGTAAGTCACGCACGATAGGAACATGCCCTACGATGCACTGCCCTGCGTCCATCAACTTGAGGCATACAGATGTTAAACCATATGCCTGTAACCACACTCTTCAAACCGAAACACATCAATGCTGCTTGGCGGCAGAAAAAGGCGTAGTGATAGTACTTCCCCGGACGAGCCCTTCACAAAGAGCTACTACTACTCTTAAATTAATAACAATTACTTTTTGGTTCATTAATCAACTACTTTTTGGGACATCCTGTCTACCTATACAGGGTGTCCAAGGTGTGCCACGCTGGTTTACGTCTTACTGCAAATTAAATTGTTATAGTCTCGTAGACTTTGACGAAGATTTAAAAAGCCCTCTTCCTAGCTCAACATCAGGTAGGTACAAGTAGGTATACCATAATCTATTATAGGTAATACAGCCTTCACAGCTCAGTTAGTAGTAGCTCTGCCATCTGTTTCTTCTGTGGAGTCGATCCCCGCAATAAGAACAAATAATTGTGTATTAAACATAGATGTTTGTCGGGGTGCTAAAATATTTTTACAGAAAAAGTATTTAAATATTATATCAGCTATCTGGTTCCCATAGTACAAGCTTTCTTAGAAAGTGCTATGTAATGTCCGCCATTTTTTTTTATTTATTTATTCATTTTAACTTTATTTTTGTTTAGAAAACGTTATATTTGCGACACAGTTTAATACTTCTGCAGATATCATCGTTCCCGACTTTAAGTTACTGGTATTTTTGTTTCCCAAATAACATATTTTGATTTTGTTTTTTTTTTATTTGATTTGCTTATCTGCCTGTACCGCAGAAACAGACGAGGCACGTGATGTTATCTCATTTGTCTATAAGAATTTCATTACGTCACAAAGCACTATCGAGTCTACCAAGGATCCGGCATATGTGGCATTGCATTTCGTCCATCGAATTGGATTCAGAATTTGATTACAGCAATGCAGTAATACTCATTTTTGCAGAAATGGGTAGGTACGGTGATATTCCCCGGATGAGCACTTTCACGATAAGCTCTACTACTACTCAAACCACCTAGTTGGTACATACCAACTTACTATCATTCAAATTCAAACTAAATTTATTAAAAAACAGTGTAACATTACAGAATATGTCGGATGCGTTATACTAGTTATTTTCATTCATTTCATTAATTCATACATTTGGCACATACCCTCATTTTGCAGTTGTTGTTATTCCATACGTGACAGGTTGCAAGCCCATCGCCGCTGCTAAAATACTAAGTGCTTTCCTTACGATGTTTTTCTTCACCGTTTGCGAGCACTGGCATTGTGCACATAAATTTTGCTTAAGAAAAAAATCTAAATGGCGGAACATGAGGAATTGTTATGGCTTGTATCGTGGAACAAAAACCATTTGAAGGTGCCGTAGTGGCCCCCCGAGCCAAGCTTATATTTCTGTTCTCTTTTTGTTTCTAGATTAAAATGAGTAGGACTTTTTTGCCAACTTAGATGTTGTTGCGAATTACTGCTGTAAACCTGGTCAGATAACAATAAAAAAAAATTGAAAAACATAAAGCCTAGCTAGCTAAGAAGGTACAAAATTGCAGATATCCAACAAAAACCTAGAAAAATTTAAGAAATTCCAAAGAAAGTTATTAACCGAGTGGGATAATAGCTTTGTTTTTTTTTAATCTTTGAGATTTCCTTAAGTGTAGGTCAACACTATAAAACTAATAAAAATCAAAGAAATTGTAAGAAATAAAAAAAAACCGTTATTACTTTAAAACTAGACTACATTTCATGATTTGATATAAAAAAAATCGTAACAAACTATGGGTACTCTTTTAGTTGGTATGCTATTCATCATTTAAATTAGGCATTCTCGTTAAATTACAATGCTGAGAAAACTCAACGTACAGAAGACACTTTGGCATTTCAAAACACTTACAAAACAGAGAGTTCCTTAGGTATTATAAATATAAACTTCCATGCACGGAAAATTACACTATTACTTTTTCCATTTCCCCTAATCGCACACAACGATGTACCTACAGCTCAAATACTCTCTGAGGAATTCAATAAGAGACAGGGCTGTATTCAGTAGACACTTTTGTATTTTGTGATATCAGCTGTCGATACATAGCTTTGAAGGTAATCCTTTTATCCAATATTCGCAGTGAATTGAGAAATATGGAGTACCTCGAATGTTTTACGTTGTTTAGATGATTTGTGAGTAAGATGATGGATCAATATGAACTCAAGCTTATAACGAAATTCGGGACAAAAAAGTTTACGTAAACCGTGGGGAAAACGTGTGTCCTACGTGTCTAGACGACATAGCTTTTAGGAAGAAGAGCCTTCAGATTAGCATCTAGATGCGTGCATGCAATTTCAAATGATTATGCATATTAATGTTGCTGTGTTTTGGTTGCCAGTGAAAGTACAGACACATGAGACATAGACAATCATTTATTTACTTAGCACATAAAATACAAAACTTGGTAATGAAATATACATATAGAAATAATAATAATTCATAACAATAGAAAATCAAAAGAGAAAAAAAAATCATGTCATCATATCAATACTTAATATCTGCCTCAATTTGATGGATGGAGCGCAGTATTGTATGATGGTTACCACATATCTGCTTGTTCCATCAGCAAGAAGTACCTATACAAAAAATACATTCGTTTATTTTGCAGAACGATAAGTAAGTATATTTTAACAAAACGAATACCTTTGTTGCCCCCATGCGGACACTACAGCCCTTAATTGGTACTAAAAGATCTGAGGGGGTAAATAAATTGATATAAATAAATATATGACGTAAAAAAAAAGTTAAAAATAATGTACCGTAAAAATAATCTGGCGATCAGAGTCATGAAGCTGTTTCCGTGTTTTGTAAATTTGTTGAATGAAAGTTCGAAACAACTAGCCGTCCGAAATGTGAGAAAATCGTTTTTAAATTTACAAGCACAGAAATAAAAATACCAATGAAATGTGAAAATGTGGCGTAGCCTTATAAACTGGATGCTTAAAACAGCTTCCATAAAATAATTAAAATGTAAAATCTCGACTAATAACAGATCAAAGATTCATTAAAAGGTAGGTTTATAAGTAGATTTTGTTTTCTCCTTTTTGAGTTAGCGTCTACCTTCCTTGATGCTTCGACGGGCAGTTGAAAAGCTTCGAGCAATGTTCTGCGGTCCCAGACTTTACATATCGGATTAAACAGAAAGTTGATCCCAGATTACACATCTTTACAACGTCGCATCGCTCGTTTATCGTGCCGGTTTGTTAAATGTGTTTGGTCAGACATAGAGTGAGTAAATAAGTTCGCATAGAATGGGCAAACTCTGTTGGAGGAATGTCATGGCTAAAAACCGGGCCGTGCCCTCGCGTTTACACGAGCACTCTACTCTGAAACGTGCTATTCGTGTGAGCTAGAGTAAAATTTCAATTTTTTTTTGGTCCAACCTTACCTAAACCTAGGCAAATTGTTTAACCGCGATCTCACGTTATGTTAATTAAGTGATCTACGATGTGGCACGCTTATCTATTTACTCTTCTCTTGGAAACATCCAAATTATAGGCTTTAAACTCTCGCGATCATAACACATATTTAAAAGTATTACACGGGTATTTATCGTGTTTACCTTTATTATTTTCCCGACGTTTCGGCTATGTTGCAATAGCCGTGGTCGCGGGCAGACTGGAGCATTGAACTTGAGATCTACCGTCGTCGAGAAGTGGAAGCAGTTTCAACAACTACCCTCACTTGATCGTCAGAAACCATAATGTCCGTGTTCACACTACGACACACAACACTGACAGTGTCCGCACACTTCGATAACACATCGCGACGTACACACCTACCAATGACGGGATTCCACGAAGAAGAAAGTCTGAATCCGTCTTCACGATTGAAATTAGGATACTTCTTAATTTCAATCGCCTCACGAATCATCCTTTTGTGGTAGTGTCGTTCATTGGACAGTACCTTGGGATCATGTAGTTCAATCCAGTGATTAGGTCCTGAATCCACAAGGTGCTCTGCTATGGCTGACTTTGTTTGCAATAGCTGTTGTCTGCCCGCGACCACGGCTATTGCAACATAGCCGAAACGTCGGGAAAATAATAAAGGTAAACGCGATAAATACCCGTGTAATACTTTTAAATACAAATTATAGGCATACGGAAAAACGGACGCCGATAAGTGAAATGATTAAATTCACCTCTAATCCCCAGAAACGATAGTCCGCCCCTGTGTACCACCATCTAGAGATCCTCGCTGAGGGAACAAAAACTATTTCACGTTATATCGGACGTGCCATAAAACGCGATAGGAAAGCCATTGCTTATCGCGGGCGCGCGACACACTTACCCATTGTCCTAGGTGAGCGTCGCGGAAAGCAACGCGACACGACGCGTCGACGAACTTATTAACACACGCGACGTGTATCAGCTTATTTCTATTGTAACACAGATGGCTAAGACAATAAATATTTTGTATGTTTTTATAGAATTTTTATTTCGTATACAAAAAGATTGATTACAAATCGACAGCAAACTAAGTAATTTTATTTTCTAAAATCCACGCCAATCACGAATACAACTATGTTACCTATGAGCACTTTGTTAATATTGCTCATCTAATTTGGCTGAATTGGAAATATTAAATGTATCAAATAATAATTTATTAAAATTCAATTTAATTGTATAAACAAAATTAAGCTTTATTTGTTGCGTGGAGGGCATTGGAGGATAACACAGGGTAATCCTAGTTATGTAATAATATCCTATACCCAAACCCAATTTAGTAGATACTGTAAAGTTTGTTATTGATTTAAATAAATACATTCCGTTTCAATTGGTCAGAAACTTTTCAATTGTCACAAAACAAATATTACGCATACCTATGTTGGCACTAGAATTGGTCTAGATCTACCCAGGGGTAGTTCTATTCTAGTAGATCTACCAATGGACTTTTATGTCACGGAAGATTTTGTCTTTCGCTAGCGAGAATACGCATTTTACTGTGGATTCGAGATAATCGTAGAGAAATGAAGTGATCGAGATATTTCGATTCTCTATCACTATTTTCTGTTGGTCTAGAATTATCCGCCTGTGTCGTGTCGTGTCATGTTGCCGCATTTTTCGCTCACCTAGGACAAGGCTTTATTGGGCGAACGACACTACTTATCGTCCGACCTTGGATGCCGCGTTTTATTGGCATCCATTGTGGCTGTATATATCATAGTAATAGTTTGTTGGCTGTGCATGCTGACAAGCTATCTTTAACAAGAAAACTTTATGAGTAAACTTCTCGTGGCGGTAATAATTGTATACTTTTTAGTTTCCTTGACATTTAAGAAATAAACAACAACTGTAAGGTTTTTATTAAAAGAAATATTTCATTATGGGTTGGGGTACACCACGTAGAAAAAAAATGAAAAAAATAGAAGATTACAATACAAGTGCAATTTAATTTAAGTGCAATAGCGGCATTGTGTGCGTGAAGGACCAATGTTTCTATTATATACCTGCTTGCTTTTTTATAAATTTTGTTTTTTTAAAATGTTAACGGGTCCATGGGTCACGCACGGGGTGCGATTTCACTCACTCAGGGAGAATGGCGTGCAAATGTATGAAATAAGTAGACGCGAGGCTCGAACCCACGGTCTAAGTTTATCCTAAAATGTTCAAAAAATTTATGACCCCCCATGCGAAGCTGGGAGAGGCCGCTAGTAAATAAATAAGTAATTCATTTGTAGGATTGCAATAACTAAGATAGATAGATAGAAGATAGAAAATACATTATTGCACACACAAGACTGAACAGGATTTTACTATCATTAAGTAATTTGAAACACTATCTTGTTTCTATCCTTTTAGTTCTGGCACTTTTTATTTTTTAATAATGATTTTATTTACTTATTGTTTTATAAAGTGTACCTACATTATATAAGTTCATTTTATAATATAGTGGCTGGATGGAGGCCTTTAGGCGGCCTAAAAACTATCATAAAAATTTTATTTAGCCACTAGCTTATACGAACGAACTTACCTAGTCATGAAAGCTTAAAGCAGCATTTAAAATCTTCTATATAACGTATGCGTTTGCAAAATCGGTCTTACTCTTCGACTTAAGACGTAGTCACCTTTCGATTTGCATTAATTAACATTTTTCTTTGTGAGCTTGCTCCTCGTTAAAATAATAATGTCAGCATTTTCCAAATGACTAGTCTCCGAATACAATCACATTCCCAATGAGAAAGCTAATAAGAATTTCAAATGGAGCCCGTTCGACCCGCTCTGTCCGTTTGTGTGAACACGCCTAACTTTATACCCAGAATAATAGTAGTATTTCAGATTCGTAGCTTCACTTTAATCATTTGACGACCACTGTTGGACGTACGCGTAGGTCTCTCTTGGGACTTGCTACTGAGTCTGGTCTTCGGTTGCCAGTCACATTCCTTAGATCGTCGCTTCCCTATTTGGGAGACAGTTGGGCGCCTTACACTAGACTCTAGACTTAAACGGTAATACAAACAGAAACAGCTTCATGATTTTAGTTCTAAGGCACGGTAGATATCCCCTCAGATCTCTTAGTTCCAAGTCAACTCCACGAACTCAAGATTCTTTGAGAATGTCAAGATATTGCCAAATATAACACTCGGCACACCCCCATTTTCCATTAGTTGGTATTCCATACGTTACTACTGTTAGAATACTAACTGGTTTCCTCACGATGTTTTCCTTCGCCGTTTAAGAGCACTGGCATTAGGCAAATAAATCAATAAAATAGGGAATGAAAATATTTGTTTTGGATCTGGATGTTGTGGTACCCGTATTTTTTGAATCCCTTAAGGTTCTCGGTATCCTAATACCAAGAATACTAGTTTAATGTAAGATCGGCAAGGTTTATCAGGGCTACAAGAAGGTGCCAACATGTAGAGGTGTAGTTTTAACCATGCAATAATAGATTCCTATAAAAAATATCGTTGTAAAAAAATATTGTCAGGAAACCGGCATTTCGTAGAACCTAAATAATTCTAAAACATGTCATTGTGTCAATGGCTCGAAAAGAGTTTTTTTGAAGCGCACATAAAATATCCTTACTAAATAAATAAAATAAGTATTGGTGGACATTCCTGACAGCACCATCTCGCCCCAAACTAAGCCAAAGCTTGTAATATGGGAGATACTACTTATATAATTTTTTTGTAAATATATACTTATAATATTATATAACAACCAGAGAGAGAACAAACATCTATGTTCATCACACAAATGTTTGTTCTCGGTGGGGATCGAACCCACGGCCTACGACACAGAAGGCAGAGCTACTACCAACTGAGCTGTGATGGCTGTCAAATCCTTACTTACATATTTTTAACGGAAAAACTCATTGGTTCAACGGCCTTACGATCGGAAGGAGAGATGCCTCACTGATGATGAGTATCCGTATGTACCTAGGTTATGTTGGTTGCAACTTGCCTCCAAAAAAACTCAATAAAAAACTTGACTCTAGAAACTACTGAGTGACACAGGTAGGCTTGCTTTCAGTCCGACCTATAATGGATTTCGCCGAGCAAAGTTATTCAAGAGTCACTCTAAAATCGAATTAAAGCTGATAAAGTGAAAAACCGGTAGATGTTAGTTGGCAAAACCCATCGGAAATGATTTCGTGACTTGCTGAATTATTGTTAAATGGCTTTGGCTTTACAATGATTCTATTTCATTAGTTGGGCTATTTAGTTTAACTTAATAATAAGAATTATAAAAAATGGTAAGTTCAAATTATTAGAATAAGACGTAAGGAAACCAGTTTATCACCAGTTTTTTTTAAACAATTAGCTGATGGAACAAGCAGATGGCCCACCTGATGTTAAGTGGTAACCATCATATAACAAAGCATTGCCTCGTAAGTCACGCACGATAGGAACGTGCCCTACGTTGCACTGCCCTGCTTCTATTAACAATTATGCATATGTAAGCTTCAAATACTACTGTGGTGATATTTGTAGGTTTATCATTAAAAAAATGCACTACTTAGAGACCTATGTGGTGACTGTTCTTTACAAATGTTTATGATTTTCTTTTTATTTGTCTTTTCGAAAAAAAAAAAACTCGTGAGTATAATTTGAATTAGTTAATAAAACCATACCCACAATACCCACATTATAAAACCGTACAACAATAATGCCACAACATGAACACAACAGCCTTAATCCAAGCTGAAACAAATGAAGCGCGGCGCGTTACAGCGCTAGGAACCGAGGGCGCTTGTCGACGTGATCAATTGGCGGTGACACCTCCGCCCTATATCGAGGAAACAATAAGCAAATGTCTTCAAATACATCTGGCTCCTTAGATAATTTATACTTTGGACGACTTTTTATGTTTCTATTAATATATTTGTATAAACGGTTTCTGTGTTGAAAAGATTATTGTTTTGATTATGCTACAACATAAAACGAAGCAACAACAAATTTGACAGATAAATCAGCCTCAACGTAGCTACCCAAACAAGGATGGTAGAATTCTACTTATGGTTGTCATCATTATTTTAGTGAATATTGTATATAACTCAAGAAGATTAGCAATTACTTCCCTACACAACTTAAAAGAAAAAATAAATAGTTTAATTCAAAAAAATCATATGATTCATTTATTTTCTGTACGTTTATGGGGAAAAAACAAAACGGTATAATGAGGTTTTTGATATTTGCTATTGAACAAAATATATGAACCTTATACATATAATTTAATGCAAAGCTAGAAAAACAAACAGTTTCAAAGCTACAACATAGACATTCTCTAGACGATACATTTTAGTAGTAGAGCTTTTTGTGAAGGGCTCGTCCGGGGAAGTACTACCACCACGCCTTTTTTGCCTCCAAGCAGCGTTGCTGAGTTTCGGTGTGAAGAGTGTGGTTGCCGGTGAAATTACAGGCACATGAAGCTTAGCATCTGTATGCCTCAAGTTGATGGACGCAGGGCAGTGCATCGTAGGGCACGTTCCTATCGAGCGTGACTTACGAGCAATGTTTTGTTATTGGTGATGGTTACCACTTATCATCGGGTGGGCCATCTGCTTGATCCATCAGCTATTGTATTAAAAAAAATACATTCTCTCAAATGAACGTCCATAGCGAGAGAAATCGAAGGCCGGGGCTCGATTGGAACTGGCACCTTCGTCTGTTATCGAGTAAACAATAGGTAGATGTTACCAAATATATCCGGAGCTTCTAAATCGAACATTAATAGCTGCACCTTGTTGGTTCCGATAAAAGATGCTTGTATACGGTAACATATGTCGCGTCATTAATTCATATTTATTTATTGATTGGATTAATATAATAGATAAGATAAGATAAGATAGATAATTATTTATTTCATTTAAACACACTTATATTATAATGAACAATATAACAGTTTTCTTATTGGCTAATACATTTAATAATTTATATGACTTATAATACATTTAATAATTTATAATGTGGTATTTAAACCGACATCACTTGAGGTGTGTATATGCCTCAAGTTGATGGACGCAGGGCAGTGCATCGTGAAGTGTTTTATGTGATATCCTGATTTGAATGTATTTCTTCACCATTTTCTTCAAAACAAATGACAGTCGTTTCTTTTATCCCCCTCGGAGCAGTAATGACGGCTGAATTTACTGACTGACGTGACTAAAAAGTATTTTACTATTTGACTTGCTGAAATGAAGCTAAGAGGGTTATCTCGTGTACTTCGTTAGACAAGCAGTAGGTACTAATAGAGTATGCATATTTTTTACTTCAAACAAAAATTTGTTTGAAGTAAATACTTATATTTCATTTTCTTTACTATTTTATGTTGCCGAAATGAAATAAAAAATAAGGCCTTTTTCTGCCGCCAAACAGCGTCGCTGTGTTTCGGTTTGAAGAGTGTGGTTGCCGGTGAAATTACAGGTACATGAGGCTTAACATCTGTTTACCTCAAGTTGATGGACGCAGGGCAGTGCATCGTGGGGCGCGCTTCTATCGTGCGTGGCTTGCGAGGCAATGTTTTGTTATAGGTGATGGTTACCACATAAACATCAGGTGGGCCATCTGCTTGTTCCATCAGCTAATTGTATGAAAAAAAAAGGTAATTTTTATAACAAAGCGTTACTCTTAACTTTCCACTGACTCTACCGAATAAGTACCAGAGAGTAGAGGTATACAGGGTTACAGGAAAAGTCGTGCTAGATCCGTTAAGGGCGTGGAGTACCCATCATTCCTGACATATTTCACTATGAAACACCCTACCCTAAACTAAACCCTTTTCGAGATATTCGACTTTTAATTTTTTTATTGAAAATTGCCGATTTTTAGGCAATTAAATTTATTTTTGGTTGTTTTGTGTATCTTATTATTATTATTATTGCATTTTTACATGTGTAATTAGATGCTTTAGGACGTCAATCATTAAAATAGTGCATAAGTTAATTGAATAGACCGTAGTAGACAAGTGAAAGTTAAGAAATAAAAAAAAAATTAGAAAGTTTATTTTTCTCTAAGGGATATCTAAAAAAAATATTATGGCAATTCTTCGGCAGATGTTTTTAAAAATATCTACGTTTCATCAGCTATCTAACGAGGTATAACAATCTAGGGTTTGTATTACATTTCGTGGAAAAAAAGTAGTTGGGACGCTCCAGGTAGCAGTTCTAACGGTCCCGCGCCTATTGTCCTTCAAGTTCAGACACACCGTGAGAGCGAGACAAGTGACGATTTATGTAGGTATGAATGAAAGAAAAAATGTGTAGAGACCGGTTAGGGCTGGGAATACAACAGGGGGTATTGTTTTGGTTGTCAGTCTGCTTTTGTGCTTCGTACATAGTAGATGTGATATCGTTTTGCTCTTTTTCTCGACTTGGCTGTGATTCTGGACTATTTCTTCTGATTTGTGACTACTATACTTGTTAACCGGACTCTGATTTGTACCTGTGATACGGAAGTGTTGAAGATGACGTCCTACACACCTGAGGAATATGCTGATATGCTTATTTGTTACGGATACTGCGATTGTGTATCTGCGCAAGCTCGCAACGAATACGTAACTCGCTACCCCGGTCGTCGAGTGCCGGATGTGGCCGTTTTTGACAGAGTTTATCGAAGACTTCGAGAATCTGGCTCTGTTTTGAGACGTAATACAGACATGGGTAGACCACGAATTGACGACGAAGAACAGGACAATGAGATAGTGCAACGCTTTCGAGCGGATCCGACTACTTCCACTAATATTGTTGCCCGTGATCTGGGACTTTCGCAATGGAGAGTGTGGTTTACAGTGCATACTGCTGGCCTATACCCATACCATTACACGCCGGTACACGTTATTGAAGAAGGAGACCCCGCGAGAAGATTGGACTTTTGCAGATTTATGCTAAATGCTGACGTAGAAGACCCAGATTTTCTAAGAAATATCTTGTGGACGGATGAGTCCAAATTTGATAAAGATGGCATAACTAACTATCACAACGCCCATTACTGGGCCCCAAAAGCACTAAGGAATCCCAATAAGAAAAGAGTGAAGGGGTCCCAACGAAGATTCAGCGTGAATGTGTGGATGGGCATTATCTCCAATCATTTGATTGGACCTTACTTTCTACCGGATAATTTAAATGGGGAAAGCTACGAAAATTTCCTGAGAGCAGACTTGAGTGATTTGCTGGATGATCTGCCACTCAACCTGATCAGGGACATGTGGTTCCAACACGATGGCTGCCCTGCCCATTTCAGGAGAAGTGTCAGAGACTGGCTGGACACAAATTATCCAAACAAATGGATAGGACGAGGTGGGCCGTTGCCATGGCCAGCAAGAAGTCCGGACCTAACCCCCATGGATTTTCATGTGTGGGGGTGCATGAAAAGTCTTGTGTACAGCGAGCCGAATCCAGTTTCGTCTGTGGAAGACCTAAGAGAAAGGATTGTGGATGCAGCAAATAAAATGAGGACCACGTTGACCACTGGAGTAGTGAAGACTGGTCTCCGTAGAAGGATGCGACAATGTATCAGAAATAGAGGCGGCCATGTTGAACATGAACTGTAGAATAAGAAAAAGTTGTGTGAAAACCTTTAATAAATGACATTTCATGCTTACCTATTGTTTTACTTTTACTTTTTAGGGCTAAGTATAAATTTTCTTCTCCACTGTCGCCTATAAAACTAATTTTTTTTCAATGCAATTGAATAAAACCCTAGATTATTATACCTCGTTAGATAGCTGATGAAACGTAGATATTTTTAAAAACATCTGCCGAAGAATTGCCATAATATTTTTTTTAGATATCCCTTAGAGAAAAATAAACTTTCTAATTTTTTTTTTATTTCTTAACTTTCACTTGTCTACTACGGTCTATTCAATTAACTTATGCACTATTTTAATGATTGACGTCCTAAAGCATCTAATTACACATGTAAAAATGCAATAATAATAATAATAAGATACACAAAACAACCAAAAATAAATTTAATTGCCTAAAAATCGGCAATTTTCAATAAAAAAATTAAAAGTCGAATATCTCGAAAAGGGTTTAGTTTAGGGTAGGGTGTTTCATAGTGAAATAAGTCAGGAATGATGGGTACTCCACGCCCTTAACGGATCTAGCACGACTTTTCCTGTAACCCTGTATACTTACTTTTCACCAAATAATGGTGTCATCAAAACGTATGCCTCATGGGACATTTAGGATGAGGTTTTGTAATTAGATACTCGATCTTCTGGGAAATTAATGTTGCATTATTCTGAAATCTTATGCTAGATTTCACGGTCTTAAAGAAATGCCGGTTTTGTTAATGTAACTGGTGCTATTTTCAGCCCTCGGGTTTTTATTACATGATAAAATTGATAACATAATAATGAATAACGGCCGTAGGCCGTGGGTTCGATCCCCACCGAGAACAAATATGTTTGGACGAATTTGTGTCATGAACATAGATGATTGTTCTCCGTCTGGGTGTTATTATATTATAATTATGTATTTATTTACAAAGAAAAAAAAAGTATATTATGTATTATACCAGCTATCTGGTTCCAATATTACAAGCTTTGGCTAAATTTGGGGCTAGATAGTGCTGTGTGAAAAGTCTACTAATACTTATTATTATTATTATAATAATATGACTCAAATAAGAAGTAATCCTTTTCACTATTAAGGATAACTTAGAATTTGACATTCGCTGTCTTAAGTTCATCGTAATAAAGTTCTATTTTAATTAGCCAGTGGTAGCAGTGACACAGGTCTACTACGACCTTGTTGTGAAGACAGTCTGACACCCTTCGCAATTCAAGGACCCTACAGACAGATGAAGGGCGGCCGTGACGTGATCAATCGCTTTGTGGCTTCGCCGCTGACTTGCCATGAGGACTGCACTTCCCTGAATTGTGGAGCTTATAACGAGCTAGACCTTTGATAAACATTCGAAGCCGGGCCTTGTGTAACAGCAAATTGGAAACCTTGTAACATTTGTAAGTCAAAAGGAAACATTCATTATTTCATTCAAATCTTGCTTTGCACAGTCAACTCTTTTTTTTTGTATTGTGATGGAACAAGCCAATGTTTTATCTGAATGAATGATTTTTTTTTTATTTTTCTCACACACAAAGATAATGACTGACACAGATAAAGAGAATAAAATTAAAAAAGAACTTAAATAACAAACGAAAATAACTAAGGCTAACAGGAAATAGACAGATAAAAGACAAATCAAAGAGGTATATTATGTAAGTAGTAATTATGTACAGAAGAGAGGATAGGTGGAAAATATTGGTACCACACTGTGTCAACATGTCACACATCTGATGTTGAGAGGTGACCACTGTTTATAACAATTACGTTCACTGAGCACATGGTTCGTGGATATGCTCCATTTTAAGAGCAGTAGAGCTCTTTGTGAAGGACTCATCCAATGAGTACTACCACCATCCCTTCTTTTGTCGATAAGCCGCGTTGTACGCAGGGCAGTACATCATAGAACACGTTGTCTGTCATTTCGACAGCATGATGCCGGCGGCATCCATACTTCCAAATTAGAACACAGCAATGAGTTAGCAGGTATTAGGTTTATAAAAAAGTTTTCAAAATACCACCAAGAATTGCGAAGAGTAGTAGAGCTCTTTGTGAAGGGCTCGTCCGGGGAAGTACTACCACCACGCCTTTTTCTGCCGCCAAGCAGCGTTGCTGTATTTCGGTTTGAAGAGTGTGGTTGCCTGTGTAATTACAGGCACATGAGGCTTAACATCTGTATGCCTCAAGTTGATGGACGCAGGGCAGTGCATCGTAGGACACGTTCCTATCGTGCGTGACTTACGAGGCAATGCTTTGTTATAGGTGATGGTTACCACTTAACATCAGGTGGGCCATCTACTTGTTCCATCAGTTAGTTGTATAAAAAAAAAGAATAAGAATTAAAATTATATAAAAGTTGATCCGGGCGTTGTACTATTATTTCTTCTGTGGTCTACAATTACTTCCCCGGGCGATCTCTTACATAACAATAATTAACCCCTCAGGTACATACTTTACCCCTTAATAATTTTACAATTTAGTCGTAAAATAGTACGTAATCAGTTTTTGAGCATCAATAAACTTTATATTAATCTAGAAGAGGGTACGTACTTTATTTGCAGTTTGTAATGCCCAGCCCTATTGCAATTTAAATCATACACAAACTAGCGTTGCCCTATGTCTTTACCCTCGTTGTAATGTATTCTTTCATTCGTTTAGGTATCAAAATAATTATGTAGCCAACAAATTTATCTCTGAACTGAAAAAGCTCTTGTTGGAGGGGTGATTCTATTCGATTGAATAATTTTTAGATTTTCAGAAGTGACATTTAATTATTGTTGAAATTTGATATTGCGAATTACCTATATAGTTATTGTATTTTAATTTCACTGGGGACATTATGTTAATTAAATTGTTTATTTTTATTTTGTTGCATGTTAGGTTAAGATTCAGACACGATTTGTAAGAGAATTGTAATTGAATAAACGAATTGAATTGAATTGAAGTGAACTGTCGTAGTAGGAGAAACGGTCCTTTGTCCATATCCAACAAGAGTTGAGAAAGAGAAAGGAAAATTATCTTAAGTCTAAAGTCGTGAGATTTATTATTACACAAACATTTAATTTTTACAACTATTACTCGTATCCTGAAGTTTTGATTTCTGCAAAACTTTCTTCTCCTGCCTTGCTTCTAGGTAACCAGCGCTGCCACGGCGAGACCAAAAAGCAAGGCAGCAGTTAAACTTGGAACCACGTTTCGGATTTTTACTCTGTGTGAATATAAAATCAGGCCATAGATAAGCCTCGACCTGAGAACGTGCAAGACATAATAATCGAGACTCCTTGCTTACGCACGAACTCAAATTAAACTTTACCATATTGCACGGTTCATGTTACAACGTTAATGCCGAGAATTGCTTAGGTAAGTACTTATGCTGCTTAAATAGAGGCATGGAGAAAACGGTGTGCGGTGTATTTACTGTGTGGAACTTGTGTAGGTACTTGCTTTGTTTTGTGCAAAGCATTTCGACTCTGTTCTATCATATATGACCGACGAGATCCGGGATACTGATAATAAGTAGGTTAGTAAGTTTTTTGCTTACTACGACTTGATGTTGGAACAAGCAGATGGCCCATCTGATGTTGTGGTAACAATCACCATCACAAAGCATTTTCTCGTAAGCCATGCACGATAGGAACACTGCACACACCCTACGATGCACTACCCTGCGTTCGTCAACTTATGATGCATGTAGTTTTGAATGTTACTAACTAAATTAATAACGTATTGTTATTTTAAATGCTTTTAGCTTTTAATACAGACAGCCTTCACAGCTCAGTTGGTAGTACTCTGCCTTTTGCGCTGTACGGGTTCGATCCCCACCGAGAACAAACATTTGTGTAAACAACATAGATGTTTGTTCTCTGTCTGGGTGTTATATAATATTTTAAGTATGAATTTACAAAAAAAAATTACATATGTATTCATATGTAATTTTCAGCTATCAGGTTCCCATATTACAAGCTTTGGATTAGTTTGGGGCGAGATAGTGCTGTGTGGATAGTCCATCAATATTTATTTATTTATTTATTATTTATTTAATATTAGATTTATTTAAATACTTACGTGTGATTTGAATTGTACCTATAATCTAAAAAAAACATTATCCAAGTTTACTGAAATCAGTAGTAAGGAGAGGCAGTGTGACGTTCTGTTTTTCTAGAGGTATATAGAACAAGGTAAGTTATCTTATCACAACATAAAGTTTCTGATATCTCAGTGATACACGGGGAGATTGGTCCAGCGGCTTGGCCAAGACAATATAACAAACATTGACGCATCCGTACTTACGAGAACTTTTCTGGTTGTCACAGAAACTCAAAGTTTTGGGTTCTGACGCATAATGACCAATGACTGAAAAAAAATATTCGCTTTATGACGAAAACGCATATTAACACATAAGCATTTGGACCTAAACTCGGAACGACGCATACGCGAAAAGACCTATTCGTATATTGACCAATATGCACAATGAAACATTCGCGAAATAACACACTTGTAGATTGATTGTTTGTTGATTACCTAGGTAATTGGTACTCTTTCCACAAAATACGTAAGTACTGGTCACTTGAAAGTTTATCTATGAAATATTTCTACTTATGACGCTTAAAGTCATACATACTTCAATCTAACAGTACGAAATCGGTCAAATGTCGTGAAAAAAATATTTAAAAGCTTTTAGTATTATATTTATAACGATTTATTAATTTCTACAGCTTGACAGCCTTCATAGCTCGGTTGGTAGTAGCTTTGCCTTCTGCGCCGTAGGTCGTGGGTTCGATCCTCACCGAGAACAAAACATTTTGTGTGATGAACATAGTTTGTTCTCTGTTTGGGTGTTATTATAAATAAGATCGGATCGGCTGGTCGGATATAATTTTATGCTACTGATCGCGCTATCGATGCAACATGCTTTTGCGAATTGTTTATGTTGAAAACGTTTAGGCGGTCGGTGTCATGAAAATGACAAAATGACGAATATAAAATTTGACAGAAATTTACAAAAAAATTACAGAAATTTGTCTAAGTATTGGTCAAAACTGTGGGTCAAAATGCGTATTAGTCATTGCTCATAATGCGTTTTAGTCGTTTGGCGTATGCGTCATTCTTCGTATTGGAATTTGGCTTAATATGTCATTATGCGTATTGGTCATTCTGAGAATTGGACATTTCGCGTATATGTGTTTGGTCAATATGAGAATTCTGAATTATTGGTCCTTATGCGTCAGAACCAAGTTTTGATACATGAATGAAGATGGGGCCAAACGTGCTATTTTGTAGCTCTTTCTTCTCTTGTCGTGTCACTAGTTTCTTTCGAAATAGTGTGGTGAAAGGATTTTAAGTGCGCCTCAAGAGGCTCCTTTCGAGCACTTGTTATAGAACTTTTTAGGTTCTACGACATGCCGGTTTCCTTACGTGGTTTTCCTTCACCGTTTGAGAGTACTGGCATTGTGCATATACATTTTTCTACAGAATAACTCATTGTTGCACGACCGGTTTCGAACCCAAGACCTTAGGATCGAAAGGCGGAGCCGCTACCACTAGACCACCAGTGCTTCGATTTTGTAACGATATTGCCAAAACAAAACTACTACCAAAAGCGTTACATAGTGCTTCGTGCCTTGCAAGTCACGCATGCTATGAACATGCCCTACGATGCACTGCACTGCATCCACCAACTTGAGAAATACAAATATTAAGCCTAATGTGCCTGTAATTTAAGGGCACCCCACACCCTTCAAATCAAAACACAGCAACGCTGTTGTTTGGTGGTAGAAACGGGCATGGTGGTAGTACTTCCCCGGATGAGCCCTTTACAAGGAGCTCTACTACTCTTATCTAATAAAACCAGATACAAATCTTTATATTTTTTCCTTTTATTTATTTATTAATTTCCTATAAACATAAATCCACACCTCTATAAACATCATAAACCTCATTAGGTAGATCACCCGTTAAATCTACTTACAATCAAAATCAAAACGATAATCAATAACAAGGATCACTTTGAAATAATACAGACACCTGTTCAAATTATCAATACAGATGGTACCTACCAGATAACTATCGGTTTTCAGACGCATAAAAATATACGAGCCTATTACTTCTAATCAATGGTATTTCTGTAATTTAAGATATAACCTAGACGGTGCCTCAAGGGTCTAACAGTATTATTGAGTGCTTTAAGGTCTAACAACAAAGTCACATTGCACGGTGACCTGGTTATAAGTACATCTGCCATTTTAGAGGAAATATGACTTATGAAGAAACTATCAAGCACACTTGGTACGTTTGTATTTCTAATTTATTTTATTATATTATTAGCCTTTTTTTTAATAATACTAGCTGATGGCACACGCATATGGACCACCATAATGAGTCACGCGCGATAGGAACATGCCCTACGATGCACTGCCCTGCGTCCGTCAACTTGAGGCATACAGATGTTAAGCCTCATGTGTCTGTAATTACACCGGCAACCACACTCTTAAAACGGAAGCACAGCGTTGCTGCTTGGC
Source organism: Chloroclysta siterata (assembly GCA_932294275.1). Lineage (NCBI taxonomy): Eukaryota > Metazoa > Arthropoda > Insecta > Lepidoptera > Geometridae > Chloroclysta > Chloroclysta siterata. Next base: position 7,691,296 of record OW028588.1, read on the forward strand.
AGCAGAAAAAGGCGTAGTTAGTGGTAAACATAAATTTAATGAAATAAACATATTGTACTAATCCGCTAATCTAATCTTATGTAAGTAAACCAAATGTGGACTGGTGTGTGCACCCTTCACTGCATCTGCAAACTCTGTAACGTGAAAAAAGGTGTATTAGACACAACAAAAATACCACAAAAAATATAAAATACTTAACAAGATTTCGACACGTGTTTCGCCTCTCTACGAAGCATCTTCAGGAAGATTGACTTGCTGTAAACGTTAAAGTTGTACACAAGAGCTATACCAAATTATAAGACATATGACATATAGTACCAAAGATTTTTTCAAGTATACCGACTGAAATAATAGGACATAAACTTTTCCTCGTCCAAAAAACAAACTTCATTCTTTTTACAGTCAGAAAAAGCCTGAAAATAAAGGTATACCCACAGCAATCGCAAAAAAATGAGTCCTAAAATTTTCATTACAAGGTCGCCAGATGATACTGACATAACGGAGTAACAGTCGCGGGGCAAAATTACTGCCGAGCCGTATGCCCTTGCCATCCATCAACATAAAAACTCTCCCGTTCAAAAAATCGTCCCGCCAAGGTCATAGTTAAGAGGCTGACAACCGTCAAACAGCTCGCCCGCGCACTCGGATGTCACTCGCCATTTCAGCTATTACATCGTATTAGATAGAGATAGCAAGTGACTTGACATCCAATTAGTTTTGATCGGGCTTTCAGAAAGCGGCCGTTAGTTTTGAATAATGACATTTTTATACTACTTGCTGATAGAACAAGCTGAGGTTAAGCAAATATATAATTTTGCTAGAAACAAGTTTTAGAACCAAATAATTTGTATGAAAACTAATAAATCAAATTGAGGCATACATATGTTAAGCCTCGTAATTACACCTGCAACCACACTCTTCAAACCGAAACACAGCAACGCTGCTTGGCGGCAGAAAAAGGCGTGGTGGTAGTTCTTCCCTGGTTGAGCCCTACACAAAGAGCTCTACTACCTTAAAAACTACTCTCTTGTTTGATGGTAGTCTGAGTCTTAACATACCCTGTTTCATAAAAGATAGAGTAGTAAAAGTGCGTGAAATAGCTGGCAAGTATTTACTAGGAAAGTGGTAAGGCGTTTAGTCTCAGTGAATAGCAACTCTGTTGATTAAACTAATGCAAGAGTTCGTCCTTAAACGGGATTGTTTGCCTTTCGAGTCAGAAAGATACGAAAGTTTGTACGACACCGTATGTTCCCCGACTTTCGTATTTGCTCTCTATCGTATATTGTAGATTTTTATCTACTTTCGTTAGCCCCACAGCTCAGTTGGTAGTAGCTCTGTGTTCGGCGGCCGGGGGTTCCACCATCACCGAGAAAAAACATTTGTGTGATGAAGATAGATGTTAGTTCTGTCTGGTATTTGATTGAGAGAGCTAAGCGAACGAACATCTTTAAGTTAACTTGGGCGAATTGGCATTTTATGTATGTATGTTTGTCGGGCCATAACTTTTGAAACGTTGATCCGATCTGCATGAAACTTGGTAAGTCGATAGCTTGTACTTGAGAAATTTACTGGTAAGTATATGAGTTGAATCGGATGACGAGATATGGGGTTTTTTAAGAGGGAAAATATAAAAAGTTACATGTCATATGAAAGGGCTTTGTTTGGACATACAAAAATGTTTGGACATACAAAAACTAAATACGCATGGACATCACGAAATCTCAGTTCAGGGCGAACCACTAGTATTATATAACATAACATGTATTTACAAAAAAAAGTATGTAAGTTTAATGTTAGTTATTTGGTTCCAATATAATAAAGCTTTGCTTAGTTTGGGGCTGGATAGTGTTATGTGGAAAGTCCACCATATTTATTTATTTGAAGGTTGTAATCTTTTCAAACGTTTCGAAGTATTACATTCAGCGTCTCACTTGATGGAATAAAGGCGCGTGTCGGGTGAGGTCTTTCAGGCAACCCTTTCGATTCTCAAAGGACTTTCCCTAAAAAATCCCGTTTATTAAACGTTATTACGGTTCTTATATTTGCTGACCAAAGAGGAATGTCACATAGTTTCTATTTTGTACATTCACCATCTAGAATGAACTATATTTTTTTATACAACTTGCTGATGGAACAAGCACCTGATGTTAAGTGGTAACCATCACCTATACAACGTGTTTATTAAGAGTTGTAGGGATCCGAAAGCAGGATATTCTACCGGTCATAACGAACAACTTTTGTTCTACGACTTTTAAAATTTCAAAGTTTTTCATTCATCAAATGCCTCTTAAACTTTTATCTAAAATGAATCTAAACGCATCATGAGGCAGCCCTATTTACAGCTGTTCTTTGACCTCTAGTTGTTAACCTTAGATAAAATAGGTAACAGAACTGCCACCAATTACCTAGTAATGTGCCTACCTAATAATGATGTTGCTGTTTTTAAAGATCTTGGTATGTAAAAGAAATATTTTCGCGGTAAACATTCTCTGAGATCTTTGGTACTAATACCTATTCAGTAACTAGGTACCTACGTGGCTACGTACTCAATATTTAATAGAATATTTATTTTTGTTTGATTACTAGATGTCGTAAAGCAATGTTTATGATATTCATAGTTCTTTAAATTGTAACATGTTACTTTACCACCATGGTTCATTGACACCACAAAATTATTCAACTGCAATTTTGGGAAGTGTCTAGTCTGTCCTATTTATTCTTTGACATACCTGTCTGTCATTGGTTGCATTTAAAAACGCATATCCAATCAGGATGGCCGACGGCCGCCGATCAGTGTTACCATTTGTGGCAGATTTCTGCCATTTGGCAGATTTTAAATATTTCAAGAAAAATCTTATTAGTTTGAATTTTTAATGAAATAATATTTATAATTTATTTATTTTTTACCGAACTGGAAACTTCTTATTCTTTTTTACCTTTATTGATTTGGTTTCTAAACAACTTCTATCTCGTTTTAGATAACTGCAAACCGTTACAAACGATCAAAAGATAGTAACTGAATGTAATGTAGGTATTTAATTTATTCCGTAGCCACGAAGGAGATGGTATGAAGTCATATTTTTGGTATTTTTATCGTCAAGCTTGGTAGATTTTGACAGATTTTTTGGCAGGTGTGTGGTAGAACCGCCACTTTTGAGATGGTCACCCTGTTTGTGTTTACATGCGTTGTTGTACATTGTTTTGTTGAGAAAATGTCATCAAACGTGATAAAATGGTGATTGTTATGTAAAAAGCCGTCGTCAGTCAGTGTGTGTATGAGCAGTGCCTACGAGGTAATGGTTTAGTGTGAAGTTTGAAGCCTGTGTCGTGCGAAATCTCGCAAACTTACCAAAATCCAGTTTTATCCAGTGTTATTATAGCCAGTAAATAATGACAAAATCCATAGGAACCAGTAAAAATATCGTGTCAGGGGATTGGCGGCGTACCTACCTACCTACCGAAAGGTAAGTATTTCAAATTATCTCGTAGGTTATCGTTGTTTTTTTCTTTCCTAGATAGAAGCGCGCGTGCGTGTGACCTTGACACGTACACAGAAAGGGCTGTTGCAAATTTCTGAGAAAATATTAATTTTACTTTTCTATGGGAATTTCGAAAACGATGTATCCAACCGTTGCACACGTCAAAGTATTCCAGTGCTTGGTCTAAATACACGCTCTTTGTTTTCCTACATAACTTCATCAACACGTTGTATATAACAAACCATTCACGCATTCCTAGGAATATTAATAGGATAGGAATGCTACGTGACCTACGATGCACTGCCCTGCGTCCATCAACTTGAGGCATACAGATGTTATGCCTCATGTGTCTGTAATTACACCGGCAACCACACTCTTCAAACCGAAACACAGCGTTGCTGCTCGGCGGCAGAAAAAAGCGTGGTGGTAGTACTTCACAAAGAGCTTTACTATTCTTAAAACTAACTAAGTATATTTTCTGTAATATTTTTATTTCATCCCATCTTATTTGAACCTACGACCTTACAATCAGAAGGCGGAGTCATTCTCACTAGAACACTGGTGCTATAATTCTAATACTGCTTAATATATTTTCTTAAAGTATTTTATGTATTTTCTTAGTGTAAATATTTAACACACAACTTAGATTTATTTTAGTATTATGTTTTAAATCTAAGTTGTGTGCAAATAAATATGTTTTCTTACTTTCTTTTTATTTGCTAAGCTCTTCTCATGAGCAACGAACTCGCTAGCCATTTCTAAAATTAAATATATTTTTATACATTCCATACAGCACTATCTCGCTCTAAACTAAGCCAAAGCTTGTGATTTGGGAACCAGATAGCTGACTTACATACTTTTTTTTGTAAATACATACTTATAATATTATATAACACCTAGATAGAGAACAAACATCTATGTTCATCACAGAAATGTTGGTTCTCGGTGGTGATCGAACCCACGGCCTACGGCGCAGAAGGCAGAGCTACTACCAACTGAGCTGTGAATGCTGTGAATTGCGCAGTATCAGATGCGGTAGGTCTTAAAGATGCAGAAAACCCAAACGTCAAACGAAGACCAAGTCGTAATCACACCAAGCACTGGAATACTTTGACGTCTGCAAAGTTTCAATACTTCGTTTTCTAAATTACCATGCAAAAGTTAAATTAATATTGTCTCAGAAATTTGCAACAACCCTGATAATGCGTACGTTACCTTTGTACATGGCTATTTGTGTTTACTAATTGGTGGCAGTTCTGTTACATATTTTATCTACAGTTTACAATGAAAGGTCAAAAAGCAATTGGAAATAGGGCTGCTTCATGTTGTGTTAGTTTAATTTTGGCGAAAAGTTTAAGAGGCATTTCATGAAATGAACTTCAAAATTTCATAATCTTATATCAAAAGTTGTTCGCCATGACCGTAGAATATCCTGCTTCCGGGGTTATGTTACACGTTGTATATAGGATAAGAAACTATATTCAGTCATCTTATAAATTCAAAATTATAGTTTTAAAGTGATCTTTGTGATTTTTCTGAATAAAGAACGTTATGGTTTTGAAAAATGTTGAAATGTTTTATTTTCGCGTTTACTGTTTTGCGTTCCTTAGAAAAAGTTATTCATATTGATGGGTACTTTAGCCCCCTGAAGTTTTCAGGGGTGGTATTTGAACCCCCTTATAGCAAGTCCAGTTTGACCAAGAGATCTTTTACGACTTCAACGTGCAATAAACTACTAAAAGGCCCGCGAATCATTTAGTGTTCCCTGAGATCTACACTCAGGAATTTAAAATTGAATTAAGTGCATTTCTGTGTTACCCCTCCACCAGTAGCCTTCTGGTTAGACAGGAGCGATCCAAGCAGACTATGTCCTATATTTTGACTAATAATAAATAAATTGTACCTCTAATATTTGGACGTACCTGTGACTAAGGGGAGTCCTATGATATCCTCAAAGAATCTTGAGTCGGTACTTGTTACTAAGATATCTGAAGGGATATCTACCATGCCTGGGGATAAAAGTTGTGAAGCTGTTCCTGTTGAATAAATGTAGATAAAATTATGCCTATTTTAGGGGTAGGTAGAGGACCACGGAGTTTAAATATGTGCATATAATATATTACAGTATATCTGGAGCAAACAGCTAGTTTATTACACCAATGTTTGTGCTCGGTGGAGATCGAACCCACGGCCTACAACGCAGAAGGCAGAGCTACTACTAACTGAGCTGTGAGTGTTTTCATTGTCTTTTGAATTTACAAAGCTTATGCTTAAACTTTCACAACAACAATACGAATCAATGCAATGACTCTAATTCTTACCACACTGTTTCGAAAGAACCAGTGACACGACAGGAAGGAGAATGCATTGATATTTCGATATTGGTACAGGTACATGCGGCAGAGATCTCTCAGGCTATACAATCAACTACTACGCCATCAAGGCAGCGTTCGATAGTCCAATAATTGACTCAGTAACGGTTCAAATCAATGATTTCATTAACTCCTGCTGCTTCAGCACTTAAACAAGTGCTGGAGGGAACTTTAATTAATTCAAAATTGGTTTCTGAACGACTTCGCTATTCATTGCACTATTAGGTAAGGAAATCAGAACCGTTTTATGAAAACGAGAGAAAGGATTTACTTTAATAATAAGTATGCAAATCGAGCTTATTCTATGCTTCGACTTCATTTTTCTTTGTAACTCTCTTTTTTCTTGTTCGTGGCACACAGGAAGCATTTACAGGTACCGGAAAATTATTGTGGAATAACCTTAAAGTTATTTTTTAAAAAGGCAGGCGGCTAGAGCCGGTCAGTAGAGCAGAATAAATCTCTGGGGTGGACGTTTCATTAATAAGGCCAAAGATGATATTCCATGAAAGTACTCGTACGATAAAGTAAAAAGTTATTTACTTTCTTTCACAATAAAGAACTATAACCGTAACAAGTCGACAACAAGATAAATCTAATGCTATTGCATTGTGAAAGACTGGTGCCTGATGTAGGTTCGTAAGAACCTGTCTTACAGGTCACCAGGCCCCACTCAGCGGATACATTAGGTCTTGTTGTAAGAAGACCTACGTACAATGGCTGACAAGTATTTGAAAAAAGTAAATTAAAAGCTTAGGCTTAAATTAAATGAATACGTAACTAACCTAACTAATAAATAACTTGCTACCTATTTGTATGTGAGGATGTGTGTGTGTATGTGAGAGAGAGAGAGAGGATGTGAGTATGGGTGTGTGTGATGGACGGAGGAGGGTGTGATATGTGGCGAGTGAATATGTGATTGTGCTACTCGTAGCACCATATTCTCCTAGCTTATAAGACGTTTCACAGTGATCCTTGTGATTAAATTGAATAAATACAGCTTTGATATGATTTGGTTCCACAAATTTAGGGAGAGAGTGATGAAGAAATATTAAGTCATGGTGATTAAAAGATTTTCTGTTTCAAGGTAGTTTAAGGGATTTGAGGTACTTATGATCTTTTCGCAGCTGGGTCTACATATATTTAGGGAACTGTTCATTATAATGTAGAGGTAGTCACCCAAGAAGCAGCAAGAGCTTTGGGCGTGGTTGATGCGAAAAGACGGAATTTTACAGACCTTGCCCTTCCTTCTTTTGTCCTTTGTTAGTTGTGGGTCGTATTTCAGTTCAGCGTGTTTTTTCAGTACTGTGGGAAGGATAAATGTTTGTCTGACTGTAAGTACGTCCTACTTTAGGAAGAGCCATAATAAAAAGACCGTAGGATACCGAAAGGCGAGACCGGCACCAACTTTGTGTATAGCACGCTGCGCTCTTTCACTTATTATTAGTACTTCATGAACATTTTCAAAAGTCCGAGCGTGAAATGAGTAATAATTCACGCTCTGAAGTTTCCCATTTAATTTCATTCATTCACTTTCAGCCAAAATTACTTGGTGAAAAGAAGTAATAAAGCTAACTATTGAAATCTTGAGCGAATCTTTTCAGCGGTAAAACTCATTTATCTTGTAGGTCTTTCAGTATCTATGTTGATGGTTTGCAAAAAGTGCACCCATTTTTTACAAACTTCTTTGAAATCGTCTAAAGCTGCTTGAATTAGATGAAGGATCCAAAATGATACTTGAGAATTGATTGAACTCTATTGAATTAAAGGGAATTTTCATAAATTTATTTGGAATAAGATCTTACTCGTAGCTTCTCGAAACATTTCTTTTGACGCCGTCTCACATCAGCAAGAAATAAAGATCTGTACTCCTATTAATAACAAAGTAGAATACTGCGAATTGAGATGAAAAAATACTTTCCACGTTGATAACAAACGCCATCGTTGAGAAATATTACGCCAATATCGCGGGAACCATTACCTGGGGACGGAAGAGTGCGAGACAAAACGAATCGCCTGAAATACTTTCACGCTCATCGCCCACAGGCATTGACACTTATTGCTAGAGCTGTAAGGCTGGGTTTCGTTTGTGAGGATAACCGATTTGGTGGTAGTTAACGCGTATCACGCATTCGGATTGCCGTCTCTAGCCAGGTGGAATCGTGATCGATTGCCCCTTTGTCGCTACGCGGAGTTACGCCCCGATATTACCGGGGACATTTCTTGGGTTGTCACCGCTCGCCACCTCAGCAGGAATTGCCTGGCTGATAAATTGTGTGGTTACTTCGTCACACGCGAAGTTGTCACTACTATTTTTATCGGAGGATCGCTTATGTGTTTTATATAACGACCCTAGTCTATCAATTTTATCCAATAAGCCAAGGCTCCCTGACTTCATCTGACTTAGAATGCATAGTTTTTGAGAAATCACGTATCTGGGTGAGCGCGCTCGAGAATTTAAAAGGTAAGTGAGCTGGAACGCTTTTGTAAAATTTGTATTGTATATGTGATGTGATATTCAAGATGGGGGATCTGCACTGATGTTTCGCAATAAGGCATATTGTGCATTGTGATATTATGGATTATTGCCGATGCAAATTTATCCAAACCCGGCTTAAATCCAGCAATTTCGGGAACGGTCTCCAAATTAACACGGGCAGAGACTCGGACAGGTCAACACCTGCGCTAAGCAGACAACTGATAGATGAACTGATCAAGCGACTGATTTGAGGTTCTAGTTTGCATCTGGCTGCTAAAATGAGGATTTTAGCAGCCAGATGCAAACTAGAACAGGTTTTTTGCAGGTAATTTAGATTTTTGTGAAAACTTTTACTAACTTTTTTTAAAATATTTGATCATACATTATTTTATTTTATTAACATTCTGTAAAAGAGTTAATTTTTAAGAACAACTAACGAAACTTTTTTTATTTGATTCGATTGTGGCTAAAAGCCCTACTGCTATCACTCTTGAAACTCTATAAATTGTTCAAACAAACGTTACTCTCAAAATATTTAGGCGATATCTATTTTCGCTTTCTTCAAGAACCGAGCGCTTAGCACTTGTTTTTGGCGTTTGAGAATAGCTTAAAATGCGTGAAGGTAAAATTAATATATAACACCCCGCCAAAGAACAAACATCTATGTTCAATTGTTCATCACACAAATGTTTGTTCTGTGTGGGGCTTAGGCTTAATATGGCCTACAGCGCAGAGAGCAGAGCTACTACCACTGGACTGAGCTGTGAGGGCTGTCAAGATATATTTTCCAGTCAACTTATGAATTTTCGGGCTACGTCAATAAATTACAACGGATAAAGCGGGTCGGACATCGACAATATCGATATTAAAAATCATGCTAACTATATGAAAAGCACAGAACTTCGTGTCTAATTAATTGTAAATAAGTATTAGTCAAGAGTTTAGTTAGCATTTTTTAATGACATTTATTTTAAATTGTTTTAAAAATGTTATACATTTCCTTGCAACTTTTTATCTTAATCTTTTAAAACGGCTGTTTCATACATTTTAGCCTGGTAGGTATTGAGCTTTTGTATGAAACAGCTGTTTTTTTTTCGCGTTCACAGTATTTTTTCCTTAGAAAAATTGTTCATATTGATGGGTACTTTAGCCCCCTGAAGTTTATATACACAACTTATGGAACACCTTGTATATTCATGTCCATTATATGACTCGAGAAACTAGTGTTTAAAGCTCAGATAGTGGTTGGTTCAGAAACACAATTTAAGTTCGTCAACAGTCGGTTTCAGTGGCACCCGCTTGGCAAGCACAACTTGTTTATACAAACGCCCAAGCTTCAATTGCCCTCAGTTCGAAAATTGAATCAACTGCTGAGTTCATCGAAAATTAATTATCTCGTTGCGAAATAATGAGATAGAAAACGTGCACCTTCTTATTTAAGTTGGTGGTTTTTGTACTTGTGTTAAGAACCTAAAAGAACTTTATATAATGACTTGTTCCTTGTGCGGTATGTGAGTAATGTAACAATTTTTTTCTCATAATAATTTAGCCTGTTTTCTTTTTATTCTGCTGCTGCATCTTCTTGTTATGCTTCTTGCTGATGAAACAAGAAGATGGCCCACGTGATGATAAATGGTAACCATCACCTATAACAAAGCATTGCCTCGTAAGTCACGCACGTTAAAAACGTGCCCTACCGTGCACTGCCCTGCGTATTATATAACAATATAATATTATAAGTACGTATTGACAAAAAAAAGTATATATGTATTATATCAGCTATCTGGTTCAAATACCCAGACAAAGAACAAACATCTATGTTCATCACACAAATGTTTGTTCTCGGTGGGGATCGAACCCACGGTCTACGGCGCAGAAGGCAGAGCTATTACTGAGCTATTACTACAGCTGAGCTGTGAAGGCTGTCAATGGTATGGGCATTTTATGACAAGGGAAGAATATCATGTTACAAAAAGAGTGTTAGGTATGAATGTGAATGGATATAGGAGTAGAGTAGAGTTGGCCAAAGAAAAGATGGATGGACTGTGTGAAAGAAGACATGTACAAGAAGTAACTGCCGAGATGACGAATGATAGAGAAGAGTGAAGAGAAAAAACCTGTTATGTCGAGCCCACATGGAGTGGGATCATAATGATGACCTGTGCTAAGATTATCTATAAATTATCCAAAATGGCGTGGCACGTATTTAAATGATTTGGCTTGTAGCAACTGAGAAGGAATTAAAAAAAAAAACACTGTTACAAATTCAAATTTTATAATGTCGTTTAAAAAATACGCTGTCAACATAACTGTCAGGCATAATCTCGCTCATACATTTCAACAAAATATTTGAAAACATGAAATCCGTTAGATTTTTCTGTGCTCTCAATCGGTGATGGAAAATATCGAAAGGAAACCAGTGCTCTAACAGCGGCGATGGGCTTGCAACCTGTCACGTGGAATATGAACTGCTGCAAAATGTGGGTATATGCCAAGTGTAATCTTTGGACGTACCTCTGACTTCCAATATCCTCAAATAATAGTCTAAAATAATCTTAACTTACCGACTTCTTAACTTAGATATCTACCGTGCCTGGGAATCAAAGTCGTGAAGCTGTTTCTATTTTCCTTTTCTGAATGTTGTAATTTGTTTTCATAACAAAAAAAAATAGGAGTACAAAAACGATGAAAAAAAACTTGTCAGTGTCTTTAATCAGAATGCCATTTTGTTTCCAGATTCAAGTCGAAACCCGAAAATATACGGACAAAGTTTGGAAGAAAGAAATCTGGATGCGTAATTAAAGTGAATGTTGGCGATTTAGTTAACGCTGCCTATTACCTAGAGTGGCTGAGGGAAACTTTGGCTGGGTTTACACTGCGCGTTTTTAAACAGACTTCAAAATAAAGCGCAATTTTACGTTTTTTAAACAGTGACGATGTGATAGTCGGATTTCATCGGAGGTTTTAATTCTAACAACTATAAAATATTAATAATAATTATAGACTATACTTAAGTGAATGGTCTAAAAATTTTTGTTTTAACTTTATCATAGATTTTTTCGTAATGACTTGTAATTGAAAATGATGTAACATCAAATCTGGAACAATAATATAAGTCTTGTAAAGTCCGTTAAACATTCTAGTCTTGTATGTACACATCATCTTCATCAGCCTGACGAAGTCAACTGACCCTATAGATTTTCAGGAAGAACAATTCTGAGCCCTCTTCGACTTCCCAAGATCTTCACGATATCGTCGGTATGTGTACATATACATGCCGCAAAAAAGACGCGCAATGCACATCGATCCTAGTTTAAGCCTGTTTAAGGGGAGATAGGGGAAAGAGGGGTAAAGTTGTGAGTAAGTTGTGACGACCTCATCACGGCTGCTTCCTTGTGAATGAGTAAAGCGACGGCCTGCGCCTAATGTGCGTATTTCAGGCAGAAGTACTAACTCCATGTAGATTTGTGATATTATTCAGGCGCCGGTTGTCCTTGATTGTATAATGATGCTTCATTTTGTTTGTGGCTTGTAGGTTTTGATGGATGAGCAAGAAATAACATTTTTTGTTGTTATTATGGAGAAAAATGCTAGCTGATGGAACAAGCAGATGGCCCACTTGATGTTATGTAGTACCCATCATCTCACAAGGCATTGTCTCGCAAGTGACGAACGAGTTGGAACGTACCCTACGATGCGCTACCCTGTGTCCATCAACTTGAGGCATACAGATGCCGGTTTCTGAAAGCTCGATCAAAACTAATCGGATATCAAGTCACTCGCCATTTCAGCTATCACATCGAATTAGATAGAGATAGTAAAAATATTGGTGGACTTTCCACACAGCACTATCTAGCCCCAAACTAAGCCAAAACTTGTAATATGGGAACCAGATAGCTGATATAATACATATACCTATACTTTTTTTTGTAAATACATACTTATAATATTATATAACACCTAGACAGAGAACAAATATCAATGTTTATCACACAAAATATGTTTGTTCTCGGTGGGGATCGAACCCACGGCCTACGGCGCAGAAGGCCGAGCTGAGAAGAACTGAGCTGTGAAGATTGACAAAAGAAAGAATCTTTATCGTTGCAGTTTTAGCAGTCTGTTCAGTTTATTAGGTGCCTTAAGACGTCCTCTATCATTCTTTTCAAATCCAGTCCATCTCAAGGTTGTCTGGAAGATATCGTTTTTAGAGATACAATCGCCCAATGTACACCACTTTAATGTTTTTCTGTTCTGTTGTAAATGTTACGTGGTGTGCAATAAAGTATTTGCTACCTCCTATCTTTCTATCTAAATGACAAAGTTGTATTTTTTATAGTTGGAGGTTAACAGGCACAAAATAATAGAGACACCATTAAAATAGACGTGGAAGATAGAAAATACCGTTTTCATTACTCATACTCGGAAAGGTCTGAAGTTTCCTGAGGAGCGGGTTGGAAGTAATACATTGTAGCCCTAGGGAGAATCGTTTTCAACTCACAGTTGCTGTCAAATTATAAAAAAAAACACTAGTTCTATTTTCACATTTCCTAGGAAAATAAACGTGTTTAGTTTACGAATGTCAACAGTATGATTGTTGACCTTCTGTTGACATTAGTAAATCAAAGAGGTTTATTAACATGAGGTACTTATTCAGCCAAGTTAGTGAAAACTGTAGTGGATTTTATTTTTACTTTCCTTGTACTCGTAATGAAAAACAGTGTTTACTTTTGGTTAAAGACTTATTTAGTCCCTCGAACTATTGGCCAAACCCCGTCTCTGCTAGGAAATAGTACATTGTTAACATAGGGTAACAATGTACTATTTCTAGCTTCATTTACTAAAAACACGTTCCACATTTTGTCACATTAATACCTACAGGAAAGTAAGAACGAAAGGAAAATCATTTCGGAATAATGTGTGTCACTACACAACACTAGTATGGGAACATTCTGACGCGAAATATAAAACTAAACTAGACTTTTTCACAGCACAGTGTTCTTGGGAACCTGTACCCCAAGTATGAGTTGTGTTTACCATATTTGGTTTTTCGTTTTTCGTTCTTGTTCCGTGTTCATTGCGGGTTTTGTATGAAGACGCGATAGAGATACCGATACGGAACTTTGTGCTGCAAGTATGATGAAAATTAGTAGAAGAACATAAAGTTCCGTATCGGTATCTCTATCGCGTCTTCATACAAAACCCGCAATGAACACGGAACAAAAACGAAAAACGAAAAACCAAATATGGTAAACACAACTCATACTTGGGGTACTGTTCCAGATTTTGTTGCGTGGGTACCCTAATTTGTGCCCTGAGGGTACGAATTCCTACATTTTTCCAACACAAACATTTTCGGGGAAAATTGTTTGCTGGTGTGCTTTATACACGCTTTCATGAACATGGATTTAGTTTTACTTTTATTTTGGCCGAGTAAACATTAAACGTATGGCTTGAAATGTATTAACCCGGATTCTTTTGCGTCTAAAGGGCAACTTTGAAGTATCATCGTGAATAAATAACTCATTGCATAGTAATATATTGTGATTGTTTCAGTTTCACTGCTCATAACATCTAGATTTTACCGTCCACAAAACTTATACCGTTGAAATAAAATAGTCAGATAAAACGAAGACACTGCGAACAAATGGTCTCATCGCTCTAGTTGAATAAATTCATCTCAATGACGGTTCATTTACAACTGCTCGAGTATGGAGCTTAGAGAAATAAAATGAAATGGTTCTAAGACGTTACTTTTGTCCAGACGCTCGTTGGTACAAACAATTTTGAAGCGTACGCAACGGCTACAATGTACATACTAGTAAGTTTAAGTCTAGTGAACTCACGGCTATATTTTGTACGCTAGGAGAACTAGAGAGGATTGTATTCTTATTTAGTTTTTATGTTTTAAAGAAACTATGTTCTTTGGACGTTCACATCCTACTTCCGATCTGATCGTATCTTATTCTCAACTCATTACCGTCGTCTGTTTTTCCTGACCACTACAATCTAAATCTCTTCAAGGCTAGAGTGAATAGGTGTCTTCTAGACCGTTCTGCTCCAACGTCGACTACATCGTCGCTTACCATCAGGTGAGATTGTAGTCAAAGGATGGTTTATTCATTATAAAAAAAAAACCACCGTCTATCCTAGTCTACTCTATAAATGCGAAAGACTCTTATGAGACTGGCGTACCAGAAGAACACTCAAAAAAAAACAAACACTCACGATCTTCACTACACACACACATTTTATAAGAATAGTTAGTTTTGTATTTTAAGATAAGAGCTTCAGTAGTACTTAGTCTCTAATATAATTGTCACGGAAGAGCGGGATCTCCTAACATAGGTAAAGAGGTATATATACATAAAAGGAGATCTCAAACCCATAAAATGTAAACATAGATTTAAACATAGAAAGTAACGATGTTACGATGTCTCTCAAATGAATAAGATAAGATAATGTTTATTTCCAAGGAAAAAGAAGAACATATGCAGAGTATTACATGAATGAATGAATGATTTTTTATTTAACACACAAAAAATAAAAAATCATCCATTCATTCATTCTCACACCCTAATCAATGCACTGATCCGGATAAATCTTAGAACAAATTTAGTTTATAACCTGGATTAATAGCCCTCAAAAAAAAAGTTCCCGGGAGCGATGTAAAAAACATGAAAGAACCTTATAGGGCCTTAAATATTAATGTTAGCAATTACTACTAGTACGCAAGCGAAGCCGCGGCCGGCAGCAAGTCAAACGTATTTCTGTTTTGCATACGCCTCACTATATTCAATTAGCACCACACTGGAGCTTCATTATCATATTTTCAAGAGTAGTAGAGCTCTTTGTGAAGGGCTCGTCCGGGGAAGTACTACCACCACGCTTTTTTCTGCCGCCAAGCAGCATTGCTGTGTTTCGGTTTGAAGAGTGTGGTTGCCGGTGTAATTACAGGCACATGAGGCTTAACATCTGTATGCGTCAAGTTGTTGGACGCAGGGTGCATCGTATGGCACTTTCCTGTCGTGCGTGACTTACGAGGTAATGCTTTGTTAGCATTAGTTAGTTTGAATAGGTGATGGTTACCACTTGACATCAGGTGGGCCATCATCATAAAAATAACGTACGAACCAAGCCGTAAGTTTGTTGTGGAACATGTACATGTAAATAAATAAATAAATATATCTGAATATGAATCAATCAGATTCACTTGAATAAATAAATGCCTTTTGACTTTAGTTTGTTCTATAATATTCCAAGATGGCAATAAACATCTCTATACCAAATTATCATGCTATCTCTGTGAAGCTTGTGTTCTAAAGGCGTACTAAACATTAAGAGGCAGACTACTGTCAAACAACTACTCGCTCGCAAATAACTGGAAGTATGTTTAGTTGAACATTCCTTCGTTTTCCTACCCAATAGTTTGTTTAACTAGTTTTCGTACTTAATCAAACTTTTAGGTAGGAAAACTTATTTGGATTAAAATGATATTTTTGCTGAATTCTCTTAATGTTATTCTCCAAAATTTGGTTGATTCCAATTTTTCATAATTATATTCAGTGATTTGTAAAAACAATCTTCAAAAATGCTGAAATGTGTGAGCGATAATTCTCATGGTAGTCTGCGTCTTAAGTTAGTAATTGACAAAGTTTAGTGCAGATGGGCATTAAAGTATACAGTGTAAGATAAGAAGACATCCGGCCGCTAAACTGAGCTCCAACGAGCAGTAACGCGGTAACAATCTGTTGATAAATTAAGTTGTCGGAACTTGGAAATACATGGATTTAGCGAATTAAAGAATAGCCTTCCTGATGAGAGCCTGAATAACATAATATGAAAAGGATTCCATAAAAAAAATACAGATATCGAATAGTAAAAAAAAAATAGGCTAGACATCAAAAACTTTCTCAAAAAAAATTATTGCTCTTACGGCCGGTTCTAATCTCTATCTAATTCGATGTAATAGCTGAAACGGCGAGTGACTTGACATCCGATTAGTTTTGATCGAGCTCTCAGAAACCGGCCGAAAGTATTATATTTTATATGAGAAAATGTGACTGACCAAGATAATGAGCGGTAACTTATGAATTACTTCATAGAGCGCGTTTACCAAAAAAGTACTTTGCCCTGTGTCCTGCTTTGAGAATTATATGTATATATTTTTGAAAGGACATTTGAGTTTCAAGACAAAGTTTCTGTGGGTGACTACCTGATTTTGAGCGGTTACTTCTGTATGAACTCACAAAACACGTTTACCAAAAAAGTACCATGCCCTATATCCGTCACTATAAGACGTATAAGGTGTCTCGCATATTCACCGGCCCTTTCAAAATCTGAACGAACTGACGTGACGGCCGGTTTCTGAAAACCTGATCAAAACTAATCGCATGTCAAGTCACTTGCTATCACTAACTTATTCGATGTTATAGCTGAAATGGCGAGTGACTTGACATCCGATTAGTTTTGATCTTCAGAAACCATCCATTAGTGAATGGAAAAAAAACATGGAAGGATTAATTCTTCAAGGACGCAGATTATGGTACAAAAATTTAAACGTCATTTGAACTCTGTCACAATAACATGACTAAGAAGTCGTTCTTATTTCTTGTTAGTTAAGGGTTAAAATTGTCTTCCAATGTTTGGGTCAACGACGATCTACGACAAAAAAATAAAATGTCGAAGTACCTATCTTTTTTCATTCGTGCAAGAATCCCCCGCCCACAGTTCTAGTTGTCTTGGTGTCGTTGGTATCCCTTGTCCCAGATATTGTTTTCTTGAGTACCGTCAGCCACTTTGAGAGATTGCAATTACTAGAAAGGAGATTTTATTTGAAAATCCAACAGTTTAACTTAATTGTTGGTTGCCAGTTGCATTTTAAATGTTTGAAATGAGAGATTTACTCTGTGTGAACTGATGTTAAAAAGAAGATACTTAAATTACACATAATAAAATAAATATAAATAAAATATTGGTGGACTTTCCACACAGCCCTATCTAGCTCCAAACTAAGCCAAAGCTTGTAATATGGGAACCAGATAGCTGATATAATACATAGTAGGTATATACTTTTTTTTGTAAATACATTCTTATAATATTATATAGCACCCAGACAGAGAACAAACATCAATGTTCATCACACAAATGTTTGTTCTCGGTGGGGATCGAACCCACGGCCTACGGCGCAGAAGGCAGGGCTACTACCAACTGAGCTGAAAAGGCTGTCATAATAATATGTATTATATTGCGATATTGAGTATGGCACAGGCCAAAGTCCAAAGACCGGCATGCCAATAGAATCAAATCCTAAAAATCTATAAATCGCTGTTTTAAAGCCATTTCGGATCGGACTTTGGAACTTTCTGTCGTGGAAACAAGGATGGTAGTTTTATTTTATAGTCTAATGCGTCAAACTTGCAACTGCGGTGGCTTGCATAATGGTGTTCAGTTGTTCATAGTAAATGAAGACAGGCCCTGTTAGACTGTATCGTGTCCGCGCTCTATTTCAGTGGCATTTGACAGAGCGCCCAGTATTTTATATGTGTTGCACACATCTACGTAGGCCAGTCGTCACCACAGAACTAGTATTCTCTTATCTGTGCTACAGAGTAATTGCTACCATTACTCTCATAGGTATTCTAGAGAGGTACCTAATGATTATTGTTATTATTTTAAATATTGTTTTTTTTTAAACTTATGTCTTAGGACGCCTTTTTTAAGGAAAGGCCTGTCCATTTTTTCTATTTTAAGCTAATTGAGTCTACAAATACACCTGTTATTCACATTACGTCAATACCTATTACGGGGAGATGATATTTTAACAAAAGTTTGCCTTACGGATGCAGTAAACCAGAAAGCCTTATTATTTCAAAAATTACGCCCTGAAATTGGAACATCTTTTCTCAATCTTGTCCAAACGACGTAAATATACCCCAATATGCCCTACGCCGAACTCCACACATTTCACAGCAAATGTTGCCAGCAAAATGTAAGTTCACATCTTCACATAAAACAGGTTGTAAGATATCGACTACCCCTTTCAAATCTACAGGCGTTCTGCTTTCACGTCGTGCCAGGGTTTGTATAGATAAGCTGTGGCTGGTCTGGTGAGAAAACCGGTTTTCTATGTAAAAAAGGCCAGCATGTAGGGTCGACAGTGCCGCTGACATTGTCTCTGTGTCTTTATGGTGGCTCGAGTAAATCTCGCCGTAACTGCCTCCGGAGTTTCTTTGATTTAATAGCTCTTTTTATAACCTTTTATGCTTCTCTGTGTTGCTTTAATGCACCGACAAAGTAAGAAGAGTACTTACAGAATTCAGTTTGGAAACCAACTTTGGTTGTGAAAATATTATAAAATAATTTTAACTAAATTAACGTCCATTACATAAATACAGGGCGTCCCAAAACTATGCGAAATGAAGGAAAAAACCGTAAATATTGTAGATAGGATATTTTGCTGAAAGGAGACTTTATTTTATTTTTAAAACTTAGTAATACTGCATTATAAGAGATTGTAAAAATTACTTGCTTCGTCTGCTTGCTTTTAAGATACATAAGAGGAATTATTATTTTTCGTCCATTGGCATTGACGATTGGCATCATAAAAATACGGGTTGTTTGTTTTTCACATTTGAGTCGGTTCGATTCCCAGACAAAGCAAGTAATGTTTAGGAAATCTTTTAATTCATTACTAACTTTTAAAAATAAAATAAAGTCTCCCATTAACAAAATATCCTATCTACAATTATTTAAGATACTTTCCCTTCATGTCGCATTAGTCTTGGGACGGCCTGTATAGGTTTAAAATGTATGTGCGCAATACCAGTCTCTCAATCGGTGAATGTACTAAATCTAATAATAATATATTAGATAGGAAGTACCTCTGACTCTCCCTTAGATATTCTTAAAGAATCTGGAGTTGAACTAAGAGATCTGTGGGGACATCTACCGTTTTTGGGATCAAAGTCGTGAGGCTGATTCTGTGGGTGATTAGTCGTTTCGCACCACAAGCGATTCGAACCGCGGTGCGAAAAACCCAAGGACTGTTTCTGAATGGGGCTATTCGCGCCGCAGTGGTCACGGCGGTGTGAATCGCCCAAGATTCTTTGGAAATGTATCGTTTCGAACCACGGGAAAAAACGACTCTGTTTCTGAATGGGGCCATTCGCACCGCACAGGTTACGGCGGCGGTGTGAATCGCCCAAGATTCTTTGGAAATGGGTCGTTTCTAACCACGAGAAAAAACGACTATCGAGTCGTTTTTTCGTCTTGAATTGAAATTGAGCATCGTCTCAATTTGTAAGTCCAATTTAGACACGCATCAAAATTTAAGGATTTCAGTTATTTATTTGTACAGTTAAGAAGAAAAACCGGACAAGTGCGAGTTGGACTTAATTTTGTAGCTAAGCTAGGACTTAATGTTGAATGAGAGGTGATTTTTGAAAGACATTAATAAGATGTTTTAAAATCTAAAAACGATGAAATGTTGAGTTATTCAATTGAACATAATGAATATCTGAAATGAATTTGTATTTGTATCTGAATGATTTCATAATCAGCTAAAATCTAATTGAAAATAACAAATTAAATCATTATCAAATTTCATTAATTCATTTCTAACTCATTGAGCTGTAAGTTTATGAGATAAAACCTCCAATGAAACTGATTTTGTAAATTTTGTAAACACCCCAAAAAGATAAAATTATGCAGTAATTATTTTGCTAAGGGAAATTTTCAAACAAAATGTCAAACAATTGTTGTAGAACACAGTTAGTTGTAGGTCTGTTCTACAAATGAAATATTTAAAAGCCCCACTAATCTCTTTGGACGAATTCAGTGCAGGCAATAAAATACCTATCTCATCCTTTATTTAAAGAATTGCCCTCGGTCCATAAATTTGTTAAACGCTGAACCTGAATTCCAGCCACAGAAGGAATAATAGCAAATAAACAAAAACTTTCACTGTTATGATTGTAAATTTTAGTAGATTTGTAAATTTTTCATAATCATAATAATTTATTCATGGTTTCATGTTGTGAAAATAGGTCTTAGACTTAGGTCTCCAGCCACAGAAATGTCCAGGACATGAACCTGGTTAAAGCATTACAATTTACATTTTCTAGTAGCTTCTGCCCACCGTTTTTACGAATATAGTTTTCCTTATATACATCTTTCTATATATACATCTAGATATACATCTAGATATACATCTAGATATACATCTAGATATACATCTTTATTTGAACTTGCTTCATAAATTTTCATTTAAAACGGGATATTTACCATGATTTGTGAGTTTGATTGATTGATATCCCGTTTTTAATGAAAATTATGTTCATAACCATGATAGTTTCAAAAATTATATTGCTTCATAAATGTATTTCTTTAGTCGTGTGAAACGCAAATTTCGCTACAAACAAGTAGCTCGGATTTAAGGGTATGGTTACCTATGAAATTACAGGTATGCCTGAATATATTGTATATTTTATATGTGCTGTATCCCTCAAGTTGACGGACGCAGGACAATGCATCTTAGGGCACGTTCTCATCGCGCTTGACTTGCGAGGCAATGCTTTATCAAAGGTGTTGATGTTTTACTATTATTTTAAACAAAAAAAAACAATAGAATTGGAGATTGCTACTCGCAATGAATGTACACACTCGCTTGTAAAGCCAACATGTCCAATAATAAGAGTGACACCAAAGGGCGGAGAATAACCTCAAAGAGGCAGCTGGCGCGAGCTTTGGAAGAGCTGATGCTGGAAAACCAAACAACCGGAATACTACCGCCGATGTCATATTATAGATTACTAGCTGGTGCCCGCGACTTCGTCTGCGCAGGATTAGTATTTCGAGTAGCTTATACGTGGCGTTGTACATACATATGTGTAACTATAGCGGTTTTGGCAGCGCACGCCAGAATAGCTCGCAGATGGTAGATTTATTCCTACTTACTTGACACTTATCATCATATTTTGGACAATTCAAACAATATCTTTATAAATTGTAGCCTATGTGTTATTTTGATGTTTATGCTATATTATTGTAAAATTTCATTAAAATCCATTCTGTAGTTTTTACGTGAAAGAGTAACAAACATCCATCCATCCATCCATACTACATAATAAAACTTTCGCGTTTATAATATTAGTAAAATTATATACATACCTTAGTTAGATTACAAAACTAGTAACTAGTTTTTAATAAAGACTTTTTAAATAGTAGAGTGACACAGACCAGATTCAGTGCCATTTACTTCTTCAGTGGGATCTCACAGATGTTCGGCATTTTCAATTTTATGCCTCGTTATGCGTAAAAATAGCCTCTCAGCTTCGCTGTTTATCTGCACGTATTATTAGAACAGAGAGTGATAAATTAGGGTTGTTTTTGCATAATGCTCTTTTATTTAATTTTTTCCTTTGGAATTATTGTATTCAAAGATTTTTCAATATAATGATCTTGAATATACCTATGAAAATCGTTTGCACAAGATCCCAGTATTTTAATTTTACTTATTTAGTTAGTAACTGTAAAATGAATATGCAGTATAAGAAGCAGTGCAAAAAGAAAGACATATTATGAGAAGACAAATGGAAATGGATGTGGATGGTTTTAGAAGGAGAGGCAGGCCAAAGAAAAGATGGATGGTTTGTGTGGAAGAAAAACCTGTTGTGCCGACCCCACTTAGCGTTGGATAAGGGCAGGAAGATGATGATGATGATTCAAAAGAATCAGTGCGATTCCGGTAAAAACGTTCACCCAAGTAAGTTTTCTATTTGAAATTCTGTAATACATTCATTCTTCACTAGCGCCATATGCGTGAGTGATAACTTGATGAACGTCAGGCGAAGCTCGTGCTCGAAGTTAGCGCGGATCCATTAGAAACTACTCATGAATTTATTGTTAAGGGGCTGACAACTATCAAACAACTTCTCACTCGCACGTTTTGACATGTTGAAAGATATAAAATAACTAAAAACATTTTCGAAAAATCGCAATCAACCATTTTGTGTGCAATCACATTGCACACAGTTTAGTAAAAATTTCATTTTGATCGACACAAGTTTTCCTACTTCAAAGTTTGCTTATGTACGAAAACTAGTAAAGCAAACTTTTGAGTAGGAAAACATGAATCGATCAAAATGAAATTTTTACTAAACTGTGTGCAATGTGATTGCACACAAGATGTTTGATGGCGATTTTTCAAAAATGAGTTAAGTGATTTTATATCTTTCAACATGTCGAAACGTGCGAGCGAGAGTCACATTAGCTCTTGTCTTCGCCTTAAGAGAATTGACACCCAGTTAGTATTAATAATCTAACTATTTAAATTGAAATAAATTATGTTTATTTTTTTAAAGCTCCTGGTGGGTTCCTGTTTTCGGTCACAAAAACTCGAGCGCTTAGTGCTTACATAATAAACATCATTAAAATAAAGGTAACCCTCTTTATTTATCTAATTGTTATTCCACAAAGAAATATTCACTTTCACGGCTTCAAAGAGGATAGCAATTTTGTAACTTTTCGCGAGTTCCTAATTACAAGCCAAGTTTATTTACAAAGAGAGGCAATGAATAGGCGTTTTTGCGAATTTGTCAGCTTGAATATCAGAATTAATTAGAAGGTCGGCACGATCGCCAGCCTCGCTGTAATTATCGAGAAACACTCCACGCTCATATTTCGTTTTGTCCACGCTTATTTTTAATGCCAGTGCTCTTAAACGCTGAAGGAAAACATTGTGAGGAAACCAGTTAGTATTCTAACAGCGGCGATGGGTTTGCTACCTGTCACGTATGGAATACCAACTACTGCAAAATATGGGTGACAGCCAAATGTAATGTTTTGACGTACCTCTGACTATCCCCCTTAGACGTCCTCAATGAATCTGGACTTGAAGAAAAGATCTGAGGGGATATCTACCGTGCCTGGAGATCAAAGTAGTAAAATGTTTTTTTTTTAATTTATTTTTAAATGTGAGGGTAGTTTTCTAAGGTGAATCGGAGTGCGCTGTGCTTATATACCGTCAATGAACCTTCCTACATAGAAATTGAAGCTTAGCTACCAACGCAAGTGCATGATTATTTATCAAAGGCAAGTGCTGGTAGAGGGCGGTAAGTAGCCGCCCACCTACTCACTTTAATAATATCGTTCTAAGTAAAACGCTGATTGCTTGTTAGAACATAGTGTTGGTCTATTAAATAATGCAGAATTCACGATCATAAAATACCTAAACGTCTTACTTCCTTTCCAACTTGTATGCTCTTTGCGACACAAATGAACTGCTAAATTTGCGACCACGGTGATTGCGTAGGTTTTGGTTAGTCACGAGTTTCTGATCTGTAAGGTCGTGGGTTCGAATCCTGTCGTGTCGTCGAACCAATGTATTATTCTCTTCCAAAAATGTTTGTTCACAATGACAGTGCTCTCAATTGGTGATGGAGAGCACTGGTGGTCTGGTGGTAGCGGTCCCGCCTTCCGATCCTAAGGTCGTGGGTTCGAAACCGATCGTGCACCAATGAGTTTTTCTGTTCAAAAATGTATGTGCATAATGCCAGTACTCTCAAACGGTGAAGGAAAACATCACGAGGAAACCGGCATGTTGTAAAACCTAAAAAGTTCTATAACATGTGTCAAGTGCTCGAAAGGAGCCTATTGAGGCGCACTTAAAATCCTTTGACCACACTGTTTCGAAAGAAACTAGTGCCACGACAAGAGAGAGAGATTTATGAAGGAAAACATCGTGAGTAAGCCAGTTTGTATCCTAGCAGCGGCGATGAGCTTGCAACCTATCACGTATAGCATATCTATAACTAGGCGTGGAGCTATTTCTGATTCTGTACTGTACTATTTTTTTTATACATCTATCTGATGGAACAAGCAGATGGCTCACCTGATGTTAAGTGGTAACCATCACCTATAACAAAGCATTGCCTCGGCTCGAATACGGCATGTACGAGGAACGTGCCTTACGATGCACTGCCCTGCATCCATCAACTTGAGACATACAGATGTTAAGCCTCATGTGCCTGTAATTGCTCCGGCAACCACACTCTTCAAACCGAAACACAGCAACGCTGCTTGGCGGCAGGAAAAGGCGTGATGGTAGTCCTTGCCCGGACGAGCCCTTCACAAAGAGCTCTACTACTCTTAAAACAATACAGTAACACTCTACACAGATGGATTTTTAATCAGATATTTTAACAATGGGTGCGTTTGTCACAAGCCAATTAATGCTCAAATCTTATTTTCGAAAAGACCATTCATTTTCTCCGCTCACTATTCATTAATCGAATCATTTTCCCATCACTCTTATTTTCTGGCAATTAATTATTCGGCGACAAATTATTGTTGCTACACTAATGATTTTTTTGACGAGGGTTCTTTTGTTTGCTAGAAAAATAGCAGAGATTCCACCTTTGTCTTCGTCTTACTAAATACAGCGTTTACGAGGTATGTAGGTACAGTTCCTGTAAAATACATACTTACAACTACATACATACTACTTACAAATACATACTTAGGCATACTCATACTTATTAATTCAGATCATCCATTTGCGTTTTACTTTTATTTTAATGGACCCTGTCTTATAAATTTGATTATGTTTACCTTTTTCTGTTATGCCTACGCTTTTGATTGGTACAACACTGGAGCTTCAATATTGTATTATATTACATTGTAACAAGGATCATACAAAGGAACGGTAGGAACCAAGCCGTAAGTTTTTTGCCTGTTCTTCTAGGCTTTGGTCGCGTGGAACTGGCACCTAGAGTCACCTAGGTTTAAGACGTTTCAAAATGATCGATTTTATTGAATGAATACCTATTGACTTTGACTTTAGCTTTGACCTTACCTTTTTATTATCAACAGATTTAATTTAAAGTTGCGACCATTATTACTTACATCTTCTTGTGTCACTAATAGTTATTTCGAAAAAGTGTGATAAAAAAGTGTGGATTTACTCGTAAGCTCCTTTCTAGCATTTTACCCATGTTTAGAACTTTTTAGGTTCTACAACATACCGGTTTCCTCACGATGTTTTCCTTCACCGTTTGAGAGTACTGGCACTGTGCACATACAATTACTTACTAACGGCTACTCTAAAGCTATAAAACTCACTATTTTTCTATTGTTAGTAGTTACGAAGTTCACCATTTTTATATTGTACCTACTTAAGTAGTTACTTTGTATCATACTTAATAAATATAAATGCAAAGATGGAGTGCGTATGTTTGAATCCATAGCAGCTGAACGGATTTGCATGAAATTTGGAATTTTTGTAGCTCAATTTAGAATCAAATAGAATCTTGACAATAATTATTTATTGTTTTCTTATCTGAAACCAGATTAGTAGAACCGGAAATAATATTTCCATAACAGAAATTTACAACGTACCAATCATTAATTAGTGTTAATGTTCAAAGAGCGACAGCGCGTAAAATGAGATAAAAACATGCTAGTACAGTGTTGTTGGGTGCATCCAAAAATGTAAATTGATTATTGAAAATTAAAAAAGATATTTGAAAAAAGATTATATAGATAATGAAAAAAAAACAGACGCAGTTTCACAACTTTTATTCCCAGTTACAGTAGATATCCCTAGATCTCCTGTGGAATCGATTTCCAGTTGTAAAATGCGTTTTTTTTTAATCCTGTGTAAATGGATTTGAGACATCAGTGTAAGTAGAAAGTGGACATCATGAAATTTCAGTTCGGAGCGAGCCACTAGAATATTATAGATTGTCTAGCAAAAAAGACCACATATTTTTCAGCTTGTTCTTCTTGACTTGTCACTAGTTTCTTTAAAAACAGTGTGGTGAAAGGATTTTAGCCCTCCTTTCGAGCCCATATAATTTTGTAGGTTCTACGACATGCCGGTTTCCTCACGATGTTTTCCTTCACCGTTTGAGAGTACTGGCATTGTGCACATAATTTTTTGAACAGAAAAACTCATTGGTGCACGACCGGTTTCGAACCCACGACCTTAGGATCGGAAGGCGGGACGGTACCACTAGACCACCAGTGCTCTCACGCTCGCTTTTTGAACAACTGATTATGCTAATTGTGATGTATGTCTAGGCTTTCCAAAAATGCAGCAAGTCAACGCGTACTTCATGGATATACCTACTCGTAGAGAGGTAGGTAACCAGATAATGTTTCGTTGTGGTTGCATTCATTTTGTCAGCAGTTGGTCACGCGTGTGCTACCCGCGGGGGTATTCTCAAAGTATAACTTTCGTAACTATCATGGTTGTGAATATATTTTTTATTTAAAACGAGATATTTACCATGATTTGTGACCGGTGATCATGGCGCATGCAACTGTGCCGAAATATCTGGAAACGTATCAATGAAAATTATTCTCAAAGTAGTAAGACCTACAATTTGCATCCCAGCTATGGGGAATGAGCGCTACCGATTTGGTTTTTTGTCATCTTTATGTACTTACACCATTGAAGCAAATAAATGATACATGATTTATAATATAATAGTTTGCTATATAGTAAAATAGAAGAAAAGATATATTTTTAGACATAAAGCTTTTAACACGCAGACAACGACACAAAGGAATAATAGCGAAAGACATTAATTATAGATAATTTTCAACTTACTTATTTCTATGGATGTTTATTATAAGATGTACCTATAGAAAATTAAAAAATACACATCTAATCGATACAGCTCGTTGACATCCTGCTGGGTATTGGCCTCCCTAGACAACACAAAAAAACTAAACCAATTAATAAATTTGACCCAGAATAAAAAAAACTACGAAAAAAAAGTTTAATAAAACGTGATTTAAAAAAGTATTTTGTTCGCCTTGTAGTTCTTAAAAAATAGCAAATACTCTCTCATGCACCATAGATCCTGGAATATTGATGGTGCATAAAACTAAAACAGGATAAATACCTGAGAATTCTCGGTTAGAACACGCCTAATTTGTAACGATTAAGGTCTTATTAGTCACTATGCTTCTCCGTTGAAAAACATGGCTTATCCATCATTCCTTTGCCACAAGGGGCCCGAAGTGAGCTGAGCTTTCGACACGAGATCTCACCACTGCTCTTTATATTTTCTTTATTTCAAATATCGAGTGTTACAAGAATACTCGCCGAGGATGACATTGCTGTGGCCGCGATACGCTCAACCATTTTGAGGCAACGACCCACACAGCCAATATCGCCGGCAAATGTACCACGCTACAGATTCAGCTTTTATTCCCTTTATGGTTCAAAATAAAAATGAATGAAGCTACGATAAACGAATCCTACTTAATAATAATAAATAAATGCGAAATAACCGGATTTCACATCGGATGTTCGGATATATGTGGGTCAATCACGCCCTAACACTAAACTTAAGAGTAGAGCTCTTCCTGAAGGGCTCGTCCGGGGAAGTACTACCACCATGCCTTTTTCTGTCGCCAAGCAGCGTAGCTGTGTTTCGGTTTGAAGAGTGCGGTTGCCGGTGTAATTACAGGCACATGAAGCTTAACATCTGTATGCTTCAAGTTGATGGACGCAAGTGCATCGTATGGCCCGTTCCTATCGTGCGGGACTTACGCGGCAATGGTTACCACTTAAGTGGGCCATCTGCTTGTTCTATCAGCTAGTTATTTAAAAAAAATATATTTATGCCTTAGAATTATGATTTAATATACACCGATATGAGATATAGACTGAGAACAAACATCTTTATGTTCATTACTTATAATGTTTGCACTCAGTGGGAATAAAAAAAAAAAAAATATCAAACCTTAATTGCAAAAAGCAGAGCAGATGCTCGTTTATTTTCATTGATTCATGTCAGTTAATGAACCAAAGCTTATAACAGTCTCTTCGTTTGCAATAGTTTCTTAATGAGTCCAAGTAAAAGCAAGAATATTGTAAAACTATTTAATAAGTAAAGTAGGGCAGCTCATACTGAAACAGTCCATGATCAGATGTAGGTACTACTTGTAGTAGTACATCCCAGTACTACTACAAGTAGTGTCCAACTATCAAACAACTTCTCGCTCGCACGTTTCGACATGTTGAAAGATATAAAATCACTAAATGTGCGAGCGAGAGTCACATTAGCTCGTGTCTTCACCTTAAATTTTAGTTTTTATCTGTGTCAGTCGTTCTCTCTATGTGTAATTATGTGTGTGTTGGATATAAAAATTATTAATTCATTCATCCATTCCCATACCTGTTTCTATCACAAGGCCATGGTGTTCTTATTACCGTATATTACAATTTGATTGTGAGCTGGTGTAATTACAGACTTATGAAATTTAATATCTTTATGTTACAAATTGATGGTAGGTTGGTAACCGCAAGAAGAAGAAAACCCGTTGTAAACCTCCCAATTTTGGCTACCACACTGGAGCTTCATAATTATTATTTTGTAAAAAAGATCATACAAAAACTGTACGAATCGAGCTATAAGTTAGTTGCCCGTTTTTCTAGGCTTGGTCTCGTGGAACTGGCAACTAGATTCATATAGTGATAGATCCTTGTGATTTGACTGAATTAATGCCTTTTGACTTTGACTTTCACTTTGATGGACCAACGACAAAGAATGCGGGAAGGCGCCAAATCGGTCTAACTGACCTAACGACGAAATAACTTAGGAATATTCAAGATAAGGGTGAACAATAATTGGATTATAGCTAAGTGTACTCTACTTTAGACTGCTTCTCAGTGCTTTCCATCACATGAGATGGCAGTCAGTCATTTATTTATTTAATCGTTTGACAATAATAGGCGAAACAAACAAAATATACAAGGTGTTCCAATACTTGTGTTTAAAAACGTCAGGGGGCTAAAGTACCCATCAATATGAATAACTTTTTCTAAGGAACCAACATTTTAACCAAAAAAAAAAACAGCTGATTCATACAAAAGTTCAATACCTATCTGGCTAAAATGTATGAAACAGCTGCTTTTATCGCGTTCACACTGTTGGTTCCTTAGAAAAAGTGTTTCATATTAATGGGTACTTTGGGCCCCTGAAGTTTTAAGCACAAGTATTGGAAGACCTTGTATAAAAACAAAAAACGAAATTAATAAAATATTCTAAACCTAAATATAACAACACTAATCTTCTTGTTCTGGAAATTTATAACAGAAGTCTAGTCTAGTCTATTAAGTCTAGCAGTAAACTTATTCAGGCTACTGCTAGAAGTAGACGTGACGTACTGATAATGACGCCATAGAACGGAGTGTCTCTGGTTTAATTATAGCATTAAGCTGTGGTGTAGGGTTGTAACGCCTGCTATTTTAGGTCACTCGCATTATGTTCTCACCCGCAAAATTTACGATCCAGCGTCGGCAACCAGTAGCTGGAATATAATAAGTTAGATGAGCCCAAGCAGATGCAATGCGGCATGTTCAAAATATGGGTGTATGCTGGTGTAAGCTACGAGATCCTAGAGATATGTTATCTTGTCTTTTTCTTCTTATCGTGTCTCTAGTTTTTTTCGAAACAGTGTGGTGAAAGGATTTTAAGTGCGTCTCAAGAGGCTCCTTTCGAGCACTTGGCACATGTCATAGAACTTTGTAGGTTCTATAACATGCATGCATATATCTTATCTTGTAAGATTTAGATATACTTGCACTTAAACATACGGCTACTGCAAAAATCTGTCAAACGATAAACTATGATTTAACTATTGCCATCTGTACTGTACAGGTTGCTTGGGTACCAAATGAAATACTTAAGTTGGGTTACGTCCGCCTGAGGTGGCGGCTGGAATCGAGTGCCCGCAACAGCGCGTTCTCTCGTCAACCGCCTACCCAGACCGCGCGCATTGTTTATTGTTACTATACACTACATCTACCTTTTACAAAAACAAAATATAAATTTAGGAACTTATTAAGTAGGTAATATTAACTTTATAAAACATATCTAGATCTTAATTAGTTAAGAATCACAGTAAACAATATTCATCAGCAGTTGTACTAGCTTGAAGATATCTTTATACAATTCACTTAGTTTTTAACTATTAGTGGCAGTGATAACGAAGTGCCCAGTTACTAAGTTACAAGTTACTAATAGCCCAATGGCATAAGCTTAAACCTCATTTAATTTCAGGATATAGTAGCCGAAAGGCTATTACAATATTGTAGCGCCGCTAGCGGTCGCATCTCACAACCATGAAACTATAAATAAATCTATCCATCATCTACTTGTATAATTTTCATCAAAACTGTCCTTCCATTTTCTTCAGACCTTCCACTTTCCTTTACCTTTTTTAACTAGATTAGACCTGACAGCCTCTTTTATTTTCTACTACAACAGCTTTTCACTTCTTGTTGATGTTGTGTGGTGCATTATTAAATGTATATAACAACCTTTTCTTTTATCATATTTTTATACTTTTTCACCGATTCCAATTTTACTTTCTGTAGCACACCTTCTAATGACGTCAAAACGAAATGTCAGCATACTCTTGGTAGTGGGATAGTTCTGTCGGTCTGGTCAAAGTTTTTCCGTTCTGAGTTCGCACAGTCGACAAGAGACTCGTGAAAGCAAAGGTAATGCTATTTATTTTGATATTGCTAGTGAAGCAATAGCACACCTAAAAGTAAATCGTTTAGTTAAACCTATAAGTTCATGGAAAACCTGCATCAAACTCTCCACCATCGTAGTTGGTACAATTTTTTTTTTTTGATGCCGCCCCTTTCTTGCTTTTGTAAATATGTGACACTTTAGTTTTTTTTGCTTTTACTTTCAGTATCTTAGACTAAAAATTTCTCTATCTAGTAATCGTTATAATATCTTTTAGTTTTTCCGAAAATGTGAATTTAGCATAAAGGAGCTGTTTCATCAATCTATGGAGCCGGGGTTGGGTCTGTGTACAGTATATATAATTATCGCTTAGCAATATAGTAACTGTTTTATGTGCTTATTTGATTTATTTTTACTTCGATTTCTTGCTCATCAAGATTTTCTTGGTCAAGGAGAGCAATGCACTACGGACGGACTGACATGCGTGAATTTCATTTTGACAACTGTTGTATAAGTCAAGCTTGAGAGTAAAAGTCATAACCGTCAAAAAAACAACAAATCTGTCAAAAAAAATTAAATATTGCAATGCGTCATATCAAACGTCATTGCAAACGTCAATTACAGACTGCCATGGTGGCTCTTAAAATGTGCACATAGTAAGAAATTCGAACAGATTAACATTTAGTGATG
Source organism: Chloroclysta siterata (assembly GCA_932294275.1). Taxonomy (NCBI): domain Eukaryota; kingdom Metazoa; phylum Arthropoda; class Insecta; order Lepidoptera; family Geometridae; genus Chloroclysta; species Chloroclysta siterata. Next base: position 7,722,806 of record OW028588.1, read on the forward strand.
ACAACTTTATTAGCATACATAATGAAATTGCATTTGAATCACTTTTATTATTTTTTTTCTATATGGGGTACATAGACCAGACCCATAATAACATTTGTTCTTTAGGAGTATCATTTTTGTTTAAGTTTCTATTGTTAATATTACAGGCATCAATCTTTTCCGTAAAATTTATGTGTTTGCATTAAACCACTCTTATTTATGAGTAACAAAGTTCCATTTTATAGAATGCAATATTGCATCAACTTCAAGTCCAAGGAGAATATTAAAATCAGCAAGGTTTACTGACTCCCCATTTAATACAGTATTGGTTAGTTGTAGAACGACGTTTGCAAGGTAGGTAAATTTAATTCAATTCATTTTCCTAACATTCACAAAATCATTAACAAATAACGGATGAGCCAGTTAAGTATTTTTTTCCTTGAGACTTGACAAGCAGACGGCCCACCTGCTTTCAAGAGGGACTTCTCACCGCCATCAAATGTTAGGACTCTATTCGTTTGGTAAAACTGTATCTAAGGTCAATGGCCTGGTTTAGGATGCTATAATGTTTTAGTTTCACTAACCAACATAGTCAGTTTTTTTTTCCGACAATTCGCAATAATTTCCAATTCTTTTTGTAGTGTTCAAACATCATATTATACCAACATATTACCGACATACCAACAGTCGTTTATTGACCTCTGTTAAATCCAAGCAGATGGCTAGGTATGGTGTACAACACAATGTTATAATCTCATACTCGTAAGAGGTAATAAATTAAAACCACCATTTATGATTGGTTTTTTCATTAGCACAGGTAGCATGTTTTTTAGTTTTATGTCAAACTCAATATCGAAAAGTATTTAGGTATTTAATTGGATCATATGGATTACTTTGAAAGCTATGTGAATCCAGTCAGTACGTCAGTTCCACGCAAGGCCTAGAAGAACAGGCAACAAAGTTAAGGCTTTGTTCTTACTGATTTTTTGTGTGTTACTTAATACTTAATAATGAATTATCTTATCAGTGAATGAATGATCAATCCTTGATGCCGATTACATATCATGCCAAAACTTCAGCTCGATCGTTGCAGAACACCTTGCGTCTTTGAAGCGTACACAAACCAACATAACATTTCTATATATATAGATTTATTTTCATCCCCATAATAGTACATCAAAATACATTGCAAAATGTCTCTCTTGAAAAATACTCGTTTAGCTTGGTTAGGTATTGCAACACCCGACTCAGCTGTTACTTATATGCGTACCCGCAAATATTATGAGGTCGGTAGGTATATGTACCGAGCTTATTGTACCGTGATTCCACCCATGCCAAAACATCGTTGTCCGCTGACTCAGTAATATACATTCCGATCAGATACAACTGAAGCGCCCTTTTACATTTCTTCCAACTTCTAAAGCTGACTCACTCCAACAATCTAGACTATAATGGAGATAAGTAGGTAAAGGCTCTAATGGGGGTTTCTGATACATGTTCATTTTCTGTCATCATTTAGTGATAGAACTGTGTGGAATGTCCATCATTATTTATCATATCATATCATTTCTAATTGGGCTACTTAAAGATAGTAATTCCCTTTTAGGTACTGGTCAGATTTATCAAAACTACCGTTTAAAAAACATAATTCTGATGCTTTTCAACGTATTCTCAAACTGTCAATTTGTTAAAACTTTAGGTACCATTCAGTTTTTCCAAACTACCCTTTAAAATTCATAATTCAGATACTATTCAACGTATTCACAAACTGTAATTTTGTAAGAACTTTAGGTAGCGTTCGGATTTTCCAAACTACCCTTGAAAATTAATAATTCAGATACTATTCAACGTATTCTGAAACTGTCATTTTGTAACAACGTTTAGGTAACGTTCAGATTTTTCCAAACTACCCTTTAAACTTTTTAATTCAGATACTACGTTTTCTTAAACTATCATTTGCTTTAACAACTTTTAAGTACCGTTCAGATTTCTTCAACCTGTCTCTTGAAAACATAAATCTGATACCGTTCAACATTTTGTCAAACTATCAAATTATAACAACATTTAGGTACCGTTCAGATTTCTCCAAACTACCTCTTGATTCTGATACCGTTCAACATTTTGTTAAACTATCAATTTTAACAACATTTAGGTACCGTTCAGATTTCTCCAAACTACCTCTTGATTCTGATACCGTTCAACATTTTGTCAAACTATCAATTTTAACAACATTTAGGTACCGTTCAGATTTCTCCAAACTACCTCTTGATTCTGATACCGTTCAACATTTTGTCAAACTATCTCTTGTATATAACAACATTTAGGTAACGTTTAGATTTCTCTAAACTACCTCTTTGTTCTGATACCGTTCAAAATTTTATCAAACTATCAATTGTAACAGCAATTTTATAGGTACTATCGTTTGTTATATCAAACTACCTCTCCAGTGGAACCTTATAAGTTCTTAGTTCTCGACATTAAAATAGGCACAAATAGTACTTTCTAGAACTACGCAATTTAGCAAAAGTAAATTCGCTCACTTAGGTAACATTCACACATTTTACTCAGTGTATTAGTGTTGGTAGTTATTTACTTGTGCAATTTTTTTTTTTCAATAAACAGAATATATCTGAGTATTTCTGTAACTGGTTTATAAGTATAGAGTATTTATGTATTTGTCAACAATTAACTTGATGTTACACTGTTTTTTGTATGCGAGTACTAATGTTTACTTTCTGCAAACGCAACGGCGACAGGCCTGTTTGTAGGTACAATCCGTGATAAAAACCAACATTGTCCCATAAAGTACGAACATCAAAAAGTCGGTAGCGTATTGATTTTAATTTTGTTAAATATTTTACCCGAACAAGTGGGTAGTACTTGCTACTTGTACATAAATTGATGTTGTTTTATCTTACTTCATAAACGAATGTTATGAAAGTTAACCCAGCCGAAAAAAGGTTACTACGTCTGCCAACTCAGGTGTTTCGTAACTAGGTACGTAAGTTCTATAAAAATGCATTAGCTAGCGTTCGTTTGCAGAACAAAACCGACTCATTTACTCTTTTTACACTTTTTTTTTTGTATTTTTTTTTGGTACTTACTGTAATGGTTTTGAGCACTGGCAGGGTCGCCACTTGTACTGTACAGGTTGCTTGGGTACCAAATGAAATACTTAAGTTGGGTTACGTCCGCCTGAGGTGGCGGCTGGAATCGAGTGCCCGCAACAGCGCGTTCTCTCGTCAACCGCCTACCCAGACCGCGCGCATTGTTTATTGTTACTATACACTACACCATCTCTTACCAATGCGTAATGGCAACAGAGACAGCGCTAATTTTAGGCATTATTTAAATTTAAGCACCATTTTATAGTATGAGGGATAAATTCTAGAAAGCATAGCAATAAAAATCCAATACTTCGATAGTTGTATTGAATCTTTCGTTTCTGTACTCAAAAGATAGTAGATAAAAAGATAATAGGGATCTTAATTAGGGAGTGAGGGTTCTCAGGATAGTTTCGTTACTATGATACCTAGTATTTGTGCTAGAGACAGTAAATTGTATGTGAGCGTATTGGCCTATTGACTTGCCATGACAAACAGCTAGGCATGCATTGCATTAATGAGCGTCCGAACGTCCTGAGTAGCTGCCAGCGAATTAATCTGTCGAGAATAATTTATGAGGAATAATGGATGTGGTTTTGAAATACTATAGCCATTTACGGCCACTGGCGGACGGCACTGTAGATAAATTAAATTTGTCAATATTTTTAGTGTCATATCTAATTGAAATTAATATATCCGTAACACAGGCTCGACCAAGCACGGCTGCTAAAGTACCTTTTGTATGAATTAAATAGCTGGGTGTCCTTAATTTTTTTTATTGTTATTTTATTATTTCACTAATGTATAAAGTATTATCCGTCACAATGTATGTGAAAATTATATGTATATTCAAATTATACAAATAAACAACTGTCTCCAAGCAGTAATATTACTGCAATTTCGAAACAAACACACAAAAAAGGCTAGCTTTTTTGTAGATTCTGTTGAACTTCATCATTTTCCCGGGGGAATGTTAGGAGGAAAACATTTACTAAAAAAACTTCACTCAATGTAAAAAGTACATTATTCTCGAGTAGAGGAAATCCTTAAATTGATCACTGCCTCCACCAAGAACAGAAAGGTCGTTTATGACCTCAAATAAAGCTTTATGCAGGCTAAAAATGCTGTAATTATTTGTACCTATATTCAAGTAGTGACATGGATCTATAGCCACGAAATGGGATACAATAAAACAACCCAGTTAAATTAATAAAATAATAAATGATGAACGTAACTTAAGCCAGAATGTATAAGTATTAAAAAGGAATTTTAAAGCCCGTTCAATTTTAAAATTGTAAGACTCTAAATACAACGTTATTCAAAACAATAAAATTTTATAATCGTAGTACATACAACTTTGTATTATCTCGAAAGGAATAGATAATATAACACTTCAAAACAACTGATTTCAGAGGGGTTTTCGGGAATAACACGGTATTTTTTCATGGAAATAACACAAACTTTCCAAAACAGTGGAACACAATACGTTGCCAATTATGTAGATTAAGACCCTTTGCATGCTATACATATTTCTGAATATTTCGTCGTATGTATTTCCGCTGTCTTTAGATTACAGGAAGTCGAAATGATGTATTGTCGTCGTATATGCATATTTCAATCGGTATATTCGCACCACGAAGCAACCGCACGCCTCTGGCGACATAGTAATCTGTCAGCTGCCAGCAGTCAGCGGTTACCATCCAATGCTGATTTACATCAGCCCAGTGTTTAAGTCCAGTCCAGTGCATTTGAGTTGGGCTTGTACACGTTTCAATCGAGTTCATCTTCGTGCTACCTCAGCTTCTTCTCTTTTGGCTACTGTGGCTGTTGTCACAATTTTGGCAATGTTCATTTATGCTAGTTTCATAAACTTAAGGAGAGATAGTGAATGAGAATTTGGCCGGTATTATAATAATATTATACCTCGGTGCTCTCATAATAATTCCAAAAAAAGAAACGATTTTTCTGAGACAATAGCATGATTATAATTAAAAAACTTGCGTTGACTCGACTAAACTTAGATAGAGAGTAGCTTTATATTGCTGACTGTAATGTCAAAATGTGCTTGTTCCATCAGCAGTAGAAAAAAGAACTATATTTTATACCATGATATCTAGGGAAATGAGTTCAGACTGTGACAGACAGACAGACATACCAGTTCACAGTCCTTGCAATAAGTGGCCCGTTGGCTATTACCATAACATAATCATCAAACAAACAATCCAACGCTTGGATCCAAGCACACTGGATCCGAATACTAGATCCAAGTAAATAAAGCAGCAAATGTTGCGTGCTCGTAGACATAGATATACATTGAACGCATGCAATCATTCGGATATTCCATTCAGTTTCTAAGACGGTGAGCAAATCAGAAAACAGTTAGAATCTAGGAACGTGCACAAGGGGAGATGATGTTGTTTATGTTGCTTTTCAAGTGTGTTGGTGCACGTGTACTGCTTCCATTCACTGGGAAAATGGACGGCTCACCTAGATAGGTGAATTGTGAAGGTGCTACTCAGCAAATACATCTGAACTAAGAGACTTGTCTATGTATTGGGTTTTGATGTGGACTACTTTTACTTTGTGTCTATCACGACAGCAACGAAAACTCCTTAGCAAAACGAAATTAAACTTAGTTTATATTTTTAGACAGTCTTCATAGCTCAGTTAGTAGTAGCTCTGCCTTCTGTGCCGTAGGCCGTGGGTTCAATTCCCACCGAGAACATTTGTGTGATGAACATAGATGTTTGTTCTCTATCTGGGTGTGATTATATATTATAAGTATGTATTTACAAAAAAAAGTATATATGAATTATATCAGCTATTTGGTTCCCATATATTACAAGCTTTGGTTTAGTTTTGGGCTAGATTTTGTTGTGTGGAAAGTCCATCAGTATTTGTTTATTTATATTTCTTTTTAAGCATTAAATTTTGAATATGTTGCGAGACCCAAATCAAAATCACGTATTTTATTAAATTTGCTTGTGATACTCAATAGGCCAAATATTACCAAAACTATCAACAAGTAGAAAATAACATCATCAGTTTGAATAGTCCCCTATTCACTCTATGCGTTTCCTTGGGATTAACGAATTTGAGCCTTCTCCATCCACGAATTTCCTGCAATCCACACATAAGGACGTTTTTTCATTAATTTTTGATAAATTAGTTATTTATCCGCTCAAAACTTAATGCAAAACACAAACCTATCATAATAGCTTACCCGTCGTCCGTCGCCTTGAGATACTGCAAAACTTTCCCGTACTATAGGCCACAGGACTGCAGTTATGGGTCGTCTACTTTATTGCGGAAGGGAGTTCTACCGTGTGCCTATATTTAAGGTTCTGTAAGTTTGTATATTAATAAATAAATGAAACATACCTAGATGATGGTGGACTTTCCATACAGCACAAACTAAGCAAAGCTTGTAATATAGGAACCAAGTAGCTAATATAACACTTATATCCTTTTTTTGTAAATACAAACTTAAATATATACACGCAGACAGAGAACAAATATATATGTTCATTACACAAATGTTGGTTCTCAGTGGGGATCGAACCCACGCTTTGTAGCGCTGAAGAAAAGCTACCAACTGAGTTATGAGGCCTGTTTAAGTATGTTTAATAAAGTTTTCATAAATACTGACCTCAACTAGAACCACCAAGCTAATGGGTGGATCAAGTTGAGGCTGATTGACTAAACGAAAGTTCACCTACCCCTTGACAGTCGGTTAAACCTTATTCTGATGTTAATGATGAGATGTTTTTGATCATACCTACTAGAATAACCCATGGATACAGTTTACTGTTTGTTTAAACTAGTCAAAATAAACAGGATATTACTTTATTGTACACGGAAATATGGAAACAAAAAAGTATTTTGAAAACTAGGTCACTCTTTCAGACAACATTTGCATAGACAAAAACACGTTGCATAAAAATAAAAAAAACAATATATATAATTATAATAATGCAGAACATATGAGTACCCACAGGATAAGCATTTAAATAAAACTGGTTTGTGTTGCTCCAATTGAAAATCAACGAATAGAGGGTATGAAATCATTAAATACCTTGAAAACGTAACGTAATAAACAAAATACTCAATTTCATGATGCGGATATTTTAACCCAAAGTCTAGTTATTTTTTTTTCATTTACTTTGGTAATTTGTATGCATTCTATCTAACAAGATGCTTGCAAGATAGTTTGGTGAGAAGAGGGTGCCTCCAAAGTCTCGAATTTCGGAAATTCAACTTCCATGGAATGAGTAGTTGAGAAGTTTGCAAGGAAATATCTCAGACAGAATTCACCGTAGTTTTACTGGTTAAAGCAATAAAATTATAAATTTCACTAGGTTTGAAAACTTGGGACAGACTTTTAAAACGGAAAACTGTTGAATAGCGTTGCTGTGTTTTGGTTTGATGGGTGTGGTTGCCGGTAAAATACAGGCATATGAGGCTTAACATCTGTATGCCTCAAGTTGATGGACGTAGGGCAGTACATCTGAGAGCACGTTCTTATCGAGCGTGACTTACGAGGCAATACTTCGTTATAGGTGATGGTTACCATTTAACCCAGGTGGGCCGTATGCTTGTTCGTATATTAGTAGTAAGGGAGAGTTAGGAATAGAAGATCAAGTGTTCTAAAATCCAGCTCATCTTACCTGACTTTCGGATCTAAAACCCGTCAGAGTCGGTCCCTCAAGTATCCATACTCCTCTTTATTTTTCACGCTGTATACCAGCGATATCCCTCGCAGCCATCAGGTGGTAACAGCCCGAGGCTACCTACTGACACTCGATTCCCAATATCGATTTGGTTGGAGTTTTGAATTGTGTCTGTGTAGCGTCCTCTCAAAATGTGGTCCAAATCAAGATTGGGATTGGAATTGAGTGACAGTACTAGTCAAGTCAGTTTGATTGGAATGTCAATTGGATGTAACTTGCAAAAAGCTTGCGATGCAATAGTGCATGGTTCATTGCAAAGCGGATTGAGGTACACGCGATGAGTGTCACTAAGTAATTATTACTTAGGCCTATCTTTCCTAGAACCATCACCCACATTGACAAACCCATTCTCTAGTCAAAGTCAGCCCATTACTTAAGCGTGATCCTTGAATCTCGACCGTCTTTTATTGAACAAGTTCATCGATACGTAACCAGCCGCCTACACCCACTTTTATTCAAAAAGAGCAAAATCTCACATTAAATTGAGGTGACTCTATAAATATCCCAGAATACCCCGGTTAAACTTTCAGAAATTGTCACACGGTTATACCAGCATTACTAGCAACAGATGGCCCATTAGATGTTAAGTTGTAACTATCACCTATAACAAAGCATTGCCTCGTAAGTCACGCACGATAGGAATGTGCCCTAAGATGCACTACCCTGCGTCCATCAGTACCTTTAATTCATCGGCAACCACACCCTTCCAACCTACACACAGCGTTGCTGCTTAGTGGAAGGCATGGTGGTATTTCTACGAACGAGCCAGCAGAAAATGAAAAGTAGAAAATAAGTTCTAAGGCAAGGTTCTGGCCTCTCAATCTAAACTACAACGTTGATCCAGGCGTACCGGCGTTCCAGGCGTTCTGTGGTGTGTAAAAAAAGGCATGTGCGCTTTCCTCCCGAGTTAAAATAATCTAAAATGACAAATTTCTTTTTTTTACTAGAAAACAAAAAGTTAGAAGACTAGAGTGACATTCCCCGATGGGCGAGATCGCACGCAGTCGACCTACTTCCAGCCGCAGCCTCATTGCCTGTCGAGATTTAATTAGACGTGTGCTCGATCTCGATCGCATCGCTATGGGAGACGTTTCTAACTGGAGTGGAAAACTTTTGTACTTTCTAATGTTTTTTTCTCTCTAAATGGACTGATGGATGTCGTCGCCGGTATGTACCGAAGAAGCGTTGGCGAGATGGCTTTGGAATTCCACAAAGATAAGCCGAATTAAACTCGAGGATGAGACACGTGGAAGGAGAATGTGACAAGATGACCTTGGAAGTCTTCTGCAAAGATAATCCAAATTTAGCACGAGACTGAGATAAGTGGAAGAAAAATTAACAGATTTTTATCTACATTTCTACGATCCCAATTGAATGCATACGAGGTATCGTATAATAGTATCAAAAAAAAAAACAAAAAAAAAGTATTGAGATACGATGAAACAGATTGAAAAACGATGTTAAACGCAGGAGTTAGAAAACTGTGTCGCGAATATCAACACCCTCCGCAATCGTATCAAAAAATAAACACATTTTTGTAATCTGTAACCACCAGTGAAAAAGTTGTACAGCCCATATATTCCCATTAGCAATACACAACGGCAATAACTCTCTAGAACACTCGTGGTTGCCTTTATTCTGTCATTATCGGTTGTAGGGCACTATAATATGAAACTATATTTCACTACGTGTACCGCAGATTCACCGATTCAGAGGTTAACGTGCGCTTTAAATTTCACTACATAAAACTTTATAGTAGCAAACATAGTTGTGGCTTACTTCTTTAAACTGAAACTGAAACAGCTTCACGACTTTAATACACGCTGTTAGAGTACTAACTGGTTTCCTCACGATGTTTTCCATCACCGTTTAAGAGCACTGGCATTGCGCACATAAATTTTTCGATAGGAAAAATCCATTGGTGCACGACCGGATTCGATCCTGCGACCTTACGATCGGAAGGCGGGGTCAATCCCACTAGACCCCCGGTGCTCTTAAAATATAAATAAATATTGGTGGACATTCCACACAGCATTATCTTGCCCCAAACTAGGCCAAAGCTTGTGATATGGGAACCAGATAGATGATATACTACTTATATACTTTTTTTTGTAAATACATACTTATACTCTATGCAGTTAAATTGAAACGTTTGTGTTGGTCATTTTTTTTATACAACTTGCTGATGTAACAGGCAGACGGCCCACCTGATGTTAAGTGGTAACCATCACCTATAACAAACCATTGCCTCGTAAGTCACGCACGATAGGAACGTGCCCTACGATGCAATACCCTGCGTGCATCAACTTGAGCTTGTTTTTGGTTTGAAAAGTTTTAAAATATTAATTACATTGGTATGGATTATAAATACATTATCTATTATGAAGCGAAAGTGCATTATAGAAGCTGACAAGCAGCGTTGCTGTGTTTTGGTTAAAGTGTGGTTGCCGGTAAAAAGACAGGCAAATAAGGCTTATTATATGTATGCCTCAAGTTGATGGACGCAGGGCAATGCATCGTAGAGCATATCCTTGCCATAGCAATGCAGATAGTATAAAGAAAACACACGAGAACAGTTTGACTAGGGATTACCTTGACTGAAAAGTATTTATACACGGTGTAAAAAACCACTCCCGAAAACTTCAGGGAGCTAAAGTGATGGTATTGATGGGTATCAATATGAATAACTTTTTCTTAAGGAACCAACACTCGAAAAAAAAAACAGCTGTTTCATACATTTTAGCCAGGTAAGTATTGAACTGTTGCATGAAGCAGCTGTTTTTTTTTCGCCGTGATATAGGTGATATATAGGTATATAGGTTTTATAGGTGATGGTTACCATTTAACATCAGGTGGGCCATCTGCTTGTTTCATCAAATAGTAGTATAAAAAAAACATAATAATAATTATTATTAAAATTTCAACGAAATTTCCAAATGGTGTCCCACGGCCTGGAGGGTTATTTAGCCAATAGCCTTTGACCGGATCGGGCGGACAGGCGAAGTAGTTTGAACTAGCCGCAATGAAATGCTAACCGTTTTGATCCGTGGCGTGCCCAAAATATTGTTTAACGTGCCATCATTAGCACGCGTGCCATTGAATAGAATAGAATAGAATCAGTTTTATTTGCAACACACAATAAAAAATATATACATATAAAACAGTTTTTTTTTAATCTAAAGGAACCTACATATTATACGACAGATAAATAATAATATATAGCGATACAAAAATTGGTTCGCCATCCCTGCAATAGGCGATTTTATAGAAAGCAATCTCTTACAGATATCCCTGGTCTAGTGGTAGCAACCCCGCCTTCCGATCCTAAGGTCGTTGTTTCAAAATCAGTAGTGCACCAATATTTTGTGAACACCAAAAATGTATGTGCACAGTAAAAATACATGAGCACAATTCACATAAATTTAGGTACACTCTCAAACGATGAATGAAAATATCGCGAGGAAACCGAATGTCGTAGAACCTAAAGTTCTAACATGACGTCAAGTGCTCGAAAGGAGTCTCTTTGAGGCGTACTTAAAACCCTTTCACCACACTGTTTCAAAAGTTATTGAATGCTCTGCTATAAATTTGAAAGCACACAAACTTATAGTGCTTTGCATTTATCGACCGCCGAGGTGCAACAAGTTGCTAATTGATGAGTTTTTTTCAAAGCTTAATGAAATTCTTATAAAATATACCCTTGATATGAATTATAAAATCATAATATGTGGTGATTTTAATATAGATATGTTGCAATTGAACAAAACTACTACATGTTTCCGAAATCTACTAGCAAATTACAATCTGCGGTTACAATTCAATCAAGTAACCCGATCAGAAAGTAATACAGGCATTGATAATATAGCTCATAATATTCGAGGCACTAGTGGAGAAATAGTGGACCTTGCACTTTCTGACCACTTAGCTCAAATAGTAAAAGTTCCTGTCAAAAAAACCTGTACTTTAAAATATTGGTATACTTTAACGCGTGATTTCAGTGATGAAAATCGTAAAAAATTCAAAGATTGTATCAGTAACTTGACATTCCATGATATTTCAAATACCAATGATCCAGACAGAGCATTTGGGTTATTCCATGACACATTTTTATTGTTCTACGATTTATGTTTTCCGAGAATAAAGGTAAAAATTCCAACTCAGAAAAAACCCAAATGGATTTCTAAGGGCATAAAATTATGTAGTAAGAAGCAGCGAGCTTTATTATGGAAGTATAGAATATGTCGTAAGAAATCCCATAAAGACACTTTGGCTACTTATACTAAAAGATATAACAAAATTATAAAATTAACTCAAATGTCACACAACGAAAATTATATAAAAAAAGCCATTAACAAATCTAAAGCAACGTGGAACATCATTAACAAATATAATTGTAACCAACCCCGTGAAAACATAACAACATTAAACATAAATGGTAATGACGTAACCAATCCGAATGATATAGCAACTGCATTTAACAATTACTTTATTGACATCGTAAAACTTAATGCACATTCGAACATTTCTTATAATATGAACTTTAATAACCTTAATTCTATTTTTTTGACTCCTATTGTACCTCACGACATTCACAATATAATAAATTCATTAAAAAATACTAGTAGCGTAGGATTTGATGGCATAACGACTAAAATTATTAAAGACGTAGCGTTGTACATATCACCTATTTTGTGTAACATTATAAATAACTGTTTAGAGAATGGTGTTTTTCCGAATAAGCTTAAAACGACAATCATTAAACCGTTACACAAAAAAGGACCACGAGATGAAGTGGGAAATTACAGACCGGTAGCTCTTATTCCAGTACTTTCCAAAATATTTGAAAAAGTTATATACAACAAGCTCTATAATTACTTAGAAGATAAAAATATTTTAAGCAATAACCAGTATGGTTTTAGGAAAGGTCGGTCCATCAATATAGCCATCTATGACTTTCTTTACCAGATCATGACCAATAGGGATAAAAATAAAACTGCTATTGCTTTATACATGGATATGACTAAAGCTTTTGACCATGTTAATCATGATACACTATTGTACAAGCTTGATATCTATGGAGTCAGAGGTAATGCAAACAAATTAATAAAATCTTATCTTAGTAACCGGTGTCAGATGACTCAAGTTAATAAAATCTGTTTAAAAACACACATTGATACCGCGTATGAATCAAATGCCAGAAGAGTGTGCCATGGTGTTCCCCAAGGAAGTGTCTTAGGGCCGCTCTTATTTTTAATTTATATCAATGACATACCGCAAGTAACCGATCATTCTATGACACTTTTTGCTGATGACAGCACGGTTTTATTCATAAATGACAAAACACATAATTTTGAATTTGACATTAACTCCACTTTGACATCTATAATTTATTGGTTATCTCTTAATAATTTGAATATAAACTTGACAAAAACTTTTATTATGAATTTTAAGCAAAAAAACAATACTAAACTTGACATTGATATAAACTATTTAGGAACTACAGTTAACGAAGTTGATAAAAACAAATTTTTAGGACTCATTATCGATAATAAATTAAATTGGAAATTACATATTGCTGAAATCTGTAAGCGATTGAAACAATTTTCCTATGCTCTCTATAAGTTACAAAAAGTTACAAATATGTCTGCCCTTCTTACTGCCTACCACGGTCATGTATCGTCGGTTTTGCGATATGGCACGATATTTTGGGGTAACTCGGCTAACAAGCTTAATGTCTTTAAGGCACAAAAACGCTGTCTTCGCGCTATTTGCGGTCTTCATAGGTTAGACAGCTGCAAGGATCATTTTATTAAACTAAAATTACTTACTTTTCCATCGATTTACATTTATGAAGTAGCTGTTTTTGTTAAATGCAATCCTAAATTATTTTTGGAGTTTGCGACCGGAAGCCGCTTGGAGGGAAATCTTCGTAATGTACCATGTAGAACACATTTATTACGCATGAGTGTATTTTGCATGGCTCCTATAATATACAACAAAATTCCAATATCTGTTCGCCGGCTGTCCACTACCGAATTTAAAACTAAATTAAAAAATATATTGATAAATAAAGCCATCTATAGCGTCAATGAATTTTTGTCTGACTGAATTATTATTATTTTTATTAACTTTCTTTCTTATTTGACTTTTTTCCATTTAATTTTGATTTGTTATGTATTATTTATTTGATTTGAATTTTATTATGAATTATTTAATGTTCCCAATTACTATTTTTATAAATGATTTAATGTAAAATTTGTAAATTAGTTTGTAAGAAAATGCTTTGTATGCCTAATGGTAGAATCTAGTGTTCATCTCTAACCATGACATCTGTTTTTATAAACCTACCTAGATTCACAGAGAATAAATGATTTATGATTTATGATTTATGATTTATGAAAGAACTAGTGACACAAGAAGAAGAAGACCAGACATCCCTTAGATAAAAACAAATTATAAACATAGTAAGGGATATTTGGCAGTCTTATTTATTTTAAAAAAATGTGGGTATGTGCCAAATATAATATTTCGACGTACCTCTGACAGACCACCAACGTCTTTAAAGAATCTGGAGTTAGTACTTGGGTACTAAGAGATCGCGAGAGAGTCGCGAGGATCTGGCGGTAGATTCACCTAGTATATAAGATTTTTCATCACTTTGAAAAATGTTTTGTGATTGTACTGAATAAAGACCGTTTACCTTATTACCTGAATTATTTTGATTTTGATTTTGATTTAAATCCAAGCCTCAAATCATAATTATGGATCAGAACCAGTTTTAAGCCTTAAACATAAATAACCTTTAGCGATGACAATGCTGCTGGATACCTTTATTGGCTCGGCAAATGACCATGCAATATTCATAGAATATTCAGTAGCTTATGCATTTTTAAACCGTTTTCGAACGTGGCCTACGTTAACTACGTAATGAACAGAAAATAGTTTCGATGTACTCACTAAATAGTAATAATAGTTAGTAATAGTTGCAATAACTTAATAGTTGCAAAACTTAATAGTTGCAATAACTTAATAGTTGCAATAACTTAATAGTTGCAATAGTGAGTACATCGAAACTATTAGGAAATATTTATTTGATGAAATATTTCCTAATGCATACTGTGTCTTTTTCCCCCATTAATACCCTCCACGGGAAAAATATCCCTGGGGAAATTCCCCATTAAGTCCAGCACGTACACCAAGTTAAGTCAAAGAGTAAGTCACATAAAGTCAAGTGACTGATCGATCACAAATATAATTTAAAAAAAATGCCCATCACTGCATTACCCTATCAACGTTGTCCAATGCTGCTGATCATGGTATAGACCTTTCCCATATTTGGGGGGGTCTACCGTATTCACCACGTTTGGCAGGAAAATAGTGACTGAAGTTTTTAATATACACACAGTTCAACAAAAATATCATTGTAGTCAACAAGTTTTCCTACTAAAATGTTTGCATAACACTCTTTTTTTTATATGCACACAAGTTATTATACTTATATAATATCGCACGATTATCATACGAAAACTAGTCAAGTAAACTTTTGAATAGGAGAATCGATTGTATCGATATTTTGTATCGATCAAAAATGTGATTGCACACAAAACGGTTGCTTGCGATTTTTCGAAAATGAGATAAGTTATTTTATATCTTTCAACAAGTCGGAACGTGCGAGCGAGAGGTACATTATATTTATTGTACCTATATTTAATTTCGTATTTTTTAAATCACGCCGCAACGGATAAATTGATTTACAGCAATCACAAACAGACCTCGTTGTTGTCAACTTTACACAATGCAAACCAGTAATCAAAAAATGTATTCATTCATACCTATTTACTTCTCCAAACCTGCCGCTTTACTGCGAAACCGAAGCAAGATGAACGTCAAACCTTTCGTGTAATTTTTCACAAAACTAGGAATACTTAAGAGGCTGATAACCATCAAGCAGCTGCTCGCGCGCACATTAGAAATTTTGAAGATGTAAAATTACTGAATGTTGCCATGAAAAATCGTCTTTGAGAATATGATTACAAGGTTCGTATCGTACATCATTCAGGAAAAATTATCATTTTAAAACAAGTTTTCAAATTTTTTTTTTAATTTCCGTTCTTAATAAGTACTTACTTTTCATTCAGTGATTTTATATCTTCAAACATTTTAAATCGTCAAGCGAGAATTTAATTTACAGTTTTCTGCGCCTGAAGGCCGCTTGCACAAAAATCACTGATCGTTTTAGCGAGCCACCAATCGCATTAAGGAAGCTACTTGCACAAGAAAAATAAGCCGCTAATCATCATTAGCGTACTGTCTCACAATGGAAATGATATTTTCGATAATTCTGTTTTGTTTAATAAACGCAAACTAAATCAAATCACAAATAGCCTATCCTCCATTTTCTGATTCGAGTGCTTACAAAGATAGCAAAAATTATCACCGAAATTGCAACATAGCCGAAAAGTCGGTAAAACAAATTATAAGGTAATTCGTGAGGAAACCGGCATGTCGTAGAACCTAAAAAGTTTTATAGCATGAGCCTCTTGAGGCGCACTTAAAATCCTTTCACCACACTGTTTCGAAAGAAACTAGTGACACGACAAGAAGAAGGTGATAAATAACCGTGTAATATTCTATGTTTATTTTTATTTCAATTTCGATTTCAATTTCACTATAAGACGGTACTGAAAACTAGGCAGTACTATTACTTCAGTGCGTAAACTAAAAATTTGTAGCAGTGCAAAATACGCACCATAGCGTCCAACCCAACCCACATCCCACAGATCCAATTTAGATACAGCGCCGTAGTTCATAGGTCTCGGGACAATGGTGTATGATATTTGCGGTCGAAGTGCATGGTTTGCGGTGCGCCACCTCACAAATCATCTGCTATTGTTATAGGCAACCTCAGTTGCTACGCAGTGTCCACGTGGATCATAGGAACATTAGTTGGTTAGGTTTTCTTAACGAATACGCGAAGTGGCTAGGTATCACTTTACCAAGTTCGATTAACACCACTCCTTTTGTTCTTCTACTTCATAAATTAAAAAAATAAAACAACCAAACATTCTTTGCAGAAAATAAGCATGGTGGTAGTACCTCCCCGGACGCCCTGGTTGGTTAAATAAAAATTCATATTTAAAATAAAAGTGGCTACATCGTAAAAAGCAGTTATTTTTGTTTAGAAACATTGTTGAATTCGAATGTAAGTATTTTTTATGAGCTCAATTTGCAAATAACAGTGTACAAAGGTTTTCTATCTTTTTGCGACAAAAAGCAATTCATTAGCCGGGTCGAGATACCTACGGGTAGTGTAATTTACGAGTTAGTGTTTGTTACACAATTCTTGGTAGATATTATTGCTTTTCGCTGAGTAAAATACAGATTTAAAAAGAAAAATAAACTTGGTATAGAGTTGAAACTCCAGCTTCCACTCATTATTTGTGTCAATCAAATCAATTGACAGCCTTCATAGTTGGTAGTACCTCTGCCTTCTGCGCTATAGGCCGTGGGTTCGATCCCCACCGAGAATAAACATTTGTGTGATGAATATAGATGTTTGTTCACTGTCTGGGTGTTGTTATATAGGTATATTGTAAGTATGTATTTACATAAAAAAGTTTATATGTGTTATATCAGCTATCTGGTTCCCATATTACAAGCTTTGGCTTAGTTTCGTCCTAGATAGTGTTGTGTGGAAAGTCCACCAATATTTATTATTTATTTATAAATCGGTTGTGTTTCAGCTAAAACCATCTTCAATATTTTTTTCCGTTGAGAAATGATGTCGTTTTTTTCAAGTTTTACGAGATAACTAGTTTCATCTTCAATTAGCAAGAAATAATATCAAAATAAAAAAAAAATCGAGAACTTCTCTTTTTGAAGTCAGTTTTTGAATCTGAATCTAGTATAATTTTATTTATTTATTTATATTTTCTTGCACAAAAATACACAATTTGAGTGCAAAGCCTAATGCACTTTCTGGCAAATGAAATAAATTTATTTTGATCTTCCTTTACCTATTTTGTTTATTATATACAACGTGTAAACGACTGTACGACATTAAATTAATACACGTGTAGTACTACTATCTAGTATTGATTTAAAAAAGGTTGTATTAACATTCATTCATAATTGAGATTTTTTTATTTTCAAACAAACTAAATATCAGAATAAGCATAAAATTATTGAACATTCTGTATAAACACACAAACAAAGCAACGTACGTTCATTCAATGCCGCGCCCCGCGCGCAGAAACCGCACATACATACCTACTACGACTAAACCTAAACTGTGCCGCGCGCCCGTGCCTAAAGGTGAACGCCCTTTAAGCGCGGGCGCGCGGCCGGCGGCGGCGTCTTTGATTCGCCGATATAGTAGAGCAACGTTAGCATGTAGGAAAAATAAAACTAGTTAGGTACCTCAAATCCGTACGTTTCCAATATGCTCACGTTGTTGCATGTTGCACATACAAATGAATGCACTGAAGAGCTCCTTCAACTGTTCTAGAGTTTGTTTTGTATGCCTAGTTTCACAATTATCTTTCCCTTCATAATACAAGTTCTGCATTTTGATGACATTAACAAGACACACACACTCACACAAAAAGTCTATTTCGCGGTACCAAATCTAGACACTAGTCACGAGTAATAACACGAATTTACAATTTTCAAAATTAGATATGTCAAGGTCGCTACCAAGGCGATTGTTTACTAAATAATAATGTCTTTCACTAGCCACCGGGCGGCAGCGTGGCACATAGTGGGGCGCGCTACGTACCTATCTGTCTCTATCACACACGTAAGCGGAATGATATCTGTCCTTGTCGCACAGCGAAATTTTACAATGTGAGCGCACAAATATGTTTCTTATGCGGTCTAACGCGTAAATATGATATCTCTGTCCTTTTTTTCGTTTGATTGATGAGTCACATGACTTCATGACCCCGGAAATTTGACCTCATCACCGGCGATTAGAGATACAGGTTGCATAGAAATTATTTATTGGAAAAGTATCGATATCTCGATAAATATTCAGGCTTTTTTGATAAAACCAACTCCTAAAATCTAAAAATGCAATTAGGAGTACGTGTTTCAATTTAATGTCGTACATGACTTTACACCTTGTATATACTTTTTATACTATTAGCTGATGGAACAAGCAGATAGCCCACCCGATGTTAAGTGGTAACCATCACCTATAACAAAACATTGCCTCGTAAGTCACGCACGGTAGGAACATACGCTACGATGCACTGCCATGCGTCCATCAACTTGAGGCATACAAATATTAAGCCTCATGTGCCTGTAACACCGGCAACCACACTCTTCAAACCGAAACACAGTATCGCTGCTTGGCGGCAGAAAAAGGCGTAGTGGTAGCACGTCCCCGGACGAGCCCTTCACAAAGAGCTCTACTACTCTTCTTATGTAGGGTAGCATAGAATATCGGCACGAACAGATAAAACCTGAGTAATGTAAAAAATGTGCCTAAAGAATGTCGATAGCCCAGCAAATGCCGCGTGGGACGATGAAACGGCGCCAAAACTGAATAATCCAAATTCCAATCCTGATAATATACTTACGCAGAAATGTAGTGTAGAATTTACGTTACGTTAACTTAATTAGCTCTGTGTAACTGCTCGTGCCTTTGTAAGAACCGAGACAAACCTAATGGGTTGACGCTGTTTTTGCTAGCGATACGTTTTGTTAAACATTTTGTTTATCATTCAATATTGAATATAATCAATGGGAAATCACTTTATTTTATATAACACTAAGGAAATTATGATTTATTCCTGTTTGGTGCCACCGGCTATTAGACCATTAAGGACCTAACAAGAATCACAATTTTAATATTTTCTTTCCTGTTTTGTCCCAAATATTATAAAGGAATAAATAGGAAAGTTTCAGATGATTTGTTGTGTTGTGCAATGTTGAAAAGGAAAATAATTTTCGTACACAAAGAAAATTCAGTTATTTCGTTCGTTCCACCACAAAATACTGCCTCTATTATATTTATTCCAAAATACAGCCAAGCTTAATGCAAAGCAGGATAAACAATCCAAGAATAAATCCAATTTGGCCGTCACGAAATGCAGATAGCCCTGAACCAACCACCTCGTTAGTGGAAGTTCAAAGACCGAAAATATTTTTAATTTTCCTTCCTACTTTTAGTTCTTCATTGTTGACCTTTTTAGCGAGGATTTACATTTGAAAGGAATAAACAGCTACATGGTAGTATTCTTGTTGAGTACTTTAAATAAGCATTCGAATGAACTTCCAACTAAGATTTCTACAGCGCTGGCAACCTACGCCCAGGAATCACGTACGCAGCCACTTTTTTTTTTCGCCAACAAGATAAATTTAATGCTGTTGCATTGGGAAAGACTGGTGCCTGATTCGTAAGAACCTGTATTACAGATCAGCAGGCCCCACTCAGCGGACACATTGGGTCTTGTTGTAAGAAGACCATCCTCACACATCACACATCATTTCTGTTTAAACGTTACAGAGACACTACAGAAGTGATTGCCACCGTCAGAAATTGCACGTAGTTTGTCAAACCATTCCTCGCGATCAGTTGAGCGACCAGGGTACCGACCGGCACCTCTTATAGCAGTATCAAAATAATATTATGAACTGTCAATTTTAGCAGTTGTGAAAACAATCTTGAAATCAGTTCTAGCTTCTATAAGTTGAAACGTCATCTAGTACGAAAATACTTGCCAGCAATTCTTTTTTATCTGGTTGTAGTTGAACAGACTTGATGACGTATATAATATGGTACGAAATTTCAGTGTAATATTATTTTAATACTGCTATAAGAGGTGCCGGTCGGCCCCCTGATCGTCACTGTCAATGTCGGTCCCACGCAAATTGAAAGATTTGATATGACATTCGCTTAAATAAAATAAATAAAAAGAACGCTATTTTCGATTTTTATAAAATCACTTTGAAAAACTCATAAAGAAACTAGTTAACTTTAAACGAATCTTCAACCAGCGTATGACACAAACAAGCACACGAAAGGATGCACGCTATAAACTTTCTATTTCTACAGATAAAGGTGAAACGGGTCGCACCGCATTCATCTTTTCACTCTTCTATCTGCAGAATAAGCCCCAGCTTACTTTGAAAATGGAGCTTCAAGCGAAAATACGCCAACAGCATTGGCTTTACGCTAGTGTGCCCATCCACTTACAGAGAGTGGCGGGAACAGAGATCTCGTAGATTCGGTACACTGTGCTCAATAGGTGCAAGTTTTTGTGGTTGAAAGAGCCTATTGAGATCTTACAACGAAAGAATTCTTTGAAGTGTCTAAGCCGGAATAATATTCAGTTGCAGACCTTTTTGTGTTTTCGATAATCTGTGCTTGGAACTTTAGGTTTCATTCGTACAATAGCTTATAGAAGCTACCTGTAAGCTTTGAACGTTGAAAATAATATTACTAGTGGTTCGCCCCGAACTGAGATCTCGTGATGCAACCCAACGAACGCACCAAAACTTTGAGTAGGTGGTAGTCAGAGGCAAGTCCAAACATTACGTTTGGACTTTTTTCTGACTACCGCTTACTAACTTGGTATGGTAACCAAGTTTCAACTCTATTGGCCTATTTATTGAAGAGTTCCGTTGAACAGACCTTGACTCCATCATCAGATCTGGTCGATGTCACCATTTTATGAAAACTGAATACTTTCTTAATTTATTTCAAGAAAAAAAAATAAGAAAAAGCAAAGGAACTGGCCGACCAGTAGAAAAACCTTAATGTCAACGAAACTCTTAGAGATGGGAGCTCTTGGATCGCTGGTTATCTTAATTTAACTTTTTTTGTTTTATCTCTAAAACCGAGTGTCCCAAAAAAAAAGTAAAAATTGTTTTGGAATGTCCAAACAAAGCCCTTTCATATGACATGTATCTTGATTTTTTTATGTAATTTTTTTTATTTTTGACCTCTCAAAAAATCCCATATCTCAAAAACCCTTCATCCGATTTTACTCATATACTTACCAGTAAATTTCTCAAGTACAAGCTATCGACATATCAAATTTCATGCAGATCGGATCAACGGTTCTAAAGTTATCGCCAGACAAACATACATACATACATACATACATACATAAAATGGCAAATCGCCCAAGTTGAAACTAGATCTTCGTTCGCTTCGCTCACTCGATCAAATATATCAGTTTTCCTTTCGTGAATAAAAAACAAGAAAGCATCATCATACTTTCAAACATACTTTTATCTAAAGAGAAATATTGCGTTTTTGTTACGCAAATTTTCTCTTGACAAAATATTGATTTAAAAACATGTACCCGTGACGCACTGAAATGTACAAACATAGAGGGTATCCCAACTTCCCGAAAATCTATACACATCTCATACGTGTGGGAATTTTGAAGTATGGTTTGGGCGTGGTGGCGTTATATTGATGAAAAAGAAAATAATATAAAAAATAGTAAAACCCATTTTTCAGTCGGATTTTTCCCGTTGCAATATGTAAGATTAAAAATTCTTCCATTTGATTTGAACTTTGATTCGATTGGACAAAGTACTTAGCAAGAACTAACTTTCTCTCACTGTTCCATACATTTTACAGTGGGATAAAATTCTTATTTATTATTGTCCTTCTTAAAAAAGTGAAAAGTTTCGGAGCAAACTTTGCTGATTTTTTTTTTATAAAAATAACCGACTTTACAGAATTCTTAAAACATTTGATGCGCTTGTGAGGGGTCAATAATACCCCCCTTCCTCCATCGGGTTAACATACTAGTTATAATTTATTTATTTATTTATTTACTTACACCTAGTTATAACTTTACAGATACTTATCTAATACGTTACAATTTAGAAAACATACAAACAAAAACTCAAGACACAACAAAATAATAAAAAATAATAACATTAAACAAATAAAATATATACAATAATATCTACATAATAATTTCTTTTTCACTAAATGTGAGACACATTGTAAAAATATAAATAATTAATATACATAAATATTTAGTCACCATCAATGAAACTGCTAATTCACTAAGTATTAAGATTTTTTATCAGACTTAGTGATTTTCTTTTGTCAATCGTGTTTCGAGCCCCATAAATAAGAGGCATTCCTCGTAGGTCACCAATTTTAGAGCACAGGTCTTGTTCCTTGAAGAGCACCAATCAATATTTGGATGGGTGCTTTACGAGGAATATCAAAAATGCTTCCTCGTGGAGCTCCTGCGAAGTAATAGCTTCTAATTTTGGGGTAATCTTTAAATAACTTACTGATGTAGGTATGCACCTATTTCCATAGAATTATTTAAAAAGCCGGCCAAGTGCGAGTCGGATTCGCGCACGAAGGGTTCCGTACCATTATCTAAAAAACGGCAAAAAAATCATATTTGTTGTATGGGAGTCCCCTTATTATTTATTTTATTCTGTTTTTAGTAAGTATTTGTTGTTATAGCGGCAACAGAAATACCGACATAATCTATGAATTTTTTTTACCATCACAGTTCCTGAGATACAGTCTGGCGACAGACGGACGGACAGCGGAGTCTTTGTAATAGGGTCCCGTTTTACCCTTCGGGTACGGAACCCTAAAAATAAGATGGTTTTTGTAGTGCTTGAGTTCTAAATATTTATATTTCATGCGATCTGAAATTCTATATTATTGCTCCCATAACCGAAATATCATACTTTAACCCTTGTTCAAAAATGTACTAGATATTCCTATAAAATACAATATTTTTATTGTAGGTACGGCTTAGCTAACCACAATTCTATTACAGCTGAAACCACTTGATGTCCTTGCTTGCTTTCGTTTACTGCCTCTATAAACAAGAGTTGGCGAGTTGTACAAGCCAACGTACAAGTATGCTTCGGTATTACCTTGGTATTACGGTATTACACAATATGGGCATTCGATAAACAAAACAATATTGGTTTAGAATATCAGTGTTGTCCTATTTGCTAGTACGTACGAGATGTTAGTATCATTGATTTTTGCAATAAAAACTATTTTTGGAAGAGTTCCGTTGAACAGACCTAGGCTCAATCATCAGACCTGGTCGTTGACACCATTTTATTAGAACGGAATACCTCGTTAATTTATTTCAAGAAAAAAAATAAGAAAAAGCAAAGGAACCAACAAGGGCCTACCAGTAGAAAACCTTGATGTGAACGAAATTCTTAGAGATGGGAGGTCTTGGATCTTAATTTAACTTTTATGATGTATCTCGAAAAGCGAGCGTCCCAGAAAAAAATTAAAAATGGTTTTGGAATGTCCAAATAAAGCCCTTTCGTATACGCATACAGTAACAGCACAATACGCATACAGTAACAATACTAGCTATCTGCAGACCATTGCGAGCGATCTAGAGATAGCTCAATTAATGATTATTATTATTTTATTGATAAGTTTAATAAATAGACAGTGTAACTTTGAATGAAGGTAAAAAAAACAAACAGATACTGAATCCATTTTGAATCATTACGCTAATAAATGATTTTATTCGAATAAGGTACTGGCCTAAGTATAATACAAAACTAATAAATGCATAGATTTCATAACGAAATATGATTATACAATTAGGGCGAGTTCTACTATCAATTATTAACATTATGTTTTTCTCGATGAATTAAAAAACGATTTAAAAAACTTCAAATATTTTTACTGAAAACAAGAAAGTGGTAGATGACAGTTTATTAATGAAGAATAATTGTTGACACGTTATATAGATAGCTCAATATTCGAATTTAGAACCTTGAAAGCGCTAATGTGATCTTCGATTTATAATGTATGATGTAAAAGAGTAGTAGAGCTCTTTGTGAAGGGCTCGTCCGGGGAAGTACTACCACCACGCCTTTTTCTGCCGCCAAGCAGCGTTGCTGTGTTTCGGTTTGAAGAGTGTGGTTGCCGGTGTAATTACAGGCACATGAGGCTTAACATCTGTATGCCTCAAGCTGATGGACGCAGGGCAGTGCATCGTAGGGCACGTTCCTATCGTTCGTGACTTACGAGGCAATGCTTTGTTATAGGTGATGGTTACCACTTAACATCAGGTGGGCCATGTGTTTGTTCCATCAGTTGGTGGTATAAAAAAAAAAAAAAAACCTACCTATAGAAGTATGAAGGTAGATTATTTACTATTTATCATACGTGTTAAGTGGTCACATGTATGGGTGAAAGTTGCGAGCATTATTTTTTTATTGGCAGGAACAGGTTGTCGATTCTATAACCCACAAAAACACGGGGTGTTTCACCTAGTGAATCCTCCAAAATACTCACGCTGGTGGCGCTAGTGATAGATGAATGTCACAGAATGCCAAATTGAAATACCAAAAACCTATAACAAAGCATTGCCTCGTAAGTCACGAATAGGAGCATGCCCTATGATACATTTGCGTGCCTGCCTTGCGTCCATAAATTTGTGGCATACAGAGATAGCTCACTTCGATTCTACAGTCACTTAGATGAATGTTGTGGACGGAATCGCACTACAATACGAGATGTAATAGTAGGTATCTGCCTTGCGTCCATAAATTTGTGGCATACAGATATAATAGCTCACTTCGATTCTGCAGTCACTTAGATGAATGTTGTTGACGGAATCGCACTACAGAGCGAGATGTATAGGTTCGTAAAACATTGCGACCATAGTTTCAAGGTCTATTTTCGTATCGAATCGAAACAGCCAACGAATATTGATAAAGTTCGGAACTCCAGTCACAGACTAGATCGTTTAGTTCTATTCCCATTGGGTATGAGGGATCGCTGGTATAACATAAATTTGTTCATTATTAGAACAAAGTTTGTCCGATGCTCTGTAGATCCTATAATCTAATTAGAATTTATGATGTAATTTTAATTAAAACAACTGCGGTGCTATTTCAAACGAAACAGTGGTGGGTGTTCTAAAATTAGAAACTAATCATGGCCGTTTTAATGAAAGAGCTTTTATTTGTATTTTTGTGTTTTTAATATTAATGAAGAGCACCGGTGGTCTAGTGGGAGTGACCCCGCCTTCCGATCGTAAGGTTGCAGGTTCGAATCCGGTCGTGCACCAATGGATTTTTCCTATCGAAAAATTTATGTGCGCAATGCCAGTGCTCTTAAACGGTGAAGGAAAACATCGTGAGGAAACCAGTTAGTATTCTAACAGCGGCGATGGGCTTGCAACCTGTCACGTATGGAATACCAACTACTGCAAAATGTGGGTATGTGCCAAATTTAATGTTTGGACGTACCTCTGACTACCCCCCTTAGACATCCTCAAAAAAAAAGAATCTGGAGTTAGTACTTGGTACTAAGAGATCTGAGGCGATATCTACCGTGCCTGGGGATTAAAGTCGTGAAGTTGTTTGTTTTTTTGTTTTAATATTAATGAGAGCACCGCATCCTTTCACCACACTGTTTCGATTAGAAGCTATTTCCACGAAGAAGAACCGGTCAAAGTCAAAGTCAAAAGGTATTTATTCAATAAAATCACAAGGATCACTTTGAAACGTCTTAAAGCTAGGTGACTCTAGGTGCCAGTTCCCACGCGACCAAAGCCTAGAAGAACAGGCAACAATCTTACGGCTTGGTTCCTACCGTTCTTTTGTATGATCCTTTTACAATGTAATATAATACATTATTGAAGTTTAGTGAAGTTTAGGTATTCCAGTATGACTCACTCCGCCTTCTGATCTTGAGGTCGTGGATTCGAATCCGGAAAGAATCTTGAGTTGGTACTCAATACTAAAAGATTTAAGGGGATGTCTACCGTGCCTGGGGAAGTCGTGAAATTGTTTCAGTAGTATTCTTGTCAGCCTATACCTTGGTCTCACCACGATCAGGGCCCGTATAAGCTCTTAAAACCCTGCTAGTCTTAGAACTTGCCGAATTATCTTACAGCTAATTTGGAACTTACTCGGACTGAAAGGCTTAACAAGTTCATATTACGGTTTCAGGTAGGAGCTACTCGTTGTTTCAAAGGGTACAAAAAAGGTGGGCGTCTTTAGTTAGTAAAAGTATGAAATAAAAATGATCTGAACTATTTTCGTTATTTTTCATTAATTGTAAAATAGTTTTTTTTATAATTTAATTACAGCACTATCAAGTAATAGTGACTAATTAATAGTTGATGAGTACATTTTTAAAGCTACAAAATACTTTCATCTTTCTATTAACAAATTAAATTGTCATTTAAATCAGTGCATGCAAATGATACGTTTATGTACGGTTTGAGATTGAGATAATGCGCTTTTTTTTACAACTTGCTGATGGAACAAGCAGATGGCCCACCTCATCAGGTTAAGTGGTAACCATCACCTGTAACAAAGCACTGCCTCGTAAATCACGCATAATATGAACGTGCCTTACGATACACTGCCCTGCATCCATCAACTTGAGGCATACAGATGTTAAGCCTCAATGCTTGGCGGCAGAAAAAGGCGTGGTGGTAGTATTTCCCCGGAACCCTTCACAAAGAGCTCTACTACGCTTTGATCACGGGTCAAACTGAAGTCTTTCCAAGTAACTGTTTTTTTCCTTTCTATGTTTTATGTTCTAAGTATTCTTCTTTCGACTCTGCTTTTGTAGACTTCTGGGCACTACTACTGATTTCACCTAATAAATAAAAAAATTGGCGGACATTCTATTCTCGCCCCAAACTAAGCCAAAGCTATATGGGAACCAAATAGCTGATATAATACTTAAATACTTTTTTTTTGTAAATACATACTTATATTATTATTTTAATATTATTTAAAAAAATTAATATTATTAATCGAAAATCAAATCAAATCAAATTTTTTTGATTTTTGATTTTTTGATTATTTTAATATTATTTAAAAATATTAATATTATTAATATTAGATAACACCCAGACAGAGAACAAACATCTATGTTCATCACACAAATGTTTGTTCTCGGTGGGGATCGAAGCCACGGCCTACGGCACAGAAGGGAGAGCTACTACCAACTGAGTTGTGAAGGCTGTCAAACTCTTTGCCGTTTTCAATGAAAATATTCATAAAAACCACTATAGTTTCAATAGTATAAAATCATTCAGCATTTTTGTGTATTTATAAACAGATAGACTTCTGCGCGCGGTAAGAGGGCAACTTTATTTCTCGGCTGAGCGGGCGGCCCAATCAACGAGTGTCGGCATCACTGTACGGATATTGACAAACTTTATATTGATCTTGCCCAAGTTTCACTGGGAAGGTTAAAATTTTCGCTCGATTATTAGGAAGGAAAGCTGATTTTGTTATCTGAGTTTGTTAATTCGTGTTTTATTTTTTTGTTTTATTACCTACTAAAATTAAACATTAGTTAGTTATTAAAGTTATTTAATATTATTATTAGTGCAGCGGCTTCATCGCAAGATGGGTTATGTACCTCTATTGTAATTTTTAAGTGAAAGAAGATTGTAAGTACTTACAAGATTTAACGCATTGGACTCTGTATCTGTAATGATATTTCTTAAGTACCTAAATAAATAATTTGTAGTTTGTAATCTGATAGTATTTTGTATTTCCTTCAGGCTTTGTGTTCGAAACAGTGTAGTGAAACTATTTTAGTGCGCCTCAAAGAGTGTCCTTTCCAGCACTATTATTGGTCTTCGAGTTCGAATCTGGTCGTGTGGATTTTCGTTTTCAAAAAATATGCGTAACGCTCGAATGGTGAAGAAAAATATTGTTAGAAGACCGTGAATGTATATCCTGAAGATAAGACCACATTAAGACCGACTATAGCCGTGAGGATGGCAGTGCTGGGTAAAATTACTTTCTTCTAATTTGCTGTCCAGGCAATATAGCATTCCGTAAATAGAGAATGACAATTGCACGCTGAATTAAAAGTAAATAAAAGCTGGACAGGCTTAGCCGACGCGTATATATGTAGGTAATTGACAGTGCAAAATGGAAAATTTATCAGCATTTAGCGGTACGCGCAGATAAGCTTGTTCAATGTTGAACATCGTAGCAGCTTTAGAATAATTTGTGCTATCATTTAAATGGGATAGAAAACAAACAGTACATAATATGAACATTAACAGTAGTAGAGCTCTTTGTGAATATTTCGTCCGGGGAAGTACCACCATGCCCTTTTCTGCCACCTGCGTGCCCGACGAGACAACGCTTTGTTAAAGGTGATGATTACCACTTAACATCAAGTGGACCACCACTTAAGACCACTTAACAGCAAGGTTGTAGGTCTTCCTTCTGAGTTATAGGTTTTGGGTTTAATTCCAATCCAGGACAAACATTTGCGTGATGAAAAATCAAATGTTTGTTCTGTGACTATAGGTACATGTTACAGTTATTAAATGCTGTATGCATATAAAATATAAGTTGATAAGTAGGTACTCACCTTGTTTTGTTTTATTTATTTATTTATTAGAAAGTCAACAGCAATTACAACGCTTAAAGCTGGGTATTTGTAATCTAAAATAGGACAACCATCCTTACCCATTGTTTTGCCTAAATGTATGCCTTATCCCATGTTATATGTTTCTGTGTGGTGAAACATACAGAGTTATATTTCATTTTATCTAATCATTGATATTCCTAAGTTTCTTAAAAGTACATACTTACTTAATTACTACTACTACTACTTACTTTATTAATGAGGTTAAGACAAGAGCTAATGTGCCTCTCACTCGCCAGTTTTTCGAAAATGGGTTTAGTGATTTTATATTATTTATGTTAAATATCGAAATTTCGAAAACCATTTTCGAAAAATTTCCATTTCCATTTCCATAACCATTTTGTGTGTTTCACACAGTTTAGTTAAAAAATCATTTTTATCGATACAAGTTTTCCTACTCAAAAGTTGGCATTACTAGTTTTTGTACTTATGCAAAGGTTTAGTGTTTTTATATCTTTCAACATGTCGAAACGTGTGAGAGACAGGTACATTAGCTCTTGTCTTCGCCTTAAACGTGACGAGAACCTGTAGGTAAGTCATAAGTTGCCTGATGGTTGTCAGATATGAAAATTTTACCATAGTAACTATCTTTTTACCTGTTTAGTAAATTCGATTTTATTTTACAGATTAAAAACTTTCTTTCTAGATGCGTAATCTAAGATTTAGTCAGAATTGCTGGCAAAAACAACCTTGCTCTGATACCGTAGTGCTACTTACTTGAGTTCAACTTACGTCGAAAGTTAGCTTAACTCGAGACCTACCTGGAATTGAATGAGCTTGTTTGTGTTTTGTTCTATATTTGTACTTTGATTTTAAAAGTTTATACCTTGAACTGAATAATCAGACGTGATTAATAGACTACTATTCACTTAGGTCCCACGATTCTCGCATTTTGTGGCATTACCCAATCTTACCTGAACTAAAAATCATTGAAACTCCAACCAGTTAGAGCTCGCGTTAAAATAGTGTCGAATAGCACCTGCAGAACTACAAATTTTCATATACATAGATCGGATGAACGGTTCGAAAGTTATGCTCGAACAAACAATACGTCAGAGTTGTTTCAGAGATCTTCAGTAGTGGCTCTCGCCAAACAATCAATATAATATTTTGACAATAAGCTTGAGCTAAACGTAAATAAAATGTAATGGAAGCCAGCGTAGGATGGACGTACCCGATGGACTGACGAAATTATAAAAATCGTTCTTCCGTGAAATGTATTACCTTATTTCCGATGTTGTTAACAAAGTCTTTTTCTCTTGAGTACCTTTTTGAAGAGACATTTTTTATCATAATTCAGTCGTAGTGCGTTCACTCATATACTTTCAGAGCGACGGATCTTGTATTTTACGCGTTATATCGGGAGATCGGGTGAAGTATAAGAAGGTTTTTTTTGTGTCAATAAGTTTTCTGGGGTACCAACCAGAGTGTATTGAAGAAGATGCATTAGAGCTATTCATTGGTAAGATACCATTTTAATTACAAAATAAAAGCCTCAATTGCTCTATGCGTGTTGCTCTGTGCCATCTTCAACTTTCATCCTCATTACATGTTGTACATGTAATGTACAACATGTAATGAGGATGAACATGTTGGTACATTAAATTGTTGAATGCATCATTAATACCGTCAACTATAATAGAGTTATTTCAGCCAGTTTTTTTTTTACTTTTGGGATGAAAACATTCTGTTTCGCCATTTTGATGAACGCTTTGCTGGACAGAAAAGTTGAAAAAACTGGAATTTTTCGTGCAATTAGTTCAACTGGTTGAACTTAGTGGAACAGGTCAAATCCAGCGAGTGAGATAAATTGTTAGTGGCATCGCGCGTCATATCGCAGTGGTATCTACTGGAGGCAAATATTCAGTAAATCATCTCGATGCGTACAATTTCAAAGTACACAAATAATAATGTCAACAAGAAAGATTATGTACATGGTTTTGTAAGGTTGGTGGTAGAAGCCCAATTAGAGCTCAGTGTAACTTTGAATGGATTAATTCTGAAACGTGTATTATAGATATATTTGGGATATTTTCATAACAATGGCGGAAGATTTAGATCTTGAAAGAGAGCGTAGATAGCTAGTATCTATTCGGTTAGAAGAAACATGATTTTCATTTTATTTATTTATATTTATAATAGGGTTGAATTAAAATTCAAATCAAACCCGTTGTCATGGCGCTAATGACCTCTGAAATGTCTAAAATCAGAGAAGTCACAGTTTTTTGATGATTTTCACTTAGCCTTGCAGAAATACTTCGTGTTAAAAAGGAAAAAGCTTTTAAACTACAGCGGCCAAAGGTAACTGCAAGTGTAATTGCTGTAACTGCTTATTATTTCATTATTTTTATCGTTGAAAATTTGTGACGTATAACTTACAAAATATATTAATACAATGAATGGACCACACATGCTGATCAAGGGCGGATCCAGGATTTATTTCTGGAAGGGGCACAAGAGCGGGCGAGCAAACAAATCAACACTAACTGTCTTAAAAATGCAACGAACAAAATTCGCAATTCCAGCCAGAAATAGACAAGAGTTTCACTCATGTTCTTTCTGTTATTTTATTCATATATTTTAACAACTCTGATAATTTGATTTGCTTCTTAGAACATTCACACACTATGATGGAATCCCACAATACGAAAAATTACCGTCTCTCTTCGGCACGTTTCACGTCCCCCGTGCTCCCTTGATGTCCCTCTTGAAATCGGCCCTTGATCTGTTGACGTTAAACCTAAAATCGTTTCTGATTTAACATGGCCTGATTTGTGGAATATGCTAAGCAGGTGGTTGCACAAATCATTAGTCATTTATTTTAATATCAGTCATCAGTGAGGTTTTTAATTTTACACATGAGTGAGGCTTTAAAGTGAGTCTCTTAAAAATGATAAGCTTTAAATTAAAAACCTACCTGAAAGGAATAAGATAGATTACAAAGTTGAACGTAACAAATTGTAATTTTTCCTCCTCGCTCATTTGCAGCGCTTTATCGTAATCCTGGATTAAATACTGCCTTTATTAACTTTCCATTCAAAGAAAAAGTAAGAATAATCTACTTAGACGTAGCGAAATATGCTTTTATAACTTTTCTGGTTGGTTTCAGGGCGTCTTTAAATTAAGGAGAGATGATTTGTGATAAATGGGTAGAAACACGCAAAATAATGTTGATTTTGTTGAAATACGCAAAAATTATAAATCAAAATCAAAACGATGTTTATTTTATGTCAAAAAAACATAGGCGAAAATATGTGATCAAATGAACTTCTGTGAAGTTCGATCAATATTATATGAGTTCACTTCATTCGAAGATATATTTAACGTGTAGTACTTTTAACTTACTCGGTAGCTACGCACTTTTTTAGAGATTTTATATAACCAAAAAGTTTTATAACCAAATCGACATTTACCTACTGGCTGGTTACATCACGGTCCGAGTGTGCCTTCATTCTTTTAGAGATCAGACAAATGCAAAGACATGAGTATGTATTACGGGATTGGGCTGGGTGGGTACTTATATCTTCGAATGAAGTGAACTCATATAATATTGATCGAACTTCACAGAAGTTCATTTGATCACATATTATATTTCTTTCACTTCATTCTTCAGATATATTTAACGTGTAGATGTTTAGAGGGTTTTTGCATTTGTTATACATTAAAAAGACATAGTTTTGCCAAAGTTAAGACTGAATTTTAATCAACTTGAGTTTAGTGGATTAATTAACATGACGACATATTCTTAGAGTAAAATAATAATTGTCAATAAATTATCTAATCATCTGTATTATTTAGTAAAGTCGATTGGGCAAAGTTATTAACATCTGCAATCAGACGGTGGTAAAATTTTGCAACCTCAGATGGATTAGTCCATCCAGCGGCTTTCCTTAACATGCCAATAGAGACCCCTGCGGTGTGTGCCGC
Organism: Chloroclysta siterata; assembly: GCA_932294275.1. Lineage (NCBI taxonomy): Eukaryota > Metazoa > Arthropoda > Insecta > Lepidoptera > Geometridae > Chloroclysta > Chloroclysta siterata. The sequence continues at coordinate 7,755,949 of OW028588.1, forward strand.
GTGCTGTGCGCACCAAACGTGATCACCTCCACGCCGCTCTCCACCAGTGCCTGCTTTATCCATCTGCTTATTGACTGTGCTGTCGCGCTCTTATAAGGGCGCTTCACTGTTATTAAGAGATTGGAAACAATAACGGGTCGATCTTCTTTTGTCACGTAGAGGTAATCCTCTAGGACTGTGGCAGGACAGATTCGAAGGTGTTCTTGAAAATATGTTAAAAATAAGTTCGGTTGATCTCGACCGGCCGCTGATGTCTTTATAATGTCTTTGATTGCTATGTGAATTCAGTTCAAATCTATACATAGATTTTGAGGCTATATAAAATATATAGCTTGAACACGTTGGGCTGTACATATCGGTAGTAAAATTACCAATTTCTTTGTAATTGTTTCGCTACTTAGATATCTATTGGGGTACCAATTGAAAACATAATTGAAGACAGTTTGTGGTTTCCATGTACTGTTATACATAGGAAAATTGGGTTTCAATTTAAACACACCTTTTAATAGTCGTTTGACACTATCGTCGGATCCAACGTTGTTACCCAGTAAGAAAGACAGTGCGGATCTGTGGCTATTTAGAGAGCCGTACAATGCCCCTTTTCTGTACTGTTAACTCAAAAAACATAAGATTCTTGGCACAGAGCAATCAGAGATACTTCAACTTACAGCACTACAGAATTCTGAAATTTCCCACCATAATTTGAATGAGACGTATTGTTGCATCGTGTTGTTTGACAGCGATGTCAAAATTAAGTCTATGGCTGAATCGGGAACGCCGCGTGATGAGAACACCTGCCTGTGAACACCGCGGCACCCAGGATAGGGGGATTTCTGTAACCTGATTGTATACGTGATCTTTAGGATTAAGCCAAATAGTATTTGATACAACTAATTTAATCAATTGCGGGTACCAAGCTTGAGATGGCCAAAAAGGGGAAATTAATATGCCAATAGCATTTTCTTCGGCTATTTTTTGAAAACACTTTAGAATAAGTGGGAATGACGGAAAAGCGTTAGAAGACACGAGATCAGTGTTACCTCTTACTGTAAAACCATCTATGGCAAAAGCATCGGGATCTTTTGTCCATGACATATACCTCTGGCATTTAGCATTGGCCCAAGAAGCAAATAAATAAATTGCAGGTTCTCCGAAACATTTGGTTATTTCATCAAAGGCTGAATCAGATAATTTCCACTCAATATCTGGGTTCGATTTTCGAGACTCTTCTTAAGCTTCTGTATTTTATTTAATGTTTATGTAGGATGCAAATAGCCAGATGTTTCTCTCTTCAGACCCTTGCCATATTTGTCTAGATAAATCATTTAGATGAGGATATTGGATGCCACCCATGCAGTTTACATAGCTGATAGCTGTCGTGTTGTCAACGCGTAGTAAAATGGAACAGTTACGCATTTTCACTTGCAAAGTATTTCAGGGCCAGAAAAACAGCTAACAACTCTAAACAATTTATGTGTGATTCTAGTTTATTTATCTTCTAGGCTTCATAATCACCTTCAGAATTACAAGCTGCTCCCCAGCTAGTACGTGAAGCGTCCGTAAAGATTTCTAGTTCATAGCTAGCTGTTTTCATGGTGTTCCTAGTTTTAAATACATTTAGTTTCCACCAGTTCAAATCATTCAGAATAATAGAACAGTGCTTCAGAATTAGGGTTGTTTTGTAATTCTAAATATTTTTGTTGAGCAAAGTTTTTTTTTTTTTTATTGTGCATTTTCTCATATTTCTAAACTTGTCAACCATTTTACTGATGTTCAGTCACATGAACTGGACAACTGAACTAGTGGGAATAGACGGATTTTATAGCATTTTTCAGATGATAAAAAAAATTAATTGTTAACATGTAAACCAAGAACATTCATGATTGTTTTGTGTAAGGGAGCTTTTTTCATAAGTTATTATAATGCCGAAAGACCATGTGGCAAAGCACTAAATTCGTATGTAAGAATTTCCAGATTTTTATTTTCATATTAAAATCGATTTTTTTTTTTTAATTTCGAATCGGTATTAGTAAATAGGCTTCCTTTAAATCAATGGTAGCCGTAAACTATAAGCAGAAACTAGTTTAGAGGCTGTTCTGTAGTCTTCCATCTTAAAATGCACTTTAGAAACAATATTATTTAAATTTAAGGTGAGACTGGTGAAGGTGGAATCCTCCATTCAGCCTATGACTACAGTCATGTCTGCTTTTTCAGGTGGTGACAGGTGAACTTGTGGTATATGAGTTTGTACCAGTTTGCATGTGAAAGGTATAGGGAAAAACATTACGTACCCAGTCTAAAAATACAGAATTAGATGTAATATTGAGCCAGCCTTGGGAGATCCTACCAGCGTGTTTTACCTCAGCTACTGGCGCGTTACAGGCTGCTTCAGCTTGTTCGGACCTGTCACACCCGCTGCCTGATCCTGCGGAGGCCAGCGGTTCGTCGCAGAGATGTTCGTTCTGGCCGACCATCTGCGCCCCCCCCTGTTCTGTTAAGAGCGTGACGGTCCGACCAGATTCCCTGATAGGCACCGGATGATCTGTATTGGTATTGGGGTCGGGTAATAGGCACTGCCTGTTCCATCGACAAAGGCGTTTTTGGATATCTTGTAATTTTTTTAATTGACAAACGTATTGTTTCTTTCGCCATCTTGAACAATGTTCAAAAATGGTTTGGCTAGCGCATAATTCATAACGCTCACTCTTGCTTGCATTTATTGATAGTGAAGATCAGTCAAGATTCGGCAGCCGTCACTGATCAGTTTTATAGCTTCGATCTTGATGTCACTTATGAGCATGGGAGTCAAAGCTTTATTGATTGCCGAGATGCCAACGTCTAGTTGTTGTTGCTCGATCTCCTTTCCCTTATCTCGCTGTCATGACACTTCTGATATAGCCGCTGCCTATTCACAATTTAATTTGGGTCCTAGTAAGAGAGTGCAGTTTTCAGGCACAAGTTACTCTTTGAGCAGTTTGTATTTTGGTCTCTATCGATAAACCTTTCTTTAGAAGAGGTTCCCACCGCTGTGCCAAGCTTCTATGGATCTTCTCACCAATCTTCGGAGCACTTCCGGTTTCTTCTCCGAGTTCCCCGAGGAGTTCCTGGTCAAGCTCTGGACCATTAACATCTTCCTTGTTAGAGGGCGGCGGATCCGTGGCAGTTGGGAGAATAGCCGTGGCTGGGTTACCAGTGGCGTCTGCGACTGGGCTTGTATTTGCGTCTATACTCAGTATCGACTCAGATGCCGCGGAAGTACTATCGTCTGAAAACAAGGCGGAACTATTCAAGAACATGTTTATGTACTTTTGTGTTGATACACGGTTAACCATTAGTTATTTTAAACACATGGAAGTATCGGGTGTTTAACCCTTAGCTTGGTAGGTATTTTACAATCTATGGCCTTCGTGTTAACTCTCGGTTAACCGCCAGGCGTTATCATCCCATGGATGTTTCGGGTGTTTAACCCATAGCATGATAGGTATTTTACAATCTATTGCCTTCGTGTTAACGCTCGGTTAACCGCCAGGCGATTATCATCCCATGGATGTATCGGGTGTTTAACCCATAGCATGATAGGCATTTTACAATCATAGGCCTTCGTGTTAACGCTCGGTTAACCGCCAGGCGATTGTCATCCGATGGATGTATCGGGTGTTTAACCCATAGCATAATAGGCATTTTACAATCATTGGCCTTCGTGTTAACGCTCGGTTAACCGCCAGGCGATTGTCATCCGATGGATGTATCGGGTGTTTAACCCATAGCATAATAGGCATTTTACAATCATTGGCCTTCGTGTTAACGCTCGGTTAACCGCCAGGCGATTGTCATCCCATGGATGTATCGGGTGTTTAACCCATAGCATAATAGGCATTTTACAATCATTGGCCTTCGTGTTAACGCTCGGTTAACCGCCAGGCGATTGTCATCCCATGGATGTATCGGGTGTTTAGCCCATAGCATGATAGATATACTTATAGTTTAATTTCGAAACGAAATTTTAGGAAATGTCATATATAGGTTAGATATGAATACATACCAGAGTCTGACAAGGATTCAGTAATGCGTTTACCATTATGATTTCGTTTCTCTTCAAGTTTCCTTCGATAGTATTCAATATAATCCAAAGATTTTCGTTTCAACATTTTCCTTATTTTTCTTATGTCAAACACAGTTTGACAGCAACGTGTGCTCGCTACCGCGCACGAAAAAAGAATGAAGGCACACTCGGACCGTGGTGTAACCAGCCAGTAGGTAAATGTCGATTTGGTTATAAAACTTTTTGGTTATATAAAATCTCTAAAAAAGTGCGTAGCTACCGAGTAAGTTAAAAGTACTACACGTTAAATATATCTGAAGAATGAAGTGAAAGAAATATAATTAAATATAAAGAACAATACTGTAACAACCAAAACGGTCGTCACTCAGCTTTATGCTGTAACAGTGTTTGATGCACTACTACAACGCTGGTCGTCCGTGATGATGATGATAAACAAGTTCGGCACAAAAAAATAACAATTTACGGGTAGTACTTTTCTTAATCTGGTGAAGTCTACTACTACCACCACGCCGTTTTCTGCCGCCAAGCAGCGTTGCTGTGTTTCGGTTTGAAGAGTGTGGTTGCCGGTGTAATAACAGGCACATGAGGCTTAACATATGTATACCTCAAGATAATGGACGCAGGGCAGTGCATCGCAGGGCACGTTCCTATCGTGCGTGACTTACGAGGCAATGCTGTGTTATAGGTGATGGTTACCCCTTAACATCAGGTTGGCCATACAATATGCTGGCGGCATGACACCGCGACTTATCGTTAGTACTGCCATACGCCGCAGCGGCACTAGTGCCGTCAGCATGCCGCCGACCATGAGTAGATCGAAAGAGGTCTGAGAGTAAAGAAGCCGCAAAGCCTTTCTTCCTGGAAACTTATGGGGGTTTTATCTCAGCAATATACTTATTAGACTGACGATGATCATTAATAAATTGCGACCCCCATTTGATTTATTGTTGCATTTTACATAGCTTACAATTTTGGAGCCAACCGTGCTAATTTTGAATGATAATGGTTAAATAATTACAGAAGTTACGTTACTGCGTACAGTTTAGGAGCGATACATTATGAAGTCAAATTTGTGTGAAAATAGCCTATTATGGATTATTTGAAACGCGTCAAGGCAATCGCTCAAAGAAGTGTCTTTTAACTTGAGATTTTAATTCCACGTCACGAAGACAGTAACGCTAGCATCAACAATACGTTTTTAATCCGCCATTATACGTGTTAAAAGCCATTTTGAGCCAACATGCGAAACGCTAACGGAGTTTAAATTGCCCTATTAATGGGTAGTAATGGTATGGACCGCTCTGGGGTAATTTTGCACAGTTGGTATCAGAAGTAGCTTAGTATCTCTGACGTCCAAAATTACCTATGCATAATCTCTACCGTCTTCAATTTATAATTTCTTTGAGAATAGTGCACCACGTTGGTGAGGTAATGGTTAATTCTCGCAATGTTTCGTCTAGGATTTTTTTTACAGCAAGAGTTACTGATTCCAACAGCATCTGGCAGCACTGGAAATATGTATATACGTCAAAATTATAGCAACATGTGAAAGAAAGAAAGAAAAGGCGTTTATTTTGGACACTCATATACATTTAGGTACAGCACGAACAACACAATACAATATATACCTAGGTATGCACAATACAATTAAAGGTAGGTTTTTACGGCAAAATTAAAAATATAAAAATTAAGAAAGTAAAAATTTAAGGAGGCCAAAGGAGTTGTTTCATAATTTTTTTTTTTTAATACAACTAATTGATGGAACAAGCAGATGGCCCACCTGATGTTAAGTGGTAATGGCAACCAACAAAGCATTGCGTCGTAAGTCACGCACGATAGGAACACCTTGTACTGTGTATACAAGGTGTTCCAATACTTGTGTTTAAGACTTCAGGGGGCTAAAGTACCCATCAATATGAACAACTTTTTCTAAGGAACCAACACTGTAAGCGCGAGAAATAAAACATCTGTTTCATACAAAAGTTCAATACCATTTTCCACCATTTTCCGCCACCATTTTCTTGATTAAAGAGAGCAAAACAATTTACTAAAAAATATAAAGGACAACTGTTGTATATGTCAACCTTGAGAGTGGATATCAAAGTCAAAGTCAAAGTCAATAGGTATTTATTCAATAAAATCACAAGGATCACTTTGAAACGTCTTAAAGCTAGGTGACTCTAGGTGCCAGTTCCACGCGACCAAAGCCTAGAAGAACAGGCAACAAACTTACGGCTTGGTTCCTACCGTTCTTTTGTATGATCCTTTTACAATGTAATATTATCCTTATCAATATTATCCTTTACAATGTATCATTACCGTCAACCAAACCCAGAATGAAATTATGTCCTTTGGAGTGAATTTTTCAAATATATAGCAATTAATATTTTAAGACATTGATTGTTTATAATATTTGTTAATCATTCATTTTCTTTATTATTTTACTAAGCTGGTCACAGAATTTTTTACAAATCTCAAATAGATACTTTTAGTCATTTCTGAATAAAGGTCTTTAATAGACGGCCAATAAAGTGATCTTATTTATTTTGTATTCCTTTGAGCTATGGAACTATCTAAAATTTATGCTCGTGTAAAGATACTTTTGCAATGCTGGGGTGTCAATGCTTAAAAGCGTTGCACACTAATCAAAACGTCTTTAGTTCTTTTGAGTAGAAATGTTATCCAAGTTGCTCAGCAACTTCTAAAGTGTACTGTCCAGTCGGTCGAATAGTCGCCGAAACCAGTAATCCCATTACCAATTCTGTATGTTGCACCATTGGTACACGCGATGGATTTGATTTTGGGACTATCCTGTGGCTAGATTAATGAAGTTAGATGGAATAGCAAACCACTGTAACTAGTAGAATCGGCTTACTGGGTGAATCAATGCTGCGACTAATTACTTATGCTGAGTAGTAATGAATGATTTATATCAGACCACTAGCTGTACGAAATTACCACCTCGCTTTTATACGTAAAAAAGTAAACTAAGTAATATGAGCCGGCGAGCATTTAAGTATGATTTGCTCATGTTTTTTAAAAACATTGATTTTACGTCACTGCGTTTTTGCAAGTTACAGAATATTTTTTTTTGTGGTAATCAAATTTTAAAAAGTGTGTATGAAGTGCACCACGTGCAAACAACACCCATACACATAAATTTTAGTTTTTTTTATGTTTCTTAGGGTACAATTATCGTCATTAATAACGTTAAGATTGCTTTATGAGTTCAATAAAATAGTAAGAGAGCTTTCAAGGCTAACATTTACAATTTTAAAATAATTCTGTTTCGTATTATATTATCTGTCGTAAAGTTAATCAGAGCTAAAAATCTTGTCACCTCTTACGGATTGAAAGTGTTTTGTGCGATCCTACGAATTTCTTATTATTTATTTGTAGGCGCGATGTACCTCATTACACAATTAACAATATATTTTACAATATAAACTACAATATTCCATTTATCCACATTTTGTTTACACTGATATTACAAACGTAGTAAGGCAACTGCAGAGCAATACAAATATTCTATTATTGCGTTAAATAAAACTTTTAAAAAATAAACTTAATGAATACCTATAAAATAAATAATATTATTGGATTTGTTTAAATAAATAAAATAAAATAAGCTCAGAACAACCTAGCTGATATTTAAGCCTGTCTAGGGTTTAGAGTCCTAAAACCAAAACCTCTTGGCCCTTATATAGTGCGTAGAGTTTTGACATTATAGGTCAAGTTATTAAGCGGTGTCCATTTTCTTTTTCCTGGCTAAGATAATTATGGTAAATCAACCAAAAGTATTCCTTTATCACTCTAAAATCAAACTGGCACTGTTCGTCGCCGACTAAAGCCAAAAGATAAACATGCAACGTGAACGATATTATACCGGTCAAATACACAAAATTTTAAAAATTCTTAAGATTATGCAAATTCGAAATAGTGCAACATTTTTAAGCAAAGCTTTTTGCTTCAGATATTTTAGTGTACGATATTTTTACGGAATAAAAACATTAATGGAAAATCGCGGAAGCAATTTCTGCTTGTGAAAGGTTTAGGTTTATTCAACTCGTCGTCGTAAAACTCGCAAATGCAGATGAAACATTCTATTGATACCCATTAATGTGCTGATATATTTTACACCGTCTCGATTCCTATTGCACTACCAGTGAATCTTAGTGAGTAAACCACGGTAATATAAAACCACGTTTTTTTTTGTAAATTCTATACAAGGTGTTCCTTAAGTTGTGTATAAAAACTTCAGGGGGCTAAAGTACCCATTAATATGAACAACTTTTTCTAAGGAACCAACACTGTGAACGCGAAAAAAAAAACAGCTGTTTCATACAAAAGTTCAATACCTACCAGGCTAAAATGTAATCACATCAAACATCACACAAAATTAAATGTTTGTTCTCGGCGGGGATCGAACCCACGGCCTACGGCGCAGAAGGCAGAGCTACTACGAAATAAGCCGTGAAGGCTGTCAACTAAGCATATATTCAGTAATTTACGCTAGCGTATCTATGTATGGGCACGTGACTAGCGGACAATACTTTGTTATAGGTAATGGTTATAATTGAATAGCAGGTAGTCTTGTTCTATCAGTTACTCGTAGTAGTACAAAAAATGTACAAATATATTAAACTAAACTGTCCATGACACCCAGCAGAGTAAGAAATCGTTGAGTAGAGTAATGTATAATAAATAGCTATCGAAGTGAGTGGAAACCAATATCCAGTGCAGATGGTTGCGTACATAGCTTTATAGTCGAACGTGATGACATTTCTATTGAGGCGGGGGCACTTGAGCCTTCATATGAATGGCTCAGGAACATTCGCACACTTGGGGCGTGAAACGACGATAATTTTGCAGAATGAAGTAGCTTTTGTCACAGCTTTTGTGTCGAATGGGGATTTCCGATGTGTGACAGGATTAACACTCAATTTTTCTACCAGACAAAAGAGACGTGTGTTTTATTTTGAATCTGTTTTCTGCCTCCTGCCTTTGAATAAAATAGTACGTTCCATTCAAGTTCAGGACAAATGAAGCGCGTGTTTTAGTTATTTTTTGGAATGAGGGTAAAATAATAAAGACGAGAAGCGTGGGTGACTGAATACCTAGAACAGTATCCATGTAAGTATAAAAGCTCATGTTGTTATAAATGTTGATCATCATCATTTTCTTGTCCTTATCCTACTTCATGTGGGGTCGGCACAACAGGTTTTTTCCCTCCACTCTCCTCTATCAGCTGTCATCACAGCAGTCACTCCTTTCTTACTCATTTCAACTTTCACACAGTCCATCCATCTTTTCCTTGGCCTACCTCTATTCCTAAATCCATCCACATTTATCCCTAGCATTCTTCTCGTTACATGACATTCTTTCCTTCGCATAACATGCCCATACCACGCTAACTTATTAATACTCCTCAACTTTTAAGTCACTGGCGCCACTTTCAAACTGCCCCTAATAAACTCATTCCTTAGCTTATCCATTCTCGTCACACCACACATTCATCTCAACATTCTCATGTTTTATAAATGTTGATGTCAGTGGTTTTATTTCAAATCAAGTGGATTCATTTTTTTATTTGTTTTTTTTTATTATAATTTATAACTTTGTAGTTATAAAATATAAATAGCTTTCATTCATTTTCATAAATAGCTTATGGTAGTTACATAAAAAACGAACGAACAATATGAAAACTTAGATTAAAGTTATGTAATTAAGGCGCAGAATTAGTTTTGACTTTGGGTCATCATCCTCGCTAGACCCAACAAAGGTACATTGTAATTAACATCTCACTGTAGCTTACTCTATAAAAGGAAATTAAATGTTTTGCTATTTTATTTAACTAAGCTCTGATTTCACCGTGCTGTCTTAGATTAACAAAGGATTAAAGGGCCGTTAAATATGTCTAAATGTACGCGTTTGACATCTAAGGCTAGATTTAACGGCCTGTTAATCCTTGATTAGTAACTAATAGAGCATGGTGGAATCAGCTCTAAGAGTAGTAGAGCTCTTTGTAAAAGGCTCGTCCGGGGAAGTATTTTCCACCATGCTTTTTTATACCGCCATCAGCGTTGCTGTATTTCGGTTCGAAGAATGTGGGTGCCGTTTAAATTACAGGCACATGAAGCTTAACATTATGTAGGTATGCCTCAAGTTGACGGACGCAGGGCAGTGCATCGTAGGGCACGTTCCTATCGTGCGTATCGTGACTTACGAGGCAATGCTTTGTTGTAGGTGATGATTACCACTTAACATCTGCTTGTTCTAACAGCTAGTTGTATAAAAAAAACTTCAATTCTAAAAACCATGGATCTACCCAACCGTGAGAGATACCAAATATTGATGCAATCTAAACCCAATAAATTATTGAGAAACTTTTACTGAAAGTTGATGGAACAGCGGGGAGATAAACTTTCGTGACCTTGGAATATCAATACTTTACGAACCAGGCCGAAATGAATCCTGTTTTCGTAAACAAATTACACGGGCTGGTACCGAAGGTAACTGTTTATCAATGTCCTACCGTTTCCCGATTGATAAAAGCCCGTTTAACTTACAATTAGGTTATATTGTATATTTATAGTATAGTTATTATTATATTATTGTTACAGTTATTCTGGTTCGCCTATTACAAGCTTTGCTTAGTTTAAGGTTAGCATATGTGAAATGTCTACTAATATTTTGTATAATTTATAAATTAATAAAATACATATTGGTGGACTTTCCACACAGCACTATCTAATATGGTAATACTTATATAAGTTCTAAATACATACTTTTTGAAAATACGTTTTTACTTGTGGGTCGCCCCGTGAAGCGATCCGAACGCTCCGAAAAAAACTTGCTTCTGACACAAGGCCTGTTTATTGCTTTCATTTAAAAATGTGTTTCTAGTGATGGATCAAGTTATTATACAAAAGTCATTGTATTTATTTTAGTTACTGTAGATATCTAGACAACCCTGAAATAATAAAGTAAATCAATCATGAAGATAAACAGCTATTTACTAAACAAACACATCATCTTAAATCTAAGTTAGATTCTAAGAAGAAAACTCAATAGGGAGTCTCTCAAAGTTTGCGGTATCGGCTGGTTTTCGAATTGAATTTGATAAGGGGTGAAATTTTGTACGAAAGTAATTTTCGTTGCGAGAAAGTTCTATATTACCTGGCTTTACGGATAGGAAAACCGATCAACCGTGCGATAGGTAAAAAGTATTTTGCTTTGCAAAAGTTTTGGTGTAAGCAACGGTGCTTAGGTACTTCAAGTGAATTGAGAAATCACTCAACGAGTTCATGTACTTACGTAGTTTCATAAATTTGTTTTTTCGACTACAAATTTCATAGATAGATAGATAACACTTTATTGTACACAAGGATACATCATAAATCTAGGCATAAATTAATATAGTACAATGGGCGGCTTTATCGCTGAAAGCGATTTCTTCCAGGCAACCTTATTCATAAATCTACTTCTAATTATAATTCTAATTCGTGGTGGGGGAATGAGATCTGCACGGACGGCCCGCAATGGGGTGTATTGTGCATTGTCCCCCAGCTAACCTCACCCCAGCCAGCCCAACTCCTTTAAAAAGCGGAGAAGGACCTTGGGTTGGTGGCAGCAATGTTCAAGCATCCCCGGTGGTGATTTGGATGCAGATGAGAGAAAGAATAAACCTACTTATTCTGCATACCTATTTCGGCTGTCAAGCTACGTTGCTGTGTTTCAGTTTGACGGGTGTGAATGCCGTTGAAATTACAGGCACATGAGGCTTAACAGTATGTATGCCTCACCACCACGCCTTTTTCTGCCGTCAAACTGCGTGGCTGTGTTTCGCTTTGAAGAGTGTGGTTACCGGTGTAATTATAGGTACATGAGGCTTAACATCTGTATGTCTCAAGTTCATGGACGCAGGGCAGTGCATCGTAGGGCACGTTTCTATCGTGCGTGACTTACGAGGCAATGCTTTTTTATAGGTGATGGTTATCACTTAACATAAGGTGAGCCAACTGCTTGTTCAACAGTTGTATAAAAAATAAAAAATAATACAACTTTAAAAAATTATATAACGTAGCACAACATACAGACAAAATATCAGTGTTCTAGTTTCTTTACAACGTTACCATTCTCAGATATTATGTGAATATGATTTGTCGCCAGTTGCAGCTACGTTGAGAGCGTGTCTTTGAATAAATCGTGGGTTTTAACGGATTGGCATGTTTACGGCCACTTCCTAAAAATTATATTTAAAATTCAATATTGGCATTGGATTTATTTTCTTAAATTTTAAATTTATTACCTACATATCATTGTTTGGGAATATATAGAATTGTTGATCCTCCTCCTTTTTTTTTGTAAAACTAAGGTGTCACTCTGCCAAACGATACATACATTTCTAATTGATTTTGAGAGGTACACTGCGCTGTAGGTATGCACTTCGATGACTTGACTTCGGGACGGTTACCATCACCGCGCAATGAAACTCAAAATTACAATAACCTACTAATTTGTGTATCGAAACGTTTTCATTTAATTAGTTAGTAGTTTAAGTAGTAGTCACTTTCAAGAACACAAGACCAAAGTGTCTTCGCCTTAAATAGAGACAGTAAGATAAGTGTTAGTGGACACATTATTAGATGTAGCTTACTTTAAAAAACTAGGTCAGGGTTAAATACCTATAAGCCGTAATTATGGCTTGATTGTAATATTATTAGATTATATTATAAAATAATAAAGCACACTATTAAAAAATAAATAGTTTACTGCTGGGGGCTTAGACATTATTCATTCTTTGTTTGAGAATACGCCTGCGGAAATTTAAAATGGAAATAGCTAGATAATACGTACGAATATTCGTCTATTGTTTTTCATAGTAGACCTCTTGTCATAACAAGAGGTTGCCTCTTGTCATGACATCAGGTACTCTATTAGGTTTTCATTCGTCAGCAAAAGTAGCAAATGGAAACATAACAGGATTAAACAAGGTTTGAATAGGCTAGATACGATCAGAGTAACATGATCCATTGAAAACCCCGATTTAGGCCGATGGATGGCGAGATAACTTGTTGGAAATGTGGTTCAAGCAATTATAAAACAAATTTATTCATAGGTTTAAAGTGGAACTGTGTGAAAATTAAGTGTCACTCCTGCTAGACTATTAGGTTAGGAAGATCAAGGAAATTGGAACGTCATGGACACAGCACTTTTCTTCGCTGTTGGGGACGGTTTTTATTAAATTTTCAGTGGTAAAAAATCCACTTGCTTAGAGTCAAACATGTGTGTATTTAACTACTTCACAACACATAATTTATTTCATCAAATTTTACAGTTTTAGTAAAAAGACTGTGTATGGGATATCGACCGAAAGCTCTATTTATTTATACAAAACGTTTATCATTTTTTTTAATACATTTATTTAATTATAAATCAAATATACGCAATATCACTGCTATATAAAACGCTAAATTTACACGATTAATATGGTACCTTTATTGTTCGTGTAAACGAACTGAAAAAAATTATTATATTAAATAAGTAATAAGCTTACAACGGTGGTTTTCAGGTAAGGTAGACATCCTTTTAGACCCCTAAATGACGCACATGTTACTATGATAAGTTTGAATACGAAATTATTAATTAAAATATTCATGAATGCGGAATCTTTATTCGAATTACGCGCACCCCTGAGTGTACGACAGATGTCCAAAATTTAATTTAATATAAGTCTCGTTTTACTTTCTTTTAATGTTATATCTGCACAAGGCCGTCCAAGATCTCGTTTCTAAAGACAATTCAATGTAAATTCAATTTAATATCAAACGTCAGAGTTTCGACGAATACAAGAAAATTTTATTGAGGTTCTTATTGCTTTAAACACGTTATTTTAAATACCTCTAAAGATACGAGTTGAACTGCCTTTTGTTTACAAAAGATAAAAGCAATTTGCTAATAAAGTAACTATTTCACTTTTTTATACTATGGACTGAGTAGAGGTTTGATAGTATATTATATTTAATAAATAATAAATATGTAAATATATATAATATATTCTACCTAATGTACCTAATGTGCGGTAGCCATCACCTGTAACAAAGCATTGAAACGTGCTCTAAGATGCAATGTCTCCATTGTCCATCAACTCGAAGAATACATGTGCTTAGCCTCATGTGCCTGCAATTTCATTGGCACCTACACCCTTCAATCCAAACCACGCAATAATAAGCATGTCAATAGTATAATTTATTACATTTTTATAGAAAAAAATAAGTAGAACTTATATTTTTTTTATAATTTTTAGTTCAAACATTTAAACGCATACTAATCGAATATTAAGTGATAAAGCATTCGACTTTATTAAATTGAATAGGAAAACCTGGGGAAATGTCTTGTATTTTTTATTTTATCCTCTCTTTTTTGTCGTGTCACTAGTTCCTTTGAAGCAGTGTGGTGAAATTATTATAAGTATGGCTCAAAGAGGTTTTTCAAGCACACATTTTTTATTAAATTTTTATTTTGTGAACTTGATTGATAAAATCTTACAAAAATATTTCCATCTTGAAATGCATCCATACCAAAACATTTCTCGGGCTTTTTAAAACCCAAGCGAACTGAAGTTCGAATGTGGTGACAAAGTTATTTCGCGTAATAAATCAGACGCAGCGCTAAGGCAAAGATACACTTACCTCTATACTTATAAACGTTAGTTAAATATAAACACCACTTGACAGCCTTCACAGCTCAGTTGGTAGTAGCTCTGCCTTCTGCCCCGTAGGCCGTGGGTTCGATCCCCACCGAGAACAAACATTTGTGTGATGAACATAGATGTTTGTTCTCTGTCTGGGTGTTATATAATATTATAAGTATGTATTTACAATAAAAATATCTATAAGTAGTATATCAGCTATCTGGTTCCCATATCACAAGCTTTGGCTTAGTTTGGGGCGAGATAGTGCTGTGTGGAATGTCTACCAATATTTATTTATTTATTTTATTTATTTACTTAAAATTTGCCCTGTCACTGTTGGTCATTATCCATTCGAATGAGATAGAAATAGTACAATCATCATACGTTTGTTAGATTTTTGTATGGATTGCCGCGATATAATTTACATGGATTTCTGTTGTAGGTAAGGATTTGATTCTCATTTCATTGGTAATGGAGTTACAAGGTTTAGTAGGGTATCACTTGAAAAGGCTTGATTTGCTCGTTTTATAATTGATTAATATTTTTATTTACAGCACAGATTTTAGGAATTGTGAATCTCCATTAATTTACTTTGGTTTCGGCACGGAACCCGCAGTGAGCGTTTATGATTCAGTTAACATTTTTGTGCAAACTAAACCAATTGTGTTAACCACTTTGATTACTTTTAAGATATTGCAAACTACTTTTATCTAATATGTAATAAATGCGCCTCAAAGTCATGAAATCCCTCTTTAAATCAGGAATGCCATCTTCTTGTTCCGTCCGTATTTGTTTCCTACTTTGTCAGATGTTCAATTAAGAATTTCCAACGATTCATTTAATCATTCATTCATTCTATGATTCATTCATTCTTTAATTCATTCAATCACTCATTCATTAATTCATTTAGTTGTCCAGTAGTGTGATATTAGTGGCTAGTTATTTCCTGTTATATTGCATATTTTTATGACATATTTTGCTGAGCATTGTGAACACAGCATAACCGCCGCTTGCTCGTGACGCGACAGTCGGAGCTCAACTCCTTCAACTTCTCAACTGTGAATTTATCTTTCGCACCAACATTCGGCTAGAAGCGTTACTTTTATCTTGTTTTATATTTACGTCTAAGTAAATTTGCAGGCACAACATTTTCAAACGCGCACGTTGACTAAGTAAATTTGTAAAGAAAACAGTTTGAGAAGTATGAAGGCGTACGTTTAGATATCATTTTATTTATTTACTAGTGGCCTGTCCCAGCTTCGCATGGGTGGTCATAAATTTTTTGAACTTTTTAGGATAAATTTGAGACCTTGGGTTCGAGCCTCGCGTCTACTTATTTCATACATTTGCACGCGCTTCTCCTTGAGTGAGTGAAATCGCACCCCGCGCGTGACCCGTGGACTTGTTAACATTTTTAATTTCGTCATATCTTTTGAATGGAATGTTCGATTTGAAAAATTTAAGAAGTAATCTATAGGTATTGAAACCGTCTTAATTATGAAATGATTTATTTGGATAATGATTAATACCAAGGTATAAATAAAGACCCAGGAGGCATTTCAATTATTTTTTTATAATAAAAGAACACTTATTGTGACATAACTATAATAGTTAGACATATGCTGTTGCCACATTTTTTGTAGATGATGACGTGTTCTACAAAATCGTAGTACATTATTTTGTTCTATCTTCAATAGTTTTCGCAGCGCACGCGATGTAAGGTTTTTGTTTTCCACCTTGGGTTACATTATTGAAGTTTTAGTAAGGATCCCTGATTTTTTTGAAAATATAATATAACCTATGTTACTCAGGGATAATGTAGCATTCTAATAGTGAAATAATTTTTGTAGTTTTTGAGTAGAAACCAGTAGTTTTTGAGCCTATTCGTTACATACAAAAATACAAAAATACAAATGTTTCCTCTTTATAATATTAGTGTAGATTTGGGTCTATCAACAGTAGTTACAAAAATACAATCAATATAATATAACGTACATCTATGTATGTACTTGTACTGTTATGAGCTAATTGCACAATTAATAATAGGTAAACACTACATGAATCATGATAATATTACGATTATGCACTACATACCTACCTACATATTATAACCGTTATAATATTATCATCGTAATCTATAGTTTAAAACAATATAAATAATTCTTATTTTTATTCATTTAATACTCAGGAAAAACAAATCTCTGTAATATAAGCTTATGACAAATGTAAGTATGGACGTGCCCCTACTACTACTATTCACCCTGTATTTTCAAACACTGCCGCCACCTTTTTTCTATCACACCATTCCACTCCAGTATAGTGGTTTTCGATAGCTACTCATTTTTCACACGATTTGCCTCTTTACTAAAAGGTCGCGAGTGATTGAATTTGTTATTGAACAATAAATTACTTATTGTTTGCATTTTTCAATTTCAAAGGATAAAAGGATGGATAAAAGATTGATTATGGATGTGACAAGTAGCCATTACATACAAGAATTAGGCATGATGCTTTTTACCTTTATCTTGCCTCACACTCATACACTATTGTCACCATTAGCTACGTCTCATTCGCACTCGTAAGATAAATTGTGAAGCTCTTTGTGAAGGGCTCATCCGGAAGCACTATCACCACGACTTTTTCTGCCGCCAAGCAGCGTTGCTGTGTTTCGGTTTGAAGAGTGTGGTTGCCGGTGTAATTACAGGCACATGAGGCTTGTCTGGGTGTTATATAATATTATAAGTATGTATTTACAAAAAAAGATATATAAGTAGTATATCAGCTATCTGGTTCCCATATAACTAGCTTTGGCTTAGTTAGGCGAGATAGTGCTGTGTGGAATGTCCACCAATATTCATTTATATATTTATATGCTACTAGGGAATTTAACATTATAAGCGAGAACCAAGACTTTAAACACATCTTATTTAAATAACAGAATGGAATAGTCTCCAAGAATCCACCCAGTAATATGCAGTACGAATACTATCCATATTTGCATAGGTTTCACTCTTTTATAACATCCTTTATGTTCGTTGGAACGGGGAGTGTGTGCATAGCTTTATTGAAAAGGGTGAAGATCGATTCAGATCACGTAGAGAGTCTTAAGCGTGACGGGTTAACGAAAGATTAAATGAAAAAAATGGCTGTACAAAGTTTCTGGTTCCTTGGGTTGCTACAGGTTATGTTAAAAAAAGAAATGAGTAGTCTTAAAACTGGGTACAAGCCCAGTTTGCATTAAAAGGCTGACAACCGTCAAATAACTCCTTGCTCACACATTCATAATTTTGAAAAAAAGATATAAATTCATTGAACTTATTTATGAAAAATCGCAATCAATCAACCTGCGTGCGTGTTTGTGATAACGGACCTAAATATTAACTGTATCACTATCTGAATAAAGTCATTATCAGTCAAACGTTTCGTTATTAGTAGATCTCTTTGTGAAGGGCTGTCCGGGGAAGTACTACCACAATATCAGACAAAGTATCTCTATGGACAGAGCAGCTAGTTTTTTTTTAGAGTGCAGTTGTCGATATGTATTCGTGTGAGTGACTAGAGAAGTAACTTCATTGACTTCATTGATATTTCCTCCAAGACCATAATGCTTATTACTGATACTAAGCAGCATTGCTTTGTTTTGCTTTGAAGAGTATGGATGCCGGTGAAGTTACAGGCACATACAATACAATACAACAAAAAATCATTTATTCAAGCCACACGTACACAGTTTATAAAAAATACAAAAAAAGCCATTAAAAGTAAGTAAGTGACATAAATTGGCCGTCACTCAGCATAAATGCTGTAGCAGCATACGCAACTATATAGCTGGTCTTCTGTGACATCAGTACGCGACAACGCACATGAGACTTATCATATTTTTTATGTGTGAAGTGCATCCATCGTAGAGCTCGTTCCTGTCGTGCTTGATTTGCGATGCTAAGATTTGTCATCCACCTGATGACAAATCTTAGCCTCGCAAATCAAGCATGATAGGAACATGCATGTTCCATCAGCATTAGTATAAAAAACCTAACCGTCCTCAAAAGGTATATATAAGACCTTCGTTGATTGCTTCGCAAAATATACCGTCTGAAAAAATTGTACGTACTTTATCGTACTTTGGATGGAGAAATCTTAAAAAAAAAAATCCTGGAAATAAACGGGGGTTAAAAATAAACTTTTTCTGACTTTCCATGCTTTGCTAAAATATTGGGAAACAAACAATGTTTACAAAATGAAGCCATTGTTTAACATCTGTTTCGAGAACAATGAGTAATTTACTCTTAGGTCTTT
Organism: Chloroclysta siterata; assembly: GCA_932294275.1. NCBI lineage: Eukaryota > Metazoa > Arthropoda > Insecta > Lepidoptera > Geometridae > Chloroclysta > Chloroclysta siterata. The sequence goes on from OW028588.1 coordinate 7,775,004, forward strand.
ACGTTTTATGTTTATCTCTGTTTCAGAGCTGTTGATGGCACTTTATTCTTTTAAATAAAATTGGATAGGATCTAGCATCCCATGAAATAAACATAATGGTTGTGAAATACATTACAATATCAAAGTTGTCTGACTACCCACCCTAGACAAAGATCATACAAAAGAACAGTAGTAACCAAGCCGTAAGTTTGCTTGTTCTTCTAGGCTTTGGTCGCTTGGAACTGGCACTTAGAGTCACCTAGCTTTAAGACGTTTCAAAGTGATCCTTGTGATTTTATTTAATAAATACCTTTTGACTTTGAGATATTCTTAAATAATCGTGAGATTGGAACTTGGTAATTAGAAGTCCAAGGTTATATCTTTTGTGCCTGAGGATCAAAGTCGTGAAGCTGGATTTTTCATGTTTTATTAACAAAGTAGGATGGAATACCAAAGCGATACCCTAACTAAAAAGATAGCTATAATGATAATACAAATAAATAAAAACTAAGCAAAGCTTGTTCTATGGGACCAGATAGCTGAAAATACTTATGTACTTACTATTTTTGGTAAATACGTACATTCTATAACTGAGACAGAAATCAAAAATCTATGTTCATTACACAAATTAATTCTAAGAGTAGAAGAGCTCTTTGTGTGTGGCTCGTCCGGGGAAGCACTGCCACCATGCCTTTTTCTGCCGCCAAGCAGCGTTGCTCGGTTTCGGTTTGAAGAGTGTGGTTGCCGGTGTAATTACATGCACATGAGGCTTAACATCTGTATGCCTCAAGTTGATGGACGCAGGGCAGTGCATCGTAGGGCACGTTCCTATCGTGCGTGACTTACGAGGCAATGCTTTGTTATAGGTGATGGTTACCACTTAACTAATCAGGTGGACCATCTGCTTGTGCCATCAGCTAGTAGTTTAAAAAAAAAATATGTTTGTTCTAGATGAGGATTGAACCCACGGTCTACAGCGCAGAATGCAGAGTTACTACCAACTGAGGTGTGAGGGCTGTCTGAAATTAAATGTGTTTAAAAAATCTGGAAACTGTTACCATTATAAACAATAATTGGAACAAATTGCATAATATTAAAAATAGTTCCAAATACTCAGCACAAAACAAACAGAATTCATAAATTAACAACAATAAAATCTCCATGAAAACACTAAAACTATCTCAATATGCAAATAGGGAATTTAAATAAATACAAAAGAGAGCGGTGAGGCCGTTTATTCAGCTAAAAAAACTTTGTACTGAATTGAAAAAAGCGTTTTCGACATTGTTATTGAATGCCCCGGACTCTATCGCCATTTTGACAGACGTAAGTTATTGGAACAATTGAAATCTATGAAATATTGGAGACGAGCGTTCGAATTGCTCCCATAAGCGTTTGTTTTCTGTGAGAAATAGAATAAATTGTTTCTTTGACAGCCTGAAAATATAACTTACGTGGAGATAGGTGAAAAAGGTTAGTACGTGAATGTATATCTATGCTTAAAGTAAGTTGAAAACTCGCCGTCGTCGTCGTGAGTCGAAACTTGTAACGTTCTAGAATATCGCTACAGTGTCTACGCCGTAGCACGTAGCAGCGCTACGGAGCCAAACTGTCTTGTTAAGATAATAATATTTATTATGTCTAAATATTATTGACACAACTGTCAAGCCGCTCGCATTAGTGTGTTGTATCTACCACATTTTCATGTATCACATACAGCGTAACCGCAGCGTACCCGGTCCGTATCCGATCCCCAACCGTAGTCGAACACTGTACTGCTTTTATTATTTTGTCTCGACAAATTTTAAATTTTAATATTCAAAATCAAACATTACAAGTACAAAACTTTCCTCAAATTTAAAATATACTCGTATGGGTCCTACAAACTCAAGTTTAGCCGTCGAACTTATACCTCGTGTATTTTGCTGAATTTTGAACAGAATTGCCGTACTAGCACACTTTTCAACTAACGACCCGTGGCTGGCTTCCATACTTCTAAGCGCTACTCAAAAATTCCAGCCAGCCTTTTATATTCCGCTAATAGCTTTCGTGGAGCCCTCATAGTTTCAGTGTATGAAAGATGCGATTAATTTTCAGCTTAGATGTGGGACGTGGATAAGTTTGTGACCTATTTCAGCTTGTTTATGATCCTTGATGTGAACATTCACAGGGTAATTCGAGGGTTAGTATCGATTTAGATATAAACGTGGCCTAAAGGAATCTATCGTTAATACCAGCTGTCGTGGGTAGGTAATGTCAGACTCTTATTGACTAAGAGCCTCCGCAGACTGTAGATTTTCTATCGGCCGATAGTTTTGTCTATTGGGCCGCTAGTGCATATAGATAGTGGCCGATAGTGTTTTTTTTATACAACTAGCTAATGGAACAAGCAGATGGCCCACCTGATATTAAGTGGTAACCATCACCTATGACGAAGTATTGCCTAGTAAGTTACGCACGATAGGAACGTGCCCGTAGCGTTGTAGTGTGTGTACCTACTTGCATACATCTTCATGCTGATTAAGTTAGAGCCACGGTCCCATCGACCACATCAAAATCTGACATCCGCTAGGGTACTTCTACATTTTTGAAGATATGCCGCTAAATGTCATTATGAAAAATCCCAAACAACCAATAGATTTGGTAAAACTTTCTTGAAAACTAGTTCAAGAATTTTTTTGCATAAAATAAATTGGATTGCTATTAAGATGATATAAGATGTTTTTGCATTGTGCGACCGAAAATAACCCTAGTGGGTATCGAACCTACGGCCTACAGTGCAGAAAGCAGAGCTACCAACTGAGCTTTGAAGTCTTTTCAAACGTTTATTTTTGTTTAAAACTTCAGGAAGCTTCATTTTCTTCTTACAGTATTTATACAACCCACGGAAATAAACAAGCTACAATGTAGACAAATATTATCGTGTTTTAAAAGACGGGCACAATTTCTCACAAAAGGGTTATGTTAGTGAAAGCGTTGTTTACAGCGTACCGACGCAAGTTTATGTAAAAATGTGAGTTTAGTGTTTTCAAAATATTGTCTGAAACTGGGAATAAAAGGTAGCTGAAAACGGGAGCTTTTCACGGTTCTAGAATAGAAGTAACAATCTATGAATGTTTATGAAAACAAACTAAAGTAATTGTATACATATTAGTAAAATACAATATCATTTATTTATGCCACAGATAAACATAATACATAATAATAATATAATTTATATACAATAACTTAAAACTGCCTAGAATTGTAACATCGCTATACTCATTTAAAGTATTGATAATGAGAACACAGCAAACAAGAACGTATGTTTAAATACAAAAAGGAATATCTTTCCAAATTTTTTTTAACACTTAGTTTATCATCGGTTATTACTTCTTTTCGTGTCACTAGTTTCTTTCGAAACAGTGCGGTGAAAGCATTTTAAGTGCGCCTCAAGAGGCTCCTTTCGAGCTCTTGACACATGTTATAGAACTATGTAGGTTCTACGACATGCCGGGTATTGGAATTTAATTATATACTCTGTGTAATAATGATTGAACAGTGAATGAATAAAAGCAAGCTTCACTCGCTCATTCTGTACTAGCCGGGTAAAAGGGCATGTCGTAAAACATGTCACGATTATCACTAAACCAGCATGTCACGATTATCACTAATCACTAATAACAGCTGTGCGGCTACACCGCAGGATTACCTAAAAATGAGCAATAGCAATAACAGCAGCTATTGCTTGCTTAGGTAACAGCCGCGGCTCTCGTCGAAGTATGCGTCACTACCCTACCCTTCAGGAGCAATAAAAAATAAGCTACACGTTTTGTGAACATAGAGGGATATCTTAAACAAAACACGAGCACTACAGTAAAGTGCACCCCTCCAGATCGCACGAATCTCGTTAGAACAGCGCCTCATCTCTTCGAGCAAACAGCGCTCCACACCGCGCGGCGCTCCACAGATCGCTCATGCCTGTAATACTGAGTAAATATTTATTTTTCTGCAATCCCGCTGGGAATCCACTGTTTTATTTATTGCTTTCATTTGAGTTCGATTGTGTTTTAAATTACTCGTGTGATTGTCAGATAATTTGCGTCGCGGTGCGATGTTTTAAAAAGCTGTTTTATTTTTATTTGTTCTTCAATGTTTGCGATCCATGTGAGATTGTTTTGGTATGTTGCATGTCATCGGTGAATGTACTTTATAATTAAAATATATTCATGTTAGTTTTGTTTTTGAAAAAAAAAAATGTTTTTTTAGTTTTCACCAGTTTCTCAGTATTTTAGTAAACTTTGAATTTGGGTATGTACTTAATTATTTAGACCATTCAATAATCTCATTTTCCCAAAGTCTTCACAATGCTGTCGGTTTAGCGTATAGGAGATCGTGCTACACTTCGTGTCCCTGTTTGTGATTGCCTTTTGAGAACTCCCAAGCAAGTGTCAGATTTTACTTTTTTGTACAACTTTCTGATGTATTAAGCACATGACCCAAGCATGTTAAGTGGTAATCATAACCTAAAACTTCGACATAACTTGAGGTATACATGTATTGAGCCTCTTGTGCCTGTAATTTCTCCGGGAACAACACTTCTCAAATTGCCACTTTGGTTTTGATTGTTCTGAGAACTACTATTACCCTTAAAAATAAACTCAAATATATTCTTGTCGTGTCAAAAGTTTCATTTGAAACCGTGTGGTGAAAGGATTTTAAGTGCGCCTAAAAGAGGCGAATCCAGTTTCATTAGTAAACACGAAGCCCAAACGAAATGTCTACCTACCTATAATAACAATCAAAATCAGTTCCGGACATCTGTTACTAGGGCCGTACTGTCCTTAATTAAAACCAAATTTGAAATACGGGATACAAAACCTCCATTTCTATTTAATGAAACAATTAATTACATTATTGATAATTGTGGTCAGAGCGGCGGTTTTAGAATTAATTTAGAAAAATGTTTGGCGAAAAAACTGTCTTTAAAATTTCACAAAGTTTGCTGAGTGATGCAGTAAAGATAAAGACCTTGTGTTAGTTACCTAGAAATGTTATGTTTCTAAGTAAATATAAGACCTAAGCTTTGTATTATTAAAACGCCCACGGGTTTTGCTTGTATTAATAGTGATAGCTAACATGAATATTTAAGGCGATTTTCTTATAATGGGTTCAGTTATTTGTTTGACAGCCTTTACAGCTCAGTTGGCAGTAGCTCTGCCTTCTGCGCCGTAGGCCGTGGGTTCGATCTCCACTGAGAACAAACATTTCGTGTGACGAACATCGATGTTTGTTTTCTGTCTGGGTTTTATATAATATCATAAGTATGTATTTACAAAAAAAAGTATTTAAGTATTATAACAGCTATCCGGTTCCCATAGCACAAGCTATGGCTTAGTTTGGGGCGAGATAGTGCTGTGTGGAATGTTTATTTACCAATTGTTATTATTTTATAGCATATTATGTCAATCGGCAAATACAGGCTTGTCCTAGTGCGAGGACCATCTTGTAAGCATTTTTTTTGATAAATTTGTTTTTTATTTGTAAGTCTCTACGGAAAACAGCTTGCCTTTAGTTACACCTTAATGAGGATCTTTGAAACTGAATGCGAGGGGGTTTATGGGGGGGACCTGCTTCCTTTGTCATAGTTCACTAATTAACGCTCGATGCTGGAATACTGATTGGTGATTTTAGGCTGGAGTGTATTTAACTTGCTTTTGAGTGGAACAGCCTTGGTTTTATTAATGTATTTTATAAAATATATAATATAATTATAATAATAGATCGATCAGGGAAGGCTGATCTGGTTATATCTGCGTATTAATATTTAAGTATGTTGCGCAGATTTAGTTTTTTTATGATTATTATCGATAGATTATTTATATCTTTTCTGACAATGATAACTTTTTATTTTATTGTTTTGAACAATTTGATCGCTAACCTGATGTTGAGCAGTAAAAACAAGCCCATAACTATTGTATTTATATTTTTATTTACTTTAAGAGGGTATTTTAGTGATTTGCGGCAAAATTCATCCATAGATTTCCAAAACTAACCTCAATATATTATTACACAACTACCAGGCGTCATTTGATAGCTCCATATAAATTACGTTGAATTAAAACATTCGTCAAAATGACCGTTTTTGCATTTAAACTTTAGCTTTTTTGAACTTTGTAACACATACACCAATTTCTGTTGATATTTTTCATGCCGTATAAAATGAAACATTTTATTTGTTTCTTTTCGAATGTAATAACTAAATAAAACATTCTCTTTGATGCACACAATGCCCGGCTTAAGCTTTTTAGGGTTTCACTTTCAATAAAAAAGTTATTTCATTCGATACTCTGTTCTACAGACTTTAATACAATTTAGTTACAAATACATTGAAACAAGTGTTTTAAATGCCTGTATTGTGTACTTCATGTATAGGTTAAGTATTTTCTCAGTCGGCGCGGTGTTTAGAAAGAAATCAAATGAAAAAAACGTTTATTTTATATCAAAACGTTAGCGAGATATAAAAAACAATATTGGTTATAAGAGAACAAAACCGGTTGTCACTAAGCTTTGTGCTTTATCAGTGTTTGATGCTTCCGTGACGCCGGAATACAATCTTTATATTAAGGCGAAGACAAGAGCTAATGTGACTCTCGCTTGCAGGTTTCGACATGTTGAAAGACATAAAATCACTAAACTCATTTTCGAAAAATCGCAATTAACGATTTTGTGAAATAACATTGCACACAGTTTAGTAAAAAAATCATTTTGATCGATACAAGTGTTCCTACTTAGAAGTTTGCTTACGAAAACTAGTAAAGCAATGCGATTTTTCGAAAATGAATTTAGTGTTTTTATATATTTCAACATGTCGAAACGTGCGAGCGAGAGTCACATTAGCTCTTGTATTCGCCATAAGATTATCTACAAAGCTAGCCTACATAAAAAAAAACATGTTTAATACTGAATAAATCGCTTAACGCCCCAACTAATCGATCATTATGAGAAACGTGCCCTATTTTCTTATCTTGGCTCATTTTCTCCATTGTTATTACAAGATACCTTTATTTTTATTATAAGCAAAATCCCGCCATCTGCAGCCGAGTGCGAGCGTTACCGTACTGATATGAAAATTAAATTCCATCCATACAAAGAAGGTGCCGGATCTAAAATGAAAATCTCCTTATTAAGGCAGGTAAACATGGCCTCCATTGGCGGGGCTTGAATATTTTGCTATGTAATAAATCATTACGAAGGGTTTATGAACTAGCTCGAATAATAATATTACTGAGATTGGCCTCCATTAGCGTTTAATTATGTTGGTTAAAGCTATTAAAATAAACACAAACATAATTTTATTTCAATTTAAATAGGTATATATGTACATACAGATACTCAAAACTCAAGCTACTCAAAGCCAAATAAAAATGACGCTTACTACAAGGACTTAAAAGCAAGCAATGTAACGCAGCGTGTGTGTATTAGTATGTCAATAAATATTTAATTTCTCTTGAAAGGATTTCGTCACTGTTAGCAATAATAATTGTAATGTTAACGGTGAAGGAAAATATCCTGAGGAAACCGGCATCTCGTATAACCTAAAAAGTTCTAAAACATGCGTCAAGTGCTCGAAATGGGGTCTCACTGAAAATTCTCTAGAAGGAGGAAGTGTGACACTTTTTCAAAAGGTACTATTGACACGAAAAACTGTTAGCGAAGGGTTTGAAGAACTGTCACACTGGCTTGCAGAATTATTCCCAGAGAGGCGTCTCACAACTGATTCACAGAGAGAATTGACAGTTTTTCGTCAAAACACGGTCTCATATCACCAGCAGCAACCAGCCAGCGGCCAGAGGCCGAATTATAAAGACTTAAACGCTGTCTACTATCAGACTCTCTCTCTGATACAAACAAGTCAAATGTACGAACACATTTCATAACTTATTTGTATCAAATTGATGTTTATGCATACATTTTGGTTTAATTCTCAAGATCTGTAAAAAATTAAGTCAACTGTCATAGTAGTAGGTACGAGTACACTGCGGTTTCGGAATGTTACTTTCCGTGCTAGTGAAAAATATGTTAAAATATTTTACTTATATGGTCCAATAATTGGACCACATTTTGTGTAAGCAAGAAACTCAAATTCTAGGTAGCCACTATAAAACGAAGGTATTGTACTATAATAATAACGTACCAATTGTATGTGTACATTAAGATAATCTTTACCTGCCATTATTGCTGTATAAATATAACTAGATCATTAATTTACTGTGATATCTGAATCCCTTTCCAACCCCAACTTACAATAAATAACATAAACAACATGAAAACGAAACGATAAAATTAAATTAATACACAATAAAGGGCAGAAGGGAAGGATTTGAAACATAACGCTGTTATTTTAGAGGTTATTTCATAACTAGCTTCATAAGATTGTATCTTTGTTCTATTTGTCTTATATTTATGTATTTTATCGCCAAAATGAAACTTAAACATAAAGGTACTTATTCGTTTTTAGGTCTTCCAAAGGGTAAAACGGACCCTATTCCTAAGACTCTGCTGTCCGTCCGTCTGTCTATCTGTCCGTCTGACCAGGATGTATTTCATGAACCATGATAGTTAGACAGTTTAAATTATTACGGGTGATGTATTTATGTTGCCGCTATAACAAAAAATACTAAAAAACAGAATAAAATCAATATTTAAGGGGGCTCCCATACAACAAACGTGATTTTTTGCCGTTTTTATAGATGGACTCGCACTTGGCTGGTTTTTTATACTACTTGCTGATAGATTAAGTAGATGGCCCACCTGATGTTAAGTGGTAACCATCACAAATAACAAAACTCTGCTTCACCAGTCACCCACCATGGGAACGTGTCCTAGAATGCACTGCCATGCATCCATCAACTTGAGGCATACCGGCAGTCTACCGTCTGTAATTTTACCGGCAACTACACCCTTCAAGCCGAAACACAGCAACGCTGCTTGGTAACAGAAAAAGGCACGGTAGTATTACTTTCCCGGACCGAAAAACCAGCGTTGTAATTAGTAGTGCATCAAACACTAATAGCACAAAGCTGAGTGGCGGCCGATTTTGTTGTGATAGCCAATATTGTTCTCTGAAATACAGAGAACAATATTATGGCCTGCGGTTTTGTGAAGCAAAATAATCATTTTTTGATTTTCAAATCAGTTCAAATTTTGAGATGTCTTTGACCATGTCATGTAGGGTTGGTATGTGATGGTGGGGTATTTCTAGCCGTATTTTCTGGACGTCTGCTTCCGTGCTAAGCAAACTAACGTGATCATTAGGATCATCATAAACATGACTAGGTCAATAAGGGATAACTATCGACCTTGAGTCGCTAGACAATAACCTTGAATCTACCGTAAGTCACGTCTTAAGGCCCTTGGTTTTCAGCTTTGAACGTGAGTGTAAAAGGAAAACTCAGGCCATCATGGCTCATGCCACTTGCATGAGTTCTTGTACCGTTATAATAAGAAAAATATGGTTATGTTACAGTATAAAGACGAGAATGCGGCAAGCGATAAGTCGAAGTTTGTGGATTCTTGGAATACATCAACTACACGAGTAGATACTATGCTTCCAACGGACTAAAACTTCTATAATATTGACAAACTTGAACCGGATGCAAGACTTTGCTGCTCTGTCTATAGGAAAATTATCAGCTGCGAGTTAGCTTTTCATCAACATTCTCTCTGTGGTCGGTACTTCATAACTGAAGATCGTGGTCACGTCACTTGAAGATGTCTTTCCAGTACTGGAGTGGACTGCTTGCCTCCAGCGCTTTCTATTGGTGGCCATTCGGACCACATCGTAAAACTTGCAGCTACCCTCCTTGAGCTGGTCTGTCCATCTAGTTGGGGACCTACCGCGAGAACGCTTTCCCTCCACGTTACCAATGATGACTAGCTTTTAAAGGTTTCCGTCGCTGCGTCTTGCTATGTGACCGAAATAAGAAAGTATACGGCGGTGACAGATTGTGGATAGCCTATCCTTAACTTTCAGCTGCGTAAGAATTGATACGTTGGTGTGTTTTGCGGTCCACGGTATTCGCAGCATTCGTCTCCAGCACCACATCTCGAACGCATCAATCCTTTTCCTCTCTCTAGCTAAGATGGTCCATGTCTCCACGCCGTATAAGAAAATAGGGAAAACCAAAGCCCGGACCAAGCGTATCTTTGTCCTCCATGAAACCCCTCGGTTTTTCCAGATGCCATTCAGCCGAGTCATTGCGTCTCTTCCCATCGCCATGCGACGCTTAATCTCGGGCACACAACTTCCATCATTGCTGATGTAAGAGCCCAGGTAATTAAAGCTGTTCACCGCTTCGATGCCCCGGCAGCTATTTGGGCCTGAGAGATGTCCATAGATGTTAAAGAGCAGCGGTGAAAGTATACAGCCCTGTCTTACACCTTTCTTCGTTTCAAATACATTCGAACAGTCGGCGTCGATACGAACAAAGGAGCGGTTGTTAGTGTATAAGTTGCTGACGAGCCCGACCAGGTGTTTTGGTACCCCCATTTCACAAAGAACCTTCCATAGCTTCTCCCATCGAACATCAGATATCTATTATAGTTGAGATTTTTTGTCCACTATGTTATGTTTATCCGATAGATACCTACCCACTTTGTTAAAGGTAGGTACTTACCACTTTTGGTTAGTTTGATTGTTTTTATTTATCAAGAATGGAGCTTTATTAATGTTATTCATTATAGTAAATATTTATTTATTTAATGATTTAAAAAACCTGGACTGTCACCTTCCTTACCGCTTTCGAGTCCTGCTCGCCAAATAACTTAGAACAAAACTTTATTTCCTCAATTAAAACATAGCATCTCTTGAAATACCTTATAAGAGGGTCCCTTCTTATTCAATTTGCTTTTATTGTTTAAAAGAAGACTGCAAAGCGTCGGTTAACGATCCCCGAGGCCCGGATTCAAGAATAAAAGGGAATTTTCTTATCCTGGAATTAATATAGTGAACGAGACTAGCAATTTCGGACGGAATCCGCTTCTTTTCCCCGGAACTGTTTTATTTGCCATTCGAGTCCATTTGATTTGTTTTATAATTTGTACGCCTTCAAATATTGTGTGACGGCTGCTGATGATAGATTACAGGAAATTCTGACTTTATTCTGCCTCACAGCTAAGTTGGTAGTGGCTCTGCCTTCTGTGCTAAAGTTTTGGGTTCAATTACCACCGAGGATAAACATTGATTTTGCAAAGTTTTGATTTTGTTTATGTATTATATATAATGAATTCTAAGAAATTATGTATTTACAAAAAAATATAGTATGTATGTATTTTTATAATACAAACAATAGCTGCGTAGAACTTACTCTTATTAGATTTAACTGACGTTTTAATATAAATATTTTGATTTTACTGTATGCCTTTGCCTTTAGACTTTTTCTTTTCAAAAGCTTTGCTTGTTTAAGAGCTCGATAACGATGTGTAAAATGTCCACTAAAGTTTCATGTTTTATATTTTACTTTATCGTTCTGTCCTATGTCCTATGTGCACCTTTAACACTAAACATTTTACTGACAGAGTAAATAACAAGAATATGGATTTTAAGTGCGCCTCATGAGGCTCCTTTCGAGCACTTCGCTCATGTTATAGAACTTTTACGACATGCCGGTTTCCTCACGATGTTTTCCTTCACCGTTTGAGAGTACTGGCACTGTACACATCAATTTTTGAACAGAAAAACTACTAAGTACACTGGTTTCGAGCCCACGACCTTAGGATCGGAAGGCGGGGCTGCTACCACTAGACCACCAGTGCTCTCTGTAATTTCTACAATAACATCTGAGGCATTTTCCCAGAATAAGTTCGTTCTTGGTTTCTACCCCGTTACCGATAATTTTTCGATATGAAAAGCCTTTCTGCTAATCCAGGTACGTTACTATGTTTGTTCTGAATTTCGTACTGACCAGTTCAGGGCGAGATTGAGCCAGAAACACCCTCAAATCTTTAACGTAACTTTCTCTTAAGTATAGTTGCATAGGATAGGATTATTTACGAAATGTTCAAAACACAATGCAATTGTGCTATCAGCCAATCAATTGTACATATTTTAGTTTACAACAAATTAGGTAGCTCAAATGAAACAGGTTTATTGTTTTAGAAAAGTAAAATACTATCCTTGTTTTTGATTCAACGCAAATAATTGCCCATTTATCCGTTATCAGTCTACACAACGCTACGAAGTTTCATGTTATTGACAAAACAGAATTACCAAAGTTAAAATGCGTCCCTTTTAACACAACTGTCATTAATCATTTCGTTCGTTGTTTTGGTTTACGTCTGCGACAGAATTCAAGGTTGAAATGGTGAAAGAAATTAAGGTTACAATTTTTTTTATACTACTTGCTGAAGGAACAAGCAGATGACCCATCTGCGTTTCAAGTCACACACGATAAGAACGTGTAGGATGCACTGTCATGCATCCATCTACTTGAGGCACACAGAAGTTAAGCCTCATGATGCCTGTAATTTCACCGGCAACCACTCTCTTCAAATTGCAACACATTAATGCTGCTTGGCGGCAATAAAAAGCATGGCTCTTCCCCGTGAGCTCTTCACAAAAAATGACTGTAATTAAGTCGATAATGCACGTTCATTGTTCTCCCCACTTCAGGAACCGAAAATCAATATGAGCACCAAAGTTTCAAACAACGTAGCAAAAGATCTAACAGCTTACAAGTAATACAGCTTCAGCGGGAGCTTATTTCCTGAGAGAAATATTTTATCATGTACCTACTGCAACGAGATACAAACTAATTCTTGAATGTGTGCCAAGTCCGACCACAATTTCCGTTGACCTTAAGCATCTCATCCCAATTTGGAATAGAAGTTGCATTTTATTTTGCTGGTGTATCTTATTACATCCGCTGGAAATTTAAATAAACGAGAGTAAATTTATACTCCTATTTCTATTGATGGTATTTGGTTAACTTAGTTATTAAAAAAAATAGTACTATGTAACTTAGTTGTTATACAGATGAGGCGATTATATAGTGAGATTATTGAACATTTTGGGACCATGAGGTAAATTGTGAAGGTTATGGAAAGTTGGTCGATGGAAGGCTTAAAATGTTTTTTTCTGTAAACATAGTGAAGGTCTAATAATGGGTGGACATGATGAAACTAAATTTTTATTTTATTATACAAACTAATGCGCTGTAGGCCGTGGGTTCGATCACCATCGAGGACAAATCTGAACATAGATTTTTTCGTTTGAGTGTTATAACATTCTTTAAAAATCTAAAAATATTTTGTGTTATATCAGCTATGTGGTTCTTACAGAACATCTTTGCGTAGTTTGGGGCTGAATAATAAGTGGAATGACCACCAATATATTTGTTTAATACCAGCGAATCACACACATAAATTCATCCTTAGAATGGCCAATTTTCTGTGAAACACAAATTACAAAATAGTAATTAAATGAGACGCAGCAAAAATTGAGAGTTTTGATTCATTATGTTCTCCTTTGAGCGTTTTGTGAAATTAACAGCTCCATTATAAATATGAAGCTACTGTCTACGAGGAGTTGAAACTAACATGTCAATAGAAACATCGACGTACCGTGCATGAATTTCTACTTTGTACAGTTTGTATGCGATTGAGTCACTATGAGCCCGAGTTGGACGTTTGACTACCACATGCCACATCACGCATCATGAATACTGAAACTCCGGTTGGTGTACCTTCTACATTGAGACGTGTTCATTGCATCTAGTTTCTGAATGTTACCAACCAACCACAGAGCACTGGTTCGTGCCCTAATGTCGTGGGTTCAAAACCAGTCGTGCGCCAAAGAGTTTTCTTTGATTGAAAAGTTTGTGTGCACAGTGCCAGTCAAATGGTGAAGGAAAATATTGTAAAAAAACCAGCATGTAGTAAGTAGAACCTAATGTAATGAACCTAAAAAGATGAGTGCGGATGACAGAGAGCCATATAAATTTAAATAAATATCAGTGTCTATAATGACATAAAAAGAGCTCACCAGCGGAAAGCAAGTACCAAGGTACCATGTCAGTGTCTAAAATGTATTAACGTAAGTATCACGGCATTTTTACTCACATACGAGAATCAAACATGCTGCATTGTTAAACCTACAACCAGTTTTGTTTCTCTAATCCATGGATGTTCAGTAATGTATGGGCCAATAATGCTTACTAGATGCGATGCCTAGTACACACTGAAGCATAAGCACCATTTTTTATAGATAATGGCAAAATATATCTATGGATTTTATTTTACGTAGCAACTTGGCCGTTTCTGATCATGGTTTTTATGTTTAATACTATAGTATAGTAGTATATAGTAGTATATAGTATAGTATAGTAGTATATAGTATAGTAGCATATATATTATATATATATATATATACTCGTTTATTATATTATAACAGATGACCCACAAATTACTCGCAAATTACGCACAATAAAAACGCGCTCTAAGATGCACTACCTTACGTCCATCAACTTGAGGTATAAAATATGCCTCATAATAAGATAAGACGAGGCCTTCAGGTCTAAAAACGTCACTAGATTTTGCGGCTCGCTTATACAAACTAACTAAATCGTCTGAAACTAGTGCTAATGCAGATCAGTTTTCGGATGGTGGGTAGTGGACGTGCGGTTTCCATTTGCATAATAATCGAACCCGTACTTAATCATGATCAAACAAGGAATCTAAGTACTAAAGGTTTTTAATGATCGGATGTGCCTTTGACTGTCCCGTTAGACGTCTTGATCAGCAAAAAATATTAAAAAAACATCAATAAATTTAAAGGGATGTCTACCGTGCCTGGGGATAACTCTCGACCATTTTTATACGAGGCTGCGGATGCTGCATTTATAACAATGACAAGACTGACAAATAGATGCCGCGTGACTGTGTGCTCAACGAATGGGACTTATTGTACAATTTTAATATAAAAATATGATAGATCATCAGCGCATCTAGCGTCAAACTCGCCATTCATTGTATCTACCTATAATTTGAATATGATCGGTCATCTATTAAGCGCGTCAGCAATAACAATCATTGTATTTTAAAAGTATTTGTTCTGTAGTGGGATAATAACGGCTTATTTTTTTTAATTCCGTAAGAGTTTATAACAATATAAATTATCTATTGCGGCAAAAAAAGTATTGGTAAGTTCTATTTCCTTTTTGGGTCGTAAATTTCCAATTAAAATTATAAATTCGCTCTAAATTTATTCCAGGTCAAAAACTTTTCGAACCTACCTACTGCTAAAACTTGATGCCGGAAAACGAATCCAGTATAACAATGAAAGGAAACCCACTTGGCAATCCATGTTTTGAATTATAAACTCTTCAAATTTTATAGAAATTCTCATTCTTAAGAGTACGGCAGTTTTGAGAGTAGTAGAGCTCTTTTTGAAGGGCTCATCCGGGGAAGTACTACCACCACGCCTTTTTCTACCGCCAAGCAACGCCGTGTTTCGGTTTCGGTGTGGTTGCCAGTGTAATTACAGGCACATGAGGCTTAACATCTGTATGCATCAAGTTGATGGACGCAGGGTAGTGCATCGTAGGGCGCGATCCTATCGTGCGTGACTTAAGAGGCAATGTTTTGTAATAAGTGATGGTTACCACTTGACATCAGGAGGACCATCTGCTTGTTCCATCAGCTAGTTGATTAAAAAAAATTCTAGTGGGAGTGACTCCGCCTTCCAATCAAAACCAGTTCAAACTATTGGTGGTGGTGTTATTAATGAGTAGTAGAGCTCTTTGTGTAGGGCGCGTCCGGTGATGTACTACCACCACGCCTTTTTCTGCCGCCAAGCAGCGTTGCTGTGTTTCGGTTTGAAGAGTGTGGTTGCCGGTGTAATTACAGGCACATGGGGCATAATACCTATCAGTAGTTCACCATCAACTAGTTGCAATAAAAAAATGTGAGCAATGCTAGTGCTCTCAAGATCTTTAGAGATCTGAAAGGATATATACCGTGCGAAGTTGTGAAATTATTTCGGTTTACTGTTTCTAAATTTATCACGACTTTCTTGAAAACAACATCGGCTTTGCATTGCATAACTCATAATAATGCATGTCACGCAATCATAAGTAATCGACCCTGTGAGCAATGAAACCTGATTATCTATTCAATAACCACTTGTTCCTGAATCGCACAGTGCTAACACAATTAGCATAACTTAGGGGCCTATCGTTGATCCATCTGAGTATTCTCACCCTATAATCGGTTCAAGTGCAAATGGCCCCTTAGGAATAACATCAAACGTCGATTATCCAGATGTAAATCAGACCAATATTGGAACAAGTCGTACTGGGTCCTCAAGGTGATTCAATGCTCAATCGGTGCATGTTATGTGGCGTGCGGTTTTCTCTGATTTTGCGGCTCAGTGTTGGATGGTTTGCGGTGCCAGTGTGTTGATGGCCAGTGGTTAATTTGGTACTAACTAGTTAGGTAAGCTATGTTTGTAAGAACTTGAAAACATTAGCTACCAAGCACGTATCTCGACTCACGTATTTTAAAAGTTGTTAAAACATAACGAATCAAAATATAAACTGTTTCATGAATCTTGGAGCACTGAAAAATTACGCGTACTTACTCTTGCGCGCACTCGCACAAATGTGCTCATTTAAAAATTGTGCGTTCAGTACTCTCCCTAATATAAAACAGAAAAACTTATATAAAATATGAAAAATAACATAATAAAAATCAGCAAGTTCTGGAATACGGAGTATAAGTAAGTATGAGTCGCGCATCATTTGTGTTTAGCTGAACAAACGTCAGCTACAATTTTGTAGAGATATTCGTATTTTTATCACGTTTCCAATAACTGAGGACTGTGTGTTATTCGGTTCATAAATTCTACGCCTCGTGAGTAATAGAGTCGCCTTCGTGTCAGGTATGTCGACAGCATACATTATGTGGTTCAACTGTGATATACTCTAAGCACATAGACGCCTGCGTAAATTTGCATTCGCCCACCGTATTAGCTTAGGCATAAAGCTCGTTTTCCTACTCTCGCTTGTTTGATTCAGTCACACACGTACGGGCCGATCTGTAATCCCATAATGTAGATGTAGTGCACATGGATATATGGATGGAGACATAGATCAATCTGCGGTGACCTGTACCTACTATTGTACTGTACAGTTTGTGACAGGTTTGCAACTGATTTAGAATCAGTTTCAATTTATAATGGTTTGCTCTATATTGTACGGCTCTATAAATACTGTGTTCCGGTAGCGCAAACGAAACGGCGATGATTCGGCATTTGTGAAGTTTAATAATAGTTCAGCTACGCTACTGGACTCACGTTAGCTCAAGTTAGCGTTAGCAATGCCTTTGATGTCCGGTACCCCAAGTATGAGATTTGCTTACGATATTTCGTTTTTCGTTTACGTTTTTGTTCCGTGTTCATTGCGAGTTTTGTATGAAGACGCGATAGAGATACCGATACGGAACCCGCAATGAACACGGAACCAAAACGAATCGTTTTCGCTGCGTGCTCATTGCGGGTTTTGTAAAGTTCCGTATCGGTATCAATATCGCGTCTTCATACAAAACCCGCAATAAACACAGAACAAAAACGTAAAACGAAAAACGAAATATCGTAAGCAAATCTCATACTTGGGGTACGGTTTCAAAGACTTTATTGCGAGCTAGGCCACGGATAAAGTTTGCTGCAATAATCACAACTAATCGTTTGACGCAATCAAGTCTGGGTTAACGCTATGCAATGAAAAACGCTACCATACTATACCAAGGAAGTTTGCGGCAAAGTTAAGCAACATTTTGCACAGTCTGTTTGTAGATGAGCAACCGCTAGATGTTGGGTGCTTCCGTGCTTCAAAGAGCATACTTAAGCTATCAGTTCTGACTCTACGTCTAGTACTATGACTCTTGCTTTTCTTGTTATAATTTTAAAACTTGACGAATGCAATAGTAAGAGTAGTAGAGCTCTTTGTGAAGGGCTCGTACCACCACGCCTTTTCGTACCACTATCACTACCACTACCATGCATCGTAGGGCACGTTCCTATCGTGCGTGACTTACGAGTCACGCTAATGCTTTGTTATAGGTGATGGTTCCCACTTAACATCAGGTGGGCCATCTCCTTGTTCCATCCGCTAGTTGTATAAAAAAATAACTGTTTGCTTCCAGTTTACCTCCCAATTTTTTTTTAATGGAGTGTCCATTCATCGCTTTATGAACGCAGTTTTTGGTGTTTTGCTTGCAGACTCATTCAGTGAGCGGCCGATTAGCAGCGGCCGATGCGCGCGGTCGGCGGCGGCGCAGTTCGCTCACTACGCCGAAGCGCGGCGTTACGCACGCAATCAGGTTTCCTTCCAAGAGTTCGCAAGCGCTTCGCGGCTAATACGCTATAGTTCGCTAACTCGACATTGAGTAAGCGACCGATACGCGCCGGAGTCAGCCTGCAAACAGTTATCCGCTCACTGTTCAGCTAGTGGGCACACGGCCTTAGGTTGCACTTTACACCGAATCGAGCTCGTCGATGGATGGAGATAAAATGCATGCTATCTTTTATGACGGTCCGATAGTAAACCGGGGTATGGACAATTTGTCTGCAATATTTTATTTTGAAACTTTTTTTTCTAAAGCTCAGCTCCACGGCCTTCTTGTTGTGAAACTTTAAAATGCGTTTTTTTTGGTAAGTGATATTCTTGGTTACTCACACAAGACCGCGCAGACTTTGTAAATTATTTTTATGCATTTAATTGAACAATAAGCTGAAGAGTCGTGAGATTTTATATTTTATGGGTATTCTACTAATGTGTCAGGAGAATCCCGACGAATCCCGACCATTTGGCTACCCGACCTTTGTGTGTGGAGAATGGCTTCTGATTGCATAATAAATTCACAATTCAGATTGTTTTCCTAATTTTAATATTTGTCAAAAGATACTTATCTTTTTCAAAATGATCAAACGTCGTCAAATTTCGAAAGGGTAATGACAATTTTTTTTATAAGAAGGCATAAGAAAGTGGTAATTAAAGATTGTTTTTATTAATTTATTTTGGGCTGTCTGTAACATATCTACGTTGGTTTTAGCAGCTGCTTCCCATATTTGTATTATGTGGTTTAACGAGAGAGTTATACTAAAGTTTAAACCCAAATAACTTAGGTACCTATCGAAACCAGTAGGTAACACAACGCTATCAAAAGTTTAAATTACACTGCAAAGGAAAACTTATAGGACGGCAAATAGTAAATTACTCATGCGTGGTAGTAGCACTCCTTTTTGAACACGGGTAGGTACAACTGGAACGACATTTTGAATCGAACGAAAAGCGAAAATTGGAAAAGTTCGACAGAGGAAACGAATAATTAAATTTCGAATGCAGTAAAGTGCGAAAGCAAACGCCAACTTAGTTCTGAATGAACCGTAGAAATACACGAAAAAAGAAAGCCATATTATACTTACCGAGAGTCAAGACAGTAGTATGTTTAAGAGTAGTAGAGCTCTTTGTGAAGGGCTCGTCCGAGTAAGTACTACCCCCAAGCATTTTTCTGCCGCCAAGCAGCGTAGCTGTGTTTAGGTTTGAAGAGTGTGGTTGCAGGCACATGAGGCTTAACATCTGTATGCCTCAAGTTGATGGACGCAGGGCAGTGCGTGACTTACAAGGCAATGCTTTGTTATAGGTGATGTTTACCACTTATCATCAGTTAGGCCATCTACTTGTTCCATGAGCTAGATATATTAAAAAAAATTGTATCTTGTATATTTGTCATGGTTAAGGTAATTAAAGACAATTGAGTTTGCTTAATCTCAAAATGCAGAAGTTAAAGTCAAAGTCAAAAGGTATTTATTCAATAAAATCACAAGGATTACTTTGAAACGTCTTAAAGCTAGGTGACTCTAGGTGCTAGTTCCACGCGACCAAAGCCTAGAACTAGACCCTAGAGATTTTGTTCAAGTAAGACCAACAAATTCAAAATCTTAATCTCACAAGCCTTACCCCCTATTCCGCTCCCTCACGCCTTCAAAACAAACAACAGCAGGTCATCCGTCAAAAACACCGTCTGACGAATCGTCCAGCTGACCTCCTTATTCTGTTATTCCGACGGAACCATTTGGCGTTGTTTACGTGAAAAGCGGAAAGCTGTTATCAGAAATAAGTCGTCGGTATAAATCAACGGTAATCTTGTTTGTCAGACGCGATCGAAAGGCTGTTTTTGCATGTATATTGGCAAATGTCATTTTACTGAGTTCTCGTTGGAGTAGCTGTAGAGTTTTGCTTATAGTTTGTTTCTGTTTGATAGTGTTGCTGCATTCTTCATATTTCTTTTCACGTAGTGTTATTAGTTTTTCATAATATAAATGCTTTATTTATATTTGGTAAGTATCTGCCTCAGCTCATCAGCGTTAACATTCAGCGTAGCAATGTAGCCCGCGTCTTGGGGACGCTTCCGATTTGGGTTAGTTGAGAAATCTCTAAATCATTCGCAACGGTCTGCAGATAGCTCAACTATATCATTTTGAATTTTGAACATTTTGATGGCGCCTGGAACTTGAACGAATTTTCAGATTTTTTGAAATAACTTCGTTTTTATTCGACAGAAGACCAACAAAGTTTCCTCGATAAATTAAATGTAACAAGTTTTGGCAACCCTACAAGCTCTGGGTAGGTACTGCAATCGATAGATTATTGATAAACTTAGGGTTGTCCGGTGACAAACGTAATTTTTTCCGTGTCTAATCTATTCTTTTCGAGTGGCCTAATGAAACAATAATCGAAAAAAAATGTACTTTTATAAAAAAAATCGTGTTTTTAATGCCAGTCAGTCAAACATCAGCATTGTCAGAATACTCAAAACTTTGCTGCGGGTTGTAATATTAAAGAAATTGTGCTGGGCCAGTTTATTTAATCAAAAAACATGTCCCAAGCACAAGTCCTTCTACATATACTTATCCATGTCTATAGCTATTCATTTTCGAAGTTATTCAAATACTCGTAGCACCCTAATTTCATGATAATTGTAGATACGGTATCTTCACCAAATTCAACCGAGGTGCTGTGGGGAATTAAGGCCAGCTTCAGCCTAAGCGTAAATAATTTAAGTAAAGGAACTCAAGCGGTTGCTCTGCCTTGAGCTAGATCTGTAACAGCCTAATAAGAGAAGGGAATCGAGTATATGCCATCAGATATGCACCAGTGCTATATTGGATACAGCAGTAATTGCCACCACACTGGAGCTTCAATATTATATTATATTGCAACATGAATCATACAAACCAAGCCGTAAGTTTGTTGCCTGCTCTTCTAGGCTTGGTCGCGTGCAACTGGCACCTAGATTCAGCTAATTTTAAGACGTTTCAAAGTAATCCATGTGATTTAACGAAATAAATACCTTTTATGTTTGACTATACTTACACAAATGCAACTCCAAATAAAATCGATCAATCCATTATTTTCTCTTTCAAAGCATTCCGATCTTTAAGGATTCTAATAGGCAGCAAAAGCTGAGTCGGGGCCTATTTGTCATACCGTTCTGCACGGGACGGGGCTGGCTAGGACCAAGTTCAGACCGTTTTGTGTTTTGTGTGTATGTCTAATAAATGTATTAGACATACACACAATTTATTGTAGGTCAGTAGAGTCCAAAATGTCGAATTACATTGTAAAAGGATCATACAAAAGAACGGTAGGAACCAAGCCGTAAGTTTGTTGCCTGTTCTTCTAGGCTTTGGTCGCGTGGAACTGGCACCTAGAGTCACCTAGCTATAAGACGTTTCAAAGTGATCCTTGTGATTTTATTGAATAAATACCTTTTGACTTTGACTTTGACTTTGAATAGTTTCAAGTTACCAAAAATCTGACCTAACTCATCCGAAACATAAAACACTTACCCTAGTTCAGATATTCTCACAAATAACTGGTAAACAGCGCAACATAAAACAAGGTAAAGTTTTAACTGCAACAATTAAGATAGTAAGCCGCAGCTGACCGTTTAGTGAACGCTGTGTAATAAGTATAAGCAATTTAAACGAAAACGTAGCGTCATTACTCAGCTACTTCGAAAATGCACAGAAAAAACCAACGAGTTATGAAATACTAACTAGTGTAACCTTCTTCTTGTTGTTTCCCTTGTTTCTTCGAAACAGTGTGGTGAAAGGATTTATGTGCGCCTTAAAAGGCTGCTTTCGAGCACTAGTCACATCTTGTGTTTTACAAACTTACAAATAGGTGCTTATATTATTAATATGTAGATATTAAACTTAATTACTAGGAAACTAAAGTAGCTAAAATTATAATATTGTGTAACTAGCATTAGTTAATATTGTGTCAGTTTTTTTTTTTTTTTTTAGAAATGTAGGTAAGTCTGTAAGCAACGTCTCTGGTCAGTCAAGTATTACCCTCCGTACAAGTTTGCACTGTATGACGGTAGGATGTTGTTACTCTTCAAAACATGTGTTTAATTTGTTAGGTTCTACGACTTGACTGTTTCCTCACGATGTTTTCCTTCTCCGTTTGTGAGTACTGACAGTGCACTTACGGTTTGAACAAAAAAACGCATTGGTGCAAGATCGATTTTGAACCCATGACAGGATCGCAGCGGATTTGATCGGAAGGCGGGACCGCTATCAAGAGACCACGAGTGCTCTTCTTGCTTCGGTATTGAAGTTTCTGCCTTCCGTGGTCTAAGTACACTAAAATAACGCTAAATTCTTTATAAGCGGGAATTCTAAAGAGAGTATAGACATAGACATAGACATAGACAGACATTTATTTGCTAAAAAAACACACATACACATACAAAACAATAAAAGCTAGGAAATGGCTAAACAGAGATATATATTGCAGTCCTTTGTTGGTATGTAGGTGTTTGTGTGCTGCAGCAGCAAAAGGGTCTCGACTCAGCGTATGCCTCACTACTACTATTATAGAAGATAGGCGCTGTTATTCTGCCGAGACCTTCAGCCAATAAACCTTGTGAGAAATTTATAAGTGTGGAGTGTTCTGTTATAAAATAAGTTACAATTATGTTGAAAATAAACAGTACATACATATGAATCATATAAAAAAATGGTAATAAACTTACATCGTGCAGTAATAGGCGAGTGTGTGTTTTATGCATGGGCTTCCATGATTCCCCCAGTCTCTTAAGAGTCTGGTTATCACAGAGGGAAACCCACAACATGTGTGTGTGTTAATAAAGGTACATATATTATACAAAAAGGTACATAGACTAAATATATGAACTTATAATCTAACAAGTGAATGGTGCACTATAGCTATTCACACCAGACAACCCAGTTTTCTGTTGCTCCAGAACGAAACATTTAAAACGTTTTTTAAAAGTAAACTTGGATTTCAACAGTCGTAAAGGAGGTGGAATATTATTCCAACACTTGGTTGCCTGGTAGCGAAAACTCCCCCGAAATGCGACGGTTTTGTTTTTACTATAGTGCAGCAGATTCCTTGTAGACCTTTGGCTATACTTGCTATCGGAGTGATCAAGTTTTGCGTATAGATACTCTGGCTTACCGGACATCATAACGCAGTGGACCAGTACTGCCATATGTAAACGCCTACGTGATTCCATATTCAGAGTAGACGTGTTGTTTAAGTATGGCGTTATGTGAGTTCGTGGAGGAATATCGTAGCAGAACCGGCAGCATGCGTTCTGAATTCTTTGCACAAGACGAGCTGTTTTTGACAATAAACGCGGACCATAAACGATATCCCCATAGTTTAATTTTGATAGGATTATGGACTCACAAACCTTAATACGGATTTCCTCCTTCAAAAAATTCCTGATTTTATATAAAAGCTTTAACCTAAAGAAACAATTTTTAACTAAATTAAGAACATGACCTTCAAACCGGAACGAACTATCAAAACATATACCTAAGTTTCTGGCTTCATTCACCTGATCGACACTCTGACCTCGAATATTTATGTCAAGAGTTTGCTCCTTGATCTGCCCTACTACACTTTGTGAGCCCAGTACCATGAACTTTGACTTGGATGGGTTCAGAACAAGAGCATTATTCTCTGACCAGACGGATATACGGTTGAGATCATCGTTGATCTTGTTCAATTCGCAATGAACATCTTTGGGGTACATGGGTAAATACAACTGAACATCATCAGCATATAGGTGGAATTTACAGTGTTTTATGTGCCAGCAGATATCAGCACTATAAATAATAAATAGTAGCGGCCCAAGAATTGACCCCTGTGGCACACCGCGATCAATCGACTTAAGCGATGATGACTGTTGAGAACCATCATCTCGAGTGATCCGTACAAACTGAGAACGGTTGCTTAGGTAGCTGTCAAACCATCCAATCGATGAAGCATCAACACCATAGTATGCCAGCTTAGAAAGGAGTAGTGGAGCACTTATTGAGTCGAAGGCGCGAGAAAAATCTAACAAAACCAAGACTGAGCCTAGCCCCTTATCTTGATCAGCTAATATGTTGTCAACAACATCTAACAGAGCAGTTGTTGTACCCCTGCTTTTTCGAAAGCCCGACTGGACATCAGGTAAAATCTTGTTACTCTCTATAAACTTACTTAGTTGGTTATACACAACTCTTTCAAGAACTTTCGAGAGTACCGGAAGAATACTTATAGGCCTCAAATCTTTTATTTCCGTCGGCTGTGATACCTTAGGTATAGGGTTTACAGAGGCAATTTTCCACTGACTGGGAAAGGTAGATGAAGTGATCGACTTGTTTACTATATTGGTTATTAATGACAAAGTATGCGGCAAAGTTAACAATACCATGTCCATGGATAGTCCATCGACACCTCGTGCATTTGTTTTAATCGATAGGAGAATCTTGGCAACCTCTTGGTCATCCACTAGTTGTAACGAAAATACATTATTATTATCATGTTTATTAAATTCAAAAAAAGTCATATTAGAAATTGAAATTATATTATTACCAGGGACATTCAAAAAGTGGTCATTTATATCGTCAGGTTTATTAAGATGGTCAGGTAGGTAAATATCATTTTTATTAGACAAGACATCTTCTTTCAAATTCTTCCATAATTTTTTTTCATTTTTGATTTCTGAATTAATTCTATAATTATAATAGGCACGCATTTCGTTGTTTATGCTGAGTATGACAAACGATTTCATTTCTTTGTATTGTTTTTTATGAATATCTGACTTAGTGTGACGGTATTTATCGTGCGCGTCATTACGGCATTTCATCATTATTTTGACTGGATCAGTAATCCATGGGACATGCTTTTCCTTCAATTTAATAGTTTTAAGAGGAGCGTGTTTGTCAAATAAAGTAACAACAGAAGTCGTAAAAGCATCCACCATTTCATCTAGGGTAGACGCATTGGTTGTAACACTCCAATCTATACGTACCAAATCTCTGTCAAACTGTTCACGGTTAATGTTTTTAAGGGGTCTAAATACTATTGACCTTGGTGGAATTTTATTTCGCTTGATATTTAGCACCGCTGAAACATAAGAATGTCCAAAGGAGCCGGTAATGTTAGTGACAGAGACATCACGAGTGCAATAGTCCGTGCAAATCAAATCAATAAGTGTTCCACTATGGTCCGTAGAATGAGTCGGAGACGTTACCACTTGACATAATCCTGTGTAGCTTAAAAACTCATGTAGCTTTCCGTAGTCACCATGATTTGTATTTAAGAAATCTATATTGAAGTCTCCCATAATAACCAACCCATCATAGCCAGAGAAATGAGCAACCGATTCAGTCAATGCATCAAAAAAAACATCAACGTTGACCCATTGCGAGCGATAGGCAGTGCCGATCGCTATACGCGCCCCGCTCACAGTCACCAGCAGCCACATCTGTTCGATTGGCGCATCAGGATGGCTAATAGTTCGAGCACTAATACCACGCTTTACGAAGAAGCCCACTCCTCCCCCCCTGCCCCGACGCATGTGCAGCGGGCGCGGGGTGTTGAGGAATCTGTAGCCACGAACCTTAGGCGCGCGCGCTTCCTCGCCTTGCCTAATCCAGGTTTCGTTAATCGCCACGATGTCGTTTTTAAAGGTATCCATCGCAATAATAAAGTCACTATGTCCCGTGCCCAAGGAGCCTGGATTAAAAAGACCTAATGAACATAACTTAGGGTGAGAACACATTAAAAAATAACAAAAAATAATAATTCGTGACAATCCAGGCGATACAGCGATAGCTCATGTGTGTAACCAAGGGAAAAAATTAAAGCAACAATAATTGACGGAATGTCATAGTAATAATTAAATAAATAGATATGGCGTTGCTCACTATACAGTAGCACTAATTGAGATTCTAATATTAGTATTTGTAAAATGTAGTCATGTAATAAAAAAATACGTAAATAAAAAATTAGAAAATGCATATTAATACGATAATATAAGTACATAAAGTAAGTTTTATAGTATATTTTTGTGTAGTGTATTTGAAAGACTATGACGTGACGTGAATATTTGGAAACAAGGTCTGGTGCTGCAGCGACACAAAAACACATTCTGGATAATATGATTACAATATACAAAGAGAAGAGCGGTAAGAGCAGTGACACTAATAAATGAAACATATATTCAAAATTACATACATATAGTTTCTCTTCGCAGAACACTGATTTGAAAGTGACACAAATTAACAGATACAAAAAAAATACAATTTTAAAATGCCTACAACTCAGCTTTCCCATCAGTGGAACCAACCGCATCTGGTCCAAAAACCCGCCTGAGGTCAGCCTCCGAGCGCAGATGGTAACGAGGGGAGTCCTCGCTCTGGTGTTGCCGGGCATACACCCGACCATCCTTTGACCAGACGAACTTCCAATTTAGTCGAACGCCAATCTCTCGTGCTCTCAGGAATAACTGCCTGTTTTCCTTGGTGAGCCTCTCGTTTACGTAAAAACGTCGTGGTTCACCAACCAGGCCAGCGTCAGCAGTAGTGACACCCCGGCGCACCCGCGAAGCTCGCAGCAAGTCGTCCCTTTGCGCGCGGCGCACCAGTCGCACGGCGATCGGCCGCGCACGCGCACGTTCCGTCGGCCCCTGGTCGCGCGGCGCTCCAACACGGGTAGCACTCACTACGTCGCCATCGGTTAACGTAACGCCCAATTTTTGGGCGAGGGTGAGCACCACATGCACGACGGCCTCCCCCTTGGATTCAGGGACTCCTACAATGTCCACATCATTAGCGAGTGACAGCTGCTCCGATACACGAATATGTTCCTCCATACGCTGAACGGTATCCCGGAGCCTACCGTTTTCCTTCCTAAGTTCGCTTATAGTTTTGGTCTTCTCTTCTAACGTCGATTTTAGGCTTTCTAATTGCACGTCGATGGATGAGAGTGAAGCCCTAAAGGTCCCAAGGATATCGTTCGTGCACTGAAATTGCTCCTTGACTATTCTTCCCACAGACTCTGCTACAGCTTTATTTATTTCATCTTTGATAATTGCTCTCAAACTACTCTTCGTTAGACTTACTTCCTCCTCTGAGTCATCGTCTAGAGCCGGCGCCGCGGACTTCGGCTTTCGCTTAGTGACGTTCCCGGCGCCAGAGTCCTCAACCGATGAGCCTTCCTGGATGCCATAATACTGCATGGGTGAACGAATGGGTGTATTTGTGTTGTCAACTCGCCGCTCCTTGCTTCGGCATCCCTGACATTTCCAGCTGTCCTTGAGTGTCTGCTTCATAGAAATATATGAGCGCTGAGTGACATTTGCGCATTCCAGATCGTAGTGATGGTTACAAAAAGAGCATTTTAAAAATTCTCTGCCCGTTATCACTTTTAGGCAGCCGGCGCATGAAATCTTCTTATACTCCATTGTTTAAAAAAAAAAAAAAAATAGAATTTAGCAAAAAGTCCACTTCGCAGAGCATCGAACTCGGTCTCTCCGACTATCAGGGTATTGCTTTCGGCCCGAGTACGCTCACGTCTACAGGTGATTTACTTAGATGTGCGAAATAAAGCTACTGGTACGAAATATCAATTGCAGCGCACTTAGCAACGAGCGGGTAGGTAATTACTTTAGGGTCCAAAGTTCGGTGTCCTCACGCAAGGTCAAGCACAATGCCGCTCACAAATACCGGTGTAATTTCAAAGTTATTGCACAAATTAGGTCACAAGCTCACAATGTTATTGTTAAATAATTACACTGCCAGATAGGTGGGTTTAGTACGATTCGATTGATATATACTTTAGCACTAAAAACTGACTTTTAACTTTGTTTTTAGAATAAAAACCGAGAGCGAAATAATACGTGTGTCTTTCTCACAAGGTCCAACGACCTACCTCGCACCTACGACCTACCTCTCTAGTATCACAACGCAAACAAAGTTGCGAGCATTCTACTAGTAATTAGATGTTTTTTTTTAATTCAACTTGCTGATGGAACAAGCACATGGCCCACTTGATGCTAAGTGTTAACCATCACCTATAACAAAGCATTGCTTCGTAAGTCACGCACGATATGAGCGTGCCCTACGATGCACTGCCCTGTGTCCATCAACTTGAGGCATACAGATGTTATGCCTCATGTGCCTGTAATTACACCGGCAGCACAGCACACACTCTTCAAACCGAAACACAGCAACGCTCCTTGGCGGCAGAAAAAGGCGTGGTGGTAGTACTTCCCCGGACAAGCCCTTCACAAAGAGCTCTACTACTCTTAAAACCAAATGTCCTTTATGTATCAAAGCGTGCCGAGTCATGTGAGTAAAATCAAATATAGGTGATTTGACGCTGGTATTTGACACGCCTTTGTAGGTAAGATTCTCCCGTCGCATCTTAAGGGGGGAAACTGGAAAAACCAACACTCTACCCGGGGTATTAGATAACGTTTGTTAGAAGGAACTTTCCCCTTACTCTGAATTTTCATCCGAGCTTATAAATTAGAACCTTTATCAGTTTGTGGTAAAGTTTAGTATCTGAGGGTTTGTTTTATGGCGGTATAACGCGTAAATTGAAAAATAAGAGGTGTTTTTGCAGGAACAAAATACTCCTTTTTTTATGATGCTGTTTCCTTAATAACAGGCTCGATATAAGATAGGCCTTGATTCAAGGTTTTGCTTTCGAAAATCTTCTGATCTTTACATAAGAAAATCTATGTTTGCGCCGTTTCATCGCGAGGACTTAAAAATAAACATACTTTTACTTCCAGCTCAAATCAAAATAATAAATAGCACTCCAAGTGAATTGCATGTTTTCGCATGATAGTTTAATGTAATTTCTAGTACGCCTAAACTTTATTATTTAAGATTTATTCTCAGTGAGTGAATTGTGTAATTTTTATGAGAAATAAAGATTCTCAATCAAGATTAATATAACTTTTCAGGGTCAACTTCTGATCGTGCCCAAGAATACTGTAATGCTTGGATGAAGTTGGCTACACCTGTCAAATACTTACACATTTGTTTACAAAAAGTTTATTTCATTACTGGGGGCACATGGGGAGCACATACGCAGCGTCAATCACCCCTCTTAAAAGTAAATTAAACCTTAAATTTAGTTGAAAACAAAGTGAATAGGCCAGCTCTACGCGAATATTGATAATACTAACTAAACTAACGCTTTGTTGGATCATTAATGGGTTGTGACTTAAAGGGCTGACAACCGTTTTCCTACCAAAAAATTTGTGTAACTAGTTTTCGTACTTAATCAAACTTTTAGGCAAAATGATATTTTTGCTAAGCTTTGTAATGTTGTTTTTGAAAATTAGTTGTTGGAGACTTTTTATAACTACCTTCAGTAATTTAAAATCTTCAAAAATGTTGAAATTTGCGAGCGAGATGTTTCACGGTTGTCTCTTAAGGTAATTTCGTATTTAGGTCGCGATTCCGGAAAAGTACTTTCGCCTCGTCCTCCTCTGTTGCAAATTATTCAACAATACGAAAACAAGTTACAGAAGCAACCGGATCCAAATAAGCTTTATGTACAACGTGACTAACAGCTAGTGTTGGCATACTCCCAAAATATGCTTTAAATGTTAAACAAACAGTATTTTGCAATCTTTAAGTATCATCATACTTTACAGTGCAAGGAAAACTGTTTTCTGGCTGACTACACTCTATTTAAAACATATTCTATTCCAGGGGTGGCGAACTTTATCGAATCAACCTGCCATTTTTTCTAAGAAAATATATGAAGTCATAACGTTGCTCAAGGGGTGTAAAAATCTGTTTGTTCCGAGCCTACTGTACTAGCTTTTACACGAGCGGCCTATCGGTAAGTTATACGCAAAAACAGTTGAGCGCCCTACGCGTCCAGTATAATAACGCATTCAGGGTGCTGGTGGGGCTGCCCCGGTTCTGCAGCGCGTCGGGGATGTTCGACGAAGCGCGGGTGGACTGTTTGTAAGAACCTTGCGCAAGCGGTGCACATCCCTGGGGCGCAGAATCCGGGCCAGCTCCAACGGCATACTGAATGTGTTTTCAGCCAGGTTCTGCCAGGACTGCGATGTCATACGGCATTTTGTTATGGGGGAGTGCTGCAGATATTAACACCATATTTGTGCTGCAGAAGAGGGCTGTTCGTGCAATTTATAACATGGGTCCCAGAGAATCGTTACGAAATAAGTTTAAAGAAATAAATGTAATAACTTTACCCTGTCAGTACATATACGAAAATTTAATGTATGTTAGAAAAAATATTAATTTATATGCCAAAAAGAGCGACCATCATAATCTTAACACTAGAAATAAAGATAAGCTCGCTGTTTCCTCTACTAGGCTCACTAAAGTAAGCAAATCGTTTGCAGGACAATGTGTACGCTTCTTTAACAAAGTCCCAAGCGAAATTCACCAGTTGTCGATTAGCAAATTCAAAAACATAATAAAATGAAAACTTTGTACAAAAGCTTACTATAAAATATCTGACTATATAGATGACAAAAAAGCTTGGGACTGATCTATGCTCCAACTCATTAAAACACTAAACAATTAAGTAGGTACCATAATAAAATTGTAAAAAGGATCATACAAAAAAACGCTAGGAACCAAGCCGTAAGTTTCTTGCCTGTTCTTCTAGGCTTTGGTCGCGAGGAACTGGCGATAGATTCACCTAGTATATAAGACGTTTCAAAGTGATCCTTGTGATTGTACTGAATAAAGACCGTTTTGATTTTGATTTTGATTTTGATTTTGAGTACCTAAACCACTGTGCTATGGTGGTAGAGAGCACTGGTGGTCTAGTGGTAGCGGCCCCGCCTTCCGAATCTAAGGTCGTGGGTTCGAAACCAGTCGTGTACCAATGAGTTTTTCTGTTCAAAAAATCATGTGCACAATGCCAGTACCCTCAAACGGTGAAGGAAAACATCGTGAGGAAACCGGCATGTCGTTTAACCTAAAAAGTTCTATAACATGTGTCAAGTGCTCGAAAGGAGCCTCTTGAGGCGCACTTAAAATCCTTTAACCACACTGTTTCGAAAGAAACTAGTGACACGACAAGAGAGAGAGCGGTGCACATCCCTGGGGCGCAGAATCCGGGCCAGCTCCAACGTCATACTGAATGTGTTTTCAGCCAGGTTCGACTGCGAGTACCTAAACCACTGTGCTATGGTACATGCGCAGTACCTAAAGTAGATACCGACCATGTAATGTGCCTATGTCTGACTATTGTAGAATTAATATTGTATGTAAATTATGGACTAAGTTGTCTGAAATAAATGAATATTATATATTATAACCGTGCCCTTAAATAAATAAATATTAATGGACTATCCACACAGCACTATCTAGCCCCAAACTTAGCCAAAGCTTGTAATATGGGAACCAGATATATAGATGATATAATACATATATACTTTTTTTTTCGAAATAATTTCAACAATAATATAATAATACCTATTAATTATTATTATAATAATTTCCATGGAAATTCCAACTAAGATTGGGCAAGGGCGGGCTGAGGCTAGTTTGACCTAAAAATGCAAACCGTTTTGATCCGTGGCGTGCCCAAAATATTTTGTCGCGTACCATTGGTTCGCCATCCCTGAGAATAGAATCTATTAGAATCTATTCAATTCCATTCTATACAATTATAATAATTGTAATTCAAAGTGGCAGAATAAGAACTGCACTGACGTCCCGCAATGGGGTTGTCTACTACCCTATTTTAATGTAGTAATTTTTAACCTTGAGTCTCTTACAAAGGTTAATTAAGTATTTAAGTAAATAATGTATGCTATAAGAGTAGTAGAGATATTTGTAAAGGGCTCATCCGTGGAAGTACTACCACATTGCTTCTTTCTGCCGAGCAGCGTTGCTGTGTTACGGTTTAAAGAGTGTGGTTGAAGGTGAAATGACAGGCACATGACGCTTATCATCTATGTGCCTCAAGTTGATGGACGCAGGGCAGTGCTTCGTAGAGCACGTTCCTTCTTGCGTGATTTACGAGGCTTTGTTATAGGTAATAGTTACGACTTAACATCAGGTAGGCCATCTGCTTAACATCAGGTGGGCCATCTGCTTAGCAGTTTTTAGACTTGTACTGGAATTTTCCTCGAAACAGCAGCAATTTTTGATAAAAATAGCATCAAACAAGTTCTTCACATTTTCTTCTTCAATTAGAAAAGTAACCCTTTAAAGTTTCTAAGTCAAAATCAAAACGGATCTCATTCATTTCAACCACAAGGATCCGTTTGAAACGTGTTTAAAACTAGGTAGGTGAATCTAGGCATCAATTCCTCACGATTAAAGAAAGCCTAAAAATCATTTTCTATGGTAATGGAAAGTCTATGGTTGAAACAGACAACGGGTTAAAAAACTTATAAAAATAGAGTAACATTACTAAAGTTGCAACTGCGAAGTATAAAAAGTACCTCAATCTGTAAACCAATTTTGCTCCCACGCCAAATGAAAAGAGTGGAAAGGCTGAGCTGGCAAGTCGCTACGCTACACTCGCTATCTTAGCTCGTAAACAAAAGATTGCTGATGATTTACGCTTTCGGAACTTTGTTTGGCTTACATTGCACTGAATCTAAATCTTCTACATTTATTACCTGTTGGTGGAACCTAAACTGCGGGCGTTATTTGAGTACACCGAGAATTACTGTTTTCGGTAGAGAAATACGCTTCGGGGAAATGGAATAAAATATATTAGGTAACATAATATATCAATACGTTCTTGGATCAATGTGCTTTCATTAAAGATTCCATAACTGATGAATAAGCCCTGTTCCAATATTCTATAGATGTCTGCGTCGTCCGTCGGCTAATCTCACTTTTCATTGGCTGATGTAACAGTGACAGTTAAATCTAGCCAATGACATGAGCCAATGATAAAAATCTAAAAATGTGTGACAAGTGCTGTAAAGGAGCCTTTTTGAGGCGCACTTAAAATCTTTTCACCACACTGTTTCAAAAGAAACTAGTGACATAAGACTAGAAGAACTAGCCGCTTCTATATACAAGGTGTTCCATAAGTTGTGTATATAAACTTCAGGGGGCTAAAGTACCCATCAATATGAACAACTTTTTCTATGGAACCAACACTGAACGCGAAAAAAAAAACAGCTGTTTCATACATTTTAGCCTGGTAGGTATTGAACTTTTGTATGAAACAGCTTTGTATGAAACAGCTGTTTTTTTTTCGCGTTCACAGTGTTGGTTCCTTAGAAAAAGTTGTTCATATTGATGGGTACTTTAGCCCCCTGAAGTTTATATACACAACTTATGGAACACCTTGTATATTCAGAATTCCGTGATCACTTAACCAAAAATAGTAACTTTGAAGGATTCCAAATTTTCCTTAAGAGTTGGACCAGTCCTCTTGCCTGTTTATATTAATATCCCTTCAAGAGTGCTATAAACTAAATTAAATATGAAAATCACGACGAATTTTACCAGTTGATCCGAACTTACTTCGATCACCTCACTCGCGTTGGCATTCCCACTGCCAAAACCCTTATTCCTAGTGATAGGTGAATGTATTAATGAATGCCAAAATGAAATCTCACCGCAGATTTCGCGTTCACTTGGGTGAGTGTTGTTGACAAGCACTTCTGTAGTTGAATCCATATATGTATTTTACAGACTACTTAGTACCTACTGTATTTAAAAAATGCATATAATGCCAATATATTATATATTATAGTCCTCCTCATCGGTTTCGATGACGGCGACCCTAACTAAAAACGATTTTTTACTAGCCCTAATGTGACTCGCTAGACCAAACTTACTTTTAAATACCCCATCACGACATGTGGAGCAATAGAGTTGACCAATCGAGTTGTATGTGTATATATAGGAGGGATTGGGTCTCTCTTTGCCACCCGATGTCCTCCTGGAAGGCCAGCAGCTCTGTTAAATCTGACGCAGGCGTCCCCAGGCGTCCTTTCGGAGCTCCAAGGTTTTTTTTTATTCGACTTGCTGATGGAAACGGCATATGACCCGCTCAACATCAGGTAAATAACACCTTTAACAAATCATTGCCATGCAAGTCACGCAAAATTGTAGGTGCCCTACGAATCGTAGGGCACCTCCTATCCTATCTTGCATGACTGCATGACTACGTAGGCTACGATGCACTGCCCTGCTCTGCGTCCATCAACTCGAGGCATACAGTTGTTAAGCCTCATGTGCCTGTAATTTCACCACACCCTTCAAACCAAAACACAGCTAATCACGAAAAGGTAAAAATCTCATTCATCACCTAATATAGTACACCTAGATAGTAATAAGAACTAAGTGCATCTAATCAGATAAATGGTTTCTATAGCTTTTGTCTCTGCGATCTGTTAATGTACAAGTTAGTACTAAGTTTCTAGACTTACTTTGTTCATGCAGTTTAAGTTCAACACCTGCGCTAAACTTTACTAATTAATGGTACCTAAACTACTGTCAAATTGTACTAGTTTAAAGTGAATTGTAACGTTGTAATAACAGTTCACCGATTGGCTAACCGATGGTTTTTGTAATCATTGATTATGATGATATATTTCAATTTAAAAGAAAATATTTTTAGTTTTAAATATTGAATTTGTGTGTTTTTTAGGGTTCTATACCCAAAGGGTAAAACGAGACCCTATTATTAGACTCCGCTTTCCGTCCGTCTGTCTGCCTGTCCGTCTGTCACCAGGCTGTATCTCACGAACCGTGATAGACAGTTGAATCTTTTACAGATGATGTATTTATGTTGCCGCTAATAAATACAAAAAAACTGAATAAATAAATAAGGGGGCTACCATACAACCAACGTGATTTTATAGATGGTACGGAACGAAACCCTTCGTGCGCGAGTCCGACTAGCACTTGGCCGGTTTTTTATACTTCTTGCTGATTGAACAGGCAGATGGCCCCTGCCATTACCTATAACAATGCATAACCTTGAAAGTCACACATGATATGAACGTGCCTTACGATGCACTGCCCTGCGTCCATCAACTTGGGGCATACAGATGTTAAGTCTCATGTGCATATAAATTTACCCTTCAAAACGGAACACCACCAACGCAGCTAAAAAAAAGAAAAAATAGGGAAAATTTGATTAGGAGGCCCTATTACGAATGAATATGTAATTAGTTTAGGTATACGTTTACACCGTAGTACGACCACCACGCCTTTTTCTACCGCCAAGCAGCGTTGCTATGTTTCGGTTTGAAGAGTGTGGTTGCCAGTGTAATTACAGGCACATGAGGCTTAAAATCTGTATGCCTCAAGTTGATGGACGCATGGCAGTGCATCGTAGGGCACGTTCCTATCGTGACTTACGAGGCAATGCTTTGTTATAGGCGATGGTTACCACTTAACATCAGGTGGGCCATCTGCTTGTTCCATCAGCTAGTTGAATAAAAAAAAACACCAAACGTATCGTATTCCTACTACAACACAATAAGGTCAAATATTGGTACGATACGTTGAATGACACAAATGTCAAAACGTATTCGTGAATCGAGGCCCAGCTGTGTTGTATAAGTTACGATATTGAAATCGATGGATGAATTCTATACAACGCGATCCTGAATATCCTATATTGTACGCAAAAAAGAGATTGCTGACGAAAATGAACAGTCACGTGAGTGGAATTCTAAAGAGCTGAGGTATTCATTTAGTGCTTTTCGAGATTTGCACGTATCTCGAAATCTACTATATCTTGTACATTGATGATAATGATGATAATTTAAGACGTTTCGAAGTAATCCTTGTGAATCAATTGAATAAATACCTTTTGACTTTTGATTGAGAATTTGATACTTGTTACTAATAATAATAATCTGACAGCCTTCACAGCTCAGTTGGTAGTAGCTCTGCCTTCTGCGCCGTAGGCCGTGGGTTCGATCCCCACCGAGAACAAACATTTGTGTGATGAACATAGATGTTTGTTCTCTGTCACAGCTTCACAGCTCATTTCACAGCGCATATTTGTTCTCTGTCTGGGTGTAATATAATATTATAAGTATGTATTTACAAAAAAAAAGTATTTATGTAATATATCAGCTAACTGGTTCCCATATTACAAGCTTTGGCTTAGTTTGGGACGATATAGTGCTGTGTGGAATGTCCACCAATATTTATTTATATTTATTTATTTATTTATAATAAATATTGGTGGACATTCCACACAGTTCTATCTCGCCCCAAACTAAGCCAAAGCTTGTGATATGGGATCCAGATAGCTGATATACTACTTACATACTTTTTTTTTGTAAATATATACTTATATATTATATAACTCCCAGACAGAGAACAAACATCACACAAATGTTTGTTCTCGATGGGGATCGAACCCACGGCCTAAGGCGCAGAAGACAGAGCTACTACCAACTGAGCTGTGAAGGCTGTCAAATAATGAACTTGTGTACGTACGGGTTTAATACTTTCAATTTCAAAACTATCTCTAAGCTAAAATTAATTTTGATCGGCTTATTGATTAAACCGTGAAAACAGACAGACTTACAGTCAGATTTTGAAAGCTCGATCAAAAATAATAGGATGACAAGTCACTTGCCATTTCAGCTATTCCATCGAATTAGATAGAGATAGCAAGTGACTTGACATGCGATTAGTTTTGATCGGGCTTTCAGAAACAGGCCGTTATTATGCTAAATAATAAATTGAATTGAGAAAATATACACGGATAGGTAGTTAGCTATCGAGTGTTATGAACGTAAAACACTAATGTATTGGAGTACTGATGGTCTAGTGGTAGCGGCCACGCCTCCGATACTTAGGTCGTGGGTTCAAAACCGATCGTCCACCAATGAGTCTATTCAAAAAATTATGTGCACAGTCCCAGTACTCTCGAACGGTGAAGAAAAACATGAATGAGGAAACCGACATGTCGTAACACCTAAAAAGTTCTGTAAAATGTGTCAAGTGCTCGAAAGGAGCCTCTAACTAGCGGCCTGTCCCAGCTTCGCATGGGTGGATATAATTTTTTTAACATTTTAGGATTAACTCAGACTGTAGGTTCGAGTCTCGCGTCTACTTATTTCATACATTTGCACGCCCTTCTCCCTGAGTGAGTAAGAACGCGCCCCGTGGCCCCGCGCGTTCCATAATATTTTTAAAGTGAACTAAAATTTTTAAACTCGTAATATCTTTTGAAGGGAATGTCCGATTTCAATAATTCAAAAAGTTATCTACAGGTATTGAAACAATCTTGAATATATTTATTTGGATAAGGATTAATACCAAGGTACAAATAAAGAGCCATTTATAGCGGCGGCATTTCAATTAAACTTTTATAATAAAAGAACACTTATTGTGACATCACTATAATAGTTAGGCATATGCTGTCCCGACATTTTTTGTAGATGATGACGTATTCTGGAAAGTCGTAGTACATTTTTTTTTTTCTATCATCAATAGTTTTCGCAGCGCACGCGATGTAAGGTTTGTTTTTTCTCTCTCTCTCTCTCTCTGATTATTTTGAAACTATTATATAAACTATGTTACTCAGGGATAATGTAGCATTCTAATGGTGAAAGAATTTTTGAAATCGGACCAATAGTTTTTGAGCCTATTCGTTACATACAAAACAACAAAACAACAAATTACAAATCTTTCCTCTTTATAATATTAGTATTGTAGAAGTGTAGACTAGTGTAGATTAGTGTAGATAAAATTTTACTCTTATTAGAACCCTTCCACTTCACTGTTTCTAAAGAACTAGTGACTCAACCAGAATAAAAAGAACTAATGGATTACTAATTCAGGCATCTTAATTATTTATCAATGATTTCCCAAACTTGTGCTCAAAGTTATTATATTCAGGGGTCTTCGTGATCCGGTGATAGGTTTATTTTCTCATTTTCTGGTTTAAATCATCCCGCACGCAAACGTTTTAATTTATGCGGGTACGTCCATAAATTAAGCTGTGGCATTTTAGGTATTAATTTGGGCTTAAAACTTAAATTGTGTACGAAAGGAGTATGAGGATAAACTAGGGTTACGTTTTTGGGTTTTTGCCTCATTTTTTTGTTAATATAAAAATCTGTTAATCTGTAAGGATCTGCTATAATAATTAAATAAATAAATAAAATAAATATTAGTGGACTTTCCACACAGCACTATCTAGCCCCAAACTAAGCCAGAACTTGTAATATGGGAACCAGATAGCTGATATAATACATATATATTGTACTTATAATAATATTATAATAACACCCAGACCGAGAACAATCCTCGATGTTCATCACACAAATGTTTGTTCTCGGTGGGGATCGAGCCCACGGCCTACGGCGCAGAAGGCAGAGCTACTACCAACTGAACTGTGAATGCTGGTGTAAACCGTTTAATATACCTACCTACTTACTAAAACTGCACTTACCTAGATCCAGTTTATTTGTTTTTGTGTAATTAATTAGAAGCTATCGACATAAGACTCTTTAGTAGCATTAATTTTACAAAGTGCTATTTAATTAATATCTATAATGTAAAACCTATAACATGTATATTGACAGTCCATATCTAGCCCCAAACGAAACAAAGATGTACGACGGGAACTAGATAGCTGATAAACTTATATACTTTTAGTAAATTCATACTTATAATATAACACCCAGAGAACAATCGATGTTAATTATACAAATGTTTGTTCTCAGCGGGGATCGAAACCACAACCAGAAGGTGCTCTGCCTTAGTAACTCAGCTCTTAGCAACTGAGCTGTGAGGACTGTCAATACAGTTTCGAGGTCGAAGCTCAAATGTTGGCTGGTATAGGAGCAATTTCAAATGCTGATGCATCAGGCACTTTATCTAGCCGCCAACCGCTCCAAATACAGAGCTATTGTCCATAAAACTTCGGAAAGAGAGGAGGGTGCAGTGTGTTGTGTTGTCGGAATGTTTCCAGTATAGTATCAGTAGACTAATTTGTGTCACAATGTGCCAGGGGTTTTTGGTTAGATCCAGGAAATAACTTAAATAGAAAACACAGTCGTTCCACTCGTCCAGGAATTCCAGTCAACATCAAAAGTACCTATATAAATGATGGTTGGTCAAGGTATTCAAAAGGTTAAACGAATGATAACTAGCATTTTTTTCTATATCAAACATTGTCTGAGAAGGTAAAACTCTCACCTTAAAATTGTTTATAGTCAATCACATCTGTTTTTTTTTTCAATTTATTTTTAATCAACGTTTGATTGCAATCTCACCTTATTGTAAGTGATGATTTGGTCGACGGTGAAGCATGCTTACTTAGGTATTCAGAAAACGCCGCCGGTAAGGAATTCCACTCTTTGACTCTCCACATTTTAAAAGCATTCTAACAGTATGCAGTAGACTACTTTAACTTATAAACGAAAAAAGTCCCACCAATGCGTTATCGATTGCCATCTACTCCTAGAACACATTCTACGTCATGATTTATTTACCTACCGTTTCCGCTCCGAGTTTTATTTCTAGTGGAGCAATTCCACAAACTTGCATTCTGAGACAGTGAGAAAGTAACGTTGAAATATTCACAACACCATCCTCTTTCTTCCAACGGACGCAATGGGACTTAAGAAGTCGTATTCTATTGGAAATAACGCCTAAGACGCAATACACAAAGGCGGGAAACGGATACATTTCCTTCGATGTCTATTTAGCATGTTTATTAAGTTGGGCAGTCATCCACTTCAGATTAAATTACTAATTAGTAACAAAATAGCTAAAAAAGATCAGGCATTTTGTAGATTTTTAGCCAAAAACTAAAGTTACCAATCCATAATCATCATCAGGCTGAAGAAGTCTACTACTGGACATAAGCCTCTCCTAAACATTTTCAAAAATAACGCCTTTTAGAAACCAAAAACCAAACAACTATTAATTTGCACATATATTTAATATTTATATAGTTATACATTAATTTTGTGTGTCAATAAAATTAAATGTATCTTATTTATATTAATGTATTTTATCGATCCAAAAACATGTGTGGTACTTTTTCTCTAAGCACAGTTCGTTCCATCCTGAGATGGCGTAATGCATACAGATGCAGTCGGGCAGACACAGACTACGAGTTCGATGCGGAAATCCATGTCCGCATCACGTCTACTTCTAGTCCATTTCGTATCCTCTGGTGTGCATCGTGCCTTAGCCACGCCCGACAAAGTACTCTTTTCGTTTTACAAAAGGTACATAAAGTGTTCGCTGCTCAATTTCATAATTTGCTCAACCGATTTAAACGAATTGGCATTGAATAAAATATTTTTGATTTGGCATTTCATGCCGCTCTACTTGCCTCTTCGTTGCTTGCTCATTTTATAACACAGTCACGATGGGCTTGCAACCTGTCACGTATGAAATACCGACCTCTGCAAAATTTCTGACTACCCTCAAAGAATGTTAGGTTAGTAGCTACTTGGTACCATGAGATATCTACCGTGCTTGGGGATCAAAGTCATTCATGTTTTTATTTCCTGACAGTTTTTGGATTGAGAAGTAAGTCATAGAATTTTCAATGAGCGTAACCGAACTTGTGTGTGATGATCCTTCTTAAATAATAGGTACGCTGATGGAACTCTACACAGCGAGTCAATATAGGTACATAATTTATCTTCTTCTCAATTTAAAGTGATCCTTGTACTGTACTGAATAAAGACCGATTTGATTTAATACAATGTCGAGTCAATTACTAAAGGTTCTATTACATAGTGGAACTTGTGGAACCATTATAATCTGAGTATTTGTCGGTTTATTTGATTGAAATGTGGTGTGGAACCTAAGTGCGCGACTCCGATTGATTGGGTATAATTTATCTGAATCAACAATCCTAATTGTCAAAGCGAGAGCATTGCCATTATGATTACCTACTCAACTAGCGAAATTACATTATTTTGTTTTACTATTTTATTATTATTGGAATTCGTTTCATTAATGTAAAAAGCTTAATCGGTAAAGTAAAAGTCATAGTCTAAAAATTATTTATTAAATAAAATCACAAGGTTCACTTTGAAACGTCTTAAAGCTAGGTGAATCTAGGTGCCAGTTCCACGTGACCAAAGCCTACTAGAAAAACAGGTAACAAACTCACGGCCTCGTTCCTACCGTTCTTTTGTATGATCGTAAATGTAATAGTAAATCTAATATTAGGAATAGCTTACGCCACTGGTCCAAGAGATTTTAAATAGTGTCTTGCAGTTACGTAAACCATACCATCAAACTATTAAAAGGTTTTAATAAAGGGTTTTAAATTGAGATAAAAATAATAAATAAATAAAAAATAAATATTGGTGGACATTCCACACAGCACTATCTCACCCCAAACTAAGCCAAAGCTTGTGATATGGGAACCAGATAGCTGATATACTACTTATATACATATATACATATACACCCTAACAGAGAACAAACATCTATGTTCATCACACAAATGTTTGTTCTCGGTAGGAATCGAACCCACAGCTTACGGCGCAGAAGGCAGAGCTACTACCAACTGAGCTGTGAAGGCTGTCAGTCAGAGATAAAAGTTTTTTTGCAATATAAATGAAATTTTCCGAAAAAATGGTGACCACCCCGGGAAAAAAGACAAAGCAGATGAAGTCGCAAGGAAAGGTATTTTTTTTTAAACAATCAATGTACGTACCTACTCAGCTAACTAGCGTATAAAAATCTAGCAAATACAATTTTATTATTCCCCAGTACACTGTAAAGATAAAACAAAATATTTTACTAAACAAACTATGCTAAAAGCATCACTTTATATTGTTTGAAACTTCCCAAGTAAATGTTACGTTTAAATTCGCAAAGTTACTAAAATATTTACCGGAATGTTACG
The DNA here is from genome assembly GCA_932294275.1 of Chloroclysta siterata. NCBI lineage: Eukaryota > Metazoa > Arthropoda > Insecta > Lepidoptera > Geometridae > Chloroclysta > Chloroclysta siterata. The sequence goes on from OW028588.1 coordinate 7,817,171, forward strand.
AGGTACCTTCCCATATTATTTTTAACGAGGTGACTTTAAAGTCTACCTGCGAGCCTGCATCCAAGTGCGGCCTTGACATAATTTCACTTTGCGCTCTGAAATTCAATTCATCAACAATTAAATTACCATAATTTTTGAGTAAAAGCAACCATTCTTTGGAATCGTGACCCTTAAAATATTTTTTACAAAATATTTGACCGTAGAATAAATACATCTTTTCTGTATTCTGTGGGTTCGATGGCATTGTCATTATCGCTCCGATCCGATTAATGTGATCAAATTTTTGATCCGTTTTGACGGGACGAAGACGATGAGGTAGAGTGCATTTTTCATGCCTTTCGTATTTGCCTTTCGTATATAAATTAAACCTGAGCATCATTATATGACACAGCAGCGTCTCAAACAAAACAAAAATATTGTAATATGGGGGTTCAGCTAGCTAATTAGACGTTTGTCATCATCATTATCAGCCTGAAGAATTCCACTGCTGAATATAGCCTCCCCTATACATTAACAGGAAGAACGATTCCGAGCTTTCTCCATTCACGGACGTCGCAAGCTTCGCTTTCCCGTTCGTGATAATTTCGAGAGATTTTTTATTTGTAAATACATACAACATTATAATATACCACTCAGTCACAAAAACATAATTTATAGTTATTTATCACAAAAATATTTATTCTAGGTGAAAATCTAAACCACAACCTACAATGCAGAAAGCAGAGCTTTTACCAACTGAGCTGTGAGATCATTCTATATTTGGCGGAATTTTTCTTGAACTGGCCTGAACTGGTTTTTTGTCCCAGCAGGTCGGTGTTGATTTTAAATGCCAAAAATAACCTACAATAATATTTAGTTAAAACATCATTAAGTATTTATGAAGAACCGTGAAACCTTGAACCTTGAAGATTGACTCGTTTTTATTCAATTTCAAACGTCAAGGATCTTTCAAATTCCCATCAGCCAGAATGTGCTACTAAAATTGTGATTTTGACACTAATGGCCTTACTACAAAATAATCTGTCAAACGATAAACTATGCTTAAACTATTGCCATCTCTTACCAATGCGTAATGGCATTATCTAAATTTAAACACCATTTTATAGTATGAGGGTAAGGGTGACAAATCAACATCGAGCTATGCTGCGCTGTACTGCGCTGTGCTGTGCTGTGTTTCTTAAGCTACGTTTTTTTAACAATCAACATCAAGCTGTGCTGCGCTTTGCTTAGCTCAGTATAAAAGTAATCAGCAGCTCGTGTAGTCGTTTATCTCGTCAAAAATGACTTTATTTTCAAAAAAACGTAAACATTACGACATAGTTGAATACGATGAAGATGAAAGTGAAGAAGAAGCGGATATGGATATTTTATTTGTTATTTTGTCGTTAAAAGAATCCAGTCACTGTAGCTTGTTACCACACACCATACGTTAAAAATACGGAGAATTTAATTTTCTAAAGAATATTGCCCCTGAAGACGATTTTTTTTAATATTTGCGAATGACTAAAAATCCAGTTCATATTTAAAAAACACCGTGGCTCAGCAGGGCGGGTAGCGCGCCTCGCTCGAGACTGCTGCGTTTTTAAACAGAGCGTAACCTCACACAGCGCAGCACAGCATGGTTTGTTTGTATCCTCATTAAAATATTAGACGAGCGAGTTGACCAAACATAGCTCAGCGCAGTACAGCGCAGCATAGATCGATGTTGATTTGTCACCCTAAAACTATTAAAGTCAAAAAACTCCTGGAAACATCCACATTTTAGTTTTGCAGTAGGTAACTGTATTTTTATTCAAATATGATGTAATAAAGATCTAGCCAAGCAACGTTTCCTGTCAAATACAATTTAACTAGCCACCCCCGTATTCGCCCCTATATTAGTTGCTAACATTCATAAATTTAAGGTGTTTTCCCCTATTGGGTTCGTTTATGTTTTCTATCTCGTTCTGGCAATTTTTTTTAATTAAAAATCCTTTAAGATGATCCAGGTTACGGAGTATTTTTGTTCTAAATTTCAACCAAACTTTTAAGAGTAGTAGAGCTCTTTGTGAAGGGCTCGTCCGGGGAAGTACTACCACCACGCCTTTTTCTGCCACAAAGCAGCGTTGCAGTTTCGGTTTGAAGACTGTGGATGCCGGTGTAATTACAGGCACATGAAGCTTAAATCGGTATGCCTCAAGTTGATGGATGGACGTTCCTATCGTGCGTGACTTACGAGGTAATGCGTTGTTATAGGTGATGGTTACCACTCAACATCAGATGGGCCATCTGCTTGTTTCATCAGCTAGTTGTATAAAGCTCACAGACGACCAAGGGTTAGGACGTGATTGAGCCACAATCATCCTAACATACAAACATATAACTTTCGCATAAAATATTAGTCGGATACAAAGTTAGATATATTCAAAGTCCATTAAATTCAGTAATGTCTTTATAATACATACGTGAACTAATAATAACATAGTTGAACTTATTAGAAAACCGTAGTTCGAAATTATTACAATCAAAATGTTGTATATCCGATGATGGGTGCAAATTTCGCCAAGAATTCCAATACAATTTCTATGTTTGGAAGATTGAAGAAGCAGCCATTTCTAGGGAGTACGTGACCTTAGTATACAACGCCCTTCTGAGCTCATTACTAAGTTTCATGAGCCTGTAATTTCAGTGGGGTGTAAGCTTATCTTTGTCGCTTGATATATATGTATAATAATAATAGAAACATGTATGTATTAATGTAAATGTCAAGGCTTGATTTGAAAACCGAGGTACAGTGGTACTTGTATTAAATTCCTGTATCCGAATTTAGACTGTTAGGTGCGTAAACGAAGGTACAGTTAACATTAAAAGTCGTCCGATCAGGATAAGATTTCATTTCATGATTTTTATAGATAAATATTGGTAGATATTCCACACTAGCAAAGCTTTTACATGCTAACCAAATCTTGAACATGAGAAACGATATGAATTAAGAGTAGTAGAGCTCTTTGTGAAGGGCTCGTCCGGGGAAGTACTGCCACCACCTTTTTCTGTTTCGGTTTGAAGAGTGTGGTTGCCGGTGTAATTACAGGCACATGAGTAACATTTGTATGCCTCAAGTTGATGGACGCAGGGCAGTGCAGCGTAGGACACGTTCCTATCGTGCGTGACTAGCGAGGCAATGCTTTGATAAAGGTGATGGTTACCAGTTAACATCAGTTGGACCATCTGCTTGTGCCATCAGCTAGTAGTATAAAAAAAAATAAAGAAAATATTAAGAATACTAAGAATATAAACTAAGGATTGACACTGACAATCAATTCTTGTTATTATAGAGAGTAGTAAGCCTATTAAGGTCCTCACAGTTCTGACATCGCGCTCGCAAATTCTGATAAGGCCCGTAACTGGGTCTGAAATCTAAGACAATGGGTTGTAAACAAACAATAAGACCACAATAATATACGGTAAGTATACAATAATCTTTGATTTGGAAAATATGAAAAATTCAACCACTTTTTATGCTGCCGTACCTAGTTCAATCATGTTTATTAATATAAACGTAAAATCAATTGATGGGTATGGGTATGTGCCACGTGTAATATTCGGACATTTCTATGACGACTAAGGGGAAACTCTGACGTCAAAGAATACCAAACAGTGGTTGCCTTTTGTTCGTCTGTTAAAATTAAACGGAGGTACGAAATGCTACCAAGAGTTTTTGCTTGCTGACGTCATGAAATGCAACCAACAAAGTTGATTCTTCAAACGTGCGAGAGGCGAATTGCCCATAAACTCCTAACTTTACCGGTTGAGCGCCTTCCGCGCTCACCATTGTTCGGTAGCGCTGTAAGAATTGTCAGACAAACACCAGCATTCGAAAAAAAAGGAAAAAACCGAATCTTGAGTCTGTACTTGGTACTACGAGATCCGAGGGGATAGCTACAGTGCCTGGGGTTCAAAGTCGTAAAACTGATTTTGTTTTTCTATCTTTACGACCCCCAATTACATACTAATAGCTAAATAGTTCAATCTATCTCAAGGTTGTCTTTGGTGAAGGTCGATGTTTGTGACTAGACAGTACCACAGAATAACTAATGTATCTACGTCACCGTACGTTGTTAATGGGGTTTATAGCTTACTTGAGTATTTTTACGTCTCTTAGGCTTGCGTTTGATCGCAATCTCACCTGATGTTAAGCAATGATGCGTCGACCCCGTAGCACGCTTACCTAGAAGATACCTATTCGCTGTTCTCTTGAAAACATCCAAGTTAGATGTTCAGAAAAACAGACGCCAGTAAAGAATACCACTCTTTGCTGTCCGCAACATAAAAGTTGAGCTGAGTTTTCTATGTACTGACAATATCAAAAGTAAGTTATGATCAGACAAGGTTTTATGAAATAAAGATAAGAATCTGATAAGAACATTTTGAAAGTCTGAACTTCTGATACTAACTGTACGCGTACAATAAAGTATTTTTTAAATGTTATTTAATAGGAGGAAGTTTTTCAATTGAAAGACCAAAGGTGAAAATTAAGCAATGTGTTTCCAAAACGTGACCTGACTTATCAAGAGGACTATTGAACTAACTTAAATAAATATATGACTGTTCTGTTTGCATTAGTGTATTGTTGTTATTGGATGATATATTATTGGTATTTTTATTTAAAACTTTTAATGTCCTTACAGCCCTAAAAGCTCGATCAAATTTGCTATCCCTATCTAATTCGATGTAATAGCTGAAATGGCGAGTGACTTGACATCCGATTAGTTTTGATCGAGTTTTCAAAAACCGGCCTTAAGGACATTAAAAGTTTAAACGGCCGTTAGTCTTATATAAATCTTTAATTTATGAAATCGTTATACGTCAGCAGCTATACTGTTCCAAATATTTAGGTTGAATCCTCTTGCAACATTCCAATGTTCAGCAAAACGAATTTCAACAGGTACTTTGAAAGTTGACTTCTTCAACTCAATGGCTTTGGAATAGGGTTCAAAATACATTGAGTACCAGATAGTTCATCTTCAAGCCTTCCCAAATGACAGCCACAACGCGTGACGGTATTACTGAACGATGGTTGAAGCGTGGGTGGGAAATGATCTAAGGTTTTGGGGCAGGTATAATAGCGCGATCGGTTTCTTTACGGCAGGAATACTTTACCCGTAATTTTGGATGAAAAAACTTCTGAGAAAAGCTCTATATAGCTATTTTTGCGCGAAAATAACATTCAAGTATATAAAAAGAACCTAGATGGCAAATTGACCAAAATATGGGACGACAAATAAGAGGTACTTACCTACATATCCATACAAATACATAATATTCATCATTTATCCACCCTAAATAAGTAATAGTAGGTATATTGTAGTAACAAAATAGCAATAGAAAATCGAACAAATTAGTACTAGAGATATGCAACAAGAGCATGAGCCATCCTACGTATGATATAATTGGATGGCATTACTGACTCCTACGATATTTTCAACGATACGAGGGTATGTTTACATTGAGTTAGTTACTGGCCTCAGTTTAGGCAGCTAGAACTTACTCACTTTATTCACTCCGCCACTCGTGATTTCTTTCCTAATAAATGCAATATTTTTTAAGCATTTCTCTAACTAAAAGAAAACTCATTCAGTAAATTTCAGTGGGTATACCTTATGTTATCAACTTATCACCTACGTCCATTTTGTGCCCAGATTTTTCTGTGCATGATATGGATGAAATTAGAAAAGATTTTCTTTCTCTGTACTAATAATATACTAGTGCTGAAGCCAGTAGGTCTAGCATTAGTTTTCCAGGACTCACTCACAAGCGCGACACATTGCTCTGACCTGTCAATGTGTGTACATAAACCAGTATCATATCAGTGGACAGAGCACTGGTGGTCTAGTGGTAGCGCCAATGAGTTCTTCTGTTCAAAAAATTTATGTGCACAATGCCAGTACTCTCAAACGGTGAAGGAAAACATCGTGAGGAAACCGGCATGTTGTAGAACCTAAAAAGTTCTATAACATGTATCAAGTGCTCGAAAGGAGCCTCTTGAGGCGCCCTAAAATCCTTTTACCACACTATTTCGAAAGAAACTAGTGACACGCTAGAGGAGATCGAGAGGACTCAGAACTTTTCTTCTTGGAAATAGGGGAGACCTGTGCCGAGCTGCGCACTACTTCAGGTTCATGATGAAATGGACGTTGGTGATGGAGGGAGCAACGTTATTTCTAAATAAGAAGCTACAATATTCTGGCTAGTACTGTCACATTGCCGCTAAGGTGACTTGATACTTGTTTACACAAGCACAGTAGCAAGTCTGCGCTGACTTGCCATTCGCTTGAATACTCCGCCTATAATACGCCTTCACTACGGCAGCTCATTATTATGAAACACTAGTGAACGTCGCCCGACTACTAACGGGATTTAGTTTTTGTGACATGATTCTATTAATAACTACTAACCAATATTTCAATAAAAAGAAGCACATTTCAGTCTCAGACACACTTATGCCTAACTACACGAAAAAATCTTAGCTTATTCATATCTATGCTCTGTCCATAACTCACTGTGGCACATTAGCTGGAAGTGTACAGCTCACACTGCGTCAATATTTAAAAAAATTAATACCTACGCCAAAGAGCTACACGCCCTTATCAATACAATATGATCTCATTAATTCAAAGTTCTGTCAATCTGAATCTATCAAATCGAAACTAAGGCACGAATTTAATGACTAAAATCATCATTCAGACCAAACGCCGAAACAACAGGAACATTTAAAGCTTCTCCAACAAGACTTAAGACGCCGCATAGAGAACGGTGAAAAGAACCTAACCATAAAATATAAAAAAGGATTGCCCATAATAACAGTAAACCATCCAAAAATATACGAGCAATAGAAACTACATACCACGATAGCTGCAAGTGAAAGATTATACGAAACAGCTGGTGATCAAACAACTAGCAGCAAAAACCAACTACTTCTCAAACACATATTCACACATATTTAAATACTCACATACATACTTACGTACATACATACATACAAAACATTCATACTTACGTATTTACATACATAGTAAATACATTACATTCATACTTACATTCATACTTACATACATACATACATGCATACCTATTAATTTACTCCAAAACATTAAATAACCAAAAAGTAAACTTTAAAAAAAATACCTATTCACCATTCTTAACCAACATCTTTATCATGCCACTTCCAGTTAAGTTTGGTCTGTGTATTTACTCCATTGCATTGTTGTATCGATTAGTCCGCAGAAATTTACCCACATTTACACTATTGCCAAAATATTTTTTACGATTATGTTGTTTGCTTACCTTCTTTGATTAATGTACCCGTGTTTGTTTACCAACTAAGTACTATTGCTATTCTGTGCCTACGCGCCCAAAACATAGATTTGCATTTAGTTTTATTGCTCATTATAAGTGAAATGTAATTTCTTTTTGAGAAAATTAATGTCTTAAACCTGAAAATCGAGACTCCAGTCTATTAATGCTCGAGTTAATTAATGATATCACAAATTGTCATATACCTCATTTGTCACATACACTCAGCTCATGTCCGTGGAAATATGCAAGGACATAATTGTGCAGGGACATGGGCAATGCGAGAACAGGCAACTTCCATGTCCGCTCGCGCTCCCTAAGTACCCGGGCTAAATGTGAACACACGATGCCGGCGACGCTGCCGCGGACATATGGCCGGCCACATTTCCTTCCACGCGCATGGCAGCGAAAATGTCAAAATGTAAACGCAACGTATTAAAAACACAGTGGATATTATTGTAGGATATATCTGATAGGCATTCATACACATGTTTGCATTTATAAATTACTATAGATCTACGTCGCAATCATAAAAAAGCAACAATACTATTGTGTTACTTATCTTTATGTAGTACTAAAATATGGTATAGAAGCTACTGCAAAACGTGGGTATGTGCCAAATGTATTCGGAAGTTAATCTGACTAGTGACTACCCCTCTTAGACATCTTCAAAAAATATTGAGTAAGTACCTACTTGGTGCTAGAAGATCTGAGGGGATATCTACAATGCCTGGGGATCAAGTCGTCGTCTCTATTTAACTAAAGAACTTTTTTGCCGTGTATTTTGACCGTTACAAATGTTTATTGTACGTTTGATCCTCCCACAAACTTTAGGAAACTACTCGAACACTTATCATTATTAAGGTTGATTATTAGGTACATGTTCAGCAATGTTTTTCCTCGAATCTGAACTCGAATCCCAAGAGCCCTACTCCAACCCCTAAAGTCGTACGATCCAAAGAGAAATGTCGTCAGTCGTCGATCACTGCCCACGGGCATTATTCACAAGAGATAAGTTCGCGTTGAACTCGAGGGCTGTCAGACAGCCTTAACGTATTTGAAATAAAGTTCAAAATTACGCTTGACTTGATTCCAAACTGTACCTGAGAGCTTTCACCTTAGAATAGATACCCCGTTTTATGATTCAGCACAAGTGAAAGACCAAGGCGATTGGGAATTATAAATCATTTTGCTTGACACGATATGCACATGAGATTCAACGTATAAGTAATAAGGTTATACTATAAAAAATATTATATTTATTTATAAAGATGGAAGAAGTGATATAATGCAGTATGGATGACAAAAGACTGAGTGACTGATGCAAAAAATACATGGTACATTCACAAATAAGCTGTATAAGAGTAGTAGAGCTTTTTGTAAAGGGCTCGTCCGGGGAAGTACTACCACCATGCCTATTCGAGCCGCCAACCAGCGTTGCTGAGTTTCGGTTTGAAGGGTGTGGTTGCCGGTGAAATTACAGGCACATGAGGCTTAAATTCTGTATCCCTCAAGCTGATGGACGCAAGGCAGTGCTAGGTGACTGCACTTTCCTATCGTACGTGACTTGCGAGGCAATACTTCGATAGGTGGACCATCTGATTGTTCCATCAGCATGCATTACAAAAAAATACTTAAATCTGGCGGAAAGTTATACTTTAATTAAACTAGTCATGTATTGATTACCAAAGCAAAAAATAAAAGACCTTTAGTCGCTCTTAGCTTATACATTTGATCGCACAAAAAGGCATGTTATTGCGAATAGAGAAACGACTGTGAGCTGAAGATTGGATTTATAGGAATAAATCCAGCTTTATGTTAGTATTAATACTACGCTTCTTCTTAATTACAGATAATATTTTTTTCTTTATTATGCCAATGTTATAATATACGTTATTAATAAGATTATCGAATGTTTGTTCTCTTTTTGTGTGATTATAATAATATATTACAACTATGTATTACAAAAAAAAATATACATAAGTAATTACATCATCTCTTTGGTTTCAATAATACAAGGTTTGCTTAGTTTGGTGCTAGAATGCTGTTTGGAAAGTCTACTAACATTTATTTCCTATTTTTTTATGTGAATGTGCAATTTCGAATGGCGACCACGAACAGGAAAACGAAGCGTAGGACGCCCTCCTATCCGATGGACTGACGACATTGTCAGGATCGCGGGAAGTCGGTGGATGGAGAGGGCTCGGAATCATTCTTCCTGGAAACGTATAGGGGAGGCATATGCCAAGCAGTGGACTTCTTTGGGCTGATGATGATGATGATTTTTTTATGTATGTATAAAAATATGGATTGATGATAAATCCATATTATTTACCATTTACGCACGGTAACGAGCTAAGTTTTAATAGTATTTGTAGCAAACAATATTTCAATATTTTACTTCGCGTAAACGGGTGTTTCGGCTAGCTTGTTATTACTTTGTAAATACGATAAAATATTTAATAACTGGTAAACTTCTTCACATTTTGTTTGCGTAGAGAATGCATGTTTCTCTTTCCCTCTGTTCGTCTCTCCATAACTGTATCTAATGATATCGTTGTAAGCGTTTGTATTTTTATTAACTTAGTTGTTTCGCAAATAGGGATGTGGTTTGATATCCAGAAAGTCGGCTAAAGTATTAACACTTCACAAGCGCGGATCCACCGTTGTGGGCACGATGGGCATGCCCATAACCCTAATAGCCGTGTGATGTCTCACACACTGTGTTCGCCCCACGACTTTGTCCACGTGGAACTACAACACTGTACAAAATGTTGGTCAGACCGTCATTTATATATTGTAAACATCTATAATGATGCAAAATGCACTATATTGATTCTATCAGACTCGCAGGTGGATTTTCGGGTGGCTGTGACCACAACCTTTTTCGAGGGTTGGATCTGAGCCTGACACTTCAGTGTAAAGTAAAAAGTAGAAAAGCGAAACAAATGCATTCTTAACCTTAAAATAGAGTTCTCTTTCAGCATAACAAAAACTCATAAACTTTTCTCTCAAAAAACCCTAAAAATTGTTCGTAGCTACATGCTTAAAAAGTCTTAGTAGTAAGACATGAATGTAGCATGTTTTCATGAAGCATCAAAGTGAAGCTCAAATACAACAAAGGCGACTTGCACAACAATCACTGATCGTGTTTAGCGAGCTACTAATTGCATTACGAAGCTAATCACGATTAAGGGGCTGACAACTATCAAACAGCTTCTCGCTCGCACGTTTCGACATGTTGAAAGATATACAACGCATCGCATTCAACCATTGCACACAAGATGGTTGAATGCGATTTTTCGAAAATGAGTTTAGTGATTTTATATATTTCAACATGTCGAAACTTGCGAGCGAGAAGCTGTTTGATAGTTGTCAGCCCCTTAACGTCTTGCACAAGAAAAAGTAAGCTAAAAATGATTAGCGAACTATCAGATTACGAAATGTACGCGTTTGACAGCTAAGGTTAGATTTAACGGCCTGTGAATCCTTGATTAGCAACTAACAGAGCATGGTGAAACCGGCCCTAACGCTAATTCTGTTTAGGCCCAGTTTCACCATGCTCTGTTAGTTACTAATCAAGGATTAACAGGCCGTTAAATCTAACCTTAGCTGAAAAACGCGTACATTTTGTCATATTTAACGGCCCTTTAATCCTTTGTTAATCTAACAGAGCATGGTGAAACCGGCCCTTAGTTTGAGTAGCTTAATCTGTACCCGTAGGGATTGTGTGCTATTTTTGGTGCTCTACACGGCTTTTTGATACAAAAGCCGAACAGCGCATCAAATTTAGCCGTTACGAGAGCAGTTTAAGCAACCCTACCGCAGACGAGAATGCAAAATTGCGAAGAAAAATTTCATATAAAGGATACGTTGTATGTTGGTCTTTGTTCAAGTTTTATTATTTTTGTCGCTGCATGTCGAGTGCATACTTTATTTGGTTTTGTTTGTTATTAGTGTCTGGAGAGAATGTACCGTGCTTGTCGTTGTATTGTTTTAACCATTTTTAAATGTTACTAAATAAAGACAGCATATTTAAATATTTTGAAACGAAACAAGGAAAATATGATTTTATTTTGACAGCCTTCACAGCTCAGTTGGTAGTAGCTCTGCCTTCTGCGCTGTAGGCCGTGGGTTCGATTCCCACCGAGAACAAACATTTGTGTGGTGAATATAGGTGTTTGTTCTCTGTCTGGGTGTCATTTTATATTAAAAGTATGTATTAACAAAAAAAAAGTATTTAAGTATTATATCAACTATTACAATATCCCATATTACAAGCTTTGCTTAGATAGATATATAGGGACTAGATATTTCTGTGTGGAAAGTTTACTAATATATATTTATTTATTAAAATCTTTTATTATGGGTGAACATAGATGTTTGTTAACTGTCTGGATGTTATATTATATTATAAGTATGTATTTGCAATTAAAGTATATGTATAAGTATTATATCTGCTGATATATCAGTAGGTATATTAATAAGGCATATTCCAACAAGATCCAAAAAGGCTTAGTAATATTTTTATTGGACAAAATCAAGCACTGAATAACGCATATTTGCACCCAGCGGCCATATTGGCTGCTCATCGGTATTCGAATATCGAACAAGCACCGAGTGAAGCGAATTTATGATCTGTGTGTGCAGATGCAGAGACGTGGCTATAACTCATGCACCTACTCTCACATACTGATTAGGCACTCGTCCTAACTGGCCGGTCTGAGGCGATAGATACTTCTTAACTATTTTATTTTGCATATGGCGATGATAACTGCTTGTACTTCTCGCTCGCACATTTAAACATTTTGAAAGATATAAAAACACTGAACTCTTAAATAAGTTTTGAAAAATCAAAATTTCAATATTGAAATGTGTGAGCGAGAGGAACATTAGCAGTATTCTTCGCCTTAAGTCGCTGAGTTTTGAGTGATGAGCATGAGCAGGTACTTTTATAAAATATGATTCGAGCTATCGTATAAAAGTTGCGGGTTAATCGATTCTGTAGGTATTATTTTAAATACAAGTTATTAGTATATGTCATCGATTAGTTTAGTGATAGTCGTTTATATTATAGTTTTTTGTTACAAAATGTAAATCCGTTATTGGCTTTTAGCTATACTCATATGTAACATTCTATTTAAATTAAGAGCTGTGGATTTTGTTAAATAAATAAAATAAAAATAAAAATAAAATTTTAATGACGTAGGTACTCGTACAAATTATATTGACTACTGTAATTTTATAGTAGCCTATAACCGTCATCATGAATAAAGTAGCTTACTTACATCTCCACCCCCTAGGACAGCGGTCTTAAGAAAATCCAAGCACGCTTAAGATTCTACTGCTTTCGTTTGAGCGTTTTTGGCACAAGTCACAAATTTTAAAGATTTCCAAGGTTAGTTTTTCACAGAGTCATAGATATTTTTAGAGTTCTCTATAGCTTGGTGCTGGGTTTTTCCTTTCCTAAATATTGAAAGCTGAGTGCGTGTGCGGGTAGCTGTCACATCCAGTGAAGTTTTGAACTGAAAAGGCGTGGAATTCTGACAGCGCGTCGCTCGCTAGCCAGGCGAAAGGAAAATATTCATACCATTAGGATGGGCTTAACCCCAAATTTACTATAACCCGCATATATCAGGGCAGGCCACTAGTTTGTAGGCAAATTTGAACTTATCTTATACACAGCCACGAGTAGGGTATAATGCTAAGTGATATGGATTTAACGAGATGCTCACCGGGATCCAATTAGAATAAATTTAAAAATTCTAGGTACCTAATTCAGATAAAAATATGTTTGGACCCTACAGCTTAACAAGACTCAAGCAGGAGAACTGACACAGGGGCTGAAAATGAATAAATAATAAATAAATAAATATTGGTGGACTATCCACACAGCACTATCTAGCCCCAAACTAAGCCAAAGCTTTATGGGAACCAGATAGCTGATATAATATATACATACTTTTGTTTTGTAAATACATACTTATAATATTATATAACACCCAGACAGAGAACAAACATCTATGTTCATCACACAAATGTTTGTTCTCGGTGGGGATCGAACCCACGGCTGCCCAGTAGAAGGCAGAGCTACTACCAACTGAGCTGTGAATGCTGTGAATCCATTTAAAGAAAATGAAAAATTTAAAATAATGCTGTTAACATTTTTTTTAATTCTACTCTCTGATAGTAGGGAGTTGACGCTAGCTCCTGGTATAACTTTAAGTCATGCCTTGATTTAAATTTAATTTTAAATTTAAATTTTTTATTAAGATTTTTGTTGTTTTCATTAAAAACTACCAAGATTTTATAAAACTCTCGCATTGCAATCCTTTACAAATTTATTTCCATTATTTATTTTATTAATTTAGCTCCATTTATGTTACTTTTTGTTGCATTTCGACGCACAATCTTGCCAGTGTCAAGTGAAATAGATAAAATACTTTTTAGTCAAGTCAGTCCAAACGTTGCAATACCGAACAAAACGAGACCTTAAATAAATCATATATAAGAGATTTTTTCCCTATAAGAGATTTTGTTAATTAACCTAAACTGTCCCACACCAAATAATAAAATCATAATAATATAATCATAATAATAATACCTAAGTGAAATGAATAATTTGATTAATGTAATAATAACTGTTTTTGGAAATAAAGGCTTTATTTATTTATTTATTTATTTTGACCCACACCAAAGGTCTCCCCCAAGCCCCTCTACTCCTTTCGATCCTCGGTACGTTCTACCCACTAACTGGAGTCGCCTCACCAGTGCTTCAAATTGTTAATTGTTATTCCTGTTACGACTATCCTAGACCATGCATAAAACTAAGTTATATTTAAAGACATTCTCAGTGAATTCACGTGCTAGCGGAGGTAATTAAAAACCAAGTCTAGTTCATTAAAATGGAGCCGTTGTTCAACTTTGTCCGCGTGAGACTTAGTCGAGAACCTTAGTGTATCAATAACATAGTTTATTAAGTAAATTCCAATTCTTAGTTTAGTTTTTCAGTCTTTTCTAATTATGTCTTTGTAATCGTAAGCTTATTTAGTTTGTAGCTATAATTTGTTATCTTTTACGTTTCTGAAGTTTATGAAGCGAACGTTCGAAAAAAAAAATATTTTGCTTGACTGATGATGCAAATAATACCTAAATATTTGAAGATGTATAAAAACACTGAATATAGCTACGAACATTATAAGGTTCATCAAAAATATATTTTTGATCCACGTTTAAATGATATATAACGTGTAACATAATACCCCTATAACCCCGGAAGCAGGGTTATAGGGGTTTTCTTCAGTGGTATTCTACAGGTCATGGCGAACAACTTTTGTTCTAAGACTTTTTAAATTTCGAAGTTTTTCATTAATGAAATGCCTCTTAAACTTTCCTCCAAAATTGTGAACTGTAGATAAAATAGGTAATATAACTTCCACTAATTAGTAAACGCAAATGTTCACGTACACATTATCAGGGAGGGAATTTCGAAAACGAAGTATTCAAACTTTGCACACGTCAAAGTATTCCAGTCATGGTGATCTCGTCTTTAGCCTTATAGGGGTATTATGTTACACGTTGCAATACATGTTTCGACCAAAAAATTGTTATTATGTAATTTTTTGTTAAGAAAACTTGATTTACTTGATTGTACGGAACCTTTGAGTTGTTTTTCTACGAAAATTGATTGTTTGCTATTTTTCACAACTATGTTCAGTGATTATCACGCTTTTATTATATAAATATCTTCAACTTTTTTTTTAAGTTCAAGCGAATTATTTTTCGATAGTTGTCAGCCTCTTAAAGAACCAACCGAGTAATAATAAATAAATAAATATTGGTGGACATTTCACACAGCACTATCTCGCCCCAAACTAAGCCAAAGCTTGTGATATGGGAACCAGATAGCTGATATACTACTTAAATACTTTTTTATTGTAAATAAATACTTGTAATATTATATAACACCCAGACAGAGAACAAACATCTATGATCATCACACAAATGTTTGTTCTCGGTGGGGATCGAACCCACGGCCTACGGCGCAGAAGGCAGAGCTACTACCAACTGAGCTGTGAAGGCTGTCAGAGTCAGACATGTTTACGTCTCATGCAAGCACTGACTAGAGAGACCACATTTCATTATTTGAAGCATAATATACTAAGGTATTCAAAATCAAAATCAAATCAAAATGGTATTTAATCAGTATAATCACAAGGATCAATTCTAGAACTAACAAGGCAACACGGATAAGGCTTGTTGGATACAATGCTGATGACCTATAAGATAGCACGTACCATTTCGTATTATTCTACTGAGTAGCACAAGCAAATTATTCATTTATGTATGTGTCTGCGTCCATTGAAATCGGCTTTTGTGCCATTAGCTAAGACCTCTTAGGCAAATTACGTTGTAATCGAATCAACATCCCCGCTAACCCAAACATGGAACATTTGGGTCGAAATAAGTCACTTGGAGCAAAGTTGCGTTGTATGTTTCAGGATTCAAATATTGTTGTTTATGGGGCTTTTAACGACGCTTTACAGTACATTTCCTTAACAAATTTAATATAATATATAAGTATAACATATATTTTGCAACAGCAAAATATCCTTTGTACCACCTCTATAAAGTTTATTTTATTCACTGAAAACAATGAATAAAAAGCAAACAGTCAGCAGTTAAGTTCAAACAGCCTCGAATACGAAATAATTTATTTGGATAAGGATCAATATAAATAAGGCATTTCTATCAACTTTTAAAATGTAAAAAAGATGTTAAAGTTACATAACTAAAATGATTGGACATATGATACTACAAAGGTTTTGTAGATATTGATATTATGTTCTTTATTACTGTCGAACATTTTTTGTTCTATCATCAATAGTTTCCGCAGCGCAATGAAATACATTTCATGGCAATTTTTTTTACACCTTGAGTTACATTGTTGAAGTTTTAGTAGGGATCTCTATTTTTTCTAGTAATAAATATAGCCTATGTTACTCAGGGATAATGTAGTAAAGTGTAGTATTCTAATGGTGAAAGAATTTTTGAAATCGGACAAGTACTTTGTGAGATTAATTGTTACAAACATACAAAAATAGAAATCTTTCCTTTGTATAATATTAGTGTAGATATAGACGATGACTTATACAAGGTGTTCCTTAAGTTGTGTATATAAACTTCAGGGGGCTAAAGTACCCATCAATATGAACAACTTTTTCTAAGGAACCAACACTGTGAACGCGAAAAAAAAAACAGCTGTTTCATACAAAAGTTCAATACCTACCAGGCTAAAATGTATGAAACAGCTGTTTTTTTTTTCGCGTTCACAGTGTTGGTTCCTTAGAAAAAGTTGTTCATATTGATGGGTACTTTAGCCCCCTGAAGTTTATATACACAACTTAAGGAACACCTTGTATATACCCTAGTTCATGATACAATTGAGGGTATATTTAGTACACTTCAGGGTACATAGCATTCACCATCGTAAAATTAATTGGAGAATTACTCAAACCAAACTTAAAATAACATGCAAACTTCCGCTACGAATAAATTAATAATTACTTGTAACTGTAATATTGGCACACTGAACTAATTTAGAAGTTTGAAGAGAGATCAACAATTATAACCATAATGCTCGAGAAGTCTCTTTGAGGCGCATTTAAAATCTAGTCACAGCACTGTTTCGAAAGAAACTAGTGACACCACAATAAGAAAAATAACCATAATAACAGGCTCTCATGGAGCTGTTGTTATTATGGAGAAAACTATCATTATCAAAATGAAATCCTAAAGATATGACGTACGTACAGTAATTTATGTATACACTAAAATGCTAGTATAATCGTATGACGATTGCCAATAGCGTTACCGGGCTACTAATAATTACAAAAATGCATAAATCAAATATGTTGATATATACTGGAGGCAGTTGTATTGCAAACGAATCGTTTTGTAAAATTGGCCAGTAGCGTACCGCGCAACCGCTGTTTTTTTTGTATGTCTGTTAAGTCTGACTGTTATAGTGAGTTATTTGTGCGTTGCTATTTAAAATCTCGAATTACTGCGCTAATCCTATAAAACCGTTTAGTAAAACATTGTGCCTATTATAATATAATTAACCCGATTTTCCACTTGGCTTAATTTTCTTTGGAAGTTATGCACGATAGAAGAAAGGAGTTTCTCTTTGATCTCGCCTTTTAACATAGCGTTTGAATTAGATAATTAGTATTAATTTTAGCAAAAGTGAAAATTGAGAGTTAATTAGAATGTTAAAACAGCTACGCATGTGGAGGGAAAATTCTACGTAATGAAATGAACACGGTGCCATGTAATCTCGGAGGATTGCTTTTGTATTATACCGTTTGAATCTTTAAATGTGCATATCACTGGCAAGATTTAAAGGTTGCCGATGAAGTAAAAACAACAAAGTGCCAGTACTTTGTCAGAGCCTTACTACCTCTAGAAGACATAAAAGAAGCTCCAAAAGACCACCAGGTTGATGCGTTGCTGTTAGGAAATAATGCAAAACGAATTAGTGGCCTATGATGGAGGAGGCTTTAATACGAGGTGCTTATGATAGTGGTGATGACATCATATAGTCAGGAATAATATAAATTTTATTGTGTCTGGGATACGTCACAGTATCATGAAGACTTACTACAATTCAATTCTTTGATAAGCGTTTGATTACCTACACACATGTTGGTCATAATTAGTCTTATGTGCGTCTATCGTAATCAAAGGCCAAGCAGTGGGTAATATTAGGCTGAATAAAAAAAATTCTCCGCCCCAAGAAAATTAAAAACACCGCGTCGTTGAAACATGCTTGATAAACATTGACAACACAATACTAACCATATCAATTTGTGAAATCCCTAGAAAAAAATATATCTATTGCGTCTGCCGTTAATTGATTGAGTCGCAAACATCGGATTATTAGAACATTATCTGATAGAATGCCTATCCTTAGGATTATAACCGGGGGCATATAACGAAGGTATTGCCTATTATGAAAATCCTCGTAACGGGCAGGCGAAGATACTGCGTAAACTCAATGGGCACATTGTCAGCGACACAATACCAGTAATGGATTACTCGGCTAGTGTTCGCCAAATGTTTGACGTGCAAATGAAAACTAAAAGTATTGCTACGAGGGATTAAATGGAGAATGATCTTATGGCATGAAAAATGTCGCCCTCACCGTAGTACCTTTTAGAGTAAACATGTTGATGTGGCAATGGGCAGGCCATATAGCTCAAAGAACCAATCGGATGGCGGCCAGAAACTGGAAAACGAAACAATGAACTGACGACATTGTAAAGATTGTGGGATCTTGTCTATGGATGGGGAAGGCCCAAAATCATTGCCTAAAAATGATAAATAGGCCAATTTTCAGCAGTGGATTTGACCTATTTTCTAGTGCTGTTTGAAATATTTTTGTTCTCCAAACACATTTTGTAGATACACGATTGGAGGTTCATCAGCTTTGTGAATAACTGATATATTTGTGATGCATGTCGAACCAATTGCCCAAGCGCGGGTCGGTCTGCAATCTGGTACTGCTTAGTATCTTCTTTAATACCTTCCTCTCTTTATAGTATCTGTTTATGTTGAGAAAAAAGACTGAGAAAATAATTCTAATAGTTAAATAACCTCGTTAAAGAAATAAATAAATGTCTAAGACACGCCGTCAGACGGTCTGGCGCGTATGCGTCATTATTTTTATTTATTTATTTATGCTAGTATTGTTTAACCACCCTTAGAAGTAAACGAGGTTATTTAACTATTAGAATTATTTTTTCCGTCTTTTTCATAAGAACTCAATTTTTCATATTATCACAACTTACGTAGGTACCTATTATCACAAAATACACAACATTAGAAATAACAAACATAGCTCAAGTGTTCTACAACCTGACATGTGCTCGTATGAAATATTCATGAGTGTAGTCAAAATCAGAGCTACCGGAGCGGCGTCCGGCCATCCGGTGCGACCAGGTGATCCACCCGCTTCCTGTTTAGCCACGTTGTTGCCTAGTCATGGTGGAAATAACTTATTGGTTACGGCGAATATTCTAATATGTCAGGTCATACGGTTTTGTGGGAATTATTTAAACCTTGGTAAAGAACTTGATGACAAAATTTTGGAAACCACTAAATGTTGGACTGTTTATTTTGAATGAGTTTAATGAAATATTGCAGAAAAAACATTGAAACTAAAGTCTGTTATATGCAATCAAAAATTTATTTTGGGCGAATTATAAAATCGAAAAATTGGACATTTAGCAACAATACAGAGTAAACATTGAAAAAAAATATTGAAAATCAGAAAAACCACCTAAATTGAGTTGTTTTTTTTTTTTTAATTGCAAGATAAAACCACATAAATACAATAATAATAAAATTATATAACTTCATCAAAAGTATACGAGTAAAAAGTATTGCCTGCAGGCAATGAAATGAACAAATTCTTCGAAAAACTGACAAAATGCTCTTGAAATAACACGATACAGTGTACCGGATTTATAAATATTAAAATATTGAAATCCATTTCATTATGCAGTCAAAGCCGGGAACAACAAAATATCCGAATGTTCAACATGATAAAGTGCTGAAGCCGCTTGATACATAATAATTTGCGCTTTTTATATGCACAAGGGGACTCTTTGGGATTCTGTTAGTACGTTAAAATACTCCTCATTTAAGATGTTTGAAGCTACAGCCGATGAATAAACGGATTAAATGAAAAATTACGTAATGAGTAAACGTGTTTATAAAACTTTTTTAATAAACAAGTGGTATCGAACAAAATAATAAATGATACCTTTTTCAGTACCTCACAGAGCATGTATATTGTACGTACATCGGAGTATGTGTTTTTTGGTATTGAGCTGCATCCATCACTTTATTACAAAACAATACATTTAATGAAATGAAATGTACATATTTGAAATGTAATTAAATGTATTTTTTTGAAATGAAATACTAATTTATTAATTGGAAATACAGACGAAAGGTACAGATATGAAACCTTTCTTATTGATCATGTAACTGTCTTGAATCCACTCCCCGAAATCAATGTACCTACAGCAGCGTGAGCATTTTTGCTGAACTGTGTAATGAGTGGTATCGTCGTACTCCTCCAGACGAGCTCTTTTAGCTCTTTCAGCTAATACTACTAAAACAAATTAAACTGTCACTATAGTAGCACTAAAAGTTGTTCTAACTTATTTTTTCTCTTTTTAAATGCAAGAAGTATTATAAAAAGTGACGCTTGCAACATTTGTATATGCCATCGCCGTTGCTTATAGACATCTGCAACGCCAGTGATGCACTGCTGACCTTTTAGGTAAAATAAACCCGCCTTTTGAAAGATTTGTTGTCGAAACTCTGAGGGAAACCGCTGAAGGGAATTTGTTCCACAACTGGTGGCAAAAAAACGAACGCAAAAAACGAGAAGTGGTGGAAAACTAGCCATCTAGATGGTGGGGGACCATCCTCCCACCTAGATGGCTAGTTTCTGGGATTGTGACTTGAGGAGCGCTGAATGAATTCAGCCGCGAGCACCACACTGAACAGTTCTGACTGTATCAAGCGAATGTATTTACAATAAATTCTATGAGTTCTGGTTCCCATAGCTCTGGTTTTCCAAAACACTCCCTATTTGTACAGGCAATAGAGCACACACAGAGATTCTACATCTATTCGCATACCTAAGTGAGATTCCAGATCGCTTGTGAGCTTGGAATCACTGACAATACGAGCTTCCCTACATCAGAAGTACAGTGTACAGTTTGTTAGCTGTGGTTATCTTTGGTCACGGGGCAAGATGTTTTTTTTTCTGAGTCTAGTAATAAGTTTTGTGTATTGTCTCTTGGCGATCCTAATAAATCAATAAATATAATAATTGCAGCGGACGTCTGAAAATACTCGCGTACCGACTTTATACATTTTTGAAGAACCCCCCCATGCTGTGCCTTTATGGAATACCTCAACGGGGATCATTTCCCAGCCCAAGTGTTCGCTTTAAGCATCACTGCACAGTCTGTTGCAAGAAAGTTATGATTATTATGTTTTAAGTACTTCCTACCTTTTTAGAGCTCCCGCGGCCGCAAGTATAGCCTTATTCAAATAAATTGTACGTAACAAGCGCTCAGCTTTATAACTTTTGCCCATTTAGCCTAATACACATTTATGCAAAGCAATTCAGAGTTAAAATGCGTAACAGGTAATTGCCGGAGTCTAATTTGGAATAGACCATGCCGATTTACTTCTTTATTCTTGGGATTTTTATCACATCAATGTTTAAAAATCTTACAATATTTTAAAATCTCACAATATAATATATCTGTATTTTAGCGTGACTTGCGAGGCAATGCTTTGTTAAAGATTATCATCATCATCATCAGCCTAAAGAAGTCCACTGCTGGACATAGACCTCCCTTATACATTTCCATGAAGAACCATCCCGAGCCCTCTCCATCCACCGACTTTCCGCGATCCTCACAATGTCGTCAGTCCATCGGGTAGGAGGGCGTCCCACGCTTCGTTTTCCTGTTCATGGTCGCCATTCGAGAACCTTCATTCCCCAACGGTTATCAGTCCTTCGAGCTATATGACCTGCCCATTGCCATTTCAACTTGCTGATTCTGCGAGCTATGTCGGCTACCTTAGTTCTCCTACGGATTTCCTCAAAAATAATGGTTACCAATGGAGTGCCAGCTCTACCAAAAAGCCTTTTACTGAAGCCTATTTGTCAATCTCTTCAGGCTCCTCTTCTTTCTTCTCTTCCTTGACTTCGCATCTTTAGAAAAATAACCATTTATGCTTTAGGAAAAAAGACTTCACAAATAACTAGCTATCTAATCTTGGTTATAAACCAGGAACAAACGTAATGCTTTCTATTTCAATAAAACAAAATGTTATAAGAACAAAAGTTCGACGAAAATACGTATCTACAGCTAAAAGCTCTCGTAGCAATAAAGTCAGTAAATCAAGACGCAGTGCTAAACAATATCTCGGAGAACAATGTCCAGAAATTAAAGTCCCATGAAAGATATTAATATCTCAAGTTGGAAAACGGATGGCAATTAAAACTTGAGACAGAAACTAGACCTTAAGAGGAAATTACAAACGCTCCGGTCTTACTTTCATTTTATAAATCGTGGATTGATTGTTAACAAAGAAGGAAAAATACCTTCTCAGATGAGGAGAATAATTACTGTTTTGTATATTATTCTGATAGGTTAGGTTTTGGAGTCAGTGCTATGCCTCGTACGGTACTCACGGCACGTTCTCATTGGGCATACTCTAAATGTAATAATGTAAATGATAATAGGCAGAGGTAATCACTAAACATCAGGTAGCACGATAAAAATAAGGAACAGCAGCGAACGGTAATTTGTAGAAGAGTTTTTTTATATGTAGTAGTTTAGCTAAAACTTACTCTAACCGTGGTGAAGGAATTCCTTTTACATGCCTTTTTACTTGCGTATTCTTTTGGTTTTCGAATAATAACCTTAAGTATATCAAATGAATATTGTAAACAGTCTTCCAGCTGTCAGCCGTCTGACAGCTCACTGTTTCACGTATATTTTACACATTTTGGAAATACACACGTATTTTCAAAATATGTAAATTGGTTCAAACTTTTTGTAAAAAAAGACAATAAAATGTAATTCACTTTAATCTGGCCATCTTGCCAAATTACTCAAAATTGATAGTGATCTGTCTGATCTGAACCAAACGTCCTTGTAACAGATTAGTGGACATCCTGTATCCGTATGAAGATGCATTGTCTTGAATCGACAGGTGGCTTCCACACCATGATTGATTTATCGTAGCTGTCATGAAGAAAGCCCGTTGCTCCGTAATTATACATATTAAGTATTTTATTAGTATGAAAACTAACCTACGGTGTCAGAGCTCTTTGTAAAAAAAAAACAAGTAATGATGCTTGCATGTTTTGCTAGGGTATATGAGTGCCAGTGTATTTTTCAGTGTAGAACTCTTTGTGAAGGGCTCGTCCGGGGAAGTACTACCACCACGCTTTTTTCTGCCGCTAAGCAGCGTTGCTGTGTTTCGGTTTGAAGAATGTGGTTGCCGGTGTAATTACAGGCACATGAGGCTTAACATCTGTATACCTCAAGTTGATGGACGCAGGGCAATGCTTTGATATAGGTGATGGTTACCACTTAACTTCAGGTGGGCCATCTGCTTGTTCCTAGTGTATCCTAGTCCTAGTATAAAAAAAAGTGCGTGTCTTCGGTAGTATATTTTTTTTTCACCAATAACTAAGCATTGCCTCGTAAGTTTCGCACGACATGACCGTGCCCTACGACATACTGCTCTGCGTCCATAAACTTGTGGCATACAGAAATTAAGCCCCATTTTACTATAATTTCAACCACACCCTTCAAACCGATACATAGCTACGCTGATTGGCGGCAGAAAAAAGCATGGTGGTAGTACTTCCCCAGACGAGTCCTTCAAAAAGTAATTATCTTTTAATCACAATCTATCAAGTTTAATATTTACTTACCGCACTATTAAGCAAAACTTAAATATTTTAACTATACAATTCGGTGCGTATTTCGCATCGTTTAGTTGACATAATTTTATAATTATGAATCATATTACGACGTCATAAAAGTCATTCAATCATTCAATTAGAAACAATTCTGCGAACTAGTTGCAATAATAAGACTTCATCGATACGGTCTCTAATGAAGTGTAAACTGCTGTTACACTGTGCAAGTAGGTGGTTGTGTTCCGAGTTCCGATGTCACAGGTTGCTCCATTTACGGTTATTCCACTCTAGACATCGATAAAATCTGTTGCACAGGCTACTTACTTTCCCATCGACAACAATATGAAGTTTAATATCAAAACAATAAGATCGTGAAATTCTTTCAAATGGTTTAAGTTGGATAAACGATATCCAACTCGTGGTTCTTTCTACTTCCAAAGCAAACATTTGACACTAGTTGACACCCTATCAGTTGATTTTGTTTTGTGTGAAATATAAGCTAAAATTATATAAAAATAATTTTGCTTGGACCTTTTGGGAATAACTGGAATTTGTTGTAAGGGTACAACAAATTCCAACAATATTTTTTACGTTTTTCTGTATTAAATATTTGCTGATGGCCCACCTGATGTTAAGTGGTAACAAAGCATTGCCTCGTAAGTCATGTACGATAGGAACGTGTTCTACATTGCACTGCTCTGCGTCCATCAACTCAATGCATACAAATGATAAGCCTCATGTGCTTGAATTTCACGGCAATCACACTCTTCAAGCCGAAACACAGCAACGCTGCTTGGCGGCAGAAAAGGGCATGGTGGTAGTTTTTACCAGGAGTCCTTCACAAAGAGCTCTACTGCTCTTAATGCTTAAATGATACATTTCGTGATACATGTTTGATATTTATGTAATTATCTGTGACTCTTAATAATACTCGAGGTGAATAATCCATTAGGGAGGCCCGGGGTACGTATTCAAAAGAAGTAAGTGAGTCAGCCCTCAGAAAATTCAATAGAATAATTAGATACTGTCCCACAAAACTTCCCTCCTAATCTGAAGATCTACGTTTTCTTCATCTTTCTTTTTTTTTTTATCAGGTGAGATTGTGGCCAAACATTAGCCTGTTGTAAAAAATAACAGTTGTTCAATTCATTTAAAAATACAATTTACGGTTATTAACTACTAATTGCACCTGCAGCTTAGTTTAGTAAGTACACTAAAATAGGTAAAGTACCAAAAGAAGGGAAGAATTGAAGGGATTTCTATCGTGGAATTAGTTGTAGGATATAGTTAATAGATTTTTTCATTTCGTTTAATTTATATTTATGTGTGTGATTCTCCTTTTTCTGCCACAACTCTTTTATTACTCAAGTTGATGGATGTAATTGACGTAAGTTGCATCTTAATTCACTTTAAAAAACACAATCAGTCACGAATATAAAATCAAATCTATCAACTGGTAGGTACTGTGTTGTGTGTATCTTCGAAAATTGCTTCATTCAATCCATTTAGGGGAGTCTAAAAATAAAGTCAATGTATTATCGCCGAGCCAAGGATATCGTAATTTGGCCATTATGCGTGCCCTACACGTAGCCGCTCCGTTGATTGAATACAAAAAAATATTCAGCTTTCAGCTGACATAGAGGAGCTCAACCACTGTGCTGATATTTCGGATTTCTATTTTAGAAGTGGGTAAGATTTTAATATTTTTTTTCACTTAACTAAGAACTATGAAGCAACAAACTGAAAGGAACTATCTCCTGTATAATTTTTGTGTTAACTATATATTATTATTCCCTCGATATGACGAAAGATCAGGAGATGAATGGGGTCTGTCCCATCGAATCATGCAATCTTGATCACGTCTCGTCTGATCACGCAACAATGTCCCAACTGATTAAGAGACTGACAACTGTCAAACAACTTCTCGCTCTCACGTTTCGACATGTTGAAAGATATAAAATCACTCATTTTCGAAAAATCGCAATCAACCTTTTTGTGTGCAATCACATTGCACACAGTTTAGTAAAAATTTCATTTTGATCGATACAAGTTTTCCTACTTCAAAGTTTGCTTATGTACGAAATTTAGTCAAGGTTTTATATCTTTCAACATGTCGAAACGTGCGAGCGAGAGTCACATTAGCTCTTGTCTTCGCCTTAACTGATGGGACAAAAAATCACACATTATCACATCAACATCATAAGAAGAATTTATTATTTCCACCTAACATCAGAATGATACATATTTAATTTATAACGGTGGATACCGAATCCGCTCCACTTCGCAGTCATTGATACAAACCTAAAGGTCAAAGTTCAGTTATGTATAACGATTGTCTGGAAGAGATCACTACCCACGATAAGACCGCTGATTATAGGACGAGACTACCACCCACTCCACATAACACAAAGGTTAACTGGAAAAAAATGCTGATTAGCATTAAGTTCGCCTATGAATTTTATTTATGTGCAATAAAGAATTTTCTTATCTTATCTTATCTTAAGCCTGCTGTACTTTTTATGATGTTATAACTACTTACCCTTCACTACATAGTATGAAACAAAGTCGCTTTCTCTGTCCCTATATTCCTATGTATGCTTAAATCTTTAAAACTACGCAACGGATTTTGATGCGGTTTTTTTAATAGAAAGAGTAATTCAAGAGGAAGGTTTATATGCATAATACAAGCATAATCTCTTAGGGATAACCCACAATAACCGTGTGAAGCCGGGGCGGGACGCTAGTATAAAATAAAATATCATGTCCTCAATAAAGTTCTCATTTCGTTTTTTTACTCTCTGGCCTACAAGTACTTGCATTGTGATCTAAAGTAAATTGCAAGAAGGAGAGAATACGTAATTGATCCCTCAGACATTATATGTGATTTTATTTACCTGCTTTGATACGTTATTGCGTATTCTGTGAATTCCGCTTTCAATACTCAACTCTTCATCTAGATCATACCTACATGTATATGTAGAATGTTTCTTTGGCTTCGAGTAAGACTTCGCTTTATATTATTACGATCTTATATGACGCTTCCGCAGTAATGAGGTTCTAGCACGGAACGTAAATGGATTTCACAAAATGTTCAAGCTATAGGCATAATTCGAAGCGACGATAATCAGAAAACACGAATATTCCTTCCTTATGACCAAGAAACATGAACACCTCAATTTAAGTACCTATTATCGATACAGACCTAGTGTGGGATCCCATCATCGTCTTTAGATTTTCCACCTGTAAAAATCGGTAACTAAAATATCTAAAAAAAAAAAGTTCATTGCTGGTACGGTAGATATCCGCTCAGATCTCGTAGTACCAAGTTACATGCTTATTTCCGGAGCAATACCTATGCTAGTATATAAAGCGGAATCTACTCGTATATCACAGGTCATCGAGGTGGGTTCAAAATATATTACCTTGGATTATACTAGAATTGTAACTATCCTTACTAATATTGTAAATGCGAAAGTAACTCTGTTTGTCTCTGAACAGATTTAAATGAAATTTGGTACACAGATAGTCTAGAGCCTGAGAATGGACATAGGCTACTTTTTAATGCGAAAAAAGGGTTGTAAGGGGCTGAAAGGGGGGGATGAAAAGTTGTAAGCAATTGCTGCGTTTCAGTTTAAAGGTGGCGGTGAAATTTGTTTGTATGCCTTAAGTTCATACATGCAGAGCAGTACATCGTAGGGCACGTTCCTATCGTGCGTGACCTACAAAGTAATGCCATGACTTGTGGTGGTGGTGGTTACCACCCAATATTATCACCCAAGATCTTATTTTGCAAAACATCATTATTATTTATTTTATAATACAAGGAGTTCTGCAAGAAAAGAATTCTCAAAGCTCACTCACTTAACATCAGGAGGGCCATTAGCTTGTTCCACCAGCCAGATGTACAAAAAAAAAATATTTTTTAACCCCAACGTCTAAACCAACAAGACATCTTGTTATTTTTATGCCATTGCTCAAAGTCTAGTAAAATTTTTTTCACTCAAATTGCTAACCAAGTGACTATATTTCTCCATCGAGGGCTCTTTGTTACGACAGCCATACTAAAACGAATTCGGTTAAGCTTAATCTTAAGGGATTCAAGTTAAGTATGATTGCTAGACTCAGGTTTCTGGGTTTTCCTCAACAATATTTTTCGGCTTGCGGGCTTCATTATAATGCTTCTGATTTGTGACTTTTTTGGAGAAAAGAGGATTTTATTACACTTTGAAAGTATTTTAAATCTTTTGCCGAGTACCGAGGCCTAGTCAAGTCGGATACGCTTTGAAGCGAATCTATTTTTTACAGTATGATGAGAACAATTCAGCAAGTGATAGTTTAAAAAAAATATCATTCTTTAGCGCTTCTAAAAAGTGACATTTAACTACGCCATGTATTTGTCCAAGTAAGTAGTTCTTACTTACAGTAGAACAAATGAGCAAAGTACTTACCACGGTACCTACGTACCGTGGTAAGTTTAAAAAAAAAAAAGTTGTGGAGTGTGACTTAGCGTGTCATAAGGGCAAGAAGATGATGTCTGTTTATTAATCTCGTTTTGTTCACTAATCTTAAAACCAAAGCACTAGAAAAGGACAAATAACTGAGCTTTTTCGCTCGGCTCGTTTAAGTATTTGTCATTTTGTTGACATGAAATAAATTCCATGTGCTTATTAAGTGCTGTTTTCTTCGAAACTTCTATTTTTTCATTCTGTTCTATCCAAAATGGTCTCCAGAATCTAGAAATCTAAAATGATGTCTCTATGAAAGTTAGCAGCTGTACGTAATTCTTTCTTGTTCACATAGTGTATGCAAATGAACCTTTCAAACTTTGTGAACAATAATTGGGTGATACGTGTGATAAGTTTGTAGTTCGCGTACGCGCTACCCTTTTAAATGCTGCTAAACGATTTCGGTTTTAAGCGATATTAAACCTTATTTCAACAGTTTATAGCTCATATTTTAATAATTACGATAAATAACTTTACTGCGAGTTGGAGCGAATTATGAAAGTGATGCCGTTTGCTAAAAACATTAATTTACTTCACTTCCAATAATGATTTCTTGCTATGTTATCGACGCAGGGCAGTGCATCGTAGGGCACGTTCCCATCGTGCGTGACTTACGAGGCAATGCTTTGTTATAGGTGATGGTTACCACTTAACATCAGGTGGGCCATCTGATTGTTCCATCAGCTAATTGTATAAAAAGAAAAGACTTATTTAAGATGATTATAGTGATGATGTTCCTTTGTGATGAGTTTTATGGCATGCCGTGTCTAAAAACACAGCACAGCAAAGCAAACGGCGACTCGTGTTTGAAAAACAACTAGCATTATGACGTTTTCATTTATGGCTTTCATTCAATATTTTTTGTGAATTCTTACAACACTAAATACTACAGCGTTGTTGTCACTGCAAATTATCTTCACCATTCGCTCTCACCGTTCAATGAAAAGGACAATTATCGAAAACACAACGATTTACTCAGATAAAGGCTATTGATACCAAAATGGCCGCAAACCCGAGACCTGGTATCGTTAATTCTTATTGGAGGCCTCGCATTGTTTGCTAATTGAATGAAATCAATCAGTTTTATCGCCCCGCTCCCTAGTAAATTATATCGTATGACTTTTTTACTGGAATATCTGAAAATCAACCAATACTTCGTTCGCTGAAATGAACTACTTCGAGTATTTGATCATTTCTGCGTAAATATAATATAAAATGCAAGCGAAAATGTTTATTATAAAATGTGATGGATCAACTGGCCTCAATCCAGAATTCCACTGAGCTTTTTTTTGAAGAACTTTAAAACATGAATATAGGTGCCAGTTCTACGTCTTTATGAACAACCACAAAGGTACAAATACAGACATTGGTGAATAAAGAAAATAAATACCTACGGAATATTGTTTTTTTTATACTACTTATTGGTGGAACAAGCAGATGACTTACCTGATGTGAAGTGGTAACCATCACCTATAATAAAGCATTGTATCGTAAGTCACGCTCGATAGGAACTTGCCCTACGATGCACTGCCTTTCGTCCATCAATTTGAGGCATACAGATTTTTCTAATATGAAAAAATAACCAATTTATATAGCCCTGTCACATAGGAAGAAAAAATATATTTTTATTTGACATACTTATAGGTACACAAAGCGGAAAGTGGACAGGTTGGTAGGTAGGTACGGATATTGGTCCTAGCCAGCCCCGTCCCATGCAGAGTGGTATGGCAAAAAGGTCCAGACTCAGCTTTTTGCTCCCTAACAAAGTAGATAATCTACTTTGCCAAGCAGTCAGAACCATAATAACTAGGGTGACGTCACTCCAGATACAAAATAATAATAGAAGAAAAAAAAAACATAGATATAATTTGTTGGTGCAAAAATACTATTTCAGAAAATACCACGCGGCGCGTTGCAATGCTGTGCAAACTTAGTAGGTACGTGCTTTTACAGTCTGTGCCGATTATTGTCTGTGGTAAGTCACAAACATCAAACAATGAAACAAAACAAACACAATCCAAACCATGATACTTAGTCTAAGTAACTCAATGCCTAGCTAGATGTTGCCAAGGAGTTCGTCACGTCATCGGTGGAAATTTGCCTCTATCTCAACATAATTTGGCAGCGATGTAGATCCAGATGGCCAGTCGGTTACACAAGGCTTCCAACTGTCCTGAACAACTGCAGTATCAGATATGCAGGGAGTCCCAAGACTATGCGACATGAAGGGAAAGTACCTACTTAAAATATTGTAGATAGGATATTTTGCTGAAAGGAGACTTTATTTTATTTTTAGAAGTTAGTAATAATGAATTCAAAGATGATTAATTTTACGTTATTCCTTTGTTTTAAGATATTATGTTACTTCAGACTACTACTCTTCTATCAGAAAATGGTATTCAAAAAAAACTAATTGTAACCTAGCAATCATCCGCCACAAACATTGTGGTATGCAATGGCTGTTCGGGTAAAAAGTTACCTTAACTAAAGTGAAGGTAAATCTAATCTCGTACTATTGAGTAATTACCTCCAGTTACAAGGGAATGTTTCCAATTTCAAATACCAGCTCTGAGTGCCATTAGCAACCCCTACATACTAGCTCACACCATTAGCAGCTGGTTATGTAGGTTGGAAGGATTTAGTAGCAAGATGCCTACTATAGAGCTTAGCCGACTTTTACAAATTTTCACACAATAGGTTGCATATCGCCAACTTAATGAAACTCTGTATACCTTATCGCACCACGGCTACTTTTTTTTCACATTCATTAAAAAGAGACGCCCCTTTTGAAAACGGTTTTGACAGACACCTGTGCAGTGGGTGACTGACTGACTCTTCTTCTAAACAGTGAATTTAGGTGCTAATTCCACGCGACCAAGCGTGGAACTAGCACCTAAATTCACTGTTTAAGACGTTTCAAAGTGATCCTTGGTATTCAATTAAATAAATATTTTTTGACTTGACTTTGACTTTGACTTTGACTTTGACTTTGACTTTGACTTTGACTTTGACTTTGACTATGACTTTGACTTTGACTTTGACTTTGACTTTGACTTTGACTTTGACTTTGACTTTGACTTTGACTTTGACTTTGACTTTGACTTTGACTTTGACTTTGACTTTGACTTTGACTTTGACTTTGACTTTGACTTTGACTTTGACTTTGACTTTGACTTTGACTTTGACTTTGACTTTGACTTTGACTTTGACTTTGACTTTGACTTTGACTTTGACTTTGACTTTGACTTTGACTTTGACTTTGACTTTGACTTTGACTTTGACTTTGACTTTGACTTTGACTTTGACTTTGACTTTGACTTTGACTTTGACTTTGACTTTGACTTTGACTTTGACTTTGACTTTGACTTTGACTTTGACTTTGACTTTGACTTTGACTTTGACTTTGACTTTGACTTTGACTTTGACTTTGACTTTGACTTTGACTTTGACTTTGACTTTGACTTTGACTTTGACTTTAGAGTTGCGGGTTCGATTCCCATGGAAATACATAAGAACATTTATGTTAGTATATTAAAGTCAAGACTCAGGGTTTGCATCAAAACTATAATGGGTTAGGCGCTGTTATTCTTCTGATACCTTCAGCCAATGAAACTTCCAATATCGAGACATAACTTTATATAGGATCTGTTCGTGTGCCTGTTTGAGTGATGTAGGCTGGTTTATGTAGGATTGCAGAATTTCTGGATGGAAACACTGAATGGCACTTTTTAACTATTTATTTAGTAAAGCATAGAAAAGGTTATAATGTTTGTTTGACAAGTCTCACACGAGTAGTCTTTAAACCAGCGACAAAATCTATGTTTTTATATTTTTAATATAATTTCTGTTGGTATGCCAACAGGATCTACCAAAACTAGTTTCAGCCGTCTTACCGCTCGCTGAACTTAAAGGCACATAAAAATGTTTGGTCTTTGCACTACATCCAAAAAGTCAGGTTTGAAGTGATCGTTTCCAGCGATAAGCTGTCAGTGATATTGTACATTATTTTTTTCTTTGGTGTTACATTGTTTTGGTTGGTGTGACAATAGAGTATTTTATTCATTATATGGTTAAAACTTCAATAGCGGATAATTTTATTATCATGATGATTTTATAAAGCTTAAATATTGTAGATTTCGGTAATATGTTTAATTGTTGCCACTTGTCATGATCATAATATTTGGACGTACCTCTGACTACCCCCCTTAGACGTCCTCAAGGATCTGGAGTTGGTACCTACATGGTACTAAGAGATCTAAAGGGATATCTACCGTGCCTGGGGATCGAAGTTGTGAAGCTGTTTCAGTTTCAGTTTTTTTCAGAATTCCAGACAAGGGAGAGGCAATTTTCCCCGTTAAACCTTGTGATGAGAGAGGGTAGGAGATGCCTGAAGACAGCTTAGCAAAAAAATCTAAAAATGGAACTAATTTGACTTGCGGGTATTTCGCATAGGTACGAGCAAGACCGCATGTGAGTAAACGTCGAAACCATGGTCGAAACTATATCGAAGGTGGCGTCCCCATTAGTTTTTACTCAATTTTGCGAAACTGTAGGTATGTATCTGGTAAAGTGAGTTGGCTATTTTCTAAAGAGGCTGTGACACAGGTATGGTACTCACATTAATTGCGCTGTCTAGTGTCTGTGCATGTACTGTGTCGATATCACGTCGCTGTAACGCGAGGTGTGCACTGCGTCGATAAGTCATTAGTGCAATCAATTTGTTTATAAAATAAATGCATATTAAATGGGAACACGTGTGATGTGTCGATCCAACGTGAAGTGCACTGATGCTCATAAAATATTCATCCAATCCTACTTTTTTTTATACAACTTGCTGTATATTTGTGAAACAAGCAGATGGGTCACCTAATGTTAAATGGTGTATGAAGGTGATGTTACCACTTAACATCAGGTTGGCCATCTGCTTGTTCCACCAACAAGTTTATTTGTTTATACTATTCCCCCTCTTAAAATATTATTTTATTCACTGAAAACAGTGAATAAAAAGCTCTTTTTATTCACTTTTTTGGTGTTTGAATTTAGAACACACCAATACATTCGTCCTCCATCTCAATGCTTATACAACCTCCTTGCGCAAAAAAGTCTCGATACTCTTTGTGAAAAGAATACTCGACATGCAAACTCCTTGGGCAAATAACTCCCCAAGATTTGATTGGTCGACATTAGAATAAAAATTGTTTTGTGTTCTATTTTAATTAGTTTAACCTTCCTTTTTTCTTCATTAAATGTCTATTTTCGCTTAAATCTTTCTTTTTCTCGTAGTCATGGTAAGTATAGTATGCAACTCTTGAATAAAACGGATTTATATCGAGTCGCTCGCGTCGCTCAGGATTCTAACACTTGAATCACTCGCTACGCTAAGGTCGTGATTCAGTCGTTAGAATCCTTCACTTGCTTGTGATTCATCTATTGCCCTCGCTTTAAATCCGTCCTTTATTCACTAATTGCATAATATACTATTATTTATTTAAAAGACAATATAACACAGGTTTTTTTAACCCCAGGGCGATAGTCATGGTATAAAGTATAGTATGGAACTCTTGAATAAAACGGATTTATATCGAGTCGCTCGCGTCGCTCAGGATTCTAACACTTGAATCACTCGCTACGCTACGGTCGTGATTCAGTCGTTAGAATCCTTCACTTGCTTGTGATTCATCTATTGCCCTCGCTTTAAATCCGTCTTTTATTCACTAATTGCATAATATACTATTATTTATTTAAAAGACAATATAACACAGCTTTAACCCCAGGGCGATAGGTACTAAACATTTGGTTTCAATGACTACCAGTGTAATTTGTAGGACTTTCGGCAGGTTATTGAAAATAATTTCCACGCTGTTCGCAGACAATATATTAAGTAGATATATAGCGAGTGACATGGGGGCAAACTTAAGTAGTGCTTAACTTAAGTTGTGTAAATAAAATCTATTTATTGAGATTTCCCTGCCCTTATCCTCTTTATCCACTGTTTAGCAGCCTTTTCCTTGAGTAATAGCGATGTTCTGTAAAATGAGCAACGACCTTCATCATCAAACTAAACAAATCCACTGCTGAACATTTTTTTTGCTGAACCTTTTCCTATTTTGGCCGTTTGCCGTCTTGTCAGCTAATTGTATCTACTTGGTTATTTGTAATTTTTAATAACTAAGTAATTTTATATCTTCAAAAATTTTTAAATGAGCTCGTACGAAACTTATTTTTAGGGATAAATAAATAAATAAATAAATAAATAAATAAATAAATAGACATTGGTGGACATTCCACGCATCACTATCTCGCCCCAAACTAAGCCAAAGCTTGTGATATGGGAACCAGATAGCTGATATACCACTTATACCTATACTTTTTTTTTGTAAATATATACTTATAATATTATATAACACCCAGACAAAGAACAAACATCTATGTTCATTGTTCATTACACAAATATTTCTTCTCGGTGCGACAAAATGTTTATTTTTTCTTTATTTCTTTCTTTCTCTATATCCTGAATCTACTTCTACAATCAAGTTGTTTAATGATCTCGCGTTTCCAGAATATTGTCGAATTCTATGATTCTACAAATTACCTTGGTAATTACAAAGAGCATGCGCGGCGCCGAATGCCAAAGTTCAAATATGCTGTTTAATTATTCTGCGCCTATTTGCTTCTTGCTTCTAGCGTTCCACTCTATATCCTATTTGTAGGCATTACGTATTGAAACCCGAGATAATGGCCCCATCCACCAAAAGTCTGCGAAAATTCCAGTTCATGTCACTACATTATTCGTGCGTAATAAACGAGTGTCATTATATAATTTCTACATTATCCTGCCCTTAAAGCTGGACATCAATAAATTCGATTACAAGCCCTGATAATTCAGATGTTATCAACACCGCAAATCTTGTAATATAAACCTTATGTCAATAGGTGAGAGGTCAGAGTTGCTCGTGTGTACGTCTTGTTCGAGCGGGGTATTTATTTACGTTGAGTCAGCGCAAGGACTGACCCTACGGGTAGTGTTGTGTACTTTCAGAGTTGGCCGGAGATATTATTGTCCATCTTAATAAAAAAAAGAGTTAAAGAGGTAAACAGTCGGGTGGGCCATCAGACTTGTCTAATCAGCAAGTTGTATTAAAAAAAACCAATAGATTAGAGTCTTCATTTGTTTTTACTTGCTATTTTAGGGTTAGATTTTAGTTGCAAAATGTGGATATGGGAGAAATGTAACATTTGTCACATATCTTATCCTTATCTTTCTATCCCCCTTAATTTCTCAAATAAACTTGAGCTGATACTTACTACTACTACTATATATGTATATAAGAGATCTGAGGGAAATGCCTATTTTTGCTGCCAAGCAGCGTTCCTGTGTTTCGCTTAGAAGGGTGTGGTTGTCGGTGAAATTACAGATACTATTAAAAAAAAATCCTTCATTCGTTCATACCATTTATCATCAGGTAGGCCTGGGTGTTCCACAAACAAGTAGTATAAAATAAGGAAACTACCGTGCCTGTGGACCAGAAAGAGGCTGTTTCTGCTTTCTACGTTCTTTTAAAGATAAACTCGATAAACATCCTGCTTATTATTTTGCTTGCTTTTGGTAAAAAGTAACCGTGACTTTCTTATTCTTTCAAATTCTTTATGGCAAAATTTTCCGGCATTTTAGGTTCTTTAGCTGACCACACTACTTGCGCTGTGTGATTTGCGGCTGTGGACCGGAGTAAGCAGGTTTTGATTGAATGCTGACATGCTGACGAAACGACTGACGGCCAGTTTGTAGACACCGCACGAGTTAATTGATTTCGGGTGTACTGTGAGGTCGGATTTCGTTCTCCATTACACAGAATACATTATAAGGTTTTATAAGGCTTGGAGAGGTCTGACGAGGATGTGTTATTTTGCGTAAATTGTAACAACTTTAATATAATTTTCAGATTTTTGTTTAAAATATATACGAAAATATTATTGAATTAGCATCATCAGCCTGAGGAACTCCACTTCTAGATATAGAACTCCTCTATACATTTTCAGGAAGGACGATTCTGAGCCTTCTACGAGTACATTCTTGTTTAATTGTGAAGAAAATATCGAAATATCTACTTATTAATTATATTTATTTATTATATAATATTTATTTATATAAATAATATTATTTATTTATTTAAAGTTTCTTCTGATACTTTGGTTCTTTTTCGAATTTCCTCATCTCTGATTCTTTTACGTAGCGAAACTCCCAACATAGATCTTGCATCTATTTCTAGATCGGTACATCAATAAAAAGCCACCTTGCAGTGGAAACGAAAACGATCACTGAAATCAAACCCGCAAGATCTTACGGCAGCCGAACAACAGGGTCATATCTATGTAAATGCAACGTCGGAACGAACCAAACGTCCGATTGCACGGTATGTGTGTAATTGAATTGAAAGGAAATTGCACCACACGTAGAGTTCCAATGCTTGGAATACTTGTTTACATAATAATATTTTACGTCAATGATTCTAATACACTTGAGTGCAATGAATCTGGGAAACCAACACATACTGTTGACGCCGCGCCGTTAAGTATCCGAACTGGTTGGAACTAGCTGGTGCATAACGGTTTCTACAACCACCGATGAATAGAGAGCCTTAGCGACACGCGATGATTGAAGTTTCATCACATCATACGCGCTTCATATGGAGGAAACAACAATCCACGCGAAACACTCGCTCAACCACTAACCTAACGCATGCCTGTACACCCGTTTATAATTTATTATATCTAATTTAATGTGTCGAGGAAGTTGTAAATACATGAAATATGTTCATAGTTTAAACCCTAACTTTTTATTAAACTTGTTGACTATCACGAACACATACCTACTCCAATAACCACGAAACTAAGAGCACCAATTCATGAAAATTAATAGTACTTCTTATATCAAATATTACCAACAAAATGAAATCAACAAAATTTTACTCATGTAGTTATAAACTTCACCTATCCTAGCCTCTTAAATATAATATATCTAGCCATTTTTTGGTACAAAGACTTGGCTTTGAGACATTTAATTAGGGTTTGGGCGTTTTACTCTTTTAAGGCTAACATATCTTTTTTTTTGCGCTATATGTTTATAGCGCAGGTAGCGCAGTGATCCGAACTTATTGCTCGCGAGTGTATTGCAAGATGTTATTGGAATAAATTCAATATTAAAATAATTATGAGAAACAAACTAAGAATAACAAATACGTTTCCTACGCTCCACTTATTCCTAGCAGGTAGTTCATTAACGTCATTTCCCGGCGGAATCTTTAATCGTAATGGATTGAAGGATGTGCAAAAGTATGGGATTATGGTGTGCTTTCAATGGTTTAAGTCTAGGAAAAAAGGATCTTAAACCAACGGACTGTAAATATCGTGTGCATTTAAACAATATTTTAGACAAAGCCTTTTTTATCATTGATATTTTCACCATTAATAAATGTTGGTTGATATTCAACTCAATACATCTAGCCCCTATTAAACCAATTAACTATTAGAACCAATATACTCGTACCTAGATGATTATATACCTACTCACTTATGATATTAAATGTGATTATGATTAGGTACTTACTTATTATTCCGTGCCTGGGGATCAAAGTCGTGAAGCTGTTTCAGTTGCAGACAAAGAAAAACCACCTATGTTCATTACACAAATGTTTGTTCTCGGTAGGGATCGAATCCATAGCCTACAGTGCAGATGTCAGAGCTACTGAGCTGTGAGGGCTAGTCAAATAAATCAAATGATTGGTAGTCACTTACTTTTATCAAGGACATGTTATTTTTTTAATTTGTATTAACTATTACATATTACTGCTGTATTGCTATTGCTTTTTATAAGATAATTGACACGCTGGTTGTCCTTTGAAGATTCTATTATAACGATCGTGATCGCTTACAAAAGCTAGTGTTAGTCGCCCCTGTCGCAATACGCTCAGGTCTTTTGTAGTGGAAATCCGATATACGCTGCAGTATTTTGGCTTACTCTCGAGTAATACAAGTTGAGGCAACACGTTTTAGTAGCAAACACTAGGCATCTAAATCTTTAAGAAGAGCTTTTGTAAAAGTATTTTCAGAACGGAAGTAGTACTTTAAGTATACCCTTTTCTGCCGCCAAGTAGCGTTGCTGTGTTTTGGTTTGAAGAGCGTGGTTGCCGGTGTAATTACAGGCACATGAGGCTTTACATCTGTATGGCTCAATAAAGAGTGACGGTGCAATTACAAGCACATTTTTTTTAAATACAACTAGCTGATGGAACAAGCAGATGGCTCACCTGATGTTAAGTGGTAACCATCACCTATAACAAAGCATTGCCTCGTAAGTCACGTACGATAAGAACGTGCCCTACGATGCACTGCCCTGCGTCCATCAACTTGAGGCATACGGATGTTAAGCCTCATGTGCCTGTAATTACACCGGCAACCATATTCTTCAAACCGAAACACAGCAACGCTGCTTGGCGGCAGAAAAAGGCGTAGTAGTAGTACTTCCCCGGACGAGCCCTTCACAAAGAGCTCTTCTACTCTCAAATGTATACTTAAGACTATACATTTATACATAATACTGTATACATTTTGATCTCAGACTAAAAGACACTAATGCGATACCACTTAGAGTATCTCTCGTGACAATGTGACTATTAAAGGCAGAGATAAACTTTTGGTGGATAATCCTGCTATTATCATTACTTTTTCACATAATTAAAATCAATAGAAGCTTAGAAAGGTATTAATCATCTCTTTGTAAAATTGCTTCGATTTACGGGCACGCTGGACGAAAAAAAATATGAGTTCCTGGTCGCACTGCTAAACCAAATAAGGGAGTAAATATGTGCGGAAATCCGATAGTGTTGCAGTGTGTTGGCTTACTTCCGACAAATAATATCTTTGAGTCGCTTGTCATCTTTGTTTATTTCTTGCTCTTGTTTCATAGTTGCCGCTGTGGCAACTCAAATAAAGACAAAAAAGACACCCGCAATGCGCAGAAGCAGACGTGCCGCGCAGGTGTAAATTCAGCTTTACAACCACGCCTTCAAACATTGACACCAACTTTTACCGAAATTAACCAACTCTTCTCCATCATACCGAAGTTATTTAGCGAAGTTTGTGTAAAGCTGTCTGGCCTCCTTATTCGGAGCACGCGCGCCGCCCGCTGGCCGGAACACGTGCGAATAACGACAACAGTTGCCGAGACTAGGCCGACTAGTCCGGTACATTATCATTAATTTAATAGCCGCAAGCCTCGGATAGTTTCGACGTTGGCCACTCCAGATCGTGACTTGCGTTTCTTGCTAACTTATTGGGGATCCATCAAATATTGTTTCCAGGTAGGGCAGTTTTCTTCAGGTTCTGGTAAACACACTTTCGATTATGTAACACACTTGCTCACACTTCGATGCCTCTTTAGGCGGAATGCCTTTTTCAGCCTTAATTTTGAAGAGTAGTAGGCATCTTTGTAAATGGCTCGTCCGGGGAAGTACTACTGCCATGCCTTTTTCTGAAGAGTGTAGTTCCCGGTGAAATTACAGGCTCTTAGCATCTGTATGCCTCAAGTTGATAAACGAAAGGCAGTATACCGTAGGGCAAGTTCTCTTCGTGCGTGACTTACGAGGCAATGCTTTGTTATAGGTGATGGTTACCACTTTACATCAGGTGGGCCATGTGCTTGTTTCAACAGGGAGTTTTATAAAAAAACTGCTTTTTAATATATATACTCTTCACTATATTTTTTATTAGGTAATTCTTATAATGACAAAAGCTCTATAGTTATAATTTACTTAATCAATCAGTCGGTACACGTACTCTCGTTTCTAATAATGTACTTTCCCATCACACAACTAGAGAGTACAATATAATTAATTAAAACTCTTCTGGCTGTTTAGATACACGAGTAAAACCGTAGCTAGTAACTAGTTACAAGAATAAATTGAGAAGACACCCCGAAGGGTGAGTTGGTCAAGTGAATTCTTGGGAAAGTAGGAAAATTTCCACATCCTGCCTCTTGATCCCATTTTTATTTACAGCAAAACGCCGTTTTGACATGGACCTCCGTCACGTTGCTGACAGGCGAAAATGTCTTTATTGTGCACTTAGGATAGGGATGTTATTGAAATCTCAATAAATAGGGATTCTTTGATCGTTCTTAACAGGCCCTTCACAATTTTCCCCCTACCAAGCAAATCTTTAGCAGATACATATATTCGGAATTGCTGGCTACAAATAGTTTTTCATTGGAAACGGATCGTAGTTGTAGAAATCAATGTGAAAAACAATTATTTTTACAGACAACTCAATTGTATACAGTTTTAAATTAATAACTGCCAGTATGACGCTGCAATTCCAACTGGAACGAAATTTTAAATCAAGCTATGTAGGTATTTCTGTCCGTGCGTTAATCATCGGGAAACTTTTGTGAATTTTTCTCCGTAAAATTGTATGATCAATTATTCAGTCGTGTTTTAAAATAACTCAAAATTAAATTAATATACATACGGTTGGACATTCCACACATGACTATCAGGCTCCAAACAAAGCGAAGCGGGAATAATTATAATAATTATACAATAGGAACAAGATGCTTAAATACGACAACAAGATGCTTAAATACGTTTTTTTTAATACTTTTTATATGATATATCACCCACACAGCGAATAAACACCCACTGTTCATATATTTCGTACTCAAGCCTAGTAGTTATCTTTCCCAGTTCTAGTTACCTTGCCATATCAATGACCAGCTTGGATTCTGAGGTCCTGGATCTCAATTACCTTGTTAGTCACTCTCTTGCTCGCAAATCGTTATAAGAGTGTACCTATTTTTTGGTAAGCTTGAAAAAATACTTAACTTCAAGCATTTCTTCTTTAGAAGTCAATAACCTGGAAAAATGCTAGAGTTTTCTGTGTATTTTGACCTGATTTTACGGGTCACATGTTTTATTTAGTGACGTAGGAAGCAATTAAACTTAGTCAGTATCTGTGAACATAAATGGAGATATCGCTCTATAAATGAGAAAGGTAAATGAGATTCTAATATTGTTCGTGAGCTAGCCGACAGTGAATAAACATTGGCAGGCGTGGGCGTGGGCGCGGGTAGTATCTTATTTTAAGCCAATTTCGATACCAAAGAGCAAGAAAGTAAGTCTTCATTATTATTTTTGATAATTAGCTTACACGAAACTAAATATCTAAAAGAAAAAGCCAACATGCCGCAAAACAATCACTGACTCAGAATATGATGTTAACTTGGCTAGCAACCAACGCTGGGTCTTACGTCAAGGTGATATCTATATATATCTATCGATAAGCGAAAAAACATTATAAGGCAAATGAAACTTAGCGGTAAGCAAGTCAGTTTTAAACTGACTAAAAAAATTGTCTCTTTGTTAATCTTTATTCGTGTCACAGATATGCGTCTCTCTCAGAAAGACTGTACTCCTGGGTCTAAGCCAACGGCTTCGAGAAATCTTTACTAAATCTCTACTGACTGATCTAGGGGTATCGACCGACCTATGCTTTTTTTTAAGTAAGGATGTTCAAAGAACTAATATTATTATAATCATTGATCTCAAATCAAGTTTAAAAACCGAACTTTTATGAAAACAGAGCGCTTCATGCGTAAATAAATAATGACACGCGTGAACTTCAAAAATAACTTATAGTCTGACGGCCAATTTATGTAATTTACTTATATACTTATACTCGTGTATTTTTTATAAATTGTATTTACGTGTGGCATAAACAAATGATTTTGTATTGTATTGTATTGTAAAGATTCTAGATTTCAGAAGCCGACACAAAGTCAAGCTCATACAGACTGTGTAAACTCGCCAGCTTTGTCACCAGCTCACATTACAAAAGCGTAAATACGCACACACACAAGCCAACCTTGCTGTATTTAATTAAGTCTCTGCGAGGTTTCAACGGGGTCTCTTATTTATTTTAGCTGAAGGCACTATGTTTATTTGCGTGGGCTTATTTGCGCTCACGTTATTG
Organism: Chloroclysta siterata; assembly: GCA_932294275.1. Lineage (NCBI taxonomy): Eukaryota > Metazoa > Arthropoda > Insecta > Lepidoptera > Geometridae > Chloroclysta > Chloroclysta siterata. Next base: position 7,859,564 of record OW028588.1, read on the forward strand.
AAAAGTGGGAGTGAAATATTTTCGAAGTTTGTGACTTTTGTGCATGTGTTTTGTTATGACGAGAGTTTTTTTGCTTGGAGAATTTTACCTCTAGAAATATTTACTTAGATCTTGTAAAACTTTGTCCGTGTAACAAACAGGTTTGCAACGTTAATCGTATTGAGTTTCAAACAAAGGACAAACATAATTTGTGATAAATATAGATTTATGTGGAGGGTGTTTTTTCTCATTAAAATAAATAAATAATACTGTTTGCACTGAGATTCACCGGTACCCACATCTTCAAACCGAAATACAGTAACGCTGCTTGACGGCTGAAATAAGCATGGTGGTCGTACTTCCCAAACGAGCCCTTCACAAAGAGCTCTAATACTACTTTCTTATCTTGTCTAAGATTTAGATGACCTACCACGAAATACCTAGGTACATTATATTGATGCTTTACAATAGAGATATAGATCCGTTGTATGCGATGCATCCATCACTGCTTTGTTGTTCCTGTCAAGCGTGCTGTGATACAATACCGTACAGTGAGCTCAGTTAAGGGACAAATTCCTATCAATTGTGCAAACGATCCAAACATTTAAGACATTCATGTAACCTACAAAATATACCTATACAATACACTCTCTGAGAATACACAATAGATGGCTTTTAAAAATAAAATAATAAAACATATTTATTTAACCCAAAACAAAAACAATAACAGTGGGTAGGCAGGTAGGTACATAAATCTGAAGAAAAGTAGATATATCAAATATAATAAAATAGTTTTAATTATTTATTTTTTATCAAATACCTACTGACAGATAGACTGGAAAACGAAGCTTAGGACCTAAAGGACGCCAACGACCCGATGGACTGACAACATTGTAGAGATCGTGGGTCGAGAGGGCACAGAGTTTTTCTTCCTGGAAAATATATACTTTTTTAGGCTAATGATGATGATTACTGGCAGAAGCGCTCAGTAGTCTTAGATTTATTGGCGGGAAGCAATCCTACGCTTCGTTTTTTAGTTTACGTGGTCGTCATTTGAAATCTTATTTCAGTCGGCAGCCGGTTCTACGAGCTTTATGGCTTGCCCATTGCCACTTAAACTTACCAACTCAAAGAGGTATATCGGTGGCCTCAGTTCGTATACGGATATCTTCGTTTGTTTGTAGAATTTTCTAATGGAAGAACATAAATATTTAGATCCGGCGGGTAGCGTTACTTTGAGATAGAAAGAAAATCCTTAGTAAAACTCCCAGTGAGCTGAGGAGCTCGCTGTCAATAAACTGTCAATGTTAATTGGCATAACACAAAGGTATTAAAGTTAGTTATCGAGTCTTTAATTAGTAGAGAAAGATACAAAGCAATAATGTTTGATATTATCGGAAGCTTCTGTTCAGCTGAAAGTTTTGGATTAATTACTTGTCCTGTTAGTTTCAAAGGTCTTGTTCGACAACTTAGATTAAATATAATAATTATTATGACAGTCGCTTATTCATAACAGGTATTTGTTAAATCTATATAAAGACTTTGTTATTTATTGACTCTTAACCCTTGGTTTACCTGGTGACCCCAAATCACTTAATTTACCCCATGGAGTCCATGGGACTCCTTGCATAAAAATCATTGATTTTGGTCAAAATAAAAGCAAAATGTGTACTCAAAAATGATTAATTCTACTTAGCAACATTATACTTAAAAGCTTTAATATCAAATTTCTTTATTAATTGGTAACAGTCTTGTTGGCAATTGAAAAACCTAATAGACAAAAAAATAAGCACACAAAAATCAATGCAAACTTCGGGCTCGAAATTTAAATACAATGAATCATTATTTTAAACTACTTCTTTCAATGACAAGTCTAAAATATAATCAATTTATAAGAACTAAAGTAAAAATAGCACAAGTTCATACAAAAAAACAAAACGTGCAGCGCTTTTTGTCTCGTTTGATCCACCTTATTGCTGCCCTCGCTCCTCGTTGTTGGACTCCTCATCATCACATATTCTAATCTCAGACTCAGCTTTTGAATGAAGTTGATTGACTGACCGTGTGTTTGAAGCCATTTGTAAGCCTAAAACACAAAAATAGCATTGAAAAATAATAACATTACAATCCAGCAAAACAATATTTTTGTCACACAAATACCCCCATGGAGTCCAGCGGACTCTATGGGCACAATTACTCACCTATACGCGTGGCGTAGGCGCACGTCCTCTTCACCCCGCGTCCGGACCGTTACTGCAGGAAGGTACTGGGACGCGCGAAAACAAAAACGCGATAGATAAGATTTTAGACCAAATTGAAAGTTCGCGCGGAGTCCCAGGGACCTAACAGGTAAATTAAGGGTTAAGTCTAACACGCTACAGTTAGCTACTAACAAAACATATTTTTTTATAGTTTAGCCTATTTTTTTTTTATATTCAACTAGCTGATGGACCAAGCAAATGGCCCACCTGATTTTAAGTGGTAACCATCACCTATAACAAAGCCTTGCTTCGTAAGTCACGCACGTTAGGAACGTGGCCTACGATGCACTGTCTTGCATCCATCAACTTGAGGCATACTGATTTTAAGCCTCATGTGCCTGTAATTTTAACTACGACCATTATTTTAAAACATACTCTAATAATAGGACTAATTGAACACAACCCTTATTTTTTGAAAGAAAACTACGACTAAGAATGTGTAAACTATCACTTTTCTTATTGTCTCATTTTTTTTACAACTTATAGGAAAAACGTTTGACCGCAATTTCACCCGATGTTATGGGATGATACGGTCGACGATGTGGCACGTTTACCTAGAAAATACCTATTCACTCTTCTCTTGAAAACATCCAAATTACAGGCATTCGGAAAAACGAACGCCGGCAAGGAATTCTTTGGCCGACCACATTATGAATGTTGAAGCAAAGCACTTGGTTCGGACAGTTGGTATTTCAACCATGTATAGATATCTTGTTTCCGTACGTCTGGTGGTCCGATGGTGGAAAGGTATATTTCAGGCGAAGACACTTTGTTCTTATGTTCTTGATTAGAGTTTTTTTTAAATTATAATTCGTGTAGAATTATAATTTTTGCAATACACTAGTTCAAAACATTTAGTTCTTTTAAATATTCTCACTATACCCGTTTGACAAGGAATTGGCCATGCAACAAGAGAGAGGGACACGGCAGAGACACGCTCCTGTAGGTTAGAGACAACGGTATCGTTACGCTTTAAATGCAACAAGAAAGATGCCGCGGCCGGCGCGGTACGTGTCCAAGCACGCCGCCAGTGGAGCCGTCAGACCCAGGATACCGGTGGCGGTCGTTAGATAGAAGATAGATAGAAAACTCTTTATTGCACACCACAAGGACATTTAACACATTAAAAACAAAAATAAAGTTCAAAAGTTTCAGTGAAGTACAATGGGCGGTCTTATCGCTGAGAGCGATCTCTTCCAGACAACCTTTGGATGGACAGGATTTCACTTGAACATTTAAAACGGTGTCATAAAGACAGACTACGCTAATTTGTATAGGTACCAAAATAACAAATTATATAAATTTAAAGTATATTATGAAATACATATATAACTATATCAAATATAACAAAAACATATGCATACAATACATACATACTACAATTCTAATACATAATGCTACTAAATAAATTATTAAGAACCTACTTGTAGTAAAAAGTGACTGTGAATCCGATGTTTGAAAGTAGGGAGAGTCTTTGCTTTCCTGATTTCAACAGGAAGAGCATTCCAAAGACGGGCAGCTTGTACAGTGAAAGAATACTCATAGAAAGTAGAAGAGTGGGGAGGAGTTCTTAGCTGTAACGTTGTAGAGGAGCGTAAAGTACGAGAATTTGAAGTATCAAGATATTCGAAGCGATCTTTCAAATAGGGAGGGGTGGCAGGGTTGAATAGGACACTGTACAAGAGGGAAAGTATATGAGTATTTCTGCGAGAGCGAATGGGCAACCACTTGAGCTTATTACGAAAATAGGAAACATGGTCATATTTGCGAAGGCCAAATATAAACCTAATGGAGAAGTTTTGGAGGCGCTCAAGCTTATCTAGTTGTGCCTCGGTGAGATCAGGATAGCTGGCGTCGGCATAGTCAAGTATGGGAAGCAGAAGAGACTGTGCAAGCATAACTTTAGTGGATGTTGGCAGAAAGTTTCGCAACCTTCTCAGTGAGGCAGCTGATGCAAACATTCTCCTACTTAGCTCAGCCAGATGAGGCTCCCAAGACATGTTTTTGTCCATAATGACTCCCAAGTTCCTGACAGAATCACTGAAAGGAATGGGGATATCATTAAAAACCACTTGAGGAAGAGAAGACCAGTTTATTCTTGAGATCATCCGGGAGCTGCCTAATATGATGACCTGGGTTTTTTTAGGGTTAACCGAGAGCCCAAAAGCTTTACTCCATGCGAGGATTCGCATCAAGTCGCTATTGGTATCAGCGATCGCCCCACTTAAATTATTAATTGAAGCCTGTGTGTAGATCTGGAGATCATCTGCGTAAAGGTGGTAGGAGGAAGTTAAAGTTTGAGAAATTGAATTTATGAAAATGGCAAAAAGAAGAGGAGATAGGACACCGCCCTGAGGCACACCGGCAGTGAGATCACACCAAGTTGAGAGAGTGTCATCAATACGGATCCGTTGCCGGCGTCCAAACAGGTAACTATGAAACCAGTCAATAGCTGTCTGCGATACGTTAAGAGAGCGAAGGACACCCAGAAGAATGTCAAAGTCCACGTTGTTAAATGCATTACTAAAGTCGAGCAAGGTCAACACAGTCACACGTCCATTGTCCATACCCAGACGAATGTCATCGGTGATATTGGTCAGGGCTGACGTGGTGCTATAACCACGGCGGAAACCGGATTGCAAAGGATTCATAAGGGAATTAATATTTAGGAATAAACTTAATTGATTGTGAACTAGACGCTCAAGAACTTTGGATAGGAACGGAAGGATGGAGATGGGGCGGTACTCAGCGAATGTAGAAGGGTTTGCTTTTTTAGGTAAGGGAATTATTTGAGCATTTTTCCAGACGTCGGGGAAAGTACTCGTAATAATGGAGAAATTTAGGATAAGGGATAGGACAGGGATGATTTCGTCGAGTATGGGCACTAACATATTTCGACTAATGTTGTCATTGCCGACTGCATTCGATGTAATTGACACTACGCTACTACGTCGTTGATGACGTCAGAGACACGCCACTGTACGAGATAGCGGTATAGTTACGCTTCAAATGCAACAAGAGAGATGCCGCCGCCAGCGCGGTACGTGTTTACGCACGCCGCCAGTGAAGCCGTCAGTCCTCAACATTAATATAATGATGAAGTCGCTAACTCGACATTGAGTTACTCAGAATTTGAATTTGAATTTGAATTTGAAGAACAAATTCAGTAGTCTTTTTTAATCGATATTCATTTTACACAGCTTGTGATATTAGTTTTAAGCGATGAACTAAAATTCAATCTTTATTGTTTTTGTTTCTATCTTTTTTTATCTTTTTTTCTAAGTTTAAGATTAAGGCTGTGTCAGTCAGACACTCACTGTCAGACACTCACTGTTCGCCTAATGGGGACACAGCTTTAATCTTAAACTTTATGAAAGATAGAAACAAGATTAAGGCTGTGATTAAGGCAGCTTTAATCTTAAACTTTATGAAAGATAGAAACAAAAACAATAAAGATTGAATTTTAGTTCATCGCTAAAAACTAATATCACAAGCTGTGTAAAATGAATATCGATTTAAAACGACTACTGACTTTGTTCTTAAAATTCAAATTCAAATTCAATCTGCACAGATAGACATAGACATTTTCTGAGATCTCTTTGTACTCAATCTTTAAGGCTAAATGTTTCGGGGCACACTTTTTGATACCTACTACATAAGCATCCTTTGTATCTTACGCTGTTTTAATAAGTAATAGGAAAACATCTTATGGTATATCTATAGTGCCTAAGGATCAAGTCGTGAAGCTGTTTCAGGTTTCAGTTTAAGCAAAATAAATACTAGGTACATAAAATTACCTGGAACATTACCAGGAAAGAAAGTTGAAACTTTACAAAGTATGTTTTCAAAGTAGGTTCAATGGTCCAATTCTCACTTTGATTTATAACGATTGAGAACAAGTGTAATAATCGTCACGTTCGGAATTGAAAACGTAGCGCAAGTTGTTCTACAAATAGATTAAAGTACACCGGGGCGGGTAAATGATTTATTTTGGCAATAAGCGTCGTGTAAAGCTCGCTATTATCGGCGGGGTGAAAAGTCGGCTGATGCAAGTTGTCTCAAACTGTAAGACGACAGCGATTTGTAATTTTATTATTCGTAGAGTATCTCAGATTGAAGGACACAGGGCAGTGCATCTTATGGCCCGTTCGTTTCTCAGAAAATTTCTTTCGCGCATCACTTTTGAGACAATAATTCTTTTTTTTTGTCGTGTTACTAGTTCTTTTGAAATAGTGTGGTGAATGGATTTTTAGTTCGCCTCAAAGAGTTTTTGAAAATAATTATTCTAGGAGCCATTACAGAGCTATTTCGTCTAGATCATGCAAGATAAAAATGTGAAAAAGCAATTAAATCAAGAGTACCTTTTAACTGGTGGTCTATCTCGCAGTCGTTATGCATCCCTTGAACACCATTCAATAAGATAAAAACCATAAATAATGTACAAATACAAAAAATTGTGCGTTAACGCTCAATTTCTTCATGTACATGCTATTCAATTTCTTGTTCGCCTGTATCCTATCACCTATTTTCTAACTAAGGTCGGATAAACAACGTTTCTAACAAATATTAAGTAATTAAGCTCGTTTGACGACACGGCACTGAATCTTAGGCTTTGTTGGAAAGACAATTAAAACGTTGTATAAATTTTAAGAAAGTTTTAGTCGTAAATCGTTGTTTGATTTTTCTCAGAATTTTCCGGGATTGACCTGTCTCGTCAATACGTTAAATTCTAAAGAAGCGGCATCGAATTATTGCCTCTCTATAAAATGTTTGATGCAAATATGGCTATGTTTTTTAATGAAAATAAAAAGGGTTTGAACAAGCTTGGCTAGGCCAAATGACGCTGATACATACACAAAGAAAGCAAATAGGCAGTAACAAAACAGAAATAAAAAAATTGGTTAAACAAAATTAAATATATTTTTTGAGGCTAGATGGCACTATGTGTAATATAATATTTATTTATTCAATAGTCCCTGAAGATACCAAAGTCGCGTCGGAGACTTGCGTAGCCTTGTGAGCGAAAAGCCTTAGAGAAACCAAGGCTTAACGAAATCGCTTTATTTATGTGGACATTTTATTGAACAATAACAATGTGAGCGAAGCAACTTGCGCTCCGTTGAATATTTACTCTGCACGTCCGTCGGATAAACAGCGCAACGGAATTTTTGATATTTCAATTCAATCAGATTGCGTCGAAAGGTCGAAAGTAAATATAACAAATCAACTAGCTTTGATTTTTGAATAGCTTTCCGATTTGTTATTTTATTTTATTTGTAAAGTGGCATGAATTGAGCAACTAACTTTTATAGTTAACCTAAGTTTTTGTGGTGGTGGTGATAATCCTACGTATTATGACGCGGAACGGGTGTTGCAGTGTTAAAACAGTTGGATATGGTTCCACTAACTTGGGGTGCTAGGTCGGGTAACCTCCTCGTGGTGCACCCTGGTAACACGCCCGCAGAGTACTGCGGACCCCGCACGCCCCCCCCTTTGCGGGGGCCCCGCTGTCATGGCGGGCCAATCGCCGGCGGGGGACTGGATGAAAAGGCTCTGCAAGTTTCCCAGTTCCCCTCCATATAGGCGACGCGGGAGTGTCGCTGGGTTGTTTAGTGGGTATACCGGGAGCGGAAAACCGGGGAGTCCCACATATCCCCTCCATCCTCCAATTGGGGGGAACGTGTAACGCATTTTTCCCAGCGTCAAAAAAAAAAAAATGGTTCCACTAAAGTGGGGTACGAGGTTGGGTAACCTCCTCGTGGTGCACCCTGGTAACATCATTGCGGGGGCCCCGCTGTCATGGCGGCCGGTTGCCAGCGGGGGACTGGATGGCAAAGGCTCTGCCGGATTCCCAGTCCCCCTCCACATAGGCGACGCGGGAATGCCGCTGCTTTGTTAGGAAAAAAATGGTTTCACTAACTTCAATTGTTTATTTCGTTAGCAACGACTTTTAGAAAAAACACAGCAAATAGTTTACAGTGTTTTCTTAATTCATTCTGAAGAAAACACAGGGATAGTATTCGTTTGGGGCTTCATTTTGTGAAATATTCACCAATATTTTTTATTTATAACTCACTGAAATTATTTCAGAAACATTTCCAGCAATTTGCAGCCACAAATGTAAAAGCAAATACGAGAACTTAATTTACTCGTACCTGCATACATTAGGAAGTTCAATAGATTTTTCCAAGATTGAATTCGTGTTACCTTCGACTGCGCATGCAAGGCGGGCCGGAGATTGCTTTTCTAATTACCTATTCAAGATGTTGCAAGCTAATCGACTAAGCTCTGTGTAATTTGTCTCGGCAGTAACTAGGCTGTTTACTTGCCTGACCTACCTACTACCTCGTAATAGCTACAAATAATAACCGATCTTTTCGATGAAATACTTTTTATATGTATGTATTTTAAGTGAGGGATTTAGAGAGTTTGAAAGTAAATAAAGATACTCAAAAATGAATTCGAGCTTTTAGGAAATCAGCCTAAAGAAAATCTCTGCTGTACGTTTATCCCTCCCAATAAATTTTCAGGAAGAATGATTATGGATTTTTTCAATCACTGACTCCCCAATTATCTGAGAGGCTATATCTTCTATTTCAACATTATGGATATCTGAATAAGTTTACTTAATTGTGTTAAAGCTATGTTCAAAGTTCTGTCATTTAATAAAAAACCTGCCTTAGAAATCTCATTTTGTTTCCAGAACACGGGAGTAAATAAAATAATTATTCTTTCCTGCTTTTAGAGTAGGGTGATTGCGTGTTACGATAGTGCAAGGTCACTGACCTATAATATCCTGTACGTGAGGAAAAACAAAACTAGGAAAATTTGTAAAGGCACGGAGTTTTATGGTTGAGCAGTAAACAAAAAAATAGGCAATATCTAAGAAGTGGCATAATTTCCTGAAAAACTACGTTCAGGAATTACACGTTGCTTGGGCTCCATGGATAAGATTCTTATAATTCTTATAACGTTTTTAAAACATGGTATTTACAAAGATTTCGTTTTTTCAGTATTTATAAAGATTTCGTTTTTCAGTATTAACAAAGTTGTGCTATTTGCCAAAGGTTGCAAACGATCTACCCGGTTGTGCTTCCATGGGTTCTCTTTAAAAAATGTATATGCGCGATGTCAGTGTTCTCAATCGGTGAAGGGAAACATCATAAGGAAACTTTTTATGAGAGTTAAAAGATGGAGTCTCACCGAAAGGTAAATTTTAATTATTTTATGATAAGAGCACCAACTAATCGGCTCGGCAATACCTTTCGGCTAAGACTCGATATCTTTTTTCAAGTTCATCAGACACCGAGTACGAATCTTCGGCAACGTCTTTGTTATAAAGTTGTTGTTAAGTCAAAACACGGGCCTGTAGATAATTATACCACAATCAAAAATTTGTTGTAATTTTAGATTTTAGATTGCCCAATGTTTTTGCTTTACAATAATTTATTACTTGTTAATAAACTTGTAAATAAAGATGATAGTCATATATTACGGAAGGTAGACGAATTAGATTTAAAATACTTGCTTTAGAGCTGACTCGATAAATGATTTTGTTAGCGTAACAAAATAACTAAACTCAAATTCAATCACACAACGCAACTCTAGTTGAACAAAGGAAACTTTGTGACCAAAACAATGAAAGTACCACTTGAAAAGTTACGGCTAAGCTTGCCTTTATTTGCAAGTTCACTTAACTGAGTTTAATGTAAAAGCCTGTTGTGGTTTCAATTATTTCAGTGCTCAGAGTCGATGTTGCCTTTTTTTGCGATAGTAGACGATTAGCTGCCGTCCGCGGCTTTTCTCGCGTACCTTAGGTTATAAACATAATACTGGTAAGTAGTGACGTTAACATGAATATAAGTGGGTATTCCCTCTATTTAGTTTCGCTCTTGTTTTATACCTCTATTCCGTTATTTTTTGTATTAAAAAGATGCATAGTTCCAGATTAATTCAGGTAGCGAACTAAATTTAATTTTAAGTTTCATACTGATCGGTGCACTGCGAGCATCCAAATATCGTAACTTTTGCATTCATTTATTACTAGAATGAATATATCGTTCAAATATTTTAAAAATGATATCTTATGAAACTCGATTGTGGCACAGTATAATCATCAATTGCCTGGAGAGATTCTCCGATAGACATAAAGCAGTTTGCAGTTTTAGAACGAACAAATTTGTTCCTTCTTTACCCATCGACTTTCCGCCATCTCATAAAATAAGGTTTGACTATTTTAGCACCCAAGTGACAGTAAGACAGTTTTTAATTAACTCAGCTACATCAAAGTTTGAAGGTAAAACTTCATCTACAAAGTAAAGAGAACCATTTCTAAAGACTCCTCTATCTTGTTATATTAAATTCTGACGTAAGTCCTATCCATTTATTTTCAAATGAGTGCCCTCGCTATGCTTGGATTTTCAGACGATTTGTTTTTTATGTTTATACTCGTACATTAATTGAACCCCGAAGCGATTTATTGAAGGAATGAAACCACAGTTAGTATACAACAGAAAATACAATAATTGAAACCTTGCTACGCATGTAGCATAGCTACGACGTAGCAATCACCCTCTACGAACTCCTAGTAATCAACTCTTGTAGGTAATGTTCAGATTCCATGTGAAAGGAATTCCATAAAATGATGTACAGAAACACGTTTCTTTGGAATGAAAACGCTGGAAAAAATCTTAAGCGACGATTCGCGTGACTAACACGCGTGGTCAATCGAAATTCGGCCAACAAAAAGTTTAACTTAGTTTGTTTAGGTAACTCGTATAAATGAGAAAATTGAGTGATACCTTACAGCCACAAAGTAATTTTAACTTCATCAAACTATTTTAAATCATCTGTAGACCTCGTATGGTAAACATATTCAGTGGCAATTTAACTTTGTGTTATTGCCCTTTTTGGTGTACGCTTATTTTCTTTTAGAAATATTTTTTGCTCTCACTTTGTTGTTTTCTAATTTAAAATAAAATATATTTATTAGGTTTAAATTTTTAGTCGTGGTTTATAAATAAATGAGTAAATAGAATAAAAGTTTATTCCACACTTAATTTTAAATACATAACATTCTAAGCATTACGAAGATCATAGAATTAGATTTTTTAATTTACTTACATTATATTTTATATATATATATATTTTATATATATTTTATATAGTTATATTTTTGTGTACCTTCGACTATAGGTAATAACTTACTATCCTCCATAATTACTTTTTATTATATGTGAAAAAGTTAAGGTGTAGTTAAGTTAATTTATCATTCAAAATGTCTGAAATAGAAGAAATACCGATACTAAATCCATATAATTTATTCACTACAACATTATAAAACATCAAAATTACTATTGCAACAATTTACCTACAGCTATCCCAGTCACGCAATCTGATATTTAGGATTCTAGGTGCACTTTTTTCGCGTGCAGAATTCCCGGAAAACTTTATTACGTACTTAATCGTTTTCCTTTATTTAGATGCGCTTATTTATTGCAAAAAGTAAAATAAAAAATAAAATAAATATTGGAGGACTTTCCGCACAGTCTATCTACCCCTAAACTAAGCCAAAGCTATAATGTGGGAACCAGATAGCTGATATAATACATATATACTTTTGTTTGTAAATACATACTTATAATGTTATATAACACCCAGACAGAGGACAAACATCTATGTTCACCACACAAATGTTTGTTCTCGATGGGGATCGAACCCACGGCCTACGGCTCAGAAGGCAGAGCTACTACCAACTGAGCTGTTTAGGCTGTCAAATTGGACTAAACTACAGATCAACAGAGCAGTTTCTATTAGCACTAGACATTGTAAACATAACATTGCTTAAGAGGCTGACAATAGTCAAACAACTTCTCCCTCGCTTTATAAATACGAAAATTAGTTACACACTTTTTTCCTAGAAAAACTCTTTGGATCAAAATGAGACTTTCGTTTGGTTTCTGCAACTTTTTATAGCTTGATTTACAATGTGATTTTAACTTGAACAATGTTAAATGTGTCTTAATCATGTACAACATTAACGAAATATCCAAAGTTAATGGTTTTGTTCAGTTAATCCAATTTGTTCATGTCACAATATAGTTTACCTTAATTCAGGTCGTGAAATCAACGATACAAAACGAACCGTCCTCATTCAGTCACCGTTTTAGCTACTTTATAGAAATTGTACCTGTAAAACCCTTCTCGTAAACTCCGACATGTACGGGTATTTAGATGATTATTGGAAACCTCCCTTTGTGACTGGATGCTAGAGTTTTATTCGAACCCTTTTGATATTCAATAATGACCAAAGTCTATGCAAATCATTTTAATTTTACTATATTAATACCAAAATTTTCTAGAAATTATTTTACAAAAGATTTCAGAGAAAAGGAGTTATTGCTGTAGTCCTAAATATACACTTTACAAAATGTATAAATTATGAAAACAGCCCAACGCCCAAACGGTTTTATGCTATGTACCTACATTTTGCGGAAAATTGTCATTTTACTTGTTTTTATTTTAATGATAGAAATCTTCCGGGTCGAACACCCGAAAAACTACAGTATTTACAAAGAAAAAAAAAACTAAAAAATTATTTGCTTGCAGTAATTACTTAACTACTAAAATGCTACTAACTTCTTGACTAAAGAAACATGATAACACAATATTATACCAAAATGTATGTCCATCATTTTGACAGACAACCTTGCCAGTGTCAAGTAAAATGTGGAGATCACTAGTAATCTAGTGGCAGTGGCCCGTCTTGCGATCCTAAGGTCGTGGGCTCAAAACCGGACGTGCAATGAGTACCAATAAGTTTTTCTGTTCAAAAATGTATGTGTACAGAGCCGGGCTGGTCATATTATAATATTGTAATTTAATTATTTTATTTTACTATAGACATCACAATTTAATTTTACTCGCTCTTGAATGTTTGTATGTCGCCAGGTAAAACACAGAGATCAATACTTGCTTATGCTTACCATCTACTTTTATGTAAAAATAACCTGTGTTTACAAACGAATAAATGAATTATGAATTATTATTATTATGAATTATATTTCTGGACTCTTGCGTTCCCACAAATGACTTGAATAATATTTCGTCTTAACTATCGCCCACACGCTCATTTACCCCGATAAGTTGGCGGCACTACACGCATACTTCGCTGTGGCAATACTAAATTCTTGTTAACACGTCGTAGTTCATCTTTGAGAGCTGTCACGTTTACCCCGAGTTTATTAGCAATTATCCTTTGAGAAGCTAGTTAGCTAGTTTACAAGTCGAGAGACAATAAAATTGTCTAAATTAAATGAAGTAAAATAATGAGTTTGTGAAATTAAAATGAATAAAAGAACTGCCAGGAATAAGAGATATAATGACTGGTATTGGGTTACATATTGTGTTGGAAATGGATGTGGATGGTTTTAGAAGGAGAGGCTGGCCAAATAAAAGATGGATGGATTGTGTGAAAGATGATATGAGTAAGAAATGAGTGAGCACTGAGATGACGTATGATAGAGGAGAGTGGAAGAAGAAAACCTGTTGTGCCGACCCCACTTAGCGTGGGATAAGGGCAGGAAGATGATGATGATTAGGCTACATATAAAAAAAAAAACTTATAATGTGTCTTCTCTGCACATACATATTATACATACTTACATATACAAGGTGTTCCATAAGTTGTGTATAAAAACTTCAGGGGGCTAAAGTACCCATCAATATGAACAACTTTTTCTAAGGAACCAACACTGTGAACGCGAAAAAAAAAACAGCTGTTTCATACATTTTAGCCTGGTAGGTATTGAACTTTTGTATGAAACAGCTGTTTTTTTTTTCGCGTTCACAGTGTTGGTTCCTTAGAAAAAGTTGTTCATATTGATGGGTACTTTAGCCCCCTGAAGTTTTTATACACAACTTATGGAACACCTTGTATATTGGTACATAGATGAGAAGAGAAGTATGGTGGTCCAATATAATGTATTTGAAATTATTTTTCATAATAAAATAATTATTTTTCATTTCTACAACCACTACAAACAATAAATATTTCATTTCAAAAGTCTTTCACATAGGGACACCGTTAAAAGTGACTTCATTACTACCAAGCATTTTTACAGTACAAGCAAAATATTTTCATTCCTTTTCATTCCGTGACTGTACAAAGCGCATGTCATGTTGGTACTACTATAAAATGTAAGCATATGCCCTTGAAAACTGGTTTGTTAAAAAAAATTGACTCAAGAGTTTTTTAACGTCTATGGACACGTAGAATATATTTGACAAATGAAAAATTTTATGCTAGCAAAACCCCAGTTCTGGCTCATCGCCTAAACCCTAAGCTTACCGATAAGCTACCCCACTGGGTGCGTTAGACCATCGAAACGCATTTATATATTTTCATCCACAAAATCGTATGGTATCGCTCTTAGGATTTCGTATAAGGAAAAGTTTTTGAGAGTAGTAGAGCTCTTTGTGAAAGGCTCGTCCTGAGAAGTACTACGACCACGCCTTTTTCTGTCGCCAAGCAGCAACGCTGTGTTTCGGTTTGAAGAGTGTGGTTGCCGGTGTAATTACAGACACATGAAGCTTAACATCTTTATGCCTCAAGTTGATGGATGCAGGGCAGTGCATTGTGGGCACGTTCCTATCGTGCGTGACTTACGAGGCAATGCTTTGTTATAGGTGATGGTTTCCACTTAACATCAGGTGGGCTATCAGCTTGTTCCATCAGGTAGTTGTATAAAAAAAATAGGAGAACAAAAGGCACTATTATTTTTATATGGCATTGAATTGCGTTCAATATTCTGAGATATAGAGGCACGTCTCATGTGCCTTTTATTGCACCAGCACGGCACTCATACCCGTCAAATCGAAAAATTGCAATTCGAGAATAAATTCTATCACTGCTTGGCTCCAAAAACAGGTACAGTGGTAATATTGACTAAATCACTAATACAGTAGCTCTTTCAGTAAGAGCTGCTACTACTGCTTTGCTACTGGATTATTATGAGACAATTACAGATACAAAACAACAAACAAATTTCATAATAAATTTTAGGTGCAACAAAGATTTACCATCATAACTTATATTAAACTTCTGTACGATTCCACCAATTATTATGAATTGTGTCAAACAAATATTGGAGTTCGCCATAAATCTTAGTTTGCACAAAGCAATTTTCAAGATCACTGCAATCAGTTCGAGGTTATCTCTCGATCCCAACATATTCCATCCTTGTAGAAACAAATTTTTACCCTGCTTTCATCTCAAGGAAACATGAACCTTACGGTGCTATAGATAAGGATCGTTTATGTAAATCGATTGATAGTGTGTGTACTTGGCGAGTTGTTTGCGAACCGTAGTGCTCTCTCACGCGAATGCTCATTGCTTTTGTTTGGTACAAGTTACGGAATTATCTGCATACCTACATAGTACTCAAATTTAGTGTTGTGTGAAGTGTCGTTTGACGGCTTTAACTCGGGCTGTGGTTAGGTATGTTGTTTAACCCAAACCATTGAATAAACGAGAAATATAACTTCAACTGCAGTAACTGTTGTTGTGATAATATTTACCAACATATTTATAGAAATAAACTAGGGGAACCCCTCGCGATATCGTTCGCATAAAGTTATTACCATTTGGGGGGGGCTCCGAAAATCGTTTCTTAGTGAACGCCTACACCCCTCAAATAATGCCAAATTCAGATCGCTAAGCAAGGCTTCAATCTGTAGTTTCGGTGATTTCATGGTGCGTACTTCTCTTTTATACATATCTTTATAAGGTATATAATTCTGTACTTGTGTATGTCACTGAACTCCTCCTAAACGGCTGGACCGATTTGAATGATTTTTTTGTATGCGTTTGGGTGGCACCCTGGATGGTTTAGATTCACAAATCAGCCCGGCAGATGGCGCTGCAGTCGCTTGAAATATCATGCCGGACAACGTCTGTCGGATCCGCCAGTAGATTTTATATACCAAGTTGATTGTCGTTCACATAGCTTCAAAGTGATCCTTATGATTGAAATTAATAAATACCGTTCTGGTTTAATATGAATTGCTATAAAAAATATTAAAAATAACGGTAGGAACCAAGCTGTAAGTTCTTTGCCTGTTCGTCTAAGCTTGGTTGCGGCGTGGAACTGGCACGTAGATTCACCCAGCTTTAATTCGATTAAAAGTGATCTTTCTGATTCAAAATATCTTCGACTTTGAAATGCTAGCGGACATTTCGGATTTTGCTTGTGTTTGTGCCGCAATCCTCAACTAGACAGCGCGGGGGGCTGCGGTGTACGTTAATTAACTACAGACTGAAAACTTGTAACAATACCGCGGAGCAACTTAGAAATTGTTTAATAATGCTATGTTTAAATGATGGTGAAAAGTAAATTTTTCGTTGCACAGTTGCCTGCATTAAGATGGTTACACTAAATATTATTCAAAGTCATGTATGTGAAGTAAAATTACATACGTGATTAAGTACAATGCTTAAAAGTTAGAACATATAGGTATCAGAGGCATTGCACTGAAAATATTTCAAACCTATCTTGAATGCCGCTCTCAGTATGTGATGATAGATCATTTTAAAAGTGATGAAGAATGTATCTCTTTTGGTGTCCTTCAAGGTAGTGTCCTCAGACCTACCCTATTTTTAATCTACATAAATGACCTCTGTAATTTTGATATCCCAAACAGTAAAATAATCACGTACGCCGATGACACAGCACTTTTTGTTCATGGTCGAAACTGGAAGGAGGCTCAAGACTGCTCGAAATTCGCTCTTAAAACAGTTATGAAATGGCTACGTTCCAACCTACTTACTTTTAACGTTTCAAAAAGTAAATTTATCCCTTTCACTCCTAACGAGTCAACTCTACCAGCCCCTACTTTTTCTATCTGTGTACATGTCTGCAATACTGATGCTGACCCTTACCTCCTGCAACTGCTGTTTCGTAGAGCGAACGCCTAGCGTAAAATATCTAGGCACCATATTAGATAACACCTTAACTTGGAAACAGCACATAGACTTCACCGTTTCCCGCGTTAGAAAGCTAATCTACGTTTTCAAAAACTTACAATGCATTATCAGTTTCCAACAGCTTAAAACTATATTTTATGCCCTCGCCTAGTCAATATCATCATATTGTATAGTGTCTTGGGGTGGTTTGCCCAGAACTACAATGCTAAGACTAGAACGAGCCCAAAGGGCTGTTCTAAAAGTCATGTTAAATAAACCCATCTGGTTCCCTACTAAAGACCCCACCAAGAAGACAACCATTCATTCTACAAACTATCATCCGAAAACACGCACAGCTAGACTATGACCCAAGCTTCATAACATCTAAACGAATATCGGATAAGGTCTGTAAGATGGAGCCGCGCCGCACTGCGGGGGCGAGCCGTTACTTTTACTTCGCTAGCTCCCCCTTATATAACAGAGTTAATAATAAATTAAATATTTACCCACTCACTTCCTACAAATGTAAACAGAAGACTCTCGAGTGGCTTCTTAGCCTGACCTATGATGCTACCGAGGACCTTCTTATGGTTATAATATAGAAATGTGTATGCTGTTCCACTATATCAAACCCACAAACATTGTCACACCCGTTTCAACTATAATTCCCATTAATATTCATATACCTCGCGCTCACATACTCATCATCAAACTCAACTGTTAGCCCAGACTCTCAAGAAACTGGCTTTAGCAGAAGAACATTTCACATAGGCACCCACATTATACTCATATACTTTGTTACAGCCATAGTACTACTATTGACTCTGTGTCACAGCTCTGATACTACCCTTACTTTTGTACTTAAACTTCATGTAGACACATATAAGAGAATACTATGCAGATTTTGATTACTTCATGCTGTTAACTTTTTTTCATTTTATCTTTTTTAATTTTATATTTTGATTATGTTTTTACTGTTATTTTTGACATTATTTCTTTTTACTTTTATTTTACTGTAAATTTTGACATTCTTCACATTTTTGCTTTTATTTTTTTACCATTTCTCATGTTAGTTAGCTAACCTCGTATTTACCTTATATTCTATTGTTTAATAGTCCCACTTCTCTGGAGGAGGGCGTTGGTATCTGCGACACAGTTTTACACTACTGCAGATATCGTCGATCCTGACTTTGAGTTACCTACTTGTTTTTGTTTTCCTGAATAATAATTATGATTTGATTTGATTTGAATACTCTTTTTTTAAAACAGTATGCATTGTAGTCACATCTATGTTCATCACACAAATTTTTCTTGGTGGTGGGAGTCGAACCCATAACCTCAGGCATACCTACCAGCAACTGAGATAAGAGGCCTGATATTTTATTCGCACATGCCAGACGTTATACAGTTAGTATTATACTTTTTTTTTATACAAATAGCTGATATTAAGTGGTACCCATCACCTATTACAAAGCATTGTCGCTATAACGAAGCTATTACGAAGTAGGGTTTATGCCTTATGTCAAAGAAATAAGGTTTACTTTCTCTGTCATGTTTGGATATTATTGCTTCGTTGTTGTTTTCTTAAAGTAAGGCTGAAGAGTAAAACAATATTTGTAGCTCAAGTAGTCAATAGCTCTTTAAATTGTCTGCTGCTTGTTTGTTTGTTGTGTTAACAAGAATGTTTTAACGGTAAATTAAAGTAAATTGTATTTAAATTAATTAGTTTTTTTCTCTAAATCGCTTTTAAAATACATAGAAATAAACCTTTATGTAAAAGCTTTCCCAAAAAGACTAATTTGGGGCGCCTGATGGGTCGGTTTGGACGATTTGTTTAAATATTTCAGTTACCTATATCACAGATTTCAGTTTATATTAACAATATGTCTTCTGTATTCCTTTTATAACTAGTAGTTCGCCCCGAACTGAGATCTCGTTATGCGACCCGACGAACGCATCAAAACTTTGAGTAGGTGGTAGTCAGAGGCAAGTCCAAACATTACCTTTGGACTTTTTTCTAACTACCGCCTACTAACTTGGTATGGTAACCAAGTTTCAACTCTATTGGCCTATTTATTGAAGAGTTCCGTTGAACAGACCTTGGCTCCATCATCAGACCTGGTCGTCATCACCATTTTATGAGAACTGAGTACCTCCTTAATTTATTTCAAGAAAAAAAAATAAGAAAAAGCAAAGGAACTGGCCGACCAGTAGAAAAACCTTGATGTCAACGAAACTCTTAGAGAGGGGAGCTCTTGGATCGCTGGTTATCTTAATTTAACTTTTATTTTTTTATCTCATATACGGAGCATCCCAAAAAAAAAGTAAAAATTGTTTTGGGATGTCCAAACAAAGCCCTTTCATATGACATGTAACTCGATTTTTTTATGTAACTTTTTTTTTTTTTGCCCCCTTAAAAAACCCCATATCTCAAAAATCCTTCATCCGATTTGACTCATATACTTACCAGTAAATTTCTCAAGTACAAGCTATCGACATGTCGAATTTCATGCTCGAATGATCGAATCAACGATTCTAAAGTTATCGCCAGAAAAACATCATACATACATACATACATACATAAAATGCCAAATCGCCCAAGTTGAAACTAAGATCTTCGTTCGCTTCGCTCACTCGATCAAATATAGTAGTTGTAAAAACATGAAGCACGAACGAGGACGTCGAAGGGGGGGTAGTCAGAGGTACCTACAACCAAAAATTAAATTTAGCAGCAGTTGATATTCTAAACGTGACAGGTTGCAAGCCAATCGCCGCTGTTAAAATACTAACTGGGTACCGCATATCTTTAGAAAAAGCTGAAAAATGAATTTCTGCTAACCCAGATAAGGATCATTGATAAATTACTTACAAAGCAAAACAGTGAGGGCGACACACCATGCTGGACATAGAACTGAGCCATTAAAGAGACCAGTGAAGTAGTGAAACGCAGTCACAAAGGGAGCAAGCCACTTACAGCCACTTACTTCTTCGCTTTCTTGGCATACTTTCAGGTCGGATTCGACTCATGTCTAACCTTATAGAGAGATGCTATAATATTGGTTAGTTTATAAGTTGAACAAATAAATCTGCCTTTAAATTTTGCTGTTCATGCAAGAATCGATACGTGCATCGAGATTTAAGGCATTTTGTGAAGCTGCTTCGTCTACAAAGTTCGATAAAAATATATGCTCAGACCGAGATCATTGAAGGCACTTTAGATAATTTAGCATTTTGCTGAAGAATCCTTCTTAAAATACGAGTCCCTAAATGCTTTAAAAAGTTAGTTTAAAGGTCCCTTCTGAGAATTTCTTATATAATCTAAATTGAAATGTGAATAATTGATGGCCAAAGCTCGTTATTATACTGCTCTGTGTACCATTTAGGTTGATGTTTTAACTATAAGAGAATGACCTCATTCCCAGCGAATTCGTGCTTCTTTCTAGGGAAAATTGTATTGCGTAGTTTTCTGTATACGGGTTAGATAGGGGCTTATCAGATCTGTCCTCCGTGGCCAGATTGAATGGGGGCTTGGCCGTCTTTCAAATGAATATATTCCGCCGGCTCTTTGGTCCACGGCACTGCTTAGAGAGACAAAAACGAATTACAAGTATGTAACTGTATCGTTTCATTAGATTCGATCGGAAAAGGACTACGTATAGCGTAGTGTCAGTAGAAAAGTTAGTGTAGTGGTTACTTTGTGAATGAGTACTTTAGATATAGATTTATTTGCTAAAAAATACACACATTCACATGCAAAACGAAAGATATCATTAAATAAAAACAATGAAATGGATAAACTAATAATGTCTGTTGGTGTCCTTTGCTGCAGCAGCAAAGGGATCTCGACTCAGCATATGCCTCACCACTATTCTGTAGTAAGACGCTGTTATTCTGCCGTACATAACGTTAAAATGATCATTAAAATGATCAGTTAAGAACTTCTTCTTGGAATTTAGGTTACTCATATTAATCATACATTTAACTGACTGAACCATTATTTCACTGCAGTTAAATACCTACTACTAAGGAACGTCGTCGGTGGATGGTCTTAATTCCAGCCCTTTTTAGACTGGTTAGTATTTGTAGAATAAAACTTTTTAAACTTGAGAAAGCATTTCGTATTTCCGTTTCCTTTTCTCAAATAAATAAGCATTGAGACGATATCTGTTAGCTGAGTGCCGTCCACTGCAAGCTCGCGCGATCAACAACAGTGGAACAGCTAGATCAATCCAAGAAATAAATAAAAATGCAACGCTTAAAAACCCGCTAACTATGCTGGTTGAAAATTAAGACTAAAGCTACCCAATGAAGTAATAAAAAAATTATACAATTTGAACTTTTCATAACTAACGAATCATATATGTGATAAGTGCTCGAAAACAGCCTCTATGAAGCGCACTTAAAATTATTTCACTACACTGATTCGTAAGAAACTAGGGATATGACAAGAAGAAGCAGAACCAGACCTTCATCAGAGTGTGTACGTATCGTTAATTTATTTTGTGAGATCGCGTAGGTTTTCCATATAATCGTAGTTTGCAAATAAAATGGGCTGATTGACAGACAGACTAACATGTTGAGACTATGGATTCCTTATAATGTTGGCTTCATCATGTCCAATGCTTTGGCGGCTGCCTTCGTGGTCTATATTCAATAACTCTTCTAACTATCTAGCCCCAAACTAAGCAAAGCTATAATAGGAACCAGATATGTGAGTAAATACGTTTTTTTATACATACGTCACTTATTAGTAGGTACATTCAAGCCATAGAGCCCACCTAATTCCAATTTCCTTCTGATATAAGCTTTTTTGCCAAACCTATTAAATAATTTAATTTTCGTCGTGACTGACCTAGCTCTTCCTCAGATTGTTGGATTACTTTCTAATGGGTTACTTAAGGTTTGAGAATGAACTCCGTTTTATCTGCTCTCTTTTGTCTGAGGATTTGCGCGGGTTAATTGTGAATTCTCATTGTTTGTATCTCAGCATTGGCTTCCGACAAAAGCGATCGGTTTTTTTGTGACTTACATCTACAGTGCGATAAGTTGTTTATTATCAATATTAAACATGAAGTTTGTATTGGCAACCTGTGCAAGGAAGAAACTTTAGAATCGTAACAAACCTTTTTCATTTCAGAAATGGATTATTGAATTTTATTATTCACTCGGAAACTTGGGCGGAGCTCGGAAACCATCCATATTGAGGCTGGCATAGTTTTAAAAAAGCAACCAGCATTATCTAGTGAAATGATTTCTCAAAACTACATCAGAGTTATTTATGCACTAAAAAACGAACTAAACTAAAAGATTATGTACATTATGTATTTAATAAGTTATTTAATGACTTGAACAAAGCACAGCCCAAACCACTGCTCGTAGATTACTTGAGGTCTTACCTCAAAGTGTGAGCAGAGTAGATATCCTTATTTGAAGGACAATAATTTAAAAATAACTAGGTAGACGCGAAGTCGGCCGCTATTCTATTAGTATTTTATATTCATAAAATATTTCAAACCATGGCATTTTTTATGACTTGATGGAACAAGCAGATTGCCCACCTTTTGTTAAGTGGTAACCATCACCTATAACAAAGGATTTCCTCGTAAGTCACGCACGATAGGAACGTGCCCTGCGTCCATCAACTACAGATGTTAAGCCTCATGTGCATATAATTACACCGGCAACCACACTCTTCATCTCTTATGTAATATTTTAGTTATGCGTGATTTGCTTTTGGAAGGTAGTTCTTTGTGATTGTACCCTAACATGGATTTACGTTTTGTTCCAGCAACAGAACATTTCAGTAGATGACGCCTGAAATTATGCATAGAGCTCACCCAACAATAATTTAAATGTTCTCCAACATCTCGGTATGGATAATTTAACTAAATCAAGAACATCTTGTTCCGTAGATTATTCAGGCTATCTTTCGATTGAGTATAGATCTTATTATAGTAGAGTTAAGACAGCTTTTGCTAAAACTCAGAAGCTTAATCAAATTATTCAAATAAAGCAGATACCACTCGCCTCTGAGGCGCCTTGTCGAGTATTCCACAAATACAAGAAGTGAAGATTCTACCCTTTACTAATATGGTTTGTGTGGAAATTTAAGGTATGCAGATAGATTATGTGCTTTACTTATATTTTTTATTTTATTAGTCCCAACTAAATTGAGCAATGTACTACAAATATGATAATATTATGTATTATTATCTTGCATTTGTTACAGTTTCTGACATATCTGACAGTAAGTGTCAATTTGACAGCTGTCAAAGACTTTTCTTATGGTAAAGGAGTATTTTTGAATCATAAGATTCGTGAACAGAACTACTGGGAATTCATTTCCCATTTGTTCTGTGAAAAGATCTAATGGGAAAAAAATCTTAGTAGTTCTGCCGACAGAACTGCTCAACAAAACAGGTGGGAATAGACGTGTATGTATAAGTAATGTATGTTTATGTTTAGTAGGTATGTATTATGTTTAGTAGGTATGTATTATGTGTTAGTAAGTGGTTCGTAGAATGATATATTACTGAGTAGGTATTTAGGTTAGGTACTGTTGTATTGGTATAAGTTCGCCTATGTGCTTCTTTTTGTGCAATAAAGAATTTTCTATTCCAACAAACTCCAGTAGCTGTGTGAGCATTGCTTAGTTTAGGGCTGAATGGAGCTGTGTGAAAATATCCACCAATATTTATTTGTTTTAATAGAAATTGAAAAGGCTTCACTTTAAGCTTTCAATAACATTTGAGATATATTTTCGCAGAGTGCTAGCTAGGATTTTATCACCACAGATGCCAAAACATTTTTAACACTAATAAAAAAGTCACAGTAAAAATATTTATGTTTTGCGATCGTATTTACTTTTGGTAACATTTTTTTACGATAAAATTCCACCGATCTAGTATGTAATTAAAAGGGAGTAGTTTTCGATATTTACGGGAACAACATTTAGTCCATAAATTAAAAGTCGCTCAGCGAGCTATGGAGCGGGCTATGCTCGGAGTCTCTTTGAGAGACAAGATTCGTAATGAGGTCATTCGACAGAGCACCAAAGTTGTCGACATAGCCCGAAGAGTTAGCAAGTTGAAGTGGCAGTGGGCTGGTCATGTCTGCCGAAGAACCGATAACCGTTGGGATAAACGAGTTCTAGAGTGGAGACCGCGCTTAGGCAAACGTAGTGTGGGACGCCCTCCGACTAGATGGAGTGACGACTTGCGCAGGGTGGCGGGCAAAAACTGCATGGGGAGAGCCGAAGACCGGGCTCAGTGGCGCGCCATGGGAGAGACCTATGTCCAACAGTGGACTGCAATAGGTTGATGATGATGATGATGATGACGGGAACAACATAATATTCCACGAATTTAGGAGATTCGGCAATTTTGTTGACGAAATATGCAGCAAAGTTTGCTTAAAAACTGAACTGAACAACTGACGTGAACACAAAAGATCTTGAGGTCATGCTCAGAGTTCAATAAACAGCTTATTTTAGGGATGTTACTAATAAACACACTGTAAGTTCAGTTTTAAACCAACTTTGCTGCACATTTCAGTAATAAAAATAAACGAATATACAAAAATCGTAGAGCTTTGTCCTCCTTTGTGATAGCATACTTGTAATGGGACTTCCTGTATAACACGTGCCAATAAAGAGTCTAATCGAAAATGGCGTACTCATTAACAATAATAACCACCCTCATAGCTTAGTTGGTAGTAGCTCTGGCCTTCTACGCCGTGGGTTCGATCCCCACCGAGAACAGACCTTTGTGTGATGAATGTTTAATCGATGATTGTTCTCTGGCTGGGTGTTAAAATATATTAATACATATATTATTTAAGAGTATTATTCTAAATCAGCTATTTGATTCCCATATTTTTACAAGCTTTGCTTAGTTTGTGGCTAGATAGTGCTATGAGGAATATCCACCAATATTGATTTTTATTTACTTTATTATATGTAAGTACCTGTAGAACAGGAAAACGAAGCGTGGGACGCCCTCCTACCCGATGGACTGACGACATTGTCAGGATCGCGGGAAGTCGGTGGATGGAGAGGGCTCGGAATCGTTCTTCCTGGAAATTTATAGGGGAGGCCACGCAAGTCCAGCAGTGGACTTCTTTAGGCTGATGATGATGATGATGATGATGTACCTATAGTGAAATATAATGACAACTAGCTTTCTTAATTATTATTAATATTTTAATTATAAAAAAGCGTTTTAAATTAGATTTGTTTTTTTTATTAGCACGAATCAAGAACTTAAAAAAAATTATGAATCAATACACCGTCTGAAAGCAACTTAAAGTGGCCAAGAAACCATAAGCCGAATAAAAACAGTGTATTATATTACTACAATCGGCACGTGATCACTAAATTCTTGATAGCCAGTAATTTTTCCCGGGCTTACCAGAAAAATAAACATTAATAGTAAAAATGTTTCCATTTCTAAGGCCAAATGAGGCGCAGCTATTATTTGTATGGCTCATTAGATTTTACGCACCCTAATCTAGTCGACCCCAGTCGTCGTGCCAAGCGATTTTGAACTCTCTGCAGATGTAAATGACGACCACCTCGACTATTGTCAGTAAATGAACTGTGTTAATCAGTTTATCCCCTGTGTGAACGATTTCGAGAATATTCTTTGGTAGAAAATTAAGTTTTACGTTTCTAAGCTTAGGGTGCGAGAAACTGACGCCTAGATTAATGTAGTTTATAAGCAGTTTTAAAGTGTTCTTTGCTGTTCTACTGAGAAAAAAAAACTGATATGATTTGTGTTCCTATGGCACATAACTTGTTTCATCCCAGAAGTCTCATATTTCTAAAATGAGTGAAGATATATTTACGTCAAATTAGGCAGCACAAATTTTTGCTCGCGCGAAAATTTTGCATTATCCTTATCTAACTTCATTTGACAACATCAAATATGTTGCAGTCCCTTTCATATAAACTGAATTAACGGGGATGGCAATTACTTAAGCATATGTTGTTTAACTATGTATTTTTATTTTAAGTTACATCCAAATCCGTAGCTATAACTGTTAAAGATATGAATTTCAGTCTGTACCATCTGTAAGAGTATTAGAGCTCTTTGTTTAGGGCTCGTCCGGGGAAGTACTACTACGACGCTTTTTTCTTCCGCCAAGCAGCGTTGCTGTGTTTCGGTTTGAAGAGTGTGGTTGCCGGTGTAATTACAGGCACATGAGGCTTAATATCTGTAAGCCTCAAGTTGATGGACGCAGGGCATGCATCGTAGAGCACGTTCCTATCGTGCATGACTTACGAGATAATGCTTAGTTATAGGAGATGGTTACCACTTAAAATCAGGTGAGCCATCTGCTTGTTCCATCAGCTAGTTGTATAAAAATTGAGCCTTATCATCATTGATAGATTACCTACATAACGGCCTATGTTAATTTGCCTTAAACTTTATCATACACAAAATAACGAATCAACATAAACTACACATTAGTATAATACCGTAACTAGGTCATCCGCCTAAATTACACAAAACAATATAAAAACTTCACGGATAATAGAACTAATTCAACGAAAAATGCCCACAAAATACTATTTTTGCGGGGTGAATTCAAATTATATGTAAATACAGGCCACGTCTCCGTGTAGATGCATTGGTATAAAAAGCAGGTAGCCGGTAACTGAGTCGAACGCTCAAGTGCACTTGGATTGGTCGTCTGGATGCGAGTCCAGATGGTACTTATGTTGTCCGGACTTCAGCGTAGTGAGTGCTCAAGTCCTAGCATACTGGTGTCACTTTTTTTTTCATTTTCTTTTACTCTTCTTTCTTTTCTTTCTTTTAAATTTTCATGACGTTTACTTGTTTTACAATGCTACTATTAATTGGTTTCGTTTACGACAAAAGTTTAGAAAACAATTGATTAAATAAAATTTAGAATTCGTTAAGAATGTTCAACCTAAGCCACGTTCAAACGTAGCGTGGTAGTCAATTAGTTTTTTTTATTAGATGACCTACCTGATACTAGGTGGTATGATCACCTATAACAAAGCATTGCCTCGCAAGACACGCACGATTGGAACGCGCCCTACGATGCACTGCTCTACGTCCATCAACTTGAGGTATACCTACTGATATTAAGCATCAACATGTAATTTCACCGGCACTTCAAACCGAAACACAACAACGCTACTTGACGGAAGCATTAAGAATTGTAGTCCATAAGTGTGTTCATATAAGTAAGCACCAGGCAAGTAGATCTGTTTTCTACGCAAATTTGCTCATAAAGACGACATCAGTTAGCATTATGGTAATGGTGTAACGAGTCGACGCTTCCGAACAGCGGTTAATCAAGTCGCGTTGTGTTAGAATTGGCTTGACTTTGAAGTCTTATTATGAGACGATGTTTGTTCTGTCAACGGAGAGGCAGGTGTTTGCGTGTCATGGTAATAAAGCGCAGGGCAAACCAACGCCCTGCGTCTAGCTAGCGTGCACAAGGACAATGGTTTTACCGTGACGTCGTATTGCGCTTCCATTTAAGACTTAGGGCTGCTTGCACAACGATCACTAATCGTGTTTAGCGGCTTATTTTTCAAGAGCTCTTGTTCTAGACGTTAGTGGTGATTACTTTCATAAATGTGAAATGTGGTCGACGCTTGGTCGCGAGGATTAAGCGTTAGATTCACCTAGTTTATAAGACGTTTCAAATCAAAACGTTCCATTACAAGGATTCAGTTCAATTACAAGGATCACCCTTGTAATTGAACTTATTATGGAACGTTTGGATTTTGGTTCGCTGAACACGATTAGTAATCGACGTACAAGCAGCCCTGAAAATGAAGTTTACGCTATTTCTGGTTAGTTTAGTAAACGTGTTCAGCTAAATACGATTAAAGCAAATCGTTGTGCAAGGCTAAACTCAAAATTACTCCCTTGACAAAATCGATCATCTTTATTACGTCGTGATAAAGTCCATATTTTTTCAAATTATAACAAACTAATCAAAGCAGAAATGTTATGCAAGAACATCATTGTATGAGTACAGAATATAAAACTTTGGGTTGACAGAAACATACATTTGGCTTTGTGGTATAAACAACCTCTTTGTCTGCAAGTAGCTGAAAAGTAGACTACAAATAGTCATCATCAACCTGATGAAGTCAATTGCTGGACATAGGCCTTCTCATCTTAATTAATGCTTTGTAATGTTGATTGTTACCACTTAACATCAGTTAGGCCATATGCTTGTTCCTGAGCAAGGAATACTAAAAAAACTATCAATACTAGTAGTTCGCCCCGAACTGAGATCTCGTGATGCGACCAAACGAACGCATCAAAACTTTGAGTAGGTGGTAGTCAGAGGCAAGTCCAAACATTATGTTTGGACTTTTTTCTGACTACCGCCTACTAACTTGGTACGGTAACCAAGTTTCAACTCTATTGGCCTATTTATTGAAGAGTTCCGTTGAACAGACCTTGGCTCCATCATCAGACCTGGTCGTTGTCACCATTTTATGAGAACTGAGTACCTCCTTAATTTATTTCAAGAAAAAAAAATAAGAAAAAGCAAAGAAACTGTCCGACCAGTAGAAAAACCTTGATGCCAACGAAACTCTTAGAGATGGGAGCTCTTGGATCGCTGGTTATCTTAATTTAACTTTTATGTTGTATCTCAAAAACTGAGCGTCCCAAAAAAAAAGTAAAAATTGTTTTGGAATGTCCAAACAAAGCCCTTTCATATGATATGTAACTTGATTTTTTTATGTCACTTTTTTTATTTTTGCCCTCTTAAAAAACCCCATATCTCAAAAACCCTTCATCCGATTTTACTCATATACTTACCAGTAAATTTCTCAAGTACAAGCTATCGATATATCAAATTTCATGCAGATCGGATCAACGGTTCTCAAGTTATCGCCAGACAAACATACATACATACATACATACATACATACATACATACATATATACATACATAAAATGCCAAATCGCCCAACTTGAAACTAAGATCTTCGTTCACTTCGCTCACTCGATCAACAAAATGAAAAAAAAGAGAAGGAAATTGAAAATAATGTTTAAAAACTACTAAACAAAATCCGCAGCATTTTGAAATAATGTTACTTACTACATTTACCAAGCATTTACTAGGCTCCAAGTATTCTACACTACCGAATGTGACATGTTTGTTAAGTACACGTGTCTTTATTCATGGCATAAGTACACGAGTAGTTCGGGTTTATCTTTCGGAACAGTCACCATTACTTTAGCCTCGCCTTAACTGGGTTGCATAGTTCAGGAGCGCATTGCAAAATACATTCTCACCCGTTTTACATTCAACAATGACCCTCGTATAACAGACGCGCCACCAGCTCTGTTTATTCTAAACCGATTTCGAATATTGGCTTAGCAATAGCAATAGCTCACGATGCGGCATTGTCTACGAATGAATAGAATTTAATAAAAACGGTACAGTAAACAGAAAAGTATACGTGCACAAAATTATTTTTATTAGCTCTAAAAATTTTAAACCGTTTTGAACAAAATTTTATTATGAACCTAATTTCTTGTTTTATTAACCTAGAGAGGAAATCTAGCAACCTTTAAGCAATAACGTAGGCTTTAAATAAAATACCCTCATTCGATGCACAGATAAACAAATACCAACTTCCTTGCCGGAGCATACAAATTGTCTAAAGCAGAGTTTTGTTTTCCTATTCTTTTTACAGTGAGCCCTGGTGGTCTAGTGGACCACGCCTTCTTATATTCATTATATAAGAACATGGGTTTAAGTCCCGTCGTTCACCTCAAAATGATTTCAATGGATTTTTCTCTTTGATAAATTTATGTGAACTAATGCCAGTGCTCTCAATCGGTGAAGGAAAAACCGTGAGGAAACCAGTTTGTATTGTTTTTTGTATGGAATACAAACTACTCTAAAATGTGGGTGTGTGCGAAATAAGGACGTACCTCTGACCCTTCTTAGATATCCTCAAATAATCTTGTAGCACTTGATAAAGGTTTATAATATCCCTAACGTTAAACCCCCGATCTTCCCCTAATTAATCCTTGGTACTTGATACAAAAAAAATCTTAGGGGGTTAACAACCGTGCCTAAGTATCAAAGTCTCGTAGCTTTTTTATTTTTTCAAACAAAAATCGTTTATGGCTTTCGAATGAATTATGAATTTAGAACTTTCGGGCAACGAGCGTAAGGGCAACCTACTTAGGCACGAAGCCTGGGTTGGGCTGTTGCCAGGCGGGAAGTGGTCGAAGAGAACTGCCGCGAAGTGGTGTTTATTCGCCGTAGTGTTCGGGTAACTGTGTCCAGTTAGAATGGACCAAACGGTGCCTCCGCATAAACGGTGATCGTGTCAACTAGGTCAGAACGTGTGTCAACGAAGGGAATGGGGAACGCTAAATTTTTCTCACAAAAACTTATTTCAATACTATTCCTTGATGTAAATGTATGATATTGTGTGAGCAGTTCAGTTGGTAGCAGTTTCTAACGCTACTGCGCTTCTACGCTGTAGGCTGTGAGTTCAATCCCCACTGAGAATAAACATTTGTGTAATGAACACATATAGGTTTTCTGTGCCTGGGTGTTATAGCACAAGTTTTTGTAAAGGTTTTGTTAGTGCTGTATTTACTAATATTTACTATTTTAACACACAAAAAAATCCAATAATAATACATCCATCCCATTGGAGGATGGAGGGGATATGTGGGACTCCCCGGTTTTCCGCTCCCGGTATACCCACTAAACAACCCAGCGACACTCCCGCGTCGCCTATATGGAGGGGAACTGGGAAACTGGCAGAGCCTTTTCATCCAGTCCCCCGCCGGCGATTGGCCCGCTATGACAGCGGGGCCCCCGCAACACCCCCGCCTTTACGGCGGGGCCCGCACGCCCCCCCCCTTTGCAGGGAGGGACCCGGGAACGACAGTGAGTGCCCGGCCGTTCCCGCCTGACGGGGTGGTGAATATGTGCAATGCGGGAGAAGGCCCCTCCAGGTCTTCTCCCACTATTCACCACCATGAGCGGCGCGAGAAGTTCCGCGTCTCTCGCACGCGCTCTACCGCCTGGGTAGACCCGTAGGTCTACCCTGCCTCATCACACTGTGCCCTCTGCTAGACAGAGGGACACGCGGAGAGGCCCACCGTGTCGGGTTATTAGCCACCATGAAACACGTCCGCAGTACTCTGCAGGCGTGTTTCATGGTGTTACCAGGGTGCACCACGAGGAGGTTACCCGACCTAGCACCCCACGCCATTCCGGCCCTGCGCCAACTGTACCCATTTGGGTCCCACTGTCCTAAAGATATCATCAGACTACCAATAATTATAATAATAAATAATCGATGAACACTAGGCCTTCCAGCACCATCGCCTCTGCCTATAAAAAATCTTCTAGCTATAAATGAGAGTGCAATCAGAAGGCATTGTCACTATTATCTATTTTTCTAAATCTTCTAACAATAAATAAGAGTACATAATTTAGCATGCTCTGTCACTATTTATCATTTTCCTTGCGGTCACAATCTCATTCACAATTCGCCACAAGGTCTTGAAAGCCCAAGGTAACAAGAATCATTTATAAAATCAGTTACTGGACGAAAAATCGCCTTCCAAGGCGCCCTAATTACACTTGGAAGATTACACCAAGCAACTTTAATATTTTATTACACCACGGCCAAAGCGGGACTAATTAAAGAAAAAAGAAGCGAAAACAATATAAAGCCAGAGCTCTCGACGGAACCTCGCTGTGCGTGACTGGAGTTCAAATACTTACAAAGTAAATAGTAGAGAAGAAATAATAGTTATTCTAGGGAAGTTTCTCTCTGTACTGTGCTGTTATCTGTGGCACACTTGGATACAACTGAACATAATTATTGGATCTACCGGTAGTGTAGAACCTTAAATAGAGTACCGCTCAATAATATGTTTTTATTTTATTTAACCAGCGTCTTACAAGGCACTCGACTCTTAAGGCAGGTGCTAAAGGCTTACTTTCTTGCGACACTTCATTTTTAAAGTGTTTTTTTGTATTATTATTTTCTTTTGAATCTGATGTGTCCATATTTTGTGTCGTAAAATTAATATTTTCTATTTTGATAATCATCGTTTTAAAGAGGATGGATTTCCCATCTTCTTCTTGTTGGTTCACTAGTTTTTTCGAAAAAGTGTGTATGAAAAGTTTGTAAAAGAATTTTAAGTGCGCCTGAAAAAGGTTTTCCAATGTGCGTGTGTGTGAATGTCTGTGGTTGACAATCCTTACCTTTCGTACTTGGGAGGTATATATTAGTACCACCAATAAGATACGTTTGTTTTATTAGTTACTAGCGGCCTGTCCCAGCTTCGCATGGGTGGTCATACATTTTTTGAACATTTTAAGATAAACTTAGACCGTGGGTTCGAGCCTCGCGTCTACTTATTTCATACATTTGCACGCGCTTCTCTTTGAGTGAGTAAAATCACACCCCGCGCGTGACCCGTGGACCCGTTAACATTTTTAATTTCGTCATATCTTTTGAATGGAATGTCCGATTTGAAAAATTTAAGAAGTAATCTATAGGTATTGAAACCGTCTTAATTATGAAATGATTTATTTGGATAAGGATTACCAAGGTACAAATAAAGACCCTTTTCTAGCGGAGGCATTTCAATTAAATTTTTATAATAAAAGAACACTTACTGTGACATAACTATAATAGTTAGACATATGCTGTCACGACATTTTTTGTAGATGATGACGTGTTCTACAAAATCGCAGTACATTATTTGGTTCTATCTTCAATAGTTTTCGCAGCGCACGCGATGTAAGGTTTTTGTTTTCCACCTTGGGTTACATTATTGAAGTTTTAGTAAGGATCCCTGATTTTTTTGAAAATATAGTATAGCCTATGTTACTCAGGGATAATGTAGCATTCTAATGGTGAAAGAATTTTTGAAATCAGACCAGTAGTTTTTGAGCCTATTCGTTACATACAAAAATACAAAAATACAAATGTTTCCTCTTTATAATATTAGTGTAGATGTAGATAATATAACAGTTTTACCTAGTAGTAGTACCTAGCTAACTGCTTGCAAATAAATATGTTTATTTTCTTTGTTTCTTTCTTTATTGGCTCAGGTGAAATTATTACGAATAATTTGTGTTTATTCAAAATAAACCTTTATTTTGAACAAACACAATTATTATTCATAGGTATGTTCTAGTGTTAATCCATTCGAATGTAAACGTGACATAAATTCTTTAAAAGTTATCGTAGACTCGATTAATCCGAACTGCTATCTAGCAGTGGGTTATAAAGTTTTACCGGCCAAAAGTTCTTGCAGTTATCTAAATTAAACCTTAAACACACGTGTTATAGCTCATTTCAAATTGAGCGAAACTTCAGATGAAGTGACATGGGCTAGTAAATACATTGAAACACTCGCAGGCTGTTTGACCGTTATAATAAATGCTCGGAAGCCTCGTAGGACTTCGACAACTCCTGAAAGTAATTTAATAAGTATTTTATGAATTGGGTTTTCGCAAAGTAAGCCGCGAAGTAAATTACGTTTTTAAAGATTCCTGGAAGTATATCAGCTGGGAAAAGTAGGTCTATCATAATTCCTTTGGTAACGTTAATTATGAAAAATCAATATTAAAATTCTAAATAATATTTATTCTGTCTGATTGGCAATCAGGCAGACATCCCAAATAATGAACATAATTATTTTTGGATGGGGGTATATTTAGGACTAGCGGCCTGTCCCAGCTTCGCATGGGTGGTCATAAATTTTTTGAACATTTAAGGATAAACTTAGACCGTGGGTTTGAGCCTCGCGTCTACTTATTTCATACATTTACACGTATTCTCCTTGAGTGAGTGAAATCGCACCGACCCGTGGACCCGTTAACATTTTTAATTTCGCCATATCTTTTGAATGGAATGTCCGATTTGAAAAATTTAAGAAGTAATCTATAGGTATTGAAACCGTTTTAATTATGAAATGATTTATTTGGATAAGGATTAATACCAAAGTACAAATAAAGACCCCTTTCTATCGGCGGCATTTCAATTATTTTTTTATAATAAAAGAACACTTATTGTGACATAACTATAATAGTTAGACATATGCTGTCGCGACATTTTTTGTAGATGATGACGTGTTCTACAAAATCGTAGTACATTATTTTGTTCTATCATCAATAGTTTTCGCAGCGCACGCGATGTAAGGATTATTTTTTCCACCTTGGGTTACATTATTGAAGTTTTAGAAGGGATCTCTAATTTTTTACAATAATAAATATAGCCTATGTTACTCAGGGATAATGTAGCATTCTAAAGGTGAAAGAATTTTTGAAATCGGACCAGTAGTTTTTGAGCCTATTCGTTACATACAAAAATACAAACATACAAAAATACAAATCTTACCTCTTTATAATATTAGTGTAGATAAGTTATAATTTAAAAATTTTGAAGGAATTTTGAAGGTTTTGAAGGACAGTTGCCTGCAATGATAAGCTTCATAACTTTCGAAGCTTTTTTTATTCACTTACTGGTACATATAAAGAAATGACATCATTTTTATCGAAGTAAGAAATGTAACAATGTTATTACTGGAGACTAACTATTCGCTTACTTAAGGTAAAATCAGGTTATTTAATTTAGGTGACAATATCCAATATTTTCTTATCATATTTTCTTAGGTATACAGATTCTATAATAATGAATGGTTGTAGTTCCATAGTTCAGATAAGGACACATTAGTATGATAGGTTTGTCTAAAACAAAACACAGTTGAGTCCGATCAAGTAAATATCTGTCAAGTTTCAAATGGTTCAATGACCGCTTTCGTTGAAACTGAACTGAGGGAAAATGTCAACATTTTACTCATTGTTCACTCTTTGTTCTCAGATTTAAACATGAATCAAATGAATAACTACACTCGAGTGCAATGAATCCTACCAACACAGGCCCTCACAAAGAACGCCAGTTTAATTTTAATAAATATTGCTTCGTAAAATATTACCGATATATCATCAAAAAATTCATTCAATGGTGCTGAAATATCAAGGTTGCAAATGCAGGAACCCGAATTCGAGTTCGTCAGTGTAAACAAATGGAAAACGAAAAACCTTAATTCCATCTTTGAAATTAAAGCGTCTGTTTATTTGACTTTGCAGATGGATCGCCCGTCGGTTGGTTACAAATAGCCACCATACTTAGACCTGTTATTTCAACCCTCGAGTAATAAGAGTAGGGGTCTTAGTGAGATAGCTAGTGGATTGCATGTCAATTTTGGCTGATCGAAGAAGGAAGTTTGAGGTCACGTGACGCCAGCGGTTCGTATCCGGTAACAAGTGAGATTGACTACAGGTTGATTTGCTTTGGTACATTTTCTCTAATAAGAATTATTTTTGAAAATAAAATTAATCTCTTCAGACGTGATTAGGTATCGTGGAAGGCTGTACTATCAAATAAGGTAGCTAGTCTAAGCAAGCATGTCTATCAGTTACATAATTAAGTACAAATTTTCTTTTAGCTTAGATGTATACAATAAATTAATATGCCAATATACGGCATTTTTACTACCAGACCAGAAGCCAAAATAAATATTAGTTAAAATTCAAATAGCTATAACAATAAATTACAATTAATTTTAAAACAATAACAGAAAAATGCGCATTGTGCCAAATGTAATATTAGACTAACCCCACTTAGACGTACTAGACACACAAAGATTCTTGAGTTACTTGGTAAGAACTAAGATCTGAAATGAAAGCTACCGTGCCTGAGGATTAAAGTCGTTAGACTGATTCATAGATATTCAAAAACAGAATACGTAATTTTTATGAAAAACATAAATATAAATATTAAAAATTTCCTCAGTCTATTGTGAAAGATAGCCGGTCCTTTGTACGGCTAACTATAGCTAGGCGTTATCGGCGCCCTATCATTGTGTTCCGGTTACAAAGGCGTCACAGAATGAAAGGCACAACACGAGGAATACCTTCACGGCTACGGATTGTTTGCTTCGTCGTGTGTTAACAAGTAAAATTTACCTTCCAATTTATTTATTTTGCATTTCTTCTTCTTCTTTTTCCCTCCATTTATGGCACCTGTCCGTAATTTTACAGACAATCTTGCCAGTCTCTTCTCTTGTCATGTTACTAGTTTCTTTCGAAACAGTGTGGTGAAAGGATTTTAAGTGCGCCTCAAGAGTCTTCTTTTAAGCACTTGACACATGCTAAAGAACTTTTTAGGTTCTACAACATGCCCGGTTTCCTCACGATGTTTTCCTTCACCGTTTGAGAGTACTGGCATTGTTCACATAAATTTGTGCACGGTTTCGAACCCACGACCTTAGGATCGGAAGGCAGGGCCGCTACCACTAGACCACCAGAGCTCTCAAATCTTGCCAGTGTGAACTGATATAGTTTAAATACTTTTTACTCAAGTCAGTCCATAGTCACGTCGGCCGTCATTTGTTTTGAAGAAAATGGTGACGGTTCAAATCACAATACACTTTGTGCTAAGACTTCAATCAATGTTGGTTAAAAATACACCGAAATTACACGACAGAATTCAGAATAACACTAGAAAAACAATTAAATTGAAAAAGCTATGTCGCTTCCTAAATTGACAGAAAACGAATTCCTAATTTTCATTTACGATCCAGTGTTGCCGGCGCTGTTGCAGCCTTGACATCTGATTAAAATAGAATACAAGATAAATGACAGCCGTATTGACCGGCTGTCATTTATCTTGTCTAAGTGTCTAACTTTAAAAATTAGTTCAGATTTCTTTCTTTTTTTTCTTTCTAAAAATAAGTTTAGTGTTCAATTTCTTAGTAGCCGTAATGATGACTAGATTGTAATATATTATTAAGTTTTCAAACCAAAATGGTAAGTAGGAAAACTTAAAGTATTACACAGGTATATATCGCGTTTTACCTTTATTAAAGGAAAACTTGTTTGGATCTAAAATATAATATTTTTGTTGAACCTTTGTTATGTAATAGAAGTCTTCAAAACTTTGTTATTTGCGATTTTTGTTTTTATATTGAAAATATTGCAAACAAAAATTTTGAAATGTTAGGTTGAATTTGTTTGGCGGTTGGGCTCTTAATAAACAGCGTATTAGAGATAAGATCTTGCTTCTCCTCAAACGGGGTACACGAATCCACGCTCTATACAGGGTGTTCAAATAATAGTACTTACCGAAAACTTCAGGGGGCTAAAGTACCCATCAATATGAATAACTCTTTCTAAGGAACCAACCAACCAACTGTGAACGCGAAAAAAAATATCTGTTTCATGCAAAAGTTGCTTAAATGTATGAAACAGCTGTTTTTGTTTTCTCGTTCAAAATGTTGGTTCCTTAGAAAAAGTTATTAATTTTGGTAGGTTCTGGCTCCGTGAAGTTTTCGGTACTAGTGTTTTAACACCTTGTATACAATATTTGCACCGCGAACCGAAACGGTACGGTTTGCTTACCCATTTCTGGGTCTTCTA
The DNA here is from genome assembly GCA_932294275.1 of Chloroclysta siterata. Taxonomy (NCBI): domain Eukaryota; kingdom Metazoa; phylum Arthropoda; class Insecta; order Lepidoptera; family Geometridae; genus Chloroclysta; species Chloroclysta siterata. The sequence goes on from OW028588.1 coordinate 7,897,244, forward strand.
TATTATGTTATCTAAGAAATATGATCGTTTGTGGTTGGTTTACTTTCATTTTGGGATATTGCGGTTGTTAGCTTATGTGACGTCAAAGCTTCGACGCGACGCACTAACCGATGTGCAATTTTTTATATGTTTGCTAAACGTGTGCAACTGTGAAGATATTGGAAACAATAATGTATTTACCTTTTTATCAAAGCTATGAGTCAACGATTGCAATATACACACATATCTTCAATAGACGGCCAAGCCTGGAAACGCATCAAATTTGTTAGTTAGTGATAATTACTAGCATGAATAAATCAATAATTATCTAGAGGTATAAGCTAAAAATTACAGAACAATTTGTCATTTTTGTTTTTTTATCTTACGAATGAAAGTAATATAAATATCATTATGATTACATATGGGTACATCACAATCATTATTAATAATATTATTTATTCTTTTTTTTTTACAACCAATAGATAAAACGTTTGACCGCAATCTCACCTGATGTTAAGTGATGATGCGGCCTACGGCACGTTTACCTAGAAGATACCTATTCACTTGTCTCTTGAAAACATCAAAATTATAGGCATTCGGAAAAACGGACGCTGGTAATGAATTCCACTCTTTATTATTCATTATTATTTATTCATTCAAGTACAAAAATAATTTAACATTCGTAGTAACATTTTATAGAACATCAGATCATTAGCTTAGTTTGTTCTTATGTTGTTGTAAACAGAACCTATACTAAGTCGTAAAGACTTGTGTCGTATAGTAATTGCCATGCCAATTTTACCAGCGCCATTAATCTTTTATTTTATATTTATATGTTTTTAAAAACGAAAACCACTCATTATTTTTCACAAACAACAACTCATTCGAATTTTAAATAAACATTATCCCACTGGTTACCAAGTAAATACTTGGTTTCAAAATAATTATATTGAAACGAACCAATGTAACGTATGGTTTACAAAATAAATAAAGCGCTTTAAATTAATCAAATAAAGCGATTAAAATCCAAATTCACAAAATTATCTGTCACGTTTCAGTTGACTAAATAGTGCATAGCTTTTTATGCTACCAGGGCATAAGTTTATATCTGCTATATAAACTTATATATCCACCGACTTCCCGCAATTTTAATATTCCAAGTTTTTCATGATAAAATAAAAATGGTAAAAGTGTATTTCCTCTTTTTATAGACATTACGAACATCTGTGTTGTATATCTATTAAAATACTCACATAATTATTGTAAACTTATATTCATTAGGATAGCGAGAGATAGGAAAGAGTGGAAGAGCTTGGAGGAGGCCTTTCTCAAAAAAGGGCAAACAGATAGTGTCGATGTTCATATTGTATTGGATAATTATTTTAATTTTATTTTCTCCCAATCGTTGTGAAAAGTACACGGCGCTAAAAACCCATAATAACTCGGTTTCTCTTTACTCCCTCGCTAGAGCACGGTAGTTGAACTACCTCGTATATAATGGGTAATTTTAGCCCCTCGTACAACAATATACTATTGTATTCTCATCTGTAGTACAAAACTCTGTAGTAAAGTGATTAATCAAATAGCTCAGGCAATCGACCCCGCACGTTTTACTCACTTGATCCACCCTGGATTACAACTCAATAACGGTTGGATGACAAAGGCACTCGCTTCCTGAAGTTTCGGAGTTGTATGGTTTCAATCGATAGCTTATTTGAAAGTTGTGTTTTGTAACCTAGTTACTAGTTACCTAGTATAGCTGGTAAATTGAGTGTAAGTTTTAATAGGTGGCTGGCGTGTGGAAATAGGATCAAAAGCATACTCTTGTTTTTGAAACTTACTATGGTTTAACTTTATACAACGCTTACATGAAGTACAGTAGTAGAGCTATTTGTGAAGAGCTCTGGGGAAGTACTACCACCATGCCTTTTTCTGCCGCCAAGCAGCGTTGCTGTATTTCAGTCTGCCTCAAAGTCATGGCAGCAGGGCAGCGCATCGTATGGCACGTTCCTATTGTGCGTGACTACTAGTTAATTATTATAGGTGCTGGTTACCACTTAACATCAGGTGAGCCTCTGCTTAATCCATCATCGAGTATTATAAAAAAATACAGGGTGTTAATATATGCTCAGCCAGTAAAGCTTCTCCCACATAGGCTATAATTATTGAGACAAAATGGCTGTATCTCTTGAGACGTTGGTTATGGGAGTTTCAAAATAGGTCTTGTTGTACAAAATATTATATTTAAAGTACTGGAGTTCAAGCATATAACTGAAAACTTACGAAGAACAATGAGCGATACGGTACAGGTACTAGGCCACCTTTGTATCAGTTAATTCCAAGATTAATTCAGATAAATGTATTATTTCAATAAAGCTTTATCAATATTTTTTAAATATTTGTATTTGAAAAGAGAAACACTTTGAAAAATATCACAAAATATTGTATATTATTAATTATTAATTAGTACATAAATATTTTTAAAATTTCATTAAAAAGTTTTATGTTATTAGATGATTTTATTTTTGTTAAATGTGAGTCCATTTACTCGTACTTAAACTAAGTTCTGTTTGATTATTTATTTTTTCAATTAAATATTCCAGAAATAAAATGCTTACCAATTTAATTTTCAACGAAACACAATTTTACCGGCGCATTCTAGGTGGCTTTAGTTTTCCTGATCTTCTTCTGTTCAATTACTCAAATTTCAAAAATAAAAACAATATATTTGAGTTTTTTGTGGATAGTAATCGTTCGAACGTTTTGTGATTCTGTAAATGTTTTGGGATTATTATTTTTACACCCTTTATATAACAGACATTCATGCCAAAAAAAAACTTTACAATCTTACCAAAGTGCAAGGGGAAACATAAAGAAAGGGGATGATATGCCTACAGTATAATGAATGAAGGGAGGAAGTTCATAAAAAACAAATCATGTTTGTCGTAGACGAATTTGCTTTCAAATTTATGTTTATAGTATGGGGGAAAACCCCAAAAAAGTTACTTCAAAAATAAATAACATTCAACCTAATCCAAAGCTGTCGTAATAAAGATCGAACAAAAACAATAAATGTGGTAGATTTTTTTCGGTACATTTAGTCTGGTTGTAACGTAAAGTAACGTTATAGCTACATATTTTTATTATATCTGCAGTCGCGTTATCTAAGCTAAATCAATGTTTCACGTTATATTTTTAACCGGTTTTTGACCGATGTAAAACGAAAAATTGGATGGAAGACAAGCGTATGCCTCCCACCTGATGGACTGAGGACATTGTAAAGGTTGTGGGACCTTGGTGAATAGAAAGGGCTCAATGTCGTTTATCCTGGAAACGTATTGGGAAGTGTAATTCTACAGGCTGATGATGATGTATCTTTTCACACCCTGTATAGGTGTGAAACTATACCTACCTTCCAGGTATGTAGGTATACAGGGTGTGAAACTATTAGACAGCCTGCGTCCCTAGGGATGCTACCTGCGTCGACAATTTGGCGTTGCCTCATCTTTTCAACACATCAATGTGAACTCCTTAGCACCTCCATATTTTTTACGACTACGCATAACTTTGTCTTTTTGGGGTCTTCTAATATGATAGATCTTTTTAAATTTATTAGGCACACCTAATTATTTTTTAATTTGGTAAAAAGTTACGGCGATTAACATATAATTTATTATGGTAATCTTTGTTGTAAACTTCGTCTTTGATAGTAATAACTTTTAATGAGTTTATTTCGACGACGTTTTAACGCTGAAGCTTAAAGAAATGATTAGGGGTCTTCTGGAATAAATCGCTTATTGAAGGACAATCGACATCTTTTCCTTGTATAATGATGTATTCATTCTTAAGTTTCTCAAATATTGTCCTCAATAAAGTTCTTATTATTTTTATATTCATTTATCATTGGATTATTTTGATCCATCATTACTGAGCTCGTTGGTCCACAACTCAAATATATTTTGAATATGAAAGTAAGCAAACCGGGCAAGGGTTGGGTATAGAATGGTTGTTGATAGTCGTTTCACGCGTCCCTTGGTATTTTTTCAACCCCCGTCCTTAAATTTCGCTGATACTCGCCGTATACAACAATAAAACACCCATGGGGCCCTTTCGCCTATAGTTTGTTATAATTTTATGATTGAGGATGAAAGTTGCAAAAACTTTTTACCATCTCGTGGTGTCGAATATCAAGTTAAGGAACTATTGCAATGGCAATTCTAAAGTGGAGTGAGCGGTGCCAGTACTCTCAAACAGTGAAGGAAAACATCATGAGCCACATTGACAGCCTTCACAGCTCAGTTGGTAGTAGCTCTGCCTTCTGCGTGCCGTGGGTTCGATCCCCACCGAGAACAAATATTTGTGCGATGAACATAGATGTTTGTTCTCTGTCTGGGTGTTATTATATATTATAAGTATGTATTTTACAAAAAAAAGTATATATGTATTATATCAGCTATCTGGTTCCCATATTACAAGCTTTGGTTTAGTTTGGGGCTAGATAGTGTTGTGTGGAAAGTCCACCAATATTTATTTATGTTATTTATGAGGAAACCAGCATGTGGTAGAACGTAACAAGTTTCAATTCATGACTGTATCAAGTTTTATTTATTTATTAAATTTTACATTTAAACCAAAGCGACAATGAAAAGCCTATGAGCTACTAATTTAAATTTACTTACACAAAAAATAAAGAATTTTTGTGAATTTCGTCACGCTTACTTCAAATATATCAACATTTTCAGTTACACAAAGACTGTTAAAAATCAAAATCAAAAAATCAAAATTCTTTTTATTGTTTTTACAGTGGTTATCAATCGGGTTGGGGTCTCTTCTTTTAAGTTTTATATCCTGTATTAGAAGAGTCCTCTCTTTTCTGTGGTTTTATAGTAGGTACGCTAATTACCTATCTAAAAATACTTACAATTTTATCTTAACTAATTTGTTGTGTGTAGGTATTTTATTAATAAATTGGAATAGGTAGGTATATTTTTATTTTTAAATTATTTGAGTTGTTGTGCAATAAGTTCTCGAAAGGAGCATCTTTGAGACGCCCAATAAATACTATGTATGAAAAAAGCGTCTACATCTCTGCCATAAAAATTTATAACCATTTACCTACAGAACTGAAACAGCTTGAAGGAAATTTATTTAAAAATAATTTAAGAAAGTGGCTTAGTGGAGTGCACTATAATTTGAAGGAGTATTTTGATCTCATCTGTGCCTCAGATTTATTGTGATATCAGTTTTGTTAAGTTTTGTCTTTGTTACCTTAAATTTTAATAGTAGGTAATTTATAGAAATATTGTACGTCCGAAAGGATAAACTGTTGATTCTTGTATTATTTTTATAACACCTTTATGTACACAGTTATACAATAAAATATTCTTATTCTTATTCTGATTCTTATTCCCTAAAAATCATTTCACCACACTGTTTGGAAGAACTAGTGATACGACAAGAAGAAGACAGGATTGTGGCAAAAATAAATCCAACCACTGTGAACCAGGCGTGATTTCATGTGTAAAATTGATAGCAATGAAAATACGATTCTGTTGTAAAACATGTCTGAACAAACATTGACAATAACGAAATGGGACTTCGGTTAAACTAATTGCTGTTTAAAATGTCCCCCTGACAGTAACCATTTCATGGTCTTTTAATTATGTTATCCATTTTTGTCCCAATGCGGTTTAAATGGCGGCGTAAGCTTTGACTGGCTAAATTTTGTTCGCTTCTAATTAGCTGAACTTTCGCAGCAATCCAGTGAACTGTTCTAATCATAGGTAGTAAACTTTAATTATAATTATCGATATATATAGGTTGTTGTACGGTATTAACATACTTTAAAATATAAAAGTTACAAAGAAACACGCTTTTTTCTGCCGCCAAGCAGCAACGCTGTGTTTCGGTTTGAAGAGTGTGGTTGCCGGTGTAATTACAGGCACATGAGCCTTAACATCTGTATGCCTCAAGCTGATGGACGCAGGGCAGTGCATCGTAGGGCACGTTCCTTTCGTGCGTGGCTTACGAGGCAATGCCTTACCTATGAGGTGTTGGTTACAACTTAACATCAGGTGGGCCATCTGCTTGTTCCATCAGCTTGTTGTATAAAAAAAAAACAAATTAGACTACGACTGAAATCCCACACTGCAAACATATTATAAAGTTTAGGTATTATTAATATCAAGAAACTTGATAAGAATCTATCGTGTAGAATAATTGGTACAATGTCATGAGCAATTTCATTAATTAAATTTTACATTTTAAATTAAAAATTATACATAAAAGACTGTTGAAAGTGTAATTTTTAATTGATCGAGTGAGCGAAGCGAACGAAGATCTTAGTTTCAACTTGGGCGATTTGGCATTTTATGTATGTATGTATGTATGTATGTATGTATGTTTGTCTGGCGATAACTTTAGAACCGTTGATCCGATCTGCATGAAATTTGATATGTCGATAGCTTGTACTTGAGAAATTTACTGGTAAGTATATGAGTAAAATCGGATAAAGGGGTTTTGAGATATGGGGTTTTTTAAGGGGGGAAAAATAAAAAAAGTTACATAAAAAAATCAAGTTACATGTCATATGAAAGGGCTTTGTTTGGACATCCCAAAATAATTTTTACTTTTTTTTTGTGACGCTCGGTTATTGAGATAAAATAATAAAAGCTAAATTAAGATAACCAGCGATCCAAGAGCTCCCATCTCTAAGAGTTTCCTTGACATCAAGGTTTTTCTACTGGTTGTACAGTTACTTTGCTTTTTCTTATTTTTTTTTCTTGAAATAAATTAAGGAGGTACGCAGTTCTCATAAAATGGTGACGACGACCAGGTCTGATGATGCAGCCAAGGGCTGTTCAACGGAACTCTTCAATAAATAGGCCAATAGAGTTGAAACTTGGTAACCATACCAAGTTAGTAGGCGGTAGTCAGAAAAAAGTCCAAAGATAATGTTTGGACTTGCCTCTGATTACTACGTACTCAAAGTTTTGATGCGTTCGTCGGGTCGCATCACGAGATCTCAGTTTGGGGCGAACTACTAGTACAACTTTTTCTTTTACGTGAACAGCACTAAAAGAAAATAAAGTCAGTTTAAAGAATGATATTAAAGAATAATGAACTTGTCACACTTACTTAGGACTTAATTAAACTTCTTTTCAACTAAGTATGAAACTTTTGTTAAAATTTAGCATCAAGAAACTTTTTAACGGCTATTTTGAGGTTCTTTTAGCTAATCACTGGACTCGGAAGTTCGATTTACGACTTTGGAAAGGTTATAGGTATTCCAACAGTGACCCAAGAAAAATGCGTAAGTTCATACACTTTTGAAACGTAACAATTTTTTTAGCCTGCTTCTCCTTCTAAACCATCCACATTTATATCCAACATTCTTCTCGTAATATGATTTTCTTCTCTCCTCATGTTCGTACCATGTACCCGTACCACAACAAACACTGTGGATGGTTTTAGTTCACACTGCGCGTTCTGGCATAGGTACCTAGCCTAGGTTCTAGCGTGAATACCGGCTATGGCGAATACAAGAGCTAATCTGACTCTCGCTCGCACGTTTCGACATGATGAAAGATATAAAATCACTAAAATAATTTTCGAAAAATGGCAATCAAGCATTTTGTGTGCAATCACATTGCACACAGTTTAGTAAAAATTTCATTTTCATCGATTCAAGTTTACGAAGACAAGAGCTAATGTGACTCTCGCTCGCACGTTTGCGAGCGAGAGTCACATTAGCTCTTGTCTTCGCCATAACCGGTGTTCACGCTAGAACCTAAGTGTTGGTTTTACTTTTTTTATTGTTATTATATCTGTTGAAAAACCTCGAGCAAGGATAGAAAACCCCGTAGCATCAGCGACCCGCACGCCATCATAAAACAGATTTAAACATAATAACTAGCAACTAATGAAATTTATGTAAATGGAAACCCTGAAAATAAGGCTTACCATAGCGATTGTCAGTCAACTGACTCAACTAACTCCATTTATTATAGACACAATCAAGTTAAATATTCAACGAGCCCGAGCCACCTGTTTCACGAAACGCAGGCAAAGACTGAAATAACAAATTTTGTTTGTGAACAGTAACGTAAAAATATGAAAAATCTCAGGTGGATTCTGAACGGTTTGGAAAATTTAAAAGTAACTAATAAGACCCAGGTTGGAGATGTTATCGGTTCGTGTTATTAGTCTGACCTCGAATCGTTGTTTAAGGTGTAGAGTACACCGGGTTTTGGGGGAGGGATATCGCACATAAAGTTAAAGAACAGTTTAGTTTATGCTTATCGCACGTCAGATTTGATCTTATTTCGATCACAAATTTATATTTAATGGGTATTGCGTTTTATGAAAAAAATACATAGCAAGCCATGGAGGGGATGTAGTTTGCTACCTGGATTAGCATAAATAATCATATCAAGGGTGCCTGGAAGAGATCGTTTTCAGCGATAAGGTCACTTTTTGTATTGCCGTAATGTATGCCTAAATCTTGTTTTTATGTTTCTGTGTGGTGAACAATAAAGAGTCATCTATCTTCAGACTACTTTTTTATACTCGGTATCTAATATGCAAACAAAGCTGCGGGAGGAAGACTATTTATGTATTCTATATGTACAATACACACAAAAATTAACATAAAAATCTTACATAGCGTGTACAATAAGTGAGCTCAGCCCTAAGATTTGAGACAAAGCTTTAGCTTAATGATTAATTATCAATTTAAAATACATGTAACTATAAAAAAATAAACATAATTTTAAATCATCATTTTCCTGCCCTTATCCCACGCTAAGTGGGGTTGGCACAACAGGTTTTCTTCTTCCACTCTCCTCTATCATTCGTCATCTCGGTGCTCACTCCTTTCTTACTCATGTTATCTTACACACAGTCCATCCATTTTTTCTTTGGCCTACCTCTCATTCTAAAACCATCCACATCCATATCTAACACTCTTCTCGTAATATGACTTTCTTCCCTCCTCATGACATGCCCATACCACGCTAACCTATTGCTCCTCAACTTATCTGTCACAGGCGCCACTTTCAAACTTCCTCTAATATACTCATTCCTTATTTTATCCATCCTTGTCACTCCGCACATCCATCTCAACATTCGCATTTCTGCTGCATGCACTCTTCTCTCATCCGTCCCTTTTGTTGCCCAACACTCAGATCCATACAGCACGACAGGCCTTATGATCGTCTTGTATACTTTCCCCTTAAGTTTAAGGGGCATTCGTGGATCACATGTTGTTCCTGAGACCTGTCGCCATTTCATCCATCCCGCATTTATTCTATTTTTCACGTCTCGGTCGATCTCGCCGTCGTTCTGAATGGATGAGCCGAGGTACCGAAAGTCGGAGCAGACTGGTAGGGATACACCGTCTAAGGCAATAGAGGTGAAACTGGAGGGACCACCAAAGTCGCAGAACAAGTGCTCGGTTTTTGTCCTGCTGATCTTCAGTCCGACACTCTCCAATTTCTCCTGCCATTTTCCCAGCCTGCTCTGGACCTTAAGCGCATCTTCACTAACAAGAACAATGTCGTCGGCGAACAGCATGCACCAGGGTGCTTCTTCTTGTATGTCCGATGTATAATTTTAAATGATTTTCAAAATAAAACATAAATTCTAAACAATCTCTGTCTTAACCTCTCACATGCTAGAATTCCAGACACAATAGAAAATGTATGGTGTTTCGCGTGAATCTATGTTCCGGCATGTGTGAGGTTAAACAAACTCAGAGTAATCATAATTCACCATCATTCTTGAAATTAATCTAAATATTGTTGCACCCAGTGTGGCTCCAAACTAATAGGGTGCCTATAGTACAGCAAGTCACGCGGCCCAATTTGGTGAAACGCTTGTGGGCACAAGGAAATAGGCTTGGGTGAAAGTAGACTGCCTCAGTCATTATATCAAGCGCTTCGACGTTTATACTTAGATTGGACGGCCTAGCGTAAAAGGTAGCGTAGTTAAGATAGTAATAAAACGGTAATCGTTTTTCTAAAGGTACAATAGGAAGGTAGAGAAAGTTTGGGTTTGCGGTATGACCTAAATACCGTCGAATCCAGCGGGTGTTTTGTATATTAAAGTCATGAAATATAATTTACCTGAGTAATTTAACTTTAAACTAACTTATGCTGTCCCACTGTTGGGCAAAGGTCTCTATGCTATCTATCTATGCTCTTCCACTATCCTCGATCCTCGGTGCATTCTACCACTGTTGAAGGAGTACAAGTTGACTTGCCAGCGCTTCCTCGGTCGGCCGCGACGTCTTCAAACCGAAACACAGCAACGCTATTTGGCGGCAGAAAAAGGAGTGGTGGTAGTACTTTCCCGGTCGAGCCCTTCACAAAGATCTACTACTCTTAAAGGATAATTATAGCAAATAACCGTTAAACGAGTAATTTTATAAGAAAATTATATTCGAATGTTGCAAATCCTTTTTGTCCCTGTCAACCAAAAATGGTAGTTAGTATAATAAAGATAGTATGGTTAGATTATGAAGATGTTTATTAAACAAGTTTCATAATATTCTCTTAAAAAAGTACAGCGCAGGTACAAAACGTTTTCGTAGCATAAAGGCGAATATTCACGATTCTCCACATAGAATAATGTAATCAGATTTTCAACAACAGGCCTATCTTCCCAAGCGTTTGAATGGGCACTTATAAGCGTACTTTATAAGGGAAAGCTCGTAGGAACGCGTCTCTTGAGGCTAATTTCAAAAGAATACGTAGGCATCTTTACTACCTAATTATTACCTCGAGATGAAAACACGTGTCGTAATTTCGGCAGTTTTCGAGTGGGTTGTGCTTGGATAGCAGTATTCTGGAAATGGGTATTTTATGTCTTGGGACTTTGAGAACCATTTTGCTTGTACTCTGACAGTAATAGCTGGTGATCTACTTAGAGAGCAATGGTGGCCTCGTGGGAGCTAACCCCTCTACTGTTTTGAAAGAAGTGGGTTCAAAGCTGCTCACTGCTGGTCAACTGACCAAACGCGTGTGTATTTGTCAGTCGCATCGTAGCTCCCCAACGGAGGAAACAACCTTGTGACTCCGAGAAACCATCGGTTTTTTTAGTTGATCGAGTTTGGGGTTTTAAATATATTTGTTATTAAAAATTTCTGGAAAAATAGGTGCTACGCTTCTTTCTGGCGGTCGCAAGTTACGTAACTAACAGGATTGCGGGATTTTTTTTGAAAATATATGCGCGGCTTAAAAATATAAGAAGTCAGAAAATATTATAGATAATTATAATATTATATTATAATACCAGTCTGTATCCCTCTTGTGTCCATTTCTGCAGCGTCACCAACCTTTCCAACTGTCACATATAGAAACTGAGTAAGTGCAAAAAATATAGACATGTTTCAAATGTATTGTTTGGGAGCGTCTTTGACTAATCCATATCTTCAATAACCTAGTTCGCCAATGTTGAAACTATGTCAAAGTGCAAGTCAAAAGGTATTTATTCAGTTGAATCACAAGGATCACTTTGAAACGTCATAAGGTGAAGACAAGAGCTAATGTGACTCTCGCTCGCACGTCTCGACATGTTGAAAATCGCAATCAACCATTTTGTGTGCTATCTCATTGCACACAGTTTAGTAAAAAATTCATTTTGATCGATACATGTTTTACTACTCAAAAGTTTGCTTATGTACGAAAACTAGTAAAGCAGACTTCGAGAGTCACATTAGCTCTTGTGTTCGCCTTATAGATAGGTGAATCTAGGTGCCAGTTCCACGTGACCAAGCCTAGCTGACTAGGATATGTATACTACGATATGTTTGGTTAGCCAACCAGACTAGTATTTTATGTGGAAGCATGTTGAATAAAACAAAAACATTAATTCATTTTTAACAAGATACATCTGCAACTTGTTAGCTGCGAGCAAACAAAAACACATGAGCAATTTCCGAGAATCAGAGCGGGGAGTGTATACCGCATTAGAAATTCATAATACTCCCCAACAGTAGGTAAAACTTTTTGTTTACAAAAATATATCTTGAAAAATGTTTGTTGGAGGCGCTGGTGCCTTATGAATATCTAATCGCACTGAAGAAAGATGAAAGATGTCTTCCCTAATTCGTGAGGACTTATTTACATGTTACATCGGGCGTGTTTTGCCAAACGAGCCAGACCGTTGATAAAATGAATTATTAACATGCACAACGATAAGTTAGCAAGTCTAATCAAATTTTTTGAATTCCTAATTCTAACTGCATTAAGTTGTGGTGAATCTATAATATTTGCAGAAATTCAATGCAATGAATACTCGGCAAAATTCAATTTCTACTACGCCATGTCGCAGAAAAACTCAACCGAATACGCTAGTAACAAATCAGGTCTAAGTGCGGTACAAAAACAGCACAAACTACTTCTTATCAACCAAGGCAAGGGTGTTTACATAAATGTCTGTGCAAAATTGTTAAATACCTTGGCAATGGATTGAACGTTTGTTGCGGCAAGTCTAGACTTTTGTCACCGGTGACGTCATAATAATGTTTGCTAAGCGCCACCAAAAAGCACTTTCGACAAGGTAACGACCCGCGTTCGAAGCATGGTTAATTTCATAATTCATTTACAGTGAACGCTTTAAAGGATTTTACACGAGCCAAAATGATTTATTTTGTATATTATTGTATCTTGTCTACCAGAAGTCTATTTCTATTCTTGACATTGCAAAAAAGATTGTAATCATAAGTTTTACTAGAACTCTTTGTACATAAAATTTTTATTATCATTTACGTGAACGCCAACCCAAATGTTTTGTTTTCTTGAAGCACTAGACGGTCAGCAGTTTTTTTTTTATACAACCAGCTGATGGAACAAGCAGATGGCCCACCTGATGTTAAGTGGTAACCATCACCTATAACAAAGCATTGCCTCGTAAGTCACGCACGATAGGAACGTGCTCTACGATGCACTGCCCTGCGTCCATCAGCTTGAGGCATACAGATGTTAAGCCTCATGTGCCTGTAATTACACCGGCAACCACACTCTTACAAGCTTACAAGTTTACAAGCCCAAACATTCTCAAAACATACCCAATAGCCGAATACGCCATTATCGATTCCGATATTTTGTGGCACGCACGTGTACGTGCGAAGCGGCATTATAGCGCGGCACGATATAACGCAAGCGGCGAGAAGTGCGTCCATTTCATTACGTACGCTACAGGGCCGATAGTCAGGTTTGGCATTATTACAAATGCCTTTTCTACTTCCTCATCATTATCCTCTACTAATCTAAAAAATGCAAAAGTTTGTCTTTGGCTCAATTACTTTTTAAGCACTGATCCAGTTGGAATGAAATCTGGACAAACATAATATAGCATACCTGTTATCCCGAAAAAGAAAAGATAACGGGCTAGAAAAAAAACTATTATTCGAAGAATCGAATAATATGAATACTAGCAAGCACTGCTACCATTGGCAGTGGTAGGTACATAAACCGTAAAATTTGGCGTAGGGTAAGCAGGGGGAATGACGCTCACCGGGTAATGGCGCTCACCCCTGTAACTCGGTCAAAATAGAAGGTAGCAACACGCCACGTCGCGTGAAGCGCGAGTGTAGGGGGCCTCTAACAGGCAGCGATGCAAACGAACAGTCAGCTCACTTCATGCGACCGTGAGGTGCGTTTTTTCTTTTGCAGCCGTGCTGATCTAATTTTGGTTAGGTGTTTTTTGTCGGTAAATCCAAAACTTTAATGCTTGTTTAATTATTAATTTAACTTAACTTACAATAAACTATTCTATTTTGTGATAATGCAATCTATTTTCAACAATTGTGTATGATTTTATTTTTATTTCAAATTAATTACAACACTACCGTTTGGGGTTATACCGCTCATCTGAGCGCTTAGTGACTTATTTTTTTATTGTTGTAGATATGCCAAGAAATTGTCAAAGGACAACCGCTAAACTATTGTATATAATATTATCGAATATGTAATCGATAAAATAACGAGTTGTGGTATCGCTGCACCATCTGCGGACTGTGGGCTCATGCTATATGTTCAAGGTGGGATTCTCAGATGGATAAATCTGTGATTTCTGTGTCCAAAAATAAAATATTATTATTTAGAATTTGTCTTACCTCTAATAATTATTATTATTTTTTATATTATATTATAATAATTGAAGTTGATTTGACATCGAAGACTTTAATATATTTTCTAAATTGAAAAAGGCTAATTTTACGAGCAAATGGGGATAATTGATACTAACTTGTGAGTGTAGACTTTACTTTTACTGTCTCATTAATTTTTCTTGAAGTAAAATGTATCTTCCTTGTTATATTCCAAAAAACATGTTTGAGCGTGATTACCCCGTTCCCTGAGCGGCATTACCCAAAGTCAGGGGCAATGCCGCTCAAACATGTTTTTTTTATAATGTTTTCCTACAACTAGTAGGTCAAAGATACATGCTTTTGTTGTTAAATATTTGATTACTAGATAATTGAAGACTATGTTAGTTTTCTTAATTTTTATTTATCTACACTAATATTATAAAGAGGAAACCTTTGTATTTTTGTATTTTTGTATTTTTGTATGTAACGAATAGGCTCAAAAACTACTGGTCCGATTTCAAAAATTCTTTCACCATTAGAATGCTAAATTATCCCTGAGTAACATAGGCTATATTATATTTTCAAAAAAATCAGGGATCCTTACTAAAACTTCAATAATGTAACCCAAGGTGGAAAACAAAAACCTTACATCGCGTGCGCTGCGAAAACTATTTATGATAGAACAAAATAATGTACTACGATTTTGTAGAACACGTCATCATTTACAAAAAATGTCGCGACAGCATATGTCTAACTATTATAGTTATGTCACAATAAGTGTTTTTTTATTATTAAAAATTAATTGAAATGCCGCCGCCAGAAAAGGGTCTTTATTTGTACCTTGGTATTAATCCTTATCCAAATAAAATAAATTTCATTATTAAGACGGTTTCAATACCTATAGATTACTTCTTAAATTTTTCAAATCGGACATTCCATTCAAAAGATATGACGAAATTAAAAATGTTAACGGGTCCACAAGTCACGCGCGGGGTGCGATTTCACTCACTCAAGGAGAAGCGCGTGCTAATGTATGAAATAAGTAGACGCGAGGCTCGAACCCACGGTCTAAGTTTATCCTAAAATGTTCAAAAAATTTATGACCAATGCGAAGCTGGGACAGGCCGCTAGTAATCAATAATTAGAAAAATACACCATGTTTTCCATAGGTGAACGCCATTCCCCCTCCTTACCCTAATTTATTAAAGTATATCAATCAATTATTAATAATTAACATAATATAAATTAAATTTTTGACATATTAAAAAGAAGATTTATTGTAGAATCGTGATAATATTGTTACAAAACAATCGGAAATTACAATCAAACTAGTCGTCCCTGCCCCGCGATTTTATAAATTAATGGAATATATTTTTATTGGTTTGATAATATTTACCTACACTTTCCAAAAAATTGTGAAATTGAATGTGTGTTCAATAGTGCATCAATTTCAAGTGCCTATTTTATTTGCTCAGAAATATAAAAGCAAAAATGTATAATATTTTCCATTTCGCTTGTAGAATCCCCCTCTGAAAGTAATGCTTATATTATATTATCAGAGGTCCTGCCTGCCTATACACTATAGGTGTTTATGAGTATTTAACATAACGCTTAGAGCGCCAGTAACTACCTACTTATGAAGCAGCCTAGCCTAGGTTATGAAAACAACTGCGGGTTTGATGCTGGGGCTTAACGATTCGGAATACTATTCACTATTGACCCTTTTTTTTCACTATTGAAAAAATTTCACTTGACTAGCAGTCAAGTGAAATTATTTGAGTCTTGACGCGAAAGAAAGAAAAAAACGAGTACCTACCTATTGATCGAAAAAAAATATGAAAAAGGTTCAGTTTCCAAGGTTTTTTCAAAATTCCTTATTGAGATCCTTATAAGTTCTGAGTTCCTTATTGACTTTTATCATTCTGTTGAGTACTTTTCGTAGAAAACCCAAGTTATTTCACACAATACATTAATTTAGAGCCGTACATCTTTTCACATTCTTATGTAAAACTTCTACAATGTCTGCGAAAATTCCCACGAAGATATCTTGTTAAGGTAAAAGCGAATAAAATTTGTCACGAAAGAAGGTTATTTCGCAAGAAAATTAGTATTCAACATTCGTACTCATTTGAATATAAAAATAAGACAAGTATTCAGATCAGACGTAATTGTACTTACTAAATAATCTGTCAGAAGTGTTCATAACTTGATCTTATTTCTAGACTGAATGGAAAAAATCTTTTGACTGTGTTACCAGCTTTTTAGGGTTCCGTACCCAAAGTGTAAAACGGAACCATACTCCGCTGTCCGTCTGTCACCAGGTTGTATCTCATAAACCGTGATAGTTAGACAATTGAAATTTTCACAGATGATGTATTTCTGTTGTCGCTATAACAACAAATACTAAAAAACAGAATAAAATAAATATTTAAGGGGGCTCCCATACAACAAACGTGATTTTTTTCCTCAATATTGATAACGGCAATAGGTACGCGCTTGAAATATTCACAGAATATTTACTCGTAGTTGTATATTCACTTTAAAAATAAATAATTAAATTAAAATGAAACAGATATTTAAGGGGGGGCTCCCATACAACAGACATGATTTTTTTGCCGTTTTTATAGATAATGGTACGGAACCTTTCGTGCGCGAGTCCGACTCGTACTAGGCCGGTTTTTATTTATCAATAATAATTTTCCCGTTGTAGAAGTGTCTTGTCCAAAAGCCGGTTTTTATTATTTTAATAAATAGAATTTGTTAAAGTACTCTTCAAAAAATAGGTAAATTGACAAAAAGTTCTGCAGAGTTATTCTGTAAAAAACATTCCCCCAAGCGACCGTGGAATCCACAGTGAATTTTCAATTTGATATTTTGTAATACATTCTCCATCATTAGTGCAACCCGCGTGAGGGTTTTGGCGAGTGGAAACAACAACGGGAGTGTAGCTAACCTCGTGATTGAAGTGGACGCGGATCCAGTAGGTGAAATTCTCGAAATTCCCGAGATTTTGCAGTTTGTGGAATAGCACTACTGACGTTATTGTTCTTACTAAATGATCTGAAGTATTCATAACTTGACTTATAAATTGTCGAGTTTATAAAAATAATCTTTTGACTAAGTTACCTGCTTTTTTCTATTAAATTTTCTTTCTACCTGCACTTGTAGAAGCTAAAGCAAAACATCTGTATGCGTTTAAACTTAGACATCCGCGCTGCCATTCGCGTGGACGGAAATGTTGCCGTCCATAAGTTTGCGGCAGCGTCGCTGGCAATGTGTGTTCACAACACGGCCAACGCGAGCGGCAACGCGAGTGGACATGGAAGTGGCCGGTTTACATTATCGCATTGCCCAAGTCCCTGCTCATGTCTCTGCACATTTCCACGGACATGAGCTGAGTGTAAACGGGGTATTAGCCTCAAATCGATGGCGTGACATGCGTGACTTGCGAGGCAATGCTTGGTTATAAGTGATGGTTACCACTTAACGTCAGGTGAGTCATCTGCTTGTTCCATCAGCAAGTCGTATTAAAAAAAATACTAAGTTCTGGGTGTAAAACGAATTCGGCTAAAAAATGGTTCTGTCTTTCGGAATTTCCAATGTAATATTTGGTAATAATGGTCTTTATTTTTATTCGTTTGTGTAAAAAAGGTGCTAGAAGCTGCGAGACTTATGATTTGTTGTGTCCTAAATAAATAAATTTGATAAAAAAATAATAACTGAATACATATTTATAAATAAGTAGACAAAAAAGTCAACAAAGTCAAATAAGGAGAAACTTAATTATTTTTAAAACTTTATTGTTTCTTTATAATAATATTTATTACACATGTAATTCATTTAGCGCGGTTACCCACACCATTAGGTATCATAATAATACATTCAATACAACAAGATATATTACTATTGTTACTTGTACACAATAATAAACCTTTGACATAATAATAACTGGTTATAATATTATGAGATCTGTCGATTTAACCTACGTTACTGAAAATAAATATTTTAGAGGTCTATCTTACAAAAAGTAGCGGAGCTAAGTTTAGCTATGTACAGAACACAAGAATTTTATAGATTTTACTGACAGCATCTGTCATAAAAGCACTTAATTTTTTATTTTTTTAAATTATTATTCTTTTAATATTAGATGGTGAAACCTTGTACCAGTTTTTGATAATATCATTTTCTTAGTAAGATCGTCGCAAAAGAAACCATCATCGTGGGATGAAATAACTAATTAAATTCAAATTGTTTGATTTATGGCTGAATTGTGGCAGCAAAGTAGGTACCACATAAATACCTACTATAAATAAAAAATAAAAAAAAGCTTAGTTATGCATTAGGTAAGCTTATTTCTAAAACACAGTCTAAGTATCAAAGCGTTTAAGAACGTCCATGAATATTGAAAAAGATCAATGAAAGCGTTATTAATAGCTCACAATTCTGAAAACAAGTTTAAGATTTTATTGTTTAAATGTTTTTATTTTCTAGATGCGCTCACTAGCGAATTGATCTTTTATAAGAAACTGGTATTCAGAATCAACTAACATAATAATATCAATACTCTAATCATCAGTATTTATAATATAAAAAAAGTTAAAGGACGGGGATGCATCTACATAGATAAAATAGGTACATACAAATAATAGGTAGTATTTTACAAAAGTTTGGCAAGGTATTATAGTCAGCCAATAAATTGTAACAAGAAATTAGAATCACAAACATTTAATATGGTCCCAAAAGTTATTACCCGAGTGCCCCGTATCAAGGGGAAGGTCGTGGGTTCAAATCCCACTCGGGTAATAACTTTTGGGACTATATTAAATCTTTGTGATTTTCTTTAAGTGTAGGTAAACACTATAAAAACAAATAAAAAAAAAATAAAAAAAAATAGAATAACATTCAGTTACTCAGTGACTAAAACCAAAGGGAAGTTTTTGTATCATTTATGATAAATGTGTATTTTTCTTGACTTTAGTGTATAATTAACTTATAATTTTTCTAAGTAACTAAATTATCTATTCAGAATTACCGTTACCTTCCTTTTTAGTTTTAGCCAATGATAACTATTTAGAAAAAAGGCTTACAGGAAGAACAGTTTAGGTAGTCATTACAACGATATTTATATTTAAATTAAAATTGTTTTCTGACTAATACGTAGAACTATTTTTGATTTTTACTAAAATATATTCATTAAACTTACCTGCAGTACGTATCTTATTTTATCTTAGTCTATGCATTAGAATAATTTATTAATATTGCACAGATATTTTTATTGATTGGTTTAAAAGTGTATTTTTATTAAATGTTTTCCTAACAAATATATATTTACAAATTTTCTGATTAACTTTTGCTTCTCATTAAAATTGTTTTGTCACTTTTTGAATACGAAAATATTATATAGCCATTTGTCGTTCGGTAATCAATTTTCGTATCGAATTCATCGAATTTGTTGTGGTTAAAAATCATCTGTGCAATTTTGTATAATCTACTTTAATTATATACAATTCTTAAAACCCTTCATTTTACAATTTATACATTCTATCAGATATTTATAAAGCTAGAAAAGAGTGGTTCGTATAACATTAATAGTTTTTATATACATTCCTTGTAACTTCTAAACATTTGTGTTTTATCGTAGTATTGTCAGCTGTTTAAACATTACTGTTTCTTTATCTCTGGTATTCTCATTCATTAATCATTTCTTCGACTAATATTAACGATTGATATCGAATTGATTTAGTAAAAGTGTATCGATTCATATCTAAGAATACCAGTTTCTTTCTTTCAATACTAATTTCGTTTTTATTACGTCTCTATTATTAACTATTCAATGAATGATTAAATTATGTTCTAAAACGGAGTTTGCAAAACAATCACAATTTATATCATACAGAATTTTCTCTCTTAAATGACCCTACATTATATTTTAGTTTCGATGGTTGGGTAGACTTAATGCGTCAGGTAATTGATAACAACTACTTTTTCTTTAAATTGGGAACAATGTTTGCGATATTATCTTTGGGTATATGTCACCAAAAGAATCTTTTGGTTATATTCCTATAAAGAATATTATGTTATAGAAAGGAAAAATAAAAACAGAGACAAAATCTTAAACACAGTTTTACAAATTATATTACATTATTTACATCGCTATATGAAAAGCACTAGCTACTGGGAATTACTTTTATATTGTACAAAACACAACCCACACTATTCAATAGCGAGTACACACGTTCACATACCAAACAGGCTGCCGCCGAATAAGATGCATTTACACAAAAATCAGATCCAAGCACTGGGGAACCCATGTACCTTAATCTTTAAGAAACAAATACAACTCTTCGCTCTCACTAGGACGAAACAAACTGGCCTTCCGAGTAGATACCAGTTTTTCAGTTGTCTAAGGTAATTATTAAAAGTTGGGTTCAATTCACACTGGGAAGGCTACGGCAACCGGCTAACCAGTGAGCAGAGTCACTGCAAAATTGCGCTAGGAGCAATTTGTGCCCACACAGTTTTAAATGCCACTTTGTTGCTTCCCGCTCCAGTGTCAGAGTGAATTCAGCTTTACATTATGTATGCCCGCTACATTCTCACAGAACGCGGCTAAGCAACATTTTCGGCGACACCTTGCTTATCGTTAACGCGCCTTCGTTCACCTGTTTACGGAGACGTTTGGAATCTTTGTAAACAGTTAGAGATGATATCGTATTTACAGTTTGAGGCACATGGGTAGGTGTCAAGAGAGTGTGAGGAAGAGACACGCAGCCAGCACCAGACAGTGGGTTGCCGAAGTTGGTGCAAACGCCTGCCCCCCTCGCTGCATCGCCGCCGGGTACTCACCTGATAAAGGGAAAATGGAATTTGCTTCTTTGGCAAAAATTAAAACTGCTCTTGACAAAAACATTTACAATAGGATTATAAATGAAAATGTTAAGAAGAGACGGAAAGTAGAAAATGAAAGCTTTAGGATCAAAATGGTGATTTTAGCGCGATATGATTACAACACAATTAATTGTGAATTAAAAAACCTAACCTAACCAATAAAGTGCAGATTTTTTGTTTTCTGTTTCGTATAATTTGACCTGTTAATTCCGGTAGGAGTAATTTTGTTGTTTTTCTTACTTAAGTTCATTGAACCTTACGCTTGTATCATCTAAATAAAACAGATGTATGAGTAAAATAAAATCTACCTATCATTACTTGTATATTGTTGCGTTGTTGTACATGTAAGTAATTTAATTTTATTTATGTATGTTTAGCTAGTTTATGCAGGTATGTTGTTTTATAATTTTTATTTTTTCATAATGCTGTTTTATGGGGCACCCAAACCAACCATCTTATTATATAGGCTCCTCTCCATCCGAAGGTTGTATGGAAGAGATCGGTTTTTAGCGATAAGACCACCCATTGTACATATCTATACTTGTTATTATTCGTTTCCTATTTTGTGCGTTTGTAAGTATCTTCATTCTTCATGGGAATGCCATAATCATTTGGTTATATTTTTCCCCATGACTCGACTTACTTGGGTTATTTTTATTAGGACCTTTTAAAGTACTGTTCCATTAATTTGAAACGTTGTATTAACATTCATAACATCATGAATGACCGAAGAGATGGTACAAAGGGCACCCCAAAATTTTCATATCTGTGTCGCGATGAAAAAACGTCGCAATTAAATAGCACTTACTACATAATTTAAACATTAACACACCCATTTAAAGAAGACTTTCATTTATCTAATTTATAGCCATCGTTGTTTTAACGATAACCGTCTTTTTCCAGATTGTTTTTGTCCTTTTTAAAGGAAAAATATTTTATGCCTTATTTTGAAGAATTTTATGGACAGATAATTTTTTTGCAGGATTACTTTTTTTGATAGTCGCAAAGTAGTCTAATCCTGCGAATATTTTTCTCGCATCTGGGTGTATGAATCATGGAATCCGTAACATATTAGTAACTCGTTAAAAAAATTATAGAACTAGTATATATTATTAGTTTTTTTGACACGGAATAGTTTAGTAAAACTGCATAAATCAGGGATGAAATCTATAAAATAGGTAATTTTATGGTCTTATTCATATGGGTCACTGAGCGCTCCATTAGCTTATCTGACCGATAAGTCTGTTGCTGTCTCCCTTCGTTGGCATGAAAGTGACAGTGACAGGTATACTATAATATAGAGCCTTTATAATATGGCAGGGAATGTAAATAAGGGCCTTAGTATGTAAAGGCTACTCACCATTGAGTACGTGCACAACAACGCTCTTCACTTGCGCATTGCTGGGGTTGCACTGGTAGTTCCCTGAATCTGAGGGCCTGGCTTGTTGGATGAGGAGGAAGGACGTCGTTGTCTCTCCCTTTTCTGTCACCACCGATACTCCTCCTCTTGGGGAGTCGTAGCTTATGATCTGAGAACAAAGAAATAATTTTAGTATTTTTTTTATGCTACTTACTTATTGAACAAGCATATGGCCCACCTGATGTTAAGTGGTGACCATAACCTTCAACACACGCCTCGTAAGTCACGCATGATAGAAACTTGCCCTACGATGCACTGAACTGCGTCTGATGGACGCAGAGCAGTGCCTCATGTGCCTGTAATTTCAACGGTAACCATACTCTTCAAACCGAAGCACATCTACGCTGCTTGGCGGCAGAAAAGGCATGAATACTGGATATCTTATAGAATATTACAGGATATCATTCTCATTCTCATTCACTCGAGATTCAGATTTTAGGTACCATTATTCCCAGGCACGGTAGATATCCCCTGAGATATCTTAGTACCAAGTACCTAAGAAAGATTTTTTTAGGAAGTCTAAGGGGTAGTCAGGGGTACGTCCAAATATTACATTTGGAACATATTGAGGTTTAGACCCACACGCAAAAAAACCTTCAGTTTACAGGAATGGTCTTAATAACCCTTGTATTATATTTGTTTTTATACGAGTATGCTGTATTTTATTGTGAGTATTGTTTAATTGCAAGACGATTACCCTCAAAGCCTTATTTACTAATAAATACTTCGTTTATAAGACTGAGCGTGCAGTGTGTAATTTAAGATTATTAACTTTATATAATAAGGCACATAAAAAAATCTGATATAAACTTTTACATCAAGGTAAGGCGCCGCCTCCATGAGCGTTAGAATCGTGGCGATATTATCGTCGTGGCACGTATTTCTATGCACTCTCTTGGAACGTGTCTCTACACGGCGATGTTATCACGGCGTGACAGTGTATAAGAGAGCCTAAGAGATGGTAGATAATATAGTAATATCTACTTTTCATTACAATGCTGGTAAATTATGGTTTGAAATTTCATTGAAATTTTAAGTAAGTACATAGGCAATTCAAAATGGTTCTCTTTAGAGAGACATAGTGAGTATATCACACGTATATTATAATTTACACCTATATTGATATAAAAGAATATTGCAGACATCAAAAAGTCAAATTTCAAGCATCACACATTAAATCACACTGCTATTTTTCGATATGGTCTACATATTCTACGTTTTTGTTTTCAAATAAGCATACTTTGGGACTGTGAGTAAAATGTCAACCAATATTTATTATTAATCATCTCTGTAAAACATTTTTTATCATTTGCTGATGGAACAAGCCGATGGCCCACCGGATGTTAAGTGGTAACTATTAAAAAAAAAACATTGCCTCGTAACTCACGCACGATATGAACGTGCCCTATTACTACTCTACGTCCATAAAAATCAAAATAAAAACGGTATTTTTTCATTACAATCACAAGGATCACTTTGAAATGTCTTATATGAACGTGCCCTAGGATGCTGCCCTGGACTTGTGCCTGTAATTTCACCGACAACCACACCCTCACACATAAGCTTGAACTAAAATTTCTATGGGTGGGTGCTTTGCCGTTCATAATAAATTTTGTGATCATCTAGAATTCATGCTCACTTAAGTGTTTCTACTCTAAGTTTCACTCTGCACCCGTATGTTGAAATAAACTATGGCAATAAAATGCAAGCGGTCCGTAAACATAGGATTATACTTAGAGCTTTAGGGTGAAATTGAATGAAACAATTTAAGATGATCATAGAGAATGCTATCTGCAAATGTCATATGAGAAAGCAGAGTTTAAGGGCCGGTTTCTGAAAGCTTGATCAAATCTAATCAGATGTGAAATCACTTGCTATATCAGCTATTACATGAATTTTGAATGTAAGTGACTTGACATCCAATTAGGTTTGATCGAGCTTTCAGAAACCGGTCATTTCTTATTACTTATTTATATAAATGAATATTCAACAAAACAGCAATGCTTTGTTATAGGTGATGGTTACTACTTAACATCAGGTGGGCCATCTACTTGTTCCATCAGCAAGTGAAAAAAAATGTTTAAAAAACAAGCAGATAGCCCGCCTGATGTAAAGTGGTATACATCAGGCGGGCTATCTGCTTGTTCCATCAACTAGTTTTATAAAAAAGACAAGGTTCCTCATAAATACCTCATTCATCATTATCACATTATAAAAAAGAAGATAGTAGGTATACTAAGATCAAGATTGCCCATTGCTGGGGAATAAGGTAATAGAGTACTCACAGCGTCATTGTGGTTCCAGAAGATGTATGCTGGCGGTTCCGGCGAGTAAAGGACTACGCAGGTCAAGTTGATAGTACTGCCCCGATCTATGTATAGGTCTGGACCGCCGATTATTTCAGTAGTCGGCTCTGTAATAAAATGTTTGAATTATTATTTGCTTAAAGAAAGCAATGGATTTGAATAGTCGTGAAATTATTCTCAAAATCAGCTATTGCATTCTGCGCTTTGAGACAAAGACGAGACGTTTCAACATATTGAAAGATATAAAATTAGTGCGATTTTTCGAAAATGGGTTTTGTGATTTTATATCTTTCAACATGTCGAAGCGCGTCTAGCGAGAGGTACATTGGCTCTTGTATTAGCCTCAAGCTGTGGGTTCGATCTCCACCTAGAACAAACATTTGCTTAATGAACATAGATGTTTGTTCAGTCTGGATGTTATTATGTAAATATGTTTTTACAAATAAATATATAAAAGTATTGTAGGTATTTGAATTTATAGTATAAATATACCTAGTATATAGTACAAATTTGACTTAGTTTGGGGCTAGACTAATATTTTAACATCTGACTCAAGCATTTTCCCCCATAAGCCTCAAAATCTATGTCTTACTCGCTTGAAACAAAAGCATGAGCAAGATAGACTTTACAAAGTTACCTAACTTTGAATTCTTACATTGTATAATCTACGTAAAATATGTAAAGAAACTCCTTAAAAGGTTCTTATCAAAAATATTAGGAACAAAATACCCGTATATTCAAGTAATATAAAATTTAATCATGCCATGGCGGATTTTATAACGAAATAATCTTGGCCTTTTATTAAAATTCTGAAGACAACATCTTTATTTTTGAAGAAATATTGAGACGCTGAAAGCTGTAAAATGTTTAACGATTCAGTTTTTATATTTATTAATTTTGTCCAAGTGAAATTCGTAAATTCATTAATTAATCAATTATACGATGCGTTCAATGTCGCTTACCGATTTGAAATTTTGATACAATTTCAATTCGGTAAGCGACAGTGAACGCATGACTAATAATTATGTTTTAACTTTTATGTTTTAACTAAGCCACAATCTCAAAACTACAATATCATATCAAAATAAAGGCCTGTTTCATAATACCTGTAATTTTATAAAGTTAACTTATCACTGTCATTTTAATGTCAAAAAAATGAGATGATAAAAATCTTATCAACCATTTTATCTAGTGGAGCCCTCAGTGATAATTATTATACATCGATGTTTTGAGTTTCCTGACTGCAACGAATTGGTTGGTTTTCACAGCGGTCACTGAGTTTAAAAAAAAATAAGCTTATACAATAATTGTACAAGCTTCCTTTTTTTTACCAACTACTATAAAGTAGGTACTTTATGTTATAAAGAATGAATGAAAATTACGCCCTCTGACACACTGGACCGACGACTGATGGACAGAACTCTGAATCGTTCTTCCTGGAAATGTATAAGAGAGGCCTATATCAAGCAAAGAATTTCTTTCAGGGTGATATTGATAATGATTACAATAAAATACTTGTTTGCAAATAATTCATCGAAAGACTATCGAACTTAACTGTAGTTTTTTGTTCTGCATGTACTCAAAGTTGTATTTTGTCATATTTGCAAAAATAATATAACTGCGTAAAAAGAGCTTCACAAGTTTGATCTCCAGGCACGGTAGATATCCTCTAAGATCTCCATACGTGACAGGTTGCAAGCCCATCGCCGTTGGAATACTAACTGGTTTAATAAACACTAAATATCACCTTTCAGCTTCAGCCTAAGCACAATTTTATCTCTAATTGCTCGCGTCAAACAAACGAAATTTCCCGGAATCGACCTCGTACTAACTTTAATTTAGCGTCAAGCATCTCTGTTTGTGTTAGACGTGTGTCTAAGGCCTGCGTCACGAAGTTCGTTAACTTAACCAAATGTTTATGTTAACCATGTTTGGGCAAGTCAGTTAATTTAGTACGGCATATTAAAGGCACGGACGCCAACAATGAGCCTGTAAGAAAAACAAAAACTGTAACGACCCTTACGCTAAACGGATTCGTGTAAGCTTAGAGGAGTAAACAAGGCCATTATGAAACCGGCGCGGCCCTCTGATTATAATATCTCGCGACAGGTTGGCAACCAGCGTGCAATCACTGCGGTTATAAGCAAGCTTTATTGACTAAAAAAAATATCAAGAAAAAATATTTATAAGCCTAACATACAGGTATGAGTAGGTACGGTGCAAACTACAAATAAATGGTGGTATATTCATTGATAGGTTAATAGGTCCCTGACTCATTTAACGTGGGTAAAATCGCATCTTGGTATTTCTACCAGCATAAAAAGCCTTCACAGCTCAGTTTGTAGTAGCTGCCTTCTGCGCGGCAGGCCGTGACTTCGATCCTCACCGAGAACAAATATTTGTGTGATGAACATATGTTTGTTCTTAATAAATATCAAAGAATGAATGAAAAACACTTTATTTAATCAAGAATTAATCAAGAAAAGTACACTGGATGGCCTTATAGCTCAATAGCGATAAGCTGATATGGCATAGAAAAATGATACCTATCATTTTTGTCAAAACCATATCAGTTTTTACACGTATTATGGGTGTCAATGTAGCTTTTGTTACACAAAAACATAAATAAGCTAAATTGACACCCGTAGTACCTATGTGTCTAATACGTAGCCTTGTAATATAAGTAGATTACTAGACATTTAGATATGTATTTACCAAGCAAAAGCATACCAAGAGTTAGGTATATAATGTTGTAGTAGGCATATAAAATTATACCTGCTTATAAAATCGATGTTTCTTTATCATAAAGTGTCCACATGATACCAATTTTACATATCTAATAACTATATTTGTAAACAGCAAATCATAAGAGAGCTAGAAATGAATCGAGTATAATTACCTATTTACGCTTGTCGTTGACCTGTCGAGAGATAGGTAGTCAATGAAGCGGGCTTGTGAATAACAAATATGCTCTGCTAGTACATTCCTACTGATATAAAGTGGTAGCTCCGAGCCTTCTCATTCAAGTTCGTAGCGGTATTGAGTTAGGATTCACCACTTAACTTGTTAGGTAACAGTGAAGGAGAAAATCGAATGTGAACATTGAACAGCTGGTTTTGGAAATTCTATCGTAGGTTTAAATGAACGTAGATATACGACTTCTATGTACCTAAACAAAACAATATTTTTATCGCATTGTAAAAAAAACTTTTAACCTATTGTTTTTATGCCACTATTGTTATTAGCAATATAACGAATTATATTAAGAGTAAGACTAATACAAAGAATAGAACATACAGAAAAAAACAAAGGCGGGTGAATAGAATCACAAACTGGAGAGGACCAACAGGAACATGAAGAGTAGGAAGACCGCGGTCAATGGAAAAACCTGGAGGAGGCCTTTACCCGAAAGGTGTCATAATTAGTAGTACTTATGAATAAAATATTTAAAGTTCAAATTTAAAACACACATGTAAACTAAATAAGGAATAAAGAGTTTTTTATTTTTATTATCAGTATAATATTGTTTTATAAGAATTATGAGAGTATTTAAACCAAAAGAGACCAAGATTTAGTACATTAGAAAACATAAAAATAAATTAAACAAAACAAAGTAGAGGCAGAAATATTTTCACGGGTAATGTTACTTAAAGTTGGTGGCTCAACCATCCTAATTTGAAACGAGATTTAGTCTACTATACAATAAACAAAAGACCTAAATAGCTTCTTAATGGAACCCATAAAAGGTCCATTTGTTGTTTTTCTGTCTATCGGTAAACCAAATTTAAAAAAATGTGATAGGTATTATGATAAGTAATCTATAATCGTTTTTCTTAATTTAACAGTTTATTTTATATTTAATTATATTCTATACTTTGGCATTTATAAAAATAAGTAGAATATGATAAAACTATGTTACTCTAAGAGTTGGCACAATCGTTAAGCCTCTTATTTGATTAAATTAATATTTAAAAAGAAATAAAAATATCTAATAACCGTATGGCAATTACAGAAATAAAAATGGTATGGTAATTATATTACCCTATATTAGAATTATTCGTATTATATTACTGTATTTAATCTAAAATGAAAGTCAACTTGTCAACCTAAAAGTGTAAAAATATTTTTTTCTTGAAACCTAGCAATATGCTTTTTATTGGCCCAAGTTGTCGATCCTTTTTACTTTGGGAACTTGCATATAAAATGTACGAGTATTTCAACGGTGTTTGATTTGATTTCCGCCTGATATCCTGTGGGAGAAGGGAAGTCTCGCAGAAATAACTCGATATATTTACGCAACGAAAAGGTTTACATTCAGTGGCCATGTTGTTCATAGAGTATTAGGAAAAAGTAAATATTCAAACGAAAAGGTTCTGACTACAATATGGCTAATAAACTATAGGATATATATTTTTTTGGAGACCATAATATTTAAAAATATTTATGAAATTAATTTACGACTGAAAATCCCATAAAACTCCCCTACTCACGTCTTTTTGAGGATGTCAAAAATTATAGTCAGAAGCATATAACAGTGATATGATCAACATTTTACGTACCTATTTAATTGGGTTAAAAAGGACCCGACAACTATTTGTGATTTCGTTGATAAATTTTAGTTACACGTCAAAAGTCAAGTGAAATCATCGAAAATGGAACGTGAACCATGGAATATTCGGTTCACATAATATATTTTTGATGCAGAAGTAAGTTTAAAGTTGAATTCAAATGAAAATATTTATTGTTATCAATATAAAAGTACAGTGAAATGAGGCTCTGTCTTCTAGAAAACGCGTAAGCTGTGGCTCAGAATAGATTACTCTTCCAAATCACAATTCTTTTCCCGAGTTTATAATAATTTGTATACTTACTCACAACTTACAAGTTGTTTTAAATAATAGTTTTATGTATAGAAATAGTTATTAAGTTACCTTGTTGGAATAAATGGCTTATTTATTTATTTATTACTTTTTTTTTAAATTTATTAATTTATTTATTAATTGAACGCAGCATTCTCGGTTTCAAGCGCATCGACCGAGTGCGGAACACCATGCTGCGTTCCTTGACAGGCATAAGTGATGTTAGAAATAAGGCTGCCAGGCTCAAATGGGGTTGGGCGGGACACATCAGCCGGATGCCTTCCGATAGGTGGGCGAAGATCTGCACACTATGGGTTCCTGACGGACGGCGGCCTCGTGGTCGACCGAGAAAGCGCTGGCGGGACGACTTGGATGCTTTCGAGGGTGGATGGTGGGAGGAGGCTCGGGATCGGGGGAATTGGAAGTCCTTGGGGGAGGCCTTTGCCCAGCAGTGGGACGAAACAGGCTAATAAAAAAAAAAAAATTAAAATATTATTAAATATTATTATTAAATTATTAAATTAAATAAAAAAAAAATTAAGACTTACCAACAACACTCAAATGTATAAAATGGCTCATGTGGGGCGTAGTTGAAATCTGACATTCGTAGATCCCGGAGTCTCTGTGCTGCGGGTACTTTATCTGAAACAAAAATGTTTTCTTTAAAAAAATTTCTGACTACCCTCCTTACACATCCCCAGAGAATGCTGAGTTGGTACTTGGTCCTAAAAGATCTGTGAGGATATCGACCGTGCCTGGGGATCAAATTTGTGTCTGTTTTTCGTCGTTTTTGTCGTTTTTTGTGTCGAAAATAAATATAAATATAATAAATAAATAAATATTAGTAGACTTTCCACACAGCACTATCTAGCTAAGCCTAAGCCAGAGTTTTTAATTGAAGAACCAGAATAGCTGATATAATACATAAATACTTTTTTTTTTGTAAATACATACTTATAATATTATATGTATAACACTCAGACAGAGAACAAACATCTATGTTCATCACACAAATTAATGTTTGTTCTCGGTGGGGATCGAACCCGTTAATATTTTAAATATTTTTATTCTATTTCTATTCTATTCTTAAGTGGTGAGAAGCTGTTTCTGTTTTTGAAACTTCAACGGCAACAATTAAATACTTCACTAGAACGCATAGTACCTTTAACCCCCAACCAGCGGGATAGAAAATTATAACGCATTGTCTAACTCAATTTTCTGGTCTGGTGCACGCTCTTAAACTAATCTCGGTTTTAGTACTTACGTTTCAGTGATTCTTTTATACCATTGCAAGATGAAACGTTTCTAAAAAGTCTTTATTCGAGACTGAAAACAAATTTTATGAGGATAAATAAAGCTTCAAACCCAAACAAAATGCTGACGCTAAGATATACAAGGTGTTCCATAAGTTGTGTATATAAACTTCAGGGGGCTAAAGTAACCATCAATATGAACAACTTTTTCTAAGGAACCAACACTGTGAACGCGAAAAAAAAAACAGCTGTTTCATACAAAAGTTCAATACCTACCAGGCTAAAATGTATGAAACAGCTGTTTTTTTTTCGCGTTCACAGTGTTGGTTCCTTAGAAAAAGTTGTTCATATTGATGGGTACTTTAGCCCCCTGAAGTTTATATACACAACTTATGGAACACCTTGTATATCAAACGTGCGTCAGAGCTGTCCATGTTTCAAAAATATGTTTAATCTTTTAGGTGTATGTCGATCAGTTACTGTTTTTTGTAAACTACTTGCTGATGGAACAAGCAGATGACCTATCAACTACATTGCCTAGCATTGCCTCGCAAGCCACGCACGAATGACCGAACGTGCCCCACGATGCACTGCCCTGCGTCCATCAACTTGAGGCATACAGATGTTAAGCCTCATGTGCCTGTAACTACACCGGCAACCGGGCAAGTCTTCAAACCGAAGCATAGCATCGCTGCTTGGCGGCAGAAAAAAGCGTGGTGGTAGTAGGTACTTCCCCGGACGAGCCCTTCACAAAGAGCTCTACTACCTACAAAGCATTCTAGGTTACTTCAGTAGCAAGCACCGATGGTCTAGTGGAAATGCCCCGTCTTTCAATTGTACAGTCGTGGATTCGAATCCAGTCGTGCACAAATGACTTTTTCTCTTTGCAAAATGTATGTGCCAGTGCAGAGATCTGAAAGGATATTTATCATGCCTGGAATTATTTTTTTTATTAAGTAAGGATACGAATCAGGTTATGCTCATACAAAAGAACGATAGGAACCCCATGTTATAGATAGGAGCCGTAAATTTGTTGCCTGTTCTTCTAGGCTTTGGTCGTGTGGAAATGGCACCTAGAATCACCCAGCTATAAGACGTTTCAAAGTGATCCTTGTGATTTTATTAAATAAATACCGTATATAAATACCTCTTGACTTTGACTTTGACTTATGACGCCGTCTTTTTTTTTTTTTTTTTTTTTATTGTTAATAGCTAAACGTTTGACTGCCATCTCACCTGATGGTAAGTGAAGATGCAGTCTAAGGTGGAGCACGCTTAGCTATAATCCACTTGTTCACTCTTGTCTTAAATATTCCAAGGTAATATCGTTCCGGAAATACCGACTAGTGCAAGATTAGCTGACAATTATGACTACAGTCTTTCCTCCAAGCTACAGTCACACTGAGTGACAGAAAAAACAGTTACGATGGCTATAATTGAGTAAATCAATCATTCAGGTTCGATGGCCCCAAACTTAACGAGTTATAAATAAACAATTTCGGGAAAATATTATGCTAATGATTGATAATTTATTTATCAATTGAATGACGGAAAACTTTCTAGGAAATCCGATGAAAAGCTGTTTTCGACCAAACAATCGTAGAAATTATAAACGACTTTTGCGTTTTGTATGTTTCTTTCACATTTATTAGGAATTTTGTCTGCCAAATTAATGATGTATTTTTATTTACTGCTTTTTTTAGATGTAGAAGTCTTAAGCTGTTTCTGAAGAACTCATTTCGGATTTTCAGGCGAAGACAGTAAGGGCCGCTTGCATGACGCTGCCGCTTGCCGCTTGTATTAAGCTAAACACATTTACCAAACTAAACAGAATTAGCGCAAACGTCATTGTTAATCATGTTTAGCGGCAATTTTCACACTCGAGTGGAGACCGCGTTTGGGTAAGCGTAGTGTAGGACGCCCTCCGGCAAGGTGGAAGGTACTCGTACTGGATGAGAAGAGCGAGCTCAGTGGCGCGTCTTGGGAGAGACCTACGTCCAGCAGTCGACTAACATAGATTGATGATGATGGTTTTTCCACACACCACTATCTAGCCCCAAACTAAGTCAAAGCTTCAAACTAGTATGGGATCAACCAAAGCTTGTAATAACAATCAGGAGGCGTACTCATTAGGCCATCGGTGTTCCTTACCCAGCCACCTTATGAAAGTGGTTGCATCATGTAAGCTTAAGCAGGGCAAAGTGCGAAGTTTTATTCAATGTGTCGTTGCTGTGTTATTGTCGGCTTTATTGTAGCCACAGGCTAAGGCTTTTTTTTTTGGCTTTAAAAGGCTGTCATCCGTCAAACAACTCCTCGCTCGCACATTTTATCATCTTGAAGATAAAAAATAACAAAAAGTGTTGTACTAGTTGTGTCAAACTAAATCAAAGTTAGGAAAACTTATTTGGATCAAAACGTTATTATTGCTAAACTTTTGTATATGTTTATATCCTAATCGTCGTCGTTTGCGATTTTTAAGGCATTCAGTGATTTTATATCGTAATTTTTTTTTATGTGCGAGAAGATGTTTAAAAATTTTCTGCGCCTTAATCATAGCACGAACATTGATTTTGCGAGCGAAAATAGATTCAACTCAGCTCGGGCTTAAATATATCCTACGCCACTGTAGGCACTGTTTCGCTTGTGACTAAGCTAAATTTTGTCGTTACTCTCGCTACTAGCAATCGCTCTAGTGAAACTAGTGCTCGAAAGGAGCCTCTTGAGACGCACTTCACCAGTTGTTCACCACACTGTTTCGAAAGAAACTAGTGACACGAGAAGAGAAGACTAGCAAACGAAATATAAAATCTTACTTGTAGCGTCCAATCTTCGGTGTGTAGGTGGTGTATGGCCCGAAACCTCTGATCGCTCGTGTAGGTGTACAGGCCAACTGTTAGTAAATGGATATCTCTGTGCCGGACCCATGAGACTTGCATGTTCAACTGTAAATAAAAAATGTTTAATACACTGCTCTGTAGCTAGAAAGTATTATTGGAAATTTCAATAAATATAAATACTGGTGGACCTTTCACACAGCACTATAGAACCCCAAACTAAGCAAACTTGTAATATCTAGATAGATTAATATTTACATAGTTTATTTTGGTAAATACATAACTACCTACCTATAATAAATAATAACACCCAAACAGATAACAAAACATAAATGTTCATCCCTCAAATGTTTGTTCTCGGTGGGGATCGAACCCATGGCTTACATCACAGAAGGCAGAACTTCTACCAACTGAGCTATGAGGGCTGCTTGTAATAAAATATTTAAAAAGTAGTTTTAGTTAGTAATTCATTAGATAAATAATATATATCTCTTCCGAAAATGGGTGGGCGACCTCAAAGAGGTAGCTGGCGCACTTTGGAGGGGGAAAGCCCGCGATCAAGAACTTTAGCTCAGGGGAGGTCTATGCTGAAAAGCAAAACAATCGGTATACTACCGATGTCATATAGATTATTAGATACATTCTTCAGATTATAGATTAAGTTGTTTAATAAAGTAAAATTTGTCTTTTGAAATTGAATAGAACTCTGAATTGGCAAGTTGCAGTAGGCAGGCCAGAATCAGCAAGTTGAAGTGGAAATGGACAGGTCATATAGCTCGAAGGACTGATAACCGTTGGGGAATAAATGTTCTCAAATGGCGACCACGAACAGGAAAACAAAGCGTGGGACGCCCTCCCACCCGATTGACTGACGACATTGTCAGGATCGTGGGAAGTCGGTGGATGGAGAGGGCTCAGAATCGTTCTTCCTGGAAATGTATAGGGGAGGCCTATGTCCAGCAGTGGACTTGTTTAGGCTGATGATGATGATGAGTAGGCTGGCCATATAGCTCGTAGAATCGACAATTACTGGAAAATAAGGCCCTTATTTCTATTGGTCGCTTAGCGCTCCATCAGTTTAAATATCCATTAAGCCTTTTGCCATCTCTTTTAATTGCATTGAAAGCGATAGTGACAATTATATTTTATAAAGCCATTAGGTATAATATGTCAGGGAAAATTAATAGGAGAGTTAAAGTTCATCAAACATTTTCTAGTCTATTCTATTCATTTTACACAAACCGAAAGACGATCCGCTAAATCTAACGAAATTTTCAAGATTAAGGAACTCGGCAGATTGAAGGCTCAAAATTGTATTTCCCCAAAATTTGTGGAGAACCCCATATCCAGCAGAGATGTCAGTGTCAGGCTGATTATAACGATGTATTAATCACATTGATTGAAACGAATGCCGGAATAACCATATTTTATTATGATCCCAATTGAAAACGGAGAGGGAAGATTAGTAGGATCAGTATTACAACTTGATAAAACATCCACAAATGCTGTAGAGACGGGCCGTCCACTTCAGTACAAGAAAGACATCTTTAAGTGATCACGATCTTGAGTCATGAAGTGCCCAAAAGATATAATATTAATAAATATGTCTAGAGGTTATGAAAAGAATAGAAGCCTTAGATAGTTGATTCATACATTTTGTGACTGACATCACCTTTTGTGATCAACACACTGCCTCAAAAGACCAAGATCTAGATGCCAAGAACAAATATTCTAGTAGTATTCAAATATTTACTGTTTTACTACCACATTCACACAAACCTCATTCCTAACAAGTTGTAAACATTTAAAGCGTCCATTTAACTCCAGCGGTTTAAATAAAAAGGCTCAGTCAAAAGCTTGCATGAAAGAGGGTAGATACTAAGGCGCATCCGCAGACATAAATCAGGCTGCCACGGCCTATCTTCCAGTACATGAAATGAAAAAAAAAATGCTTATGGTTGTATTTAAGCTTCTTGGAACGTAAATTCTTTGAGGTTGTCAAAAGCAAGTTAACATGACATCCAAACTGTTTAAAATTTTATTTAAGCCCTCTTTTTGTAGTAGTTAGTGACACGTAACAGTTGCAAAAACATGTTATAATTACACTGAAAAACTTCGATGCTGGATGGAGCTCCCTAATCATTTATCAATAAACGATTTTGAGTTTTTTTTTATACAACTAGCCGACGGAACAAGCCGATGGCTCACCTGATGTTAAATGGTAACCCTCACCTATAACAAAGCGTTGCCTCGTAAGTTACGCACGATATGAACGTGCCCTACACTGCCTTGCTTTTATCAACTTGAGGCATACAGATGTTAAGCCTCATGTGCCTGTAATTACACCGGCAACCACACTCTTCAAACCGAAACACAGCAACGCTGCTTGGCAGCAGAAAAAGGCGTGGTGATAGTACTTCCCTGGACGAGCCCTTCACAAAGAGCTCTACTACTCTTAAACTTGCCATGATCGCCACAATCTCATCAAATCTTTGGATCTATGGTGATAGCTTCCTACCTAGCTAATCAGCTCTGATAAAAACAGACGTCTTTCTCTAGACAGAGGACGTCTTTCTCTACAGCTTAACAGTTCTGAAACTGTCTCGGTTAACGGTGTTTGTCCTTCAATTAGGGATCAATGTCGTTTTCCAGTTCAAGCTCAAACCATAGCCACTGGAGTATACCTTTATTTCCCAGTAGTTGTCGCGCCGGTAAACAAGTACTGGCAATCAACTTCCAACCTGAATGCGGCCTCGGCCTTGTTATTTATGTGGGGGATGTGGCAACGCGGCCTAATGAGACCTTTATTTATAAAGTTGAGCGCACAATAGCGACTTGCATTGTACTATTGTTGCGTTTCGTTTTAAGCGAGGAGTTCGTGGTACACCGCTATGTAAATTGGACGTTCGTTGTTGAAATAAGGGTAACTCGTTAGGCGTGCTCCACGTCTGTATGTGTACAGTCACTGCAGAAAATTTAAAGCGTGGTACATCCCTGGCACTCCATGAAAATAAATTAATTATCTTCATTAATTGTAAGCAAAGTATTTAGGTCCATGTATGCATGCATGGAACTAAATATCTGTCTGTTTCACTTTACTTTCCAAAAAGCCGGCTCAAACTGGTTACAGTGACAGCAACTATTAAGTATTTTGTAATTTGCTGAAAGTAGTTATAATTACTACTAAACATTTTATACATAGCTATAGCTCTCTCGCCTGCGTTTGTTGTAAGACATCGACAACAAGGTGTGGGTGCGCTGGGGTATCAAAGGCTTGGGAAGGACGGATAATGGATTATGTTACACTATTCAATATTCTGGGGCCATCATTCAATAGCTGATTACTTTATTAAAGGGTCAGTAATTTTTAAACTTCCGCGATCAGAACACATTTTAACAGTTTCTAAAAAACACAACATTGTCAAAACACTATTATAATTATTGCGATAAATGCCCGTTTTATCAGTTTTTGAAACGTATTTTTATGAGGACTTTAATATGACTACAAAGAGAGACTCAGAATGAAGCCAAACATTCAGTGAATACGTATTAGATAAAACCGTTTGATTATTTTACGTCCCGCAGATGATCAATGATGAATTAATAGCTTGCAAAGTGGGTGTATTATATAGAACCTTTTTAAATTTGAAAAAAAACGCTAAATTCAAACTCCGTTCAAAAACACAATTTCCGAGTAGTGTCAATTAAATGGCAGTAAAAAACAATGAGTAATATTAATCGACTTATAAAGCTGACTATACCTAGACTAAGAATTTGATTATCAACTATGAACCTTAAAGCACGGTTCATAGAGTAAAAAATCCAGCTTTAAATCTGTTTAGTCTGCACAATGAGTGCAGTGGACCTCTAATAACGCTGTGAAGTGTTTTGACTTTGGCAAATGCTTTGTTTCAGCTTTCAGAGATTTCACAGTCCTATTATGTTGTTTTTATCGTGTTAATGCCATTTCCGCTTCATAATTTTAATAATGCCGTTTTGTTTGGACAACAAGTGAAATGGTTTAATAACATTTAAAAACGTTTTCTTTGTTGATTCTATTACTTTTTTTTATCATTTTAAATTGTTGAAAGTGTGTTTTAGTGTAGTGAATTTTATTTCTTTCTATTCTAGCAGCAGCAATAGGCATAGGGTGAAAATGTTTTATTAGAAATTGAATTTAGGCTAGGTATAGAAGTAGTTTAGAACTGGACTCAAGATATTCAGATGCTACACCATCATCGTACAAAATTGAAGTTTTATCTGATTGAGAAATGAACATAAGAGACTTGACAAAAACATTATAAGCAATTAAGATGCCTACATACTAGTACTTACCCAATTGATGCTATAATTATAACTTTAAACAAAAAAACTATTAGCTATTATATAATATTATATTTCTCAATTCATTATTATTTGACATACCTATTTAAATTACAGATGTTTTTAAACTCCATTTCCACTATTAAATAAAACAGTAAAAGAAATCTGCCAGCCAGTTTTAAATTGCAATTTGCCCTCAAAAAGCTCACTCATATGTGATAATCCGTACGAGTTCGTGAATTTTTATCTCATTTACCATGTGATGACAGTATTGAGTACCAAATCCATCATCAGTCAGCAGAGAAGCTCGATAAATTATGAAATAAGGTACTTAAACTAAAAGACTAACTAGGTATAATCGCAACTGTAGATTTTATCAATTTAAAATGATCACACAAAATGATCACTGTTTCGTTCCTTCTTTTTTGAAACAAATTCAAGTTTTTAATAACAACCGAAAACAGTTCCACAATTTGAAATCCTTGCTATGTTGGGCTTTAAATACAAAAGCGTAACCCGACAGTTATTTGGAAACTCAACCAGCGAGGCTAAATGAAAATACCAGATTGTCTTAACCTTTTTTGCTTCAGGTCCATTTCAACTAGATTATAGCATAAAACTTTGGAGAAGTTGCAAAAACAAAAACTCCCCGGAAAGAATGCCACTTCTTACTTACTTAGTGGCTGAATTTGTTGCAGTCTTCGCGACACCTACTTTGTTTGAAATGATCCCAAGTCTTTTACTTCGCTTATTGTTTTTATTTTTGTACTTTTTTACTCGACTCGACTGTTAGTTGTGGCTTTCGCAGACGGTCGACGAGAAATGTTTCAAGAAATCTTATATAAGTCGTATTGAAGCTTTTAAACGTAAAAAGAAAACATTACAAAATTAATGGATAAAATGAAATATCGGGAAAAAAACAAACTCACAAATCATACTCAGCACTCACATATCCCGTTGTGATAGTTTCAAAAATTATATTAATAGGATGTGTCTGAGAATGTAGTAAGAATAAGGTAAGCATGACGCATTCGTCTTCAGATTCGAGGTCGCCAATCGAGTTCCAATATTCCACAGTGGTTGTCAGTGCTACGAGCTTTAAGACCTGCCTATTGCCACTTTAACTTACGATTTCTGCGAGCTATGTTGTTAATACTGTAGGACAACTACAGATTTATTTATTTCTGATTCATACAGGTAGTGAAACTCCCAGCATTTGCTCTCTCATTCTCCCGTTGTTCCGCTTTCATTCGATTGCAAATCTAAAACACGATTTACTCACCGTTTTGTTGCCTAGATTCTTGACCCGGCAGTTTAGATAAGCAGTCTTGCCCAGCAGAGCAGTGACGTTTTTTGAAACAACCAGATCGAAGTAAGGTCCAGTGCGGGGCGTAGGCCTCGGGGCGTCCGGGGCCATCCCTGCCCTTGGGCCCGCTATCGCGTTATCCGCAGCAGGAGCTGAAGTAGCCGAGGAGTTCGCCGGGGTTTTGCCCAGTTCCCTCTGGGCTGATGACACTGTTGAAATGAAAAACTAAATCAGTTTTTTTCATTAGCCAATAAGAAGAATAATGATTTTCTTTACGTTATTATGTATTTTTATTGTTATTGCTACATTATAATGTATCTATTTAAGCTTACTATGTAAGTACCTCACAAAAAAATAGTTCTTAGAAATAACTGTATTTTTATTTTTAGTTTTAGTATCGTATACGCTCGTCGTTTATTAATGAAGTACGCTGAGCTCGTACTTCATTAATAAAAAAATCCTTATAACCTTAATTTTAACAGGTGGAATGGAAAGAAAGCTCATCAATTTATAAAGCTGTAATACAATCAATATCTGTTCCGTATCCTCTACACTTTGATTCAATAAAACATGAAAGCATTTGGAGAGCCGTAGCAGATGCAAAAGTTGAGCATACCTACATACAAATCATAAAACATATTTACTCCAAATGCGGGGGTAAGAGAGACCTCCTCTCACCGACTCTATTTGTAACAGTGCTACACTACATAATAAAAAATGTCTGCTGGGATAACAAAGGTATAAATGTCCGAGAAAAACACCTGACCCACTTAGCTTTCGCAGATGACATAGTACCTACTACTCTCCAATAACCCAATAAATCTCCAAATAAGACGAAAGTCCTAACCAATTGCCCAGAAATCGAGCTTTATGTAGAGAATATAAAATTAGACTATGTAAAAGATTTTTATACCTCGGTAAACAAATATCGTTCAATCCAGAAAATAACATGAGATAAATAGAAAGAAGAGTCAACAAAACTTGGAGTAAATTCCGGAGTATGAAAGGATCATTACCATTAAAACTTAAAAAGTAAGTTATAGATTGTTGCCTCTTACCCACTCTTACATATGGGAGCCAAACTTAACCTATACCAAAGCGGCAAGAAATAAAATTGCTGCTTGCCAAAGAGCTAT
Source organism: Chloroclysta siterata (assembly GCA_932294275.1). NCBI lineage: Eukaryota > Metazoa > Arthropoda > Insecta > Lepidoptera > Geometridae > Chloroclysta > Chloroclysta siterata. The sequence goes on from OW028588.1 coordinate 7,937,640, forward strand.
GGAAAGGAGTGTTATGAAGCCAAGGTTGTTAAATAAAATAAATCATACAAAGATAAGGAGAAAACAAAGATCATAGATGCCTTAAAACGAAATGGCAATGGGCAGGCCATGTGGCCAGAATGATTAACCAAAGATGGACTATAATATTTACCAAATGGAAAGGTCTTGCAGAGAGAAGGTGGACAGGCAGACCAAATGCCAGATGGGCAAACGAGGTGCAAAGAGGAGCAAAAACCGCGAACTGGCTTAGTCTTGCTCTGTGCAGGGATAAATGGAAAAGTCTGGAGGAGGCCTATACCCGAGAGAGGTCCTAACGTAATTTTAATTATTTTTAAGTTTTCAAATTATTGTGTACATAAGAGATTAGTTAGGTACAAAAAGGTATTTTTTATTTTTTTTTATCCTCTACACTGGAGATCAATAGTCCTGTTTTCCATTGTAACGGATGCCGACCCACATGCAATAACGTTGTACTAGCTTCCTCTTAGCTATTCCAATAAGTATTCAAATTTCTCTGTAAAGCATCCATCTTGAAACTAGCTACCCAAAACCACAACAATCTAGCAAGTTTAATCCACAGATCCAAGGAAACCTAGGAAATTCCTACTTTAGACTTCTTGGCTACATCTCTCGTGGTCAGTAATTTTACTAGTTCACTCAGCAATTTTGCAACATAGTTTCAGTGTAGTGATGTAACTGAATCAGGACTGTACCGGTTTCTCTCTCTGAACTGGGATTGTACCATGAAGTTATTGTGATTCAATTCTCTGTATTGCTGTCATTTGACAAATTTAATTACTTTTATGACGTCTTGATACTGTCCAGAGCTGTCCAGAGCATTAAATCGCAATAAGACTTCATGTTACCGTCCGTGGACTGTTGAGTACGAAAACATGAAGAATGTTCATATCGCATAACTTTATTGCCCAGATTTTTGTAGAGTTGCGAGCAACGAGTATAAATAGACTATTTTAACATGAAAGCACGTATTGCTTTCAAACACACAAGTTCAGTATCAATTTCCTATAATTGGAGTTTGAGTTCTAACTTGAATTGTAGTTTCTGTCGAATACCTATTTCGACCTTTTTATTCCCCAAGTTTCGTTCGTGCCAAGCTTAGTCCATCAACGCAAGTTCATCGTGATCCGGTCGCGTGGAAACTTGGTAAAACCAATCATGTGTGTGAGCACTTCGGTATGACTGACGTCACGAACACTTGAAGCGACGGGTCAGTTGATGTTTTAGCTATAAAAAGGTGTCACTAATCGATAGGGGTTGCTCGTTTGGCTCGCCCAGATTCAGGTCAACTGCGTAGTTCTTTTTGGAAAAAAAGCACAATCGTAAGAGAAAGCGGGCACCTTGGTAAAGAAGTATTTTGATCTAAATCTTACTAGCGATCTTATTCGTCCAATTAACGTAAAAAGGTATCCTGGTTACCAAACTCTGGTATCATACGCGGCCGAAGGCGTAGAAAGAATTAGTTTTATTTACATTGCTTGTAGGTTCTACGTTTATGCTTAGTCGAATTACAAGACCTAACTACCAGAATGTTTTTAGTTTTTTAGTTTGTTTTATATACCTTTTACTATTGTATGTTGAGTTCATTTATTATTATAGAGAATGCTGTGGTTACCTATAATTGAAAGAGCATCTAATATAATCTAAACTGTATGGAAGTTATCGTAATTATTTCCATATATCTTTTGTTGGCAACCTAAGTAAATAAACCACACGATGCTGTGCGAAATGTCTGCCAATATTGATTTGACAATATCTAAAATATTCTTTATTTTCCCTATGACTCCATAAGATAATAATAGAACTCTTCTGTTGTTTCATGTTCTACTTTCATATTAGTATTTTGTGTAACTAAAGATTTAAATAACGATTTATTTTATTAAGATGGACAATTTATTTCTCTTTTTTTGTGAAACAAAATAATATTTAATAAACAAGAATGAAATTATGATGTCTATTCGCTTATAAAAATATTATAATTAAGAACCTTTATAAAGAATGTAGTTTTCCACCAAATTATTATTCTTTTAATCCAACCGAAAAATATAGCTTAATTATATTACTATCTGAGAAAGGTTCTAAAGAAAATGGCCAGATAATTTGAAAGGCCCAAAAATACGCTGCCAAAAGACCCGAATATAAGCACTTGCGCTAAAAGCTTTAAGAAGAAAAAAAATCTTCGATAACACAGTTTTGTAATACCCGCATTACTGATACGGGGTTCGAGGCCGTCGCCAAACATTTCAGCGTTTTAGTACGCACTCAAATATAATATTTGTTTTGTAGTCGGCTCTAAGCCAAGTGCCTCAAGGGCCACACTCACACTAGTGGACATTAAAGTTAAGTAGCATAATGTTATTTTAATGTCCAAAAGCTGTTCTGTGTTGTACCTGGATAAAAAGACGGTAAAGCTGATATCTTTGACGCTGATATAAGTAAGCAACGCTTTGCTGCAACATGGTAGACAGATACACACAGATCATCTCTAATACTATAAGACTCAAAGTCCTGACTGACTGACTGACTGACTGACATATAGACAACGCACAGCCTAAACCGCTGGTCCTAGAGGCTTGAAATTTGAGGAGTACATAGGTCTTATGACGTAGAGGTGTACTAAGAAGGGATTTTTGGAAATTCAACCCCTAAGTGTGTAAAAAGGGTTGAAAACGGTTGTATGAAAAATAGTATTCCTTGAACCTACAAACTTGAAACTTGGAGTACAGGTACTCCAAGGCTTAAAAATAGGAAAGGCATTTTTAGTTTTTTAAAACTACCCTTAATAAGTGTGCAAAGGGATGTCAAAGTTTGTATGGGAGTTTTTTGACGCGTGGTGCGATTGACTTAAAACTTGGGGTAAATATACTACGAAATAAATAATTAAGAATGACACTTTTAATTTCTGATAATTACCCCTACAAATCACGCTCACCACTTTAAAGCGTGCGAAGCCGCGAGAAGCTGCTAGTTGTATATGGAATGATTACATGATTATTCCAAACGTAGAAATTATAATTATACTGCTGGGATAGGGGACAAACATTATTATAACCTAATAAGTTTCAATTCTCCAGTTCAGTTCAAAGAACTTGGGTACTGCAAAGATTAAAAAATACCATCAAAGGTTTGATTCCGATAACCATTTAGGGATTGTGGTAAAACAGCAGGGTGTTACTTGATTTTACATAATTCGAACAAAAACGTCTCAAAATCCCAGTCAGTTAATGTAGTTTCTACAAACAAGTTTTTTTTTATACAACTAGCTGATGGAACAAGCAGAAGGCCCACCTGATGTTAATTGGTAACAATCACCTATAACAAAGCATGGCCTCGTAAGTCACGCACAATACCTCTAGATGTGCCCTGCGTCCATCAACTTGAGGCATACTGATATTAACCTCATGTGCCTTTAATTACACCGGCAATCACACTCTTCAAACCGAAACACAGCAACGCTGCTTGGCGGTAGAAAAAGGCATGGTACTTCCCCGGACGAGCCCTTCACAAAGAGCTCTACTACACTTAAAATTTAATGTGTTGAGAGCATTGAGTAAAATACTACGGCAAAAACCTTTGTGGGCTTTGTGTGTAGAGGCGGCGTCGTTTTCAACTAGTCTGACATTTAAGTGATATTCAGCGAATTTCTAAAAGATAATTGTAGATTTTCACAAGATTCTAAAAACTTTTCTTTGCGTCAATTTTTGTGGAAAGAAAATAAACGTTTAATTTTCTTAAATGACTCTATTTTAATTAACTCACTTAACTACGTTTTAGATTATAGAACCGCTTAGCGATGTACTAACGATGTCAAAACTGGATTCACAATTTAAACATTATCTAAAGCATTTTAACTTCATAACTTGTGTTCTTGTTTGCCTTAATTATTGTACTTACCTAATACCTACTTCCATTCTACTGTACCTACCTACCTTCTGTTTCTTATTTTTTATTTTTTTTTATTTTCTTGTTTGCCTATATTATTGTACCTACCTGTACCTACTTCTGTGTGTAATTTATCTGTTCGTGCTATTTTAAGTGTTTATGTGCTGTGTCCAAAATAAATGTATTTTCTTTCTTTCTTTCTTTCATAAGAAATTAAGGAAATGGCAATAAAAGGTATAAATATTAATAGTTTCGTTTAGTTTTCAAAGGTTTTCAATTATTTTTGCAAGTTTTAGGCAAACATTGACCGCAATATCAACTGTGATGTTAATACTACAAAATACCTGAATCTTTTCTTAAAAACATCAAAATTATGGATATTCATAAAATCAGATGCTGGTATCGGAATTTTCATACCTTTTTAGTATTGTAAGGCCACAAGGCAAAGTATTGTTTGTGCTTTTGAATTACACAATGGCCGGGAAGTGTATGGATCGAATGAACAAAACACGGATGAACACAAACCCGCAATAACCTAAAAACCAACAACAGCGACAGCAGTAGCAGTAAAATTGCTCGTTGATTAGGCAAATTTTCTGACTTCTGTGAAACTGATGTACTAAAATAACGCTAAAAATAGCAGTTTTTGACAGCACAATTGACAGGCAGGGAGGTGGTAATGCCAAGATTGGTGTGATCTGATTGATCGACAAACAACGACTCATTTTTCTGTTATCGCTATTGTTCGTTCTTAGGTAATAGCCCCGCGGGACGCACACCAAAGGTTGGAGAAATTTTACGGCCAAGCCCTATCATATTTTTGCCCCGAGAATGGGGAAGGGAGTATGTATATGCGATTATGTTGAGAGGTTGTAAGTTTGTTATTTTTTGGAACTTCCGAGCTTTGAAAATTTTACCAGGGTAGCTTTTATAAGGGTAGTAATTTTAGAGATTTTATCCGGGGTTTTTTCAGCTTTCCGTACCGGATTCAATGCCTCAGGCAAATAGTTGATGTATGATCATTTCATTTACGTTTAGGATGGATTGGACATACGAGTAGGTTAAGTTTTATATCATTTTCGGGGTCAGTTTCATGAGTCATCAATTTTACATAAATGTGGAAGTTTGCTTTTTTTTTCAAATTTAAATCAATGGGGGAGTTTAAATAATGTGGTGTTACCATCTTGAGTATTGCGTATTGACTGTGATATTGAGCTTGGCACTATAAACAACCTGTATCGCGAATGCATAAATTAAAATAATCTCACAAATTCTTCTCTCTCTCCATCCACAAGTAAATCCCACGATAAATTCGGTGGCACAAAACATTTGAAATATGAGTGTGAGCTGTGAAAATACGCAATGCAGATGGCGCAATGACTCTGCCCTGATTTGGTAGCAACCAATAATGTTTTCACACAAACAAGATTTCGTTTCTATGGCCTACATAATATTTTTATACTGCCAATGTCTGTTTGTTCTGTGCAATGTTTTCCGTGGCTCTTTTATTTGGTACACTTTCAGCGAAATTGAAGTGACAAATCCATGTTTTTTTTTTAAGTAGAAGGTGGAGAGTATTTCTTTATCACTTTATCTACTTTATTTACAATACTATTAATAAACAGTACACTACAAACCTCTAACAAAAGGTACTTTAAAAAATTGAAAGTTTTAAGCCTCAATAAAAAAAACACCCTTTAAGGAATGAATCAAGTGAGTGCAGCGAACGTAGATCTTACAATATACTTGGGGGATTTGGCATTGTATGTATGTATAGATGCATGTTTGTAGAACTATAACTTTAGAACCGTTAATCCGATCTGCATAAAATTTGGTAAGTCGATAACTTGAGAAAGGTACTGGTAAGTTTATGAGTAAAATTGAATAAGAGATTATTAGGATATGGGGTTTTATAAGAGGCACACAAATATATATAGTTTCATGTCATTTAAAAGGCCTTTGTTTGTACATTCCATACAATTATACTTTAATTCCAGGACGCTCAAGATAAGATACAGATATAAAATTTAAATTTAAATAGCCACCTCTCGCCAACGCCAAATAAGAAGTTCCTTTGCATTTTCTTATATTATTTATTTGGTTAGTCATAGTCATAGTCATAAAATGGTGACAGCGAGCTGGTCTGATGATGGAACCAAGGTCTGTTCAACAGAACTCTTCAATAAGTTGGCCGATTGAGTCCACAATGTACGCCTCAGATTGATGGACGCAGGGAGTGCCATATAAAAAATCATATCGTGCGAGACTTGCGAGCAATATTTTGTTACAGATGTTGGTTACCACAAGCAAGTAAAATAAAAAAACAAGGACTTAAATCTCACAATAAATCGCAATAACTGCCCAATAATCATTCGTAGAACAATAATACAAATCAGTCGTCATTTATGATAGCGTAATGTTATAAATCAGCAAAGCCATTTGTATCACTTTAGCAGCACCTCAGAGCATTAAACAGCTAGTGATCCAAAACGAAAAGGCGAATAAAATAAAGGCAGCCGATGGATAGCCACAATAAAACTGACCATTACTGAAGTAAACAATATTAGGAAAGAGTCGTTGCTATAAATCTTGCCTGAAATGCCCAGACAGCGCTTGGTCGGATTGTGGCGAGAACGCAATATACGTAATACATAAGTTAGATTACGTCGTCCGCATAGTACCCCTAGCATCGTTTTATAACATAGACCAATTCTTCTTTTTCTTCTTCTTTGCGAAAACTAACTCATATTTCTATTATTTTGCTTCCTAAGATGACAGAAAATGAATATAAATTATTTATTTATTTAACAAAAAATATAATTACACAATTATATAGGCTAGGTAATACTAATATGTTTCTACCAATACAATATTCTCTAATATGACCTTCCGACGGCAATCAAAAAAAAATTATGTCTCTTCGATATAAAAACATTTTTTTTACTGTGATATAGTACTTACAGAAAACAAGGGCAAAGCCCGTGACTTGCTTTTGCGTCTTAAACTCAATTAAGAAACTAGTGCTAAGTATATTTAGAGCTCAGTTTGGGTTAAGACAGGAATACGATTTTGTTTTGTCCGTTTTATCAAACCTTCTTATTCTATCGTAATTTATATTATACCAACAAATAATAGCACGAGGAAAAAAGCCGCCAGTAGCTTTTTTTCTATTCAAAACCTGTAAAACAATTTATTCAGATGTTGCGATACATTTTAAGAGTAGTAGAGCTCTTTCTGAAGGGCTCGTCCGGTGAAGTACTACCACCACGCCTTTTTCTGCCGCCAAGCAGCGTTGCTGTGTTTCGGTTTGAAGAGTGTGGTTGCCAGTGTAATTATAGGCACATGAGGCTTAACATCTATGCTGAAGTTGATGGACGCAGGGCAGTGTATTGTAGGGCACGTTCCTATCATGTGTGACTTACGAGGCAACGGTTTGTTATAGGTGATGGTTACCACTTAACATCAGATGGGCCATCTGCTTGTTTCATCAGGTAGTTGCATAAAAAAAACATTTTCAAGCTGTATAACCCGCGCAAATAAAATACGAATTCAAAATGGCGCCGCTAATCAGTACCTCTCAATCGCACACTATTGTGGCGTAATCGGTGAATGGTTTTAGATATAGATGAAGCATATTATGTTATTTTGAGCTCTGTCGTGTACTTTAGGTGGTATTTTAACCAACATTACACAAAGTATATAAGTACTATCAGTTAACTGGTTTCTATAGTATAAACATTTTTTTAGTTTTGGGCTAGCTAGCGCTGTGTCAAGTAGGGAGTGAAATAATACACCTTTTATGTAATATCCTGATGTTTTTCGTAGGTAGCTTTAAGAACGCCTACTATATGTATGTATTCCACTATATTTATGTGTATGTATATGCACACTATGTATTCCACTTTGATGTATTCCTTATCTGTTGTGCAAAGTAAAGTAAAGTTGTGTTGTGTTGTGTAAAGTATTTACTATGTATCTTTTCTTTACTTATTGACAGCATTCACAGCTCAGTTGGTAGTAGCTCTGCCTTATGCGCCGTAGTCCGTGGGTTCGATCCCCACCGAGAAAAAATATTTGTGTGTTGAACATAGGTGTTTGTTCTCTTTCTGGGTGTTATATAATATTTGATGTATGTATTTACAAAAAAAAATAGCATATAAATAGTAGGTATATCAGTTTTTATCTGGTACCCATATCACAAGATTTGGCTTAGTTTGGGGCGAATCGAAAAGAATGCTGTGTGGAATGCCCACCAATATTTATATTTATCTTTTTATCTACTTGAATGATAACGAAAATCTGGTAAAAGTTAGTTTAGAGTAAACCTTAAAAGTCATATCTCTATGAGATGAAGCCTTACAAAATATTTTAATAAAGCTTCCAAAGTTTTGTTCTCTTTGTTCTATTTTAATTAACTATAGGGTTTATTGACATTAAGCCAAGCAATCAAAACACCATAAAGATCTCAACTCCATCCCTTATCCAATCAAGAATACTCATAACAAGTAAAGACAAACTTAAGTACAGTTATCCGTTTAAAAGCTTGTTTATCCAACTAAATCTGTTTATTGCGAAGCTGTTACATAAACTTAAAGCAATCAAAAAGTTTTCCTTCTTTTCGAGATGTAAAGAGGTTTAGCGGAACCACTTTCTTGTGTTCTTTTCCGCTTTGAATTTCAATTTATTAGCAAAGTAATTTGGTTGAAGCATCGTGTTTAGCCAAAATTATTTAAGCATCGACACGATAAGAAGAAGAAGAAGAAGCAAAGTAATTCGTTGTGTACACATTCATAATAATCTGTATACATCTACACTAATATTATAAAGAGGAATGATTTGTATTTTTGTCTGTAACGAATAGGCTCAAAAACTACTGGTCCGATTTCAAAAATTCTTTCACCATTAGAATGATACATTATCTTTGAGTAACATAAGCTATATTACTATTATTATATTATTATTTATTACTAGAAAAAATTAGGGATCTCTTCTAAAACTTCAATAATGTAACACAAGGTGTTAAAAAATGGTCATAATATGTCTTTCATCGCATGCGCTGCGAAAACTATTGACGATAGAACACAATAATGTTCTACAATATTAAAGAACACATTAATATCTTCAAAAAACTTCGCGATACCATATGTCTAACTATCGTAGTTATGTTACTATAACTTCTTTTTTACATTTTAAAAGTTAATAGAAATGCCGACCAAAATCAGACCATGTTATCAATACCTTTATATTAATCCTTATCCAAATTTCGTATTCAAGACTGTTTCAATACCTATAGATTACTTCTCGAATTTTTTATCAGACATTCCGTTCAAAAGATATTACGAAATTAAACATTTTAGTTCGCTTTAATAATATAAGCGAACGCACGGGGCGCGTTCTCACTCAGTGCAACGGGCAACGCAGAGCGTGCAAATGTATGAAATAACTAGCGAGACTCGAACCCACGGTGTAAATTTATAAATGTTAAAAAAATTATGTCCACCCATGCGAAGCTGGGACAGGCCGCTAGTAAGTTATAAACGTAAATTTATTATGACAGCCGTCACAGATCAGGTGGCAGGAGAATTATTAGCAGCACGCCGTTCTGTGCCGTGGGTTCGATCCCCACCGTGAACAAACATTTTGTGTGATGAACTGATGTTTGTTCTCTGTCTGGGTGCTATAATATATTTTAAGTAAAATATATATTTTGGACTTCATTTAGCCCCTAGATTGATGTTTATGCATATATTTTGGTTTTATTATCAAGATCAGTAAAAAATTAAGGCAACTGGCATGTACACTGCGGTTTCGGAATGTTACCTTCCGTGCTAGTGAAAACTATGTTACGGCAAGGTAACTGCTTCCCACCCCAGGTCGTAGTTATTATGCCTTCAAGATAATTAAATAAATCATTAAATATTGGTGGACTTTCCACATAGCACTATCTAGCCCCAAACTAAGCCTAAGCTTGTAATATGGGAACTAGATAGCTTATATAATATACTTTTTTTCTAAATACATACTTATAATATATAATAACACCCAGACAGAGAACAAACATCTATGTTCATCACACAAATGTTTGTTCTCGGTGGGGATCGTATCCACGGCCTACGGCGCAGATAGCAGAGCTACTACCAACTGAGCTGTGAAGTATGCGAACGAAGTTGCATGGGATGCCTCTAATCAAATATAAATGAGAAAGCTTTTCTTAAGAGATTGTGACTAAAGCTTGCACTATCTACCAAACTAATTTGGATGAAATTTTCTGATAGGAAACACACAAAAGAAAAATCGCGGAAACAAACCAACTATATGTATTCACTCATAATAAATTCATTCCATTCAATATCCATTCGATTATTTGGAACGAAAACTAACAGGTGTTTTACTAAAACGGAATTCCTAAAAGCCGTACTAGAATATATTAATTCAAGTAACAAATAAACACCTACTAAACCTCCAACACTACCTACTCATGTTTAAATAAGTAAACAATGAAACGAAACTTTGTCAACCCAAAATAATAACCTCTTTATGAATTGCAGAAAAACTTGTCCATACAGAAAACAATTCGCCCTACGGCATAGAAGCCGGCATTTAGTGTAGTTGTGAATAATTCATTCGTGCTATTAATAGGGTCATTACATTTAATATATGTTATTCTTCTGCCTTTTACTATTGTCTTCAATAATTTTTGCTATTCATTTAATGGAAGTAAAGCTCTTTGTGAAAGAAATCGTCCGGGGAAGTAGAACAATGTTGGTGTACCGAACTCTATTGTAGAATGAATAAAATACGGAATTCATGTCAACACGGGTCTGTGTTCTAGCGAAGAATGTTCAGCGCCAGTCAAAATCAAAACGGTTTTTATTCGGTACTATCACAAGGATTACTTTGAGTTGGTGCCAAGTCGACTGATGATGATGGTAGACACTATGAAAGAAATACAAATATAGAACACGTGACCCTTCGAAACCATGCGTTAGTCTCATACTTAATTGTTTACTTTAAGAATGCGGTGTGATTTAAAAGAAAAAACATTGCCACTATTATAAACAAAGAATGTCTTGTTACATCATATGCCGTTAACAATACTAAGTCACAAAAACCTCAGCATTACCTCAACAATATAAAAAACATTATCGTTATGAAAATAATGACAGTGCAAAAAAATTATGCAAAGCGGAGAACAAAATACATATTTTTTCACTGTAATTACAGTAGAAAAACAACCGAATCAGTAGCCCTCCAAGGCCAACGGGTAGATACGCCTACGAGTACGATCGTTAGCGAGTATGAAATTTGAGTAGGTCTTATAACAGAGAGCCGAGGGCAAGATGTGTTTTCATTATTCACTCCGTATCTTTGTGATGACTTGAATTTTAGAACAAAGGCCTTTTAGGTTCGGGTGAAATTATTTTAAACACTGGGCAAAGCTGAATACGAGTCGATAAATATGAAAAGAAAATGAATGTGAATAAAAAATTGCTCAGACTAGAATATAAAAAGTTCAAGTTTATAGAGTCGTAGAGGTACTTGTTTTATTAGTTGAAAATAGTTTAGGACACCTTTTTCCAAAGTTATCGGGTTATAAAGAAGTAAGCGCCTTTAAATAATAACCTCGTTATTTTTTATCCAAAAACTATAGATTTTAGACATCAGATTTTCTCACTTCAGTCTGCTTATCAGCCTGAAAAAGTCCACTGTTGGGTATAGGCAATTTACGTCACGACAGCGGCATTTTATCTATCAATGATTGACATAGAGCTTTTAGCTGCCCCAATTTATTTCACGGCAGTCCCTACCGTACATGACGATGAAAAAATACCCGAAAGCATACACCCGTGAAGATGGGACGGCCTTTCGTAGGGACAACCTGGGATCAAAATTATGCGCTGACTCATCTTCCCTACGCACAATAACAGTGTGACTAGACTCAGTAGCAACATTACTTCTCATTGTTAATGTATTCTCAGTGGGTCGACTAAGGTACACTAACCGGCAACAAAAGAAAATAAGGAATAATCTACACTTTTAGGGCTTGATTCTTCTTTTTGTCGTGTCACTAGTTTCTTTCGAAAAGTGTGGTGAAAGGATTTTGAGTGCGCCTCAAGAGACTCCTTTCGAGCACTTGACACATGTTAAAGAACTTCTGAGGTTCTCAACATGCCGGTTTCCTCACGATGTTTTTTTCATCACCGTTTGAGAGTACTGGCACTGTGCACATAAATTTTCGAACAGAAAACTCATTGGTACACGACTGGTTTCGAACCCACGACCTTAAGATCGGAAGGCGGGGCCGCTACCGCTAGTGCTCTCGAGGGCTTGATGACGTAATGCCATGCTATTCAATTAAGTGTAAGGGTTAACAATCACTAAGTATCTTTTAGATAAAAATATATCAGTCTCTATTTCAGACTTGACTAGATAAAGACAAAGTATTATATCAGCTAACTGGTTCCCAAAGTACAAGCTTTGCTCAGCATGCTTGCTGCGTGGAAACAGCACTACCAATATTTATTTATTTAACTATGTAAGTTTTCATTCATATTTAAATCAGAGAGTGGAATTGAAAGCAGAAAATTTCCATCTATTACAATAATATAGTATTGTAGCGTTAATATACCCAACTCTCCTTGTTTCGTTCAACCGAACACATTTTGTGAGCTCATGAATAATAATTTTATGGAAATGCGCAATGGTTTCATCATTACGGCTGGTAAATAAAATTTTGGATTTGTGCGCGTACGTTATGTACAATGCAAACACATTATGAATTCTTATTTCTTTTGGCACTCGAGAGCTGCAAACGTTTCATTTTCATGCTTGAGTACACCGCTCGTACAATTTGTTTCGTTGGATAAAGGACTAGGTATTTAAACCTAGACAGACAGACAAGGCTCACTGTCAGAAAAGTAATATTTCTGCTGAAATGTTTCAGCCTTTTGACTTGTTATGTTTAAGTAGATAAGACTTGGAAAAGTACTTAAGTTCCTTATAGAAGTAAATTTAGTCTTAGAAATTGGTTACCTTCGAACGTCTTTATTATAAGGTAAATCAAACGAAAACTGTGTAGTTCTCATAAATAATTCGAGCTTCAACATAATTTTGTGAGTGGTATAGTAAATCATAGATTACTTTCATTTTATTTGATATGCGAAATAAAAAAAACGTGTTGTAAGAAACTTACTCACTTAAAATTAAAAACAAGCGAGTAGGCAGTTACAATAACCACACTTAGTTAATTTTGTCTTGTATACAGATTTAAAAAGGAAATAAAAACCTTAATTTCTTAATAATTTCTAAATCAAATTGTTGATTTTCATCTTCAATTTATTGTTTTTTATAAGATAATACGAAAAATCTGTTGAATACATTAAATTCGTAGCACATGCTACGACGTAGACCTATAGGTTTTACTAGTCTACAGCGTAGCATATCTTGGAGTAGGTACGATTTTTGCACAACGGCTAAGTTTATGTTTTGCAAAAATCGTACCTACTCTAAGGTATGCCACGCTGTAGACTAGTTCCTCTACACCCCATTCTGATCTCTTAGAGCAGGGTTTCCCAACCTTTTTTGCATGGTGCCCCCTCCAGCTTATAAAAATATTTCCATGCCACCCTATATTTTTCATCATTGCTTCAATAAAAAAAAAAAAAATTCACGAATGTTGAATGACTTATTTATTTAATGTTATAAACTAAAATATAACACAGCACGCGGGAGGAGCGAAAGCGCGTTGTTTAATCTAAATACCGTATTTAATAAAATTGTGATTTAGCAGTTAGTTCAGCCGATTGGAACTAGGTGGCTACTTAATCTGTTTGTAAGTGTTTTAAATCATAAACAGTGGTAATTCGATCTAAATATTCAAAAACTTCATGCCCGCCTTAAGATTTCTCGACGCCCCACCAGGGAGCACGCCCCACCGGTTGGGAAGTCCTGTCTTAGAGTAACAGAAAGAACAAAAAAGACTGGTACGCTCTACCAGCAGGGAGACTGCCAAAAATGACCATGTTCCACAGTATTTAACACTTAATTTCAACACTACTCGTATTTCATAAAATTATACTAACAAATATATAGTATTTAGTATCTTATATAATTCACTGTTTTCATTATATTTCATTGCGAAGAGACAGTGCTCATGAATTCCGCAAAACACACAAAGGAGTTGTTTAAACTAAAATTGCTTAAGTTTGCAAGTTGGCATAGTATTTGTGACCTACTTAGTTGGTCATGTCACTAATAACTAAAGAACGTTCGTGTATACAGCCAAGTTCTCTTAATATGCGGTTAGGCAAATTATGAGACTAATTTTCATGAAATGCATTAATTTTACTTGCAACAAACTAGGGTAGACTTCATGCGAGTGTAATGACTATTAAATACTCAAGTTTTGATGTTTACTCGTAGATGTTTGTGACTCGATCAAGTAAATATAAATTTAATTTAACTTTCCACACACCACTATCTAACCCCAAACTAAGCCAAAGCTTGTAATATGGGAACCAGATAGCTGATGTAATACATATAATTTTTATTTTTTTGTAAATACATACTTATAATACATAAAAACACCCAGACAGAGAACAAACATCTATGTTCATCACACAAATATTTTCTATCGGTGGGGATCGAACCCACGGCCTATGGCGCAGAAGGCAGAGCTACTACAACAGAGCTGTGAAGGCTGTCGAGCCGTCAAGATTTAGGTAGAATCGAAGGAGGCTCACAATCCGAATTCTTTCAGACTAACGCTAACACAAACGTGTTAGAGTTAGAGCTGATTTCACCATGCTCTGTTAGTTACTAATCAAGGATTAAAAGACCGTTAAATCTAACCTTAGCTGTTTAACGGCCCTTTAATTCTTTGTAAATCTAACAGAGCATGGTGAAACCGGCCCTAAGTCTGAAAGAATTCGGAATAGCGTTGTGTGTGTCTTCATGGGATCCTATCTCACATCCCCTACTGGAACTGGGGGATCTTATTATTATATCCTATCTAACTTCCTATCCTAATAGGAAGTAGGGCATTAGGCGAGAAAGTAGGATAGGATAGAATAATATGCTTGGCAATTTTTTGGTAAGCTGAGCTGCCAAGCCCAACCCATCAATTTAAACTACCTACAACATCGAAGCTTAAACTAAATTGTAAGAATCGAAGTTACATTAATATGTAGCGTTGTAATTTTACTACTAATTATAATGCAAGTTAATTAGATAAACATTGTTAATCAAAATATTGTACTTCGATAGCGAAAACCTTTACTGCAGCAAAATAGTGTTGGTTCTTGCAGGCAAAGTAATTAAACAACATCTTACTCATTTCGTCCTTATTTCCAGCATGCTAAGGATCGGTATCGCTTGAAGAGCTTCGCTACAGGAGGCAACTAATGAGTTTTAAGCGTTTAAACGAGCTCGGTTGCAGGAATTAGTGTAAATTAACATCAAATGGATTAAAATAGTGATAAAATGGCTCGTGTTTATAAAATCTCATTTTCCGGAAAAAATTAACATGAACCTGCAAAAACACAATTTACAAACCCCTGACTTCTTTCAATAAATATAGTAATTTTATATTATAAACTATTTTTTTTATCCAAAGATGTAATTTATAAGTTATCCTTTTTATATCACTGTTTTTACTCTTTTTCTTAATACTTCTCTGTAAATACTCTCTAGGAAGGAAGTTACTGTTCATTTTAGGTACTTACAATCAATATTTTAGGCTCCTTTTTGGTATTTTAACTTTATAATTCTAAATTTTCACTTAAACACCAATCGATAGAGCAGAATTTTCTGATCCTAGGAGTATAAATGAAGCTATATCCATTATTATTCTAAATTGCTATTTTTGCAGCGCAAGTACCGATCTTTTTACGAACTATGCGATCGTCAAATTTGACATTTCTATTCGTGAAAACGAATTTAAGCGATTTTTTGTCGATTTTGACGAGCCGAGCGTCGTGATATTCGTAAAATTTTAGCGAATTTCGCTAAAATGCGGGTATGGATGGCATTTTTGATTTCACGATCGTGTTGTCAAATTCGTGTATTTAAGCGAATTATACGAATCATTTTCACGAATCCATAGACATCTGTGTTCAAAACCGAAAGTTTCCGAGTAGCCATTTTACAATTATAGTGAAAATTGACGATTGCATGCGATCGTCAACAGCAAGCGACCCCAAGTTCCGTACTCGCACAATTCGTCAAAATATCACGAATTTGACGATTGATAAATTTAGCGAAATGAGTTCCGTACTTGCGCTGCAGTATCAATAAAAATTTAGTTTAATAGCCGTAGTTTCTACATACAAAAGCATTGAGACACTGACAACCGTCAGGCAACTTCTCGAGCAAAATTATATTAAGTCCTTTATGTTAATCAACGTTTGTAAAGAGGAAGCTATTTGATAATCATACTTTTACTACAAAGAGTAAACAAAAATACCTATACAAAAAGTATTTTTTCCACAGATTTGCAAACACAGTACTGAAACAACTTGATAAAAAAAACTAATGTTTTCATCACGCAAAGTGGTATCCAAACGAACTCCTAGCTATCATGAATAAGTGTTTCGGTACGTACAAGTTAAATAACTCAGCCAGTCTCTCTCATACGTGAGCGGAATCGAGCGTGGGTGAGAGAGACAGATCACACAACAAGGTTCGATCGGGTTTTTGGTAACGCAATCCAAGGCTGTAATAGGGTTTACTCGGCCTACATTCATTGTTTATCTTCAATAGGTGAGTTACGTTTTTGTTTTTCTTCAATCAGTGTTCGATATCGAGGTTTAATTTTGTTTTGATATACAGATTGATTATAATTGATAAGTATATTCGAGTTTTTGTATTTGTTTAAAATACAAAAAATCTTTTGGCGGTTATTTTTTTTTCTAAAGTTTTTATTTCGTATAATAAAGTTAAGTTAAAAATATATAAATACCGTCTTTTAACACAAACAACCAATCGTGAAACAGAACAGACTGAATAATATCATAATATGAAAAACTTAGTTATCTAAATATCAAGTGGTTTATTTAAATAAAAATGTATTAAATTTTACTAAAGTTTTTTCATGCTTTGAGTTACTTACGCAAATTGGATAGTCGGAAAGTAAAGTACTATAATTTCGTCTATGCCTGAACTGAAATGAAAACTGAATAGAGCTGCCGGACTCGTCAAACAAACTGGATAGATTTACAACACAATTGAACGTTTTTGGCGAAATGTTCAAATTCCAATGAATGGTTTTATTTCCCGTCGTCAATTCAATATTCTCGACAACATAACAGAAGATGTTTCAAATAGGACAGTTTTACTTTAAATAAGTACATAGAGATCATATTATTTTTTTAATGATCAGCCCTTTGGCCAATATATTAACTTGAAAAGATACATTTTTCTTTTTAAATTAATATACAAGAATCTGGAATTTTCCAACGGTTCCACTGACCTGTTTCATGATATTGAATTTTATTCATCCTATTATAGAGGTAGCAATTAATTTTGGAGTTCTGAAAGTTCTTATTGTACAGTGGACAATTATTGTCTTAAATTATTACACGAACAATAATTTGTAAAGTTTCAAGTCATTTTAAGTGGCGAGATTTAAGTGGTTCTAGTTTTGGAGTTCAAACTAGTTAATTTGCATTATGAAAACAGTTTTTCAGAAAAGTTTAGCATATACAAAACATGTGAAAAAAAAAATAAGAAGAAATTTGGAAATCTATTGTTCGTTTTTATTAAGAGCACTGGTGGTCTCGTGGTAGTGAACCCGCCTTCTGTACCGAAGGTCGTGGGTTTAAATCCAGTGGAGTACCAGTTGAATTTACTCTTCTGTGCGCTATGCAAGTATTCTCAATTGATGAATAAACGCATCGTGAGGAAACAAGTTTGTATTGTAATCTTTCACGTATGGAATCCTGTCACCAAGTACTACAAAAAATAGGTACAGTCACGTACAGGTACGTCAATAAGGAAAGTTTCAACTTTTCTTAATAATGTAAACATAAGATTTCTCAAAAGTCGCTACACTGATTCTACGTTCAAAATTATGTATACACCAAAATGTGTCAAAATGAGGTATACATTTTCATCTCAATAATGTAAGCACAAGACAAAATCGATTTTGTCTTGTGCTTACATTATTTTTACTGTTTACTTATTAATGCACGTGACTGTACGTGCCACAAATATTTTTAGAATGACCCAAAAGTTATTATTTGAATGGGATATTAACCCACGACCTTCCCCTTGATACGGAGCTGTGCTACCACCTGCACCATCAGGTCTGACATTTTACTATAAAGCTCGATAACCGAAGTTACATTCGGTTGAATCGACGAGAGCTGTCATCGTGCTTAAACCCCGCTCGGATAATCACTTTTGGACATTATAAAAACCTTTGAGGTATGTGCCAAATGTTATATTTTGAATTAGCTCCCACTACACCCATAGACATCCATAAATAATATTAAATTTATACTAAGAATCTTCAGAGCTAGGCCTTGGGATAAAAGTCGTGAAGTTATTTTGTTAATAAATATTTATAAACGTGAATTTAAATATGAAAAAAATAATTGTAAGAGAAAAAATATTTAGTCAACCGAGCTGCTCCGAAAAAATATTGCACTCATAATTTAGAATGAGACGTGATAGTTTTAAAGAGTTCTTCAAATAGTCTGCTCTCTGTTTTATCAACCCGAGTTCATTGGATGGAAAATAATTTCTTGAATCTGCTGCAAGGGGTTTCTGCTCAAAGCGTTCTTTTAAATGAGGTTTTTTGTTTATTTTGGCTGTGTATAAATAAAATTTAACTCAGAGAGCTTAAGGTTTCTTTTTGAACATCATCTTAATTCTATTCAAGTTCAAGTACGCACTAATAGTAAGTATACATAACATTTTGATGTTTATTTTTTCTTTGATACGAGTACGCAGAAACTCTCAATTTTATCACGAAAATTATGCTTACATGATGATTACGTCGTATAAGGAGGTACGTAAAAGTACAATTGGCAGCAAAAAAGTAGTTACACTTGTTAATTTAGACATGTCGTCATTTCCTGCACCTATCCTGCGCTAAATGGGGTCAGTAAAACTGGTTTTCTTCTTCAACAATTGTCTATCATTCGATATCTCGATGCTCACTCCTTTCTTTCTCATGTCTTCTTTCACAAAGTCCATCCATTTTTTTATTTCATCAAACCATCACAATTTCAAACTTAAATTGAGCCAACCTGCTTGAAAATCTGCTTCAAAATGCTATCAATGCGCGCCATGCTAGGCACTGATTGACTGAATACCCAACGTCTAAATTCGATAAAGAACTAAAGTCGTGGACGTGAGTAGGAGGATAAATTAGTTGAAGTGTAAATGGGCAGGACACTTGGCTAGGCGGGAAGGCGGTAGATGGACGAAGACAGTGACTGAGTGGTGGCCACGCTAGAGTCATAGACCACGAGAAACCACCGGCCAGGTGATCTGATGTCTAAGTGGATTCAGTTGAAAGTATAGCTTGCTAAAGAGGAGGTCTATAGGTACCCAGCAGTGGGTGAACGTAGCCTGATAAGATAGATAGAATCAAAACATAAATCGTCATTTCTTCCTTACTTGTTTATAAATAACATCTAAGATCCATTACACAAAAACAGATCTTTTAACTGAGCAAGAGAGTTAATCCAATACACGTGCCTGAAGGTACACAATTTATCCGAGTTCAATAAAAAAGGTCTCCAAAGGAACAGGGATTACCTGCTTCAAAAGTATCACACGTACCAAAGAAATCTCGTTACAGTTTAATAGACAGCTTTTTTATTAAAGATCCTACGAAAGGGGTACCTTCCATCATGTTAAGGGTTCCAACAGTCAAAAGGAGAAAGAAACGGGTTAGGTTCGAATGGTCGGGATTGTAAAATGTCTGTGTGAGACAAATGTCTGGGCGAAAAAAAGTCGAAGTTTGACATCTCGACCTAGTGTATGGTCGAGATGGCAAATTGTCTTATTTTGAAAATGCCATGGTTGTAAAAAGCCTTGGTGGCAAATGGTTTTCATGGCATAAATGGTCTAGGCTAGGGTACTTCAAGTTACATCAAAGATTTCAAAAGCACAGAATGGCTAAGAGCCTTATTGATACAATTAATTGATAAGCCTAAATGCAAAATGCAATTCAGGAACTTTCTTTTAAACTCTTAGGATGGTGAAGTTGGTAGAAAAAAGTAGCCGAAACTCGAAATGTTGGAGTTAATAATTTATACATTTGGTTAAAAATAAACATGAATTACCTATTTAAAAAACCAAGAATATGCTGAGAGAGAAAAATACAGAACAGAAAGTCGACAACAATGGTCGGTTCGGTCAAATAGTTTAATATTTTATTCACTAGTGTATTTGTTGCCAACAAAGTACGCCTGGGCGGGAACCGGGGCCACAAAAGAGTAAGTTGTCACAGAAACTTTAACGCAAACAACTTTTTTTATGTCGCGGTAACCCTGTGTTTGACCCAAGTACATTGAGTACGATAACTAAGGCCACCTTCAAACGAGGTGCTGCCAAAATGTCAGTGTTTGAATATCATTATCTCACTTGGCATAATATTGACTTTAATACCCCAAGGGTTCATTAATGTTATGACATAAATTACAGTATAAGGGTAGGTATAGTTAAAATAAAAATTTAATATTCAGAATTTTTTTAAGTTTAAAATGGAAGACATCAAAGCAGAATATAAAATAAAGTGCGTCGTGGCAATTTGTTTTCTTCAGTAATTTTATATATTTTTTGCGAAGTTTATATAACTATATAAATACTAATATCACATTAGTATATGTAATTAATGAGAAAATAAATGAATAAAATAATTAAAAATAACATAAAACATGATATCAATATTTATTATGTAAATATGGTATCGCTTCGGAACCAGCAAGCTATTAAACAATTTATCCGATTATGGAAATCTTTGTTTCGTAGCGGTAATCGAACTAAGCGTGCCTTGAGATCGAACAAGCCTGAAATTTTGAATTTACCACGGTAATTTTGCGAGACTAGCCTTTGTGAGTGCAGTCGGTGTAAACAGGTGTAGTTTATATCAAGTGCAGGCTTCCCTTTTTAAAGCATTTTGTTCAATTAAATCACTAGGATTGTTTTAAAGCTAGGTAAATCACGGAGCCTTTTCCACACGGCTTCCAAGCGTTTTCTTTTTTAATTTGAAATTTTTGATATGGTTAAAAATATACCTAATAAAAAACATGAAACTAAACATGAACAGGAAAACCCAAAGTTATTTGATTTCAAAAACTTAAATGATAAACAGTATAAAATGTTCATTACAATAAGGCATGGCATAAAAAATCCATCAAATCAATATTAAATAGTAGTAGGATTTGTTGTAGAACTTTTTGAAAGAGTTCTTTTATTTGGAAGGACACTCATTAAAAAACCACTTAAAATGAAGAACCAACTAAATGAAGAATGATAATTATATTTTTAGCCACATACTCATTAATGTCGACCGTAAGATACGATGAGTTGCGCTTATAAAAAAGAAACATAGGTAATGAAAAGTTGCACTTACCATATTCCGGGCATGTGATGCTAAAAGCCACAGCAAGAAAAAAGCCGATCGCTCCACCACCAAAACCTTTTCTGGCCATTTTACCCCTTTTATTCATCCGACACTGGCGTTTACCGACATCTTGAATCTTCTTTTTTCAAATTTCTACTCAAAACTCTTTGGTGGCGGCATCATTTGGCTTACAAAGAAGTTTTTATGCGACATTTTTTGTCGAAAGGCCTTTTGGGCTTTCTAGCAGGTTGAACTTTTGGCATCACATCTGAAACAAGAAAAACAACGTGAGTAATTCAATTTTTACTCTTGCAAATGTCATTTGAAAACCATTAGACCAAAAAAGTCACTTTTATTTATTGTTTAGTGGTGAAAATCGATTTTTTTTTAATTATACTGAGTAGAAAATAACATACCTACATGAGGCAAACCTTATCAGTATATTTAAGATAGTTAAAAATAATTAAGTATAGCAGCTGAAATACCCTAGTAATTAATATAATTTGACATGACTGTGAGCTCACTTATGAATAACTTTAACGTAAACCAAAACTAGAACAACTGCTGATGGAACAAACAGATGCCCACCTGAGGTTATGTGGTAACCATCACCTATAACAAAGCATTGCCTCATAAGTCACGCACGCTATGAACGTGCCCTATAATGCACTGCTCTGCGTCTATTAAAATCAAAATCAAAACGATCTTTATTCAGTACAATCACAAGGATCACTTTGAAACGTATTATATACTAGGTGAATCTACCGCCAGTTCAACTTGAGGCAACTTGAGGCAACCACACTCTTCAAACCGAAACACAGCAACGCTGCTTGGTGGCAGGAATAGGGATTAAGATAGTAGGTACTCCCCCAGTCGAGCCATACACAAATAGGTAGATCACATCTCCTCAATTATGTATCTACTTTTAACCCCATTAAAAAGCTCTACATGGCCTTTTTCAAACAAAGCTGTACATTATTTGTTTAACACATTACTAGGACTGACCTGAAAGGAACGACGCGCCGTCGTGTTGTACAAAAGCGGCCGTGAGAGAAGTTGTATTGTGCGGTCGCTTTATGTCGGTCGATGTGTCGCCTGTTGTTCGTTGTAGTCTATTCTTTGATGTTACTATGGGACGTGTATGACTATGCAACTGTGTTCCTTTATTTGCTTGTTTTATTTGCAAAAGGTGATTTTTTAAGCAGGTTCAGATTTTGAATTTAGATTGTTGTTTAATTATGTATTGTGACTTCAATTTCAATTTCAGTTTCAATAGCCTTTATTAATCAACTTAATACTAAAAGTTTTATTTTAAGTAAACTATATAACTAATCTAATCTAATTATTATATGACAACAGCATTGGTTGTTTGCTTTTCAGCATAGGCCAAGTTTTTCCAAAGTTCGCGATCGCGAGCTTTCCTTCATATCAATAGAAATTCTGTAATCTCTAATACTATAAGAATCAAAGTCCTGACTGACTGACTGACTGACTGACTGACTGACATCTAGACAACCCACAGCCTAAACCGCTGGTCCTAGAGACTTGAAATTTGAGGAGTACATAGGTCTTATGGCGTAGAGGAGTACTAAGAAGGGATTTTTGGAAATTCAACCCCTAAGGGTGTAAAAAGGGTAGAAAACGTTTGTATGAAAAATTGTATTCCTTGAACCTACAAACTTGAAACTTAGAGTACATGTACTCTAAAGCTAAAAAATAGGAAAAGTATTTTTAGTTTTTTAAAACAACCCTTAATAAGTGTGCAAAGGGATGTCAAAGTTTGTATGGGAGTTTTTTGACGCGTGGTGCGATTGATTTCAAACTTGAAGTAAATATACTCCACAATAAATAATTTAGAATCACGTTTTCAATATTTGAAAACTACCCCTGCAAAGGGTGCAAAAGACGGCTCACGGCTCACCACTTTAACGGGTGCGAAGCCGCGAGAAGCTGCTAGTTATAATATAAATATTGGTGGACATTCCACACATCACAATTTACACCTAACTAAACAAAGCATCTACTATGGGAATCATGATTCATCATACAAATGTTTAAATTAAATATAATTTTCCAGGTACAACAAATTCGGTTTTAAATATTCGTACTTTCTGGTAATAATAAATTAGAGTACCGTTCGTCTAGTGGGAATGACTACGCCTTCGTAAGGTCGTAGGTTTGACTAAGGTCGTGCACCAATGGATTTACATTCGAAAAATATATTTACTACTGCAAAATGTGAGTATGTATTGTGTCAAATGTAATATTTGATGTATCTCTGACTTTCCCATTAGACATTCCTAAATAACCTTAATTTGATATTTAGTACTAAAAGATCCGAAATTATCTACCGCGTCTGGGGGATCAAAGTCGCGAAGCTGTTTCTTTTATTCTGTTTTTAGTTATGTAAGTAGGATACGTTTTTTATTTAGATTGTTACAGTTTTATTTTTTTTGACTTTTCTTTCTATCTTTGGTGTTAATCAATTTAATTGATTTAATTAAATACTTTTTGTTACAACAAATCCTTTTTTTAATTACTCATTCTCTCTGATAATAACGTACATAAGTTAAAGCAACCACAAAACTGATAAACCACAAGGAAACTGAACTGAAAATACAAATGCCGGGAAGGCTCAATGCATATCGAGCGTCACTAGGGGGCCTTAGAAGGCTATTGACACGATTCGGTTCACTACTCCCCGAGTGCCTACAGCTTACGAGTAGAGATCAAAGGAGCAGAGCATGCCTACATCATACAATAACCTTTGAGTGAAGTTCATTGTTCGTATTCGAAAGAAACGTCAAACAGTGATGTACAGTTTTTGATTGTGTCGCTTATCAGAAGAAAATTAGTTCATTGACACTGAGTCTTACCAATATTTATTGAGGAAGGCGGTGTTTAATATTCTCCCACTAGGGGCGAGTTTTACTATCGTATTATTATCTGTCAAATGAGAAAGAAATAAAGAATATTTTGATCTGACGGATAGCTACTCAAAATTATTGTATGATTGCATTACCGCTTAATTGTATTAATGCAAAAGTTAAAATGTTTTGATGCTGTTGACGCATGTCATTTATGTTGCTACGCCGTTTTGTTTACCTACTTGTGTCATTTTATTTGACTTTGACTTAACAAGCCCCCTTGAAAATCTTGAAACTGTAATTCTGGGAAATAACTATTGTACAACTCTGCAGTGAAGATATAGTTTGAAACCCAACAAATAACGTCAAAAATCGATCGTAACCGACATCCGCTAATACGAGTATAACCCATTTTTCAAAGGCAGTCGTATAAACAGGCCATAAGAATAAGTTTCATATTGTCCATAAAATATGTTTTATGAGTCACCCAAAATGGTTACCCAGGAACGTAAACGAAGTATTGTGATTTTGACGCGTTTTTTATTCAACTTATAAAAACAAAACATGTTTTTTGATGCAGATTACGCCACGTAAGCCCCATTTTATTTTATTTTTTTATACAAAATGCTGAAATTACAAATGGATGCTAAGTGGTAGGTAACCTAATAATAACAAAGCATTGCCTCGCGCGTCACGCACGAGAACGTGCCCTATGATGCACTAGTTTTTTTTCTGCAGAGTTAAGAACAACCCTGTCATTATCGTAATAAATAACCCACTAAGTTCATCGCTAGACATATAAGCCTCCTGCATACTTGGGGGAGCGGGTTCGCCAAAGCCACCACACTTGGCAAACGGATTGTAGACCGCAGTCGAAACCTCCACGACCAAACCCTGATAAAACATAATACTTCCAATTGCATTGCATTGGCTGTGGTCGATCCTTAGACATTAGTTGGTTTACTTTGTGCAGTTTGTTTAATTTAAAGCTGATTAAATCATAAGAAATACGACAAACTAATCCTATATTTTTGATAATATTCTGCTTTCGAAATAGTTTTTGTTTCTTTTTTTTTATAAAACTAGCTGATGGAACAAGCAGATGGCCCAACTGATGTTAAGTGATAACCATCACCTATAACAAAGCATTGCCTCGTAAGTCACGCACGATTGGAACGTGCCCTACGATGCACTGCCTTGCGTTCATCAACTTGAGGCATACAGATGTTAAGCCTCATGTGCCTGTAATTACATTGGCAACCACACTCTTCAAACCGAAACACAGCAACGCTGCTTGGCGGCAGAAAAAGGCGTGGTGGTAGTACTTCCCCGGACTAGCCTTTCACAAAGAGCTCTACTACTCTTAAATACTAGTGTGGTGAAAGGATTTTAAGGGTGCCTCAAATAGGCTCCTTCCTTTCCTTTTTGATGATATATTCTTATTATACTCAGGTACTATGATATCCTCAGTGGTGATTTTTGTTACCCAAAATTAGGTAGCTACGTCGTAGCATGCTACAGGGTAGCAGAGCGGATTTCTGGGCATGTTTTACCAGAAATCTCCACCAAGTAATTTGTTCACGGAATCACTTCCCTTTCATTGAGTTGAGTTTATTATAGTATCTGCGAATAGTTTTTATTATTCAAATAGTAACTATTTATTTTAAGGTTTTTAGTTAAACGGTTGATAAAATACGGATTCGTTATAAACTAGAGGTTGAACAAGAAAACACAAGATCGGTATCAAAAAATTGGTTCAGTTTTACGGCAAGACGTCGCGTGACAGCGCCTATCACTGACAGATCTGCGACTATAAAATTGCTGGTCTCTGATTAGTTCTTTGTGTTTTAGTTTCTACTATATATTGATTTGGAGTAAAACCCAAGCTGCAAAGCAGCGTTCGTAAGTCTTTTTGTACCCTGATACATAATATCCTCAGATCTCTTTGGAACCTTGTACGAGTAAGAGTAGTAGAGCGCTTTGTGAAGGGCTCATCCGGGGAAGAACTACACCATGCCATTTTATGCCGCCAAGCATCGTTGCTGTGTTTTGGTTTGAAGAGTGTGGTTGCCGGTAAAATTACAGGCACATGAGGCTTCGCATAATATAAAATCCATCTGTGGGAGCACCCCGCGGTCTTGACTCCCGTTGTGACTTATATCCGATCGTGCACCTATAATTATAATAATAACTTTTATGAAACCTGATTTCTTCAGATATTTTGGCAGACTGCCAAATGTAAATTATAATAAGTAGAAACTGAAAGCCAATTAGAGTAAATAAACTTTTGTATCAAAACTATTTAGCTAACATTTTGTCTCAGCTTATGTTTTATTTTACGTGTATTTACGAGTATTCTGTTGTTTTTTAAAAAAATAGGCAATAAGATTTATTTCTGCACTAAACTAATTTGGATGTCTTCAGATTGTTTTTTGAGATGCACGAGCGGATATTTTGAAATTAGCTTGTGATTGGGCCACAATCTTGAACTAGACTGCGCGGGGGAGCTGCGGTGTACGTTAATTAACTACAGACTGAAAACTTGTAACAATGCCGCGGAGCAACTTAGAAATTGTTTAATAATGCTTTATTTAGATAATGGTGAAATGAATGAGCATTTAATTTTGCCTGCAAGTTGTGTTGATAGACGAAGGGCAGCGCATCGTAGACACCTTCACATCGTGCGAGGCAATGCTTTGTCATAGGTGATGGTTACCACTTAACATCAGATCAGCAATCTGCTTGTTCCATCAACAAAAATGTTAAATATTAAAAAAATACTCCACAAGAATCACCCCCGGGTTGAAGTATCGAGAAAATACGGAGATTTGATTGACACAATCTCCAAAAAATATATAAAATACCAAACTCTCCGATCAGCAAGGGCTAAACTGTCACGTCTTGGTGCAAAAGAGGGAAGATTTAAAACAGGCCGCAAGTTACGGAACTAATTTGCATCGTAACACTGTAAGTTTGTCTTGTTGAAAGTTTATGATCCCGTGGCAACTAAGTGAATTTATGATGGGCTAGGTTTAATGCAGGCGGATCGTCGTGGGCTTAATTATTTTATAAGATTATCCATTCGTTTATTGTGGATTTCCTTGCTCATCATTATCAGCAGCCTGAAAAAGTCCTCCTAGATATATTATATGCAATCCCATGCTTGCTTCATACATTTACAAGATATCCAAACGTGACAGGTTACAAGCCCGTCGCCGCTGCTAGAATACTAACTGGATTCCTCACCCATTGCTCTCAATGGGTGAGGAATCTAGATTGAAATAATATTTTGGATTGAGGATTGAAAAAAATATGTGCGCAATAGGACTCCGCCATTTATAGGACGCCCTCCGGCAAGCTGGTGCGACGATCTACGAAATGTAGCTAGCAAACACTGGATAAGAAGAGCCATAGACCAGGCTCAATGGCACGTCTTGGGAGAGACCTACGTCCAGCAGTGGGCTAACATAGGTTGATGATGATGATGATTGGTGCAGGTCCAGATTCAAACCCACGACCTTAGAATTAGAAGAAGCGGTAACGCCCACTAGACCACCGGTGCCAAAGAAATAACTTAGACAACATAGAATATAAAAACATGCGATATCGCTTAAAAAAACATCGTTTTACACTGACATCACTACTTTGTTCAAAAACTCTTAGCTACAAATATGTACGCATTTCTATTATTTCTATAAATTAATACAGCACTATTGCAAACCGAATCGCGGAATCATCAAATTCAAAATACATTTACTTTTTCTGAAAACTGTTTGATCGTTAGCGATAGATTATGAGACATTTCGTTATACGGGTTTCACATTTATTTATTGGATAGATTTTTTAAATTAGTATAGAAACTAATTTCAATGGTTCTCACTAGTATACTCTGGTACACACGGATACGCATCAGACTATACATTATACTGCTCGCTTTTATGTCCTTGTAGTAAGCGTCATTTTTCTTTGTCTTTGTGTGGCTTCATTTTTATCTGTTTTTTTATACAACTTGATCAAGCAGATGGCCCACCTATAACAAAGCCACCTATAACCATCACCTATAAAAAAGCATTGCCTCGTAAGTCACGCACGATAGCAACGTGCCCTACGATGCACTGCCCTGCGTCCATCAGCTTGAGGCATACAGATGTTAAGCCTCATGTGCCTGTAATTACACCAGGAACCACACTTCCAGCTGAAACACAGCAACGCTGCTTGGCGGCAGAAAAAGACGTGGTGGTAGTACTTCCCCGGACGGACACTTCACAAAGAGCTCTAATACTCTTAAAATATCTTATTAGACATACAGATGTGTGTGGACAATGAGTTTATTATGATACTAACTAAGTGGTGTGAACTCATTATAATTATATATTTATTGTAGTAATCGTGAAATAAACAACTTGCTTTCTTTTTTTTATGCTAATAAGTTTTCATTTTCAGTCAGAACTATGAATGTTCTACTTAACAGGAATAAAAGTAAGTAAGTTAGCAATAAAAAGTGCTCTCAACTGAAAAAAATAAATTATTATAATAATTTTGTATTCTACGCGTTACTAAAACAAGGCCGCTAGCTATTAACAGGAAATTAAAATGTTACTACGTCGTCCTTTTTCAGAACCAAGTAAATACGCCCACAATCCACATACCAAAACGCTGGTAGATTTAAATAATTGAGTATGGAGCTGACCTTTGCCTTTATTTTATGTTCTGAAGTTAAATAAGCTCGAGATAAAGTATTGTTGTAAACTACAACAATCTGAAAGATAAACACTTTGAACATTTCTGTTATTTTAATCCTTCGCGCTAACAAAGTTTTCTGAAATCGTAAACTGATAAGAGACAAGTTAAACAAAAGAACTCTACTACACTGTTTAGATTATTTTATCAGTTAAACAGAATAAAAGTTGAAGATTAATGTTATTGTTGCCCTTTGCTTGCTTTGTTTATGTTGAAACACATAAATAAAAATGATTTCAGAAGGTGAAGAAACATTTTTCGACGGGGGTTTAAGACTCAGACAACCGTTAAACATAGCATAACCGTTAGCATTTTTTAAATACATCATCATCATCATCATCATCATCATCAGCCTAAAGAAGTCCACTGCTGGACATAGGCCTCCCCTATAAATTTCCAGGAAGAACAATTCATACTTTTAAATTAAAACTTAAACAAGAACTTTTAATGATACAAAAGAGCACATAGATTAGGATAGAAGTAGGTAGGCGGGTAACTAGATACTTGCCTACCTATCGACTTACACTGACATGGCTTACCTTAGTTTTTCGCACGTCTGGCTAGGGGAGGCCTCCTCATTTTGTAAATTTTCAATAACTTCGTTTTGTGTACGTCTGGCTAGTAGGGGGCTCCTTCATTTCGATAAATTTTTTTCAAAAACTGGTTACTCTCTTTTCTAAGACATCATAATTATGTAACGCGTGTCATTCGGATGAACGCCACAATTTCTATTTCCTTCCAATTAAGTTCCACATACCTTCCTCTATTTACCTATTTAATATATGTACCAGACCACTATTTATATAAGCCTCTACTTTTAAAAGTTGTGTCTGTCTCCCTTTGTTTTTGTTTGCTTGCTTGGGTTCATTTCGTTTCGTTTGCTTGACACTGTTCTCAAAGGGAAATGTTGCCAGATACTCATCATATTACTTATGCTTAATGTTTCCAGTAATAATTAATTTATTGTACCTTTTCCATATTATTTAACTATATTTTATTTATGTATTTACTATTATTATTATTATGTTTTGCCCGTGATGTCACCCTAACAACAAGGCTCAGTCTGAAAACCAGCGCTACTCCCCAACCCAGTTGGAGAGTGGCATCAAGCTGAGACTGAACCCTTTTGACTACACTCGCACAGGGAAAGCCTTGGTACCTACTTGGTGTGTAGTGTAGGTAGTAGGTTCCGTTTATTTTTATAGTATTCAGTTTTATGTCTATGTTGAATGTTTTCTGTTTTGATTAATAATTTTTTATCTGTATAATTTATCTTACATGTTCTTTTTCTTCTTTGTGTTCAATTTCTATGTCTTTACTTGTAATAACTTCTACTGCCTATATTCTTACTTGTCTGTATGCTACTTCTGTGTGTTTGTTGTCAAATAAATTTATATTCTATTCTATTCTATTCTATTCTATTCTATTCTATTCTATTCCGAGCCCTCTCCATCCACCGACTTCCCGCGATCCTGACAATGTCGTCAGTCCATCGGGTAGGAGGGCGTCCCACGCTTCGTTTTCCTGTTCGTGGTCGCCATTCGAGAACCTTTATTCCCCAACGGTTATCAGTCCTTCGAGCTATATGACCTGCCCATTGCCACTTCAACTTGCTGATTCTGCGAGCTATGTCGGCTACTTTGGTTCTCCTACGGATTTCCTCATTTCTGATTCTATCCCGTAGTGAAACTCCCAGCATAGCTCTCTCCATAGCCCGCTGAGCGACTTTGAGCTTGTTGATGAGGCCAATAGTAAGCGACCACGTCTCAGTTCCGTACGTCATCACTGGCAACACACACTGGTTGAAGACTTTCGTCTTGAGGCTCTGCGGTATCTGTGACGAGAAGATGTGGCGCAACTTCCCGAACGCTGCCCATCCGAGTTGGATTCGTCGGCTGACCTCTTTATCGAAGTTGGACCTACCTAGTTGGATCGTCTGACCCAGATACACATAGTGGTCTACAACTTCGATGATATCGCTCCCAACATGTACCGGCACGGGTGCGACATGAGCATTAGACCTGATTTTCGTCTTGCTCATGTTCATCTTAAGACCCACCTGTTGGGAGACAATATCGAGGTCTCTGAGCATCGTGCCTAGATCTTCCAGCGATTCCGCCATTATGACTATATCGTCGGCAAATCGAAGGTGAGTAATGTATTCGCCATTGACGTTGATGCCATACCTATTCCAGGACAGCAGCTTGAAAACATCCTCCAGTGCCGAGGTGAACAGTTTCGGAGAAATAACATCTCCCTGTCTCACCCCTTTTTGCAATTGGATAGGATCCGTGCTTTGGTCCTGGAGTCGGATAGACATTGTGGCTTTACTGTAAAGACATTTCAACACTTCGATATACCGATAGTCAATTTGACATCGCTGGAGTGACCTTAGGACTGCCCAGGTTTCGACTGAATCAAAGGCTTTCTCATAGTCCACAAACGCTAAACAAAGTGGCTGGTTATACTCTTCGGTTTTCTGTATAACCTGCCGGAGCGTGTGGATGTGGTCTATGGTGCTAAAGCCTTTTCGGAACCCGGCTTGTTCGGGAGGCTGGAAGTCGTCAAACCTACGAGCGAGACGATTGGTAACTACTCTCGAAAACAGCTTATAGACATGGCTCAGCAGCGAGATGGGCCTATAATTCTTTAAGAGGGTGTTATCACCTTTCTTAAAGAAAAGTACCACCACGCTCCTGCCCCAAGCCTCTGGCGTCGTACCCTCGGAGATAACAGAATTGAATAGCTTCTGAAGGACTTTAAGTAACGGCGTTCCGCCCGCTTTCAGAAGCTCTGTCGTTATTCCGTCTTCTCCCGGTGCCTTGTTGTTCTTAAGCTGCTTGAGAGCCGTTCGGATCTCGTATAGGCTGACGTCCGGGATATCTTCCGGGTAGTGTCGGGTTAAACGGGCTCTTGCATCACTAGTCGTGCTTGCAGCAGGACTTTGCGATGAGGTGTATAATTGTCCATAGAACTTCTCGAGCTCTCTTAAAACTTCCGGCTTCGAGGAAACGATACTGGCACTATCAGTCTTCAGTTTTGTCAACTGACTTTGCCCAATAGATAGATCTCTTGCGAACACTTTCGAGCCTTTGTTGCGCTCTATCGCTTTTTTAATACAATCTGTATTAAAAAGACGCAAGTCGTGTCGCATGGACTTGGAGATCTGTTTATTGAGCACGCCGTATATCGACATATCCACTGAAGACTGCAGTCTCATTTCGCTGCGATCTGCCAGGAGTTTCAGAGTGTGCTCAGAGAGTTTTTGGGGTCTGTTATTGCGCTGAGTCTTATAGTACTCAGACCCAATATCTTGGACAATTTCCACCAGCCCGTTGTTTAAATCGTCCACAGTTTCGCATTCGGTGAGGCATTGGAAGCGATTTTCGAGTTCCAACTGAAAGCTCTCGGGGTTTTGGATTTGAACAGGACTTGGGCGAAGAGTAGACTTCATCAGACGGGACCGTTCAAGCTTAACGTTGATATTCAATGAGCCTCTTACCATGCGGTGATCACTTCCGGTTTTCACCCTGTTGATCACAGAGACATCATTGAATATATGCTTCTTGGTCGTCAAAATGAAGTCTATCTCGCGTTTGTGTCCACCGGGGTGAAGCCACGTCCATTTCCTGGACGACCGCTTTTTGAAAAAAGAGTTCATCATGAAGAGTCCTTCTTTTTCCATAAAGTCAGCCAATCGCTGACCCCGTTGGTTCCGCTGTCCAAATCCAAATTGCCCCACTCTCAGTTCATCGCCGTTCCTCACGCCTAGCCGCGCGTTGAAGTCCCCCATCACAACCGTAAAGTGTGTTTTCGAGGCTTGCATGGCATTTGAAATGTCATCATACATAGCCTCCACTTCCTCGTCCGGGCGTTTTGAGTGAGGGGCGTATACCTGTATGACCTTAAGCGAATACCGTTTGGTGATTCTGAGTATAAGGTATATCACCCTGCTCGAAACGCTTTCGACCTTTACAATGTTGTTGACAAGGGACTTGTGGACGAGAAACCCGACACCGTGCTGGGACAGTTGATCTCTCTTCGGACTTCTGATAATCCTATTATATCCCAGCGCAACTTACTAACTACTTCTTCCAGCTCTATCAACTTCTCGTCAGACCTCAACGTGCGTGCGTTATATGTTGCCAGGGCCAAGGGTCGTTTTTGGGAGTGGTAGCTGGGTCTCTGCCGGAGATTCTTAGCACCCCCTGTTCCGCCGTTACCATGACCGCCACCTGTGCCAGGAATAACGGAACTGCCGGGGACTGGGGGCCGTCTATCTGTCGTGTTCATCATTGGGGGGGGGGGGGGGGGTTTGCCATAGTCACCACGCTTGGCAGGCGGATTGGTGACCGCAGTGTTGGTGGTGCTTACTCTGGAAATGCTGCTGCCCATTTCCCGATGTGTTCCCTTAGTCGCCTTTTACGACATCCACGGGAGGTGATGGAGGGGTCCAATTCTATGCCGGGACCACCACGGCCAAATTATTTTAGTGCATATTATTATTTACAAACTTAACTTAACCTAACTACAAATTTTCGGAGCATAAATATTACTCTGACCCAAAGTACTCCTACTAATAAAATACATATTATAATACTATCAGTTTGGCATTGCAAATTATTTAATGTCTATCATTATATTAGGGTTAAATGATTCACTGTAAAATTCAATTCATTTCACCAAACTGAAATATTGATCGTAATACAATATTGCAAAACGAGCTTTCATGATTGGAATTTACAATTCTACATTTTATTAGAGAAACGACTGCATTGCTGTATTCCTTGCGGAATTTAATCCATAAACAATCTTTCTTCGCAACAAAGATACACAGAGTCAGCAAAACTAGTTACATTAACTTAATCCCCGGGGCATCTTCTTCGTGGAAAACAGACTGCCAGTGTACCGGCACCTATACCAGGCACTGACCGGGAGATCTCTTTGTCTCTTGTCACTGGTATTTTATAGCTGAAATCACTTTGCTCGTTGTATAAAATTGGCTTCCGTAACATATTGATAAAGGATTGTTATATCCAGTTGGCTGTATATCTTTTTTAGGGTTCCGTAACCAAAGGGTAAGATGGGACCCTATTACTAAGACTCCGCTGTCCGTCTGTCCGTCTGGCACCAGGCTGTATCTCATGAACCGTGATAGTTTAACAGTTGAGATTTTCACAGATGATGTATTTCTTTTGCCGCTATAACAACAAAACAAAATAGAATAAAATAAATATTTAAGGGGCCTCCCATACAACAAACGTGATTTTTTGGCCGTTTTTATAGATAATGATACTGAACCCTTCGTGCGCGAGTCCGTCTCGCACTTGGCCGGTGTTTATTTTGTCTGATATTTAGTCGATATTCCGGTGATTATATTTAAGGTTTATTTATTTCAACCAAATCTCTGATACAAAATAAAAAAATATTATTGGGTTCATTTGTTATTTCTTACCTTACCCCTTACCGCGGATCGGGCGCTGTGGTTCCGTCCTTTTTCGGCAACTGAGGTACTTCACATTATTACTAAACGGATCCCACCTAAACCATCAAAAGATGTTTATGGGATATCTATGAAGTTAGTGAAGTTAGCGGCCGAACCGCTGGCCCCCGTGCTGGCGGATCTGTTCAATCGGTACCTCAAGCAGGGAGCATATCCTGGGCCGTTGAAGATTAGTAAAGTCTCACCGATTTTCAAAGGGAAGGGTAATCCTAATGACATCGATGGGTATAGGCCGGTCTCAATAATACCAGTGGTTGCTAAAGTATTCGAGAATGGGCTATGCTCCCGGCTAGTGGACTACCTGACGGCTTCCGAAGCCTTGTCTGATCGACAGTACGCATATAGAGAGGGTCGGTCGACTACGTCACTGACTCGAGAGGTTCTCCGCCGCATCATGCAAACTCGCGAAGAGAAGCAACACGTAGCAGTCCTATGCTGTGACTTATCTAAAGCATTTGACGTAGCCGACCACGAGATCCTGGCAATGAAGCTCCGCCACTACGGAATCGCTGGAAAGCCTCTCATGCTGCTGCAAGGCATGATGAGTGGCCGGACGCAAATAGTTATCGGTGGCGGAGACTCTGATAAATCTGACCCACTCACATCCACGATCGGTGTCCCCCAGGGGTCAGCCGTCTCAAACATACTCTTCTCTTTACTGCTGAACGATCTGCCTGCCGCTATATCTACAGCAGAGATCGTAATGTACGCTGACGATGTCGCCG
This sequence comes from Chloroclysta siterata, assembly GCA_932294275.1. Lineage (NCBI taxonomy): Eukaryota > Metazoa > Arthropoda > Insecta > Lepidoptera > Geometridae > Chloroclysta > Chloroclysta siterata. The sequence continues at coordinate 7,972,953 of OW028588.1, forward strand.
CGGTTGTGACAGCGCCATCTATTGAACTATTGGATTTGAAAATGAACGGAGTGGCCTCGCAGTTAGCTCAGTGGTTCAGAGACAACGGCTTAGTGTTAAACCTGTCAAAAACTCATTTTATCCACCTCTGCCTCTCAGGTCGCTCTTATAGACATCTCTCAGTAGTCGCAAATGGGGAAGCACTGGAACAAGTAAGTAGTACGACCTTCCTCGGCTTTGAAATAGACAGGGGGCTCACTTGGGCGAACCATATAGAAAAAGTGTGTAAGAAACTTGGTGGTGCATGCTTCGCGCTCAACCGATTATCCCGGTTCTTGCCTAGGGAAATCGTGAAGTCATGCTACTTCGCTACTATTCACTCAATTTTACAATATGGCGCTGAGCTCTGGGGGCGCGCTGCTGATTGGGAGCGCGCCTTCCGAATGCAGAAGCGCGCCATCAGAGCTATCGTGAAAGTCTCACGAAGAACATCAGTACGCCCGTATTTTCAGGAACTGGGAATCATGACACTACCCTGCATAGTCATTTTCCAAGTGGCAATGTACGCTCGGACAAACCAGTACTCGTACGAAAGGAAAGGCGATGTTAGTAGGTACAACACGCGCCGCGCGGAACACCTAGTGTTAATCCCACACAAACTGACAAAAGCTAAAAAACTGACTCACATCATGGGCCCAGCTATATATAACAGAATTCCAAGAAGCATCAAGCCTTAACATTTTTAAACACCAGCTGAAAACCTGGCTTATCAAGCAATCCTTCTACACAGTAGAAGAGTTCTTATGTATCAAAACTTGACAACAAAACTTAAATAACTAATTAACCTACCTAGCTAACTAGGTAAATCAATTACGTCTTCCTCTGTAATTTTATTTCTTAGTTTGTGACACACTGCGTGTGGACTTATATTAATAATAATTATTAATTATTTTTTATGAAAATTACCTACCTACTATAACCTTTTTGACATGTATTTTTATTATGAATAAATGATTATGATTATGATTATGATTACCCCGTTCCTGGTAATTTTTCGGGATCACAAGTAGCCTATAATACTAATTCAGGTTACGAACTAGGCAGGTATCTTTATTCTAAGCTTTATCTGAATTGGTTATGTTTGGGCACGATTAAGCCACAAACATTTATATTTCAAAACATTGTAACTTTTGTATTTGTAACTTTTGTATTTTGTATTAAAACATTGTATTAGTACGAAGACGTTTCATGTATTATTTTTAATGTAATTAACTTATTTATTTTCTACTACCAATCTTGTTACTTGCCTGAGCGTTTATGGTCAAATAAATGCACCTATATTCTATTCTAAGAAAGATAGGTTATTTTTCATGTCGTTATAAATGTAAAACGTCTTGAAAAAAATATCCTATAAATATCCTATGTATATGTATATAAGTGATACATTATAACGTCTTGAAAAAAAATATCCTATATACCTATATGTATATAAAATGTGCAATATTCTATATGTATACAAGCAGATAACTTAAAATTGGTTTCTCTATTGGCGTGGGTACGATGTCTGAAAGAATTTTTGTCAAGTCACAAAGGCATGTTTATTATACAAACAGCATCGCAACTCATTATAACTTCGGCTTCGCAAAGGTATGTTTGAGAACGAAAACTCTGCGGGCTTGCCTTTATTACTTCTCTGTGAAGACGAGTACCTATGGGAGAGTACAAACTGTTTAGGCTTGAATTCATCAACACAGTACTGTATACCGTACCATTGAACGATACGGTACGGAAAAACAAATTGTAAGTATAATACTTACCTACAAAGTATTCGCTTTTTTATGTATTTTCAAAGTTTAGGCGCATTATATCGTAACTCATTACAGGTTTGAGAAAAGTGTAAATAACCAATAACAATTTTTTGTAATGCTTTGGCTTAAAATGATATGAGAACTAGCAAATAATCGCTATTAATTTATTAGTTTTTTATTTACTAAACTAAAGTCACTTTGAAAATTAATATTAGTTCAAATTAGTCCTGAAAAGTTGTCTATGACGGATTATTATTTTATATCATCTTTTGCACAAAAACAGCCCAAGTCGTAAAGTTAACTTTTACTAATAAAATATCTCTTTTTAGTACTTCACAGCCCATCGAATAAGTTTTATTGATAGAAACTGAGCTCCAATGACTTTTAGCACATTTTATATCAAGAAAAAAAATCCTGTTTGTATTGGCGACATGTATAGATTGCTAGTGTAGGTACAATTACGTGCGTTATTATTAACGTTATGATTACTTTTCATAATTTTCAAAATTGATGAAATTTTTGTTGTGCAAGTTTTGTTGATTCCGTCACTACCTAGTTTTGGTAGATTTATCACACCTGCAGTTCGTGAGTTTTGTTTTTCATTTTTAGTTTCGTGTTGTAGGAAAACGTATCTGAACAGCCCCTACCGAAGACGCGATAAGCGCCCCAGGCAATCTGCGAACTCTCGACTCCATACAAAAACCGGGTTTGCAAAACAGAAAATAAAATACTCAAAACGAAAACTCGGATTTAAGAAGCTTACTCGCCAACCAAGTTTAGTAAGAGCATTACAAAAGATTAAGAAAAAATATATAATTTAGATTCAAATCAGTTTTCCTAACTAAAGCTTGATTTAGTACGAAAACTAGTAAAGCATACAAAAATATTGAAATTAATTGAGCAGTATATTAATGGTAGTCAGCGCTTTAAGGTACCAATATAAACTTAACATAAAATCATTTTGAATATAATAAAAGGTAAATATTATTGCTCGTTACTGTACCTACTTAAAAACTTTGAAATCACGTAAATGGCACAAATAAAATAGCAAAACTGAAACCGACGTTGTATTCACATGACAAACCCTTTTGAGTTATTCAGCCGCCTCAATGCAGTATTTCACAAACAACGAAATATGCAAAACAATAATTTCCTGCTGGTCCCAAAGTTCCAACAGTAGCGTTGAATTATAGCCAGTCGTATAGCCTCACTTAAAGCCTTAATTATGGACATCTTTCGTTGATAAATTATGCTTAGCTTATTGCCATTTTTAAACTATTAGAGATTTTCGTTTCAAGATTTAAAAATAGTTCTGAATTGCTCGATAGATGGCTCTAACTATTTTAAGAATCCAAAAAAAAAGGTTATAAAAATCGTTACATGGCTAATTTAATGCAACGCGTAGGAGCTATTAGCAATTTTGGGCTGTTCCAGTATTTGTATTTATTATGTTACTCACGACATGCTTGCGATAAGTTTAAACTAGCAAAAATTGGTGCCAAACGTCATATAATTAGAACAAAGATTGACGTTTAACGTAGACGTTGCTTAATTACGCTTGTATATATGTTTGATGATGGTATGGATTGCTTATTTACATTTGTCGCGGACCTGTCGTAAGTAGTTACGTAATAAGAGGGCGATCGCGACAAAACATAAAGGGGAAGCTTAAAGTGTGCAATGCACATTCACACTAGTACATACAATCCTAAAGAAACACGTAATTCACATTCTGTTACGACTTTCTTCTGAACTGTCTTTTGTCAAGCCTCTGTACCGCAGTAAAAAAATATTTTGGTATATCGTTGCGTCATCAGACGACCTTTCAACGACAGACTCGCTTTTATCGTGAATTTATTCGACGCTTTCAAACAGCAGCATTTTTGTTTGTCATCTTTTACTAATTGTTTTCTTTGACAGATTCTTTAAAGTAAAATAAAGTTCATCAACCAACGCATTAATATTGTAAATACTACTAACGTTGTTGGTAACGCACGGCAAATATCACACGAAACAGATCATAGGCTACTTTTATTTATACGTCCTTATTCCCAGTCCCATTCCAATGTTACACGAAAAATGAAATTTTCTTCGAAATGTACCTACAGGAAATATGACAGAACGTGCACGATGTGCTTGGACGTGACAAGGCAATCCCGAGCAGAATCTAAGTACATACACGGAATATGAAATGGCGTTATCCTTGAGAGCTGAATATTTTGGCGATACAAATGTATTGAACAATAACCGAGTTTGTACATTTGGCAGAGTTCCTAAAACCGTGGTTTTTCTTCTCTCGTTTATGGCTCCTGTCTGTCATTTTGACGTACAAGCCATGTCAAGTGAATTGTTTATACAGTGTCTAGCCAAGAACATCAAATGTGTCAAGTTGTCTGTCAACTTGTTTTGAAAAAAAGGTGGCGGTTTTTCTTGAAAACTACAGGAAATATTTTCGCTTAAATCAGAATGACATAGTAGGGAGCCACAGTTTGTGCTAACACCTCAATGTTGATCAAACTACCGAATCTAAAAATAAGAAATAACGCGGCGGTGGGAGTAGACCACGCTCCTGTCGCCATGGTCTTTTCGTTACAATTATCTTATAAGATAATTTCCACCTCCATCCACCAAAGCTTATTCGTTTCGCTTCCAAATATTTTTAACACAACTTTCTACAAAATTCAATTCTTCACAGCCTGAAATATAAAGTGAGCGTGATAAATCTCATTCTGTACACTGCAAGCTGATTCGAAGTGACATGTAGGAGTCCAACACGCGAAAATCAGCGCATATTGAAATGGAATGTTGGCTGCAGAAATGACGCAAAAAAGTTATTGTATTACTAGCACTACATACACTACACTACACACCCACGGAACAGTTCACGTTTTAGATACCCGGATAGAAAATCAATAATTCACAAGGATCACTTGAAACGTCTTTTGCTAAAGATTTACTTAGAAGTCTAGAAACTGCCAATACACTTAAGTCTTGGTTCCTAGCGTTTTGCAATTTGATATGTCAATGTTAGCTATGTCCGCATTGATCTAGTTATAATATTTCGACACATTTACATAATATTAATATAAAATACAAAAGAAAATGATGAAGAAAAAAGGAACACGATATAAAGGCACACCACGCCATTTGAAGGTTTGCTTCAGAAATGTCATATTTTAAACAGCAAATACGACAACAGTTTGATGTGAGTATGAGTTGATTGCCTAACAAAATGAAATCGTCAAAATGAGAATTTCATTTTGCTACTCCAGTTGAATATGATCCATTTGACTGTGTCTGACACCTAAGCCGTTCACGTATATATAAAAATAGGTATTCATTAGATCGAATTCTTTACACAACTTCTTCAAAGGAATCTCTACAAGCAAGGTCGACGTCCTCATTATTATCGAACATTTTGGTAGATTTAATTTCGAGCATTCACAGTTCAGGGACTTAACATCAAAAGGAAATCCACAACGATCTCGGGTGACGTGTCTCATGTGACAGGACAGAAACGTTTCTGAAGGTATTACGCGATTCAAGATTACTTGAGATGATATACTTATCCTGAAAGACAACTGGATTGGACTACCATGATATCACGACAACTAAACTGTAAACATTTGAAGATCAAGTAAGGATTTGCCCCGCTCGCTTTGAGAACCACTTTTTGCGTTTTAATTAAATAATCCGTAAACTCACATTGCTTTTAATTTGAATATAACGACTTTAATTATGTTACATAATTTGAGATAAGAAAATACTTTTGTAAAAAAGTGTTTTGTCAGTTAATAAACAGAATAAAAATATTAGTGGACTTTCCACACAGCACTATCTCGCCCCAATCTAAGCCAGATCATTTTTGTAAATACATACTTATAATATTATATAACACCCAGACAGAGAACAAAAATGTTTGATCTCGGTGGGGATCGAACCCACGACCTACGGCACAGAAGCTACTACCAACTGAGCTACCAACCAAATGTAACTTAGTTTTACTTTATTATGTAACTTAACGTTATTAAGTTCTTATAGCCATGAGTACTAATTATTATAGTAGTTTGTTTTTACCTTTGCTTAGTTTGGGGTTGTTTGGGACTGGCGCCATTATTCATTAATCAGTATTGATTCATTTATAGACAGCCTTCACAGCTCAGTTGGTAGTAGCTCTGCCTTCTGCGCCGTAGGCCGTGGGTTCGATCCCCACCGAGAACAAACATTTGTGTGATGAACATAGATGTTTGTTCTCTGTCTGGGTGTTATATAATATTATAAGTATGTATTTACAAAAAAAAACAAAAAGTATTTAAGTAGTATATCAACTATCTGGTTCCCATATCACAAGCTTTGGCTTAGTTTGGGGCTAGATAGTGCTGTGTGGAATGTCCACCAATATTTATTATTATTATTATTATTATTTATTGCTTTAACTCGAAATACAGTTAATTAAGTACTGCAAACTGATCATAATCATTAACAAGATAATATTGTACTCAGTTCGTAACAAGCCTTAATTAGTTGAACTGTTTGAACACCCAATTTCCGCAATACTCGAGCTCTCATTTAGGTTGGTCGTTGAAAATGTTTATTTCATACTGACGCAATAATTCTTGGATTACTTCACAAGACGCTGCGAAATTACTGGGATTATTAAAGGCGCTCTTGTTCACAGTGAGTAGGTGCCTATTTATGTAATTTACCGACTTAAAACGGAGGTATATTTGTTTGATATGTTTTTTATAAAGAACTAACACGTTTAACTAGGAATTGCTAAGGTTATCTATCAGAAAAGAAAAGGAATGAAAGTAAATGTTAGTAAGACAAAAATTATGGTATTTGAAAGAGATGAATGTATGACGGTATGTAATATTTTGATTGGTGGAGAAAGAGTGGAACAAGTGAATGAATTTGTATATTTGGGGACTTTGTTTATGAGAGATGGAAAGCATGAAAATGATATTGAAAGGAGAGTGACTGCTGGAAATAGAGTGAATGGGGCACTACACACGTTTATGAGCAGCCGGAAACTGTCTTAAAAGGCACGACTGGCTGTACATAGGGGGGTGTTAGTGCCGACATTAATGTATGGTAGTGAAAGTTGGGTATGGCAGAATAAACATCGGAGTAGAATGAATGCAGTAGAGATGAGAGCGTTACGTAGTATGTGTGGTGTGAATTTGAGTGATAGAGTGAGGAACAGAGTAATTAGAGAGAAATGTGGAGTGAAAGAAGACGTAGTGATGAGGGTAGAGAAAGGTATGTTAAGATGGTTTGGGCATGTGGAGAGGATGGATGAAAGGAGATTAACAAAACAGGTACATCAGGCGAGCGTAAATGGGACTGTTGGGAGGGGAAGACCTAGGCGAACGTATCTCGATCAGATAGCAGACGTTCTAGAGAAGGGCCAGGTCAAGAGTACCCTAAACCGACGAGAATGTATGAAGAATGTTATGAGAGTGTAACGAGCCAGAGATCAGGCCCGTTGCAAATTCACAATTATTCCAATACTAGCTAATTCATCGAACAATATCGAACATTCGCCTTCGTCGGTCAATTTCAAAGTACCTATTTCAAAACATAAAATACGCAGCTAGGAGCGGCATTGCTTTGAAGTGAGTCTATAAAGTTCAAAATATTAATTTCGTCGTCGGTCAATTCCATTGCATCAAAGTATAAAAAATAGATAAAACAAACACCGCGTAGGAAAAGGGTTTGTGAACGCATTTTTTAGCGGCAATAGTTTTGCAATAAGTCATTAGAGTTCAAAATATGAATTGCGGCGTCGGGCGATCTATGATGTTTCAAAGGAACGAGCGAGACGGAAACATCATTCGAGCCGCCTGCGCCGTGCGGCGAGGTGTTTGTCGGCATATTTGGCGGCGAAGCTTTGAGATGTTAATTTAAAAAATATGCCTAAATAATTGCAAATAAAAGGGAGGGGATTGTCAGGCCGGAGATAGTAAGGATTGAGCATTGGAGCGGAGAGGTGACGATGATGAGTAAAAATGTGATCGACGTGTACCAAGTATTTTTATAAAGTGATGGGGCCGTAGCGAGTATGGTAGCATAATCGTGCGTTTATTAAATGCAGGGTAGTCAGTGTAACGGTAAAGTTGAGTGTTCTAATGTAATTTAACTTCAGTTCGGTGAACCAAGTAAGTCATTGAAAGACAACATCCGAGTGAGTAATTAGATATAGGTACCTACCTAGTTTGACTTTGATTTTAGTTTCTACATTTTATTATTTGAGCTACAAAATTATGATAACCATTAATTGGGGTTTAGAATCGTCTGACAAAAGGATAGTTATTCTTATTTGTGTCATAGTCTAATAAGACAGACCTTTGTAGTTTGGAGTTAGCTTAAACTCTACTGAACGAGTTTAGTTCTTGGCGTTGATCTGCCTTACTGTTTGATCCTGTATGTATTCTTGAAAGAGTAAATTAAAGCGAAGCCTAAGATTATTGATTGAAGATCTAATTGGATACCTATTGATATTCATACTCTTGAGCGAGTGTCTCGTAATTATTCTAAACCTTATGTAAGGGAACGTTAATTACCTAAGAGTATTGATTATCGTATTTATTCAAACATTTATTACCTAAGGGTATGTTTGGTCAAAACTATTGACACAGTGTTGTCGGATTTATCCCAAATTTATGGAAAAATGAGGGAAAACCATTTCTATAGTTCATTGATCATTATACTTTTATTTAAGTTTATTAATTGAGAATGTTCTCATGGCTTTGACTCTGATTATCTGGAGAGAATTGACTAGATTGAATTGGATGGATTTGGACGAGACGTGTGTATTTATTGTTATATATTTATAATATCGACCCGCTCGCTTTGAGCCAAACTCCCTTTTTCTTGCTACAGATTATTAAATAAATCTGAATGCCATTGGTGCTTTAACGTAGTATACTGGTCTGTGCTGTGTAGGATTTGTAAGAATCTAGAATTAGACCTTGCAAATCTGAGGCGATTGATGGGAAGACTAGGTACCCTGGTTTCTTACACCCGGCAATATGCTTGGATGAAACAAACCCGATTACTGTCAATAAGGTGTGGGGCCTTACCAGTAATATTATTATATTCCCTTTATCATAACCAAATATGTTCTAGATTTTAGGCTTCTTCATAATTCATTATAAACATTTATGTGCATACTGCTTGTGTCATTTTGTGTGTAGGTATTTGTCTTAATTTAGGTCATCAAGTACTAAGTTCAAGTATTAACCTGTGGTGAACACTGGGTATGTATTTATTTATTTTATATACAAACATTTTCTATACAAATATTATACCTACTTAAATAGATACAAACATTAAACTATAAACTTTCTTAATATACTTTCGATATTATCTTTGTATTATTATGTTATACACAGATAAGTACACACACTTAACATAAACAGAAATCCCTATAAGTAATATTTATCGTTAGTTAGTCGTAGGTGTTGTCTCGGAGCGTCCGCTCACAGATGTAGGAAGGCTGAACTCAGCTGTGTAACATATCCCCATACTAACTATGATCTACGTAGTGACACGCACAGCCGTCCGATGGCTGCGTGAGCGCCACATTCCAGTCTCGTCCTAGCTAGCCCACGCGAAGCCTGTGTCGGTTTACGCTCCGACCAACGCTTGCCGCGTAATAGCTTTGCTTAGCGATCCACGTAAATAATCTTGTGCTTGTTGTGCTATGAACGAGATACTTTCTTCCAAACTATTCTGACAATCTATTCTTACTTTTAAATCCTTCCAATTTTAGTGCTTTGTTAGTGTGATTAATATACTACAGTATTGAAGAACCGGAACGTCTTATTTAGTAAAGTACGGCATTTATTTAATACTTTTAAAATAGGTAAAATTATTCTCAATGCATTTATCAGAATCTTACATCACAATATTAGATTAGGGTATTTTATAGGGTTGTAAAGAGGTTAGTAGTCGCGTAATTAGGTAATTTGAATCTCAACATAATTCCTTCAAAGTTTCTGAGTTACTATAGGTCACAACGTAGGATAGCGCGGACCACTAGACGATCACACTAGACGATTAAACGACCATTTTAAGAGAGGTTAGGAGTATATATTTATATATATATAAATTTATATGTATATTTATATTTATTTATTTATATATTTTATTAGATGTTTATTTTATTTTATATTTTATTTATTTATTATATTTAGGGAAATTTGGGGGGGCGTTACAAGAGGGAATGAAGCGAAAGAGGTATGTAAGGATCGTAGCAAGTGGAAATCCGTGGTCTCTGCCTACCCCTATGGGAAACAGGCGTGATTTTATGTATGTATGTATCTATCAGAATACCTATGATTAAGGGCGTTTTCCCTTTATTTTATTCGTTCAAGGTTGTACCTAGTTCCGCTTTTTAGGGTTCTGTACCCGAAGAGTAAAACGAGACCCTATCACTAAGACTCCGCTGTCCGTCCGTCTGTGTGTCTGGGCTGTATCTCATGAACCGTGATAGTTAGACAGTTGAAATTTTCACAGATGATGTAATTCCGTTGCCGTTGGAAGACCCTTTTAATATTTATTTTATTCTGTTTTATAGTATTTGTTGTTATACACAAATACAAAAAAAACAGATTAAAATAAATATTGAAGGGGTCTCCCATACAACAAACGTAGGTAATTTCCTTCGTGCGCGAGTCCGAAGCACTTGCCCGGTTTCTATTATTATACATGAAAAACAGCGCCATACAAGCCACTAAGCGCATATGGCAAATGCGCATGGCCTTTTTTATGACACTGTATTTCTAATGTTTTTAAAAAGGTCTCTTAATCTTGTGTGTTTTTGTTTACTATCAGTTTTGATGTTATATTTTGTGTAGTAAAATAAATATTTTCTATATCTATTTCTGAACAAAAGTATTGTTTTTCATTACCCCAAGTGCATAGTACCTACCTGCATCGGAGTGACGTAATACGTCACTCCAATGAAGGTACTACTACTAATAATTTTCTCTCGGACTAATCCGGGCATGAAGCACTCAAAATAACCTTGTTAATTAAGTAGATGGTAGAAGATAGTGGCGAGATTATGCGGGATGGAGGCTAGAGGAAAATTTAATCTTCATAATTATGTTATAGTGCATCTCATGCGAAACAGATTTAATCAAAAAAAATACAGCCTTCACAGCTCAGTTGGTAGTAGCTCTGCCTTCTGTGTCGTAGGCCGTGCGTTCGATCCCCACCGAGAACAAACATTTGTGTGATGAACATAGATGTTTGTTCTCTGTCTGGGTGTTATATAATATTATAAGTAAGTATATATTTACAAAAACAAAGTATATAAGTAGTATATCAGCTATCTGGTTCCCATATCACAAGCTTTGTCTTAGTTTGGGGCGTGATAGTGCTGTGTGGAATGTCCACCAATATTTATTTAATATTATTATGTTCTACTTGCTGATGGCACAAGCAGATGGCCCACCTGATGACAAGTGGTAACCATCACAAATATATAACAAAGCATTGCCTCGCAAGTCTCGCACATAGGAACGTGCCTACGATGCACTGCCCTGCGTCCATCAACTTGATTCTGCTAAAATTATGGTCTGTCTAAAAGTAGACCAGCTATTCGCTCCTACCTTCTACCTTCATTATGCGAACCGCTAAGGAGTGGAACTCATTACCGTCGTCTGTTTTTCCTGACCATTACAATTTCAGTATCTATAAGCAAGAGTGAATAGGTGTCTACTTAACCGTTCCGGTCCAACGTCGGCTACATCGTCGCTTACCATCAGGTGAGATTGTAGTTAAAGGACGGTCGATTCAATGTTAAAAAAAAGACTTACCCTTTAGATATATGAGATATAGAGATTGACAGACCATCGAATAACATATGAGTAGCATGATAGTTTTCATTTCAAAATGCTATATCTGAGCTTATCATTTGATTTCGTTTTTCATAAAAATACGGAGTTTTTTTTCACATTGGAGTTGGTTCGATTCCCAGACGAAGCAAGCAATTTTTAGAAAATCTTTTCAGCCAAATATCCTATTTACAATATTTAAGGTCCTTTCCCTTCTTGTATCCAGCATAGTCTTGGGACGACCTTTATAGATTGATGTCATATATTTTTTTACTTCTTCCTCACTCCGTTTAAGGCACCTGTCCATCATTCGACAGACGACAATCTTGCCAAATACTTTTTTGTCAAGTCAGTCCGTAGTCAAGTCGGCCGTCATTTGTTTTGAAGAAAATGGTGGCGGTTTCATACATAATACACTGTCATTTCAATTGCTAACAGTTAGCATAAACTGTTAGGTCTCAAATCATTTTTGTTAAAATACTACCGAAATTACACAACAGAATCCATAATAACTATAGGAATAACTATAGGAGGATAAGTAACATGAAAGAGCTTTGTTGCTTCCCAAGATCACAGAAAATGAATCCCATTTTTTCATCAATTTGTAATAAAAGAATATTCACTAGTTTACAATAGTGATAATTAATAATAACCACCGTGTCTAGTTGCCACAAGAATCGGTCCCCAAGCACGGATTCCAACAAAACTAATGTTTTAAGCCTATTAATATAAATTACTTAGATTTAGTATTCCATCGGGCGTTGTATTATTCCACGTTGCTTTATAAAGGCTTGTGATTTTACTAGGTCCTTCGTGTCAACATCAATTTTAATTATTTATTATTGTCGCCTGTAAGTAATTAAGTTGGGTGCGGCATTTAATATAGAATTAAACTAACGTTGAACAGAATTCTTAATGCTTAGTCTTTATTAATTTATTTATATAATATAAAATAAATAATATATTTGATTGCATTTTGAGTTATTTGTAACTAAAATAGAATATAATTCAAAATTAACTATCGACTTATATATTGTCAGTCAAATTATTTATTTCATGATATTATATGAGACAAATCAGATCTTTTTAATTTTTCAATAATGAATCACTCAAAATTCAACAAAATATTATGTTGATTCAGAGAAATTGACAAAGGAGCCTGCCATTTTCAAGGAGAGAAAAAAGTCAACGTTCAGTCAAAAATAAAGTCGGGTTTGTCTTCAAAAGGTTAGGGAAAAGTGACCTTACAAAAAAGTGATTTAATACAGACTCTAACACCTAAGCATAAGGTCTAAAAAGGATAAGGCGTTCTTGTGTGAACGAGCTGGGCCGAGAGCCAACGATAGGGAGATTTAGATTCATCCCAAATGGGAACTTCTGAAATATGGGACCCACCCGTGGTTCAGATCGCGTTTATTTTTAGCAACGACACTAAAGGGGAACATATTGTTCTTATAATTGGATGCGAGTGATGGTAAGCGATTATAAGAATGAAAATAGTTTGGTATAGGAAGCGTCCTTTAGTTTATGCAACGGTAAAGAAATCATTTTTTATAACTTGGGGCAAATGGTGAACGATTTGTCAGTACCAAACAAAGTAAAGTAATATTTTTAAACATAATTTATATATTTTATAACACTTTAAAATGTTTCTTGGCTTAGGCATATTGGTAACCATAGTGTTGGTTTTAAGTACTCAGGAGATGCTGAACATCCCTCTGGGTACGTTTCTTTTAATTACCTCTTACGAAATAACGGAAGGTGGTGCTAGTTGACAATCTAAAAAAAATATAAATTTGATTATGGTTACCTTTTTCTGTATGCCTACGCCTCACTAAACTTCAATAATATATTATATTACATTGTAAAAGGTTCATACAAAAGAACGGTAGGAACCAAGCCGTAAGTTTGTTACCTGTTCTTCTAGGCTTTGGTCGCGTGGAACTGGCACCTAGAGTCACCTAGCTTTAAGACGTTTCAAAGTGATCCTTGTGATTTTATTGAATAAATACCTTTTGACTTTGACTTTGAATTTGACTTAGTCCTTTTCTAAAACCACCACGACCACCCTTACCAAATGTAATTTAGTACATCATATTCAGCAAGCAGCTTTTTAAACGATCATGGTATAGGAGGTAAAAGATACGATGAAAGAAAATCTTTACAAAAGTGTTGGCATATTATACGTCTATGAAACTGCGGCGGCAATGAGAAGTGACCCATTTTTGTGAATGCCGACTTGGCCTGCATCGACGTCGCCAGCATGCTTGCTATATCTATGTACTCGCTATTGTTTGTGTGTTGCTATTGGCAGTTTCAGGCATTTAGATAGCACTCTTCGATAAGTGGAAAACGAGAACGAGTGTTGTCCATTTACATCGATATAATCCATATTGTACGAGTTACATCTATCGTGAGTGCAAGTTTTAAAACTGAGAGCACTGGTGGTCTCGTGGCAGCGGCCCAGTCTTCCGATCCTAAGGTCGTGGGTTCGAAACCGGTCGTGCACTAATGAGTTTTCTGTGAAAAATTTATGTGCACAGTGCCAGTACTCTCAAACGGTGAAGGAAAACATCGTGAGGAATGTCGGCATTTCGTAGAACCTAAAAAGTTCTATAACATGTGGGTTTAACACTTAAAATCCTTTCACCACACTGTTTATTTAAGGTGATCCTCGTTACTAAACTTGTGACTAAATAAAAATAGTTTTTTTTATAATAAGGCAATTTTTTACTTATAGGTCAATTACATTCCGTTAATTCTTATCTGTATTATTTAATGTATGATTTTCAGGAAAACCTTTCCACACAATTCTTTCCCTACATTCACATCCAAAAATACCTTGCAAGATTTATATAACAAATTTTGTTTGTTTTCTTCAGATAAATGTGTATGTTTAAAAAAGAAATACGATGCAAGTTAAATAAAAACCTGTAAAAGGTCCAAACTACAGTTTTTCATCAGGTAAGTAGAATACTAAAACTGTCAACTCCAGAAAGAAATAGCACAATTATTTAGAGGTACCTCGCTCTAAATGGACGGAGACACCTGCTACAAAACTACAGTGATTTACCACACACAAACTTTCGCTTCAGAAACAATTTATTTGAATAATTTATGTTCGCACATAATTTACGTACCTATCTATTGTATTTTATTGCACAGAAACATTTCCCAGGCACTTTCAAGATTCTCTGCCTAAAAGAGCTGATTTGGTGTTCCGTCCCCCTTACTTACATAACTCAGTTACTGGAAATGAAAGTTAACGAACCATGATCCTGCAGCAAGATTCCATCAAATCAGTGCCACGAATAGTGTTGTGATGAAGAATCGAGAAAGCCGGATGAGCGATGAATAAGCAGTACAGTAACGCATTTTATGTGGAAAAACGCACTTCAGCGGCGTGCATAGATAAAAAGATCTACGTAGTTTTATTTTGTACTAGTGGCTTCCCGCCGCTTCGCACGCGTTGAAGTGGTGAGCCGTGATTGAGCCACAAACATCCAAACATCGTAATTTTCGCATTGATTTGTATATTATTAGGGTAGGATTTTAAATACCTACGTAGGTATAAGAGATACCTATAGGCGTACATTTACTATATTAGGTAGGTAGGTATAGGTACTGAGTTTAGCACAAACATGACAAATACATCAAAGACAACCTTACACGGAAAATAATGTCCTTATTTGTTCCTAGTTTCTACACCAAAAACAAACGAAACGAAACAGCTTCACGACTTTGATGGGGATCAAAGTCGTGAAGCTGTTTCGTTTCGTTTGCAGGCACGGTAGATACCCTCAGATCTCTTTGTACCAACTCAAGATTCCCGTTTTTAGAATGTCCTTTACAAACATTGACGCCTCGTTGTATCCTTTTTACTCGTTCGCAACGAAGGAGGGTAACGTTTAAGGGGTTGTTTTCGAAAATCAAACTGTTGTGGCGGCTAGCCACACACAGGTACTTGCAATCGGGCTGACGCGAAGGTTTTGTATGTAGTGTCGCCAGTCGTCTCTCCCCGCTCATTAGGTTCAGACATGTAATACCTACTTTAAAGTGCAAATATAAATAAGTACTTATGTGGAAACGGACGTTTATCATTTAACATGCTCCTCTGAAGCTACGTGAAATAAACTATGGAATACGCATCATCTCATTATCCCCTACACTGTATTTTTGTTATTTATCCACAAAACACATTTTCTTTTAGTTTGAAGTTAATTACACTACGCGTTAAAAATCTCCCGTACAAACCTTGAAACTTTCGCAGTCTTTTGCACCCTTTGCAGGGGTAGTTTTAAAATATTGAAAACGTAATTTTAAATTATTTATTGTGGAGTATATTTACTTCAAGTGAAACCAGTCGGACTATGCGTTAAAAATCTCTCTAACTTTTACAGTCATTTGCACCCTTTGCAAGGGTAATTATCAAATGTTAAACGCGTCATTCTTAATTATTTATTTCATAGTATATTAACCTCAAGTTTTAAGTCAATCGCACCACACTTTAAAAAACTCCCATACAAACTTTGACATCCCTTTGCACACTTATTAAGGGTAGTTTTAAAAATCTAAAAATGTCTTTCCTATTTTTTTAGCTTTGGAGTACATCTACTTCAAGTTTCAAGTTTGTAGGTTCAAGGAATACTGTTTTTCATACAAACGTTTTCATCCGTTTTACACCCTTAGGGGTTGCATTTCCAAAAATCTCTTCTTAGTACACCTTTACTCCATAAGACCTATGTACTCTTCAAATTTCAAGCCTCTCAGACCAGCGGTTTAAAAACTCCCATACAAACTTTTACATCCCTTTGCACACTTATTAAGGGTAGTTTTAAAAATCTAAAAATGCCTTTCCTATTTTTTTAGCTTTGGAGTACATCTACTTCAAGTTTCAAGTTTGTAGGTTCAAGGAATACTGTTTTTTATACAAACGTTTTCATCCGTTTTACACCCTTAGGGGTTGCATTTCCAAAAATCCCTTCTTAGTACACCTTTACTCCATAAGACCTATGTACTCTTCAAATTTCAAGTCTCTCAGACCAGCGGTTTAAAAACTCCCATACAAACTTTTACATCCCTTTGC
Source organism: Chloroclysta siterata (assembly GCA_932294275.1). NCBI lineage: Eukaryota > Metazoa > Arthropoda > Insecta > Lepidoptera > Geometridae > Chloroclysta > Chloroclysta siterata. The sequence goes on from OW028588.1 coordinate 7,989,674, forward strand.
ACACCTATTAAGGGTAGTTTTATAAAAATAAAAATGCCTTTCCTATTTTTGTGCCTTAAAGTACATGTACTCGAAGTTTCAAGTTTGTAGGTTCAAGGAATACTATTTTCAATGCAAACGTTTTCAACCCTTTTACACCCTTAGAGGTTGAGTTTCCAAAAATCCCTTTTTAGTACACCTCTACGCCATAAGACCTATGTACTCTTGAAATTTCTAGTCTCTAGGACCAGCGGTCAAAAAACCCCCATACAAACTTTTACATCCCTTTGCACCATTATTAAGGGTAGTTTAAAAAAACTAAAAATGTCTTTCCTATTTTTTTGCCTTAAAGTATATGGACTCCAAGTTTCAAGTTTGTAGATTCAAGAAATACAATTTTTCATACCAACGTTTTCAACCCTTTTTACACCCTTAGGGGTTGAATTTCCAAAAATCCCTTCTTAGTACATCTTTACGACATAAGACCTATGTACTCTTAAAATTTCAAGTCTCTAGGACCAGCGGTCAAAAAACTCCCATACAAACTTTTACATCCCTTTGCACACTTATTAAGGGTAGTTTTCAAAAACTAAAAATGCCTTTCATATTTTTTTTTCTTGAAGTATGTGCACTCCAAGTTTCAAGTTTGTAGATTCAAGAAATACAATTTTTCATACCAACGTTTTCAACCCTTTTTCACCCTTAGGGGTTGAATTTCCAAAAATCCCTTCTTAGTACATCTTTACGACATAAGACCTATGTACTCTTAAAATTTCAAGTCTCTAGGACCAGCGGTCAAAAAACTCCCATACAAACTTTTACATCCCTTTGCACACTTATTAAGGGTAATTTTCAAAAACCAAAAATGCGTTTCCTATTTTTTTGTCTTGAAGTATGTGCACTCCAAGTTTCAAGTTTGTAGGTTCAAGAAATACTATTTTGCATACAAACGTTTTCATCCCTTTTTACACCCTTAGGGGTTGAATTTCCAAAAATCCCTTCTTAGTACACCTCTACGCCATAAGACCTATGTACTCCTCAAATTTCAAGTCTCTAGGACCAGCCGTTTAGGCTGTGCGTTGTCTATATGTCAGTCAGTCAGTCAGTCAGTCAGTCAGTCAGTCAGGACTTTGATTCTTATAGTATTAGAGATGTAGGCGAAGGAGAGAAAGAAATAAATGCATTTATTTTGGGTACTCACGCACCTATAGGTTAAGCACTTATAAACATTATAATACAATATATAGGTATAATATAAAAAAAACGAGAAAACATGCAAGAGTAGGTAAGAATAAAGTAGGCAGGCACCTTTGAATAAATTTTCAAGTTACAAAAATAGAACAAGAATAGGTAGGTATAGTTATAAATAAAACAAACAAATAGGAGAAACGTAAGTGCCAAGGTTATATAAGTAGCTACTTAGGAAGAGACAAAGAGAAGGAGAGAGAGAGAAAGTGAGTGGGGAGAGAGAGTGGGGAGAAAGAGAGAGTAGATGTATCCGCAGAGCGCACCAGTTTTTACCAGGCTTAAGAAAACATATATTAGTATCGTCAATATAAAAAAATATAAAGAATTAATCCGTTAATTCATTGCCATTTGAGTTTCAATAAATAGTTGTGATTTCATTAATATTAAAGACTTTTCTGCTCAAGTATTTATTCTCTGAATCCGTTAAAAGGTCAGCCAAACGAATACTTTAGGTTGTTCTAATATTTAGTGGGTTTGAAACTTCCAGTTATATTTTGATTAGATATGTATCAATTACGGCATTAATTACTACTTCTATAGTAGTTGCTAGTGAGCGAGCTTAGGCTGTTTTGTTAGATTTTAAAATCTTTTGATTGCAAACCAACAGCTAGTAAAACGCTCACTTACAGCTTGGCAAAAAAATCTAGAAACACAACTAATTTGACATGCTGTGCAGATGTTTCGCATAGGTGCGAGCAAGACCGCGAGTACCCTATCATTTTCAAAACTATTTTGCCAAACTATCAGGTTGACAGGTCAACTTTGACTACCCAAAGCGTAACGTACTGTTTTGTATTGTACTGTATTGTATTGGGACTCCTGTATCCGCATTTAGACTCCAAAGTGGCCCGTTATGCGTGATGGGCGATCTGTTTACACTAGTAGCCAGCCTAGCTCCTCCCAAGAGCGAAGAAGCTTCCCGGTGGCTTCACAGGCTTGGAGGAGTGACCTGGGGTTTCCTAGGATTTCTTGTCGTTGAGAGGCTACGCCCTCGCATTCCAGGACTACGTGGGCAGCTGATTCTTCTTCGGACAGGCAGCCTCTGCAGAGTGGACTGTCTGTAGCTCCGATGTTGTAGAGATGTTTGTTAAGTGGACAGTGACGTAGCGTACTTCGTGAAAACGTCTAATTTGACGACTCCAGTGCCAAAGTCAACTTTGTTGATTAAACTCTGAGGGTTGCATTTGCATCGGTATAATGTTAAAAAGTTGACTGTAACTACAATAATAAAGTAGCTAAGTATTTCTTTGCTTAGCATCACCTTGGCTGGAACTAATTGTGTACTTAAATATCACTACATAGTGTAAAACAAAGTCGCTTTCTCTGTCCCTATATCCCTATGTATGCATCTTTAAAACTACGCAACGGATTTTGATGCGGTTTTTTTTTTTAGAAAGAGTGATTCAAGAGGAAGGTTTATATTCATAATACAAGCATAATCTCTTAGGGATAAACCACAATAACCGTGCGAAGCCGGGGCGGGTCGCTAGTTATATAAATCCATCACATTGGGTGGCACAAAAATCACATTGGCCCGGACAAAGGCGTAATTTTTTGGTTGTTAGAACATAAAATTATAGGTATAACTAATCCATAAGCAATTGTTTTACTATAAAACCTCGTAATAAAACATGGAATGGACGAAAACCGAGCAATAACACGCAGATTGTGTCCCAGATTGGGCGGAGGTGACCTAGGTTGTATGCTGTTGCCAAACTCAGCTTTTTCGAACGCTCCTAAGCAATATTTCACGGGTAAATATTAATGATGCATGCGACAAAAGAAACATGTATTTTCATTGGAAAAAACATGTTAGGCTAGCTGCCGCCCTCGGCTCACTCGCTTATTATTTAGTAGTGATTACTAACACAATTTTTTTTAATCGTTTTCCTTTTATTGTGCTTGTAATTTAATTTCTACACCGATTCCGGTAACTTTTCGAAATAAAAAGTAGATAGATATATATTTATTTATTATTCCGATAAAAAAACGTAAAGTAGGAAGATACAGTGCAAAAGATAAACAAAAAGCACATACAAATAAAAAATTAAGACTAACGGAAGAACACTGTGCTGTGTCGTACAGTTATTAATTGGTTAATAGATCCCCGACTAAGAAATAACTGCACCGATATCCAGTTTTATTTAATACAACTAGCTAATGGAACACGCAGATGGCCTACCTGATGTTAAGTAGTAACCATCACCTATAAAAAAGCATTGCCTCGTAAGTCACGCACGATAGGAATGTGCCCTACGATGCACTGCCCTGCGTCAATAAACTTGAGGCATACAGATGTTAAACCTCACGTGCCTGTAATTACACCGGCAACCACACTCTTCAAACCGAAACACAGCAACGCTGCTTGGCGGCAGAAAAAGGCGTGGTGGTAGTACTTTCCCGGACGAGCCCTTCACAAAGAGCTCTACTACTCCTTACATTATTTTACAGTTAAAACAGCATATAAGTGGGATATACTGCTAATCCAGGTTTCGAACTATGTTTGTTCTAAGTTTCAAAATATAAACATCCAAATGGTATGAATTGGTGCTGCTATTTTCATTCCTTACCTTATAGACGCGAGTAATACGTCTCCTGTGGTTCTAGTTTCATTTCATTTGTTTGAACTTCAAATGACGTAGCTCGTAACAAGTAAAATACGTAAAATAATAAAATATATCATCCCATTTATATGTAGTAAGCCAACCAAAGAATGCTGGATAAATTTATAGTCATCTTGAGAAGCAAACTTAGCTTTTCTGATTGGGTGAGCGAAGCGAACGAAAAACTTACAATCAACTTGAGTAATTTGGCATTTTATGTATGTTTGTTGGGCCATAACTTTAGAACTGTTGATCCGATCTGCATGAAATTTGGAAAGTAGATAGCTCGTAATTGAAAAATTTACTGGTAAGTATATGAGTCAAATCGGATAGCGAGTTATTAAGATATGTGGTTTTTTAAAGGGGCAAAAATAAAAAAAGTTAAAAAGTCAGTTCGGAGCGAAACACTAGTTAAATTTGAATAGTTTTTTAATGTTATTGCGTTGATATTTTCGTTTACACCTGTTCTGTTGAGTAGTTCTGTTGACAGAACTACTGGGATTTTTTTCCCATTAGATCACAGAACAAATGGGAAATGAATTCCCAGTAGTTCTGTTCACAAATCTTGTAATTCAAAACGACTTCTTCACCATAGGAAAAGTCTTTGACAGCTGTCAAAATGACAGATGAGACTGTCAGATGTGACAGAAACTGTCACAAATGCAAGATAAACAATGGAAACTCAAAAAAATGAATGTCAACCTGACAGATGTCAAATTTAAAACGGCCTTCCTTGGAAACTACTCGTACATCGGACAGAAACTGTCAGTTTGACAGCTGTCATCGAAAATGTAGATTTTGTTCTTTCCTTTCATTTGAACTACGAACTGAAAGTCTAGCACGAGTAGTTTCCGAGATATGACCGTTTTAGTTTTGACATCTCCTGTCAATTCAATATTCATTGTCAATTTTGACTGAAACAGTCGGTTTTCCATGATTATCTTGGATTTGTGACAGTTTCTGTCACATCTGACAGTAAGTGTCAATTTGACAACTGTCAGTCTCTTCTGCACTTCTACTCTGTAAAGTTGTTTGCGAATAGTTAATTTGAAACACTGATAAATAAGAGACTTACAGACAGAACTACGCAACAGAAAAGGTGAGAATAGTTGAGATTGAAGCCAGGTGTAAAGCATAGTCTTTTAAGTCACAGAACTAATAGGAAAAAAAATCCCAGTAGTTCTGTCAACAGAACTACAGTTACTCAACCGAACAGGTGGGAGTAAACGGATATTTTAACTTTTCTTAATTTCTTGAGATTTTAGCACAAATGTGACAAGTTTACTACTTGCTCATAGGACAAGCAGATCACTATATGTCAAGTTTTAAGCATCACCTTTTCAAAGCAGCCTTACAAGGCACTCTCGATATAGGAACGTACCCTACGAAGTACTGCCCTACGTCCAATAACTTGATTTAGAAAGATAGATATATATTTATTATTGTTTACCGCACGGCGGTGCACGCGCCGTCCATTACCGCTCTGATCAAATACTTTCCATCTTAAGATTGCCTGGAAGGAATTGCTTTCAGCGATAAGGCCGCCCATTGTACTTTATTAATTTACGTCTAGATTCATGATGTATCCTTGTATACAATAAAGTGTTATCTATCTATCTTGCAGCATACAGATGTTTAGCCTCCACTGCCTGTAGTTACACCGGCAACCACACCCTTTAATTCGAGACACAGCAATATGCTAGAAGTACTTCCCCATATGAGCCTTTCACAAAGAGCTCTACTACTCTCAAATGACGGACAGATGCCGTAAATGATCGAAGAAGAGAAGCATAGAATCCGGCTAAACGAAAATGGCAGCACTAATCGTGTCTTAAGTTTTATATTTACGGCATAACTTCAATTCCTCTTCGTGCGCCATGATCATGCAGATTATTATGGAGATACGGGGAGCTCATAAATGTTAAGATTCTTAGTTGAAATTGAAGCCATCACTTAAATACCACTTAGTGAGTGGGACCTGGTCAATTATACAGTCTAGGCAGTGAAATTTAAATCCTACCCTTATAATTAAATAAATATTATTTATTTTTAGGGTTATTGTTGTTTATTAATTATTAGGGTAGGGCAAGTACCTATTCATAAATTGTTTTTATAAATGTTACCAACTCGGGCCAAACAAATGTTACCAACTGCTAGACTCATTTGTAATGTAACAGTACATTACAGATGATAATATTTGTTTTGTGTTTATAAACACAATAGGTACGGACTTATTGAGTCAAGAAATGAGAAATGTGATGTTTGGATATTTGTGGCTCAATCACGCCTAACGCATTGAACCGATTTGAGTGAAACTAAGAACAAATGTAGTTAGTAATCTGGGTTAGTATGAAAAATATCATAAACTAGGCTTTAATTCCTCGCTTAATACTTAGCAGGTAATAATAATTAATTTGAAAGTAAATTGCATTAAATATTACAGGCAACTTTTTATACCAAAAATTACCGAGGACGGGGTAGAAAAAATGAACGAACCTAATAAAAAGAAAACCTAAAAAATTTTAGCAACCACTAATTCGTGAGCGAAGTCATGGGCGGCAGCTAGTCTACCATAATACATACATAGTTCTATAACAAGTGCTCAAAAGGAGCCTCTTGAGGCGCACTTACAATCCGTTCACCACACTGTTTCGAAATAAACTAGTGACACGACAACAAGAAGAAGTCCACAATTTTTTTTATACATCTAGCTGATGGAGCAAGCAGATGGCCCACCTGATGTTAAATGGTAACTATGTATCACCTATAACAAAGCACAGCCTCGTAAGTCACGCACGATAGGAACGTTCCCTACGATGCACTGCCCTGCGTCCATGAACTTAAGGCAAACAGATGTTAAGCCTCATGTGCCTGTATATAATTACACCGGAAACCACACTCTTCAAACCAAAACAACGGTTGCTGGGCGGCAGAAAATGCCGTGGTGGTAGTACTTCCCCTGACGAGACTTTCACAAAGAGCTCTATTACTCTTGAGTACTATATAGGGTTTATAGCTGTTTACACTACACTGGTAAGAATACTATATTTTTTATGAGCGGTAGCATAAAGATCAGGAAGGTACAGAGCAACATTCACGTTTTTTTCCGGTTATTCTTAATCTCTGTAAGTAGAGCAGGTTCCGTAGAAATTTTCCTTCAAAACCTTTACCTAATAGAAATATCGAGTCAATATCGCAAATGTAACAAACAGTATTATAAACATACTAAAAACAGTAACATAACATAAAACATAATTTACACTGAAACCTAAGCATAAAAACTGCGTACTTTAAAATGGTGTGAATTCTTTATTTTATTAAAATATATTCTAAGAAACGTGGCGAGATACAAAAACAACGTGATATGTGAAGTAGCAGCGAGTATATTGCTCATGAAATTCAGCTTAAGGAAATTGCCTCTCCTCGTAGGAACTCTTGAAGGCGTTTCGAGGGGAAAATTTGATAGCTTATAGCTTTGATAGCGCAAGTATGAGTGTGATGGCGCAAATGTTTAGCAAATATAAATATTTACACAGTTTAGTGTGACAAAAATAAGTCCAAGCATTTTTTATTTCAGTATAGTTTCTTCGAGATGGATGTGGAGAGGATGGATGAAAGGAGACTAACGAAACAGGTGCATCAGGCGAGCAGGGACTGTTGGGAGCGGAAGACCTAGGCGAACGTATCTCGATCAGATAGCAGACGTTCTAGAGAAGGGCCAGGTCAAGAGTACCCTAAGCCGACGAGAATGTATGAAGAATGTTATGAGAGTGAATGAAGCGAAAGAGGTATGTAAGGACCGTAGCAAGTGGAAATCCGTGGTCTCTGCCTACCCCTTTGGAAAACAGGCGTGATTTTATGTATGTATGTATAGTTTCTTCGTCTTCTTTCTTTCTGGTCGTATCTGGTACTAGTTAATTTGAAACATACCACCTTTCACAGCAGTGTGGTGAGAAAGGATTTAAAGTGCGCCTCAAAGAACGCTCCTTTCGAGCGTTATGAATTGTCCTCAAAATTAAATAAGTAAGGTTAAATACGGTTAATTAAGCTTTGTCGTAAAAAAAACGAGATTGTAAGATTTCAAATTAGCGAAAGTATCAAAAAATAACCTAGCAATTTAGCTAGATTAAAAAAACATGTCTTAACTACCTTCGACGATACCCACGATGAGCTGACCCAGTTGTGAGATACCACATGTAAACAGATCCACATGCAGAAAAAAACTATGGCTATCAAACCTCACCTCGAAAACGTTGTTTACCTACAGCGAGCGAGTGATATTAAAAAGCCTGTTATTTAGCGATAAATTAAAAAACTTAATTTTTATAATAATATAGCAAAAATTTAATATTCCCAACACAACTAAAACACCTAATGAATTGCTCGACACATAAAATCCATAGTGTCACTGCTAGTGACACAATAAAGCGATGCGGCACACACGGCATCCATTAGCAGTGATTACTAATCACCAGTAATGGAAAACCTTCCGAAATACTAAGCCTTCCTTATTATTAAACCGGTGAGGACCGCTGGTTACTCAGACAATCATTATTTATTCATTTTATAACAAAATTCACTATAACATGTTGTGTGGATAAAGAGTAGTAGAGCTCTTTGTGAAGGGCTCGTCCGGGGAAGTACTACCATCACGCCTTTTTCTGCCGCCAAGCAGCGTTGCTGTGTTTCGGTTTGAAGCGTGTGGTTGCCGGTGTAGTTACAGGCACATGAGGCTTAACATCTGTATGCCTCAAGTTGATGGACGCAGGGCTGTGCATTGTAGAGCACGTTCCTATCGTGCGTGACTTGCGAGGCAATGCTTTTGGTTACCACTTAACATCAGATGGCCCATCTGCTTGTTCCATCAGCTAGTTGTATTAAAAAAAATGATATCCTACGCAGCACTACCTAGGCCAGTACTAAGCAAAGTTTGTACTCTCGGAAACAGCTATATTTAATAATACTTGTATACGTTTTGTATGCATATTCATAATATATTATGACACCCAGACAGAGAAGAAACATCTGTGTTCATCACACAAATGTTTGTTCCTAGTGGGGATCGAACCCATGGCCTACAGCGTAGAAGGCAGAGCTACTACCAACTGAGCTGTGAAAGTACGAGTATGTAGAGATTGTTTGTGTGTTAGTGACAGTGTGTATGTAAATAATAAGAATTTGATTTTGTGTTAAAAATATAGCTTGTTTAACCAGAAGAAGGGTAACGCCACAATTTTTGCTAGTCTCTTGTCTTGTCGTGTCACTAGTTTCTTTCGAAACAGCGTGGTGAAAGAATTTAAAGTGCGCCTCAAGAGGCTCCTTTCGAGCTCTTGACACATGTTATATAACTTTTTCGGTTCCACGACATGCCGGTTTCCTCACGATGTTTTCCTTCACCGTTTGAGAGTACTGGCATTCTTGCTAGTGAAATATACAGTAAGAGGCCCATTGGTCTAGGAGGACCAGCGATCTCCAACGACGAACCAGATTCAATTTGGTCTGTACCTGATTGTGCACCAATTGATTGTGTATCGAATAGTGTATCTGCATTTTAGTTGATCTCAAACTGTGAAAAGACATCGCAGCGATACGAAGGGAGGCACGTCCAAAATGGATTAGTGACATACTAGTGAACTTACCAAGAGATCCGTACCCCAAGTCTGGGGTTTTTTTTTATTTCCGTAACGTCAGGCTGTTTTTCTACGGCGGGCGAATAGTGTAAAAGAAAAAAAACATTTCATGAAATTATTTATTTTTAAGTTCTTTGGAAATATTTTTTATAGTAATCTTATTACATTTCTTCGTGAACGATTGCTATTGACAAGCTCAGCTCTTGTTAGAAGCTCTGCCTTCTGAGTTTTATAGATAGATGCCAATATTTTCATTTAAAAATAATACATATTTTATTTATAATTCTTTCAAAATGCAAAGTCAAGTCACCGTAATGCTATAAGCGTGTAAGTGGAGTCATTGCAGCGTCGTACCTAATGTTTTTTTTATATTATTTAGCTTATTCATATTACTTCATGCCACATTACGGTGTATTGCTTTGAATTGATAATTTACGGTTTGATTGCGCACGTTTATGCGTTGTCGTTATATTTTACTGCAGGGTTTAGGGAGATTGATGAAGATTACAATATACAGGGTGTAAAAAGGGGACTCCTATATATTTGAATAGAACCATCAGACCCCGCTTTATACAAGGTGTTCCATAAGTTGTGTATATAAACTTCAGGGGGCTAAAGTACCCATCAATATGAACAACTTTTTCTAAGGAACCAACACTGTGAACGCAAAAAAAAAAAACAGCTGTTTCATACATTTTAGCCTGGTTGGTATTGAACTTTTGTATGAAACAGCTGTTTTTTTTTTCGCGTTCACAGTGTTGGTTCCTTAGAAAAAGTTGTTCATATTGATGGGTACTTTAGCCCCCTGAAGTTTATATACACAACTTATGGAACACCTTGTATAGGAGTCATTGATTTTAAATTAAACAATGTTGTCATCCTAAAAATCCTTACATCTACACGAAATAAATTATTGATTTATCATTTAATATCTCAGAACACAAGCGCTCCTGTAAATTCTATGTCAATTAATTAAAAGTACAAACTTTTTTAATAACAAGCATTTGCTTAAACTTTTTAAGCCATGCACTGTCATCCAAACTAAACATGTATACAAAATTTAAGCTCAATCGGTTGAAGATATCTGCTTCAAAATTGAGTCGCAAAATTCCACCCGAACAAACATTTACATACATTGCAAGTTAAATAAAAGCTTGTAAAAAAGTAAAATCAACCAGTATTGACCTTCTGAACATCATTTTGTAAAACATTAGTAATCGTCTCGTTAAATTACGCAAAGGTAGTATAATTCTTACGTTTTGGTACTAGTAACAGGACGTGTGCATTATGTTCTTTCAGGATTTCAGTTCTCAGGAGCAATCATTTTACACCCTGTATACACTCATCCTGTTTATCGCGAAAATTTCTCTTTCACTAATGTGTTCGTGGCATTTGTCTTCTTTATGGAGCATTTTTATTTTGTCGGGATATTTATATTTTTTACCTTTTGTGGTATGATATTCGAGTTGGATTTGGAATCCATTAAAATAACAACCACTATTCCAAAAAGACTTGAGTGTGTGCTTGGATCTGAAGAGTTACCAGGCTTGATGAGGCAGTCATGATGTTATTTATTTTCTTTCTAATAGCTACAAGCAGTTTGGTATTAGTAGAACTCGTGAGACAAATTTTCCGGGCAGTCTTTCCTCTGTCTACAGACTGCAAAATAGTGATTCTCGCCTTGCTGTGTTAAAATTCATATTAAGAGCTGATTTTGTTTAAGTATATTTTGTTGAATTTTACTTTACTATTTAACATACAATAATAAATTATAATTTCTTAGTTTGTAGGACCTATATAAACATATAAATGTTATGTATTCGTAATTCCGTAAGCCCAAATAGCTCTAGACCTCAAACTATGTCAGCTGTTTTTATATACTAAGGGCCACTTGCACAATGATTACTAATCGAGCTTAGCGAGTTACTAATCGAATTTAGTGAGTTAATCGAAATTAGCATCTTTTCTCGAGAAAAATAAGCCGCTAAACATTAAAAACGTACTGTAAGACAAATTGATAAACATCCAATTAGTTTAATTCTGTTTAGTTCGATAAATGAGTTTTTCTGTTCAAAAATGTATGTGCAAGTGCTCTCAAACGGTGAAGGAAAACATCGTGAGGAAACCAGCATGTCGTAGAACCTAAAAAGTTCTATAACATGTGTCAAGTAGTAGTTATAAGAGTAGTACAGCTCTTTGTGTGTGGCTCGTCCAGGGAAGTACTACCACCACGCCTTTTTCTGCCGCCAAGTAGCAACGCTGTGTTTCGGTTTGAAGAGTGTGGTTGCCGGTGTAATTACAGGCACATGAGGCTTAACATCTGTATGCCTCAAGTTGACGGACGCAGGGCAGTGCATCGAAGGGCACGTTCCTATCGTGCGTGACTTACGAAGCGATGCTTTGTGACTTTGTTAGCGGTGATGGTTACCACTTAACATCAGGTGGGCCATCTGCTTGTTACGTCAGCTAGTTGTATAAAAAAAAAAGTGCTTGAATGGAGCCTCTTGAGGCGCACTTAAAATCCTTTCACCACACAATTTCGAAAGAAACTAGTTATACGACAAGAGAAAAGAGAGTTTGATAAATAGTTACGAGTATGTTTAACCAATTACAATTAAATCAGATCGTTGTGCAAGCAGCTTTATTTACGAACAATAAAATGATTTATGATTGGTGTTTTAAAAGGAAATTTAGTTAAATCCCCGCTGCCAAGATGGTGACACGCACTTTATGAAATCGATCTTGGGTACGCAATGGAAACGCTACGTCACCGTCGCATTATCCGAACGAGCATGGGGTTGGTGTGTTTTCCTTTGTAGATATTGTAAAGATAGCGATAAAAGTAAATGGGGTACGTACATCTGCGATTAGATGACATAATTTTCAAAATTAAGTCATAATATCCTTTATATTTTTTTGGGCCGATTAAACTCTTTATATTTGTTTGAAGAATATTTTTGTTTTTGTCTTAATATTATCTAAGCAATTAATCAAAAGTCCTGCATTAGAAATCATTGTTTCGATTTAAAAACCAGGATCCACAAATTGAAGATATTTCCAAATAAGTTTAATAAAATTATTTATTAACATAACACAGTCATCATCATTATGAAAGGTAGATTCTGATTCAAGATCTGCCTGTCTTAATGATGATGACTGTGTTATGTTAATAAATAATTTTATAAATCTTATTTGGACTTCAACTTTTACAACTTATTCAACTGTTATCTACCTGTCATAATGATGATGACTGTGTTATGTTAATAAATAATTTAATTAACCAAATTTGGAAACATTTTAAATTTGTGGTGATCCTGGTTTTTGAATCGAAATAATGATTCCTAAAGGAGGACTTTTGATTAATTGCTTAGACAATATTAAGACAAAAATAAAAATATTCTTCAAACAATAAATATAAAGAGTTTAATCGGCGTCAACAAATATTTGAACAGAATATATAATAATCCTACTAATATTATAAACGCGAAAGTTTGTAAGTATGGATGGATGGATGGATGGATGTTTGTTACTATTTCACGTAAAAACTACTGAAATGATTTTAATGAAACTTTACATTAGAGGTATATATCAGAATAACACATTGGCTACAATTTATAAAGATATTGTGTGGCTAATCCTGCGCGGACGAAGTCGCGGGCACCAGCTTGTAAAAGAATATAATCGCTTTGTTATGTTAATACTAGTAGTAATCAATACCTAACCCTTCTATAATATTAAGCTAGTAAGCCTATGAGCAATCAAATGTATAAAAAAAATCATTTAAAACGGGATATTTGCCATGATTTTTGAGTTTGATTGTTAATATCGGATTTGTGAATATAGGGAAACAATCAAACTCATAAATATCCCGATTTAAATGAAAACTATGTTCATAACCATGATAGTTTCAAAAAAGTTATCATTGCGCTTACATATTACTTATTATATTATTACATTGTAAAAGGATCATACAAAAGAACGGTAGGAACCAAGCCGTAAGTTTGTTGCCTGTTCTTCTAGGCTTTGGTCGCGTGGAACTGGCACCTAGAGTCACCTAGCTTTAAGACGTTTCAAAGTGATCCTTGTGATTTTATTGAATAAATACATTTTGACTTTGTCTTTGAATTTACTATCTACCCAATTCGTAGACTACCTAACAATTTACCAAGAGCATCATAGTAATTACGAAACCCCAACTTAATATTCACGACAATGAGTACGTAAACATAAACGGTGGCACGCTTCGTAATGACGCAAACTAATTTATTGAACAAGATCGTAATCTTTGATGTGTCGCAGTCAGGTAATACGTTTGTTGATAACTATTATGTAAATTACCTTTGCAGTGCAATTGCGATAAATTGCCAATCTGGTTTGTGTGAGCTTTTTATAACCTTTCCTACAATATCAGTATAGTAGGTAAGTATAAATATTTATGTACAAAGAATATTACAATTAATACAACACAATTTAAAAATACATATGAAACAGTTGAGCTATCAGCTATCTTCAAGAGTAGTAGAGCTCTTTGTGAAGGGCTCGACCGGGGAAATACTACCACCACGCCTTTTTCTGCCGCCAAGCAGCAACGCTGTGATTCGGTTTAAAGAGTGTGGTTGACGGTGTAATTACAGGCCCATGAGGCTTAACATCTGTATGCCTCAAGTTGATGGACGCAGGGCAGTGCATCGTAGGGCACGTTCCTATCGTGCATGACTTAGGCAATGCTTTGTTATTGGTGATGGTTACCACTTAACATCAGGTGGGCCATATGCTTGTTCCATCAGCTAGTTGTATAAAAAAAACTAATGATGATGATGTCTTTTGATCTGGTTCCCATAGCCTCTGCTTTGTTTGCGGCTAGATAGTGCTGTGTGAAATGTCCACCAATATTTAGTTATAGTTTTGAATCGCCACACCAGTCTCTTAATTCCTTTCCTTGTTTATCTTCCACATTATATTATAATAGGTATATTTCTTAAAGAATGCGCAAATATAACTTTATGTGAGTTGACTCCTTTATCATCGGGTATACAGACGTACTCGGAAATGCAAATTTCATTTACCGGTGACATACCCCATACGAGCACCGAGCATTTTACTCCAACTTTTATAATGCGCCAAAGAGTGGAATTTTGAACGTTTGTTACCGAATATCATTTGAATGTTTTTATACGCAGATCTTTTATATATTATTATTATTTATATATACAAGGTGTTCCATAAGTTGTGTATATAAACTTCAGGGGGCTAAAGTACCCATCAATATGAACAACTTTTTCTAAGGAACCAACACTGTGAACGCGAAAAAAAAAACAGCTGTTTCATACATTTTAGCCTGGTAGGTATTGAACTTTTGTATGAAACAGCTGTTTTTTTTTCGCGTTCACAGTGTTGGTTCCTTAGAAAAAGTTGTTCATATTGATGGGTACTTTAGCCCCCTGAAGTTTATATACACAACTTATGGAACACCTTGTATAAAAGAAAGTCGTGTTAGTTACACTATTTATAACTCAAGAACAGCTGAACCGATTTGGCTGAAAATTGGTGGGGAGGTAACTTAAAACCAGGGAACGGACATAGGATACTTTTTATCCCAACTTTTTATTCCTTTTTTCATTTTTTATACAAACAATAGAAGAGGCAGGAACTTCAAGTCGTCAGTTAGTACCTGTTTTTTCGGTCAAAATTTCGTGGCTCAAGATTGTTCCATGGGGAACAAAATATTTTTTTTTTATTAAAGATGTTGGCAATCATATCAATAAACCATTCTTTTATTTGTAAGTTCCTATTCTAAAGTAAACGTGCGCGAGCGAAGTCGCGGGTAAGAGCTAGTTAAATAATAAATAGCTATCTTGGATTATTGAGCAAATTTATGACACATAACATCAGTTTGGTGTCTGTATAAATTAATGAAAATGTTGATCATCAATTTTTTCCCAATGAAAACTGGCCTACTTTAAGTCGATTTGTTCAAAATGTTGCTTAGCTACGAAGATACGATGGCGATTAAACTCTTAAGTCTCTAGAGACAGCATAATGATGCTAATTAAAATAGATATTGGCTATTGAAACCTGGCCATGTTCCTAGCTCATGTTTTATGATTATTTTGTAAACAAAAAACGTTAGGAACCATGTCGTTGGTCAATTTAAATGCCTGATCAAATTCTAGGCAGAAAAACGTTTCAAAGTGATCCTTGTGATATTATTGAAAAGTATAATATGACTTCACCTTGACTTTGTACACAAACTCAGTGATACTTTGAAAATACAAAAATGCTTAATACATTAATAATTTCTTAATTTGGTTAAATTAAGAAATTTCTTAACTTGGTTAAATTAAGAAATTATGAATGTATTACAATTTTGAATATCCGTAGTCAGATTAAACAACAAAGTGTTTTTTAAAAACTATTGCATAGAAGTTTTGCTTTGGATCGGTGGATTTGCAATTGCGATGCAGTGCGATAAAGTTTGCAGTCTCGAATATGCACGCTTTCTATAAGTTAATAAAATACCTACGTGGTCAGGATTTTGATTCTATAGATAATTTGCAGTTTGCGCAAATTCAGTAGCAAGTTTGTTTTTTTAAATATCGTATGTAGTGGTAGCTTCTGGGGACATTATTTGATAGAAGAGGCTAGAAAGTAACCATCTCCCCAACCAAATCCAGTCTTGTCTTAGAAAGAGAGGAACAAAAAATTACTCTTTCGGAGCTCATATCTTTTGATCTGTAAATTCATTGAGCCGACCTTACAAAACATAAACCTATTTATACCTTGGTACTTGGTCAATTCAATACATTTTCATCACGCTTTGCCGTTTCCCCTCAACACGCGAACGGATACGATCCTATCATAATGAAACCGTAAAGCCATGTGAGGACAAATTCAATACCAACAGAGAGAAAATTCAATCATTGGGAAACGTAGGAGAAAGGATGAAAGCTTGTTTTACAAAATTAGGAACGACTGCCACGTATTGCGATGAGATTCGGTACGTAAGCATACAACAGCTTTTTCCTTGAATAGTTTTAGCTATTGAAAATCTTATTTTATTTTCTTATTATATCCCGAAAGTGGTTTGTTTCACCGATGGTAATTGTATCAAAGGAATTCAATCCAATTTTTTGGAAGAACAAAATATAAATTTTCTAGGATTTAGCATTACCTATCATAAAATTTATGAGTAATGCTAAAAATCTTAAATAGCTATATAAAAAACTAAAAAAAAATATTGACGAAATAAATACGACCATTATTCAGAATTATCTTTGCGTAATCAGTATTTTGGAAATAACTTGGATAAGAGAGCAGTAAGGGCAAGGAACACGGCAGTTAGCCTCGTGTACCAGGGTAGCATGCTCAAGTAGGAAGTCGTAAATAGCATTTTATTTGAAATGTGCTCGAACACAAGCATTGTGTAAAGGTAATGGTGCCCTCGGGTCATGTGGAGCGCACGATTCTGGCACATTTTATTCTTGGTCACAATAACGTGGCTCGTGAGAAGGTACATAAATTTGGTTATAAGCGTGGTAGTTTTAATATTATCTGTATTGTAGGTAATAAGGAATGTAAATTTTATTGTTAAAGTTTTGGTGTACCCACAATTATCTGAAAAAATATATAGGTACAAGCTGTTAAATAGAAAGCATATTTTTATAAATGATCTGATATTGTTAAAAGCATCTCAAACCTTAACAAAGGCTATTTATTTTACTTTATTTTTATAAAAAATCATTTTTGTTATATTATTATACACATACTGTGAAGCTCCAACTAGCTGGACTGGACTATATTTTTCGAAATATTCGCTTATTGCAGAAGCTTGCCAGTTTAAATAAAACAAAATAAAACCAAAACACGATGACGTATCCCGATCCAATACCACAACACATTGCTCATTGTCATCCAGTTACACGCAACCGCAGTAACAGTCCCAATACCTGTTCCATTTTCCAATTTTCTTCTTTATTAGAATTCTCCAAGCGCACCAATTTGGAGGCAGTTTGTTGGTGGTCACCGTTCGCAATTTCACATTTGTTTTTGCTCGTATTTTCTTTTAATTCACAACGCAGCGGTTTGTTCCAATAAATCTTGTGTGGAACACAATGGCGCTGTCCACGTTCATTCACTTTTTGTTGGATTCTCTCCTGTACAGAGACTCTTATGTTTTCTCTAGAGAAAAACCAGTGATAAATGTTTAGTTTCGCATTTTTCTTGGATTCTCCAGCTTATCTTAGCGAGGTAACGTATTACAAGAATGCTTTAAAATGTTTCTTTGCACGAAACAGGAGATAATGATCACAAATCTATTACTTATGTAGCTATATATTTGTTAGCATTTGTGATACTTACTTCTTAGCAAGCGTCACAAAGGTAAAGTCAAACTTACCTTTATTGAAAACTTTGGTGTAATTTATAAGTTGCTTTGCTGCTTGGGAATGCTGCCCTCTTTACCAGACCTCAAGCTAATAATTTAAACAATTGGCACTGAGCCGAGTGCAAAGTTGGAGCCAACGTAAGCTTGCTTTGAATATCTCCGGCGGCATGCACTTTATACGTATGAGAAACTTTTCTATTTCAAAAAATATCTTCTAGACATTAATCAAAATGTTGTTTTTTTACTGAGTGCGATATGGACGGACGAACGTGATGAAACTTCAAAGTCTCCTAAGACCAAATCGATGAGCACTCAATAGCTTCAATAATTAATAATGGTTCTTGCCAAAGAGTTCTTTGTCGTCGAGCAAGTTCCACATTCCTAAAGTTATTGATTCGGTCGCAATCAAGTGGTTGAAACGGACGTATAAATTTAATTAAAATTTCATTCCGATCGATCGGATGAGTCGGAGGAAATTGTGATTCCGAACGTGTTTTGCTCCAAACCCTTTCTACGTGAGGGCAGACGGCGAGGAATGCTTTACATGGGATCCAAATTTTTCGGTTAATCAACTTCAGAGATAAACTCGTTTCAGCTGACTTTTCAAACGTATTCTTTGAGTAATTCACTGTTGAGAAAGCGGTAATCTTACGGTTCGGTCAGTCGGGAGTCAAATGGTTTTATTTCTTCATTAGTTAACTTCTTCCACAATTCACACACAATTAAAATAATAAAAAAGAACAATTACGATTTACATAATGTTCCTGTTAATTAAGAATTTGTTTGTTATTCACCGACTTCTTTCTGCTTGTATACATTAACGCGTAAGATTGTAAAAAAAGCTGAATTTTTTTAATCAAATATTGGCGTTTCGTTACCAGTTCATTAAGAAAATTATGGTGTTCGATAATTTAATTATTCAATAATTAAGGATATTAGAGCTATTAATTACATTATTTTCACCTATTAATTAATAAAACGTTTAAATTATCTACTGGGAAAAGTGGCGTATTCAAGTGGAGGCCTAAACTCAGCAGTGGGTGCAAACAGGACTAATAAATAAATAAATAATAACACCCAGACAGAGAACAAACATCTATATTCGTCACACAAATGTTTGTTCTCGGTGGGGATCGAACCCACGGCCTACGTCGTAGAAGGCATAACTACTGCCAACTGAGCTGTGGAGGCTGTCAATTGAATTGAATTGTGTTATCCCCAGATTCAAAGAATTGCTGGCTTATGAATAAATAATAATAAATAATAAATATTGGAGGACTTTCCACACAGCACTATCTAGCCCCAAACTAAGCCAAAGCTTGTAATATGGGAACCAGATAGCTGATATAATACATGTATACTTTTTTTTTTTGAATAGGAGTAACTACTTTTTACTTGAACTTGTAAGGCCCATGAAGATTTAGGTCTAGGCTAGGTCTAGTCTAGGCTATCTAAGGTGGAGAAGCATTGACACAATCAAGGAGTCCCAGTAAAAGGGACTAGCATAGAAGAAGATTCTATCTATGTATCCCAATTTTACCTGATGAAGGTGAAACCCCATCAAAATTAGATCGGCCCAATTTCGATGGGGTTTCTTACGGCATAATAAAATAAGATCTAAAAAGATCTAATCAAAATGAAACTTTGGGTATCTTGAAGAATTTTAGGCACACCGAGTATTAAATGCTTAAAACAACTAAATAAATTAATAAAAACTACATATTAATTTGACATTTTCATACAATTAGTCCACATTTAAAGTTTTTAGACCGAACCTATAGGTAGAATATGTTAATCATGTTTATCAAATCAATTTCCTTACTAAAATAGAGTTGGTAATAGATACACAATTTGAATAGGCTTTAAAGTGTTTAAGTAGTTCATGTGTCAAGTGCTCGAAAGGAGCCTCTTGAGGTGCACTTAAAATCCTTTCACCACACTGCTTCGAAAGAACCTAGTGACACGACAAGAGAGAGAGAGAGAGAGAGAGTAATTCCATAACTAATTATCAAACCAAAATAAAAAAAGTAGGAAGTAAAATCAGCACCAAATTCGTCGAACAAGCCAAAGTCACAAATCAGGGCGAATACAACGGTAAAAACTGGGTTCACTGCCGTATTTTGTCGTGTATATAACGTTAAATTACTGAGACCTTTGGAAATGTCTTTCATGTACAACACCTAAACGGCTATTAGTTAAACATAAGCTGTATACATTAGTCTGTATAATCAACAGCAAAACTATATTTATCTATCGAGCCCGTCAGCCCCTACTACTGGGAAGGTACACACCGATACGATCAAGCTACACAATGCCAAAGAAAAATGATGCTTACTATATGGACATAAAAGCAAGCCTAATGCTTAATGCTTATTTGTGTGATCCACTGAAGCAAACGTAACGTACTACCAATCTTATGTTAAAATTATAAGGAGCTGTTTCATCAATATATGTAGCAGGGGTCTGGTCTGTGTACAGTGTATATATTTATCGTATAGCAATATAGTAACTGTTTTAAGTGCTTATTTACTTTATTTTTATTTCGTTTTCTTGCTCATAAAGAACATCTTGATGAGCAAGAAAACGAACGAGCAACACAATGCACTAAAAATATGGCGGACTGACATGCGTGAATGTCATTTTGACTCTTTTTCTAGGCTTTGATCGCGAGGAACTGGCGATAGATTCACCTAATAAGACGTTTCAAAGTGATCCTTGTACTGAATAAAGACCGTTTTGATCTTGATTTTCGTTTAAAAAAGCAACAAATCCGTCAAAAAATAAAAAAATGCAATGCGTCATATCAAACGTCATGTCAAAAGTCGATTAAAGACTGTCATGGCGGCTCTAGAAATGTGCACATAGTAAGAAATTCGAACAGATCAACATTTAGTGATGACAACTTTATTAGCCTGCATATTAATGAAATTGCATTTGAATGGTACCCTTCAATTTTTTTTTAAATTTTTCTTTGTGGGGTACATAGACCAGACCCATAATAAAATATGTTCTTTTCACAAATATTTTAGGCATGAAAACTCAAACTATTTGCTTAAGTTTCCCTTTTGGAGTTTATCCTTTAACTTATATGTTTTTGTAACAATTTATAATTTATTTAATTAACAAATAAATGTATGTCTTTTTCTAATTGCTAAGGTCCTTTTTTAGTTTTTGCCATACATCACGACACTGCGCGACACTTGTGTGAACATTGATATATAATTGAGAATATCGTAATCCTATGTCGATGTCTTTAAAAAGGCCTATTATAACATCGTACCACAAAATATGGTGGTTCGATACTGATACCAAGTCATCGGATCAATGAGTATTGTAAATAAAAAAACTGTACTCGCGTTGTATCTCTAAATGTGATGGATGTACATTACAACTCCGCACCCACGAAAAGAGGCATAACAATAAAAATCCATTAAAACAATTAAAAAGTAAAGCTGATCTAATTTAAAGTTTTCTCATTAACTCTAGCTGAAGAACGTACGTACCTTTCAACCAGATTTTGTGAACAAAAGCAGCATTTCAACCTCAGAAGCGCAAAACGACGAATTACACATTAAAAAGGCTCCATTTTCCGTTTATAATATGCGCTGCACTTCAAATTTCCATTGCAGAGAGCTTTCTAAGCTGTCTTTTTTCAATACTCTTTAGACATTCCCATTTTAAGACGCAGACTACCGTCAAACATAAGAATAATATCAGCTATTTGGTTCCCATGTTACAGCTTGGCTTTGTTTCGGGGCTAAATAGTGCTGTATGGAAAGTCAACCTATATTTATTTATTTATATTTAACATATCTACTCATTTCTGAAGATAAAAAAACACTGTATTAAGTTATGATAAATCGGAAACAACAAAGTTTCGGAAAATAGCATTACAAAAGTTCAACATAAATTTCATTTTGCACCCAACAATTATTCCTACCAAAAAATAAGTTTTTCTAGGTTTCGTACTCATCATTATATTTTCACTGAACCTTTGTTACGCAATTTTTTGGAACCTTGTTGTTTTCGTTATTTCATAGCTACATTCAGTAATCTTCTAAAAAAATTAAAATGTGCGAGCAAGAAGTTATTTACTAGTTATCAGCCTCTTGAATACTCTTTGAATATTCCTATTTCCTGAAAGCCAGTCCAGTGGCGTTTATTACTAACAATTGTTTGTTTTCGATATTTCATAACTATAGTCAGCGATTTCGTATCTTCAAAAAATGTTAAAACGTGCGAGCAAAAATTTGTTTGCCTATCCGCCTCTTAAATGCTTTTTACATATTCCTATTTTAAGCTGGGTTAAATATCCAAGTCAGCACTGAAGCGAGGCGCAGGTGTCGGAAAAATGGTTAAATGCCTGAAAGCCAGACCAGTGGCGTGTATGGCTAACAATGTGCAGCACAAGCGCGGAAGCGGTCTGAAATAGCAGCTCATTATCATTGCAAATAGCCACTACTACACACTGTTATAACAATGTGCATTTGCCTTATCAGAGCGATTTCTCGGACAGTTTTTGCTCAGCTATGTGACGTGTATAAAGTATTTAATTAATTTTTTCCGCGGGAAATTGTTATTGTCGACACGAATTCACGCTTCTTTTGCTGAAATATTATGAGTGTCACCAGATACGTTTTCAAAATTAAAGTAAAAAGGTATTTATTTAATTGAATCACAAGGATCACTTTGGAGCGTCTTATAGCTAGGTGAATCCCAGTTCCACACGACCAAGCCTAGATCAGCAACGAATTTGTTTTCTATCTATATATATAAAACTGTTATGTTGGTTTGTTTACGCTTCAAAAACTCAAAAAGTTCTGCACCGATCGAGCTGAAATTTTAGCATGATATATAATACGCATCAAGGATTGTTTTTATACCATTCAATCAGAAGCGAACAGCGAAGCGTGGCAGGGAACAGCTAGTTGGTAATAAAGTGATAGAGGTAAGTGGTATAGAACCTTATTTATTTTACATAAAGGGCACGTCATTATAACGCTTTCCCTCCAGGAACGATGTCGTTTTACCACCTTATATTAGGTCCCTGGTAAAAAGTTGTCTAGTATGATAATCCGAATATCCAATTATCTAAACTTTTAATATTATGCATATATAATACCTCTATAAGTAGCATTATACAATAAAATACAAAAAAAAAAGTTTTATTGTCAAAAGAAAAAAAACAGAGTACACATATTTTTTTTGTGTAGGATTGCTTTGAAGATTCTGGAATGAAAGAGTTTCTTACAACGTCTTAAATACTGATGAAAGAAGTTTTTTTTTATATTTTCCTATCAAAAACAGTCATATACACATGTCATGTATATTCCTCATCAATGGATAAAATGTCGGGTTTCCTAAATTAAGTCACCGTTACTCCACCGAATTGCCCCAGAGATGTATGGCGAACCATTAAAGAAATTGATTTCCTTACACCCTTCCACCACAAATGAACGCACGTTTTTTTTAGAGGGTAATTTATCTTGGAGGGGGTATACAGTATTTTAAGCTTAGCGATCATAGTCGCCGTATTCACGCAAGATGTATTACTTGTAAGTATACTGTAATGTTGCTGTGCTACATCACATAACAGGTGAGTAATCTAAACAGACTTAGAGCTGATTTCACCATGCTCTGTTAGATTAACAAAGGATTAAAGGGCCGTTAAATATGTCATTATGTACGCGTTTGACATCTAAGGTTAGATTTAACGGCCTGTTAATCCTTGATTAGTAACTAACAGAGCATGGTGAAATCATCTTAGAGTAGTAGACCTCTTTGTGAAGGGCTCGTCTGGGAAAGTACTATGTCAATTTTTTCCACCAAGCAGCGTTGCTGTGTTTTGAAGGGTGTGGTTGCCAGTGAAATTACAGGCACGTGAGGCTTAACATCTGGACGCCTCAAGTTGATGGACGCAGGCGTATCGAAGGGCACGTTCATATCGTGTCTTCCGAGGCATTGCTTTGTTAAAGGTGATGGTTACCACGTAACATCAAGTGGACCGTCGGCTTGTTCCATTAACAATAAGAGTAAAATTGATTATTATATCAAGTAGGTAAGTAGTTGCTCTTTTCGCCTCTACCATTTTCTTTAGAAAATGATCGGATAAAAAGATGGCACCTTCCTTCAAAACTTCTGGAAAACATTATTGTTTTATCTAAAATAGTGATTACGATTTATATTAAAATAATATGTTTACACATTCTTCTCAGATCTCATTTCATCAATATTGTTTAACATTGTTAACCACACCACTGAAATAACACTGAAAACAATTAGAACGAAAGTGCTTTTCTCCGAAAATGAAAGAAAATATTCATAAATCAGTCTCAATGAGTAATCAAGTTGTCTGTCGCTGGAATGACACGTCATCAATAAAACATAAAATTAAATGGCGTTCCATTTCAACTGAAAAAATGACAGACGAATCTTTACCCCTCCAATATTCGACCCCACTCACTTGTAAATAATAAATCTGCCTCAAAATAAAATGTATCTAAGCGATGGGCATGCAACCTTTTCGAATGAAATACTAACTACCTACTGCAAAATGTGAGTATGTCCCAAATGTAGGTAATATGTGGACGTACCTCTGACTACTCCCATAGATATTCGAAAAGAATCTTGTTAGTACTTAGAAGATCATGGGGATATATTATCAAAGTCGTGAAGCATGTTTTTTTGTTTCTATAAGAATAAGAATAAGAATAAATTTATTAATCAAAACTTTAAACACACTTTTAACAAATGTAACTTAAAAAGTAAGTAGGTAGGTAGGTACACTTTTGTCTTACGATTATTTCTCTCGTACTCGCACTTTACGTGCGAGCAGGTACTTTTACAAATTTTAATGTTTACGGTTTTGCGGGTATACACATTGAGAAACTTTACCTCCCGTGCTAGTTCATAACTGTGTTACGGCAAGGCATATTTATATTATATTGAACGTAACACAATGACTAAGCTAACTGAGGCATTTATTATTTATACATTCCAATTATAGCTTCAATATGCAGCACTCGTGACGTAGGTTGCTAGGTCATTGCCAACCGATCGACTTGAGTTAAGACGCTGACAACCGACAAAGAATATCAACACAAAAAAAATAATTAAAATCACTTTAAAAAAATCATAAATGTTTAAATTTACTTACTAATTTTCGTAGGTACTTATTCAAACTTTTTGATAGAAAAACTAGCTTAGATGAAAATTTTATTTTTGCTGAACCTTTTTTAATGTTGTTGTCCGAAAAATAGTTAATAATAAAATTACATTTAGTGATTTACATCTTCAAAAATATTGAAGTGTTTAGCTCATTTAAGCAATAAGATTGTAAGAGTAGTAGAGCTCCTTGTGATGGGCGCGTCCGGGGAAGTACTACCACCACGCCTTTTTCTGCCGCCAAGCAGCAACGCTGTGTTTCAGTTTGAAGAGTGTGCTTGCCGGTGTAATTACAGGCATATGAGGCTTAACTAGCCTTAATTTCTGTATGCCAGCTTGATGGACGCAGGGCAGTGCATCGTAGGGCACGCTCCTATCGTTCGTGACTTACGAGGCAATGCTTTGTTATAGGTGATGGTTGCCACTTAACATCAGGTGGGCCATCTGCTTGTTCCATCAGCTTATTCCATCAGCTAGTTGTATTAAAAAAAGCAATATCCCATCTTGGATGAGTGACCGCTAATGGTATTAATAACAGAGTAGTTCTGTGCCTCAGTTTTGCTTCAGCGTTATGCTGTTGTTCCAAATCTATCAGCCAAAATAGCGACCATGAAACATTCTTAAAGCTTAATTATCAGAATAAGCTATTAACTTATATTTTTTTGGAAAATAAGTGTTTACAACGAAAATCACAATAAATACAAGTATTTATAGAATTGAAAAAATACACATGACACAGTTGCGCTATCTACAGATCTTTGAAACTATATCCATAATTCTGTTTATCCATATAATTTGAGGGATAGAATGAGGAACAGTGTGATTTGAGACAAATGTGGAGTGAAAGAAGACGAAGTGATGAGAGTAGAGAAAGGTATGTTAAGATGGTTTGGGCATGTAAAGAGGATGGATGAAAGAAGATTT
The DNA here is from genome assembly GCA_932294275.1 of Chloroclysta siterata. NCBI lineage: Eukaryota > Metazoa > Arthropoda > Insecta > Lepidoptera > Geometridae > Chloroclysta > Chloroclysta siterata. The sequence goes on from OW028588.1 coordinate 8,015,605, forward strand.
ACGAAACAGGTACATCAGGTAAGTGTCTACCCCTATGGGAAACAGGCGTGATTTTATGTATGTATGTATGTATACTATTTGATACTTCATTATGAAAAAGATATAACAAGATTATGGTAAAAAGATATGGATAAAAACGGAATAGTTGTTTTTATTTCAATTCACGCAAAGCCGTAGTTATTTCAGCATCGACCTTTTAAATTAGCTATAACCTACGAGTGTTCATTTTCATAGAGTTGGCATTATGCCAAAAAAGGCATTCGCCGTGCTTAAGTTATTTGACCACTAATGAGATTATGCTATCTCGTTTACTCTCGTTTACTCGTGATGTTGCGTTCCTAACATTGCAATTACCGTACTGAACTAAAACAGTATGTTTACTCAAAAGTATACTCTGGCGCTGAAGTTTTAAGGCTCACTTTATAACTTTTTTAGTCTTGGTCCTGGCATTGAAGAGAAGGAAATGATGGAGGGTTCTTGGTTCGGATTACCTAGATCCAGTTTTTAGGATGTATTTTATATAGTAACAAGTTATTGATATATACTCTCTAGTAGCAATATTCTAATAAACCTTGGTTTTCGTGCTTATCGTGTTAGTGCTTATTTAAGTGGTTTTCTTAGTGCTTATTTAACTGTATTTAACTTAACTTAGTCCATTTAACTTGACACACCTCCTATAGGAGGAGGGGGGATGTGTCAAACATGGGTTAAGTTAAATACAATTTTTAAACTGTAATTCAAGTTTTAGGTAGTTCAAATGTGATACGACTTCAAACTTCAACTTCAAAAAAAAAAGCATAATCGAAAAGTGTTTATTTAACCCAAAACGTAAAAATTAAATTGTAGCTTTAATTATAATTTTACCCGTTAGTGGCAGTTAAAAAATTGGTTATCTATAAAAATAGTGTAGCCAAAATTGTTTAATAATCTCGTTCATATGGCTAGAGTTGTTGTTTGTTGTCGTGTTTTAAATTGTAGCTAAAATCTACACTAATATTATAAAGAGGAAAGATTTGTATTTTTGTTGTTTTGTATGTAACGAATAGGCTTAAAAACTACTGGTCCGATTTCAAAAACTCTTTCACCATTAGAATGCTACATTATCCCTGAGTAACATAGGCTATATAATATTTTCAATAAAATTAGGGATCCTTACTAAAACTCCAATAATGTAAAAACAGGTGGAAAAAATAATCCTTACATCGCGTGCGCTGCGAAAACTATTGATGATAGAACAAAATAATGTACTATGACTTTGCAGAACACGTCATCATCTACAAAAAATGTCGCAACAGCATATGTCTAACTATTATAGTTATGTCACAATTAGTGTTCTTTTATTATAAAAATGTAATTGAAATATCGCCGCTAGAAAAGGGTCTTTATTTGTACCTTGGTATTAATCCTTATCCAAATAAATCATTTCATATTCAAGACGGTTTCAATACCTATAGATTACTTCTTGAATTTTTCAAATCGGACATTCCATTCAAAAGATATGACGAAATTAAAAATGCTAACGGGTCCACGGGTCACGCACGGGGTGCAATTTCACTCACTCAGGGAGAAGGGCGTGCGAATGTATGAAATAAGTAGACGCGAGGCTCGAACCCACAGTCTAAGTTTATCCTAAAATGTTCAAAAAATGTATGACCACCCATGCGAAGCTGGGACAGGCCGCTTGTTGTTTAATAATCTCGTTCATACGACCAGAGTTGTCTCAGTTGCTCAGTTGCTCACTTACTGCAATGTAACTTACTTGCACCACAGAAGCACAGTGAGTGTCACAGCCCTAGCCAATCACGAGGGTGACAAGTTGCCCTGGATTGAGCTAAGCTGCATGAAATAGGCCGGAGCGGTTACGTTGCATCATCCTCCACACAAAGTCGATGGCCGACGATAAAACGTGGTTTTTATCGGGTTAAGTTGTATGGTGAATGAATGGTACGTTTCTCGTACTAGTTTGACATTCTTTTAGTTCTCGTATTTTTTTTTGTTTTAACCCACTTCAAAAAAGAGGCTTTTGAGTAGGCTGTTTTTTATTTTTAATTGTATACGTACTCTATGCTCACATTTAGTAGTGATTGCTAACATTTATATTTAGGACGTTTTCCTTAAATTGGGTTCGTTTATGTTTCCTACCTTGTTTCCGGTAGTTTTTGGAATAAAAAGTATCCTTTATGTTAATCCAGTTTACGAACAATACCAGTTGTAAGTTGCATCCAGATTTCATTGGTAGTTAGAGCGTGATTGAGCCACAAACATCTGAACATCGTAACCTTTTTCCTTCCCTTTTATATATTATACATATTTGTAACTGAAAACCGGGTCATTATTTTATTACATTATATACATAAAACCTCAAAGACCGTTTCATATAAAATGTATTTACATGGGATAACTTATTTTTGTAGAGATCCTAAAAACGTGAAATATTACAAATAAGACAAAAGGTAGATTTACTATAGTGGTATTATAAATCAGAACAGTAGTCTAAAAAAAAATACCACAGAAATGAGGTTCCTATAATTTTATGTTTTTTCATTGCCAAAAATAATATTATGATCATCATCAAGCAGTAATAGTCAACACAAATTCCAGTAAAACCAATTAGGAGCCTTCACCATCCACGCAAGTTCCCGCAACCTTCACAATATCGTCAGTCTATAGAAATTGACGTATCTAAATATATATCTTATGTTACTTCCTGGCTGACAATCAACGCACAGCCTAAACCAATAACCCCAGGAGTAAGAAATTTGAAGGGTAGATTCCTGGTATTGTATAGGGATGCACTAATAAAGGGTTTCCTCAAACCCTAAAAGGGTGCAACAGGGTTGAAGTTTGTATGGAAAAAGCTTATGGCGATGACAAGACAAGTGCTAATGTACCTTCCGCTCGCACGATTTAAATCAAGCAAGTTGTGAGCAACGTTATTGCACACAATTCAGTCAAAATATCAAATTGATCCAAACAATTTTGCCTACAAAAAAAACTGCATAAGTACGTAAACTAGTAGAAGTTGATAGAAGATTACAAGATTTGCTTAGTAGGGCCAAATAGTTTTTTTTTTATAACTAGCTGATGGAACAAGCAGATGGCCCACCTGATGTTAAGCGGTAATCATCACCTATAACAAAGTATTGGCTCGTAAGTTACGCCCGAAATATTGTTACAAGTTGTAGAGTTTACCTACACCTAAAGAAATAGTGCGTGACTTGAGAGACGATGCTTTGTTATGGTTACCACTTAACATCAGGTGAGCAGCCTGCTCGTTCTCTCAACAAGTAGTATAAAACAATAAGGGCCTTAACATAATTTGTCATTCCTCCTATTTTATCAAAATGTAAGAGAGAGACTTACAAAAGTCGTTTTAAAAAATAAAGCATAGTGTTTGTTGAGTAGTTTATAAGCCTTTTGTGTAAGCTCTCGGTAGATGTTTGTAAATAGATGCTCAAAGCCACTTTTACAAGATAGTTTATCGTCGTACGAAAGCCAACACGTACTCACCGTGTCGCAGTATTTTTATGAGTACATACCGTGCTCAATCCCTAGTCTAGACTATTCACCAAAAAAAGAATAAGAAATGCCACGAGTAACTTTTCAAAACATCTTGTTGTGTTCTATTATTGGTATGTTCGCTATTTGCCTCTTTTTCAATCTAGTCCATGAATTCTGAAATCCATACAAATCGTTAATATTTTCACTCCAGAATCATTTACGTATTACGCCAATAATATATAATCACATTCCTTTATCAATACAATACGTACATAGTGATTTAAATATATTTAAAAACACCCTTACTAAGTTATTAGTGGACAAAGTATACTATAAGGTTGATGACTTTCTAAATGACAAATTTACAACATGACATTAATTTTATATTTTTTCCCTAAATCTAATTAGTACCTACCTAACTTGACATTTAAATTCACTTATTTTTTATTTTTTTAATGTCACCGTGTTTTATTTTAATTTGTTTTATCTTAATTTAATTTTATTTTGCATGATGTATTTTTTATTATGTGCCTGTCTTTATGCTTTTAAGCTGGACTAGTGTGACTCAAACAAACCTCAACACCAAAATATGTACCTAGTTTCATAAACAATAAATATCTTTTATCTTTTATTATAAGTGACAGCACTCACAGCTCAGTTGTTGCGCTGAATTCTGCGCTGAAGGCCGTGGGTTCATCCCCTACTCAGAACAAGCAATTGTGTGGTGAACAAACAACAAATTAAACTTTATCGACATTAATAAAAACCATCCATTCAAAAGAGGTAATCAAGGTTGCCTGGAAGAGATCGCTCTCAGCGATAAGGCCGCCCATTGTTTTGCCTTAATTTATGCCTTAACCCTGTATTTTGTTTCTGCGTGGTGACAATATAGAGTTATATATCTGATCTCTTCGAGAAGTGTTCAAGAAAAGGAGGAGATTTCCTCTTTAATGTCTCAATAGAAATAGAAAATTTCAATAGCAAAGAAAATTGAATTAATGCATAATACAAATTATTTCACTTAAACGACGATGGGTTTGTAAACTGTCACGTATGGGATACGAAATACTGCAAAATGTGATTATGTGCCAACTGTGATGTTTGGACGAACCTCTGACTACACATACACAAAATTATGAATACATCCCACTCAAGGAATCTAACCCCCTTCCCACGCCTCAAACAGTTAACAGCTGCTTCAAGGAGGTCATATCTATCAGATAACATGCACATTATATCTCTATCTATATCTTCCTGATTTTCGTTTTATCCTTTTAGCGATAAGGCCGCCCATTTTTCTTACCAATTTTTTTATGTCCCGTGTTTTCTTTTGTGTACAATAAATCATTCATCTATCTATAATTATATATATAAGTAGTATTTTTTTTATAGAAGTAGCTGATGAAACAAAGTCACATAAAACAAATTACCTATAACAAAGTATTGCCTCGTAAGTCACGCACGACAGGAACTTGCCCTACGATGCACTGCCCTGCGTCCATCAACTTGAGGTATACAGATGTTAAGCCTCATGTGCCTGCAATTACACCTGCAACCACACTCTTCAAACCGAAACAGTAACGCTGCTTGGCGGCAGAAAAAGGCGTGGTGGTAATACTTCCCCGGACGAGCACTTCACAAAGAGCTCTACTACCTACTTACTCTTCTAGACATCACAACGCCATCTTGTCGTATATATTCATCACATAAATGTCAGTCCTCGGTGGGGATCGAACTCACAACCTTTAAGAGTAGTAGAGCTCTTTGTGAAGGGTTCGTCCGGGGAAGTACTACCACTACGCCTTTTTCTACCGCCCAGTAACAACGCTGTTTTTCAGTTTGAAGAGTGTGATTGCCGGTGTAATTACAGGCACATGAGGTATGACATCTATATGCCCCAAGTTGTTGGTCGCAGGGCAGTGCATCGTAGGGTACGTTCCTATTGTGCGTGACTTACTAGGCAATGCTTTGTTATAGGTGATGGTCACCACTTAACATCAGGTGGGCCATCTGCTTGTTTCATCAGCTAGTTGTAAAAAAAAGAGAAGTCAGAGTTATTATTAACTGAGTTGTGACCCCTGCGAGCGTTTTACTTGTGCTTTACTAGATCAATACATTTCAAGGTTTCACAATGTTCTAGAAACATAGTAAAAAGCAGAAACAGCTTCACAGCAGCATTTAGGTATATCGACTTATTACATAATACAACATACCACACAAACACAACACCACTAGGGTTCTCCTGTGAAACTCAGACTCTTAAGAGACTGGTGTTATCAGGAGAACCCACACATACAACCCACACACGACAACCTCTTTTTCACTTCTTCCAGACACTCTCAATACACTTTATTATACACAACAAAGATGCACACCTTAATATGTTTTATTTTATTTATCTTTCTTTGCCTTAACTTTTTTTACTTTAACCTTTTATACCATTACCTTTTTTTTACTTTATACTACTCTATTTTATGTGAGAACATCGTAGGGAGAATGCACTGTCTACTGTAACACAGTTTTTTAGACAAAAACAGGAGACAGAGTTTGCTATTTTATAATGAACACACATTTTTTATGGAAATAAATGATTTTGTATTTGTATTTGTAGCTTTGATCCCTAGGCACCGTAAATATCCCGAGGATATAATGGAGATAGTCAGAGGTTCGTTCTGACATCAAATTTAGCACATACCCACATTTTGAAGTGGTCGTTATTCCACAATTTGACAGGTTGCAAGCCCATCGCTGTTAGAATACTAGCTGGTCTCTTTCTTTTGTCGTGTCACTAGTTTTTTTTGAAACTGTGTGGTGAAAGGATTTTAAATGCGCCTCAAGAGGCTCCTTTCGGGCACTTGACACGTGTTATAGAATTGTTTTAGGTTCTACGACGTGCCGGTTTCCTCAAGATGTTTTTCTTCACCGTTTGGGAGTACTGGCATTGTGCACATACATTTTAAAACAGTAAAACTCATTGGTGCACGACCGGTTTCGAACCCACGACCTTAAGATCGGAAGGCGGGGCCGCTACCACTAGACCACCAGTGCTCTCACTAGCTGGTTAAGGCCTGGTTTCACCATGCTCTGTTAGTTACTAATCAAGGATTAACAGGCCGTTAAATCTAACCTTAGATGTCAAACCCATATATTTTGACATATTTGACGGCCCTTTAATCCTTTGTTAATCTAACAGAGCATGGTGAAATCAGCTCTTAAGAATGTAAAAATATATGATAAAACATGTGAAAACGAAGACATGAAGCCAACTTTTAACAGATTAAGATGGGAAGGGTACCACTTAGTAGGATTCCGTGCAAAATAGCCCTTCCACTACCCCACCCCCCTTACTTCGTTCCGATAAAAAAGAGCCTTGAGTTACTTCACCCAACCCTTGTTTAGCTTAGCATTCTGGAATGACTTGCGTTTGTATGTGCATAAAACTTGTGTGATAACAAACCTGTTAAAGGTAATAATATAATACCTCTAAAATAATAAGAGCTTTATTTGAACCTTACAAAACTAATTATAAACTTAAATATTACTTACTAGCTGGTGCCCGCGACTTCGTCTGAGCAGGATCTTTACAAATTGTAGGCTATGTGTTATTCTGATGTATAAGCTATATTATTGTACAGTTTCATTAGAATCCATTCAGTAGTTTTTACGTGAAAGCGTAACAAACATCCATCCATCCATCCATCCATCCATCCATCCATCCATCCATACTTACAAACTTTCGCGTTTATAATATTAGTATAAAATTAAATAATAAGAGCTTTATTTGAACCTTACAAAACTAATTATAAACTTATTTATTACTTACTAGCTGGTGCCCGCGACTTCGTCTGCGTAGGATCTTTACAAATTGTAGCCTATGTGGTATTCAGATGCTATATTATTTTAAAGTTTCGTTAAAATCCATTCAGTAGTTTTTACGTGAAAGAGTAACAAATTTCTATCCATCCATCCATCCAACTTACAAACTTTCGCGTTTATAATATTAGTAGGATTTTTCAACTTAAAATGACAACTAGTATTCTATAACCAATATGTATGTATTTTCCTATTATATTTTGTAAGGACCGCACTTAGCGGTATAAGACTCCTCGAGCTCCTTCCACCTCTCTCTATCTATAGCGGTTCTACTCCACGCTTTGCCTAAAGTATGCCTGTTAAAAGGTATGCTTGTTTAAAAAGACCTGTTCCACTAAGTTCAACTATTAAGTTCAACCAGTTGAACTAATTGCACGAAAAATTCCAGTTATTTCAGCTATGTTATTTTTTGTAAAAGTTGAACTTTCTGACAGTATGTAGGCAATTCGTCGCTCGCATTTTTGATGTATGTCATTTATTGGTTGCATTTCGGCCATGACGTCAGCAAGCAAGAAAACTCTTGGTAGCATTTCGTCCTACGTTATTATGATACAAAACAAATAAATGTCCACCATTTTTTTATTTATATCTGAAAATAATAGAATGTTTTTTGTGACAAAAACCTCAATCTTATAAACATATTCAGGGTTGAAGTTTCTATGAAACCGAATCTAACAAATAAGTTTTCTTACCAAGAAAAAAATATTAAGTAGGTACGAAGCTAGTCTTCGTAAACAATAATTTTATAAAAAAACTTGTTTCGATGTAAGTTATAGGTTAAGCTTCAATGGTAGGTACATAAATATGACAAAAAATAAAATCGGTAACACTCATTCCCCATAGCTGGGATGCAAATTGTAGGTGTGGGCTTTATACATTTGGGTTGGTAGGTAGGTACTTTTTATACAAACAACAGTAAAATTCACAATAAATATAAAACAAACAATAGTAATCAAATGTCAAATCAAAATAATTAATAGTATGTTAGTATGGTTTGTCAAAATTATATTAATCCATGTCAAAGTACCCCCTATTTAATAGAATTTCTAGGTATAGTATGTTGACTAGTTTATATTATATAGATGTTTGTTCTCTGTCCGGGTGTTATTATTTATTATAAGTATTTACAAAAAGTATTATATTAGCAATCTTGTTTCCTTATTTGAAGCTGTGCTTGGTTTGAGCTAGATAGTGCTGTGTGGGAAGTCTACAAATGTTTGTTTATTTATTAATTCGTTTACTTTTAAAGATAAGAGGATAAATGAACACTAAAACCTATTTTTTAGTTTTGGAAACCGGAGCAGAATCAGATCAGTATTTTCCGAGGCTAGCCCGCGGAAATAAGCGTTAATTGTATCGCGAGACTACCTTTATATAGGTAGTACTACTATTATAAAGACCATCTGAGAATTAAATTTTTTTTTCATAGGGTTCGATCGAAATCAATCGTGCGCTAATCGATTTTTAGGTGCGCAATGCCGTGCCAATCGGTGAGGAAAAACATTGTGAAACCAGTTTTTATTTTAGCATTAGCGATGAGATATACCTACCATCTAAATGTGGGTAGTACCAAATCGAATAATTGGACATACCCCTGACTACCACTTAGACATCCTTAAAGAATCTTAAGTACTTCGTACTAAGAGATTTCAGGAGATATCTACCTTGCCTGGGGATCAAAGTGTTACGGTTTTTTATACTTCATTTAGCTACTCTCTCCTATCTCACCTAGTGGTAACTGACGATAGAGCAGTGCGGGGTAGAAGTCACATTTGACTGTAATCAGAAAAAACGGAAGAAGGTAATGAGCCGAAGACCAGGCTCAGTGGCTCGTCTTGGGAAATACCGATGTGTATACCGTGTGAACTAATATTTTGACAATGATGATGATGATGATGATAGAAGGTAAAGATAAAAAATAAAAAACTTCAAATCGACTGTTTTATTTTATGAAAACGGTGGAGTATTTGGTTTAGTATTACATTTAAAAAGTTTTTCAAATGACCCCTTGCTAACCTATATAGAAGCACCGTTTTAGGACATCTGGTAACATTCTAATAAAAAAAATTTTTTCGCTATAAATTCTCATGGATCATTGATTGATTATAGTCTGTATTATTATTTTTATTATGTATCGTATATATAGGTACCTTTATTTATTTTTAGGGTAGCAATTACGTAATGCCTCGTTTTGGGGTAATCTTTAAGTATTCAGAGCCTTAGTTCATTCGTTACAAACTTTCGTATGCATTGAAATAGTAACTACAGTTATTTTGGAACCTCTAATTATTTGGATTTAATTAGTTGTTTTATAATTTGACTGTAAAAGATTCAAATGGTAATCAAGCAATACTTTCAGCTTTATTAAATTTAAAATAAGAAGGAAGCTTAATTATTGTGTAGACCGACCAGTAACGGACTCCAGCATGAATAAAATATGATTAATTATCCTGTAGCGGCGAAGCACGCCGGATACATACCCCGAGTACTAAAAGGTAGAATCCACCTACAAATCTTGTTACTATGCTAATTTTATTGCAGTACCACCACTACTTACAGGTAGCTCAACTGATTGCAGCACTGGTAGCAACCACGCAGCAGGAACTCGAAACGAACTCACTTTTCACATAAAATCACAAGTCACACACACAAACGTCCAGCTTCTTATACGGTCAATCCTGCACGCATGTGCGTTGTACACTGCACGTCACTCACTGTGGTCACTATTTTTTTTAAAGTCCACTAACAGCGACAAACGCTCCGTGGCTCGCCGCAGCCTCAACTGGCTGGGGCGACGCTAACGCGCGTGCCTGCGCCCCCCACCCCTTTCCTCGTCCCTTTTACCTCTGCCGCGGGAAATAGAAATAAAGTATGCGCTGTTCGGACGGAGTGTGGAAAAACGTAACCAGCCCAGCTGTCTTCTGGCATTATATACTTGCTGAAAGCTTGATAACAATGTAAGCTTTTGATTTGTGGTTACTCAAATCCATATTGAATTTAAAAATCGTAGCCGCAATCGCCGCCTGGTTGGAGAAGATGTCTCAAAAAGGCAAGTTTTACTACCGTCTTTTCTTATCTAGCACGGTAGAAAAGACCTAAAGTGTTGGACGTACCAACGCGTTCAAAATGCGTCCGCGGTGGTGTGCGCTGTTACGATTTTTATAGGTGCTTGTTCACACCACGTCCACTTCTGACAAATAGCTTATCACCACCGTGCACGCTACTGTGGAAGCCTGAACGCGTTGTTAGCTTTCACTTGCATAAAAAAGTACCAATTTATCAGACGCTTTAGGATGCCCGAGTCGCCAAATTCTCTTACAAAACACCAGTGTAAAGAACGTGACTTATTTTATTCAATAAAATACACAGGACATAGTTCAAATATTCTAAGGTTAGATTTCACCATGCTCTGATAGTAACTAATCAAGGATTAACAGACCGTTAAATCTAACTTTAGTTGTCAAACGCGTACATTTTGACATATTTAACGGCCCTTTAATCCTTTGTTAATCTAACAGAGCATGGTGAAACAAAACATGGCCCTAAACATTTATTAAAAATCCTCAAGTTTACCACGAGCAAGTCAGCAGGTGCTGTTGGTTAGTTAAACACTACCGAGCTGCAGTTTTAGCCAAACACAAAGCCATTTAGACCGACCAATGGTTTCGCCGACGATATTCTACATTGTTGAACCCGAACTGAAGTGTTTTCTGACAAAAACAAGTGATTTGCAAATTATGGTTCGCAACCTAGAACAAAAAACAACATACGATCGTGCCAAATAGGGCCGGTTGATTTATCAGCTTATGATTTCTTAGCATAATCTAGGAATTTGTTATTGTTTATCATGTTGCCTTATCTCTAATCTCTAATACTATAAGACTCAAAGTCCTGACTGACTGACTGACTGACTGACTGACTGACTGACATATAGACAACGCACAGCCTAAACCGCTGGTCCTAGAGACTTGAAATTTGAGGAGTACATAGCTCTTATGGCGTAGAGGTGCACTAAGAAGGGATTTTTGGAAATTCAACCCCTAAGGGTGTAAAAAGGGATGAAAACGTTTGTATGAAAAATAGTATTCCTTGAACCTACAAACTTGAAACTTGGAGAACATATACCTCAAAGCAAAAAAATAGGAAAGGCATTTTTAGTTTTTTAAAACTACCCTTAATAAGTGTGCAAAGGGATGTAAAAGTTTGTATGGGAGTTTTTTGACCGATGGTCCTAGAGACTTGAAATTTGAAGAGTACATAGGTCTTATGACGTAGAGGTGTACTAAGAAGGGGTTTTTGGAAATTCAACCCCTAAGGGTGTAAAAAGGGATGAAAGCGTTTGTATGAAAAATTGTATTCCTTGAACCTACAAACTTGAAACTTAGAGTACATATACTTCAAAGCAAAAAAATAGGAAAGGCATTTTTAGTTTTGTAAAACTACCCTTAATAAATGTGCAAAGGGATGTAAAAGTTTGTAAGGGAGTTTTTTGACCGATGGTCCTAGAGACTTGAAATTTGAAGAGTACATAGGTCTTATGACGTAGAGGTGTACTAAGAAGGGGTTTTTGGAAATTCAACCCCTAAGGGTGTAAAAAGGGATGAAAGCGTTTGTATGAAAAATTGTATTCCTTGAACCTACAAACTTGAAACTTGGAGTACATATACTTCAAAGCAAAAAAATAGGAAAGGCATTTTTAGTTTTGTAAAACTACCCTTAATAAATGTGCAAAGGTATGTAAAAGTTTGTAAGGGAGTTTTTTGACCGATGGTCCTAGAGACTTGAAATTTGAAGAGTACATAGGTCTTATGACGTAGAGGTGTACTAAGAAAGGGTTTTTGGAAATTCAACCCCTAAGGGTGTAAAAAGGGATGAAAGCGTTTGTATGAAAAATTGTATTCCTTGAACCTACAAACTTGAAACTTGGAGTACATATACTTCAAAGCAAAAAAATAGGAAAGGCGTTATTAGTTTTTTTAAACTACCCTTAATAAGTGTGCAAAGGGATGTAAAAGTTTGTATGGGAGTTTTTTGACCGATGGTCCTAGAGACTTGAAATTTGAAGAGTACATAGGTCTTATGACGTAGAGGTGTACTAAGAAGGGGGTTTTGGAAATTCAACCCCAAGGGGTGTAAAAGGGTTGAAAACGTTTGCATGAAAAATAGTATACCTTGAACCTACAAACTTGAAACTTGGAGTATATGAACTTTTAGGCAAAAAAATAGGAAAGGCTTTTTTAATTTTTTAAAACTACCCATATTAAGCGTGCAAAGGGATGACAAAGTTTGTATGTGAGTTTTTTAACGCATAGTGCGATTGATTTCAAACTTGAAGTAAATATACTCCACAATAAATAATTTAAAATCACGTTTTCAATATTTTAAAACTACCCCTGCAAAGTTTCAAGGTTTGTATGGGAGATTTTTAACTGTAACTGTGTAATTAACTTCAAACTAAAAGAAAATGTGTTCTGTGGATAAATAACATAAAGACGTTACCCTCCTTCGTTGCGCTCGAGTAAAAAGAATACCTACAACGAGGCGTCAATGTTCTAAAAACGGGAATCTTGAGTTGGTACGAAGAGATCTGAGGGTACCTATCTACCGTGCCTGTGGATCAATGTCGTGAAGCTGTTTCGTTTCGTTTGCTTTTGGGGTAGAAACTAGGAACAAATAAGTACATATTTTCCGTGTAAGGTTGTCTTTGTTGTATTTGTCATGTTTGTGCTAAACTCAGTACCTATACCTACCTACCTAATATAGGTAATGTACGCTATAGGTATCCCTTATACCTACGTAGGTATTTAAAATCCTACCCTAATAATAGTACGTATTTAAAATCCTACCCTAATAATATACAAATCAATGCGAAAGTTACGATGTTTGGATGTTTGTGGTTCAATCACGGTTCACCACTTCAACGCGTGCGAAGCCGCGGGAAGCCACTAGTATATTATAAATATGTATTAAAAAAAGTCCACCAATATTTATTAATTGATTATTTATTTAAAACATTTGATATGATTAAACACAAAGCATATTTCTCTAAAATTTCAAACGAATCTGTCTATTATCAAATTATTTGTATAACATGTAAAATTTGTATTTAAATGTGTACTGGCTACTACAACGTTACTGTGTGCGGTGGTTCTCTGAATACTGAGTTCTATCTCGAGCGATATGTTAAAATATGCTATGAAGTGATTATTGATCGAGTGAGCGAAGCGAACGAAGATCTTATTGATTGAGTGAGCGAAGCGAACGAAGATCTTAGTTTCAACTTGGGCGATTTGGCATTTTATGTATGTATGTATGTATGTATGTATGTTTGTCTGGCGATAACTTTAGAACCGTTGATCCGATCTGCATGAAATTTGATATGTCAATAGCTTGTACTTGAGAAATTTACTGGTAAGTATATAAGTAAAATCGGATGAAGGGTTTTTGAGATATGGGGGTTTTTAAGAGGGCAAAAATAAAAAAGTTACATAAAAAAATCAAGTTACATGTCATATGAAAGAGCTCTGTTTGGACATTCCAAAATCATTTTTACTTTTTTTTGGGACGCTCTGTTTTCGAGATAAAACTTAAAAAGTTAAATTAAGATAACCAGCGATCCAAGAGCTCCCATCTCTAAGAGTTTCGTTGACATCAAGGTTTTTCTACTGGTCGTCCAGTTCCTTTGATTTTTCTTATTTTTTTTTCTTGAAATAAATTAAGGAGGTACTCAGTTCTCATAAAATGATGACGACGACCAGGTCTGATGATGGAGCCAAGATCTGTTCCACGGAACTCTTCAATAAATAGGCCAATAGAGTTGAAACTTTGTAACCATACCAAGTTAGTAGGCGGTAGTCAGAAAAAAATCCAAAGATAATGTTTGGATTTGCCTCTGACTACTACCTACTCAAAGTTTTGATGCGTTCGCCGGGTCGCATCACGAGATCTCAGTTCGGGGCGAACTACTAGTATTTTTGTGTTTGTATAACATTTTACTGTTGTTGTATACAATCTCGTAGCTTGCTAGTAATGAGTTCGTACCATAACGCTACGAGCACCGTAGAACAGTGCTACGAATTACTACCTACAAGAGCAGTAATTCGTAGTACTGTTCTACGGTCCATTCCTTTCGATTTGTAAAACTGGTTTTTAGGGTTCTGTACCCTAAATAACGGGACACTATTACGAAGACTCTGCTGTCCGTCCGTCTGTCTGGGGTCTGTTCGCCGCTTGCCCCCTTTCTGATTTCGTCTATTATTTCTAGCCATTAATAGAAATTGTGGATCTTTGCTATAACAACAAATACTAAAAAACAGAATAAAACAAATATTTAAGGGGGCCATACACCCCATACAACAAAGGTGTTTTTTGGCGTTTTTATAGATAATGCTACGGAACCCTTCGTGCGCGAGTCCGACTCGCACTTGGCTGGTTTTTATAATACATTTTAGAAGAGCAAGAAAAGAGTATTATAAAAACCAGTTTTACAAATCACTGGTTATCAAATCTGATGTTAAAAATTGTATTTACCAATGGCGAAGATAAATGGAATGGACCAATTTAATAGGACGCGAACTGAGCCGCTTAGGAGCTTATTGTGCCGTTCAATTAATTACTCCAGTTACTTGATTCGACGAATGTGTTCAACATTGACGTAATTAGAGCAGGGCCACATCGAACAATGTAAGCATTTACAAAACATTTACCAAATAATGTTTTCTTGTTGAAGTGGAAACATGAGAAGCAATGTTCTGTAGTAGTAGTAGGTACCTACTTATTTGTAAATTATTTTTAAACTATCTATAGATCTTAAGATGATTATGATTGCCTTAAAAATAACTACCACTATTGTGAAATCATGAGTGCGGCTAGTAAGTATTTTAAGATGTATGGCTATCCCGTTTTCAAAGAGAAGGCAGATGGGAGAATTATTATTAATTCATTTATTTCAATCTACAATGGATCTTGTTGTTGGTAAAATTTACAATACTATCTATCTATCTATACTAATCTATCTAATAATAAATTATAGGCAAAATACTTTTTTTAGTCGAGCAGTCATTACGTTTAACAACTTGGTTGACATCCCCGAACTAGATCTTTTTTCTTTTATAGCGCTGAAAATTTAGGCGAAGACAAGAGCTAATGTGACTCTCGCTCGCACGTTTCGACATGTTGAAATATATAAAATCACTAAGCTCATTTTCGAAAAATCGCAATCAACCATCTTGTGTGCAATCACATTGCACACAGTTTAGTAAAAATTTCATTTTGATGATGCACGTTTTCCTACTCAAAAGTTTGACTATGTACGAAAACTAGTGTGCAATGTGATTGCACACAAAATGGTTCATTCCGATTTTTCAAAAATGAGTTTAGTGATTTTATATTTTTCAACATATCGAAACGTGCGAGCGAGAAGCTGTTTGATAGTTGTCAGCCCCTTAAGGATATCCTAACGAAGCGCTGGTTTGATGAGTCTCCCTAGGCTTCTTGTTTCTTCTAAAAGCAACTTTTATCAATGTTAAAATATTATTGTTATTTTTTTCCCCTTTGTTTTTCTTTAGTATTCTTTTATTTTTTTATTTAACAAGTAAGCTCTTTTTAGTCTCACTATGCGAAAACGTTTTAATGGGCAATAGCTTTATAAGTAATTTCTACATAGACTATAAGTACTGTTTGTGTTCCTAAGAAATGAAAATAAATAATTATCTAAGTAGGTACATGTTTAAACAATATTAAATTGAAATATTTGAATTTTGTATGGACATGCGATAATCAAAGACCGAAGTGAATGTATCTGTCGGATCACTATCCGAATCACTATCCGACAGATATCACTATATCAGAATTGGTGAAACTCGCCTTATAAAATCTAGGTCAAAGAAGCCTCAAACTCGCGGCTTGAGGTATAACGTAACCGGTTTAAAGGTCAATGGTAAATGGTTTCCAATTATACTTCCTCTACAAATTAATGGTAAAATCCTAAACCGTATTTACTGTTGGTAGATTAAAATGCTTCGTCGGTTTATTGGTTTATAAAAGCAACTATGCTGAGTTTCAAATCGAAATTTTCTTTGTAGTGTACTTTGTCCATGAAAATGTTTGTTCTCGTAATAGATTAATTGATTATTAGATGATATACGTAGATTTATCTTTTTTTATAATATCAAGAAGTGGACTTCTACAATGTATAAATAAATATAATAAATAACGGTGGACATTTCTCACAGCTCTATCTAATCCCATAGTTTGGGATGACTTAGTTCGTACTATGGGAACCAAATAGCTGATATGATATATAATAATTATTTAACAAATGTTTGTTCGCGGTGCGGATCGAGCCCACGGCCTACAGCGGAGCTACTACCAATCAATGTGAGAGCAGTCAAAAGTAGGTATATACTAATATTTTTCTGCGTTCCTTTATGTTGTTTTTTCTAGCTATGCTGAGCTGTATATACCCGTGATACCTAGTATACAAGGTGTTCCATAAGTTGTGTAAATAAACTTCAGGGGGCTAAAGTACCCATCAATATGAACAACTTTTTCTAAGGAACCAACACTGTGAACGCGAAAAAAAAAACAGCTGTTTCATACAAAAGTTCAATACCTACCAGGCTAAAATGTATGAAACAGCTGTTTTTTTTTCGCGTTCACAGTGTTGGTTCCTTAGAAAAAGTTGTTCATATTGATGGGTACTTTAGCCCCCTGAAGTTTATATACACAACTTATGGAACACCTTGTATAAGTCGTTTCAAAGTGATCCTTATGATTGTACTGAGATAAAATAATGAGGAACGGGAAGAATCATACAGACATAATTATAAGTATTCCCGATTAAGTATATGAGTTTTATCACGAATCTTGTTCTTCAGAGTTGAATACACGAGGGAAATGTTAATTAACGTGTGAAACAAAACTTTGTCGTCTTGTAACGTCTTTGCAAAGTTTTAGCAAACAACCACCAGATATTCAGATTGCGTAAGCGAATCTAAAAGCTCAAACGTATTGGTAGTATTATGTGGTTGCCAGACGGAAGAAGCCAGGTTAATAATACAGCCAGCCGGAATAATACAGGTTTGACCTCCTTTATGTATTACAGATTAGCTACTTACTTAGGAACTTAAATAAAACACTAATTTTATTGAACCTACTTTGTACAGTACACTTGGCAAGAAGGGACAACGGGAGATGAACGAAGACGGCTACAGAATGGTGGCCAAGGGATGCTCAAAGACCTAGAAGCGACCACCCGTCTTTTGGTGGAACGATACTGTAGTGAGTGCTGGGAAAGAATGAATGAGACTCGCAAGGGACCGGAAAGAGTGGCGATCGCCAGCCACTCTTTCCGGTCCCTTGCGACCTATAATAATAATAATAAACCTTTTTTATTTCCTTATTAACTAAGATAAAATATTAACAAAGATTAAAAATTACAATTAAATCAAATTTCAATTAAATTAAATTAATTACAATTAAACTAAAATACAATTAAATCAAATTATAATCAAATTAAATTTCAATTAGATTACGATATTTTTTTATAAATATTAGTATTTTGATAATAATTACGAAATATATTTACATTATTATTATTAAATTAAACATGCAATTAATAATTTGATTGAACTATGTACCTAGTGTTAATTTTAAGGACCTCCAAACGAGTAAAGGCCTCCTCCATTTTGCTCCTCCATTAGCGTCTCTATCTTTTGCCTTATTCATCCAATCCTCGCCCACCTCTTTGTTTATCTCATCCATCCATCTCTCTTTTGGTCTTCCCCGTTTCCTTTTATTGTGTGGTCCTGTCCAGGTTGTCACTTTTTTGGTCCATCTGTCGTTTTCCATACGATATGCGACCTATTGTGTGAAAATTTGTAAAAGTCGGCTAAGCGTAATAGTAGGCATATCGCTACTAAATCGTATTAAACAGGAGGCCTATACTAGCAGTAAGTGCAAACGGGCTGAAATGATGATGATACATTGTTAAGTGCACCGTTATTCTTATTTTTATTTTACAAATATCAGCATTGATGTGTTGCCAAGAAATAATGAATATACTAACTATAAATGGATAATAAATCCGGTCCAAAAAATCTACTTATCGATAATTATACTTTGTTACGATATTTTAGTTAAATTACAATTATTTTGTCGGTTATTTGATAACTTTATTAAAAACTAGTGGCTTCCCGCGGCTTCGCACGCGTTGAAGTGGTGAACCGTGATTGAACCACAAACATCCAAACATCGTAACTTTCGCATTGATTTGTATATTATTAGGGTAGGATTTTAAATACGTACTATTATTAGGGTAGGATTTTAAATACCTACGTAGGTATAAGGGATACCTATAACGTACATTACCTATATTAGGTAGGTAGGTATAGGTACTGAGTTTAGCACAAACATGACAAATACAACAAAGACAACCTTACACGGAAAATATGTACTTATTTGTTCCTAGTTTCTACCCCAAAAGCAAACGAAACGAAACAGCTTCACGACATTGATCCACAGGCACGGTAGATAGGTACCCTCAGATCTCTTCGTACCAACTCAAGATTCCCGTTTTTAGAACATTGACGCCTCGTTGTAGGTATTCTTTTTACTCGAGCGCAACGAAGGAGGGTAACGTCTTTATGTTATTTATCCACAGAACACATTTTCTTTTAGTTTGAAGTTAATTACACAGTTACAGTTAAAAATCTCCCATACAAACCTTGAAACTTTGCAGGGGTAGTTTTAAAATATTGAAAACGTGATTTTAAATTATTTATTGTGGAGTATATTTACTTCAAGTTTGAAATCAATCGCACTATGCGTTAAAAAACTCCCATACAAACTTTGTCATCCCTTTGCACGCTTAATATGGGTAGTTTTAAAAAATTAAAAAAGCCTTTCCTATTTTTTTGCCTAAAAGTTCATATACAAGTTTCAAGTTTGTAGGTTCAAGGTATACTATTTTTCATGCAAACGTTTTCAACCCTTTTACACCCCTTGGGGTTGAATTTCCAAAACCCCCTTCTTAGTACACCTCTACGTCATAAGACCTATGTACTCTTCAAATTTCAAGTCTCTAGGACCATCGGTCAAAAAACTCCCATACAAACTTTTACATCCCTTTGCACACTTATTAAGGGTAGTTTAAAAAAACTAATAACGCCTTTCCTATTTTTTTGCTTTGAAGTATATGTACTCCAAGTTTCAAGTTTGTAGGTTTAAGGAATACAATTTTTCATACAAACGCTTTCATCCCTTTTTACACCCTTAGGGGTTGAATTTCCAAAAACCCTTTCTTAGTACACCTCTACGTCATAAGACCTATGTACTCTTCAAATTTCAAGTCTCTAGGACCATCGGTCAAAAAACTCCCTTACAAACTTTTACATACCTTTGCACATTTATTAAGGGTAGTTTTACAAAACTAAAAATGCCTTTCCTATTTTTTTGCTTTGAAGTATATGTACTCCAAGTTTCAAGTTTGTAGGTTCAAGGAATACAATTTTTCATACAAACGCTTTCATCCCTTTTTACACCCTTAGGGGTTGAATTTCCAAAAACCCCTTCTTAGTACACCTCTACGTCATAAGACCTATGTACTCTTCAAATTTCAAGTCTCTAGGACCATCGGTCAAAAAACTCCCTTACAAATTTTACAACCCTTTGCACATTTATTAAGGGTAGTTTTACAAAACTAAAAATGCCTTTCCTATTTTTTTGCTTTGAAGTATATGTACTCTAAGTTTCAAGTTTGTAGGTTCAAGGAATACAATTTTTCATACAAACGCTTTCATCCCTTTTTACACCCTTAGGGGTTGAATTTCCAAAAACCCCTTCTTAGTACACCTCTACGTCATAAGACCTATGTACTCTTCAAATTTCAAGTCTCTAGGACCATCGGTCAAAAAACTCCCATACAAACTTTTACATCCCTTTGCACACTTATTAAGGGTAGTTTTAAAAAACTAAAAATGCCTTTCCTATTTTTTTGCTTTGAGGTATATGTTCTCCAAGTTTCAAGTTTGTAGGTTCAAGGAATACTATTTTTCATACAAACGTTTTCATCCCTTTTTACACCCTTAGGGGTTGAATTTCCAAAAATCCCTTCTTAGTGCACCTCTACGCCATAAGAGCTATGTACTCCTCAAATTTCAAGTCTCTAGGACCAGCGGTTTAGGCTGTGCGTTGTCTATATGTCAGTCAGTCAGTCAGTCAGTCAGGACTTTGAGTCTTATAGTATTAGAGATAAAACCCAGACAGACCAGAAAAGCACCAACATGTTCAATACACAAATGTTTTTTCTCGGTGGTGATCAAACCCACGGCCCACAGCGCAGAAGGTTGAGCAATTCAATTCGTTTATTCAATTGCAATTCTCTTACAAATCGTGTCTGAATCTTACCTTATCTGAGCTACTACCAACTGAGCTGTGAGGGCTGTGTTTGTCAGATTTTTTTGATTTACGGCCGCTAAGCAGGTATTTGTTAAATATGCTTAAGCTTTGTTTGAAAGTGTGCCACTAATTGTCAAATTAGTGTCAATGCTAAAAATGCTTTGTTAATATTGCTTAGCGATTTAAGTGAGGTGCGCTTAAAATCCTTTCACCACGCTGTTTCGAAAGAAACTAGTGACACGACAAGAGAGAAGAGTTCAAAATTAAATTAACACTAAACATTTGAATCTGCCAATTAAATTTGAGTACAAAGTGATTGCTTTGTAGTCTGGTTGAATCGATTTTGAGAACAAATTTCAAAACGAACTGTCTTGAATAGATTTTCAGAGGAGAATTAGTTATCTTTCCTAAATGAGATCGTTATCTGTATCGAGAATACGATGCTTTCGTGTTTTGATCCTAATAAAGCTGTATTTTACTATCGTATTTATCTAGGTCGATGTAACCTACTTCATTTTATTATTATAAAAGCAAAAGTAATTATATTTAGATTGAATTTCATACAAACTTAAAAAAGGGATAGTAAGCCCTCTCAGCTGAGATGGTGCTGTGCCTTTTGCACTGAAGGTCGTGGGTTCGAACCCCGCCCAGAAAATTATTTGTGTTATGGACATAGATGTTTGTTTTTTATCTGGGTGTTATAATAAAAAGCATAAAACTACTTTTTTTAAACAACTAGCTGATGGAACAACCTGATGGAACAATCAGATGGCCCACCTGATGTTAAGTTGTAACCATCACCACAAAACAAAGCATTACCTCGAAAGTCACGCACGATAGGAACGTGCCCTACGATGGACTGCCTTGCGACCATCAACTTGAGACTTACAGATGTTAAGCCTCAAGTACCTGTCATTACACCGGCAACTCTCTTCAAACCGAAACACAGCAACGCTGCTTGGCGGCAGAAAAAGGCGTGAAAGTATCCTCGTAGTATAAGCTTTGCTAAGTTCGGGGCTAGTGCTATGTGGAATATCCACCAATATTAATTGATATATAATTTATTTATACATAGATCGACCGATTCCTTCGAGAACAACTTTTCTTTATAACTTACGAGCAAAGCAGCGGGCAGAAGTGACTATACGTTTTTGGTAAGTTAGATCGCTAGCACTAGTTTTTTATTGTTTTGTATTTACACAAAACAATAAAAATACCCCTTGATTAATACCCCTTGAAGGGGTAAGAAGCTTTGAGACTACATTTTGATTTGACTAGATAGCATTATGACTATGTCGCTTTCTGACTAAATCTCGATATGACTACATCGCGTTAGGACTATAAATATCTGTCCGACTATATGCATACGTCCTGTTATCAGAATACAAAATATTAACTGCTCACTGAGTCGTTAAATGATGACAACGATATTGAAAGGGAGAGGAGAGCCCTTGCTGTCAGGGCAAACATGCTCGCACGCCGCTTCGCTAGCTGCAGCGCGGACGTAAAAAATACCCTGTTTAAGGCATACTGTCTGGGGATGTACACCTGTCGACTATGGTCCAACTATACGCGAAAATCCATCAGCACCTTATGGGTCCAGAATAATAATGCATACCGGGCTCTTATGAGATTGCCAAGATACTGCAGCGCGTCGAGCATGTTTTCCGAGGCGGGAGTGCTTGATTTCTTCGCATAGCGGCATTCTGTGATCGGTTAGGTCGCTCCAACAACACTATCCTGAGGGCTGTGTCTGACTATCTGGCCAACCCCATTTTCAGGCACTGGATCTCTATCCACATGGACAGAAATAGATAATGACGGACACTGATAGGGAGTCCTGCCAGTGTCAGTGATTTTTTACAAAATTATGTAGGTATGACTTTTTACAATAATTTTATTGTGACCATTGTTTATTATTTTTATTTTTATTCTACATTCTCGTGATCTAGTTTATACTTAACGAAAAAAAGACTTTTTATATTTTTATTTACATACTAATCTGTTTTACAGAATGAATAAGTTTGCTGTTGTCCCTGCTTTATTACAAGCCAGTATTGCAGAAGACCGTTTAACATTTAAAGTTTATTACAAATATCTAGGTATAACACTAAAACAGAGAGCACTGATGGTCTAGTGGTAGCGGCCCCGCCTTCCGATCCTAACGTCGTGGATTCAAAACCGGCCATGCACCAATGAGTTTTTCTGTTCAAAAATGTAAGTGCACAATGCCAGTACTCTCAAACGGTGAAGGAAAACATCGTGAGGAAACCGGCATGTCGTAGAACCTAAAAAGTTCTATAACATGTATCAAGTGTTCATAAGGAGCCTCATGAGGCGCACTTAAAATCCTTTCACCGCACTGGTTCGAAAGAAAATAGTGACACGGCAAGAGACTGTCACAGGGCACGTTAAAGTCAACGAGAAGGAGAAAAACAAGAAAGCACAAATAAAAAAGAAAAAAAATGGCTTTCTAAAATAAGTGAACTATTTCTAGTAAAATAAATAGATAGAATCTAATAGAATGAACGTTATTGAATACAATAACGTATTCAATAAAAAAAATCGCTTTAAAGTTACATAGTTGATTCCAGGGTTAAATAAAAACGAGTGCTGACTTCACAGTTGTCGCACGAAATGTGAACTAGTTTTAATAATGGCAGTTGCTTCAATGTTATTAGAGGCAATAAAAATGAACTAATCTCCATTAAATTTATAATGGCGGGATTATACAAAAAGGTAGGTGAACTTTCATGTTATTGGAACGCGATAGCTTAGATAATATTACATTATGATATTTCCCGGAGCCTAATGGCGATATTGACGTACCCTTTTTGATCGCTACAGTTCGTTTGATTATAAAAGCAAAATAAGCTCTTTGTATTTACAACAAAAAAAAAGGTTTATTCTATTAAATAAATAAGAAAACCTTATGAAAAATGTTACATTTGTTCGTTTACGTTAGCAGTTAGGCTACTTTTATGGAAAACACTATCGAACTCAAAAAATAACCTTAAATATGTTTTTTTTGGACGAGCCCTTTACAAAGAGCTCTACTCCTCTGTAGCTCTACTTACTAAGATTGTATTTTTTTTAAGTGAAAATTGTGTACCCTTCCTTGATTTTCGTGATAATCAGTAAAAGTTGCCTATCTATCTATGTATCTTGTTAATGTGGGCCATATTTATCCAGCAATTTTTACAATGTTGTAATATCTTTTAGTGGTGTCCCCATCTGCGTCCTTCATTTCAAGCAATTCAGTTTGTAGCTTTTCCTATATTCGATTTCGATTTGATAGATAAATTGAAATAAATAATAAACTGTGTTTGTACTGAACAAAATGTATCATCGAAATCCCAGAAATGTACCAAGTAGCCAAGCGTCTGTAGTTTCGTATTGGTCTACAGTATTATTCAAATTAAAAAAAAAACTATTTTACTTTCTTTAACTTACCTAGTTAATCAATTTTAAGTTTACACAAAAAGAAAAACATTTTAGATATATTTTGGGCAGTGATGTAAGGACTAAAAGGATCAGAAGAATTCAGCAGATGTTTCAAATTGTAATGTTGGACGGGCCTCTCCGTACGTACCCCCCCCCCCCCCATAAGCATACACAATTGATCTTGTGTGGTTGCTACACACGATCGGCAACATGATTGTAATTCATCTGGTATTGCTGATAGCAACCACTTTCCATCAGGCCGGCCACAAGCCAGATTTGTCTATAATCGGTGCTTTACGAGGAAGTCCTCAAATTGTTGTAATAAAAAAGGACTATTGGTATCCTTTTTTGAATCCAACAATTTGAGGCCTTTGGGAAGGTCTGAGGGAAAGGAACCTCAGTGGGTGGAATGGGGTTAGGATGAAGATTATTATGTTTAGTATGTACATGTGCGTGACCTGGTATAACACAGTGGGGTTTTCCTGGCCAAGTACAACGAGAGCGGAGTCGCGGGTAAATGCTTGTTTAATCTTTTCAACTTTATTATTTGTACGTTTCAAATCTTCCATAAGGATAGTGCAATCTATTTCAATAAAAACAGGAACTGCACATAAAAAGATCTATATTTATTTTACAGTTATAAAATGAGATATAAACGAGAACACTGGTGGTCTAGTAGTAGCGGCCCCGCCTTCCGATCCTAAGGTCGTGGGTTCGAAACCAGTCGTGTACCAATGAGTTTTTCTGTTCAATAATTTAGCTGCACAATGCCAGTACCTCAAACGGTGAAGAAAACCATCGTGAGAAAACCGGCATGTCGTAGAACCTAAAAAAGTTCTATAACATGTGTCAAGTGCTCGAAAGGAGCCTCTTGAGGCGCACTTAAAATCCTTTCACCACACGGTTTCGAAAGAAACTAGTGACACGACAAGAAGAGAAAAGTTATAAAATTGTGAGATAATTATAAAATAGAGTTTCAATTAAACAGTGAATCAACATTCATTTCAAAACAAAATAAAGCAAAAATCACCCTATAAACAACTATTTGGTTATTGTGTAAAATGAAATATCCACATTACAAATACATAACCTACTATAATTTTGTTCAACTTTGATTTCGCCATAGAAAGTTATACGACAATCAACCGAAATTCCCGTTGAATTTTCATATAAATCATACATTCCCAGCAATAAACCCCACAATATGGAAATGAAGTCAATAACGTAAGATGACAAACACATTCAAATTTTACGATTTATGTCGCACGATTTTATTAATATAGGATGGGGGTATATTTTACTAACCAGCTTTTGCTTATGAATGGGATCGTAGGCAAAATATTTTCCTGTTGATATGAAATATTATTTGTAAATGTAGAATGGCTTCATAGCTCAGTTGGAAGTAGCTCCAACTTCTAAAATAAAAAAAAAATAAAAAAAAATTAACTTTCCACACAGCACGATCTAGCCCCAAACTAAGCCAAAGCTTATAATATAGGAACCAGATAGCTGATTATAATAATATCCTTTTTTTTGTAAATACAAAATTATAATATATTATAACACCCAGGCAGGGAACAAACATCTATGTTCATCACTCACTCTCTCATACCTCTCACCTCTCATAAAACATGAAAAACAGTGCTTACACTTAATAAAAAAAATCGAGTAGATGACTTTTGGAGAACCAAATAGTACCTACTATCTATTGGCGCTCGTGTGATCATCTATGTTTTATTAAAACTGAACGAACTACAAACTCTGCATGCGGTTGGCGAGAACCAGTTTCGGTTTGCAGTACTTTTATTTAGGTATTCTATATTTTGGGGTCAGCTATAAGCTATATGTAGCGTAGAATAGAGGCAAGTGAAACTACTCTACGCATGGCCGTGCAGTGTAACTCCACTAATTGCGCTTCTACTCTACTTATGGATATGTAAACCGAGCTTACTTAGCAGCTTGCGTGTGTGTACGTTCGTACGAGATTGGCACAGTGGCGTGTTTTACCATGACACGTTTACGAGCGTGCAAAAAAATGCAGCCGAATTTAGACCCTCTAGTCTTTTTTTAGACGACGGTTAAACATTTGCTGAGTATATGCGTGCAAAGTACGACTCAAAATCAAAATCAAAACGGTCTTTATTCAGTACAATCACAAGGATCACTTTGAAACGTCTTATATACTAGGTGAATCTATCGCCAGTTCCTCGCGACCAAAGCCTAGAAGAACAGGCATGAAACTTACGGCTTGGTTCCTAGCGTTTTTTTGTATGGTCCTTTTTACAATTTTATTATGGTACCTACTTAATAGTTTAGTGTTTGGAATGAGTTGGAGCATAGTTCAGTCCCAAGCTCTTTTGTCATCTATATAATCAGATATTTTATAGTAAGCTTTTGTAAAAAGATTTCTTTTATTATATTTTTTAATTTGCTAATCGACAACTGATGAATCTCGCCTGGGACTTTGTTATAGAAGCGTACACATTGTCCTGCAAACAATTTGCCTACTTTAGTGAGCCTAGTAGTGGGAACAGCAAGCTTAACTTTATTTCTAGTGTTAACATTATGATCTTCGCTCGTTTTGGCATATAAATTAATATTTTTTGAGCTTAACTACATTACATTTTCGTATATGTACTGACAGGGTAAAGTCATTACATTTATTTCTTTAAACTTATTTCGTAACGATTCTCTGGGACCCATGTTATAAATTGCACGAACAGCCTTCTTCTGCAGCACAAACATGGTGTTAATATCTGCACTTGTCTGTACTGACTTGTCTGTACGGTCTCTTGCAGGTGTAAAATAAGATAAACAGGCATTTGCATCGATTGTAGATGTTTCATACAGTGTTAGGGATAACTTTCCACTCATTCCCCTTTAAACGGGACGCTTTAGAGCGTAGGACAGGGTCCTATACGGAGTAACCTTTCAAAACTTAGTCGGCTTATTCACAGCAATAGATCAAAACGTGTGGAGCTGACTAAACTGTAGGTTTTCTCACTATATTTTCCTTCACCATGCGAAAACAATAGCGTTGCGCGAAAACAAAATACACGGCTGGAATTGAACCCGCGATGGTAGAATCAGAAGGCAGCGTTTCCACCACTAGACCACCAATGCTCTTGCAGGTTTGTGCAGTTACATGGATTTCATAATCCGTAAATGTTTCTAATTGAGCTGTATAAATTGCCTGGGCCTGACAAATCGACTGTCATTGTACCCAAAGATAAATGCTGAGATCAAGCGGATCCGGAGCAAGATTGATGTGGCTATAAAGGATTTTAAAGTTGATGAAAACATTGCTGATTGCGAAAGTGCGGTTCCGTTTGAAAGCCTGTTAAATCTTTGAGCCAAATTTAGTACAAACCCAGTGATATTTAAGCCGAAGAGGTCTCGCTCGTTGCCCCACACAACGCGGCATGGGTATCCAAAGAGATACCTACTTAGTTACTATACCATACAAATTTCTTATAACATAGTTGACAGCCTTCACAGCTCAGTTGGTAGTAGCTCTGCCTTCTGTGCCGTAGGCCGTGGGTTCGATCCCCACCGAGAACAAACATTTGTGTGATGAACATAGATGTTTGTTCTCTGTCTGGGTGTTATATAATATTATAAGTATGTATTTACAAAAAAAAAAAAAAAGTATATAAGTAGTATATCAGCTATCTGGTTCCCATATCACAAGCTTTGGCTTAGTTTGGGGCGAGATAGTGCTGTGTGGAATGTCCACCAATATTTATTTATAGTCTGAATCTACTTCGTAACTCAGCGTAGGTGGTACCTTCTTACCTGCAGTTTATTGTTTTTCTCAGACAATTATCTAGGTAAAATAAACAAGTTTTTTTCTTCTGACAATCTCCACCAGATTACAGTGTGGGAGTATTTCTAAACTACAGAGCTACTAACAAAGAAAGCAATAATTTTCAACTGACGTGCAAACGTTTGCAAACAAAGTAGGTATAATACAAAAACAGAAACGATAAACAGAAATGCTATACTAGTCATGACACTGAACTACCTATATAAATAATTCGTTCAGTCGTCACGTTGCTTGCGTAGAGGCGCGGCAGACATACTCTTAAAATAAGAAGACATTTTTCGATCTTGAGTCTTGAAGCGATCACTGACAGTCCGACTAGACATCTGTACCTACCAATCTTGTAATCAATACACTGTTTTTTATTCGTAACTTCAAACTTTAAATTTGCAAACATATAAGAAACATTTTAAACTGTAAATCAACGTCGTAGATAGATATAAAAATAAATGAGAAGCTTTATATTGAAACAAGCAAAAAATAGAAGCATCGAATGAAAATCGATTGATATAGGGAAATGGTAGGCACTCTGAGAGTCAGCGTCATTTTTTGTATTTCATATTGTTGAAGATTATTTTTAGAAGCCAGTTGAATATGTATTTATTATGCTTGAATGAGAAATGAGAGTGCTCCAACGTGAACGACTTTTATTTAAAAAAAAATCTTTATTGATAGATAATTTTGGTAGAAATCGGTGCAGCCGTTTCCATTGTCTAATATTATTTCTCGGGAGTCATTTGATAAAAAAATAAGATTCGACGAGCCGGAATCGATACTCCACATATGCTTAATTTGCTTTACTGTAGTATTCGTAAATATTCAAATTAAGAATATTATAGTAAAGGACGAGCTCAAACATGCCACAGACAAATCAGTAGAGGTGACAAGCATTATTTAAAGGCTTTTTTGTTTACCATTATTTAAAGAGTAGTAGAGCTCTTTGTGAAGGGCTCGTCTGGGGAAGTACTACCACCACGCCTTTTTCTGCCGCCGAGCAGCGTTGCTGTGTCTCGGTTTGAAGAGTGTGGTTGCCGGTGTAATTGCAGGCACATGAGGCTTAACATCTGTATGCCTCAAGTTGATGGACGCAGGGCGGTGCATCGTAGGGCACGTTCATATCGTGCGTCACTTACGCGGCAATGCTTTGTTAAAGGTGATGGTTACCACTTAACATTAACAGGTGGGCCATATGCTTGTTCCATCAGCTAGTTGTATAAAGAAAACCATTAGCACGATAGAAGAACATAAAATATTAAATTACCGCTGCGTCACAGACTATAAGGAGATAGCGAGAGAGTCCATTCCGACGGGTAACTCGAGATACTCTCTGATTGTTCCAGATTGACAATTTGTATTTCACTGGCTACTTATTCAGTTTCATTTTTCCTTGTCGTCTGTAATCTCATAATGGATTCGATTCTAACAATAAGCGACGAGATGGTGGAACTGTTTGCATGTTTTATAAAGAACTTTGTAGATATACGAGTATTCTGTATTATTCTAGTGGAGTTCGTTTTCATTGGATTCTTAAAACTGGTTATTCCAAACTTGTACTATACAATACTTAAGAGTAGCAGAGCTCTTTGTGAAGGGCTCGTCCGGGGAAGTACCACCACCACGCCTTTTTCTGCCGCCAAGCAGCGTTGATGTGTTTTGGTTTGAAGAGTGCAGTTGCCGGTATAATTACAGGCACATACGGCTTAACATCTGTATGCCTCAAGTTGATGGACGCATGGCAGTGCATCGTAGAGCACGTTTCTATCGTGCGTGACTTACTTGAGGCGCGTCAGGAAATTCTAGTTCGCACATTTTAATTTTTTTGGAAGAAAATTTCATAATATAAACGTATTAGGGAAATCTGGTTTAAATCAAAAAAACATTTTTGTTGTAGTTTTGTAATGCTATGTTTCAGAAAAAAAAATTAAACTACATTCAGTGATTTTATATCATACGAGCCATGAATTAAAATCTAATCCAACTACAAATATCTCATCAAACACAAAATTAATCCTATGACAGATGTTATATAGAATTACATGTGATCCGAAACATCTGTGTCATTTCCTCAATATCCCACCAGTGCGGCCTATGAGCGTTAGGTAAGGCTGTACATATTGTGAAGACCTGTAGCGATTTCAATTTGTTTAATAAGGCGAAGACAAGAGCTAATATACCTCTCGCTCGCACGTTTCGATATGTTGGAAGATTGCATAAGTACGAAAATTAGTAAACCAAACTTTTGAGTAGGATAACTGTTATGATGAAATTTTACTAAACTGTGTGCAGTGTGATTGCAAATAACTTGGTTGATTGCGATTTTTCGAAAATGAGTAGATGAAATATCTTTCAACATGTTGAAACGTGCGAGCAGGAGGTACATTAGCTCTTGTCATCACCTTAATACTAGTGGTTCGCTCCAAACTGAGATCTCGTGATAATCTATTCTAGTGTTACATTGATACCAAACATATTGTTCCGGCCACTGACTCCTCCATACCCACTTGGTATGGTAATCAAGTTTTAGCTCAATTGGCCTACTGAATTCTCAGTGAATTTCTCAAGTCTGTTGTATGTTTCGCCTTTTTCTGCCGCCTTAATGCTGCTTGCATTACTGTGTTTCGGTTTGAAGAGTGGGGTTGCCTGTGTAATTACAGGCACATTAGGCTTGACATCTGTATGCCTCAAGTTGATGGACGCAGGGCAGTGCATCGTACTATCGTGCCCGACTTACGGGGTAATACTTTGTTATAGGTGATGGTTGCCACTTAACATCAGCTGGGCAATCTGCTTCTTCCATCAGCTGGTTGTATAAAAAAAAAGTACAACTCCTTAACCTATCATCATACTCACGCAGATCGAATCTATACATACAATTTTAAGTCACACAAGCTAACACTAAGAACTTCGTTTGCTTCGCTCATTCGTTCTTAAAAAAAAGATTAAATAAATAACAAATTCATAAATAACAAATTTTATAACATAATAACTCTGGAACACTAAAAGGGAATGGATAAAATGCTTTATCCTCCGTTATTAAAATCATTGTTCAAATAAGCGAAGCAAACATATCTCTTAAACTTTTGGACGAATCAGTGTTACGAGTATTCATGCTGTTTGTCTGAGCATAACAACTTCCAAACCATTTGTACAAACTGCATGTAATTTTGTTGATCAGCAGGGTTTATTTTATTTGCTAGTAATCATAATATAAAGTTTAATCAACTAAGACATTGAAGGATTATTATATATGGTATTGTCCATAAACGTCCATAAAAAGGGCCATAAAGGGTCCATAAACGTAAAAAAAATGTAATAAATTAAATGGATAAGAATATTCAATTATAAAGGACAAGAATAGTCAATTATTTTCTTACAAATACATGAAAGGTATATTTTAAACTTTTGGAATCATGTTTTTTCTTGAGGACGGAAACAGTAAAATTTGTAAAACCCATTTTTTTCCGTTCCCATTTGTTGTCAATGACTTCGTAGCTTATACAATTAGCTAGATCACGGACATCGGTACGCAATGTCGTAAATTTTGGATTACGGTGATGTCGATCTCAATTCAGGGCAAGCCACTAATCTTAATTACATTGCAAAGGTAGGTAGGCTATTAATAACTTACTGATGGGATGAAAGTTGTTCGCTTCTTCCGTAAACAAGCCCAGGCCCAACGAACGTTACGTCTCAGGTCACAAACAACTAGCAAAGCGTAATAATACAGCGTAGCGCCCACAAGCAAGCGGAAATTAACAGTTCCTAGCCGAGCGGAGAGGAGGCGAGAGCGAGAGCGGAACTGAAAACCCGATTTATAGTTGTGTATACGACTGTACATGAGCTTATAGGTTGCACAACCACAATGCATGTCCGCTGAGCTTATAGAACATAGGTACCGAGCGTTTTGTTGTACAGGTAAATAAACAAGCTTATTAAACAAGTTTTATAAACATCAATTACTGTTTCAATTAATTACGATAAATAATTATTGGTGGACTTTCCACATCCACTATCTAGCCCCAAACTAGGCAAAGCTTGTTAAAAATCCTACTAATATTATAAACGTGAAAGTTTGTAAGTATGGATGGATGAATGGATGGATGGATGTTTGTTACTCTTTCACGTTAAAACTACTGAATGGATTTTAATGAAACTTTACAGCTTATACATCAGAATAACACATAGGCTACAATTTATAAAGATATTGTGTGAATTGTCCAAAATATGACGATAAGTGTCAAGTAAGTAGGAAAAAATCTACCATCTGTGAGCTATTCTGGCGTGCGCTGCCAAAACCGCTAGAGTTACACATATGTACTACGCCACGCTAATATAAGCTACTCGAAATACTAATCGTGCGCAGACGAAGTCGCGGGCACCAGCTAGTAAAGAATAATATATACTTTAAGATAGAAGTCGGTACTTGTAGCCATTGATATAATTTGTTTTCCGAATAGGTACTCGTTATATCAGCAACGGAGTAACGTTTAATAAGTCAAAAAAACGATAAATATTCATAAATATTTATTTATCTATAAGCAGATGGTTTGTATTTTCTTTTGGTTTAATATTTTACGTTTGCAAAGAATATTGAAACTATTTTTTGAACGAAACTATTTTTTTTTTTTAAGTAAATTACTTAGCTTATATGTTTTAAAATACCTTTAACGGGATATGAAAAGAGTTCTAACACTACACTACTAAAAGAGGCCGGTATCTTTTAAGTGTTGTGATTGCTTAATATTTAGAAAAAGATATGAATCTCAAGATATGAATCTTGCAGCATCTTTTTCTAAATATTAAGCAATCACAACACTTAAAAGATACCGGCCTCTTTTAGTAGTGTAGTGTTAGAGCCTCATTATATCCAATGTATACAGCTCCTCATTATTTCATAGGTTTATTTACTTGCTTCTCTATACCGCCATTGCCCCCTCAGTTCTTCCAGTATAGTGATGCCAACTATACACTAAAACCGGCTTATAGTAAATACTAAAAGTCAGTTCAGCCGCAAAATTAGTAATAGTGGTAATAATAGTAGGTAACACGGATACACATTAGGCTTATCTTGCTCGCTTTTAAGTCCTTGTGGTAAGCGTGATTTTTCTTTAGCTTCATGTAACTTGTGCAGCTTGTATCCATGTGTATACGTTCAGCTTTTAATTTACATTGCTCGCGTCGTGTGCAACATCATTATCGCTCGGCAATTATAGCGAGCGATATACGTTAACACTCCACCATGCTCGTGCGGGCGAGACGAATCTGTAATGAGCTGCACATATTGCCTCTTTATTGAAATCGTAGGTACATCGTGTTTGCAGCAGGAAATTTATTGTATACACCATAATTTAGCGATATTAAATATAAAAAGACTTCAACGATATTATCATTGTCAGGAGCTTAGACAACATAAGTACCTCCATGGTCAGGAGGCTTCTTGCTTGGCGGATTATGACAGTAGGCATGCGTTGTCGGGCGAAGAGAATAAGAAGGTTATTTTTAGGTACATTTTTATCGATGGAAATTACTAATCTCTCAAATATTATCAGAAATGGAGGCAGGATATTTTAATTACCAATATTTAACAGACACTCCGCCAAACTATGGATTATAATTATGAATTTAAGAGTAGTAGAGCTCTTTGTGAAGGGCTCGTCCGGGGAAGTACTTCCACCACGCCTTTTCTGCCGCCAAGCAGCGTAGCTGTGTTTCTGCTGGTTCCATCAGCTAATTATATATTTAAAAAAATACGTAATGCTCTTGCGTGATGTAGACCGATTCCCGGTCGCTGCCCACTAGCGCTCGTAGTTATGTCAAAGTGACGTTCTTGCCACTCTCAAATATCTAAAGATAAGAGAAGAGTGGGATTCATTTTCTGTCATTTTTGGAAGCAACATAGCTTTTTCATTTTATTTGTTTTTCTAGTGTTATTTTGAGTTGTGCTGTGTAATTTCGGTGGTATTTTAACCAACATTACTTGAGGTCTTAGCACAAAGTGTAAACATTTGAAATGAAAGTGTAATATGTGATATCCTGATTTGACCGAAAATGTTTCCAATGTTTTGAAGAAAACCGCCACCATTTTCTTTAAAACAAAATGACGGCCGACTTGACTATGGACTGACTTGACTAAAAAGTATTCAATATAAATCACTTGACACTGGCAAGATTGTCTGTCGAATGACGGACAGGAGCCATAAATGGAAAGAAGAAGAAGAGAAGAGTGTAAGTTACAAAAATGAAGATGAAGAAAATGAAGAAAGTCAAGGTGGATGTTTGTAGTGATATATAATGGATAAAACTAGTAGTTCGCCCCGAACTGAGATCTCGTGATGCGACCCGACGCACCAAAACTTTGAGTCAAAGGCAAGTCCAAACATGTTTGGACTTTTTTCTGACTACCGCTTACTAACTTGGTACGGTAACCAAGTTTCAACTCTATTGGCCTATTTATTGAAGAGTTCCGTTGAACAGACCTTGGCTCCATCATCAGACCTGGTCGTTGTCAACATTTTATGAGAACTGAGTACTTCCTTAATTTATTTCAAGAAAAAAAAATAAGAAAAATCAAAGGAACTGGACGACCAGAAGAAAAACCTTGATGCCAACGAAACTCTTAGAGATGGGAGCTCTTGGGTCGCTGGTTATCTTAATTTAACTTTTTTGTTGTATCTCAAAAACCGAGCGTCCCAGAAAAAAAGTAAAAATTGTTTTGGAATGTCCAAACAAAGCCCTTTCGTATGACATGTAACTTGATTTTTTTATGTAACTTTTTTTATTTTTGCCCCCTCAAAAAACCCCATATCTCTAAAACCCTTCATTCGATTTTACTCATATACTTACCAGTAAATTTCTCAAGTACAAGCTATCGACAAATCAAATTTCATGCAGATCGGATCAACGGTTCTAAAGTTATCGCCAGACAAACATACATACATACATACATACATACATACATATATACATACATACATAAAATGCCAAATCGCCCAAGTTGAAACTAAGATCTTCGTTCGCTTCGCTCACTCGATCAATAAGGAGTAGGTGAGTATACTAGAGGAAGTTTGAAAGTAGCGCTTGTGACGGACAAGTTGAGTATGGTTGAGTATAAATGTGATGAGGAGGGAAGAAAGTTATATTACGAGAAGAGTGCTAGATATAGATGTGGATGGTTATAGACGGAGAGCTAGGTAAATAAACCATGAATGGACTGTGTGAAAGAAGATAAGAGTATAAGCTAGATCTCCACCGCGAGCGGAGCGGAGCCATTAAGGACTTCGTTTAACTCGCAAGAATAAACTGCATACTTGTATTTTCACCAACAAATAGTCGAGCGGAAAGGACTGAGCGAGCAGAAAGTGTTGAAATGAACTCGCTCAGCTCTTTTTCCTTTTGCAGTGGAAATCAAGAGATAAAACTCTTTGTTGGTGGAAATGTAAACCTATTTCATTGAAAAGGAGTCCGTTCCGCTAACCATTTCTCGCTCATTACCCTTTCACGGTGGAGATCGGGCTTAAGAAAGGAATGAGCACCGAGATGATGAGTATTAAAAGAGGATGGAAGAAAAAAGCCTGTTGTGCCGACACCACTTAGCGTGGGATAAAATCAGGAAGAACATGATGGCATTATGGCATATTTTCGGCAGTTATTTTCAATTATAACCATAGTTATGTCGCTCGCTGATTCTGTAAGAAACCAAAGCTTAACACTTTCCTACTAAAATATTTATGAATAATACCTATTCATGAGATCTGAATGAAAAGGAATACATTTTCAGGGTTTCCACGTCTCCGTGAGTAATACTTATTATGATGCAACTGCAAAGCGCTGGGAGTTTCAGGGTAACCGTAAAATCGCTGAAGATTTACCGTCACTCTCAAACAAACTCGACTGAACAATGAAACTTAAGCCAGTTCAATCCGGTGCTTGCCTTGCATAATGGATTCATTCACACCGAAGCGAGCAGTCAATTTGAAGTTATAAATTATTCAATGCAGGCTCAGGATTTTATTTTCACGGGCCATGAGACTGCGTGTGCATAAAGTAGTTGTATGTATTTTAGAGGCACTTGAATTGTGCTTCGTTTTATTTTTATGAAGCACGGTATTATAGTTACAAGTTGTTTCAAAGTATTCTTTCAATTATTGTAACTGAACCAGACTAGTTTTTGTACCTGAACTATGGAATTAGTCTTGTTCTGATCAAAATGTTTTTTGTTATAATTTAATAGACTGTCCTTTGGCTACATTGTCACCTGATGGTAAGCAACAATGAAGCCGACGACGGAGCAGAAAGAATCTATTCACTCTTGCCTTGAAGAGACTCAGATTGTAATTTTTGCTGTTGTATTATTGCTGAACGTTTCTAATTTGTATTTTTTTTTAATCGTGGTTTTGGGTATTTGAAATTTTCAGTACTAAATTCCGTAGCTACTGTGTTTGGGGACCAGAGTTGTAAAGCTGTTTCGTTTGGTTTTCTTTAAATCAGTGATTTAATAGGTACCTTTAAACAATGTTGAAACGTGCGAGCGTAAAGTTTTCTGACGGTTGTCTGCATCTTAAATGATGAGGCTAGTGCAAAAAAGTTTGCTACACAACAGTGTAATGCATGCTGCCTTGCAACATGCTTCCTCTAAGTGTTATTCAATTTAATGCCTTGGCTACTGGCAGGTTTTTCGTTTCATTTTATGTGTAGCTTACCATCTATATCTATCTATCTATCTTTCTATCTATCATCTATATCTATATCAATAGGTATATCTTTGACAGCCTTCACAGCTCAGTTGGTAGTAGCCCTGCCTTCTGCGCCGTAGGCCGTGGGTTCGATCCCCACCGAGAACAAACATTTGTGTGATGAACATAGATGTTTGTTCTCTGTCTGGGTGTTATATAATATTATAAGTATGTATTTACAAAAAAAAAGTATATAAGTAGTATATCAGCTATCTGGTTCCCATATCACAAGCTTTGGCTTAGTTTGGGGCTAGATAGTGCTGTGTGGAATGTCCACCAATTTTTTTTTTTTTTTTTTTTTTTTTTTTTATCTATTTCCTACCATAAGTTATTATACAATCTCTATTTGGCGAATATAACTCTAAGTAGATAAAAGTGAGCCAAGACGCTGGGGTTAAGCATAAGTAGGTTATCGACCCTTAGAACAAATTAAAGTTAAATCCTACTGTATCACCATCTGTGCTAAGTATCTACTCGACTCGCCAAACATAAGTAACTAGTGGCAATCCATTCTTTCGACCGATACACGATTAAACGCCATCTATCGGCAAAGTTTGCACTTATTTTACACGGGTGCTGCCATGGCCAAAAATCAGACCGAAGAATTTTCTACAGAATAAAGCAAAATAACAAATGATCACTAATATATAGAATATGCTAAAAAACAACTCCTATTTAAATGAAATGAATATCTGGAAACGAGAACAGATTAAAAAAGGTAAAGTTATTAGGCGAGGAAATTTTTGGTGCATTTTGCCACGTCGCTTTGAGCTATCTGCGCCCACGATAATATTTTACGTAAAGGGCACTGCTATTTTAGCCACTACAGTTTCATATACACACGAAGCCAGGCGCAATACACAAGTTGCTGGTTTTCGACATAGTTTGACAGTATCAAAATGTGCTACCATCGCTCATACTAGAGGCATTTGTATTCAGCAACTAACGAAACAAATTTTAGTGGCTGTGAAACTTTTTAGCGTGCAACATGGGCTTTGTCGCTTAGTTGAATGTTCGTCGTTTATCTATTGCCCGTGGCAACGCCATGGCTGGCTACGCTAGTTTTCACTAACCAACTTTTAAATAGGATTAAAAATTCGTAGCGGTGGGATTTTTACCCTTACTTCTTTCACAGGATGATTCTTGACTTTAAAATAATTATGTAAATACTATTGTTGATTATGTTATTTTGTTGTGGAGTTATTTTGTTTATTAAGTGTAGTTTTAATAAATAGCCATATAAAAGGGTATAATAGGTAGGTATGCCTTTTGTCTATTATTTTACTAACACTTTTTTAGTTGACTGTACTAAAATTCACCCAAAGTAAAAGTGGTGTGAGTTGCAGAACGAAGAGCTTTGGCCGGTTTTTGAAACTTAGAAACTAACTACCAACTTAGAAATCTTCAAATAATCTGGAAATAGTACTTGGTAAAAAAACATCAGCCTGTATGTATATCTAATCAACTGCTGGCAAAAAGGATTGTAATTTTCTTAAAAGATGCTACTGGCCAATTCTTAGGTGCATTTTCTTAGTTGCCTCTAAAGAGATTCACGGGAAGAAATGGTAATAATACTGGAAGCAAGGCGAGCGGATAAAAGAAAATATGAAAGATCTTAGTAAACATTGTGGATTCTAATGAGATACACTAATTTCCACTTTTACTCGTACATTGTAATATGCACTTCGGCAAGCTTCATCAGGTGGGTGGTACGTTGTCTAAGTGTTAAGTTTGTGAAAGCCTTACAAGTTTGTTTTACGACACAAAACAACTATAACACTCTCACGAGTAATATTTTATCATTGACAAAATATATCTTCTCAAAAGAAAGTCAGCTTAAAAATAACGTAGAAAGAACCCACTTTTCTTTGACAGTGTTTTGTCTCATCGTTTTCTGGAAAGAGCCTTTGTGTGCGCTCTTACACTAAGCACATTATGTAAATGTAATACCAGAGGCAGGACCGTTTGGCACTCGTACATTAGGACAACCACACCTATAATATCATCACCTACAGGGACTTCAGAGCTAAGAAACGCCTCAAGGTAACCTGCCTTAATAAAATGTTTATTACGTCGATCAAAGACGGTTATATTCCAGATAAGTCAACGAAAAATTTTTAATTTGATTAATACACGAGCATACTTAAATTGTTTGCTTATTTTAGAAGACAAAGCATGCTTTGTTTCCCATGGGACGCCCTCCTAACCGATGGACCACGGCATTGTGAGAATTACAGGAAGCCGATGGATGGAAAATCGGAAAATCGTTCTTCTTGGAAATATACAAGGTGTTCCAATACTTGTGTTTAAAAACTTCAGGGGGCTAAAGTACCCATCAATATGAATAACATATTCTAAAGAACCAACACTGTTTTTCGCGTTTACAGTGTTGGTTCCTTGGAACAAAGTTATTCATATTGATGGGTACTTTAGCCCCCTCGAGTTTTTAAACACAAGTATTGGAACACCTTGTTTATGGGAAACCTATGTCCAGCAGTCGACTTCTGCAGGATGATGATTAGCTTTGTCTACAGTTACAGGTTAGAGTGGTGTTGACGCCGAGTGTATAAAATCCGCCACAGTAAAATTATAAAAGAATTTCTTTTTGAGCCAGGAGCTCTGTCCACGTGTTTTGTTTTTTTGTAGACACGTCGCAAAGTTGCTTTGTCGTGTAAAATGTTCCAATTCGTTTACCTACAATTTGTTTACAAAGAGATCCCTTTTGTTTATTCTGTTATAAAGTTTTCTAACTGTGACTTGTGTTTCGAATAACAACGTTAGGTTTTATTTAAAACACATCCAAATTACATCCAACACCAATAAATGAATTATTATGTGTTAACGAATGTTTGTAGGTATGTGTAGTAATGTATGTATTTTAGAGCCGGGTCTATAAAAATTTACCTGTACCAGAAATCTGAGTTTTGTTTTTTGTTTTCTGTATCGTCAGGCCGTTTTTGTATGGAGAATCGTGAGTTTTAAGTAGTAGAGCTCTTTGTGAAGAGCTCGTCCGGGGAAGTACTTCCACCACGCCTTTTTCTGCCGCCAAGCAGCGTTGCTTTGTTTCGGTTTGAAGAGTGTGGCTGCCGGTGTAATTACAGGCACATGAGGCTTAACATCTGTATGCCTCAAGTTGATGGACGCAGGGCAGTGCATCGTAGGGCACGTTCCTATTGTGCGTGACTTACGCGGCGATGTTTTGTTATAGGTGATGGTTACCACTTAACATCAGGTGGCCCATATGCTTGTTCCATCAGCTAGACTACTAGCGGGCTTTTTTTTATACTAGTAAAAAAAAGTTATTAGCACGCACGATAGCGGCTCTTAATGGAGACTCCATACAAAACACTCAGATTTCGGGTACTGGGCGTCTTGAGGCATAATCCGAGGGGGTAAGTATCTGACTCAATGCATCAGCATTGCCATTAAGCGTGGAAATGCAGTTTCGTGGAGACGCTTCCGATCGTCACTGGTTTAGATCACTTAAGCTATCTCTAGATCGATCGCAGTGGTCTCATGATAGCTTAACTCTTCCATGTGTATTTTGTAAATTTTGTTAATACATGTATCGGTTTCTACGTCAAAATAGAAATAGCAAGAATGTATAAAACAATAACAATAAGATATTACAATTTGTTTACCAGCATACGTAATTAAAACAATATAAATCTCGAAAGATCTACGATCGAACGCTCTAGACAGTAATAATGTTTGGGGAGATTGTGAGGGCAGTCACCGTCACAATCCAATCGAACACGATTGATGTAATTTTAATTAAAATTCGTTTGTTGCAAGTTATCGTTTCTTAACGAATTATACAAACATTTGGTTGTTTCCAAAATTATTATCTTTTATAATAAATACTTATACTTGTATTCAAATGAAACGCTTCTTATAACTATGAGTGAGACTGTATTTATAAAGAGTATTTATTTTGAGTTTCGTTTGCGAACGTAGATAAACGAAAATAAAAAGTAAATAGCGACCAAACTAAAAGTTCGGAAGTGGCATCAAACGCTAATTTTACGAAGACTCCAGGCAGAAGCCGACAGTGGATATTAAAAAACTTGATTTAAAGGTTAGTGCACACTAGACTAAGTCATAGCTCTCAGAATCGGCAAGTTGAAGTGACAATGAGCAAGCCGTGTTTCCACAGACAAATATTTGTGGGATAAACATACATATTATCTGTCTGGGTATACACCCAAATTATACAATTTATTATAATAAGTATGTATTTACAAAAAAAAAGTATTTAAGTATAGTAAAGTATGTATATGTAGTATATCAGCTATCTGGTTTCAAAAGAATTATTAGCTTTGTTTAGTTTAAGGCTGGTTTAGTGCTGTGTGAAATGTCCTCCAATATTATTTTTATTTATGTAGCTAGTAAAATCGTCTTGAGTATAAAAGTTCTTAAATCATGACCACAAACATGAAAGCGAAGCAAAGGACGTGAAGATGGTTGGAAGATTAAAAATTGACAAGCCTATATTCAGTCGTTGACGTCTTCATATTAATGATAGTAAGATTATGACACGTTAGTCACTATAGTGGCACCCATTTCATGAATGCAATATTTAGGCGTGTCATGCTTAAAAGTTTGCCAAAATTTGTTTTCATACAACCAGTAAATACAAGTTACAAAGTCAATCGTCCTAACCTAAAAGAACCTAAAAGAATGTTATAGGTGACCGGTAGGAACCAAGCCGTAAGTTTGTTGCCTGTTCTTCTAGGCTTTGGTCGCGAGTAGATTACTGAGTAAGAGTAAGTATTTTAAGAGTAGTAGAGCTCTTTGTGAAGGGCTCGTCCGGGAAAGTACTACCACCACGCCTTTTTCTGCTGCCAAACAGCATTGCTGTGTATCGGTTTGAGGTGTGTGGTTGCCGGTGTAATTACAGGAACATGAGGCTTAACATCTGTATGCTTCAAGTTGATGGACGCAGGGCAGTGCATCGTGGGGCACGTTCCTATCGTGCGTGACTTACGAGGCAATGCGTTGTTATAGGTGATGGTTACCACTTAACATCAGGTGAGCCATCTGCTTTTTCCATTAGCTGGTTGTAAAAAAAAAAAGTAATGTTCTTCTTCTTGTCGTGTACTAGTTCTTTCGCAACAGTGGGGTGATAGGATTCAAGTGCGCTTCTGAGAGGCTTCTTTCGAGCACTTGACAAATGTATTAGAACTAATGTAATGTGAATAAACGATAGCACAAAATGTGTAAACAGCTTAAGATTCCAAGTCGCAAGGTATTTACGTTCACTTCCTTTGACGGTGACATCTGAATATCCAGGTAGCTCGGAACGAAACATTCAAAGAAGTTTTAATCCAAGTGCCGCTAGCAATCGCTTGGTAAATCGTTTTAAATTAAAATTTGTCGTCGAATCCATGGATTTGTAAGTCTGGAATAAGCTACGATGAGCTACGATGCTTTGAGTTCATAGAATACGTAATTTGCAGTTTGCTGTGTATTCAATTTTCTAGAAAGGTTAAGGTAATACCGTTTTTGCTGGTGGAACAAACATATGGCCCACCTGATGCTAAGTGGTGTGGTAGTGGTTCCATCATGCAAGGTTTACGAGTGCAACTTTATTAAAACTGACTTAAGCCTACCTAAATTTTATGTGTACTTTTAAAATATAAAATAAAACTCTCTAAAAATGTAAACTTTTTGAAAATTAAAAAAGATATAATATGTTACATCAACAAGAGGTATATCACTCACACTCAAAACTTCAAACCGAAACAGAGCAATGCTGCCTGGCGACAGAAAAATGCATGGTGGTTGTAGGTACTTCCCTGGACGAGCCCTTCACAAAGACCTGTACTAATCTTAAAACGTATAAACTCATTCAGTGATTTTATATCTTACAATTTGTGAAATGTGCAAGCGTGACTTTGTTTAACAGTTTTCAGACTCCTCTATTGAGCTTTAAATAGACCTAAACTAACCGACCAGTAACAAAACTATGATTTCAACGAAACTCTAAGAGATGAGGGTTCTTGATCGTTGGTTATGTAAATAAACTTTTTTCGTTGTAAGATACAACGAAAAAAGTTTAAAAAACCAAGAAACCAAGAAGAAAAAAAAATGGTTTTGGAATGTATAAACAAAGCCCTTTTATATGACACGTAACATGATATATTTGTGTAACTTTCTTACTTTTGCCCCCTCAATAAACCTCATATCTTAATAACCCGTTATCCGATTTAACTCATATACTTACCAGTAAATTTCTCAAGTACAGCTTGTACTATCGACTTACCAAATCTCATGCAGATCGGACTAACGGTTCTAAAGTAATGGCCATACATACATACATACATAAAATGCCAAATCGTTTAGCTTAGGGATTTTCGTTCGCTTCGCTCACTCAATCAAATATTAGCACGCTAGACATTCTAATTGATATACTATATTAATCTTTATTTTATAATTATAAAACAAACGAAGCTCTTACTAAAAATGTAAACATTCTAATCGAAACCGTTGAATTTAATTTCAAATGCAAACTAAGCTGAAATCAAATTTAATTTCTAACTGAATAGAATGGTACTTTGGTTTGTAAATGTTTGAAATAAATCATTGCAAGAAATAATTATAAAAGAACGTTAAATAACAGTGTGCGTAAATCGCACTTCACATCGCTGTTGAAGAATTCGTCTTTTTTTTTGTTATAATTGCCGATGTTACAAGCAGATGGCCCACCTGATCTTAAGTGTTAACCATCGCCTATAACAAAGCACTACTCTTAGCTCTTAGTAGAGCTCTTTGTGAAGGGCTCGTCCGGGGAAGTACTACCACCACCATGCCTTTTTTTGCCGTTAAGCAGCGTTGCTGTGTTTCGGTATGAAGAGTATGGATGCCGGTGTAATTACAGGCCCATGAGGCTTGACATCTGTATGCCTCAAGTTGATGGACGTAGGGCAGTGCATTTTAGGGCACGTTCCTATCGTGCGTGACTTACGATGCAATTTTTTGTTATAGGTGATGGTTACCATTTACCATCAGGAGGGCCATCTGCTTGTTCCATCAGCTAATAGAATAACAAATAAAATAAAAATTGTACATGTATTATTCAAGTTAATAATATTCTAGCAACTGTTTTTTATCAAATCAGTGCAGTTAGGATTAACATGGATAAAAAATAACTCGTGTAACTTAACAACTGGTAGTAAGGAACGGATCGTTCATCGGGCTCGCAAATTTTCTGGCTTTAGTTCAAAGATTCCTTAAGCGTTTCGATCATGTACTCGTGTGCTTTCGTTCTTTAGTTATGCGGACCATTGTACTTTCAGCAGCGGTATTTCAAGGAACTTCACAGTACAGTCTAAAATAGGCAATGGAGCGGGAAAATTCTATTGCGCGTGGCACAACTGGTAGTACGGCTGGAGCGAGTTTCTCGAAGTATAGCTTTATAAATGTACTAGTACAGGCTCGTCTGTACGTGACACTGTGATTCAATAACTGGCAATTGATAACGACTAGAACAAAAGGCGTTTAGATCGGCGTAGCTCTTGCTACAGATTTTGTAGAACGTCTACGAGTGGCGTAGCGTAGCGTAACAGTATAATTATCCGTATCCAAAGTAAGATTGTAAGAGAGATGTTTTGCGTCGCGCAAATAACTAACTTAGTCGTGAGATTATTTCTGTATAATTTAACCTATAGATAAATAAATGAAGATGTCTCAAAATATCATGAAATGTTGGAAGTTCTACGAAATTCCTACAAAAAACCACTTCACAATTTTTTTATACAACTAGCTGATGGAACAAGCAGATGGCCCACATGATATTAAGTAATCACCTATATCAATGCATTGCCTCGTAAGTCACGCACAATAGGAACGTGCCCTACGATGCACTGCACTGAGTCCATCAATTTGAGGCATACAGATGTTAAGCCTCATGTGCCTGTAATTGCAACGGCTACCACACTCTTCAAACCGAAACACAGCAACGCTGCTTGGCGGCAGAAAAAGGCGTGGTGGTAGTACTTCCCCGGACAAGTCCTTCACAAAGAGCTCGATACACACAGAGCTTCTTAGAATAGAATTTAGATCTATTATAACAATACGCTGGTATTATTGTTTCGTGAAAGGTGACCCACCAGAATCATTCAACCTGGAGATTTAATTT
This sequence comes from Chloroclysta siterata, assembly GCA_932294275.1. Taxonomy (NCBI): domain Eukaryota; kingdom Metazoa; phylum Arthropoda; class Insecta; order Lepidoptera; family Geometridae; genus Chloroclysta; species Chloroclysta siterata. The sequence continues at coordinate 8,060,516 of OW028588.1, forward strand.
CGATATGTTTAACTATAAACGATTTTCTGTGGGATAAATCAGATAAGATGAATAAAATATTGAAAATTGAAAATATTGGATGGCATTGCCCGAGTGAAACCTTAATATTTGCACTGATATTTTGAACGAAAAAGGTGATACCAGGTACACTTTTTTCAACATGCCCACTGGTAAAGCGTAAAGCGGCAAGAAGCTAACTTTGTAATGATTTATTAAGGACCGAGACCTTCGAGGCCACCCGAAAGGCTCCAATTAGGTTTTATTGTCTTGAAAATCAGTGATTAATATTTTTATTGCTCTTGCAAGGACATTTCAATATGAGCTAATAAGCCGTATTGAATCTTTTGTAACAGTTTACAAGTAGTTACCAAGAACGTTTTTGTTGATAACCGAAATGATAAGGATTTTTTTGGCGTAAATTTTAGCAAAGTTGACGTTTGCCGTTAAATGCTGTTTGTTTTTATTCAACTAGCTGATGAAACAAGCAGATGGCCCACATGATGTTAAGTGGTAACTATCACCTATAACAAAGCATTGCCTTATAAGTCATGCACGATAAGAACATGCCCTACGATGCACTGCTCTGCGTCCATCAATTTGAAGCATACAGATGTTAAGCCTCATGTGCCTGTAATTACACCGGCAACCACACTCTTCAAACCGAAACACAGCGACGCTGCTTGGCGGCAGAAAAAGGCGTGGTGGTAGTACATCCCCGACGAGCCCTTCACAAAGAGTTCTACTACTCTTAAGTTATCTCCATTTTGCTTCAGTTCATCAAAGACGAGCATGAGAAGGGTCTCACAATAAAAAGTTGACCATTGGATGGCATTGTGCACTCATTACTTCATCTAACTGGTCTGATTTGAAGGGTTTTTATATAATTGATAGCAGTAAAAAAAAGCAAGTAAGTAAATTGTTACTGTTGAAAAAAATATCGTGGTAATGTTTAGGGGAGGCCTACGTCTAGCAGTGGTCTTCTTCAAGTTTATGATTATGGTTCTGCTACCAACTTTTCAAGAATATATAAGACGTTTTATATTAACAACACAGATAATAAACTTTTTTAAATAACAATGTTAAAAAAACTATCTTATGTAAAAGTATAAAAGTATGTAATATCAACCTTGCTTATGTAAATTGACAAAATAGCCACGCAAAATAACACTCAATCACGTTTGGCAGTGGATTCAATATCGCAAGTAAACAATTACCTGTTATCATTCTTTCAACGCAAGTTTTGAAACAAGGGAAATGACTAATGATTCGTTTCCAGATAAGCAAGTTTCTGTCCAACATTAACCTAATTGCGACGCAAGCTGACGTGGATGGATTGTGATTTATGAGATAATGCCGTCACTGTTCTTGATGAAATTAACCTGCCGCGGAACACTTATTACCATAATATTTTAGACAGTTTATATTCATTAACTACAAATGTATAATTTTTTGTTGGAAGTACCTACATACGAAACAATATGTCGTTTAAGTACCATTTTGAGTATCTACACCTCTCCACTACTAATACCAGCTGTTTTTTTCAAGAAATCGTTTTTAACCAAATTTAAAACAGAATCTATTTTTTATGTATGATAAACGATATCTTCATTAATTGTAAGCCGATTTTGGCGTTTTTTTTAATTTGATAGAGTTTACTTCAAGGTTTGTCCCATATAAACGTCATCTATAAATATTAATAAATAAATAAATAAATAAATAATAAATAAATGAATATGACTATTACACTATCTATAAATATTAATAAATAAATAAATAATAAATAAATGAATATGACCATACAAACCTAACCCAAAATAATAGAAAAATGCGATTAAAAACACATCAACAGTTGTATTAACATCCTCGAGGAAATAGTTAAAATAAAAAAAAAACAGTGACCCACTCTGTATCATGCAGCCTCAGGATAGACCTGCCCCTTACAATTTCAGAGCCAATCTAGCCACAGCCTACCTCACTAAGGTCTCATTAAAACGCTAGCAACGGTTTCTAACTAAAACAGGGTGAGAAAAAATAACTAGTAAAAAGAACTGTCTCGAAGAAATTCCAAGACAAAACCTTAAAAAGCAAAGCGTGGGCGGTCGAGAGAATCCACACTTTGCATTACCTGGGCTCGGTTACTAATTTATTTACAGCCCGACGTTCTACCGTACCTGTGCTTGTGCGCGGTAATATCTCAAAGGAAACGCTTGGTGTATCTTTACACCTCTCCCTTTTCATGTCTGGGGGAGAGTTATTGCCCAGTCTCCTCGCAGTGCGGTGCAGTATGCATATTTCACGCAAGAACTATAAAAAAGGGTTTTCTACTGAACATTCAAATCGAGTTTCTGCTTTTTACTACTGAGTTTTGATGAGATATTGAGACATTAAGAGTATCAACCTGGGTATAACAGCTTACGACTTTGATCCACAGGTACGGTAGATATTCCCTCAGATTTCTTAGTACCAAGTTCCGACTCAAGATTATTTGAGGATATCTAAAGTGGTAGTCAGAGGTTCGTCCTAGTAGGTATTACATTTGGTACGAACCCGGAAATCTACAAATAAGTGCTTAATCGATACACCTTGTTAAGTTAATAATTAATATACCTAGTATATAATAATGAATTGTGTTAGAAAGCAATATGCATTACAACATATTTTCACATTTTGAATAGTCAGCGATCTTCAATCATGAAAACTTGAAGTTAAAAATATATTCAATAAAATTATAAGTGAGCAAAAAATACTTAAAGAGCGATTGAAAGGTTTGCATTGAAAAGCGTGAAGCACCTGGCTTCATTTCCATTTTTGAGCCAATTTTAAGTGGTTTGGCACTTTTCCTTTGGTTGCTGATAGGCATTGTACTTAAAGGTAAAATATCCAGTTTTGAAGAATGACATTATTATTTTTGCACGTTTTGTAATGTAACGTTGTTTAACTATGTTTATACAACCAGACAGTTTGACAGCCTTCACAGCTCAGTTGGTAGTAGCTCTGCCTTCTGCGCCGTAGGCCGTGGGTTCGATCCCCACCGAGAACAAATATTTGTGTGATGAACAATCACCACTTTAATCCCTCAAATGTTTACATGACCAAATCAAAATGGTCAAAAAATTGTTTTTGTATTTTTTGATACCAAATAAAATAAGTACCTAAACGATATATCAGTATGACGCAATATAGCCTAGCCGCGCCGCCGTTAAACGGCAGCTTGAAATAAAAAGCCCGGGATAAAATTCGAGGAATTTGGCCACAAACTACCTAACTTTCCTTTTCACGCTAGTAGGTGAACTTGCTCTTTCTTTCAGTAGAGCTTATCAGGATTCTCCGTATTTATGATCTGCGGGACTGGCTGGTATTAGGTGGGCCGTTTCTTTTCCATTATATTATATTATTCATATTATATTCATTTTTTTATCGAGAACCTAGCGATAATGTGATTCATGTACTCTTCACTACACAAATAAATAAATAAATAAATATTGGTGATCTTTCCACAGAGCACTATCTAGCCCCAAACTAAGCCAAAGCTTGTAATATGGGAACCAGATAGCTGATATAATACATAATATACTTTTTTTTTGTAAATACATACTTATAATATATAATAACACCCAGACAGAGAACAAACATCTATGTTCATAACACAAATGTTTATTCTCGGTAGGGATCGAACCCACGGCCTACGGCGCAGAAGGCAGAACTACTACCAACTGAGCTGTGAACGCTGTCCACAAGGATAATACTAACAGACATATTAAAGTTAGTAAGTACAACGGAAGGCCCCATTGCAGAAAACGATCTCTTCAGACCACCTTTGCATGCCTTGTATTTATGCAATGTAATGTTTGTTAATTTTATTTCATAGCACAAAATGTAAACACGCCTTCCTGTAACATAGCGAATTTTAAAACAGGAAGGTACTTTACAATTAAAACATAATTAAAGTATAACATTTGTGGAAATCAATATTATTAAATATACGATTAAGGGAGAAACAGTCCCCTGAAACACAGTTTTTAACTAGTTTGGGGGGCTGTGGATACCAAATCAGCTCAACTACGCAGTCAACGATGCAAAACATTAGTCCTAAGTTATGATTAAAATAACGGTTGTCTGGAAGAGATCGCTTCTTGTGATAAGACCGCCGATTGTAGGACAAACCTAATGTACATTTACGTTTATAACTTTGTCCATTCTGTCTTCAATAAAGTTATTATTATTATTAATATGCGGCCGCTCGCGACTTTGCTCGCGAGGTAGCTTTCATTGTTAACATCAATGTTTAAAGCGGATTCTATTTTTGGACTCGTAGTTTTTTCTTAACGATACAACATATTTTTTTCACTTTATGACATCGGTTACTTTAACAAAACAAATTTCATTCACCCTACATAATGATGGAATAAAGAATTGAAAGAGTCGAAGGTGTAATATAACAATAAAACCTTCAGATACTCATATAAAGCGCGTTTGGGTATGTAACTGCCTCACATTTTATGTACCGGCTCTTTATTAGACAGTTTTAATAAAATAAACTCTTATGTGCTTACTTTTCCAGGATTTACTTTGAAGATTTATAAAATAACAATAATGTTCAAGCTTATTTGTACGCCAATGCGTTTTTTAGACGAATGAAAATTACTTTTCCAACTTACAAGCATTTAAGCTATAAATAAAGTGAGAAAAAGTGACGGAAAAGGTAGCTGGCTCGAGATGATGTTGAGTTCCTGTAGCACTCGTGTTGTGTCTCAAAGCACACCCATGGAAGATGTGACCCATGTGATGTGCGCGTCCATGACTTAGACGCAAGGCCGTTGCATACCTCTTTGTACCGGCAACTATACTTCTCAAATTCAAACATAGTAATTCAAATTCAAATTCTATTTTTTTTTTCGGACAAGTATACTATCCGTTGTGTTAGTAAGTAGTAGATTAACCTAATTGTAAAAATAATAATAATAATCATTTAAAAATACTATTATTTACAAGGGAAGGTAATCAACTGGTAATGCGAGTAATGCGAGGTTCAATTCTTGGTGGTAGGAATATGTGATTTCAACAGAATATTTTCAAAAGAACAGTGAATAGGTAAGCTTGCTACACCGTTGACCGCATCCTCACTTAACATTAAGTGACATTGCGGTCAAACGTTTAACGTATAAGTTGGAGAAAAAAAAAACAAAATGAATAAGTGCACTGTGTATCCGGACGAACTCTTTCACAAAGAGCTTCTTACTTCTATAAATGATATTCCGTTCATTTTGTGCCAAAAAATATGCCAGCAACTTACCAAGTAACTGCACTCAGTAAGAGTCTGTTCTGTTTCTAATTTACATAACACGCCCGCTGGATTTCCTTTTCAAAGGTGCGTCTTTTGTCAGAACGAAAACAAAGGAAACTGAATACACAGTGGTTGGAGTAAAAGGTCGATTGTACAGAGCGAGTAACGAGTCGCAAAGTCAAATGTAACGTATGTGCTTACAGCCCGCCATAGAAACCCCTCGCTGGACATCGTATTTTCAATCGTATACCAATGGCGCAAGGTTTCAATCGTTTGCTTCATATGTGGCTGAATGTATGGGGGAATTAAAGCAGAGCCAGCTATTTCGCGGTGTTGGTAAGCTGACGCATTTTTATTATAATTTTAGTGACAAAAGCGATTTTTGGTGCATAGCGTACTTTATATTTATAATGGAATATACTATTACTTAATGTTCTAGGTAACAAAAATAACAACCTATCTAATAACAAAAGGATGATCTTCATAAAACCCTCATCAAGTACGTAAAAGTAATACAATAGACTGTTTTCTCGATACAATGGCTATAAGAGTGTAACAACATTAAATAATTATTTCAATTAACGGGTATGTTGATGTTTTGGTGTGGAAAATGAAAACAAAACTTTTTTATCTTTTATGTTTACATTATATGAAATAATACCGATGCGTATCGTAGAAGACTAATGTACTCTGCCTTATTTGATATTCAGTATTCGTAGGCAATAAAAATCAAATTTCAGAGTTTGAACGTTTGTAATAAATGTGGTACTTAAATTGATAAAAAATAAAGTGTCACGATTATATACTCAGACATCTTAATACTCAAAAGTATTGAGCATGCTTAAGGGTAGCAGTCGTGTCCAAACATTACATTTGGCACTATGCCCACTTTTATCTTAGAATCACGTTTTACACTTAAAGCTGAAAAATCGTATTTTATTCTGTCGGGGATATTTTTAAATTTCTATTATATTTACGATGAATAACGAGACTGATTTGCAAGTCTGGATTTGCAGATATTTGACACGTAGCTTCAAGGACCCTAAAGTAGCACTTACAAAGTCAAATCAATTTCAAAATGAATCGCATACGAATTCTCCGCATTAAAGCATAAGTGCTACTCTCCCGACAACAAACTTAGTCGCGAGAACTTCTAAAATATCATCCGACCAAAATTCGACTGCGGTGCTCACCTAAATGACTACGATTAACTGGAAAGCTATTTTACCAAGTTTAAATGGCGTCGCGTGAAGTTCAACGATTGTTCTAACGAATTGAGGGCTAGCTTACCTGCTACCTGGTCTGAACGTTTTCATTGAACGCTCGCTTCGTGTATGACCGTATTGTGTTGAATTTTTCATTTGAAACCTTGTCCATATAAAGCGTCCACATCGATTTTAGAAAACATTCATCAGTTTCCTGCCCGTGTCAGCCGTAATTTCTGTAATAACTTATTTTTTAATCATATGAATGAATGTAGGTACCTACCTAAACACCACAGCTGTGCTTACCAATCATACTACATACGTAGTACTGACTTTCAGTTTGAGCTATGAATTGATCGACAATCAGTCAGTATCGTAAGAGTTTTTTAATATATTGATTGATAGACTGATGACTGATCATCTACTGGAGTGTCAAACGACTGTATTCAAGAATGACAATATATTAATACCTATTACCATTTCGTAAATGTAAATTATTGGCGCTAAACACACTTTTTCATTTTGCCGCCGAATAAATTGTTATGACTAAATTTATAGCTGAAACCATTTACACAATTTATTGGAACAATTTGTTATGGACACGAAATTCGGTGCGAATTTTTGTCGGTTATAAATATTATAAGCTACACAATACAAACCGTTATAATGAACTGATGCGCATCTCGTTGACTTTTTCGACAGAGATATACACCTGTAGCTACACCTACAGGTTATTGTATTTCAGTAAGTTATTCTAAAAAAGTTATTTCAGATATGTTGCCACTGCTGGATAATTCAAAATGACCGGATACTAATTTTAACTTTATGGCATGGCTCTTTCAACTTTAATAAAAAAAGAGTATTATATCAGAATTAAGCCCACACCAACTCCCTCTCTCTCACTTTTTTATATTCAGTCTTGGCCATCTCAAGGTTGTCTGGAAGAGATCGCTGTTAGCAATAAGGCCGCCCATTGTATTACTACGATTGTTATGTGTTAAGTGAAAACTATGCTTACTGTGTACCTTGTTGTCGTGGTAATCTAGACTTTGGTCACGAGGAACTGGCGATAGATTCACCTAGTATATAAGACGTTTCAAAGTGATCCTTGTGATTGTACTGAATAAAGACCTTTTTGATTTGAATCGCTAAAGAGTTATGTATCTATCGATCTATCTTCAACGTAGCATCATCAGTAGAAATACCTAATTTAGTTTTTTTTGTTTTCTGGGGTGTTGTTACAGACAACCTTCACATGTGTCTCAAAATGTTAGAACGGTAACTTAATAAGTTTATCTGTTTCCATTATACAGTTTCAGTAAATTATAACCCCGGAACGTTTCATCATTTTGTGTTCCATGAAACCCTGTAAAGCAAAACAAAAACCGAGTAGTAGAAACGAAATTTGAATGTGAAAACGAGAAGGAGGAATCTAACTCACCGAGTCCGAGTATTTTTGCGGGTTCTGGAAATCCATCAACAAGACCACTCTCTTCAAAGCATGGTATCGCTATGTTGTAAATGCCACTAACAGTAAAACAGTAAATAGGTCTCTGCATCTATAAATAATGATTTAAACAGCGTCAGGGGCAACATTTCACGCATTCCCCTATTTATGGGGCGCTGTAATGTAGTAGATGGATTAGGCTGCCCAACCGTATCTAGTACTTTTGTATACAATGTGTTGATGAAGTTATGTAGGCAAACAAAGAACGTGTATTTAGACCAAGCACTGGAATACTTTGACGTGTGCAACGGTTGAATACATCGTTTTCGAAATTCCCATAGAAAAGTAAAGTTAATATTTCCTCAGAAATTTGCAACAGCCCTGTCTGTGTACGTGTCAAGGTCACACGCACGTGCGCTTCTATCTAGGAAAGAGAAAAACAACGATAACCTACGAGATAATTTGAAATACTTACCTTTCGGTAGGTACCTAGGTAGCCGCCAATCCCCTGACACGATATTTTTACTGGTTCCTATGGATTTTGTCATTATTTACTGGCTATAATAACACTGGATAAAACTGGATTTTGGTAAGTTTGCGAGATTTCGCACGACACAGGCTTCAAACTTCACACTAAACCATTACCTCGTACCTAGGCACTGCTCATACACACACTGACTGACGACGGCTTTTTACATAACAATCACCATTTTATCACGTTTGATGACAATTTCTCAACAAAACAATGTACAACAACGCATGTAAACACAAACAGGGTGACCATCTCAAAAGTGGCGGTTCTGCCACACACTGGCCAAAAAATCTGTCAAAATCTACCAAGCTTGACGATAAAAATATCAAAAATATGACTTCATACCATCTCCTTCGTTCCTACGGAATAAATTAAATACCTACATTACATTCAGTTACTATCTTTTGATCGTTTGTAACGGTTTGCAGTTATCTAAAACGAGATAGAAGTTGTTTAGAAACCAAATCAATAAAGGTAAAAAAGAATAAGAAGTTTCCAGTTCGGTAAAAAATAAATAAATTATAAATATTATTTCATTAAAAATTCAAACTAATAAGATTTTTCTTGAAATATTTAAAATCTGCCACTTTTGTAAATCGTCACCAACAGCTAAAATTTAGGAGCCAAATATGCCAAAATGGCAGAAATCTGCCACAAATGGTAACACTGATCGGCGGCCGTCGGCCGTCCGTCAGGTACGTCAAAGATTAAATAGGACAGACTAGACACTTCCCAAAATTGCAGTTGAATAATTTTGTCGTGTCAATGAACCATGGTGGTAAAGTAACATGTTACAATTAAAAGAACTATGAATATCATAAACATTGCTTTACGACATCTAGTAATCAAACAAAAATAAATATTCTATTAAATATTGAGTACGTAGCCACGTAGGTACCTAGTTACTGAATAGGTATTAGTACCAAAGATCTCAGAGAATGTTTACCGTGACTAGGGATTACAGTCGCGAAAATATTTCTTTTACATACCAAGATCTTTAAAAACAGCAACATCATTATTAGGTAGGCACATTACTAGGTAATTGGTGGCAGTTCTGTTACCTATTTTATCTAAGGTTCACAACTAGAGGTCAAAGAACAGCTGTAAATAGGGCTGCCTCATGATGCGTTTAGATTCATTTTAGATAAAAGTTTAAGAGGCATTTCATGAATGAAAAACTTTGAAATTTTAAAAGTCGTAGAACAAAAGTTGTTCGTTATGACCGGTAGAATATCCTGCTTTCGGATCCCTACAACTCTTAATAAACACGTTGTATACTATGTGTGGTGTCTAGCCGAGTCGCGCTGGCAACACTAGCGACATGCTGGCGACACTTGCTTGGTGCGGGCGTGCTGGGCGGACGGCATAACCTCGTATAATAATATATTTGTGTTTCATTGGATCTAAAGAATCCCACACTATGCCAGCACCTATTACACCATCTCCGGGGGAGAGTAGGCGTTTCCTGTCCACGTTTCCCGCAATAAACACATTTACCTACAGTAAACAATTCGTCTAAGGACCGAGCTAACATTGCCTAGTGTTCTTTATATATGTTTTTACTAACGTTGTTGCTGCCTACCTTACCATAACTAGCAAACCACTACCTACAAATCTACTTTTCTACTACTTAGAGCTGATTTTACCATGCTCTGTTAGATTAACAAAGGATTAAAGGGCTGTTAAATATGTCAAAATGTACGCGTTTGACATCTAAGGTTAGATTTAACCGCCGGTTAATCCTTGATTAGTAACGAACAGAGCAAGGTGAAATCCGCTCTTAATCTACTTCTTTTTCTTGTTTGTTTAATATCTAATTGATCGAGTGAGCGAAGCGAACGAAGATCTTACAATCAACCTGGGCGATTTGGCATTTTATGTATGTATGTATGTTTGTCACGCCATAACTTTCGAACCGTTGATCCAATGGGAGCCAATAATGTACGGCAAAATAATGTACAGCATGATATTGCACAGCACGATAATGCACACCCAGATAATCCGTGTCCACTGGTTTGAATTATTGGGTGTACATTATCATCCCGTACAATAACATGCTGTGCAATATCGTTACGTGTCAATAATGTACCTACACCCAGATAATGTACAGCATGTTAATTGGAAGCCACTTTAGTACCGTTGAGTCGGATTGGTTAGGTTATGTTGAAACATATAAATTACGCACGAGGCGAGCGAGCAAAGCGAGCGTGCCGCGGCAGCGGCCGCCGAAGTGCCAGAAATTATTTTTTACGGTACCAAAGTAGCTTCCAATTATCATGCTGTACATTAACGTGCTGTACATTAACATGCTGTGTATTAACTGGCTGCACATTAACTACACGTGACAATATTGCACATCCAGATAATGCACACCCCGATAATGTACACCCAGATAAAACGATCCAAAAAGGTACCAAGGTGGATTCAAAATATCATGCTGTACATTATCGTGCTGTACATTATCATTTCGTACAATAACCGGACTCGATCCAATCTGCATGAAATTTGTTAAGTCGATAGCTTGTAACAACAAAAAAGTTTAAATTAAAATAACCTTTTGATTAAGTAACCTGCCTACTTCACCTATTTGTAAATTATAATAATGTACCTATATACCCACTGACAGAACGTCACACCATAAGTACCTTCACAAATCGAAGGAAGGATCAGAATCCACAACAAAGGTTTTTAGCCTAGTGTGGCTTTTCGATGCAACATTAACAATGTCAAAGTCAAAGTCAAAAGGTATTTATTCAATAAAATTATAAGGATCACATTGAAAAGCTAGGTCTTAAAGCTAGGTGACTCTAGGTGCCAGTTCCACACGACCAATGTTATCCATAATTCTAATAAATAAATAAATATCACCCGTTAACTACCCACTACTACAATCGCCTCTTAGTCAAAGTGAATATGTAATAATTGGTACATACTACTTCTAACAGTAATAATAATATTGCAATTAGATTTATTACCTATAGCTATCGAGTGCCTACCTGATAAGAAACTACTTATAACATATAATTTTAAGCAAGGCGCTATGTTTGTTACAGACGTTAGGTTTTAAATAAAAAAAATATTTAAAAAAAAAATATTAGGTGATTTGACTTCCTCAGAAATGAGACCGGGGAAAATCGACTGTATACTATCATTTGACTTGACTTATAGAAAGCGGCTTTGTGATGCGATTTTGTATGGAACTATCCCTGCGTAAGCAGAAATCAGCCCGTTTAAAACTCAGCGAACGGTGCGAACAGGGACTCAGATTCACCTACCTTTACCATCAAGCATCAAGTTTGATGGTTTGATAGTTCTAATTATTAAAATATAAAATCACTGAATGTAGTGAATGTAGTTAAGGAAAATCGGTTCTCCTAGCTTCTCTCGTTCGCTTTTCAAAGGTTCAAGACATATCATTTTGATCCTGACAAGTTTTCATACCAAAAAGTTTAATAAAGTTCTTTGGTAAGATTGAATCACAAGCAATACCTTTTGATATTTTTATTCGATTTTTCGGCTGTATGTCATTTTTCGAAGTTGTTAATCGTTTACTTTAACACCACTCTCATTAGTTTTTCTAAAAGCATAAACATTCGCATAGAAATCCTTCATCAGGGTGATTATTTTAATCATACCCTTTCGTTCCATACATTTATAATTGGCGTTAGAAAAAAATTCTGAAGGATTCAGGAAAAATATAACCTAAGTTTCGTTGAAGAACAGTTTAAGTTACACTGCGCAGCAGCGACAAAACAACTGCAGAGAGCTTACTGCGTTGCTGTGCAGTACACATACAACACGAAACGCTGTACATCGTTTTATGGAGTAGATCCCCAGGCCCTGGCAAATGACGGCTTCAGTAACTTCTTGAGTATACATAATCATTAAAAACAGTTTCTCAGGGTCTTGAACTTTAAGATCCGAAAATCCTTACAAGCTTTTAATTTGTTTTCTAGAGTGAAATAGTTATTTTGTTTATCAAGTTTGGGTATTAACATACAGTTAAAAAAAGAGGATTATACAAACTAATGCCACCTAGAAAGTGGCTGTGAATCTTAACGAAATATAAATTATAAATGTTAGTTTAAAAAAACAACAATTATATCAGTTATCTCTGGTTCCCGTAGTTTGAACTAGTTTAGTTTTACTGAGTTAGGGCCTAGATAATATTTTTTATTTATTCATTCAAGCATAATAATAATTTAACATTCATGTTATGTAACATTTTATCTGTAGATGCCTGTGTCTACAGATATTATTTATTATTTTATATAAAAAAATACTAGATACTTAACTCTTTCTAACATAGTACAGGGTTAAAGCATACATTAAGGTAAAAACAATGGGCGACCTTATCGCTGAGAGCGATCTCTTTCAGGCAACCTTGGAAGGATAAAACTAATCGGAATTGACGGCGGTGTAGTCACATATATGATATTTTATTGGACCTATACATATTATGTAGCCAACTAGGGACCTAAGTACCTACTCAAGGCACCTAAGCCTAACTAGCCTAACATAACAATCTAAGCAATCCCAATACTTACTATACAGATAATAAATAAACTAATACTACTAAGAACTAATATACTTATAAGAAAATCATACGTTCAAAATCTATTTTACATAGCCATTCTGATTGTCATTTTAGCTAGGTAAAACCACAAAATACCTATGAGCCTACTTTTTTTGATATTTTACAAAATATTGTAAAACAAATACATTAAAGCTTCATTACGAAGGTGGCCAAGCATAGGTACTCTAGCCTATTTTTCTTTATATATTTTAGATGGAAAACTTTGTATAAACTTGAGCGGCTAATATCACAGGGATTAATGCATCCTTTAGACTACATTGCTTGCAAGGTACACAGATTAAACGCGTCTTCGTAAGATGGAGGCAAGAACCTAGAGCAATGTAAACAGTCGAACTAATTACGACGCTGTGGTTTTAAGGTAGGTAAATATTTTCTTCTAACCCACCCCAAAGGCACAGGCAATCTCGCATTAGAACCTTGTTAAATAACTGTTCCAAGTTAAATACATAGTATTCAATAACAAGTTTTGATTGTAGTTATTTGGAGCATTCTTCGTTAATTGAAGGCAACTTTAATAACCTGTTTTTTGTGGAAATATTTATTACTCCTGTAATATGCTTAGTGACTTAGTTCCCTTATTAGATATTTTTTATGTCAAAAGTTTTCGGTATCATGAAATCTAAAAGAATGTCGTGCATGAAATAGTAATCTTATTTTATTGTTTTATCTAAATAATACATTGAGTTAGTTACCCTGAAAGCGTAGTATTTTTTATAGCAGAGCTAGCGTAGCAGAGATATGTGGTAATTAATAAAATTCTCAACTTAGAAACAACATTAATAATTCATAAATATCTACCTACTTAGTCTTCTTCAGCAGACAAGTTCAAGCGAGGTTGAAAAGGTACTTTGGCTTATCAGAACATTTTCATTTATAAGCGATTTATGAATCTATCGCGCGTGTCTAGATAAATGCTGGTGGTTGTAATATAAATTGATCTCATTTAAGATGAGCGACTAGATCATACTGTGTCCCTGAATTTTAAGGCGAAGACAAGAGCTAATGTGACTCTCGCTCGCACGTTTCGACATGTTGAAAGATATAAAATCACTTAACTCATTTTTGATGAATCGCAATCAACCATTTTGTGTGCAATCACATTGCACACAGTTTAGTAAAACTTTCATTACGATCGATACATGTTTTCCTACTCAAAAGTTTGCTTTACTGGTTTTCGTACATAGGCAAACTTTTAACTAGGAAAACATGTATCGATCAAAATGAAATTTTTACTAAACTGTGTGCAATGTGATTGCACACAAAATGGTTGATTGCGATTTATCCAAAATGAGTTTAGTGATTTTATACCTTTCAACATGTCGAAACGTGCGAGCGAGAAGTTGTTTGATAGTTGTCAGCCCCTTAATATAAATACAATAAATCCAGGACTTCAGTTTTAGGTTGTTCTAAAGTACCCAAAGTACCAGAGACTAACTAAGATAAGCAAACACCTTGAATTTTAGTTATTCAAGGAAAGGGCTTTTTAGGGTTTCGTATCAAAAAGTGATTACGACAAAATCCCCAAATTGAATATATAAACCATTATCTACTATGATTAAGCCTATGTCTAGCTGTTGACATTTTTTTTTTTTTGACATTTTAGATTGATAACGTTCCAAAAAAGAAAATTGTGATTCAAGTAGGTATTCTATATTGGCTGAGACATTATGTTTCAATATTTATTATTTTGTTTCTCCTAAACGAGTTTTTTTTACAAGCTTCTATTTAACTTGCAAATGTATGTATGTAACTACGTTTTAAACAAAGATTAACTTAAAATTTGCTTATTGTTTAGGTACTAATTTTACTCATTTTAGTAGGTACAAGATTAGAAAAATATTCCTAAAAATTTTCAACTTTTAAAATTTAACTTATTTTATTATGGCGTTATATTGTGCGCGAGGCCAACTCACTCTTGGCCGGTTTTTATTGCTTATTCAAGGAGGGTCGCGAAAAGCTATGCGTCATAATCACTCTCTGTCTTATTACGCGGGCCGCCTAAATATTGTTTTAGTAGTCATGAGTGCATTTTCACGGTAATTTCAACCTTCACTGTTTGGAGTAAAATTCAAATTCTGTTGATGGCTTATCCATTCGTTGGTTTCCTCAAGTGTCTTACGAGTTTCCTTTGGTATTTGACGTAGGTATTTTGTAATAAAATTATTGTTCTTACACCTACATGGAGATAACTTGACGGAAATTAATGATCTCGTTAATAAATTAAGTGCGCATACAGGAACACAAGTTAATTTATTTTCCCTGACCAACCTTGTATACCCATTTTATTTTTAAGAAATTGGAAGTTAAATTGGTATACAATACGTGGTGTAATTTTGTCATTATTTTTCTGAAACAAACGTTTTTCGACCATTTTGTGTAACTAAGGTTGAAAAACTTTTGTTTGTCCAAATAATATGAAAAGCATTAAATTAAAAATTATATTTATTTTTGGTTTCATAAATAAAGTCCCGAAAAAGTTCAAGCACATAAATTTTATCCATAAATAATTTATTCAATTTAACTTTGTCTCTTATAAAAAACACGTAAACTTGGAATAAACCTATTTATCTCACCTAAAAACTTCAGCTACGTAATGTCCCGTGAGTAAAAACTTGTGGAATTCTTGAATCTAAATCAAAAAGCAATCTCATAAGTTTTTGGCAACTGCAATGAACTTTAAAAACACGTCGTCATTACCATGATAATTTACCCGCCGCATAAACTACTGTCTGCAAGCGGGAATGCAACAAACGTGTGTGTATCAACGAAATTTTAATAACAATGAACAGCCACTCTAGCCTTACTAGGTATTAAAAATCTGTAATTGATTGTAGTGCCTCGGAGATGTTTGCGCAGTATGAGACGGATGGCATAAAAGCCATCCGTCTCATACTCGTCGTCCGCAAAAAGACAGCGTCTCTGATGGGTAGAATTCGAGGTAGCCACAACAATATACTAAAAACACACTTATGCAAAAAAAAATACACTTATGCAAAAAAAAAGTTTACATAAGTACAAAAACTTTTGAGTAGGAAAACTTGTATCGATTTAAATGTTTTGTTTAATAAACAGTGTGCAATGTGATTACATACAAAATGGTTGATTGCGAATTTCAAAAATAGGTTCAGTGATTTTATATCTTTCAACATGTCGAAACGTGCAAGCGAGAGGTACATTAGCTCTTGTCTTCGCCTTAATTAATTGTAATGAATACTTTTTAGTCATTAGGTCAAGCATCACAATTATATTGTTATATGTACCTGGGCATAGTTATTCCAATTGGATTTGAACCCCACTTCCAATAAACTGGGAGCAATGGTAATGGATAACAATAAATCTATCGTGAGGCGTGCCCATGACAAAAAATAACTCATGGTACCGCCTGCGAAATGTAGGCACGCACCGAATGTAATATTTGGACGTGCCTCTTATTACCCTGTAAGACATCACCAATATATCTTGAGAAGGGTACTAGGTAAGTACCAAGAGATCTGAGGGAATGTCTACTTGACTTCAGTGGTGAACAGCTCGCAAAGAGGCAAACGTCTGAAATTGATTCAAATCATGATTTTTTGCACATGAATGGCAATGTCAACATAAAATAAACTCTTTCACAGCAAAGTATTCAAAAATAAAATACTACAAAGTATTCAGAAAGAAAATCATCTTCAGGTTAAGGTCGTCACTCGTGAAATTTTATTCACCAAGCAGTAGTCGGCTCTTATGACTTGCTAATTGCCACTTCTGCAAGCTATGTTGATGATCTTGGTTCTTTTACGGATGTCCAAAGCAATAATACCTTTACTAATAGTAACTTTAAAAAAAATACCAGTCAGGGATAAAATGCTCATCAAGCCGACATCTAAGTATGCAGTAGGTATGCATTCGTGCAAGTTTAAAATAACTTGCGGGTTCACTCTATTTACTTAGCTCTCGAACTGCAGCTCTGCCTCCAAACTACTCTGTCATAGATTAAAAGATTTTATGTCGTACAGAAGTGGCATTCGATTATCGATTATATTTTGTTAAAATGATCATACCTACACAAAATAAAAGCATACAAAAACTAAGCCGTTAGTTTTCTGTAAGTTCTTCTAGGTTTGGTCGCATGGAACTGTATCTAAATACACCTAGCTGTTGCAGACGCAGACTAACGCTGATGTACTTTTTGCGGGCCTTTAGTCGTTTCGCACCACAAGCGATTCGAACCGCGGTGCGAAAAACCCAAGCACTTTTTCTGAATGGGTTCTTTCGCACCGCAGTGCGAATAGGCCAAACCTTTTTTTGAATTAGTCTATTCATATCGCAGAGAGTAAGAATGGAGTTTTCTTTACTTCTCGCACTATTCAACATTTTTGAAGATATAATCACTGAATGAATTTATGAAAAATCGCAAACAAGTTTCGGAAAAAAGCATTACAAAAGTTCAGGAAAATTGTCATTTTGATCCAAACATGTTTTCCTATAAAAAAAAGTTTGATTAAGTATAAAAACTAAAAATGCAAACTTTTTCGGTTTTTAATCTCATACTCTTTTTATGTACTTTATAATAATATATTTATAAAAAATGAAAACGAGTCAACAAATACAAAATGATTTATTTTGGAACCATTTCTTTGCTACAAAAACAAGTTTAGGTACGGTGATAGGCTACTGTAGTTATATAAAACAATGTTGTAGCTATCAACGCCCGCCTCCTTAAAATAAGATTATTCAGTTCCATGTAGTAGAAAGATTTTTTTGTGTATGTTTAGTGTGAGTAATGTGTAAGAGTATGGGTGTTTGAGTATATGTGGTTCTTTTTTTTCTAATAGTACTTTCTGATGGAATAAGAAGTTAGCCCACCTGATGTTAAGTGGTAACCACCACCTACAAAGAAAGAAGAATGAAAACATATTTATTTGCAAATACTTAGCCACAGCTTAAACATACTTAACGATAAAACTAAAAAATAACATGCCAAGAGTTGCAAAATGGCCCCTGACTCAGCATAAAGTTAGTTAGCCAGCACCTAACGCTGGTCTTCCGTCAGGGCCGTGCAGTAATGTCACGGACATCCAACCCACATAATTTTTTTACAAATTTTTAAGACATATTTTAAGAAATATTATAAGACAAATTTAAACTTAACCTAACTAAAAGCAAAATATTGTGTAAAAATAATAATTATAACGTATACATAAACAAAGACCAATAAAAGAGAGAGAGCATTTCATACATACCTATTTGTTTTTTTTTTTAAATAGAAATAAAATAGGACACATACCGAGAAGAGCGAGGTAAGTAAAGTTTCCTCTTACAACAGTTGGTAGATAAAGCTATAAAATTTAAAATAACATTGGCCAGCCTATTTATATTTAATTTTATATTATGTAGGTATATCTTATTATATTTGTTTTTGTACAACAAAGCATTGCCTCGTAGTCACACACGATAGCAACATGCCCTACGAAGCATTACCCTGCGTCCATCAACTTTAGTCATACAGATGTTAAGCCTCATGTGCCTATAATTTCACCGGCACACAGCCTTTCTTTAAACCGAAACACAGCAACGCTGCTTGGCGAAAGAAAAAGGCATGGTGGTAGTCCTTCCCCAGACGAGCCCTTCACAAAGAGGTTTACTACTCTTGTTCTACTAAAGTCTAAACTGTCGAGTCTGTTCATGTATTCTTTGACTGAAATGATTTCCTTTTACTGGTAAACTGCTCTTCGAATATGAAAGTGGTACATCCTTGCATCTGAGTTTAACTGGGTTGGTCCAATAGAACGCCGATATTCGATCAACACAAAGCCGTCGTCGCAGCCTTATCCAGGTTTTTTTAAAAACAGGAGGATTTGGACGCACAGCACTATCTAGCCCCAAAGCCAAAGATTGTTTTATGGGAACCAGATAGGTGATATAATACTTAAATCCTTTTTTTGTAAAAACATACTTATAATCAGGGGTCGGACGGATTAGGTAGAGTTTTTAAGTACCAAATGACGTCAAATACGCTACTACGAAATCTAAATATGGATATGCCTTTTTTAATCCCCGTGTCGGAAATGATTCGGGCTCGAAATCAATTGTGATAAAAACTGACGTTTCCGATTGGAAACCTTTCCGAATGTTTTAAAATAGCCCTGCTGTACGTGTAACGTGTAACGCTACTTAGTTTGTTTTTAACATAGGAAAAAAGAGTTTTAGAAGACAATAATATCAATCTTAACATCAGGTGGGCCATGTGCTTGTTCCATCAGCTAGTTGTTTATAAAAACCCATAAGTTTTAGAAAACAATTTTATTAATCGCCAATTCCGGGTTTAAAAGGCATATCCATGTTCAGATTGCGTAGGTAATTTTCTTCATTTGGTACTTAAAAACTCTACCCATTCCGACCCCTGTTTTTAATACATAACTACATCCAGAGAACAAACATCTATGTTCATCACACAAATGTTTGTTCTCGGTCAGGACCGAAGCCACATCCTCCGGCGTAGAAGGCAGAGCTACTACCAACTGAGCTGTGAAGGCTGTTAACTTTAATCCATAAAAGGATAATATAATAAGTTAAGGCGAAGACAAGAGCTAATGTGGCTCTTGCTCGCACGTTTCGACATCTTAGAAGATATAAAATCACTAAATTCATTTTAAAATCGTAAAATCGCAATCAACCATTTTGTGTGCACACCGTTTAGTAAAAAAACATTTTGATCGATACAAGTTTTCCTTCTTAAAAGTTTGCTTATGTACAAAAACTAGTAAAGCAAACTTTTGAGTGGGAAAACATGTATCGATCAAAAGGAAATTTTTACTCAGCTGTGTGATTTTTCGAAAATGAGTTTAGTGATTTTATATCTTTCAACATGTCGAATCGTGCGAGCGAGAGTCAAATTAGCTCTTATATTCGCCTTAAGTGAACGACCGCACCGCACATCGCATAAAAATAAACACAAACAATATTAATGGTAAAAACTTTATGGAATTAATACTATGGCTGTGAATGAATACAATTCTGGTGGATATTTTTTCAGTATTTGTATCAGTGATCCTAGCATATGCTATGGAGAGCTCAAAAGGAGCCTCTACTTCAAATTTTTCACCACACTGCAGTGCAAGTAAGGAACTCATAACGCTAAATTTAGCGATCGTTAAATTCGTGATATTTTGACGAATTGTGCGAGTACGGAACTCGGGGGTCGCTATCTTTTGACGATCGCCAATTTTCGCGATAATTGTAAAATGACCACTCGGAAACTTTCGGTTTTGAACACAGATGTCTATGGATTGCTTTCCAAACTTTTAGAGTTTTGGTGGGAACACGAGAAAGATCATGACGCCTCATTAGATGATCTTGAAATCAAAAGTACCATACTCGCATTTTATCGAAATTCGCTTAAATTTTACGAATATCACGACTTTCGTCTAAATCGCCAAAAAATCGCTAAAACCCGTTTTCATGAATAGAAATGTCAAATTTGACGATCGCATAGTTCGTTAAAAGATAAAAACGCTGCAGTTAAGATAAAAACTAGGGACACGACAAGAAGAAGAAGTATTTATTTGTTGTGTTCTAATAATGTTTTCGAGAGGTTTGTCACGCGGAACTTATTTTACTGAATAAATTAACCTTTGACTTTTCATTTTATCGTATTTTGGTACTAACACACAGACATTAATTAATGCTTAAAATCCGAATCAGTACTAAATGCTCTTCAAACTTTTGTACAAAATAAATATAAAATAATCATTACACTTCAAAGGAATTTTATATAGACTAGGTTTTAAACGACTTTAAGCGAGAAGTTTCCAAAAATTCAGTATTTTTTTAAAGTTTATAAATTATCGATTCGATGTACCTTTATCAGGTTTCACATGAAATCCTTTCCAAATGTGCTAACAATAGAAAACAAAACAAACACGGCCTTAGTCTACATCTACACTAATATTATAAAGAGGTAAACTTTGTATTTTTGAATTTTTGTATTTTTGTATTTTTGTATTTTTGTATTTTTGTATTTTTGTATGTAACGAATAGGCTCAAAAACTACTGGTCCGATTTCAAAAATTCTTTCATTATTAGAATGCTACATTATCCCTGAGTAACATAGGCTATATTATATTTTCAAAATAATCAGGGATCCTTACTAAAACTTCAATAATGTAACCCAAGGTGGAAAACAAAAAACCTTACATCGCGTGCGCTGCGAAAACTATTGAAGATAGAACAAAATAATGTACTACGATTTTGTAGAACACGTTATTATCTACAAAAAATGTCGCGACAGCATATGTCTAACTATTATAGTTATGTCACAATAAGTGTTCTTTTATTATAAAAAATTAATTGAAATGCCTCCGCTAGAAAAGGGTCTTTATTTGTACCTTGGTATTAATCCTTATCCAAATAAATCATTTTATAATTAAGACGGTTTCAATACCTATAGATTACTTCTTAAATTTTTCAAATCGGACATTCCATTCAAAAGATATGACGAAATTAAAAATGTTAACGGGTCCACGGGTCTAGCGCGGGGTGCGATTTCACTCACTCAAGGAGAAGCGCGTGCAAATGTATGAAATAAGTAGACGCGAGGCTCGAACCCACGGTTTAAGTTTATCCTAAAATGTTCAAAAAATTTATGACCACCCATGCGAAGCTGGGACAGGCCGCTAGTGTGAAATAATTTGAAATTGCTTCAGAGGCATATTTACTACTAAAATGATCTAACCTCAGCAGTAAATCGTGACTATATACAAAACAATTAAAGCTGGGGATAGAGTCTGTGGTAATTTATTAGATATTTATTGGATAACGCAATCCATCAGACTGAGGGATTAGGGCTGGTGTTATTCATCATGAACTCACCGTTAGACAAATTTGTTGATAATTAATTAACCATTTTGAGAGAAAATATAATCTGAGTGTGTTTTAGTTTAAGTGGTTTTTTTTATGTAAAGATAATGGTTCCGGTACGATAAAAGGACTATTATTTGTGAAAAAAACATAATAAACAGGAATTCGATTGACAAATGTCTTAATATCGATCGTTCTGTGTTATAATAATAAAAAAATTCATAGTGCAAAGGACGGGTATGTGCTAAATGTATTATTTGGACGTACATCTGTCTGCCCCCCTTAGACAGCTCAGGTACTAAATTATCTCAAAGGATATCTCAATATATCTCTATATTTAGAGAAGAAGAAGAAGAGTAGTAGAGCTCTTTGTGAAGGGTTCGTCCGGGGAAGTACTACCACCACGCCTTTTTCTGCCGCCAAGCAGCGTTGCTGTGTTTCGGTTTGAAGAGTGTGGTTGCCGGTGTAATTACAGGCACATGAGGCTTAATATCTGTATGCCTCAAGTTGATGGACGCAGGGCAGTGCATCGTAGGGCACGTTCCTATCGTGCGTGACTTACGAGGCAATGCTTTGTTATAGGTGATGGTTACCACTTAACATCAGATGGGCCATCTGCTTGTTTCATCAACTAGTTGTATAAAAAAAAAAAATATATTTAGCTACCAAGTCTGGGGATCAAAGTCGTAAAGCTGTTTTATTTTCACTATCACAGCCTGAATAGGCTACAGTGATTATACTACTGACTATTGAATCCACACATGAATAAATTGAACTAGATATGTTACGAATCTCATACTTTTATACCGTTTTAGTCGTTTACATTTATTTTCAGTCGAATTTTACTTATTATAATGACTAAATTTTGTTGAGTACCATAGTAAAATATATAAAACTAGCGGCCTGTCCCAGCTTCGCATGGGTGGTCATAAATTTTTTGAACATTTTAGGATAAACTTAGACCGTGGGTTCGAGCCTCGCGTCTACTTATTTCATACATTTGCACGTCCTTCTCCTTGAGTGAGTGAAATCGCACCCCGTGTGTGACCCGTTAACATTTTTAATTTCGTCATATCTTTTGAATGGAATGTCCAATTTGAAAAATTTAAGAAGTAATCTATAGGTATTGAAACCGTCTTAATTATGAAATGATTTATTTGGATAAGGATTAATACCAAGGTACAAATAAACACCCTTTTCTAGCGGCGGCATTTCAATTAATTTTTTATAATAAAAGAACACTTATTGTGACATAACTATAATAGTTAGACATATGCTGTCGCGACATTTTTTGTAGATGATGACGTGTTCTACAAAATCGTAGTACATTGTTTGGTTCTATCATCAATAGTTTTCGCAGCGCACGCGATGTAAGGTTTTTGTTTTCCACCTTGGGTTACATTATTGGAGTTTTAGTAAGGATTCCTGATTTTTTTGAAAATATAATATAGCCTATGTTACTCAGGGATAATGTAGCATTCTAATGGTGAAAAAATTTTTGAAATCGGACTAGTAGTTTTTGAGCCTATTCGTTACATACAAAAATACAAATGTTTCCTCCTTATAATATTAGTGTAGAATGTTTCTCCTATCTCAGCATAAATTACAATATAATCTATAGTCTCTTTCTCTTGTCGTGTCACTAGTTTCTTTCGAAACAGTGTGGTGAAAGGATTTTAAGTGCGCCTCAAGAGGCTCCTTTCGAGCACTTGACACATTTATAGAACGATTTAGGTTCTACGACATGCTGGTTTCCTCACGATGTTTTCCTTCACCGTTTGAGAGTACTGGCATTGTGCACATAAATTTGTGAACAGAATACTCATTGAAGCACGACCGGTTTCGAACCCACGACGTTAGGATCGGAAGGCGGGGCCACTACCACTAGACCACCAGTGCTCTCAATGTATAATGTAAAACATTTGGTATGTCTGCGCAGCCCTGACTACATTATATGCTATAAAAAAGCTTACAAAGTGTCGTTTATAATTCCGATTCTCATGAAAATTAAACCGTTAATTACAGGCAAAGAAATAAGTAGTCTTTCCTTGTAGGATCAAAACGCTTTGAAGGGCCTACTTTCATCCTTTTTAGGTTACGACTGAATGTGAAAAATGTTCAAAAAGAATGTCAAATGCTCGCTTTTCCGCCCTTACCTCGTTTCAGTGGCCACAACATAGATGACATAACTCTTAGATTAGCTAGCTCATTCCATACAAAAACAAAAAGTGCACACAATTTCTGTTTTTGTATGGAATGAGCCAAAAAGTGTGTGTATGTCTGTTATTGGCCGTATGTTAGAAATCTAAGTATTTACATTGTATCTTAAGAGCTGTGCATTTTTGGTAAAGTTATTTGTATTGTAAAAGATTTTATAACATCACATTTGGTGGATGCGTTTACTTTATTATCATATATATATACATAAGCTACTATACCTCTAGATAGATAACTCTTTATTGATTACCACAATAAATAAAGATACACATTTTTACTTAAAAACTAACTATTGTAGTAATACAATGGCCAGCTTTATCGCTAACAACGATCTCTTTCAGGCAACCTTGGGATGGACAGGACACAAAAAAGAGAGGGGGGGAACTTGTGTGGATTTAATTATTATGGATACCTATTTTATTCTTAAAGTAGGTAACCTATTTAGCCTTACATAAAATAAATACAAAAAACATGACACTAATAATACACAGATAATATTATATGAATATATAAATATATAATATCTAGGGCAAAGATATATATAAAGATATAGTCATTGTATCAAGACTATCGTTTATCAGAAAACAAACAAAGCTATTTTTAGGGCTTCCAACCATAAGCAGGAAGATTTAATCTAGTAAAGTATGGAGTTATCTGGGCGCAAGTTGCGATTGCATCTGTGCTGTCCATCTTTCGGTTAATTTTCTAAAAAAAAACATATGATTTAATTCATAGCAATTCACTTCTAGGTGCCATCATTTTAGTTCCTCGTAAAGTGGAGTATCTGTTGTCTCCTCAGCATAAGTACCGGGCCAGTTAATTACGCCAACGTCAGAGGGAATCAGAAATGCAATTAGTTCGGTGCGTGCGTTCGGTTCGTGTTTTTACTGCTCGGCTCACGATCGTATTTTACAGACAATATCGTCAGTTTTACCGACGACAATACCTTCGGAACGGTCAACTGAATCGTAAGTTCCGATCGGGTATTTTGTCTGTCCTGGTTTACAGCCAATCATGCTTACTTTTTAGGACGAATTGATTGGAAAGAAATATAGCCCAGCCATGCCTCCAGCATCCGTGGAATTCATATTTTGTTTTAACAAGACCGTGCTTGAAAGTCAATGTGATGTTTTATACCAGGTTTACTGAAATTATCTTTGGAAAACTTTTGTCTTTTGAGACAAATGATGATGCAGGGTAGAATAAAAAACTTTTTTTGGTGCTGCCTGACGACCTGCCCTGCGTCCATCAACTTGAAACATACAGATGTTAAGCCGCATGTGCCTGTAATTTCACCGGTAACCACACTCCTCAAACCGAAACACAGCTTAGCAGCAGAAAAAGGCATGACCTGGCCCAGTATTTACAATTTCTCATAACTCAAGACAGATCAAACTCTATATCCCAACTAGCAAAATACTTTGGCCTTGTTCGGTTCTCAAACGAGTTGAGTTTAAATTAATTGCCCACACAAATGGCTTATCCAGAGTTAACTGTGGTACATAAATCTGACGCCATTGTACTGACCTCGAAGAATCGTTACATTTACCAAAACCAATATATTTTATACGCTTTCGATTAGCACTGATTTGGATCAGTGTAGCTATCTCAAGATCGCTCGCACCGGTCTGCAGATAGTACAAATATTTTATGTGTATTTTTATAATTTGACAATACTATTATTTTAATGATAAGAATTTTAATCAAAAAGATAATAACAATGCATGCATTTTATTATCTTTGTGAATGAATTTTATTGAAATATATTTTTGAGAAACCATCTGGCAGCCCACTCAATTATGTAGTTTATAAATTAAAACAATATTGGAAGTAAAATTATGTTTATCTTTCGAAAGACCGAATTACACCAGTCAATAACATTTCCTGCAGGAAAAGATACGTATTTCGAGTATTACGTAATCTCTCTCAATCAAGATAACGAAGAGCCCAGCTGTATAAGGTCCATAGTAACAAAAGGGAACTTTTCAGCCAGTTCAAGTTTCTCAGCGGCAATTTTATTTGCCATCAAATTGTTACAAGTAGTATCTTAAGAATTAATAAAAAAGTAGGATCATACTGATATTGTATAAAACGTTACAATGGAATATTATTTTTAGTAAAAAAGATTTATAATCTTGGCATTTTTTAAATAAAATACAGTATGGTCACTGCGCTAAAACATACACCAAAACATTGTACACTTGCTACTAAATTCGTAAAAGTCAAACACAAAAGTATGGTTAAGAAATATTGGTATGCCACTAACAATTTTTTTTTATTATTTCAAGTTATAGACAACCTTTTAACCGCAATCGAACCTTATGTTTAGTGGTGATGCAGTCGACGATGCAGATACGTTTGCCTAGAAGATTTGATGTTTTTTTGTGTTATTTATGTAAAAACAATATGCCATAAGGTATTTATTTCTATGGGCCTTTGTTTTTGTATTTGTTACTTCAACATACGTTTCTTATTTTTACTAAAACTTGCATCGGTCAAAAGCCTTGCCTAGAAGATGTGGTGCTTCTTTGTGTTTTAAAAAAAAATCAATACGGTATTCAATAGGGTATTTATTTTTATGGGACTTTGTTTTTGTATTTACTACTTCAACTTAAATACACGTTTCTTATTTTAACTAAAACTTTCATCAGTCAAAAGATGACAAACTGAAAAGCTTAAAATTACTTAAATGTTTATTTCCAGTACTACGTTATACATGAGGAGCGTTGAAAGAGTTGCTCCTTTGTGTATTCATTAGGAGTTGGGACAATGTTCGGGATTATTTGTTTTCCTGATTATTTGCTTATGTAAGCGAATTGTGTTGTGTTGTGACACGCGTTATTCGAAGCCAAATATATATTCCAGAAGTTTTGGTTTGAATCTAGCAGCATTCTAAATGTTTCTTCTTTTTTTGTCTTTTTTGTTTTATGGGACAGTATTTATAAAATAAACAAAATTAAAAATGGCAAAATAAGAATTGCTACTAAAATATTTCTAAATATTTCGTTCTATACAAAACTTTAGAATAGTTAATATAAATCAAATTTTCATCCAAATCCACGTACAGCTGATATGGACATGAGTGACAAACATACACACGCAACCTCCACATACACTAAAAACCATTCGCATTTAGTTATAGTTTCGGGTTTAGTAGGATAAAAGCATTCAATCCTGTAAGGGTGCAAATAGGTCCGGATATAGGTAGAATTTCTTTTATATCATGGTTTGAAGAAAAACCTAAAAACTCTAAAGGGTTGTGGAACCCATGTCACAGCACTGCATACCATACCAGACATCTTGAGAAATGGCCCGCCCAACTCTACAAAACCACTATCTCAATCTCGCAGACATGTACGAATACAAATATATCAAGTTGCAACTTTTTAGCGAACACGCGAAACCTAATGGATTCAATCTGGCAAAACACAAACAGGGCAAACAGTTTGCGCAAATGTTAGGTTCTATCAAGTTATTGATAAATTGAGTTATCAAATAAACTGAACATCATCACCACCTTTAAGTGTAGAGCTCTTTGTGTGTGGCTCGTCCGGGGAAGTACTACCACCACCCCTTTTTCTGCCGCCAAGTAGCGTTGCTGTGTTTCGGTTTGAACCACACTCTGGTGGCCGGTGTAATTACAGACACATGGGGTTTAACATCTGTATGCCTCAAGTTGATGGACGTAGGGCAGTGCATCGTAGGGCACGTTCTTATCGTGCGTGACTTGCGAGGCAATGCTTTGTTATAGGTGATGGTTACCATTTAACATCAGGTGGGCCATCTGCTTGTACCATCAGCTAGTTGTATAAAAAAAAACTTCATCAGCCTGAAAAATTCCACAGCTGGACATAGACCTCCCCACATATTGTTTCTAGATAAAACGGTACAGTCGACTTTATATAAAATAATGCATATTTCTTAAAAAAACATACCATCATTTTATTATTAATTATTTTCTAAAGATATTATGCATAAGATTAATTATAATGAAAATTGTCTACTTTGGACTTGAAAATGAGCGTTTTGGGTAAACAAGAACCCTTATGAGACTTGAAATATCTCAGCTTATGT
This sequence comes from Chloroclysta siterata, assembly GCA_932294275.1. Taxonomy (NCBI): domain Eukaryota; kingdom Metazoa; phylum Arthropoda; class Insecta; order Lepidoptera; family Geometridae; genus Chloroclysta; species Chloroclysta siterata. The sequence goes on from OW028588.1 coordinate 8,088,710, forward strand.
AAAGTATGTGTTATAATATCGTAGCCAAATATTGAAATAATTGGAGCAAATACACCACGTGCAGAGTTATCTCATAGTATTTAGGGCGCCTGAATATTTTTGCCTTTTGTATTTGGCACGGGGTGGGATCTACTATTTATCGTCCTGTGGTCTTATTGTCGTATATTTAGCAAACGGGCTAGCACTAGTTGTACCGTTTTCGAATCAAGCACAGAATTCCAGCGAGTTGCATGTTAGTTGTTTTATTATCTTGCTGTTCCCAACACATTCCACCTATTTTTCTCCTTTATATACCTCTAGGTACCTATTATTTGAAAATTAAAGTCTATTTTTGTAGGTGTTTTATGTAACAATTTGAGTATCATCGCATCAGTGTGGATGAGTGCACCGCTGGACACAGGCATCCCTATATTTGGGGATCTGACGTAGTCACCAGGCTTGGCAGGCAGATAGTGCTCAAAAATAGACTTCTAAAAAAGGCCCCTATTCTACCTACTATCCTATTACTGCGTTTACATTTCGTAGACATTCGTGCTGCCATTCGCGTGGACGGAAATGTTGCCGTCCATATGTCTGCGGCAGCGTCGCCGGCAATGCGTGTTCACGCAACACGGGCAACGCGAGTGGACATGGAAGTGGCCTGTTTACATTCTTGCATTGTTCAAGTCCCTGCCGATATCTCCGCACATTTCCACAGACATGAGCTGAGTGTAAATGGTGTATAAGCCTTCGCCTTAATAAATTAGACTGACACCACGCTGGAGCTTCATTACTAAATAATTACAAAATAATTTTGTAACAATGATTACAAAAGAACGGTCCGAACCAAGCCGTAAGTTTGTTACCTATTGTTTTCTTCTAGGCTTGGTCGTGTGGTGCTGATACCAAAATCCACCTAATTTGTAATTCGACTGAATAAATACCTATTGACTTTGACTATTCCGAGACGGCCAGCGAGTATGTTGCTTATTAATAATTTCAAATATTCATTAAAACGACATCTGTAGCGCAGCTGGTGACATTGGCTGAGATATTCGAAGTGAGAGTTTAAGGACGAGTTTTTTTATAAACTGGGTTCGTAATATGTACGCTGCAAAAAAAAATGTTAACAAGACATGCCAAAATTCGATCCACGTGTCAATAACCTAAAAAAACCGATGTGACAGCAGTAGCATAGTAGTAAAATGAGTCGTTGCTTGTACAATAAACAAATCCTCCGCTACTGCTACTGCTCTTGATGTGCTAATCGATTGTTGTAAGTCAAACAGCTGTTTTTAGGTAAAGCGATTTCCTGGCATGTATTAGTCAACAATTGAGAACCCTCTCTCTGATTTTTTTTCTGCTCATTCTGCTGCTACTTTGTACTGCTGGGTATTGTGGTACCATGAAACTCGTTCCTTACTAAACCCCACGAAACAGAAAAAAACGAGTGAAGTGTTTTTCACACACTAGTTTTTCATGTCTCGAACTATGTTATAAATCTGTCAAGTGTTTTATTTTACACCCCAAGCTGATGCTTCGACTTACTTTATGTACACTGTACACGTACAGGTTCATAAATAGTGTAGTAAAACTAAGTTTAAATATTTAAAAGTAATTCCTACAAAATGTTTTAAAAAAGATACGGTTAGGTATTTACTACAACAAACCAATGGAGACAAAGTTAATTCTATTGGCTTCGTCCATAAAACATAAGAGTAGTAGAGCTCTTTGTGTTGGTATCGCCCGGAGAAGTACTACCACCATATTTGCGTTGCCAAACAGCAATGCTGTTTATGTGTTTGATGGGTGCTGGAGAAATTACTGACTTGAGGCTGAACATTTTATATGTATTTAGTAGACGCCGGGCAGTGCATCGTAAGGCACGTTCCTATTTTGATATATTTTTATATTTTGTGGACTTTCCACACAGCACTATCTAGCCTTAAACCTAAGCCAAAGCTTGTAATATGGGAACCAGATAGCTGATAACATAATTATACATTATATAATTATTTTTTTGTAAATACATTCTTATAATATACAAGGTGTTCCAATACTTGTATATAAAAACTTCAGGGGGCTAAAGTACCCATCAATATGAATAACTTTTTCTAAGGAACCAACACTGTGAACGCGAAAAAAAACAGCTGTTTCATACATTTTAGCCAGATAGGTATTGAACTTTTGTATGAAACAGCTGTTTTTTTTCGCGTTCACAGTGTTGGTTCCTTAGAAAAAGTTATTCATATTGATGGGTACTTTAGCCCCCTGAAGTTTTTAAATACAAGTATTGGAACACCTTGAATAATTATGCATGACTTGCGAAGTAGGTAATGCTTTGTTATAGGTAACCACTTAACATCAAGTGGACCATCTGCTTGTTGCATAAACAAGAAGCGTACAAACATAGAATTGAAAAGCGTGGCTACTTTACTATGCCTTTAAAAAATCGTTAACCACTTTAGGCCAAATCGTTTGAGAGGTAATGTTCGGAGCACTAATAATACAAGTGATTCTGGTTAATAAAACCGAAATGGGGTAATTTTTGGCTCAATTTGTTGCAAAGTGTCTGTTGGATTTTGATGGGATAAGAGACTTGAACCTTGTGGATTCATTTGTTTACTTACTTAAGTAACTTAATATTTCTTAAGATTCTTAAGCCTTTATTGCACACAATACAATACACAAGAAAAAAACAGAAATAAAAAACATGTACAAAGGCGAGGTTAACCCCAACAAGAGTTTTCTTCCAGATTCATAATATGTCTTCAACTATGCGCTAGTCTACCTGTTTTCTCCACATTGCTGCCAGTGCTCTTAAACGGTGAAGGAAAACATCGTGAGGAAACCAGTTAGTATTCTAACAACGGCGATGGGCTTGCAACCTGTCACGTTTACTAATATTTATTTGTTTATTATCTCTGACTACCCTTCTTAGACGTCCTCAAAGAAAAAGATCGAAGAAAATATCTGAGGCGATATCTACCGTGCCTGGGGATTAAAGTCGTGAAGTTATTTCAGGTAGTCCTATTAATACGAATATTACATGTTTGGACATCTATAGATAGTTGTGGCTCAATCACGCCTTAACCATTCGATTTGGATAAAACAAATATAGTTCGCAACTTCGGTTAGCATAATAATAATAATAATAGAAGGTTTACTTTCGGTACATACACATTTGAACTTAATTTTAACAAGGATTTATACAACTAACTGATGGAAAAAGCAGATGGCCCACCTGATGTTAAGTGGTCACCATCACCACAGATAAGAGAATACTAGCATTGCCTCGTAAGTCACGCACGATAGGAACGTGCTCTACGATGCACTGCCCTGCGTCCATCAACTTGAGGCATACAGATGTTAAGCCTCATGGGCCTGTGATTACACCGCCAACCACACTCTTCAAGCCGAAACACAGCGTTGCTGCTTGGCGGCAGAAAAAGGCGTGGTGGTAGTACTTCCCCGGACGAGCCCATCACAAAGAGCTCTACTACTCTTAAAATAGAAAATAGGAATAATTAATCTTGGCATATTAAAGTTAATAATTGAAAGTAAGTAGGTAGGTATAGTCTGTGAACCTATGTACACGAGCCGCTTTCTGCGGTATAAGCCTCCTCCAGCCCTTTCCATTGTTGTCGGTCTCGAGTGACTGCTCCATGTATTGCCTCCCTTCCTTCCTAAGATTAGCATATAAGATACTTTATATCCTGAAAAATTACTGGGATATAAAACATGGCCGAACCCAAAACAGGGAAAACGCCTTTAGTTCAAGCAATCCTACTTATTCGCGGGTGAAGCCGCGGGTGGTAGCTAGTAATCTTATATTTAGAATTCTTGTTCCGATGACCATTAGTTCGCATATTTGAGATTCTTCAGACAGAGTTTTAATTGGCATATTAAAATATCCGACCATGGGAAACATTATTTGTGATATTAATATAGTCCCAAATGTTATTATCCGAGTGGGATTTGAACCCACGACCTTCCCCTTGATACGGGGTCGCGCTAACCAACTGCGCCATCGGATTCTAATCGCACTCGACGAATAATTCAGGGACATGCTACTACAGTACTTATGCGACCGTGGTTCCATCTACAGCTCTGACATGTAACTATCGTGGGTTCAAATCCCACTCGGATAATAACTTTTGGGATTATATTAAATCTTTTTGATTTTCCTTAAATGTAGGTAAACACTATAAAACAAATAAAAAAAAAGTGATAGTCAACTTTTTTTTTATTTCTGTTATTTATTCTGAATCTGAATGGTTAGGACACCAGTTGAAATTGAACCAGCGAAATGCGAAACAATCGTGTTGCGTAATCAAATTCTAAAGCGACGGACGGGAAAAGGGCAGTAAATGAGAATTTTTAAAAAGACAAAAATGAAAGGCCTCTTTTATGGTCTGACGGATAAAGGATGCTAATGGGGTTTGACGCAACTATTATTCACGAGTGCACGCGTATTAAATTACTCTTTTTATATGGCATTGTGCAAAGGTAAACGAGGTTGTACTAACTGTAGGTTGGTTTTTTCGTTTAACTCGGTGCTTAACTTTAATTGCGCAAGTTATATGCGAGCGTTTAGGAACTAAACCAAATCATATTACTGCTTGTAGAGTCGCAACGTGACTTTCCTTAATTGTTGGAACGTTGGGGTACTTAGGAAGTGGAGTAAGATTTCCGTCGTCTACATCTCAGAGAAAGAGTGTGTTACACAAAATTCTCGTGCCTTATTACTTTTACGTAGATGACGCGTCAACTTATAATAGGACTTTGTACGAAACTATGTGAGATGCTAGTATATATTGTTGTTATGCGCCGAGTCATCGTGAACGTCGAAGCCGTGTAAGAAAAGTGCCAATGGACACATTCTTATTAATATTATTTCTATAAAATTAAGTCAAAACAGCCAGGTTGGCTAATGAGTAGTTTACTCATTAGCCTACCTGGCTAGATTGTAATGATATTAGGGTACCGCATGTCATGCGCTAAACTAATTTAGTAAAAAAAAATGCGCTTACATCGCGCTGTACCTTTCATACGATTTCCTGTATTGTATGTACCCTAGTTATATGTATATACAGTGTCTAACCTAAAAACACTAAAAATGTTTAGCTGACTGAGAAAGATTTTCGAGAATAACACGTCTTAATATTTCATTTCGCACATGTCCTCATAATAATAGCATAAATCTTACTTCACTCACCTCTATACCTTCAGCTTACTTTACTTTCTACCTAGCAGACTCCTTAACTTGTCTACCTGTAATAACTCAGGATCTGAGAGCTCCGAAGTATAAGTTAGAATTATAACTTAACCACACAACTGCTATAACAGATAAGTTTAAGTTTACGTAGCCTATAGTTTGACATAGTGCTTTGCTTGATACGAAATTCTGGCCTCACACTGCCAAAGTTGTTCTTTAGTTCACGAAGAATTTAAAGCTGTTTTATTTTGGATTTGTAAGCAGTTTTAAGTTTACAAGGTGCTTAACTATTTTAGTATAGTGCTAAAGAACATTTTAGTATAGTGCTAAAGAAGTAAGTTTGAATAAGCCAACTCTTGTGACAGAGCTTTTGGGATACCTTATGCCCTTCGTCATGGTTAAGGACTAACGTGCTCATCAAATATGGAAGCGCTCAGATGTAAATGCCATTAATGAACATCCGTCTAATGGTCTAAATGGCCACGCAGAACCATCTATTAAACTAATTCTATAAATTAGGAATTATATGTTCGATTTTATTTTATATTCCAGCTCACGAACTACCTATATCTATACCAATCAATAAAAAAACAAGCATCTACATTTCCACATTTATAACTTCCGCTCGCGGCTTTCTCGCGTATCAAGAGTAGTAGAGCTCTTTGAACTACCACCATGCCCGTTTCTGCCGCTAAGCAGTGTTGCTGTGTTTCGGTTTGAAGAGTGTGGTTGCCAGTGAAACTACAGGCGCATGAGGCTTAACATCTGTATGCCTCGAGTTGATGGACGCAGGCAGTGTACCGTAAGGCATGTTTCTATCGTACGTGACTTACGAGACTAATGTTTTGTTATAGGTGATGGTTAACACTTAACATGAGGTTGGCCATATCTTGTGCATCAAAAAATTGTGTACTTAAATAAAAGTAGTCACCAACGCTGGGTGCGTCGGTGAGTTTGTACTTTTTTTTATACAATTCTTTCCATCTTTGTTTTCGTTCAATCAAGTCAAAGTCAAAAGGTATTATTCAATAAAATCACAAGGATCACTTTGAAACGTCTTAAAGCAAGGTGACTCTAGGTGCCATTTCAAGTCTTTCAGCCAGTTCAAGTCTAGTACAGACGGAAATATTTTTATCTGACGGATAGCGTAACTTAGAGATGGCAAAATGAATGGCAGTGGTACCGAATAGTAATGACTACGGCTAGTGGTTTGTTCGATTCTGTATTATAGTCGTGATACGAATGACATTTTGATGATGATTTGAAGTGTGGGATTGTGCAGTGTGTAAATGGCTTTTTAATCATGAATATGGAGCTCCATTTCTAAGCTATATATAAAAATGTATAAGAACTTAATTACAGAAACGTTCTTTGAAAATCTAATTTATCTGTGACTAAAGTTATAATCTGGTAACATAAAAATTTACATACAACATGAAGTTTTTTAATGAGAAATACATGTAGAATATGAAAGTGTTGAAATAGTGAACAAGAAAAGTCTATACGCAAGCTTAATTAGAAGAATTATTCATTCTTTTTTGAATACATTTATTTAAATCTTTATGTTTTAAAAAAAGAGAGCATAATGTTAGACAGCATTTTTGACATTCAAATTATAGACACGCCAGCCACGAACTTCACTCGCTGTTTTTTTTTTATTAGAACAAGCAGTGGCCCACCTGATGTTAACTGATGACAATCATAACAAAAAAAAGCATTGCTTCACTAGTCACGCACGATATGAACGTGTCCTTCGATGCACTGCCCTGCGTCTATCAACTTGAGGCATAAAATATGGACTCACGTGTCCTTAATTTTGCTGGCAGCGACACCCGTCAAAGCAAAACTCTGAGATGATAAAACCCGCCTTTCATGATTTTGATTAAAGCAAATGGGTTGGCCAATTTTTCGGGTCTGTAGAGAACTATCAACAGCGCAGATGTTGTGTGGCTCTAGAATAACACTCGCTTGTTTTCCTTGTAAGTTCTTCGTTATAACTCTAGAAAGTTCAGATATTGCTTCAGTCATGAGTTTCCCGATTGTACCACTCGCAATGAAGACTTACTGCCGGAGTTGTTTCACCCAACACTTTCTTATAAGAATATATGGCCGATGTCGCGAACTTTCTCTAGACGTAGAACTTTGAAATGGTTCCATTGATACAATTCTTGCCAAGTTTGTAATATCCACATGCAAGTACCTATTATCCAGGTTATTTTTTTAAACATGGCTATTTTTATGCATATACAACGTGTTTATTAAGAGTTGTAGGGATCCGAAAGCAGGATATTCTACCGGTCATAACGAACAACTTTTGTTCTACGACTTTTAAAATTTCAAAGTTTTTCATTCATGAAATGCCTCTTAAACTTTTATCTAAAATGAATCTAAACGCATCATGAGGCAGCCCTATTTACAGCTGTTCTTTGACCTCTAGTTACAATACCTTAGATAAAATAGGTAACAGAACTGCCACCAATTACCTAGTAATGTGCCTACCTAATAATGATGTTGCTGTTTTTAAAGATCTTGGTATGTAAAAGAAATATTTTCGCGACTGTAATCCCTAGTCACGGTAAACATTCTCTGAGATCTTTAGTACTAATACCTATTCAGTAACTAGGTACCTACGTGGCTACGTACTCAATATTTAATAGAATATTTATTTTTGTTTGATTACTAGATGTCGTAAAGCAATGTTTATGATATTCATAGTTCTTTAAATTGTAACATGTTACTTTACCACCATGGTTCATTGACACGACAAAATTATTCAACTGCAATTTTGGGAAGTGTCTAGTCTGTCCTATTTAATCTTTGACATACCTGTCTGTCATTGGTTGCATTTAAAAACGCATATCCAATCAGGACGGCCGACGGCCGCCGATCAGTGTTACCATTTGTGGCAGATTTCTACCATTTGGCAGATTTTAAATATTTCAAGAAAAATCTTATTAGTTTGAATTTTTAATTAAATAATATTTATAATTTATTTATTTTTTACCGAACTGGAAACTTCTTATTCTTTTTTACCTTTATTGATTTGGTTTCTAAACAACTTCTATCTCGTTTTAGATAACTGCAAACCGTTACAAACGATCAAAAGATAGTAACTGAATGTAATGTAGGTATTTAATTTATCCCGTAGCCACGAAGGAGATGGTATGAAGTCATATTTTTGGTATTTTTATCGTCAAGCTTGGTAGATTTTGACAGATTTTTTGGCAGGTGTGTGGTAGAACCGCCACTTTTGAGATGGTCACCCTGTTTGTGTTTACATGCGTTGTTGTACATTGTTTTGTTTAGAAAATGTCATCAAACGTGATAAAATGGTGATTGTTATGTAAAAAGCCGTCGTCAGTCAGTGTGTGTATGAGCAGTGCCTACGAGGTAATGGTTTAGTGTGAAATTTGAAGCCTGTGTCGTGCGAAATCTCGCAAACTTACCAAAATCCAGTTTTATCCAGTGTTATTATAGCCAGTAAATAATGACAAAATCCATAGGAACCAGTAAAAATATCGTGTCAGGGGATTGGCGGCGTACCTACCTACCTACCGAAAGGTAAGTATTTCAAATTATCTCGCAGGTTATCGTTGTTTTTCTCTTTCCTAGATAGAAGCGCGCGTGCGTGTGACCTTGACACGTACACAGACAGGGCTGTTGCAAATTTCTGAGAAAATATTAATTTTACTTTTCTATGGGAATTTCGAAAACGATGTATTCAACCGTTGCACACGTCAAAGTATTCCAGTGCTTGGTCTAAATACACGCTCTTTGTTTGCCTACATAACTTCATCAACACGTTGTATACATTTTATATATGCTTACTAATTACTATGGTTTTGCGATTAAATTCAAGACAATTCCTAAAGATGCGGTCCACATTACGACGAACTATTTGTCATAAATCAAAGCAGAATATAAAACTTCATGGTACAGTGAACATCAATAGTAGCTTAGCATCTGTATTTTTCAAATGAACCGCAAAACATAATAACAATAGTCTGTCAAAATTACTGACGCTCACTATACGGGTACATCGTATTTATTCACAGCAAGTAGACAATTTTAATCAATTTAAGAACGACTCTGAAACAAATGACGTTTGTCTTGTACAAAGGAACATTTTTTCGAAGAAAAAGGGGCTTCTCAAATTAAAATTTTAAAAAGAAACTCTTGAGAAGCGTTCAAGTGTCATTGTGAGCGAATAAAGAATTGTTTTAACAGCTGTGTGGCTGTACTATTAATCATCTCGATATGCAGATATGAATTTTCCAACATCTTTTTTACTTTTGCGAGACTGTTAATCGTTCTCGACCTTTTGACCGTGGAATGCCTTCAACAACTAATTCAGGTATCGTGAATTGTCTATGTCCTTACGCAACCAGTTGGTTTTTTCTTAGCATGTTTTCAAATTCTTAGGCCTTAACTAATTTGTAACTATTTAGTAGCTGTTTAAGTATAGTACAAAACAGAAAGACTTAAGCCGCAAATTTTTCAATTTAAGTATACTATTAATAAACACCCTTAGTTTAAGACTACTGCTAATTTCCTTGTCGCTCGCACATTTCAACAGATATAAAATCAATGAAGTTGTTTATGAAAAAAATCGCATTCAATTACACAGTTCAACAAAAATATCATTTTGATCCAAACAAGTTTTCGAACCAAAAAATTTGCTTAAGAGTTATGCAAACTTTTGAGTAACATTTTGACGGGAGACACCCTTTAAACTTTCGTCAAATAAATAAGATGTATCGTTCAAATTGATGGAAATATTCGTCCAGTTTGAATACTTCATCTATCGATGATTCTAACAGGAAGTCTTAAAAAGAACTGTTTTAATCAACTTATGGCCCAGTCTACGTTTTTCTTTTTAAATATATCTATGAGTTTATTAGCCATGTTTCTACAATTTAATACAGCTGATCACATACATAAAAAAAAACTTATACTCCGGCTAAGTCAGTGTAGATATTCAAAGATATAAAAGTAATGGACCGCATAATAGAGCTTCTACAGCTCTGCAGCCACATATACGAGTAATCTCTATTACTCGCCCATGGCGAAGGCGGCAAAGGAAATTACTAGGAAATTGTTGAACAGATCAAAAGCAAGAATTTCTCGCAGTCGAATCCATATTACTATCATCATCAGCCCAAAGGCACCCACTATACCTACAAGAACTCGACAAAATCTCCCACATACTTTACAAGTAGTAGAGCTTTTTTTATAAGAGTAATAGAGCTCTTTTTGAAGGGTTCGTCCGGGGAAGTACGACCGGGGACGCCGCCAAGCAGCGTTGCTGTGTTTCGGTTTGAAGAGTGTGGTTGCCGGTGTAATTACAGGCACATGAGGCTTAACATCTGTATGCCTCAAGTTGATGGACGCAGGGCAGTGCATCATAGAGCACGTTTCGTGCGTGATCTATGAGGCAATGCTTTGTTATAGGTGATGGTTACCACTTAACATCAGGTTGGCCATCTGCTTGTTCCATTAACAGGTAAAAAAAAACTTTGCTGGTCCATAACACTATGGTAACATTGGGTTCGATTCTCGGGACTGGAAATAACAATATGTTTGCACTACTTGCATGTATTTAATTTAGGGTTTAGGTATGGTACGAAGAATCGTTCTTCCTGGAAATGTATAGGGGAGGCCATGTCCAGCAGAGGACTTCTTCAGTTTGAAGATGATAATGGTACGGTGCAATGGTACAGTCACCTGCATTAGTTGGTTACACTTTGTTGAACAAACCATTTGGAAAACATAATCATAAATGCAATATTAGACCTTGGAAAATCAATAATTCGGAATGAAATCCTGACATCATCTAATCATCATCAATGATAAACATTTGTGTGATAAACAGAGATATTGATCTGTCTCTGGGGTGTATTGTATTTAAAAATAAAAAAGTACGCAAAGTATCAGTTATCTGGTTCCTATAGGATAAGCTTTGCTTAGTTCGTAGTTTTTTTTAAGAGTAGTAGAGCTCTTTGTGATGGACTCGTCCGGAGAGGTACTACCACCATGCCTTTTTCTGCTGCCATGTAGCATTTCTGTGTTCCGGTAAGTGTGGTCGCCGGTAAAATTACGGGCGGATGAGGATTAACATCTGTATGCCTCAAGTTGATGGATGCTGGGCAGCGCAGGCACATTCCTATCGAGCGTGACTTACGATGCAATGCTTTGATGGTTACCACTTAACATGAGTTGGCCCACCCAATGTTCAGTGTTGTTCCCATCTGCTTGTTCCATCAGCAAATTGTATTTTTTTTAAAGCGTTCGGAGCTTGGTGTTGCTGTAAATCACCATTTTTTTTTATGATTCATATAAGTTTCGTTGAGCTGACGTTCTTAATTTTGGGTACATTGGGGTGTGTGGCGGCTCTATAGTAAGTTTATATTGGACGGATAGATCAACAAGACTTGGTTTAAAAAACTGTCACGGCCCACATCGGTTATTGCTGTTCAGAGTGATGAAGCCCTTCGTACACTACTGAATGCCAATAACTACACAGTGGAGGTGGAAAGAGCACCTTTATTTATGGTGAAAACAAGAGCAATTTTTTTTTTTTTTATACAACTAGTTGATGAAACAAGCAGATGGCCCACCTGATGTTAAGTGGTAACCATCACCTGTAACAAAGCATTGCCTCGTAAGTCACGCACGATAGGAACGTGCCCTTCGATGCACTGCCCTGCGTCCATCAACTTGAGGCATACAGATATTAAGCCTCATGTGCCTGTAATTACACCGGCAACCACACTCTTCAAACCGAAACACAGCAACGCTGCTTGGCGGCAGAAAAAGGCGTGGTGGTAGTACTTCCCCGGACGAACCCTTCACAAAGAGCTCTACTACTCTTACATTTATTGGTATTAAATTTTTTGAGCCCTTCTGAGATTGTTATATATTATGCAGCTATTTTTATGAGAAACTAGCAGGTGCCCGCGACTTCGTCTGCGCAGGATTAATACTTTAAGTAGCTTATATTAGCATGGCGTAGTACATGTGTAACTCTAGCGGTTTTGGCAGCGCACGCCAGAATAGCTCGCAGATGGTAGATTTTTTCCTACTTACTTGACACTTATCGTCATATGTTGGACAATTCACACAATATCTTTATAAATTGTAGCCTATGTGTTGTTCTGATATATAAACTAAATTATTGTAAAGTTTCATTAAAATACATTCAGTAGTTTTTACGTAAAAGAGTAACAAACATCCATCCATCCATCCATCCATACGTACAAACTTTCGCGTTTATAATATTAATAGGAAGTATGACAACGGATTAATCATGTGGCCCACTTTACATTACATTACTTTATAGAAATCCCCTGGATGATCTATTTCAAGAGCGCTACTTCTAAACTATTTTTTTCTACTACGAATCATCATCATAATTAGCCTGATGACGTCCAATACTATAAATAGGCCTCCCCTACACATTTCTAAGAAGAACGATTCTGAGCCCGCTCCTTCCGCCGACTTCCCGCAATCTTTGCAAAGTCCATCGAGTGGGGACTACTATGCACTAACTGCCAATGTATTTGTTATATGATTAATATACCTATCGAACGGAGATCTTGAAAATTTTTACTATTTGGCATTGTATGTTTATATGTATGTATGTTTCTCCGAGCACAACTTACGACCCGATGATTCGATATGCATAAAAGGTAGGTTGATAGGTTGTATTTGAGAAACTTACTGGTAAAATAAAGGTATGAAAAAATAATACTTAAATGAGATAAGCCTACACAAACAATATACGAATCGAATATGCAAATCATAAGTAAGGGGTATTCAGGGGCCAGTTCATACATTGTGTAAGGACTGGTGCGGACATCACGAGATCTCTGGGCGAACCACTATTATAGTAACAGTGAATTTACCTCTATAGTTTTTGTTAAAAGCCTAAGCGTTACAAAGAAGGTATTTTTTCATTTACTTAGCTCGTAGTAGAATAAAAACAGACTTTACAACAAAACTTTATTCGTTAACATTCTATACATTCACCAAAAACCCCGGTACACGTACACTGTCACGTTTAAAAATTCCATGCAGTCTAATAAAGAATTGTTCACAGAGAGGCGCCTACGGTTGCTGTAGCAAATGAGTGTCGTCAAAGTCGTGAACTGGACAACAACAGATTTACCACATCTACTCAGGTTAAACTTTATCCCTCCTCTTTTTGATTTGAACTACACCCGAGAGCAATGAATTAGAGCTGCAGCTGCAACCTTCACATTTCAGAGGTCAGAAGTGCTAGGAGACTAATTGGTACATAAACCAATACCATTCAAAAAAAATTGTTTGATTAACAATAATTTTAGTTCGCTTTTAATTTTGTTTAAAACAATATAAATCTGAACAAACTGGTAAGTTTCGAGAGTGTTGGGGGTGACCGGTGGTCAATTCTCTAGGAACAAACAATAGCGATAGCAGTAGTCGTAGTAAAATTAGTCGTTGTTTATTTGATAAACAAATCTCACGATTGCTGTTTGTCGTGTTGTAGAGCTATCAAAAAAAAAAGTTTTAAATATTTTTTTTAGCTAAATTGACAGCCGTCTAACGACTGGCCCTCTGTCGGATTTTATTATTTTTTATTAGATTATTTTTTTACATATTTATATAAGCAACAACTCAATTTACTGTTACGGCTACTTCTACCGTTACGTTTGTACTTAGAAAATAGCCCCACCGGATTCATTGCTCTCAAGTGCATGGACCAAGGTTGACGCAGCTCTAAGCGATGACGACAAGTTTCTAGAGATGATTTCTTCATTTTAAGTGCATAAGTGAAAATACAAGTTTCCACCTGGGCAAAAGTTAATTTTGTCAAGGGTAATTTTGTTCCTAGCTCAATACATATTCAATTTCTTAGAACCACTTGCTCGGGATTCCGGTAATTCAATACGCTTTATAAAAAATCATAGTCCCTTTTAAAGGCACGCTCCCCACCTTTTGTTTGCTGCAACCGAGGCCTCTTAACAAATTGTGCACTTATGTATAACCATTGCGCGTTTTTTTTAATGCTTTGGACATGTTTATGCGTACAACGTTACTGGCACATTAAGTCTATCAATATATTAATGTTTACTGGCTTTTCTTTTCTTCACTCTCATCTTCACTGTACTTCGCTGCTGTCTCACCAGGCTTGAGAAGATGGCCCACAATGTCGTATTTCTCTGAAAGAATAAAAAATTGTATTACATCGAGGAAAATTATTCATAACTCTAGTTTCAGTAGAGCTAACATTCATATTTAAGGCGATTTCCCTTTATTGGGTTCGTTCATTTATTAGGGTTCTGTACCCAAAGGGTAAAACGGGACCCTATTGCTAAGACTCCGCTGTCCGTCTGTCACCAGGCTGTAACTGATGATGTATTTATGTTGCCGCTATAACAACAAATAGTAAAAAATAGAATAAAATAAATATTTAAGGGAGCTCCCATACAACAAACGTGATTATTTTTTTGCTCGTTTTTGTTCGATATTAATGACGGCAACATTAGACACTTGAAATATTCACAGAATATTTAGTTATATAGGTATTCACTTTAAAAATAAATAATTAAATTAAAATAAAACAAATATTTAAGGGGGGCTCCCATACAACAAACGTAATTTTTTTGCCGTTTTTGTAGATAATGGTACGTAACCCTTCGTGCGCGAGTCCGACTCGCACTTGGCTGGTTTTTTATTCTATCCCGTTCCCGTTATCTGTAGTTAGTACTTGGTACTAAGAGATCTGAAGGGATATCTACTGTGCCTGGGGATTAAAGTCGTGAAGCTGTTTCTGTTTCTTTCTGTTTTCCCGTTCCCGGTATTTTTTAATAAGATACATTGGAGGTAATTAGTTTTTCAACAGAACCTTAGACAAAATAAAACAGAGACTGACAGAGAAACGTATGCCAATAAATATTAAAGCAAAACTACAGCTCAATTGCATATAAAATGAGCGTTTTTTTACCATTCATCAACTACAAAGAAACTCAAATATGTGATCCATTGTGATTAATGCTGTTAAAAAAATGTTGAACGGACATTTACATATATTTATGATATCTGGGGAAGGCTTTAAAATAAAATATAATAAAAAGCTTTTGTTGTGTTGTTGTGTATTAAAAATAACATTTACAGTTTATACCAAATTGAAAAGAAACGTCGCGGAAGTTCAGACGGTTTTTATAAAAAAAAAAAAAAATCCTCCAAAGACTTGTAGTTCTGAAATATTTTTAAATGAAATATAGTAAATTATCTCACCCCTGAATTGGTCTTCCCATTCTTTGGCAGAGGATACTTCATCAGGAGTTAGGTCACTGACGTCATCGTACTCCAGGTCAGATGCAGCCACTTGACCAGTGGCGAGACCCCTGGTGGCGTCCTTACCAGCGAACGCTGCATATGGTCCGCCTGTAAAAAGCATTAGACTGTTCAAAATTGAAAGTACCAGGTATAATTTCTACTGTTCCTGATTGAAGAGCATTGGTGTTCTTAGAGGGAGCGGCCGCGCCTTCTGATTGTGTTGAAATCCAGTTGTGCACTTATGGATTTTTCTCTTCGAAAAATGTATGTGCGCAATGCAAGTACCCTAAAACGGTGAAGGAAAACATCGTCAGGAAACGTGTCAAGTATGGAATACCGACTACTAAATTTATATTTTATTGTAATTGTTATATTTTAAATTATTTAATTTCTTTTGTTATTTTTTAAACAACTATTTAAAATTGTATGCTTTTGTGAATTTAACATTGCACGCCTGACTAGGCAAAACTCATTGAACCTATAAAAATTGTAACACCTTTATAATACCAACATGTATTGCTAGTAATAAATTTATTTGATTTGAAAGTCGTAAAGCTATTCCTGATTCCATATGACCCATAGGGCTTCAGCAGGCTTATATCTGGCTTAGACTAAAAGTGATACCAGCATAATATCCTGTATATTATTATGAACGTGATCAATATTATTGTTCACGTCCCTCATTTAAAGATACAAACAGACAGATACTTTTTCGCTTATATAGGTACAAAGGTATTTAGTTATTAATTAAGGTAAGACACAGCTGTTTGTTCCTTACCTCAAAATAATTACTAAAAGTATCAACTATTCTCGGAACGAAAACGACAAATTATACTTCGGTTTTCATAAATAGATTTTCATAGAAGTGTAGGTATAATTTCATAGGTTATATTAGCCTATTAGCCATAAGTGCAAATTAAACTGAAACTAGAAACTGCTGCTGAAAAGCTCCAAGACTTTGATCCCCAGGCACGGTAGATATCCCCTAAGATCTCTTAGTACCTAGTACAAACTCCAGTTTCTTTGAGGACGTCTTTATTAGTTTTCGTACATAAGCAAACTTTTAAGTAGGAAAATTTGGATCGATCAAAATGAAATTTTTACTAAACTGTGTGCAATGTGATTGCACTCAAAATGGTTGATTGCGATTTTACGAAAATGAGTTTATTGATTTTATATCTTTCAACATGTCGAAACGTGCGAGCGAGAAGTTGTTTGATAGTTGTCAGCCCCTTAAGGGGGGTAGAGGTACGTCCAAACATTACATTTGGCACATACCCACATTTTTCAGTATTGGTATTCCATACGTGACAGGTTGCAAGCCCATCGCCGCTATTAGAATACTAACTGGTTTCCTTCACCGCTTTAGAGCACTGGCAAAATTAAGTAGGGTATATTTTATAAATAGCCGGTCTTGGCCCCTGGCCTTGACACCTCGGTAATATTATACTAGCAGTAAACAGTAAAATCTAAGTACCTACTTATCTACACACAGTTTTAAAAATGGTCGTCTATCTTAAGTTTATCGTTAAGCCGTGTTTTCGACAATCTTATTTCGCAGAAACTATAGATTTGAAAGATAGTTTTAGTAAGGAGTACGGTGTCCAAACGGTGCTAAAGTTATATTCGTCCTAGTCTTTTCAGCTTACAAGAAGGAGACACAAGATTTTAAGCGCTGGATTTTTTTTTTATATTACTTGCTTTGTAATAAATCATCATCATCATTAGTTAAGGAATAGTTATGAATAGTAATTATATTAGTATTAATTTAGTTATATAATAGTAGAGCTCTTAAATAGTAGTAGGCACAATACAAAAAATGTCTATGTTTTAAGAGTAGTAGAGCTCTTTGTGAAGGGCTCGCCCGGAGAAGAACTACCGCCATGCCTTTTTCTGTCACCAAGCAGCGTTGCTGTGTTTCGGTTTCAAGGGTGTGGTTGCCGGTGTAATTACAGGCACCTCTGTATGGCTCAAGTTTATGGACGCATTGCAAGGCAATGTTTTATGTATTTGATAGCTACCTCTTAACATCACTGATAACAAAGTATCGATACCCAACTAAACGTCGTGGAATTATAGAATAGTTCAAGAGTGTATATCGTAAGCTAGCTAGGATGATGGTGAGTGAAATAAGCTATAATATATATTATTATGTTAATAAATGTAGAATTATTCGCACGTTTGTTGCGAGGAGAAAAGAACACGTGTTGTTGCTACTTAAGCAAATACATTATTTATGCGAAGTGGTTTCAAAGTCAAATGTTTCTATTGAAGATGTTGTACCTACTCGATGTTCCAACGATAACCATTATTATCATTACTCAAACACGAATTACATATTCTTGGTAGAAAAACAAAGAAATACGCACTTCGGGATTTTCCAAACAGACCTCAAAAAAGGGTGTACCAGGGAGTCAACGTTTTTGGAAAAATCTAAAAACTTTATGAGTTCATACCTTTTTTTTATAAATGTTGTTTTTGGTCCAACTGACCCTTATAAGTTTATCAAATGACAGAAAGTTATTGTTTTTACCTTCTTACTTATTATGCATGCAGTTAAGCCCTAACTTTAATTTTAAGAAGTTTACTTACCAAATTAAACCTACTATAATTTCTGTGCTTAAAAAGTGTAACAGCTCGAGTCAGTGCCAACATCGACACAAACCTTACTAGGCTTCACGATGTTGTAAAGTGTATACTGTAATTAGTGATTTTGTTAAATAAATAAATAAATAAAATAAAACCTATAGATACAGATTATTAGAGGAAGTTTGAAAGTAGCGCCTGTGACTGATAAGTTGAGGAGCAATAGGTTAGCGTGGTATGGTCATGTCATGAGGAGGGAAGAAAGTCATATTACGAGAAGAGTGTTAGATATGGATGTGGATGGTTTAAGAAAGAGAGGTAGGCCACATAAAAGATCGATGGACTGTGTGAAAGATGACTTGAGTAAGGAAGGAGTGAGCACCGAGGTGACGTATGATAGAGGAGAGTGGAAGAAGAGAACCTGTTGTGCCGACCCCACTTAGCGTGGGATAAGGGCATGAAGATGATGATGACCTATAGATACAGACTCTATAATCAAAATAACGAAATAATTATTTCAGATTTTTTAAATGTGCTTTTATAAGGTAACATAGTTAAAAAAAATCAAGTAGGAACATAAGTAGTTACATACATATGAAGCATTCAAACTCCATTATGATTAAATAAATACGGACTACTCAAAACTATACCACATATAAGTCAAACAGATCTTGATTTATTAAAACTAATTTGCTTCTTGTTGAATCGAGGTCAGAGTCATTGAAGTACTTAGGTAGTTAAATAATCAATTCCATAGGAATAGGTATTTAAACAATCCAATACAAAATCTAGACGCCAATTGAACTTTAGAACAGTCTGTTATTCAATAAAAAAACCGTCAAAAATGATTACATGAGGAAGTATATAATGCTGCTTGTTCCATCAGTTAGTTGTATAAAAAAAAAGTATAAATCTGTGCATTATAATTTTTGCCACAAAAAACTCTAGAAGCCAAGTCGTAAGTTTATTTCCTGCTTCTAGGCTTTGGTTGGTGCTAGATTAATCTAGTTCGTAAAACGTTTCAAAGTGATACTTCTGATTCAACTGAATAAAACCAATTTTGATTTGATTTGAACTAAAAGATCTATAAAAACGAATAGCTATAGTTGTTACAAATAAATCCAATAGTAGAAGACATTTTTTTTATACAACCAGCTGATGGAACAAGCAGATGGCCCACCATCACCTATAACAAAGCATTGCCTCGTAAGTCACGCACGATTGGAACGTGCCCTACGATGCACTGCCCTGCGTCCATAAGCTTGAGGCCGCATGTGCCTGTAATTACACCGGCAACCACAATCTACAAACCGAAACACGCTACGCTGCTTGGCGGCAGAAAAAGGCGTGGTGGTAGTACTTCCCCGGACGAGCCCTTCACAAAGAGCTATAATACTCTTAAAACATAGACATGTTTAGTATTGTGCCTTCTCACTAATTTAGTAATGCTTAAATTCCTTTCCTCTTTACTGACGAAAACGATTTCTAGTTTCCATTCAATTCAATGTAAATTTGTCACGTACTCTACTAACCCATTAATTCGAACAGGTTTTCAATCCACGTGCTTGTGTTTTTATAATCAAATACCTACATAAAATAAAGGTAGGTCACCTTTTATCCGCACCAAACGCTTTGCTTCAATTTTTATACTGCGGACAGCAAAAGAGTGGAATTCCTTACCGATCTCCGTTTTTCCGAATAAGTAGGTACCTATTATTTAGATGTTAGGTAAACGTGCTACATTGTCAATCACATCATTACTTAACATCGTGAGATTGCGGTCAAAAGTTTTACCAATAAGTTAGTTTTACCAATAAGGAAAACGGCCGGTTTCCACCGCGAGCGGAGCGGATCCATTAAGGACTCCGTTTAACTCGCAAGAATAAACTGCATACTTGTATTTCCACCAACAAATAGTCGAGCAATATGCAGTTTATTCTTGCAAGTTAAACGGAGTCCTTAATGAGTCCGCTCCGCTCGCGGTGGAAACCGGCCTTAATACGGGCCTAAAATTAAGGTACTAGGTACGTAACTTAAGTTTAGGACCGTATAAATTTCAAATGAAAATGAAGGTTTGATTTGATCTGTGATAGGTACCTATTATGTTGTTCTAGACTATATAACAATAGACGGCTTCTCTAGATTAAATATTTGTCTAACGAGTTTTTGTGCTTTATCTGAGTATTTGAGACAAGTCTAGACTAAACAAATATAATACTGAGAATTAATTAAGTATACTTAATATGTATTTCTTTCATTCTATCTTTCTGTAATATAGGTAAATAGTAAATACGTATGTCATAAATTCATAATATATTTAATATTAGAATGTGTACCTACTAATAATAGAAATTTTATATTTTTTATAATTCCAATAAGGATCATCTTAATCCGGAATCAAAAAAACGATGGATGCACAATTGCACGTATCTAAGTTAATGTTTAAAATAAAAAGTTTAATGGTGTGCACAGTTTATTCTCTCAAATGGTGAAAGAAAGCAGCGATAGGCGTTTTCCAAACGTATTGCTAGGACTTGCCTTAAGCCCTTGTCCCCTTTAAAAACTTCAAGGATCAAGCAATCAAGTATCAAAGAAGTGTGAATTACAGTTATTTTGCTAGGTATTTTTGTTATTCAAATTATTTCTTTGTAAATAAGATGTTGTGTATATTTAAATCGTAACATTTGATTTTCACCATATTCAGGAAAAGGTATACTTTTGAGTTTTATCCAGTCAATACCTAACAACACAGATGATGAACAAGAAAAAAACGAATGAATTGAGGATATTAGTATTAAAATCTTCGTAAGATCATGGAAACGAAATTATTTGCAAGTAACTCTCAAATGATGTTTCGTTTACAGTTTATCGGCAACACTTGTCATTGTTTGATGGATCGTAACCGATAACATGAGTACGAAACGTTCTCTGCGTCTACTAAACATCAACCAGTTATGTTGAAATGTGTGAACCAATTCAAACGCTGATCTTGTGGCTCTGTCTAGCATGCTACAAATGAAAGGGAACGCATAATATTATCGTAGCGCAGTGCTTCGTATTGAAGGCCCCTTGTTCAACACACGGACTAAATAATGATAATTTCTCGCAATAATTCTTGCAGAAATGTGTTTTATTATAAGTTATCTCGGTTCCAAGCATCAAACTGAGTATTTATGTAGATTAGATTTTATAATCTAGCATTAATCGTAGCGTATTTTTTCCTCAACCTTCAAATTGAATTGTCTCAACCACTGTATTCATGTTGCGCACATTTCTGACCTTTGCTCACACAGATTTACATAGGTATAACGAAGCCGGTATTAAGCAACAAAATACGAAAGCCACTTACCCGGTCCGTAAAACCTCTTCCCTTTAGTGACATCGAAAATTACACCATTTACTGCCAGCAAAACTCTTCCATCAGGTTGAGTGCCATCGTATTTTTTTAGCTCGCCAACTGTTAGATCCTTTCTTATTTTGGGTAATTGTGGTGGCGGCGGCGGAAGCTCAACATCACTTTCAAAATTGGACCTTATGATCTTGTAAAGAAGGTACACAATCACTGCGATGAGGCAGAGGTTGAGGGGGCTTGTCAATTCGTCCCAGTAGCTCGAAACGGTCGCGGTCTGTTCGTCGGCCATGTTTTTTTTGTGACACGTCTGTGAAGCGCGAGCGCGGTTATTATACTGAGTGTAGTGTTGCGTTATCATGCCATCATTGTTAAGGTCAACTGGTTGCTTAGTCATTATTATTGTACCGTTTTACTATAGTACTATGTATGTAGACAAACCAAAATTATAATAATTATTTACAGATTCATTAATGATAGTATGTTTATGATGATTCATCAGTCACAAGTTTACCAAACAACAATGATTATTTTAGGAAGATCATCAAAAAGCAATCAATTACAAATAGGACGTTAACCTGAGGCCGAAAGAGCAACAACATTACTATTGTACCTATCACACACACAACAAGGAATTTCTTCCTACCGTGATATTTAAATGTAATTTTATAATAGTCTAGTAACCGAGTACCGAGAATAAATCTGAAATTTAAACATTGAGCACAGCATAAAACGTTTTTGTTTCCCCAACTAGCTCTACAAAATCGCAATTTTGCAAATATTTCAGCTCTAACAACTAGTTCTATTAACAATCTATGATTCAGCAACCAAAAGCGTACTTACCTGCTAAAAATCAACACATTTTCATAAAGCCCTTTGTATAGGTATTTTGTAACTAATAATGTGTACGATTGGGTTCTAACCCATCATTGTGATTTGTAAGAAAAATACGCATAATCGAGAGAAATAAGACTAGTAAGTAAGTAAGTACCTACTCCACTTGGTCTATTTTGCCTTTTAAAACAACGTCATCATGACGCAACACAATTTGCGAGTACTTAACCTAATAATCATCATTAATTCGTACAATACTTACCTACTTACTTGAGTAACTACTTTTTAATAGGTGGCATGATAGTAAATTTCATCGTAAACCAGTAAATGAAAAATTTCGTTGCTATAAATTAGAACAAACACTATTGCAGCTTTGATGATGTTTCACATTGATATTTTTTTTTTTTATTTTTTTTTTATTTATTTATTTAGTAAATTTTACATTGCCATTACAGATAAACCAAAGCGACAATGGAAAAACTTATCAGCTACTACAATTATGAATGATCCACTGAACCCCATAACTCGTGAACGCCATTTCGATATGTCGATTCGAACAGATATTCAAAAAAGTAGATTTATAGCGCACTGGTCGTCAAATGCAGCGTTTTGCTTGACATTTGGAGCACCCTCAATAAGGTTTAGTCCCACACTGCAAAGAATTCTGAACCAAAATCTCTAAAAGAAGAGAAATCTAATAGAAAAAAAAAAATCTTCACGACTTCATTTCCCAGCCATGGTGGATAACTATCTTTTAAATCTAACAAAGCTGTAATAAATAATAAAACATATCATAGGTACGAGTACCTTAATTCAATCATTGTAAGCAATAAATGTAAAGGTTGTCTGGAAGAGATCGCTTTTTAGCGATAAGACCGCCCATTGTACATTTTGTTGTTTTTTTTAATTGTTATAATTTGTCCTATTTTGTTAGTTTGTAGGGTGTGCAATAAATAATTTTCATTCATTCATTCAAATGTAATGAGTATAGATAATTTAGGCATGTAAGCTCAGTCGATTTATTGAATTAAGTTTGATTAATTGAATGCATAGAGCGTTCTCGTTATAGGAGCAAGTAAAAATCCAAATATGCAAGCTTTTGTTTATTTAGATGAAGTAGGACATATTAAGCGAATAAATTCGGCCAAGCCAATTACCACCGAAAATCATTATAAACGGAACGAATTTCCATGTGATCCAATTAATTAGCTCCGTGCAAGTGGAGTTGGAGTACGTTTGCGGATTAACGTGGGACGTGACGAACCGATTAAAAGCTTTTATTACGACCTCTCTTTAAAATCTGCATTATTTTTACCTTGATTAAATACCAACTGGGCTGTTTTGGTTGAACATTATTACATAATAAAACTGGGAAGCCACCAATTCCGATATACAGGCTGAATTTTTCAAGCGGGCGTTCATGGCCAAATCCAAAACTACAAGAAATAGTGAAAAATACTCAGAGGAGAGGATTTTGATAAAAACTAAAACTACATCATTGGATTTTTTAAAAATCAATATTCCTAGATAGGAATCGAACCCGTTGATTTTTGAGAAAAAACACTGTATTACATACACACCATTCGATAGTGTCGCTTATAAGAAACGAATTCTGGGAAGTAATGACATACGTCAAACTTTAATAAATATTAATTTGCTATAATTATCTATATTCAAAACCTTTTGCAGACTGTGGAATTCTTTACCGGTGATTTTTTTCCCAAACACCTATAACTTGAATGTTTTTAGAGAAGACTGAGTATGTAGTTTCTATGTAAGTGTGCTACATCGTCTGCTTAACACCAGGTGAGATTATGGTCAAATGCATGCTTATAAGTTGTAAAAAAAACATATCAGTGATAAATAAACAGCGTACACGCACAATATACTTGGATTTTGCATTCATTCACCCACTTATTTGAACTAACATTTTGAGGAGCACCGGAAAAAAAAACCGATAAATCCACTTTACGTAATTTTTGGGAAAATACAAAATAAAACCAAAAATTGTCGGATTTTGTTCTTAGAGCATCTTTAGAGTCTCATTTAGTACGTTTTTAACGGGGTTTGACGCGTCCAATTGAAGTATGACAAGAAGAGTAGACACTATGAGAGACGAAAAAAAAAGTTGTTTGATCAAAAACAGGTTTATCGGTTTTTGTTCCGGCGCTCCTCATTTAGGTTATGAAATATAATATACAAAAACATTATTAACCTACCTAATACCTATACCTACTTAATACCTATACCTACCAAATACCTATAACTACCAATATACTTTCCTATTTTTAATGGACTTTATGGTAAAGTTTTTTCATTATTGTTTAGTCAGCCCACCTGTTACTTATCTTGTTTATAAATAAATAAATAAATAAATATTGGTGGACATTCCACACAGCGCTATCTCGCCCCAAACTAAGCCAAAGCTTGTGATATGGGAACCAGATAGCTGATATACTACTTATATACTTTTTTTTTTGTAAATACATACTTATAGTATTATATAACACCCAGACAGAGAACTATAGATAGAACTAGATCTATGTTCATCACACAAATATTTGTTCTCGGTGGGGATCGAACCCACGGCCTACGGCGCAGAAGGCAGAGCTACTACCAACTGAGCTGTGTAGGCTGTTATGTATATTATACATCGTTCGCTACTAACCTAAAATTTTTATTTGCACTACCTTTGTATCATTTAAAGTGGCTTGTAGTAAGTTCTATAACAGAAAATACTCTTTAAACCGAATAAAGGTATGCCTTAGATTTATTACATTTTCATTATAATATTATCAAATTCAATTGAATTTTATCATAACCGTTGGCTTCAGTGACGTCCAGACCAAATTTAAATCTTCATGAATACCAAATTTACAAGCTGAAGTTTATTGTAAATCGAAATTTGTAAAACGTTTAAGGGTAGACATTTTTTTTAAATGTATTATATTACTTTATATTTCTGTCACTGCTACTTTGTATTACTTAATTGAGGAAACTTTGTTGGTGTAACGACGGGTTCTGAAAGCCCGATCGAAACTTATCGGATGTCAAGTCACTTGCTATCTCTATCTAAATCAATGTAATAGCTGAAATGGTGAGTATTTTACCTATATGTTTTTATATTACTATACTTGCTGACCCGTCAAACGTTGTTTTGCCATATACTTACTACAATGACTATTAAAAAATAGGGGTTGGTGATAGAAGGGTGAAATTTTAGGGTTATATTTATTTTTTAATGCCACATTATAAAAAAATTAAATAAAAAAATTGTCCAAAAATTAAAAAAAAAATGTTAGCGGTGGACAACCCTTATCACTTAGGGGTATGAAAAATAGATAGTAGCCGATTCTCAGACCTACTAAATATGCATATAAAATTTCATATAAATCGATCAAGCCGTTTTGGAGGAGTATGGTAACTAACATTGTGACACGAGAATTTTATATATATAAAAAAAGAATAAGAAGATTACATTATACATACTGTTTGTTTCCAATATCTGTCACCAGAACTTCTCGGTTATAACTACAGTTATAATAGTCATGCAAAATTATTTAATCTTAATGAAAATTGATAAAGGAACAAAACATGCTTTGATACGATAATTAAGGGTTAATTACCGTTGCAAAACGATCATTGTTTAGAGCAAACACCATTTCACTAAAGTTATCAGGTAGAAAACACTTTTTAAAATAGATAATGTATATATTATATTATACATTATCTATTTTAAAATTATTTTATTAGTACATTTAACACTTTCTGCTCGGCGCTCGACGAGACAACACGTCAAGGTGACGTCATTCGTTACAGGGTTGACGAATAAAACCTAATGTGTTTATTGTCTTAATTTCAGTGCACAGCAAGTCAATCTTCCTGAAGATGCTTCGTAGAGAGGCGAAACACGTGTCGAAGTCTTGTTAAGTATTTTATATTTTTTGTGGTATTTTTGTTGTGTCTAATACACCTTTTTTCACGTTACAGAATTTGCAGAGTATGCAGAGTTTGCAGATGCAGTGAAGGGTGCACACACAAGTCTACATTTGATTTACTTACATAAGATTAGATTAGCGGATTAGTACTATATATTTATTTATTACATTTATGTTTAACATTCGAAGATATAAAAAGCTGAAAATAGAATATACTATTTAAGCAAAGAAAGGTTTTAAAAATGCTTATGAAAAATTATGTTAGTAACTCTTACAGGCTGTAAATGTTTCTATTTAATATACAAAATAATAAAACATTCAAGAAAACTTCGAACTATTAATTTTCCATTCGGTAAAATGATGAGAAGGCGTTCATTAATTAGCTCTGAATAGTATGAAAACTCAATTGCGATGGAATCAAAATTCTTCGAAGAAATTCTAAAACTTTCAAAAGTGATTCAATAGAAACATCAAATTTATTCAGAGTTACGAACTCTATGGACATGTTAACGTCATATTTATTATATAAATAAATAAATAATAATGGACTTTCCACTCAGCACTATCTAGCCCCACACTAAGCAAAGCAAAACTTATACAAGGTGTTCCAATACTTGTATTTAAAACTTCAGGGGTTTTTTTTTTTCGCGTTCACAGTGTTGGTTCCGTAGAAAAAGTTATTCATTGCAACAACATCCTACCGTCATACAGTGCAAACTAGTACGGAGGGTGATACTTGACTGACCAGCGACTTTGTTGATCGAGTGAGCGAAGCGAACGAAGATCTTAGTTTCAACTTGGGCGATTTGGCATTTTATGTATGTATGTATGTATGTATGTATGTATGTATGTATGTATGTATGTATGTATGTTTGTCTGGCGATAACTTCAGAACCGTTGATTCGATCTGCATGAAATTTGATATGTCGATAGCTTGTACTTGAGAAATTTACTGGTAAGTATATGAGTAAAATCGAATGAAGGGTTTTTGAGATATGGGGTTTTTTAAGAGGGCAAAAATAAAAAAAGTTACATAAAAAAATCAAGTTACATGTCATATGAAAGGGCTTTGTTTGGACATTCCAAAACAATTTTTACTTTTTTTTTGGGACCCACTGTTTTCGAGATAAAACTTAAAAAGTTAAATTAAGATAACCAGCGATCCAAGAGCTCCCATCTCTAAGAGTTTCGTTGGCATCAAGGTTTTTCAACTGGTCGTTCAGTTCCTTTGATTTTTCTTATTTTTTTTTCTTGAAATAAATTAAGGAGGTACTCAGTTCTCATAAAATGGTGACGACGACCAGGTCTGATGATGGAGCCAAGATCTGTTCAACGGAACTCTTCAATAAATAGGCCAATAGAGTTGAAACTTGGTAACCATACCAAGTTAGTAGGCGGTAGTCAGAAAAAAATCCAAAGATAATGTTTGGACTTGCCTCTGACTACTACCTACTCAAAGTTTTGATGCGTTCGTCGGGTCACATCACGAGATCTCAGTTCGGGGCGAACTACTAGTTTACCTACATTAATACAAAAAAAAATTACTGACACGGTAATAACTTATGTAAGCTATAGTATATTGTAATTTTAGCTACTTTCGTTTCCTAGTAATTAAGTATAGTTTAATAGTAAGTTGGAGTTGTAGTAGTTAGTTATAATATAATAATAGTATCTACAGATTAACAATTTAAGCACCTATTTGTAAGTCTGTAAAACACAAGATGTTTAATAAATAAATGTTTTAAATGTTTAAATGTTTTAAATATTCATATTGACGGGTACTTTTGCCCCCTGAAGTTTTAAATGCAAGTATTAAGAACACCTTATATATTTTTTTTTAAATTACATACATAATTAATTCATTATATAACCTAGAAAGTGATCAAACATCATTGTTCATCACACAAATGTGTGTTCTCGGTGTGGATTAAACCCACGGAGACCTCACATGCTATCTGTTGATATTGGTAGACTTTCTACACAGAACTGTACAGCCCCAAACTAAGCCAAAGCTTTTAATATGGGAACCAGATAGCTGATGTAACACTATTAATAATAACACCCAGACAGAGAACAAACATCAATGTTCATCACACAAATGTTTATTCTCGGTGGGGATCGAACACACGGCCTTCGACGCAGAAGGCAGAGCTACCAACTGAGCTGTGAAGGCTGTGAAATTGTGAGGGTTATAGAATCTCCAAGCAGGTATTTTTTTTATACTACTAGCTGATGGAACAAGCAGATGGCGCACCTGATGTTAAGTGGTAACCATCACCTATAACAAAGCATTGCCTCGCATGTCACGCACGGTAGGAACGAGCCCTACGCTGCTCTGCGTCCATCAACTTGAGGCATACAGATGTTAAGCCTCATGTGCCTGTAATTACACCGGCAACCACACTCTTCAAAGCGAAACACAGCAACGCGGCTTGGCGGCAGAAAAAGGCGTGGTGGTAGTACTTCCCCGGACGAGCCCTTCACAAAGAGCTATCCTCTTAAATAAATCCAAAATAAGTCGACACAGAATAGCCACAGATAAAAGTTTGACAACACTGATAAATACTTCAGGGAATTTTATCACAGCGCTATCTAGCCCAAACATGCAAAGCTTGTAATATGACTAGATAACAGAAATATTACTAAATTAGACAGATCACATAAATGTTTGCTTTCAATGGGTTCGAACCCACAACCTTCAGCGTAGTAGCCAGAGCTACTACCGACAGTGACGTTTCAAAATAGTTTCAGTTTTACAAAAATAATAATTGTGTAACCTAAAACTCAATACATTTATTGCTTACACGTGGTTTAGTTTAGATACATACATTGTTGTTAGGTGTTAGTAAGTATCACATGGACCCTGCATAGGGTATGGCAACATATAAAAAATCTGACGATAGCAACGCCAACATTTTTGTTTTCTCTCAAATGTGAAAATATGCTTTTTAAACGTACAGCATGACAATAAAAGCACAAAAACGACACCACAATAAAAATACACTACCTTTCGTACATCATTGTCACCCAACTCAGTATAATTATATTCGCCGCTGGACTGCACTCCCCGAATACCCAATTACCGCTTTTTGTCTCATTTCGTCTTTTTGTCTCACTTTTTCTCTTTTCTTTGTTGTCTCGCTTCACTGTAAATGGAAAAGTAAGGCGCATCAAATTTCAACTGCAGTAAATTGTTGCTGGAAATAAATTGAAACGTATAAATATAACTCTTAAAAAATAATGTAACATAAGTTACTCTAAAAGTAGTTATCGACATAAATAATAACTATTGTAAAATTCTGGTACATAAAGTTTTAATAAAGGATTTTTTCAGCGTCCTACTAAATTAATATGACAGGACTGAAAACGACGACCGAATTACTTCGGGATAAAATAAAATACAAACGCTCTGTAGAATGAATTCACTCGGCCGCAAATTATGATTTTCAGTGATTTCCCTCGAACTTTCCACCTCATGAATGATGTGACAAAGTGTTTTACGATGCCAACTTGCCACGCCACCTCGCGACGACACCAAAGTATTCCAACGTAGATTTCCAAAGACAGCTTCTATTTGCACAATGCAAATGTGACTGACTCGCGAAAGTGAATATAAAAACGGGAAACCCCTCTCTTTCATTTATTTCTTTGATGAAGACAGAGTGAGTTTGAGACTTGCAGCTGCGTCCAATTGTTACTTTAGTTACTCCGGTGGATTTGTGTGCACCGCCATGCATTTCTCTTTGTAAGGGATGGATTATCTGGTATTTGTGGTTGGGGTGAATAAAATGCAGAACTTTTGCACGTCTCGGATGCCACTTGTATTATACCGTGGCTGGAAGAAATTTGATGCAGCGCCTGGCCTGGATAAGAACTCTTTTCTCTATTCAATGAGTTTTGAAGTAGGACAACTGAACGCTTGTGACGTAGCTTGCGTGTATCGTTCACCATGGTCCATAGAAATCAGAATTACTCAGTACGGGGTGCAAACGGGCTGAAATAATGATCTTTTTTTGTCGTGTCACTAGTTTCTTTCGAAACAGTGTGTGATTTTAAGTGCGCCTCAAAGTACCTTTTTGGGCACTTGATACGTGTTTAAGTGCTTGAACTTTTAGGTTCTACGACTTACCGGTTTCCTTACGATGTTTGATTAGTAATGAAGAACAGTTTTAATTAATAAAAATTATAATAACCTGATTTGTGGTACTAACTCGAGTAGTAGTACACAACTGGAGCAGTTAAATAAATAAAAAAATATTACTGGACATTCCACACTATACTCTTATAACCTCAAATTAAGCAAAGCTTGTATTTTTGGATTATAACTGTTAAAACACTTAAATACTTTTTTAATACATACTTTTACATAATATAACAAATGGAAAGGATATATATGATAAATAAATATTGTACACAGCGCCTTCTAGCACCAAACTAAGTATTTTAACTATTGTATTTCAATTTGATCTCAATAATTCTATATTATAGTGCTTTTACTTTAATTACTACTAGCGGCCTGTCCCAGCTTCGCATGGGTGGTCATAAATTTTTTGAACATTTTAGGATAAACTTAGACCGTGGGTTCGAGCCTCGCATCTACTATTTTCATACATTTGCACGCGCTTCTCCTTGAGTGAGTGAAATCGCTTTCTAGCGGAGGCATTTCAATTATTTTTTTATAATAAAAGAACACTTATTGTGACATAACTATAATAGTTAGACATATGCTGTCGCGACATTTTTTGTAGATGATAACGTGTTCTACAAAATCGTAGTACATTATTTTGTTCTATCTTCAATAGTTTTCGCAGCGCACGCGATGTAAGGTTTTTTGTTTTCCACCTTGGGTTACATTATTGAAGTTTTAGTAAGGATCCCTGATTTTTTTGAAAATATAATATAGCCTATGTTACTCAGGGATAATGTAGCATTCTAATGGTGAAAGAATTTTTGAAATCGGACCAGTAGTTTTTGAGCCTATTCGTTACATACAAAAATACAAAAATACAAAGTTTACCTCTTTATAATATTAGTGTAGAAGTGTAGATGAATAAGAATAAGCTCTGATTTCACCATGCTGTGTTAGATTAACAAAGGATTAAAGGGCTGTTAAGTATGTAAAAATGTACGTTTAACATCTAAGGTTAGATTTAACGGCCTGTTAATTCTTGATCAACAGACTAACAGAGCATGGTCAAATCAGCTCGAACTTCATTAAATCAGAAACTATTACTCGTAAACTACTTTACGAGCAGTAGCCCAAGTCTGAGCTTTGTTTTTCGTATTTCGTGATTTCTCAGCACGCTCGATAGAGGTGCTTATCGAATCTCCATACATAAAAAAGCCTGACGTTACGAAAAACTAAAAACAAAAGTCAGACTTGACAGACCTGTACCCCAAGTATGAGTTGTATTTACCATATTTGGTTTTTCGTTTTTGTTCCGTGTTCATTGCGGGTTTTGTATGAAGACGCGATAGAGATACCGATACGGAACTTTATGTTCTACATACTAATTTTCATCATACTTGCACCATAAAGTTCCGTATCGGTATCTCTATCGCGTCTTCATACCAAACCCGCAATGAACACGGAACAAGAACGAAAAACGAAAAACCAAATATGGTAAACACAACTCATACTTGGGGTACTGGTTATTTTTACAATTTTGTGGGTAGATACTTTGAGAATCTTTACCTCTCGCGCTAGTTAGTAACTGTGTTACAGATTAACACGAAATGTTACTATGGATTGTACTCAACATTTTGGATGAGCAACATTTTGAGCCGAAATTAATTTGCGAAGATAAACAGACGGACTTTTAGCAAACTGAGATGATTAAATCGGATCTGTTATTAACCGCCAATGGAAAATGAATATCTTGTTATTAATTAACCACCGGTTTTTTGAAATGAACCAGATACTCGACGTAATATTAGATCATCTAATTACTTTATTATGTCTATAGCTATAGCTGTCATATTATGGAGTTGACTCTACATCTATAAAGTGGTTCGACAGTTATCTCAGCAACCGCTCTCAGTACGTCCAGGTCACTAGAGAAGACGGCTCAAAGATAATGTTCTCGCAAAAAGCCGTAAATCGTGGCGTGCCGCAGGGCTCGATACTTGGTCCTTTGCTTTTTATAATTTACAGTGCTGACATCTGCTGGGGTATCAAACATTGCAAATACCACCTCTATGCTGACGATGTCCAACTATACTTGCCTATGCGCCCACGAGAGGTATCTACTGAGTTAAAGAAGTTAAACGATGATCTGGGTCGCATCGCCTTGTGGGCCAACAACAATTCCCTTGTACTAAACCCTACAAAATCAAAATTTTTAGTATTAGGCACAAAGAAACAAATGATAGAATTCGGTAATTGTAGTTTGGATGTTAACATACTTGGGCATGGCATAGAACAGGTCCAAGAAGCGAGAAATCTCGGCATATTATTTGACGGCTCGCTGAGGTTTGAGGGACATATATTGGGCTTGGTGAAAACTTGTTTCTATAGATTAAAATTACTTTATAAAATTAGACATTATCTTAGTGAGGAGATTCGGATAAAAGTGTGTGAAACTCTGATCTTATCCAAGCTCAATTATGGAGATCTGGTACGGTCCACGTCTCACGTCTAAAACCACTCGCCTTATACAGCGTATTCAAAACGCGTGCTGTAGGTTTTGCTACCACATTCCGCCGCGAACACACGTCACACCATACTTGAACAATTCGTCTACATTGAATATGGCCTCGCGAAGGGCCCTGCACATGGGTACATTAGTTCATGGTGTAATGACGTTTGGGAACCCAGAGTATCTCTTTTCCAAGCTAGACCAGTCACAGAGCAAGTACAGTTCAAGACCAAATAGGGTATTAATGCTGCACTATTCGAAGCATAAAACAGTGGCTTTCCGGGGCAGTTTTCGGTACTAAGCGACCAAGTGCTGGAATAATATTCCTCCACCTCTTCGGCTTTTTAAATCCAAGTTCACTTTTAAAAAACATTTCAAACCATTTATTCTTGATCAGCAAAAGTCCGGGTTGCTTGGTACGGATGCCCCTTTTACCTGCTAGGCTGCTAGTCTTATAATATAAATATCTTTAGTAGTTTATTTGTATCACATATATATATATATAATTATTACTTAAATTTATATTTATAGGTATATCACGTACACACACTCGTGCGGGGTTTTTCTGTGAAACCCTGACTCTTAAGAGACTTGAGTAATCAGAAAAGCCCCCATTCCCACTCACATTTCATGCGCTTAAAACTAGGTACACATTCGATTTATTATACATATTTAAGTATTCATTATTTCATCTATTTATCTTTGATTATTATCATTTACACTACACTTTTATTCTCCACGCATTACACACGTTCTCACAGGGTCTTGTGGCAGTTAGGGTCTTGGCAGAATAACAGCGTCTACTGATAAGTGGGCATTATGCTGAGCCTAAGACCCATTTGCTGCTGTAGCATACATCATATTTAAGCATGTAGGTTTTTAACATTGTTTTGTTCTTGTTTTTTTTATCCCCTTTTGTTTTTTCTATTGTTATGATTTATTATTATTCCTTTATGTATTTCATTATCATGTTTTGTATGTTGTGTGCTAAGTAGTAAATAAATGATTGTCTATGTCTATGTCTATGTCTTAATGGGTCAAACCATTTTATTCATAAACGACTTTTTTTTAAAACACACGACCCGAAATATCCAGTAAAACTATTAACATAAAGGTATTTTAAAATCCTATATTTTACAGCATGCAAACTGAAAAGTTAATTCATGTTTACATAAAACTTTAAATTTACTTTCCGAGAACTAAGAGAGTAAAAAGTTAGACGGACAAAAGACTTGAAGAGACGTTCCAGGCGAAACTTCAAACGCGGTCCTCCAAATGACCATTTCATTTTTATGCCGCCTTTCTAAAGGACTGTGAAATAACTCTAAAAAGAATTCCCTACGAAAGAACTACGATGATAAAAATCTCTGAAACATTTATCTACTAACTTTTGCAGACTTCACACTTTTTTATTTTGCATTGACCATAATACAGTCAAGCCTTCTGGAAGTTTCCCTGCTGCCTAACTTTAAAGGAAGTATTTTAACTATGTATGGCTGTTCCGACGTCTTTTAAGTAGTACAAAAGTAGTGCGAACGAGCCTTTTATCCTCGGTTTAAAGTTATAATAAACCTAGTTTTATATTATTACGCTGGCATGCCTCATTAGGAACGAATTGCTAAGGAGAATGTGGTTTGCACTAATTGTCGCATTCAGAGAAATTAACAGAAACGAAATCGTTTAAAACGAAAACATTTCTCTTTCTACCACTTAGCATGACGTTTACAAATGTGAAGTTTGTACAAGACAAATTTATAGTGAGTAGATTTTTATGTTTATTAATCTACACTTTTCGCTATTATTTTCAGTGCGATGGATGCTTCACAACCGTTCTCGATATCTCAAACACTGAATAAAGTATCTCCATATCCATTCGCGACATATCCTTTCTATAAAAACTATCCCTCGGGGTAAGTACCCATTTATCCATAGGTGAGCCGGGCTCGCCCGGCACGCGAGCCGTACGTCTCGCTATGAGGCTGCATTTACATGTAAAACCGTATACTGAAGCGTAGGCTTTGGACGGCCCTGCTGCACATAGGCACTGAGATATGCCACAGGACACGACCTCAGTAAACGACCTTCGTGAGGTAATGTAGGCTACAAATATCAGGTGGGCCATCTGCTTGTTTATTTTTTTTATTCAAAGGCCAACATTGTTCTATCCTCCAGCTGCTTACGCGACTTATTCCACAGGATAAACATATGTGCGGGGCTGGCTGAGTTTTGAGTACCTACACTGTTTTACCTGCACATATTTTTTGCCGTCGGTAATGACAAAAGCCTGTTTAATACGTAAATGCAGTTTGAGATAGAGTGCCGCATTGCTTAACTCTTCACCGCGACAGGAATGCTGGAACTTTGCACCCGCTTCACTGAATACATAATTTATTGCTCTATAGGTAGATGGGTTTTCCTGGAAACGTTTTATTTTTGGACCTTTTACCACATTCCCTGTAGGTGCTCACTTTTACGCAATCAAATTTCTTATTTGAAAATAATGGCATGATTCTTCATCCAGTGATCTAATGGGAGTGGCTCCGCCTTCTAACCGCTAGATCGTGTAGTCTAATCCGGTTGTGGATATGGACCAATGGATTTCACCCTTCGAATTGTGTGCAATACCAGTGCTCTCAATCGGTAAAGGAATACATCATGAGGAAACCAGTATTATCGTAAACAGTGTATATGTATTCTAGCAGCAGCGATGTGTTTGCAAGCTGGCACGTATGGAATACCCAACTACTTCATAATTTGGGTATGTGCCAAATGTAATATTCGGATTTATCTCTGACTACCCTCCTTAGACATCCTCAAAGAATCTTGAGCTGGTATTTGGTACTATAGATTCAGAGGGGATATCTACCGGGGAGGCTGTTTCTGATTTTTTTTCACTCTTGTTTAATAATTTCCAAAATTTTAGTTGAATTATTACCTGAATAAAGTAGTTCTAACAGTCATAGTCATAGTTTGTAACATGGAATAACAGATAGGCCTTTTTTATACGGGTAGGTAACACGAGAGCGGAGCTGCGGGCGGATGCTAGTCCATAATAATTACTTAGCTTACACCAACGCAAGGCTAAATAAAAAAGTTATTCATTAATGTTCCTTCCACAGAAGGAAGTGCATCTATTTCTTTCAACTTTTGTATAATACGGGTTGTTTTGTAAAGGGCGATTTACTGATGCGCGCAGTTTTATTCAGCGCGGAGGAATATTATTATTTATTTTTGTACTGATGCATACATTTTAATAACAAAGTAGGTACATAGCATTTCATACAGGAGTAGGGGTTTGATGTGGTCACCACGGTGGGAGGATGCTCTTAGAATCTAGATAAGGATCTATCTAGCAGGGTCTAATTCTGTGCCGGGATCGCCACGTACGCAAAATGTGCTCTATGTTATTTGTCAACATTCACAGACGTTTCTGCATGAGCAATGTCAAATTGTTTTAGAATCTAATGATCCCATCGGAATGGAATGTGCCCTTCTAGCCCTTCCAGCCCTGTCTTAGAAGACAATTTACGGCTACTTTAAATTTTAGCCGGTTGGCCCATTTATACAACAGAACATTTTCAAACAATTTATATTCCTGAAAATGTGCCTCGTCGCACCATAAATTCGGTTGGATTTCGGAAAAGGAATAGCTTAATTCAAAAACTATGTAATCTTCAGGAAAAATATAATTTTAGTCTCAGCATTTTGACAGCCCTCACAGCTCAGTTGGTCGGAGCTCTGCCTTCCGCGCTGTAGGCCGTGGGTTCGAGCCCCACCGAGAATCAAAACATGTGTGATGAACATATCTGCTTTTTCTCTGTCTGGGTGTTATTATATTTATAAGTTGTAAATTCATACAATTTACAAAAATGGATATAATTATTATATCTAGCTGTCTAGCTCCCATATAATCACAGCTTTGCTTAGTTTGAAGCTATAGTATAGTGATGTGTGGAAAGTCCACCAATATTTATCACATTTGACATTTTTCTGTCATATTTGGCGTTATAGTAATTGGGATTACGAGCTTGTCGAAAGAAAATGGGTTATTTGTTTATTTTTAAGCCAGGTGAATTAAGTCTACCGGATTGGGGCTTCAATTTTATTTAAAGCTGTGTTAGTTCTCCCAGGTGCACCAAGTCTACCGTGCGTAGCACCTTATACACCCAGGTGGTTTAATCCAGGTGAATTAAGTCTACCGGGCCAATTTTTTCCCTAATAGTTTTCGTGCCTAAAAAGGTTTTTGGTAGGTTGTTTATATCAAAATAATATTTTGCTGAAAACTTTGGTGCTTGCGACTTTTCGTAACGACAATCAGTTGTTTATATGTTTTAAAATGTTGAAATGTGTGAACGAGAAGTTGACTTGACGATTGTCAGAGTCTCAAGATCTATATTATTTTTAAGGTAAGTCATTCAAATAAAAGGTGTTCCAATACTTGTGTTTAAAACCTTCAGGGGCTAAAGTAATATTAAATCTTTAGAAAAAAAACAAGTAGGTACCAGATGGTATTTTAACTCAACTAGCTAAGAAGGTAAAACCCTTGGCAACCCGAAGGGGTACAAGATTTTCACTCGTACTTGTCTGAATTTATTTATTTTAAGCTGCTTGTTTGTCCTACTCAGTCGAACGTAAGTATTAACTCTATAGAAAACTTTTTCCTTTAAAGAATTACTTTACAGAAAAAGCTTTTAAGTATTACTTACTATTTTATCAATAGTTAGATACATGTTTTTTAGACTCAATGAGCACTATTTCTCCTTGTTTGTATATCTTTAGAAGTTCTAGGTTCTTCGAAGAAGCTTTGTATCCCTGATCGAAGGACACCTTTCACACAGCTCAAATCTATCTCCAAAAGATCTAGCTCCAAAAGCTTTGAACCAAACAGATGATAGAAAACTCAATAGGTATGTACTTTTTTGTAAAGAAATACTTACTGAGATTACATTATCATATGTTTTAAACACAAACTTGCTTCTGGTTAGAATCGAGCCCACGACCTGCTGAACTTATATGTATTACTATCTACTGAGGAGCGAGGTTTACAAAAAGGTCTTTCTGTACGAAAGAAATAGCATACCAATACGTTCAGAGCCGAATAAGCCAAGGGTTTCCTTTCTACTGCAAAAGTACAGAATAATAAAAACTAGAAAGTGGTTTATTTGACCTCCTCTTTCATGCCAGTTTGGCAGAGAAACTTTCCGAAATCAATCACAAGTAGGATCCGTCCACAATCATGTTTCGTGAACCCCAGTGTGGACTCCGTTTCATTATTACGAATTACGATCCCAAAGGGACCAACATTCAATTGCGTATTGAGTAGACTATTGATTGTAGTCTGAAAGGTAACTGCCGTACAGTTTTACTTTTGCTAGACTGCGCGGAAAAGGAGAGTTTTTCTTGTATACTGTACCTTGTTTGATGATGGTAGAAAAGATAAAGATAAAACAAAATATACTGACTTGCCTACAGGGATCGAACCTACGGCCTACACCGTGGACTCGATCCCCACCGAAAACAAACTTCAATAGTAATACAAGAGGGTACAATAGAGATAGGTATTTGTTCTGTATTATATTAAAAAAAGTATATTTATTAAAACAGTTAGCTTTGTTTAGTTTGGGACTAGATAGAGTTACGAGTTGGGACTAGTTAATTCATTACTAACTTAACTATCTAGGTGCACTTACGTGCACATCACTAACTAACTTAATGGGAGGATAATGGGGGAATGTCCTCGAATACTTATTGTTTTTATTTTATTTAATGTTATGTCTAAATGTGCCTTTGGATAGGTACCTCTTAGATATCCTTAAATGTTTTTAAGCACTAAAATATCTTTACTGTAGATTTCTGTTTTATGAGTAAAGATTGAAGTCGTGGTATTTGTCACGCCACTCCGCCTCCCTACTGGTTGAACCACTAATTGGGAATACCTTAATAGTGTATACCTTGCACACTTATTACCTTATGGGTTAATATTGGCATAATTACAGTAATATAATTTATTAAAAATTACAGGCACATGAGGCTTAATATCTGTATGCCGTAGGTTGATGGACGCAAGGTAGTGCATCGTAGGCCACATTTTTATCGTGCGTGACTTGCGAGGCAATGCTTTGGTATAGTTGATGATTACCATTTGCCATTTGCTTGTTCCATCAAGTAGTTGTATAAAAATAAATGAAAGAATAAGTTATGAATTTCGAGTAGGTAATAGAAGATTTTTAAAATACTTGTTTCCTCGTAGTAAATGAAGTTACAGAAATTATTTATTTCGTTACGGTCAATTTTAATTTTCACTGTCGTAAGAGATTCCCTCAACCCGTACATTGACTTTTATATGATGCTAATGGGCTAGATAGATAGATATATTATATATTAGGACAGACTTACAAAGCCACTCGACCTGACAAAATATTGACTCGAAAGGGTTTTCTTTCACTTGTAACAAAGCTCAATATTTCTTGCAATAAAATACTTACCCAGCTTCATTAATATCAATTGAAAACCGTCCTTACACAGTATCACGATCTTCTAAAATGCTATTAAACTTGGCTGAGAAGCAGAAGTCAAGAACACGTAATTGGCATACCTATAAAAAAATGCAAGCTATTCAAAAACTAACCTCATTTCATCGTGACAAGGTCTTATATTGCTTGGAAAAAGTGGAATACTTTCAGTGCAAAACAGAGTTGCAGGGTGAAACTAATCACTATAATTGAATTTTTCCGCTGCGCGTTCGTTCGTGCCTTGAATTCAGCTAATTGTATTAGCTTTGTTTGCTAACCAACGCTTTTATTTCCCCATGAGTGTAACGATTAGCTCCTTTGATAGTGTTCTGTCGTACTTCGGGTAAATTAGAAAGTTTTTCGGTCGTTTTACAATCAGCCACTTTGATTTTGGCTTGAGCAAGATTACTGTAAATACTGTGGTCTAGTGTTAGCGGTCTCGCCTTCCGATCCGAAGGTCGTGGGTTCAAAATGGGTGGTGCACCAGTGAGTTTTCCCAGTGACTCAAACGGTGCAGGAAAAAATCGTGAGGAATATATCAAATATATCATAAAAAGTTTTTGAAAAGTTTATTCTTCCATAACATATACTTATTTATTAATTTATATAGTTTACGTTTAAGATTTATTTTTATAATGAAGTTATATGCCAACTTTAAGCGGCAATCTCACCTGATGATAAGTAACGTTGCGGCATGAAGTACGCTTATACAAGGTGTTCCAATACTAGCTGTTTTTTTTTCGCGTTCACAGCGTTGGTTCCTTAGAAAAAGTTTTTCATATTGATGGGTACTTTAGCCCCATGAAGTTTTTAAGCACAAGTATTGGAACACCTTGTATAGATATACCACGTTCTCTCTTCTCTTGAAAACATCCAAATTATAGTTATAGGTATTTTGAAAACCAGACACCGGGAACGAATTTCACGCTTTGGCTGTCTGCATAATAAAAGTTTAGATAAAGTGCTTGGTGCGAGTAAAAGGTATATCAAGTCAACCATGAATGGATGTCTCGTGTCTAGTAGCTCAATGAGGATACCAAGTGAAAGCATCAAATTAAAATAAAAACAATAATTATTATAAGAAATGATGAGTGTCTGTAGCACATCTAACTTGATGGTTCATATTTGTAAACTTACAAAAGATTCGCGAGCAATAGCGATATTTTTGAATACAAAAACGTCGAAAATTAGCCAAAACCGTTCATGGAGATGGCAAACGTAAAAGTGAAATATGTAGGACGAACGAGAAAATATCAACAGCTAGCTAAAAAAGTGTAAAAAAGCCTTTTGCCTGTAACTGTACCTTGTATACTGATATCTATCTATCAGTATACAGAATGAATTTTAGTTTAAGTTGTCACTAAAATCGGGCCGAGACTCCTTTGAGTACTTTTCGCTATTCCTCATAGTTTAGGATTTGGTCATGGAGGCCTACTTGAAAAATTCACCCTGTATAAGGTACATCATTAATTTATGTAGTGTACCGTCAGGGCCCGCTATCTCAAATGCCCGATACCAAGATACGAGATTTTATGAACTAAGTGCCACTTTTGGATACCATTGTACGTCTTTTCGATATCAAGTCAGTGTGATAACAGGACGTATGCATATACCAGCTATTTCGTATTAACGCGATGTAGTCATGTCGAGATTTAGTCATAATGCTATCTAGTCAAATCAAGATGTAGTCTCAAAACTTCTAACCCGTTGATTTCTGTAGTACCAGGATACAGATCAAGTTACACAAAGCCAAAGAAAAAAGGCTTGCTGATTTACTAAATACAAACATAATTACTTATGTATACACTACACAAAAATAACGATTTATTAATCAATAAATTAATCGTAAGTCTTCGCAATAGTGTTGTACCAACCACCGCCTACAGGACGTGAATACAGTTATAATTTATTGATAGGTTACAATAAAGTATCTACTTCTGCGAGATATGTACACCCGCTTATTTTTTAGAAGGAAATCTCCTTCTAAATTAATAAAAACCCGGGCGCCTCCGGCACCTTTCATCAAATATGCCACATTCACTTACAAAGCAGGTTGTTGTTCTTAGGGGCTTAGATGTTTGAGTTTTTAGTAGCCATTGTTTTTTTTTTAATAAAACTATTATTACGTTAAGAACGCCAATAAGGGACCATCCATAAATTACGTCACACGTTATGGCGGAGGGAGGGGTCGACGAAGTGTGACATTGTGTGACATTGGGTCCCAAATATTGTGACATCACATTTTTTCAAAATATAATATTTTATATCTAAGTTTTACAACACATTAGATAGAATTTAAATGGAAATGAAAATAAATTCGGAACACTGCTCATGAATTTCTAAATGTAAAATTGCAAAATATGTGACATCACAGCTGTGGCAAGGACGGGGGAGGGGTCTAAAAATCATGAAATTCGTGTGACGTAATCTATGAACGGATGTTGGCTTTGAAGAAAACCGCCACCATTTTTTTTCAATACAAATGACGGCCGACTTTACTATGGACTGACTTAGCTAAAAAGTATTTATTGATTGAGTGAGCGAAGCGAACGAAAATCTTACAATCTTGGTGAGTCAATAGCTTGTACTTGAGAAATTTACTGGTAAGTATATGAGTTAAAGCGGATAACGGGTTGTTAAGATTTGGGGTTTTATAACGGAGCAAAAATAATCCCAATCAATACTACCGCTATCTTTTTTCTGGTTGCTACGTAAATGCAGCCACATTGTAGTCGAAATTAATTTTGGTTGTGTTTTAATATCTTCAGCAAGGAAAGGCTTATTTAAAAACACACCTAACCAAGTTAAGCTAAACCGAGTAATAAATCAAATTTAATGAAAATCCGCAAAACAACACAGTGTGGTTGATGTTCTTGTAAGTTCAGCTTCTGACGACCTTTGACCTCGTCCAAACATGAGCGGGTCGGTGAGCAACGCGCGACGCTTTTAGCGATATTATGTTCTGGGGCCCAATCGCGCTAATTTTTTACGATAATGGGTGGTCTATATCATTCCAGTCTAGTGATCAAATGCAACGCTAAATTGCAACGGAATAATATAAATCAGCACTGGTATGCGCTGGATCAAGTAAAAGATAAAAATGCTTAGTTCTTGCAATGAGTACCGATCTACTTACTGATGAACTAAGCATTTTATTTTACTTTAAAAGCTTTACTTTAAGACTGATTTACCGATAGCTGGATCCGGTCTCACTGGATCTGCACACTAGAACGCTTATTTCGCATCCAGCACTGGAGGCAAAATAAGCATTGGCACAGGATCGCACCAATCATTTAGTCTAGCATTAATCATTCTTACTCTATTAAGGTGACTGCACGTTCGTAACAAAAAATTGTATTTCGCTCAAACCGATGAACAGGCGAACCGGATAGACGCATGGTCACTATACGATTACTCGGCCGGCAGTTACTGTCGCGTCACGTTTACACAGATCCAGTGCCACTGGCACGGCGTGCACCAGCGTGAATACTGGATTGAAAAATAAGAACGTGCTTTTTCTGATCCAGCGCTGGATACGTAACGTTGTACTGAATTGTAACGTGGTTTATATTAGACCAGTGCCTATCTAGAGTGTTGTTGAATGGAAATACTTACTGGATCAATGTAAATTAGCCTTTAATGTAGATCGTATATCATCCTCTTCAGTTCAGTGCTGGATTAATTCAATATATTACTGGATTGGAATAATGTAAACTAGCTGTGTCAAAACAAAACAACACATAATAAACCACTACGTCAATATGATACCGTGTGTATAGCGTTGACATATTTCGTAAAAAATAAATACAAATATTTTATTTCAGTAAACTTAACCTTCACGGGTTTCAGACCTTCTTTTATGATAGGTTTCGAATACCCGTCTGAATAGTCTCGCTTTTGTATAATAAAGTTATGTTGACTAAATAAATGTAATAAACACGTTTACATTGTTTGTGTAGACATGAATGTCTGTAGTGTCAAAAACTTTATATTCACGCGATTAAACCATTTACCTGTACCAATAAGGAAAACGCATCACAAAAGGATTAGATTATGTCCGCAATTTCGTCAATGTAAGTGACAATTGGCGAAATATCTTGGAAAATTAAATAGAGCAAGTCGTTTGGGGCAAATTTAGT
Organism: Chloroclysta siterata; assembly: GCA_932294275.1. Lineage (NCBI taxonomy): Eukaryota > Metazoa > Arthropoda > Insecta > Lepidoptera > Geometridae > Chloroclysta > Chloroclysta siterata. The sequence continues at coordinate 8,132,223 of OW028588.1, forward strand.
AATTGATTGAGTGAGCGAAAAGAACGAAAGTCGACTTGAGCGATTTTATTTATTTAAGATTTATTTATTTATTCAAGTAAGCAATTTACTGGTATATGATTTAAATCGGATAACTATTACTACTATTTGAGGGGGCAAAAATAAAAAAGTAACATCAAAATATCAAGTTGCATGTCATATGAACGGGAAAGGTTTGGACATTCCAAAACCATTTTTACTTGAGGTAAGTCCAAACACATCGTTTGGACTTCAGACTAAGTAAAACTTACTTTATTTTTCGGACCCTTTGATCCGATCTGCACGAAATTTGGTAGGTCGATAGGTTGTAGTAGAGAAAATAATAATTTAATCGGGCAAGGGGTTATTGAGATGTGGGAATTTCGGATTATTCCCATCCGTCACCCAATTCTGTCACCTATAGGTGACGGATGGGAATAAAAAGTGCGATCTGTCACCCATTTAGTAAAGAGGTGACGGATCGAACTTTTAGAAATTGAAAAAGTTCTATCTGTCACCCAGTTGGCAAAGGGGTGAAAGATCGAACTTTAAAAATTTTAAAAAGTTCGATCCGTCCCCCCTTATACTAGCAGAGTCTCAGGGTAGCAGGTTTGAACCTTAGGCACGGTAGATATTCCCACAGATCTCTTAGTACCAAGTTCTAACTCCAGATTCTTTAAAGACGTCTAAAGGAGGTAGTCAGAGGTACGTCCAAACATTACATTTGGCACATACCCATATTTTGCAGTAGTTGGTAAAGCCAAAGTCTCCATGCATTGTATGTAGCTGTATTAATGGTTCAGGGCAGATTTTGAAGGTTCCATCACTAAGAAAATCTTCCAATTGACACAAAAGATTTCTCATGTCTTCAGCACAGAAAAAAATATTCTATAACCTTCGTTATTGTAATCGGCTAATAGAAAGAGTTCAAATTTAGGAGGAATCACATCTTCTTCCACATCAATGAAACATTTTTTTTTAACTTGCAGAGCTTTTTTTAGCTTCTTTCCGGGCTTTGTACAAATTATTATTAATATTTTGAAAGAGTTGAACGTTTTTTATTTGTCGATCAAATAAAAAAGTCCTTCATCTTTCATAGAAGTCACGGCTACTTTGTAAATTCCTGGGATGCTTTACTTGCTTCAGATGCAATAACATTTTGTTTGACTTCATGTAATTTTAGATCCAAATCATTTTTGGCAAAATCGGGCGCCTGGAATGTGGAGTTTTTCTGATAATAGAACTTATGCAAATGCTTTTTTTTATCTTAGCGAATGTTTTAGGCAACAAATAAAAAAATATCTTGTTCTTAGCCTTGAAACACGGGTACACTCGTTTCCGCGGACTTTAACAGTTGTATTATTTGAATATACCGAGTAGAAAAAAAAGGCACTGGAAGTGAACGAAAGCAAAGGTAATTAAAAAAAAACGTAGCATTAATGAGATCATCACGCACACTATATTTTTTTTATAAGGGACCTCATAAATTATTTTTATATTTAGTGTTATTTTTTATAAGGCTAAAAAAGAGTATCACAACATAATATTTTGTAACAAAGCTTCGCGGGTCACTATAAATCTATAATCTATACTTAGTTATCATAGCGTATTGTAGAATCGGTTTATGTATTACTAAAATGTTTAGCGAACCACGGCTAGCCGGCTTCTTTGTATAACAAGAACATTGTATTTTCGACCTTATTGTATTGTTTTTACGAACTATAAATGCAGATTTATAGTTCGTAATAACCACACTCAGCTACCATCGTGTTGGTTTGGATGAACACTGTTCAATTGTTCTTAGTGCGTTAAAATAATCATCAATAAAACGGGTCAGGATGTTGCATTATTCGAAAATGTGATATACACCATAAGTGGTAAACAGCAGATTGTATGAGGTCAAATCAGAAGACTGACCACCGGTTTCTGAAAGCCCGATCAAAACTAATCGCATGTCAAGTCACTTGCTATCTCTATCTAATTCGATGTAATAGCTGAAATGGCGAGTGACTTGACATGCTATTAGTTTTGATCAAGCTTTCAGAAACCAGCGGTATATTTTGATGACCTTATCTCAAACTTTCTTACAAATCGAATCAATGTGTGAACAGATAGAAATCAATAGTTATGTCCGTCTCTCTGTAAGTGACGGAGGGTGACAGATCGAACTTTTTAAGATTTAAAAAGTTCGATCCGTCCCCCATTTGGCAAAGGGGTGACGGATCGAACTTTTAACATTTTAAAAAGTTCGATCCGTCACCCAGTTAGTGAAAAGGTGACGGATCGAACTTTTTGTTCCCATCCGTCACCTATAGGTGACAGAAATGGGTGACGGATGGGAATAATCCGGAATTTCAAAGGGAGCAAAAAAAAAATGTTACACAAATGTACCAAGTGAGGTGTCATGAAAGGGTTTGGTTTGAACAACACAATACCATTTTTATTTTTATTATAGGACATATGTATGATTTTTGAGACACAATTGAACACTGTGAACGCAAAAAAAAACAGCTGTTTTAAACAAAAGTTCAATACCTACCTAGCTAAATGTATGAAACAGCTGTTTTTTTTCGCGTTCACAGTGTTGTTTCCTTAGAAAAAGTTATTCATATTGATGGTTACTTTAGCCCCCTGAAGTTATAAAACAAGTATTGGAACATCTTGTATATGACATTTTGATCACTCCTAGAAGTTTATTCAACTACCAAATTACGTTACACGACATGAAAAAATATATTTACTTTTTATTCTGTTTTATACACAAGATAATTTTGGTAAGCGCCGCCTTTTTATGCTTGAGAATTATGAAATGAAAACCGTGGAATAATGGTTTTACTATGCAATGTCTAGAATAAATATCGCTTTATGTAATTTAATTAGTGTAACACCAAGTCTCGTTTACATAAAATTTGAGAAAATCAATAACACTTAGCATAATTCGAACCTTTTGTTCTCAAAGCAGTACATGTCTCGTTAGTATCAGCCTTTACAAGTACTCTATTTTCTTAATGCAAATATAATTTCAAATGTATAGTCAATATCAAAAGAAAATTATGATCAGCTAAAGTTTTAAAAGATATTAATGGATAATGATGATGATGATAACTAGAATATCTCAGACAGACATCACAGCTCAGTTGGCAGAAGCTCTGCCTTCTGCGCTATATGCCGTGGGTATAATCCCCGCTGAGAACAAACATTTGTGTAATGAACATAGATGTTTGTTCTCTGTCCGTATGGGTGTTATAATATAACATATTATGTATGTATGTATTAAAAAAAAGTACTATGTCAATTAAGTATAAGCAATTTTGAAATACTGAAAGAGTCAGCAACTTCTGATACTTACTGAACAATTTTTAAAATACTGATTCACTCACCCATACATTGATTTAGTTTTGGGGAATAGCCTAAATTATTTTGATTTCTAAAATACTTGTAACTCGTGGTCTCTTTAATAGACGCTGTCTATTCAGTATAAAATCATCCCTGCACTGTACAGGCTTCAACTTATTCATCGCGATATAGCATTTGCCAATAGTAAATGGATTGTATTATGTAAAACTTACACAATATACGTTAAACTACACTACACACTTATCAGAAAGGTAGCTGTGTAACAAAGTTCTTTAAACAGCTGAAAGGGTCAATCGGAATGTAGTCTCACAAAGAGATTTGTTTACTGAACGTTCTATTCATCACGACAAAGATCTTCAGTGGACTCTAGCTTTAGAGTAAATTGGATGTCTTACTTCGTCTTTCCCGGATTTATAGATGTTTTCAACGCGACCTTCCATGACTGAAAGTCGAACATGTAGATATGGCAATTTTTAAACAAAGAGTTACGACGCAGACAACCGTTAAAAACCTTTCACTTTTATATCACGCTTTTTTTATACAACTAGCTGATGAAACAAGCAGATGGCCCACCTGATGTTAAGTGATAACCATCACCTATAACAAAGCATTGCCTCGTAAGTCACGCACAATAGGAACGTGCCCTACGATGCTCTGCCCTGCGTCCATCAACTTTAGGCATACAGATGTTAAGCCTCATGTGCCTGTAATTACACCGGCAACCACACTCTTCAAACCGAAACACAGCAACGCTGCTTGGCGGCAGAAAAAGGCGTGTCACACTTCAACATTTTTGAAAATATAAAATGACTGATCGTAGTTATGAAAAATCGCAAACAAAGCATGTTTCGGAGTTTTTAGCCCAAATGGTTTTTCTAAAATAAAATTAGTTTTGAAGATATTTTTGCTTAGCCCTTGAATGTTATTTTTTATTTTGAGATATGTAAGCCTTTGTGATGAGCTCATCCGTAGAAGTACTACCACCCACCCATGTCTATTTCTGCCGCCAAGCAGCGTTGCTATGATTCGATTTGAAGAGCTGGTGCCGTCGAAATTACAGGCACATGAGGCATAACATCTGAATGCCTCAAGTTGATGGGCGCAGGACCGTATAGTTTTTAGTGCGATCGCGCAAACATACCACTGTCACAAAAAATAAAAAAAATCTAAAACATTTTCCAAGTGCTAGAAAAGAGCTTTTTTTAAGCCACACTTAAAATCCTTTCAACACACTGATCGAAAGAACTAGTGACACGACAAGAAGAAGAAGACTAATTTCACGATTGTTCCAACCTTTACCTTATCCATTTTATTTCATAACTTCGCTATGGTTCTTCTGACTCACAGCAAAATGTACTTTTGCCGCTGTCTTTTATAAGCGCTATGATGAATGTTTCTGTTCCCGCCAACATTCCATTTCTAAATGGAACTTCCACAATTAACTTCTTACTCGATACTTAAGCTTGATTTCTATAAAACTATAATATAAAAAATCCTGTTTTCCAACTTGAAGGATTAGGTTAGGTTATAGGTTACTTACTCCATTTATTATGGTTGCCGGAGACCTAACTTCACGTTGCTAACTTGCTAACGTTGCTAACTTCACGACCTAACTAGAATGATGGACGCACTGCCATCAGGCATATCCTCTGTGAGGTAATGCAATTTTCATAAGCACGGGTAACCGTTATACATCAGGTGGACTATCTGCTTGTTCTTGTTTTTATCAAAAATTGTTATTATCAAAACAATCTTTAAACTCCTATTTACATAAACCCATATAAGTCATATTTTATTACCGTCTGGAATTATGAAGCACTTCTAAAACTGCTGTTCCAACATCTAGACTAGACTATCAATTTTAGTTAAAAACATGTTTGTGGATTTTCAAAACTTCTATTTTACGCATCGCACATAACGTAAAAAGGATACTTATGGTAAAATTTTAACTCTATCTCAAGATTTGCTTTAATTGTTATTGCTAGACAAGTTAATGTAAGAAAGGGACCTTCATCTGACAAATTCAAACTTACCTCCTCTTGTTTGTTCATTCAAGGATCTGTTGAGAAAAAATTGAGAATCAGCGTCTGGGCTCTGTGTAGTAATTCAACCACAATTACTCTATTATTTTAGGGTAATCTCTATCCAAAGTTTGTCTGGAAGAGATCGCTTTTTAGTGATAAGCCCAAAAAAAATCCTATTTTGTTAGTTTGTAAGGTGTAATTTTCATTCATTCATACACTTAGATGCTCTGAGGTTGGTTTTTAACATTGTATATTATAATTCGATTACTATTACTACTAATATGAGCCCGCATCATTCCATTGTTGATCCAAGGGCTTCCCCTATCCCGCCACTCTCACGATGTTGTGCCACCGATTGCCAATCCCTCTCAAAAGCGTCCAGCTTTTCGCACTCTCGTCTTTGTGTCTTAGTGGTTTACCATGACGCTGCACGCTGCCTTACTTTTTCAGGGCTCCACAATGTGAAGATTTTGTCGTCCACAGCGTGTCAGGCATGCGGCAGACAAGGCCGGATCAATCTCATTTTAGCTAAGCAAGCCGCTAGGACATCTCCTACGTCGTTTGATTCGTTTGGTAAAATATACATTGATAAATTTAAAAAACTCTGCTACCGTCCACTGGTTTGCGCTGACCCTTACACATAATAGGTAAAATAACTGAGACACTGACTGACTGACTGAGGTTATGCAAGTATTTTTAAAATACTGATTCAATACAAAGAAATTTCATCATTGATAAAAATGCTCTTATATCGGAAAATTTGTAGAGAATTCTCTGACTCAATCCCACGGGAGAGACGACAATTATTTCATTAAACACCGGTCAGACTGTCGGTATCAGTATAAGGATTACTTTTTCACTCTCAGAATTACATTTTCATTTTTATTCAATTCGGATGGATTGTCAGCAATCCTCGCTTATTTTATTTTTATTTCTTTGGACGTATTGAAAGCAATTTTAAACTGGGCAATGACGCACTGTTTATAGTTATTATGTAAGAATATTGTACTGCATTTAATCTATGATGATTGATAATTCAACGTAAAGGCAATATAATTCTCGTACCTACGTGAAAATCTATGGACATTTTAAATAGAGTTTTTTTTTATTTACGCACCAAACGCACCAGTAGGCGGTGCCGGGTATCCTTATTGTGTCTAAAATGTATGAAATGGTAGTGAAATGAGTTGAGTAAACGGCAGAGCGTGTTATTTCCAAGAGAAATGTGTATAAACGATTACTCAATTCAAGAACATAGTCACTGCTGAAATACAAAGCTTTTACAGAGCCAGTGCATATTCGCCAACATAAAACAGCTGGTTTTGGTTCCAGCCAAACTATTAGGCAAGATTGCATACATTCCTAGATGTTCGTGGCAACAATGCAGGGCCATTCTGTAAGACAAATGTCCGCAGTAAGCAGGGCTTGCGTGAGTCACATCGCTCTTGGCTAAACGGAATGGTAGCAAACAATACTACGTAAATGTTTGTTATGTGTTGTATAAGCTTACTTAGTATATTATAAATGTTTCATATTAAGATTTATTTTCAAATAAAATTATAATGAACAAGTATTGACAAGATATGAAACAGTTATGCTATCTCAAGACCGTTGCGAACGATCTAGAGATTGCTCAACTGATTCAAATCAGTGCCAATCGGAAGCTTCCTCAAGACACTGCCTGCATTGGCACGCTGGATGGCAATGAACAATGATATATTGAAGTATGATAGAGTATTTTTTGATCGCTATATAAATATATTGTTATATATTTATTTAAGTTGTTAATATATATTGTTTTGGTGTTCCAATACTTGTACTTAAAACTTCAGGGGGCTAAAATACTTGTTAATACTGCGTTTCCACCAGAGATGTGCGAGTATTCGTAGCGAGGGATGGGTTTGTAAAGAACCAATAGAATCGCTTCATTTACCTCGACTCGGTCAGCACAGCTCTGGTGGAAACGGCTCAGCGGAGCTAGATTTTTGCGCATACAAAACAAGCGAGGGATATGTGCGAGGGATGTGTGCGAGGGATGTGTACGAGGGATGTGTTGCGAGGAATGTGTGTTGAGAAGGATGTGTTGCGAGGTTTGCGCATACTGTACCAGCTAGTCCATAAACGTCCATACCAGCTTCGCAACGCATCCTCTCACCACACAACAAATTTGTTGATGTTTTTGAAGGAAAGCAAAGGTATAGTTAAGTGTATCATTGATTTATATTACTTAAATTGAATTAGGTTGGTCTCCTCATTTTTATCCCCCTATTTAGGTATACTTATCACGGCCAACGAAGTTTTGATAAAAGTTACCTTTTTTTATTCAGTGTGGCCAAATGTAAATTAAAGGACCTTGTCACATTAAATCACTGATTAATTTGTTGCCATAAATATTCCAGAAATTAAATCGTACAGACGCCGTGTCTTGTTCAGTGAAGACTGATTTACTCAACCATGAAACATAATTTACAGTGAACACAGTAGGTATACTCATACCTACGTAGCTACAATTTTGTCGGTAGAATTACCAGGCTGTCTAATGTTTCAGAGGCTCAAGGTAAGAAATACAACGCTGCGCCGTACACGTCCATTTAAATAGGGTAGAGTCTAAGTACGAAGCTCTGACGCCCTAAAAGATCTGGACGATAACTACCATGCCTTGTCGTCATAATGTACGTCCAAATATTACATTTAGCGCATACCCACATATTGCAGCAGGTTTTCGATATGTGACAGGTCGCAAGCCCATCGCCGCTGCTAGAATATAAACTGACTGACTTCCTCACGATTGTTTCCTTCGCCGAGTGAGAGCACTGCCATGCGTACCTACATATTATTCATTTTTTCAGAGAGAAAATCCATTGGTGCAAGACCGGATTAGAACTTACGATCAAAAAGCATAGGCACACCCAACTACACTGGTGTTCCTTATTTATTATCGTCAGTAGGAATTCGTAAATATATGTATAACATAGCAGCTAACTTTCATGTGGCGTTGAGAATAAACGAAGTGTGAAATAACTGACTTGATGTAAAATATTCACAGATCGGGCTCAACTGTGTTTCATTTATAACGTCCCTTTATGACGGCCACCACTTCTGCTAGCCAGTCTACTAACCAGTTTTACAAATAATCTCTAACACTATAAGAATCAAAGTCCTGACTGACTGACTGACTATAGACAACGCACAGCCTAAACCGCTGGTCCTAGAGACTTGAAATTTGAGGAGTACATAGGTCTTATGGCGTAGAGGTGTACTAAGAAGGGATTTTTGGAAATTCAACCCCTAAGGGTGTAAAAAGGGTTGAAAACGTTTGTATGAAAAATAGTATTCCTTGAGCCTACAAACTTGAAACTTGTAGTACATGTACGCCAAAGCTAAAAAATAGGATTTTTAGTTTTATAAAACTACCCTTAATACGTGTGCAAAGGGATGTGAAAGTTTGTATGGGAGTTTATTGACGCGTGGTGCGATTGACTTAAAGCTTTGGGTAAATATACTGCGAAATAAATAATTAAGAATGACACTTTTAATTTTTCATAAATACCTCTACAAAGGGGGGAATCTTGAGTTGGTACGAAGAGATCTGTAACTTCAACGTTTTAACGCACGCGAAGCCGCGAGAAGCTGCTAGTAGTTTTATATACAAACAAAATACAATACAAGGCGATCTTTGAAACGTTTAAAGCTAGGTGAATCTAAGCAATTAAGTTTTAAGTTTTCAGAAGGAACTTCTCAATACGTAAGGGTCATATGGTTTTATTTATACTATGTGATATCCTGAATTGAAAGGAAATGTTTCCCGTAGGTAAATAAAGTTAGTATTTAATTGAACCTGAATAGTTCCAAGCGAAAGCCTCAAAATAGAATTGTTTTCCCTCAAATACAATCATTAATTCAGCTCAATTCAGCTCAATTCCTTCCTTTAACTTTTTAAGTAATCCCTAAAGCTCTTTGCGGAAGAGAATGTTAAGTGGTAAGTTACTTAGTTTCTTTCCGTATATTGTTAGATGGTAACGTACCTATATGTGAACAACTCAATTTGGAAGTATACCTATTATATTTTTATACATATTAGCTTTAAACATATTCAAAGAGAAAACAATATGCACAGATCAAACTACACAAAGCCAGATGCACTGAAGCTTGGTCAGCACTGCATCTAAAATTTTTGAGACTTTTTGTACCTTCATAAGTGCATATTCACTGCATAATATTTTACACATATAATATTGGTTTATACAAGGTGTTCCAATCATTGGGTTTAAAACTTTGCGGGGCTAAAGTACCCATCAAAATGAATAACTTTTTCTAAGTAACCAACACTGTGAACGCGAAAAAAAACAGCTGTTTCATACATTTTAGTCAGGTAGGTATTGAATGTTGTAAGAAAAAGCTGTATTTTTTTCGTGTTTACATTGTTTGTTCCTTAGAAAAAGTTATTCATATTGATGGGTACTTTAGCCCCCCGAAGTTTAAACCCAATTATTGGAACACCTTGTTTGTAGCTATTTACTTATAATCAGTTATGATCTAGTACAACAAAAGACGAGTATTTTTTTATTCCTATTTTTTTTTATCAAACCTCGTGCATTTGACTGACATACTATTAATCAGCGTTTATTTCACAAACGGTCTCCAGGCGCAGCTCTCGTCGGCAAATTGTTTCAGTAAGGAATTTATGCCCAAGTTCTTGCTCGGCTGGGGACGTGGCCTTTGGCCCTTGCCTCTAGTTCAAGTGTTGACATATTTCAAGATTGTCAATTTATTAGTGCGTTCACCTTTTCGAGTTATTTCCTTTTTTAGGGTCAAGTCTAATGTCAAGTTTTTTTTTTTCGCCATCTAGAAATGGCACTAGGTGTCCCTCTGACAAGTTAGGGTCAGAGTCTTTTTCGAACTCATATAACATCTTACTTATCTACTAATCTATTACAATAATGGAATGGGTAATACAACTTATTTTAATTTTTACTATGTTTTTTCTTATATATTCTACGTTTTCTTACGCTAATGATACATTCTAATGTCTAGTTGTAACCATCCCCTGTAACAAAGCAAGTCACGCATGATAGGTACATGGCGTATTTTACGATGCACTGCTCTGCGTCTATCAACTGAGGCATAAAAATGTTAACCTCATGTGCCCGTAATATTATGGGCAACCACACCCTTCAAACCAAAGCACAGCATCGCTGCTTGGCAGCAGAATTAGGCATGGTGGTAGTTCTTCCCCGGACTAATCCTTTAAAAAGAGCTCAGTAGAGCTCTAGCAGCGTAGTTTCAGGTAGATTCACTTGTTCTTGTAACACTTCTTAGGCTTTTGTACCTTGTTCAACTTATTTTTTCTTTTCTATTCGAGATAGGGCTTTCATTACGTAATCATAAAAATGAAATAACAATGATAATAGGATTTTTGTATAGTTTAGGCTCTGGAGTCTGGTAGATGAAGTTGACACCACCCTTCTCTTGTTTAACCCACAGTCCACATTCGAAAAGATATCATAACATCACAATTATCGCGCTGTCACATCACGGGACCCTCATCACTCGCATCTGTGGTCGGATTAAGCGGACCCGCGCGCGGACAAATCTGCTTTGTCTACGAAATCACTCGTGGCGTTTATTCATCTCGTTTGACAATCCAATTGACGTTTAAAAGCAAAAGTAATTTGCTCTCTAAGCTGTTCTCTTTAGCACCACTGGCTTTATGCATTCATTACTAATTAAGCCCTCGTAGCGTAGCGTGCTTGGTCATTCATTACTGATAGACTAAGGGTGGGTTTGATCATCTTAGAGTAATAAAAACACGTCAGGTGTCTTACGGAATTATTTTTTTAAGTATAAGGCTTACACTGGTCGATCCTTTCATTAGTTATGCATCGTCCTGAGTGCTAGTAGCAAATGTCATTTCTAAGGGCTTTTGTGCTCTTGGATCAGCGGCTAAATGAAGCTAAAAAACTCCGTCACCAGAGTAGGACACCAGCTTGTATAAACTTACAACATTTCGTCAGCCTTTGCAATCGGTGTTACTGACACTTGTATGATTGTATTTATGATACAATAGGTATCAATGGTACCTGTTTCAGTCGCGAACGTTGTTCAATCAATTATGTCGCTCAATCACAGGCAATCATGTACAGTTGAAGGTAATCCGTCATTTACTCAGATCGACATGTTACTGACTAATTGGAAATTTCATCATCATTATGAAAACGTAGGAAAGGGGCTAAAAAGGAAACGTAAGAACGAGAAAAGTGCTAATGGGCTCACTATAATTTATTATTTCTTCAATCATATATTTCGGACAGCACTATCGTTAAAAGTAAAGGGTCCATACCATAAATGATTTAAAACTGATATACATAACTATATTATCTGTGACTTATCCTGCAGTGTCACGGTGTCTCGCAGACGCCGAAAGATTAGCAGAAAGGACGGATGACATTCCAACTACACAACCCTCAACACATGACATGATTAAGGTAATCTTTGCAAACATTAAATATCATATTCGATTTAAAATCATAAAGCTAAATGCCACAAATATGAAACCACAGTAACTATCACCCGAGAGCCCAAGCTACATACCAACATTCCCGGTACCCGCAAGCGCATCGTTCCAAAAACTAACATTTCACATTACGTCCCAAAAACGAGCCATGCCGAAAAATATTTTCCCAGGTCAGAAGTCCCGTGGGAGGCGACAACTGTTCGCTGCAAGCATACTCCTCGCATTTGGTGCGACCCGCTTTTAGAACTGCATTCACTTTTATTTTATTCCCAGCATTTTTTTCGACAAAGCTTTTAACTTTTATGGAGGGTCTCTTACAGTATTTTCGTGGTGAATTTCGCCATAGCTTGTAGGCCAGCTTGCAATGACACGTGACCACGGCACTATTGAAGAACTGGCTTCACTGCATCACCCTATACCAAAACTGACTTGTAAATAAGATTGGTCTGAACATGAAACGCTACGGTGTCCAAGCAATGGTAAATGTGGGTACACTTGTTTTATAAAGACCTTAATATACTTGTAAGTGTTGTAATATCCCATTATGATGGAATTGACTAATTGGGACTACTTTCTTAATCTATGAAGACTAATCGAAACATAAAACATACGTACGTGTGATGAACTGATGCTTGTTTTTTATAATATGGTGTTATTAAACTATTACAAGAACGTTTGTATTGACAAAAAAAATATTTAATTAGCTATCTAGCTCCCACATAGCTGCTTTGGTTGGTTTGAGGCAAGACAGCGCAGTGTGTAATATCAGAATTTATTTGAGACGAAACACTTTAAAAAAAATTATATGAATTGGCTGCACTTTTCATTCATAAGTTTCTTAATATATTTTTTAAGATTCTATTAAAAAGCTGTGAAACCATTTGACATTTACTGCAGCCGACTGTACTAATGGTTACCCCTCGGTTTACCTGATATATAAAATTAACGTCGAGAGGAACCTAGATAGCGCTAAATAGCGATATAGCCGTGCCAAGTGTGGAAGTATCTCTACTCCGGTGAGACTGGTCAAGGTGCCAGCTTCCGTGAGAGTCCACACAATGCACGATATCTCCGGCTTCTTGGCACGGCCACTGGTAGCCACTTCGTACGTCACTTCTGATAAGTACGTCATTTACGTGTCAGCTTACTAGCATCATTACAGCATTCTAAAAAACTGAAAACTGAAACAGCTTCACGACTTTGATCCCTAGGCACAGTAGATATCCCCTCAAATCTCTTAGCAACAAGTAACTGAATCAATCCAGATTCTTTGAGGACGTCTAAGGGTGGTAGTCAGAGGTACGTCCAAACATTACATTTGGCACATACCCACATGTTGCAGTAGTTAGTATTCCATTCCAGGGTTATTAAGATATGGGGTTTATAAGGGGGCAAAAATAAAAAAAGTTACATAAAGAAAATCAAAATACATGTCATATGAAAGGGCTTTGTTTGGACATTCCAACACAATTTATACTTTTTTTCTGGGATGCTCGGTTTTTGAGAGAGTACTATGAAATTCAATAGTACAGCAGTACAGTACAGTACAGTAACAGTAGTATCACGTTCCGTAATGCTTAGCTGAAAGTAACGCGAAGTACTAAACCAATATTATCATAACATGAAATCATCAATTATGAAATTAAATAAAAAAACCGAAATTGGTGTAGTTACATAATTCAAAAGCCGGGCTTCCGTCAGCACCCTCATACCGTAACTCGCAGCTATCAGCACAAGTGCACAGCGTACTCAAACAGAATAATGAAGTCGTACTTGTTCCAGGCAGTAGCTGGTATGTTTTTTCGTCAGCACTGTACCGCGTTTACTTTACGTGTTTTCGCGAGTGTCCGACGAGAATTTTTGAATTATTCAACTAAGCGAGTGCGGAATGCCTACAAGCGGTAGGTACCTACAGCTGAACGAAATTATCACGAGCGAGCACGAGGTATTTCCGTCGAAAAGAAAAGGGTTTAGTTCGTCAGCTAGCTGCGTTTATAGGGAGCTGGATGATGTTCTGTGTTTTCATTTATACCGGAATAAATAATCCGAATACATTTATTTATTAGATTATTAAGAGCAATTACAATTATTCATTAGCTGGGTATGTGTAATTAAAATAGGCCAATAATAGATTTTCCTAAGTAATGATCACAAAACAAAACTTTACTGCCTTCTGCAGTAGTTTTACGAGTGAATGTGCCCTATGTACATTTAAACTACTAATATTCTCTTATCTGTGGTTAAACTAACGAGAACATTAGTGTTTGTTTTTATTTCTAAATTCAATAAATAAATAATTTACTTAATTAAATCCTAAAGTTATCGATACAAAATAGTTGAATAAAGACCGGTTTCTGAAAGCTCGATCGAAACTAATCGGATGTCAAGTCACTCGCCATTTCAGCTATTAAATCGAATTAGATAGAGATAGCAAGTGACTTGACATCCGATTAGTTTTGATCGGGCTTTCAGAAACCGGCCGTTAGACTTTCAGTAGAGTGCAAATAGACAACAAACAACAAATATTATTTATTTTCAATATACATTTTAAATTCAAAAGTGATCGAAAGGAGCCACTTTGAGGCGCACTTAAAATCCTTCCACTGTTTCGAAATAAATAAGTGACATAACTAGTAGAAGAATCGGTGGTAATCCACCGAAAAGCATAGTCTGAACTTCTGAATTCCTTATAGGTTTTGTTTCAGTAAAGACTCACGAATAATCTTTTGACAACGTATTTCTCCCGAGCCACACGCAGATAATAAATAGTAAAAGCAAATGTTGACTTTTTATTATTTAATTTATTTAATGAACACAATTATTAAGTAAAACAATTTGTCTGACTGTGACAATCCAGGGCTGGTGTCACTTTATCTATTTTACTAACCCCTATTTGATCTTGTCTTTGTGTCTGTGTTTTAGACTAAATAAATTATTTCAATTACATGGTTAAATATTTTGAATCTCCCTGCTGGAGCTGTCTATGCCTTGTGTCAGAAAAAAAAATGTTCTTGGCAGATATTGAATTCAGTTGAATCGCAAAGACTTTAAAATGTATTATAGCTTGGTGAATCTAGGTGCTAGTTTTTTTAATACTACTTTCTGATGGTACACGTAGATGAACCACTTGATGTTAAGTGGTAACCATCACCTATAATAACAAAACATTGCCTCGCAAGTCACAACCCTCACAACCACGCAACCAACCACGAGTATAAGAATAGGCAATCTTACGGCTAGTTTCTACCGTTTTTTCCCTACGTTTTGGTTTTGTTTAGTTACCATACTTCGTATATATATATAATACTAGCGGCCTGTCCCAGCTTCGCATGGGTGGTCATAAATTTTTGAACATTAGGATAAACTTAGACCGTGGGTTCGAGCCTCGCGAGCCTACATATTTCATACATTTGCACGCCAGAGACTGAAATCGCATCCCGAGCGTGACCCGTGGACCCGTTAACGTTTTTAATTTCGTCATATCTTTTGAATGGAATGTCCGATTAGAAAAATTTAAGAAGTAATTTATAGGTATTGAAACCGTCTTAATTATGAAAAGATTTATTTGGATAAGGATTAATACCAAGGTACAAATAAAGACCCTTTTCTGGCGGCGGCATTTCAATTAATTTTTTATAATAAAATAACACTTATTGTGACATAACTATAATAGTTAGACATATGCTGTCGCGACATTTTTTGTAGATGATGACGTGTTCTACAAAATCGTTGTACATTATTTTGTTCTATCATCAATAGTTTTCGCAGCGCACGCGATGTAAGGTTTTTGTATTCCACCTTGGGTTACATTATTGAAGTTTTAGTAAGGATCCCTGATTTTTTTGAAAATATAATATAGCCTATGTTACTCAAGGATAATGTAGCATTCTAATGGTGAAAGAATTTTTGAAATCGGACCAGTAGTTTTTGAGCCTATTCGTTACATACAAAAATACAAAAATACAAAAATACAAAGCTTTCCTCTTTATAATATTAGTGTAGAAGTGTAGATATACTTATAACTAGATAATCAAAGAAGAAGAAGAACTTTCGATATGAAAACTTTTAGGGTTCCGTATCTCGATAGGAGAAAACGGAAACTTTAAATTTTCTCTTTGTAGTCCGTCGTCTGTCTCATTACATTATTACCACAAAATGGTAACTTAAGAAGAAATTGTATAGCCTTCTTCCTTCAAGAGCAGTCTGCTGCACTTGTTTAAATTAAAAATGGTCTAAAAATAAATAAGTTCTAAGCAATAAATCACTGAACCCGTTCTAAGTGTTCATAGCCTCTTTTCTTAAGGACCGCATGATGTGCCACAGCGGGAACCATCATAAAGATTCGCACTCCAGCGATGATTGCTAAATTACAACCTCTTCAAATGAATGACTGAATGATAATACTTTAATATACACCAAACAAAACAACAGTACCCAAAAAGAACACTATTATACCTGTGTTGATCTCTTAGACCAAGGAAACTGTCGATTTCCGCTATAACATCCTCTCTCTTACCTAAGTCGACCTAAAGGCAATTTTTTGATCAACAACACTGATGTGTAGGTACATCGTTACATTCGTTTTGGAAAATACGCCTCGGAAAAATACGGAGAAAAAAATATGGTCCTCCTAGTATTCTCTTACCTGTGGTCTGACTAAGCAGTGGGTTCCCTCGCCTTACCATGTTTTCCTTCATCGTTTGACAGCAGCATTGCCCACATTTTTTTTTTTGTATTGCCGAACCGTTTTCTCTTACTGCGGCTCGCGCCTCGACACCTATTCGGTGTATTCTGGCCGCATTCAATGCTCTCCTGGATGCTAGTCCTGGCTGTGATTTTTTTAATGATGAGTGGATGAATAGTTTGTCTGTTTTGATTTTGTGAGCGTGACGTATAGATGTGAGTAAAACTTGTTATTGTTTTATGTTTTGACATTCACAATTCACTGTAATGTCAGTGTTAGTTAAATATTATTACTAAGTTGTCTTTAATTACTGTAATTGGTGCCCTTTACCGTTGTTATTATAAATTAACACAAACCCATTTGTTTTTACTGGATGATTTTCCCGAAACCTTATTATTCTAAGATAGGCCATAGACTTTACTACTAAACCGCCTTTCTCACTAGCTCTTACAAACTTTTTCATAAAACGCGATGTAAAAAGATGCTAAAGTTATTACTTATCTGGGCTCATCCTATCCCGAGCTCCCAGGGGAGTAGTAAATCAGAACCCTCTTCCAGACTTCAAAGATCACACTACAATCTTGGAAACTCGATAGCCTGTTTGAGAGATACCGTAGCCATGAAAATGTTGTTATTGTTTGTATTTTTACATTGTCTATACGAATAAAATAAATATTATCTAATAAAGAAACTAATCAGCATAAATCTTACTTATCTCATTGTTTGGCTTCTGAACGATGCTGTGATTGGTAATAGAAAACATTACAAAGTATATAGTTTGTCTAGTTATTAAACTCTTGTGGGTGGAGAACTGAAACGAAGACCCAATTCACGCAGGTAGCATTCGCGTGGTGAGCTCGAGGGCGCTTAGCGCTAGTTTAGCTTTCATGCTGGGCAAACATAGCCTAGTATGTGTAGCATAGCTTGCTCAGTAGGTCTTTAGATAGGCTCGTTAGATAAGCAATATTCCATGCGGTCGCCAGATTAGGATCAATCTAGCTGTTACGAAGTTTACAACACCAACACCAACGCCTGCGGCCAAGCAGCGTTACTGTGTTTCGGTTTGAAAAGTGTAGTTGCTGGTGTACACATGAGGCTTAACATCTGTATGCCTCAAGTTGACGTGCCCTACGATGCACTTGCCTGCGTCCAGGCAAGTGCATCGTAGGTCACGTTCCTAACGTGGCAATGCTTTGTTATAGGTGATGGTTACCACTTAACATCAGGTGGGCCATCTGCTTGCTCCATGAGCTAATTATATTAAAAAAAAAACAAATATTCAAACTTCTGAGTTTTCGCCTTTGATGTTGATTATTGCATCAAGACTAAACTGGAACTGAATTTTAACTGTAAAATTCAAAATATCTATTTTATTCGTATGACGTTATCGGTTTCAATAGCTATCGATAAAATCTTGAAACACCATCTTCTTCCCGAACTTATTCAGAATGATCAGAAAACCCAGCCACAAAGGATATGAAACATGCAATCAAGTAGCAGTAACAGTATGTATTACAGCTGAAAAGTAAATACGTAACTGTAAGTCTGGTCACGATCGGAGGCACTTATCGCGTTTCTCTC
Organism: Chloroclysta siterata; assembly: GCA_932294275.1. Classification (NCBI taxonomy): domain Eukaryota; kingdom Metazoa; phylum Arthropoda; class Insecta; order Lepidoptera; family Geometridae; genus Chloroclysta; species Chloroclysta siterata. The sequence goes on from OW028588.1 coordinate 8,150,380, forward strand.
GTAAAATAAAATAAATTGCGGACAAGCATGACATAGAGCCGAGTCGGCAAGACATTGACCAATATTGAATATTCTTACCCTGGTTGACCTTGGTGCTCTAGGTTACAGTTGAGAAACTTCGTTCAGTTATAGTTGAGTATTGGACAAGGGGTTATTGAGATATGGGGTTTTCATAGGGAGCATAAAAAAGTGTTACAAAAATATACCAAAAGAGGTGTCATTTGAAAGGGTTTGGTTTGTACATCCCAATACCGTTTTTATTTTTATTCTAGGAAGTATGTATGATTTTTGAGATATAATTGGTTAACCCCAAGTAGGTTAGGGAGTAGTCAGAAACCAAATATCGTGTTGGGTATCAATGTAAGACTGGAACTGACATCACGAAATCTCAGTTCGGGGGGGAGTAAAACGAATGTTGACATAATTATTTTAAGATTGGCTGGCTTACTTTATAAGCTGTAGATAAAACCATTACCTACTACTGTATCAAAAAAAATATTCGCTTTGTTAAAATACTTTGGACCATCAATATTCATACTTTATAAATTTGTCTCATTTTTCGTGCCGGAGCATATTGAGCGGCTCAGAGCAATTAGTGAGAAAAGCTTGCGAATATCTGCCGTACATTTCAATGGTGCGCACCATCGCAGTCGGTAGGAATTCCCTGAGAACTCGCTGTTTGATTTACTTACTTACTTTAATAGGTAGGTAAATAATAAATAGGAATATCGTTCGTTCGTGATCCGTGTTTCCGAAACAAGCGTAACCATTTTCCTACAAAGATCACGACACAATTTTAACTTACAAATTACATAGATACAATGATTTTATGTTAAAATAGTTATATACAGCCTTCACAGCTCAGTTGGTAGTAGCTCTGCCTTCTGTGCCGTAGGCCGTAGTTCGACCCCCACCGAGAACAAACATTTGTGTGATGAACATAGATGTTTGTTCTCTGTCTGGGTGTTATATAATATTATAAGTATGTATTTACAAAAAAAAGTATATAAGTAGTCTATCAGCTATCTGGTTCCCATATCACAAGCTTTGGCTTAGTTTGGCTTAGTTTACTAGATAGTGATGTATTGGAATGTCCACCAATATTTATTTAATTTATTTAATATTTAATACAAATATTAACCATCATCACCAGTCAGTAGAATACGCTATTAAAATAAGTAAGTATAGTATCTTCGTAGTTTATACTATAGGGCCTTATAAGAATCTGCCAAAAGCCAATATTGGTTTCAACCGGGTTTTAACTATCGCCATATTTCTTACCAATGGGTAGATAATGATGACAAACAGTGACAGAGCTTACTTTAAGCAATGCTTAAACTTGAGTATATTCTGAAGTGAAATTTTCTTTGATTCTTCATTACTTTTATGATCAATGAATTCACTACTTATAATAATTATTTTAAAATCGTGGGACATGGTATTAAAACCTTATTACGGTGATTTATTGACGGAGAACCTGTAAATTGAAGTATTTTGTCTTATATACTCACCACCTTATACATTCAACAGTTTACAATAAAGCTGAAGTTCAGTTTATTCTGGGAAAAACAGAAGTATTCCATAAGGATTCGTTTATAATAAGAATAGCACATAGCAGGAATTCATTATAAGAAAATAAAACAGCTTCACTTTGATCCTCTGGCACAGTATTTTAGTAAATATTTATTAAAATATTTTAGTACCAACTCAAGATTCTATAAAGATGTAGTCAGATCGTAGTCAGACATGATAGCAAATGCTCTTTGTGAAGGGCTGGTCGGGGAAGTACTACCACCACGCCTTTTTCTGCCGCCAAGCATCAACACTGTGTTTGAAAAGTGTGGTTGCCGGTGTAATTTCAGGCACATGAGGCTTAACATCTGTATGCCTCAAGTTGATGGACGCAAAGCAGTGCATCGTAGGGCACGATCCTATCGTGCGTGACTTACGAGGCAATGCTTTGTAATAAGTGATGGTTACCACTTAACATCAGGTGGGCCATCTGCTTGTTCCAACAGCTAGTAGTACATTTTGCAGTAGGTATTTGGTATTCCTTACATAACGGGTTGCAAGCCCATTGCTGCTGCTAGAATAGTAACTGGTTTCCTCAAGATGTTTTCCATTATCGATTGAAAGTACGGGCATTGCGAACATATTTTTTAAAGGATGTTGATGATAATCAAATAAATACACACGCATGTTTCGCTACTTATAATAAATTTATTACAGAAAAAAAAATGACAATAAAGTCATGATTAAATAAAGAGAGATTATAAAAATATGCTTTCAAAATATAGTAATTATTAACAATATCAGATCTCTTTGTGAAGGGCTCGCCCGGGGAAGTACTACCACCACGCCTTTTTCTGCCGCCAAGCATTGTTGCTGTGTTTCGGTTTGAAGAGTAGTTGCCGGTGTAATTACAGGCACACGAGGCTTAACATCTGTATGCCTCAAGTTGATGGACGCAGGGCAATGCATCGTAAGGCACGTTCCTATCGTGCGTGACTAACAAGGCAAGGCTTTGTTATAGGTGGTGGTGATGATGATGCCACTTAACATCAAGTGGGCCATCTGCTTCTTCCATCACCTAGTGGTATAAAAATGGTAAATGGTATTACCAAAGTAAATCATACATAAAACACCAGTCTTCTTCAAAAGGGCCAGTCATTGTGATGCCAGCTTTGGCACACAATGACTTAAACTTATCTAAAACAAAATCGACAACTACTAAATTCTGCAACGGCATAATACCTTTTATATCTTTGACTGTACAAACTATTTTTAATTGTTCTGTCTCCAGAATAGTAGCCATCACTTCGAAAAACTTATAATTTTGATATAAAGCTGCCCAGTGCGCGGCTGTTCTTTTCATCTCGTCTCTTGCACAAAAAACACGTATACACTGATCCTGGTTCAAATGTTCTAAGTATTTTACATATAATACATTTTGCTGGTCTTCTACTAAATAATGTATATATGGACGTTTTGCATCTGTTGAACTAGACTGTCTAGACAATAAATTTATAGGTGTAAGCAAAAACTGTACCAAAACATCAGAATTAGTATACTTCAATATGAAATCCAAATAACCTCGCTCATGAAACATTGTATTTTCATGAAATAAGGTTAATATAAAAATATTTTCACCTGGATAATCTTCACATAAAATGAGTCTGCCTAATTTGTTACAGTCCACTTGCATAATTATTTCTACAACCTTTCTCAAAAAATTGAAACTGTTTCTATAATAAGTGTGGCATAGAATACAACGTTGACCCGATGACACTGAAATCTCTTGCTGCCGCCACGAAGTTCTTGTTTGTTGGGATGGGTTCTTTGATATTAAAAGGGATATGAAACCGTCTATGTTATTAGTTTGTAAAATTGTACTTAGATTATTCAACAAGAAGTAAGCTATATTTTCACGGCCTTCAGAATTTGCAATACACAGTGCGGATTTGGTTGAGTCTTTTTCGCTCATCAAAGCCTCACTTATGCATTTGGAAGTAAAGTTTAATAAAGTTTGGTCTTTTTCCAGTTTTGCGTCAAGAAATCTTCGTATTCCTTCATAATTATCTAACACCAGTATATGGTCCACAAAAAACTTTACAATCGATTCCCTTTGTTTGAGTTTATCACAAAGAAATTCATTTGCAAAATACTCGGCATACGTTAAATGCAAAAAAATCGGTTTGTTTGTACCAATTATTATTCTTGTAACAATTTCTGATTTTTCTTCCCCTGTATATATTTTATCTAAAAGATTATAGACATGTTCTAATTCAGTTGTAGTTAAAATCCCATCGTAGGCAAGATGATCACTACGTGGTCTTGGTAAAAAACGGTGCTTCTCTGCAGAATACCGCCTGTCATTGTGCTTTACTTTGTATAGTAATGAATATGCAGCAAGTATTTTATTATTATCATAAAATAAAATTCGATCTTTTTCAATAATTCTTCTCATCTTCAAATTGTCCTTTATTTCACCATATTGAATTTCGAAAAATTTAACATTGATAAATTTATCATACAGAGTGACCAAATTTAGAGCGTCAAAAAAAACTTTTCTAAATTTTGAGTTATTGTTGTAAAACAAATAATTAATATAATGCTCTAGAAAAGTTTCCGAAATCATACGTAAGTGAAGTGGATTACTTGTGAAATCTTTTTGACGGTCCATGATACGATGTGAAATGGTATCTAAAAATTGTGACACGACCAAATTTTTATTATTTATGACGTTTAAATTTATTTGAGACGAACAATTGATCATCATAAATTTTTCAACGAAACGAGTTTGATCCTTTACTGAAAATCCTTTTAATGTAAAAGAAAAAGATTTAACTGCACACTCTAATTCTGTTACAGCCATAGGTCTTGAAGTGATACACAAATTTTGTATTCGTGAATTTAATAACAATTGAAACATTTCAATTGCTTCATTTTTATAGTCTGGATATATCTCATCAAAACCATCAAATATTACTGTTATCTTATTATTATTAAACAAATGTAAAAAAACTTGAAATTCCAAAATGCTAAGTTCGTGTATATTACTTCCTAGTCTAGAGTTTAAATGTATTTGCTTATGACAATCAACATAAGTTAGTTTATCAAAAAAGCCTTCAATGTTTGCAGAATTTAAAAAAGCCGTGTCATATATGGCAAACGATTTGTATAAAATAGACAAAACCCAGTCAAGTTTTAACTGATCATTGCATTGATGCCATGCAGAGAAGACATCCTGGAGATCAACTACGTTTAACTTGATAACACATATAGTGGAATCATTAACAAGTTTGGTTTGTATCATTAAATGCTTGATAAAAGTAGATTTACCCATTCCTGGCTCAGCACTTATGACAACGACTCTTTCATTAAAGTGGTTAAAAGTTTGTATTTCACGTGAACACATGCATTTGATTCGTTCAAAACTATTTCGTCCATGGAGATTAAACCATTGAGTCCACCTAAAACATTGACATACTCGTCTGTTAATGAACAATTCTTTACTTTCATTATAAGCTTCTATGCTAGTGGGTTCTTTTCCAATACTAATAAGACCTTTCATCAAAGCATTACGAAGTACATCTCCTTTCACCAAATTATAAATATTTTTGCCTATATGAGAAACAAACGAAGATTCAAACCCTTGGAATAAGATACTTGTCTGGGCAACAATCGCGTTTTGAGTAGTTTCGTCAAAATCGCATAAAGAGTTGTTTTCATCATTTAATTCTAAATATTTATTCTTTGTTTTAAAAACATTCGATAATATATTTGAGTGAGATATAACAATAAATTTATTATTGTATGTACTATTAATAAACTTTATTTCAAAATGAGATGGATGATCGCCATCCTTTACAATAAAAATTATTACATCGATCATTGTTTCAATGATCTCCAATAATATTGTTTCACTGTCATTTTCAGACAAAGTCTCCAAGTCCAAAAAGCTATAATTTGGTGTTCGTGAGTAATTGTAATCAAAAAATTGCTTAATCTTGATGCTGGTCAAAACTTTGTCTCTGGTGATAATGTTTAAAAATACAGTTTCTGAACAGTCCATAAATGCTTGCAATGATAGATTTTCAACAGCGTGTTGATCAAAATGTAATAAAAGTCTGCTAATCTTTGAAGTATTATGATAATGTATATAATTATAGATATTCAACAAAGGACTTTTCAAAAAACTACTTTTAGCTTTTTCGTAAAAGTCACAAGACTCTGTCAAAATGTTTTTTTTTTCACTTTTCCACCAGTTTTGAACCCTATTATGATAATTGAGATAAATCGCTTCACCTTTTATTTGTAAATTGATATTGGTGTTTTTGTATTCAGTGTTATATAAACTGGTAATTTCTTTAATTAATATTTCTTCTATCTCTTCTTCCGTAGCTTGATTTGTGTGTAATTGTAATTTATTAAGAAAATCAGTTAGATTATGTTTAAGGTAATTTCCATTTCGGAATGACAGTTGTGGAAAGTCTTCTACATTGATTTCAAATCTAAAACTTTTTAAATCTATTTCTATTTTAAGATTTGATTTCAACTTACCTAATAATCGTAGATTTTTTTCTGATGACGATTCGCTTAAGTTTAACTTTAATAATCCCGTTTCATTGTCGAGAATAAGTGTATCTCCTACCAAATGTTTGATATTGGTCCAGACTTTTTTATTTTTATCATCATTGACGACAATGGTAACAATGTTATTTATATTAGTATGTTCGTTATGGTCCATTAAACGGTGCATTATTTTCCATAGATCAACGTATTCTTCCTCGTTTATTGGCACTTCTGAATTTCCAAAACATTTTGGCAATTTAAATGTCACAGTAAGTAAATACTCATTGGATTTATCTTGCATTTTCATTATGTTAATCATGGTATTTTTGATAAGTACCAAATGTTCATCTTTACTTTTAAGGAAACTTTCACGAAAACTACCTATAAGATAGTCTTCATATTTTATATTAGATACTTGTATAGTGTTTTGGCTTAGATATATATGATATACTTGGATTAAATCGTGCAATAACATATTTCTGTATTTTTTTCTAACAATGTCCTCAGCAAACACCTTGGCCAAAGATTTAGCTCGTAACATAAGTATGTTTTTTAACAAAGCCTTAATATCGGTATCGTCATAATCATACATGAATGTTTTTCCTTTATTACTTGTTAATAATAAAGCTTCCTTCCCAAAAATTTCAATAATTTTTTTCTTATTAAACTCTTCAATGGCTGTAGTGTACATTATGAAATAACATTCAGAAGTATTTACGCCATTTTGAAACATAATATAATTTTTCTGTTTTATTGTGCGTCGTATTTTCATATAACTTTCAAAATATTTAGCTAAACTAAAATCAGAGCTTGAATTTAATACACGTTCTCTCGTAAATTTACTACTTTCCATATGCTTAGCTTGTATGAAAAGAATACTGAATTTGTTTTTGTTTTTTGAATAATACTTGAAAATGATATCATCAAAAGCACCTAATCCTGCAACGTTTGAATCTATGTAAAATCTGTCAATATCATCATCATTTTTAGCTCTATGCAACAGTAACGCTATTATTTTGGATTCATATAGTTGCCCACTGATTCCATTTGTACCAGACCGTGTTTTATTACTAAAAGCTACTTTGCCTTTTGTGTCATTTTTATTCAATTTTGATGATTTGTTTTCTTGGAAATCTTTCTTCGACAGCTCTTTTTTATCCAAACCTTCATTCAAAGTTAGAATTGGGTTAATTGAAAATTCAATTATATGGATAATCGTGTTCATATTTTTGTTTCTAAATAACTTTGCAAGATCTATAGGTGTACGGTTATTTTTATTTCGAGCATTAGGATTTGCTCCCTTCTTGAGCAGAAACTGTACAATTTCTGGTTCATCTTTTTTTACCGCAATGTGCAACGGTGTATTATTTGAATCATTTGCATCCTTTGTGTTGACGTCTGCCCCTTCAGTAAGGTACTTCTCAACACTTTTGAGTTTGACATAATTTTTTTCTTGCGAGCGCAATGAACAGAATAATAATCCATTCAACAGCAACTTTTCTTCATCATTTAGATTATGTACCGAGATCATACTTACGATCACGGTTTTAGGCAACTTGTTTTTTTTAGTTTAGATTTAACTTCAACTTAGTGTTTCTGTTTATCTTCAACTTAATCTGTAAAAAAATATCTATAAGTTCAATGATAAATTACGCTGAACACATTGATGATTTTAAATATTTAATGCGCTCTGCTCCTAATTAACTTTCTAAGATTTAATAACGCATGAATGGATGACATAATAATAATGTATGGAGGTTCACATAAGTTCACAAATTTCGATGATGCGATGCGTCTATTATTTTATATATGTTTTTAAACTTTTTGACAGAATGTGGAAACACTATCCAATGATTAAATTTTAAAATAATGCAATTACGTTTAAAAATTATAAAATTTGTCATCATTACATACGCAAAAGTAAAATAGTTTGCTATATAATTTTCATTAAATCTGTATTATAATTGGCTTGCTATCTGTTGGCAAAGTTTCAACGCACGCTTTAAAAAAAAACTGGGTAGCTAACTCTGCAAGTAAGCGTTAGTAACTGCCGGTTTCTGAAAACCCGATCAAAACTAATCGGATGTCACTTGCTATCTTTATGTAATTCGATGTAATAGCTGAAATGGCGAGTGACTTGACATCCGATTAGTTTTGATCGAGCTTTCAGAAATCGGCCATAAGTCTAGATATTCAAGCTAGTCCAGGTATTATGTTCTGAGACGAAGAGAAGTTAAGTTCTACTTAGTTATTAATAACTAATTTATTTAATTTATTGCCATTTAAATGCCAATTACAATTAAATGTTAATTTGTTAAGTTTACCTTCCTTAAATTATCCCGTTTATGAAAGTGTCTAAAGTAAATATTAAAACTGAAGAATATATGTATTAGTATGAGTGGTTTGAATCAATATTCTCGGCCCTATCAGACATGTTGTTTCTTTTACGATAAATTAATTTTGATGCACGTTATACACACATCATCTAGTCCCAAATTAAGCATACAATACTTTATCTATTAGTCTATTTTTTATTTATTTATATAACTTTTTTCAGATCATTTCAAACTTGACACCGAAACAACATTTCCTCATTATTTAGTACCATTATCCATATAACTGATCATTTGATACTCACGTAATAAAAATCCGACATCGATAGTTATACTTTTTTGAAACATCGAAAACTCGAACCTTTGTTTCCAAGGTTCAATAACATATAATTCTGCCACACAACAGTAAGTAACAACACAATGTGCAATGACTTTATTTTTATAAATGAGGATTACTTCAACTTATCATTCGCCAACAAACTTATCATTTATGATAAATTTGATAAGATAGTATCGATAAAAGCAAAACACAAACGAGCGATTAAGTGGGACTATAGCCTTCTATACCTACCTATACCTCGCCTTCCAAACGTGAGGACGGAGGTTCTAATCTGGTCGTGCACCAATAGATTTTTCTTTCGGAAAACTTATGTGTGCGATGCCAGTGGTCTCAAATGGTGAGGACACACATCGTGGGGAAACCAGCGGCGATGGGATTGCAACCTGTCAGGTCTTGCATACCAACTATTGCAAAATGTACATCCAAATATTACATATGGCCCATACCTACCCACCAAAATATAATATTTGGGCGTAACTCTGACTATGACATCCTCAAAGAATCTTGAGTCATACTGTACTATACAGTACACACTGCTACAGATCAAGCTACACAAAGCCAAAACAAAATGACGCTTACTGCAAGGACATTAGAGCGAGCAGTGTATAGCCTGATTTGTATTCGTGTGTATTAAGAGATCTGCTCTTTCTGTTCAATTTATTCTGGTTAATAGTTGAACAGAAATAGGGTCTAAATCTAAAACTAGCCGCATTGCAGCTCTGTTCCATAATGCGAAATAAGGCGTTCAAAGTTTAAAACTTTCACACCATCTTACTAAGTATGCAAAGTGAATATTTAAGAAGGATGTGCCTCGAGTTGCATCTGCGGGCCGTGATAAAACTCTACCGTAGATGCTCGTAATTCTAATACTTATTCACTGCTGTATAAGAGTTGCAGTGAAGGACGAGGATTTTTATGAAGAAAACACCATATCGATAAATGTAAGAGTAGTAAAGCTCTTTATGAAGGGATCGTCTGGGGAAGGACGACCACCATGGTCACAGCGTTGCTGTGTTTCGGTTTGAAGAGTGTGGTTGCCGTAGAATTACAGGCAAAAGTATGCAAACAATGCCAAAGTTCACATACTCAGCCATCAGCCATTCAAGTTCCCTTATTAAAAGTAAAAATAAATAAATACAAACTTTGCTCATAATAGGCACAGATATGAGTAATAATGGTTTGGTTAAATAATATGTGAAATATGTCCACAACTTTTTTGAAATGTGGTACAATTTTTTTGTTTTCTGGAATTTCATTTTACTCTGGCCCTTCATATAAATGGTATATTTGCGGATATTCCACACAGCACCATCTAGCTCCGAACCAACCGAACTGTGAAGCTGATAGCGAAGCCACATTTGAATGAATGAATGAATGAAAATGCTTTATTGTACACCTTACAAACGAACAAAATAAGAAACAAATAATTACAACTATAGATATGTACAATGGGCGGTCTTATCGCTAAAAGCGATCTCTTCCAGACAACCTTTGGATGGAGAGGAGCCTTTAATAAGATGGTTGGTTTGGGTGCACCATAAAAATAACATGGTAAAATAATAAAAATTATAAAACAACATAATTATGTACCTACATAAACTAGCTTAACATACAAAAAATAAATAAAATTACATACATACTACATTTGTACTGCTGTTGCACGTTACACAGAGCGAGCAAAGCAAGTGAAGATTTCTCTAACAGGAAACCAAAAAATTTTAACTAAACCACATTATGAACGGATTTTAAAAATTTAACCGTTAAAGGAAGTGAAAACGGTTGTAAGTATAGTAAATCGCAGGTATTTCTTGAACTTTGAACTTGCACAGCAGCAGACAGAGGACACGTAGGTATTTATTAGCTTGCTCTAAACTAACCAGGAACTTTTTATTATCAAAACACATGCGCTTCAGAAAGAAGTGTCTGTATTTTGATCATAAACTCAAAATTAGGTGTTGCATAAAAGCTAGCTAAAGTCAAATGGGTAGGTAAAGAAAGTACCTCACCAATAACCCATGTTTGACTAAAAACAACAGTTGGCCCTTCATGCGGATTATTCAAATAAAGCCGGGATACTCGTAGTTTGATAGTAGAATTCTTGTAAAACTTAGGCGTACGAAAACTGATACAAATCTATGAAAATGTAACTTCATTCAACGAACAATGCCGACATTGTTGTGCAGACAACCCTTCCTATAAGTAGATCTCAATTACAGGCACCGAAATGTAGAGCGGAGTTCAAGTCTAAAACAATGATTTTTGATAAAAAAAAATATAATACAACTTGCTGATGTAACAAGCAGGTGGCCCACCTGATGTTAAGTGGTAACCATCACCTATAACAAAGCATTGCCTCGTAAGTCACGTACAACAGGAACGTGCCCTACGATTCACTGCCCTGCGTCCATCAACTTGAGGCATACAGATGTTAAGCCTCATGTGCCTGTAATTACACCGGCAACCACACTCCTCAAACCGAAACACAGCAACGCTGCTTGGCGGCAGAAAAAGGCGTGGTGGTAGTACTTCCCCGGACGAGCCCTTCGGTGTGCACCAAATCTTCTCCCCGCCTTCCGATCGTAAGTTCGTAGGTTCGAATCCGTTCGCGCACCAATGGATTTTTCATATCGAAAAATGTATGTGCGCAATGCCAGTGCTCTTAAACGGTGAAGGAAAACATCATGACGAAACCAGTTAGTATTCTAACAGCGGCGGTGGGCTTGCAACCTGTCACCTATGGAATACTAACGACTGCAAAATTTGGGTATGTTTCAAATAAAATGTTTGGACATACCTCTTTGGACCCCCCTCAAAGAATCTGAAAGTCGTACCTACTTGGTACCAAGAGATCTGAGGGGATATCTACCGTGCCTGGAGATAAAAGTCATAAGCTGTTTCAGTTTCAGTCAAGTCAGTCGCATAACGTCAAGTAGGGCACTGTAATTTACTTATTTATGCGAAAAAATTATTTAGCTTTCGTTTCAATATTATTTATGTCCACCAATATTTATATTTAGTAGTTTTTGGGTATTGATTGATATACCGGAAGGTAAAAGAAGAAAATCATAGTTTCGTGTCCTTTGTCATACATTTATCTTACTTTACCTTGTGCGTGGTCCTTCTCGGTGTTACTTTACAGTAAAGTAAACTTACGTGCTGACTAGTCCGTCTGCCATGGCAGTTCAGTCGGCGCCATCTAAAATGGCAGTTTTCGTCAATCTTTTTGGGCGGCATCTATGGATATAATTGATAATAACATTTTAAAGCGGAAATCTACCGTGCCTAGAGATTATATTCAGATTTTTTTATTTTAAATTTTTCAGTTAAAATTTTAAACATGCAAACCACAATGGTCTTGTTTGTTACGACTCTTAAGTTTATTAGTAAAGACCTTCATAAAGAACGAACGCCGCTTTGTTTCGGATCGGAATTTCAAATACTTCGTTAAAATATCTCAATAACAATTTAAAACTTTATCTATTCATAAGTTAAGTTAGCGTTGTGGTTTCTAAAATTTTATCCAACCTGCCGTCTGTGGTTTAAACTGAAAAGTAATACAGAGAACACAGCAAACGTTGAACAGCAAAACACCGTTTGAAAGTTTTGCCTTATTTCAAAACCACGACGCAACATTTTCTGTAATAGAATGTGCGATTGCGACCGACAAACAATCCGGTAGACTTAAACATCGCCTAGCAGTTTTACGTTAGCAGCCACGGCCGGATTAAATTAATATTCCGATTGGAATTTGGTCGCTATATGAATTGAACAGTTGTATTTGTCGTTACGCGTGAATGCTTTTGCGAGCAAAATTAACTATTATTGAGTGTTGTCGAGCGTAACGATGATTGTGGTTGAAAATATACGCGTAAACCGCGAGAAACTGCCATGTATCGCTTTTCTGCTCGAGTAATTTATATTCGATGAACCAGAGTCGTTGATTTCATTTAGTTGATCGAACGAGCGAAGCAAGCGAAGATCTCTCCTACAACTTGGTCGAATCGGCGAAGTATGTTTGTAGTGTTACATTCGATTTACATGAGAAGTAGGCCCACAGATTGTACCTGCTATCAAAATTTGCTGATAAATTTATGAGGTTTATCAGCCAAGGGTTTGCAATTGGCGAGATTTAGAGTAAGTAAGATTTAAGTAAAGTAACCCAAAAATACGTAGGCATATGAAACATTGTAATGTTAACTCACAGGGATTTGTTCATTATTTACAAAATATATATTACAATACTCCTTAAAATAAAAATGAATGCGTTTTTAAGATACTAGCGGCCTGTCCCAGCTTCGCATGGGTGGTCATACATTTTTTGAACATTTTAGGATAAACTCAGACCGTGGGTTCGAGCCTCGCGTCTACTTATTTCATACATTTGCACGTCCTTCTCCTTGAGTGAGTGAAATCGCACCCCATGCGTGACCCGTGGACCCGTTAACATTTTTAATTTTGTCATGAAATCTTTTGAATGGAATGTCCAATTTGAAAAATTTAAGAAGTAATCTATAGGTATTGAAACCGTCCTAATTATGTAATGATTTATTTGGATAAGGATTAATACCAAGTTACAAATAAAGACCCTTTTCTAGCGGCGGCATTTCAATTATTTTTTTATAATAAAAGAACACTTATTGTGACATAACTATAATAGTTAGACATATGCTGTCGTGACATTTTTTGTAGATGATGACATGTTCTACAAAATCGTAGTACATTATTTTGTTCTATCATCAATAGTTTTCGCAGCGCACGCGATGTAAGGTTTTTGTTTTCCACCTTGGGTTACATTATTGGAGTTTTAGTAAGGATCCCTGATATTTTTGAAAATATAATATAGCCTATGTTACTCAGGGATAATGTAGCATTCTAATGGTGAAAGAATTTTTGAAATCGGACCAGTAGTTTTTGAGCCTATTCGTTACATACAAAAATACAAAAATACAAATGTTTCCTCTTTATAATATTAGTGTAGATAACAGATCGCGTTACTGCGTGATCTCAGAGAACCATTAATATAATATAAAATTATTATCCTGAACTTATATTTTATGGTCTAGGTAAAGTACGTCTTTTAGTTTAGTGTTTAGTTAGATTTATGGCGTACACGTCACGTGGACGGTAGACCTAGACCATTATAAAACTAAAAAGCAATTACGATAGATAGATTTGTTGGTGTTTTAATCTTCTAGATTACGGCATTGTTCAAAAATACACAATCATTGATCCTACTTGGCATTTTTGATAAGCTCCATGTCAACAAAACCTACACGAAAACGAGTGTTTGTCGAAGTGGCACGTACTTAATTCAACGATGTGATCACTCATCTTTATACTTCTAAGCTAGGCAGTGACTGTCATTTCGAGTTATTAATGTGATATTAAACTGGGAGGACAGTTGGCACTGTGCCCCGCCGTTAACCTTTCGCAATAAAGGAGCGATTAGAAAATAAAAAGGCTTCCAGCAGACCGGTAACCGAGTCTGTGCTGCCACATTTTTTGTGAAATGAGAGAGTTTTCTAAGTGGGCTGTGTATAGAGTCACTTCATACAAAACTCACTCAGTGAGCGCAATTTAGACTTGGGGTACGGGTGGAAATTATACATAGGTACGGCAGAGAGAGCTTATACCTATGGTAGGTATAAGCTCTCTCTGAAATCGGAATCTTAAACACTCAGACCGTCTTGATTAACAAATTTTTGTGAGAAATAGGTATTAAATAGGTAACAAAGAGACCTGTTTACCTATACCTACAGGTTTCTTTTGAATATGGTATGGTATGCCGAAAATACAATAATTATAATAATTATTTTTACCTGTAAAGTTTGGCTGGTTGAAAATGCTGTCTAGCATTAAGCTCTTATTTTGTTCAGTTTAATGAAGACTTGAATAAATATAGTGACTTTTGCAAATTAAAATTTTAGTTAAATAAAGACTTAAAAAAAATACGACTTTTGATAATTCGACCAATTTTAATGAATAAATCAGCTATTTTGGGATCATATCAGTTTAAACCATTTTAGGGTAGATCAATATTGATTTTTACCTACTGTTACAACCAGCTCGCGTAAGTAATGATTGTTAGGCATTTTTCTTTGATGGGTTAGTTTATTTCTACTCCTTTGGGATAAAAAATGGCCTATGTGCTAATCTACGACTATATTTATTCTAAGTTTTACCCCAACTGATTCAGTGTTTGTATGTTTTTGCTTATTCTTAAATCCTAACTAATTATCCTTCTGGATGGAAGGAGTTAGGATTTTGAATTCATCTTCTATTTTGTACTAGATCTTTCTCTTATGGCTCTTAATTATCCTTCTGGATGGAAGGAGTTAGGATTTTGAATTCATCTTCTATTTTGTACTAGATCTTTCTCTTATGGCATCACATTATTTCGGTGGCAAATATAAAACCTTGAGCTATAACTCTTTAGCGAAACATAAGCCCTTTGCCTCGTCGGCGCGGGCGTCGTGAATCGTTTGTCATCGCACCTTTGCAAAAGTTTTTTGGCGTTCCCAAGGTAGGGTAATGGACGATTTGTTTTAGTTTTGTTTTCTTCAGTAATAGATTTACATACAACGGCTCAGAGAAATACAAATATATTTGTGATTTAAGCATGCACTTAACGGAAAAATTGCTTTATTGAGGTATTTTTTCACAAACATTTTGTATAACTCACTTGAAACAAACAGTACTGCACTTTTATGCACCTCGAATCAGGCTTGTCCTAATGCCATCAGTAACCGTAGTGCTTATTACGCAAAACTTTTTTTTTTGGTAATTTAATTAACTGGTGCTTGTATTTGTATTTTAATTCGTCAAAGGTGAGATAAAGATAAGATATGATGAACTATGATGAAAAAAAAACTTAATCGGAAGCGGCTTTCGCCCTAGACGCTTCTTAACTTCGAAACGTCATAATTTTGACAGACATATAAGAGTAGTAGAGCTCTTTGTGAAGGGCTCGTCCGGGGAAGTACTACCACCACGCCTTTTTCTGCCGCCAAGCAGCGTTGCTGTGTTTCGGTTTGAAGAGTGTGGTTGCCGGTGTAATTACAGGCACATGAGGCTTAACATCTGTATGCCTCAAGCTGATGGACGCAGGGCTGTGCATCGTAGGGCACGTTCCTATCGTGCGTGACTTACGAGGCAATGCTTTGTTATAGGTGATGGTTACCACTTAACATCAGGTGGGCCATCTGCTTGTTACATCAGTTGGTGGTATAAAAAAAAAAAAAAAAAAGACAGATTTGCTAATTGTTATTCCTGACTATTAATTGTGCCTTTAAATTATTTTATGACATTGCAGTGGCCAACCGGGTGCATGTACTTGACTTTATGCTAAAACTAGACCTAAGCTATTTATTATTGTACATGTCCGCAATTAATGAATAAATAAATTTGTACCAAGAGTACCTTAGGGAACAGAGTCTTCAAAGTGACGAGGCTGAGTGGTGCATCCTAATATTCTACTTCTACTAGTGTAGGTTGATGATTATGATAACCACGGCACTTATTGGCAACGAGCGAAACCATTAACTTAGTTAGAAAATTGTGAGTGTACTCCAGCCATCTATCATCACCTTGCGTCACTCAGCCGTGTCACCAGCAGAATTAAGGGTAGACGTGACCGGCGCGCGAGCCCTACAGATAATGACGTCATTAAGAGCGCCGGGAATAAGTGATGGTCCTTTTTACCCGCACTGTATTCATAGGTTGAGAATTTTTTTACTCTCTCGGGTTCGTATAACGAGGTGAGATGAATTTGGTTGAATTTATTATCTTTTGGTTATAAACATAGGTAGGTATAATGTTTTTTGACCATTTTTTTAAAAATTAAGGGCGTAATTTCGATTATGAACGTGCCCTACGATGCAATGCCCTGCGTCCATCAACTTGAGGCATGTTAAGCTTCATGTGCCTGTAATTACACCGGCAACCACACTCTTCAAACCGAAACACAGCAACGCTGCTTGGCGGCAGAAAACTGTGGTAATACTTCCCCGGATAAGCCCTTCACAAAAAGCTCTACTACTCTTAAACATTAACATCGTGAAGAACAAAATTATAATCTTTAAACTAGTAGAATCTTTGTTCGTGTGTCGCTACACCTAATTAGGGTTTGAATTTCAGGAATTCCTTCCTTAATACACCGGCACAGGTTGTATTATAAATTAGACAAATTATACCCTCAAATGTATAGTATTGAATAAGTCTTACTTAACTGTAGTCAATAAGTTAATCCATACAAGATATCTACCGTGCCTGGGAATCGAATTAGTGAAGCTGTTTCAGGTCCAACTTTTAAACCCTTTAAACGTTATAAATTTAAAAAATCAGTTGGTACCTACATTGTCGTATTTTGCCCCCAGGCCAGCACGACTCAAGCACAGAGATAGGTATCTCAGTAACGCAGAGGAAACGTACTCCTATCGAATAGACAGAGCGTCGTTAAATTCAAGGGCCCTTATCTGCAAGTCTCTTACGTAAGGGCTTAGTAGATTCTCTAATGACTTGATTTTCTGCCTCGTAAAAGATACACTTAAGATCTTTGCTTTCTGTCTGTATTGCTTTGAATTGCTTAATATCGGATTGAAAATGTTGCCTTTACTTGGAATAAAGTCGGTTGAATTTAGGTTATTTCAAATTCGTGTAACTTAGTAACCCTATAAAACTAAAGACCATGTGATCAGACCAAGCACTGGAATACTTTGACGTGTGCAAAAGTTGAATATATCGTTTTCGAAATTCCCGTACAAAAGTTCAATTAATATTGTCTCGGAAATTTGCAACACCCCTGATACTGTTGACGTAAGTACCAAGGTCACATTAACACGGATCTTACAAACAGCTGTCAATAGGGCTGCCTCATGGTGTGTTTCGTTTCGTATTGGAGGAACGAAAAACTAAAAACGAAATTTCAAAAGTCGTAAAACAAAAGGTGTTCGCCATGACCTGTAGAATACTCTGCTTCCGGGGGGTTACAGGGATATTATGTTACAAGTTGTATACATACATAACAGATATTATCCTAACAGCCAGAAGTAGCCAAAATAAGCGGAAGTAGCAAATGTCCTAAACTATCTATTTATAAATTTTTGTCAAACACGCGTACACGTATACACGCCGCAAATCAAAGTGTTAATAAGGTTGACCAATTGCTATTATTGTATTGGGCAGTATTAGGATTTTTTTGTGTAAAGTAGTATTTTGTATGAATTATTTTAACTTTTTGTCTTTTTAAATTTAACCTTTGTTTATTTTGGCTTTACTAAAAATGATTTTATGGGAAATGTAAATTACTCACTGGAACTCCCAACGATAAAAGAAACCGCGAGCAAGAATATTCTAAGTCTATAAAAACCTGAACAAATAAATACATTGATATTTTATGCGGTTGCCACGCGATTAGATAATTTCAAACTCGTTCGCTCTCAAAATTGAATCCGACTGTAAAATACGGCATTCGCATTCTTGAGCAAAACAACCCCTAAACACTTACGTACCTACATAGATTGTATTTTGTGGTGAGAGATAAGATGACATGACTTGTATAGTAAGGAAATTATATAGGGTTGTTGATAGTAAGGAAGTATTTAGCGTTGGTGGTAGGGTAGAAGGAGGCAAATCTCGTCGTTATGAAACGTTGAATATCTCTGACACACGGTCTTTAACTCAGTTAATTAAAATAAATTAAAACATAAAAATTACTTTTACTCGATGTTTGATTATTCATGACTTCGTACGGACTTCTTTTTTAAGCACAAGCGATGGAATAAATTGATGAGACCTCTCCCTATAACAATTTCATTACCTCACAGTCGTCATGAAAAAAAAAGTGATGGGGGCATTTGCATATTATTGCAATGCATTTTTTTATACAACTAGCTGATGGATCAAGCAGATAGCCCACTTGATGTTAAGTGGTAATCATCACCTTTAACAAAGCATTGGTTCGTGAGTCACGCACGATAGGAACGTGCCCTACGATGCACTACCCTGCGTCCATCAACTTGAGGCATACAGATGTTAAGCCACATGTGCCTGTAATTACACCGGCAACCACACTCTTCAAACCAAAATACAGCAACGCTGCTTGGCGGAAGAAAAAGGCGTGGTGGTAGTACTTCCTTGAACGATCCCTTCACAAAGAGCTCTACTACTCTTCAAATGCATAGGGCACGTTCATGATGCAATGGAGATCTAGAAGTGCTAAATCTCTTGTGCTATAATTTCATCGGCACCCATTCTGCGGCACGGCAGAAATAGGTATATTACGAGAATTTCGATGAAATAAAGTTTTTGTTTAAATTTATTACCTTTTATTTGTGAAGTTCTTAATTTGTATTTTCATTTTATATTGTATAAGCTATCATAGTTTAATATTATGCCATAAATTATAAGAACCTGACATTTCCACCAATCATGATATTGCTTGCCAACATACATAACACTGAGTAGTCTCAAAAGGTTCTGACTGGGAGGAAGTCGACCGCAGCTTCACTGCTGGATATGCTTTGCGAACAGAACAACGTGTTATCACTATCAGTGTTCTAAATGAGACAGTACATTACTACACAATGTTGTATGAATAGTTATAAAGATGTTTTGAGGTAGGTGCTGGATGACACTTGATAAATTAGTTTATGATCTGAAATAGATACATTTACAAAAAAAAAGACGATCTTGTCTTGAAGATTTATATTCACAGAACAATGAAATACAGACGACGAATCATCAGCCCAAATGTTTTTAAACGTAAATTGATGAAGTTTTTTTTTGCAAATAGCCGTTTTTTCGTTATAAAATATATGTAATTTAAATTCATTTTATTTAATTAGGTACTATATTTTTTAGTGTTAGATTATGTACTATTTTTATTGCATTAATTACTTAGTAATAAGTTGAAATTCAAATACGATCCAAAAAAAATACTTGTGAATAAATAAATTGAAATTTAAACTACCTACGAAATAATCATAAAAAGCGTTGGTTCATAGACCATACTCAAATTCATCTCTTTAAATCATATTTAATGTAAATCTCTGCGAAGTGTACCTTCGCAGCGTTTCTTAAGTTTATAATCAAGAAACTTTAGCATCAAAACTAAAAGTTTTACCTGTGAATCTTAAGACTGCCTTTTCGCATACGAAATAAATGCGAACTCTTTTAGCTAAGCCCTGGTCAGGTACATTCAACACAAAGAAAACCCTAAAAAATTGTGTCTTGAAAATTAAAACTTTGAACTGATTCGCTTGGTCTCAAAAAAAACTGTAAGTGGCTCTGTAAATATGTGTAATTTCTCTGTATTCATAAAAATGATATTGATCGAGTGAGCGAAGCGAGCGAAAATCTTAGTTTCAACTTGGGCGATTTGGCATTTTATGTTTGTATGTATGTATGTATGTATGTTTGTCTGGCCATAACTTTCGAACCGTTGATGCGATCTGCATGAAATTTGATATGTCGATAGCTTGTACTTGAAAAATTTACTGGTAAGTATATGAGTAAAATCTGATGAAGGGTTATTAAGATACGGGGTTTTTAAGGGGACAAAAATAAAAAAAGTTACATAAAAAAATCAAGTTACATGTCATATGAAAGGGCTTTGTTTGGACATTCCAAAACAATTTTTACTTTTTTTCTGGGATGCTCCGTTTTTAAGATACAACAAAAAAGTTAAATTAAGATAACCAGCGATCCAAAAGCTCCCATCTCTAAGAATTTCGTTGGCACCAAGGTTTTTCTACTAGTCGGCCAGTGCCTTTGCTTTTACTTAAATTTTTTTCTTGAAATAAATTAAGAAGGTACCTACTCAGTTCTCATAAAATGGTGACAACGACCAGATCTGATGATGGAGCCAAGGTCAGTTCAACGGAACTCTTCAATAAATAGGCCAATAGAGTTGAAACTTGGTTACCGTACCAAGTTAGTAGGCGGTAGTCAGACAAAAGTCCAAAGATAATGTTTGGACTAATACCTACTCAAAGTTTTGATGCGTTCGTCGGGTCGCATCACGAGATCTCAGTTCGGAGAGAACTACTAGTTATCAATACAGAGAAAATTGTATTGAATAAATAAACTTACTACTAGATACCTGTGTAACTGATCGAATAAGTAAGTGGTAGCCCTCACCTATAAAAAAACATGCATTGCTTCGTAAGTCACGTACGTAAGAGCCTATACTACTCGGGTGAAAATGGATATTATGTTTCTATATGTCATACATCTACTTAATTCTTACTTACTCACATTCATCTTATTGGACGCTACAGCTTGTTTTTAGATAATTGACACGCGCGGTACCGGCACGCTCATGCAAATTTGTGCATGTGATTTACGTACTTGAAAATATGGCCCTTGGGTGTGCCGTTGTAGATAATTACACAACTCTGCGCCTAATGAGGACGCTAGCGGGGAAATTTAGCTAGAGACTGTTGAGATTACGTATAGTTTGAACTATTTAGTATTAAGTAATGTTATGGGCACAAACACCCATAACATTACTTTAAATATATATAAATACTAGCGGCCTGTCCCAGCTTTGCATGGTGGACATAAATTTTTTCATCGTTTTAGGATAAACTGAGACCGTGGTGGGTTCGAGTCATTTGCACGCCCTTCTAACTCGCGCCTTGCCCGGGCCCGCGCTTAGTGAGAACGCGCCCCGTGACTTATATTTTTAAAATCTTTTGAATGGAATGTCCGATTTGAAAAATTCAAGAAGTAATGTATAGGTATTGAACCAGTCTTGAATATGAAAAGATTTATTTGAATCAGTATATTAATCCTGATCCAAATAAATCTTCTCTCTTTATTTGTACCTTGCTATTAACCGTAACAGTATATATAATTATCGCTTAGCAGTAAGTAACTGTTCTAAGTGCTAATTTGCCTAATACTTCTAATAAATTTACTTCGTTTTCTTGTTTAACAAGATTTTCTTTTTCAAGAAGAGTAACACAATGCTCAACATAAAGTTATGGCGGACTGACATGCGTGAATGTCATTTTGACAAGTGTTGTATAAGTCAAGCTTGAGAGTGAAAGTCATTACCGTCAAAAAAAGCAACAAATCTGTCAAAAAATTATAAAATACAATGCGTCATGTCAAACTTCAATCATAGAGGTAGACTGTCATGGCAGCTCTAGAAGTGTGTACATTTAAGAAATTCGAACAAAGAAGTTCACCATTTAGTGATGACAACTATATTAGCCTTCATATTTATGAAATTGCATTTGTATGGTAATCTTCAATATTTTTCAAATTTTTCTATGCTCGGTACATAGACCAGACCCAGAATAAAATATGTTCTTTCCAATAAAAAATACTATCAGAATAAAATACCTCAGTTTTATAGATTAGACAAATTCGACTCGATGCTTCGAAAACTTTCATCAAACCGAATGACACTGACAGTAAATTTTGTATATGTATAATGTAACTCAATGTATTTTTGCACATTAAATAATTTTAATTGTAATTTTGAAGTCACTAGGTTATGGTTTTTATACCCATAACCTATTGGTGACATTTCACAAACCATAACCGTAACCCATCGGTTACTCTTTGAAATATTTCTATCATGGAACCTACCTACACATTAAGACGCACAGATGTGTTAAACAAAAATTAAATAGTACGTGGTAAAATGGATAAATAACATACATTTATTAAAATAATATATTTTATTTTTTTTATTTTTTTATTTAACAATACATTTAATCAAATATTTGTTATTTTTATTTTATTAAAGGTTTACAGGTAGACCGACCGCCCGATGGTCGGATGATATACTTAGTCGAAGTTGTTAGGCGGCAATGGCGAAGACTGGCACTGGACCGGAGAGAGTTGCGCTTTAAAGAGGAGGCCGATGAACACATTCCAACATCTTTGATTACTTGGAACTCGGTAAGAACAGGAAGTAGCCTAGCTTAGGATAAAATGTTCTTTGTCCCTTCGAATGCTACGTACTCGTATTTGTGGTAAGTACCTATTGAAGGCGCGTGGAATCCGAGGTAGGTAGGTATAATATAAATACACTTGTGCTGTAATATGATGCAGACAGATTTCAATAAGTTTGCAGCATGAGATCGGGTTTGCCTACACCAGCTTTCTGCATTGCTCTTTAGGGTTTTTTTTTTTTTTTTTTATTTCGAAATGGCAGCTTCCTCAAATCTTTAATAAAATCTAATTTATACATACTCGTACCTACACTGCGATACAGGCTTGTTCTAGTACGGGGACAATTGGTAACAAATAAATAACCATTTACTAAGTATTTTTGAAAATAAATGTATTTGTAATTAATTATAAGTTATTTTTTATAATTTGGTCATAAAAGTCAGGTTCCTACTCACTTTTATCTCATAATTATATGTATGTATTACCTATATCTGTGCCTATATGTATGTAATAAATTACAAATACGATAAAGCTGTAATTAAAATACAGCAATGCAGTTGACAATCCAGGTATTAGAAGTGTTTGCTTTCCTACTCATTTCATACAATATTTGATGTTGACGTCATTTTAAACAATACCACACACATTACGCACATTATATTTACGTATTACGTAACAATACTGTATTATGTTAGGAACTTATAACCCACGCCAATAAAGAAACGAATCAAAATGGTGCCGTTAAGACGAAGACAACCAGCTAATGTATCTCTCACTCGCACATTTCAACATTTTGAAAGATATAAAATCACTAAACTAATTTATGAATAATCGCAGTGATTTTATATATCTCAAAAACTAGAAACATGCGAGCGAGAGATACCTACATTAGCACTTGTCATAATCATATCTCTCACTCACACACGATTTTGAACTTAGAATAATGACTATCAATAGAAACAATGGCATCCAACTATTTTGTCTATTTTCAGATAGCAATATCAAAAGGATGTAGATGTAAGAAAAGGAGGCGTAGGTAGAATTATACATTCGTAAATTGGTTATTTGGATATTTTATAAAAAATTTATAAAAAAAATATCTGTACTAAAATATTCCTAAAACCTTGCCACAACCGTGAGCGTGTATGGAGAATTGAAATAGGACGGTATCGTGGTTGGTACAATCGCTGTTGATGATCCTAGCAGTATCATTCCTAAAGATATAACCTCCGTACCACCAGCTTCGAAGTAAGCCTGCAACACGAGCTTAGAGCAGTAACTTGGGTCAGTACTCTGAAAATTTCGACTTGACAATGAGTATCTAATGTGAATAGTCTTTGTGTCTCCACCAGAAGAATTATAGTAATGGGTGTAAGCCCAATCGGCTGCCATACATGCGATGGAGTTGTCAGGGCAACGGTAAACCGTTATAGAATCTGACGCGTGCTTGTCAAACCAATCTCCCTCGGAGATCCGACGGTTGTTATCTTCAAGGGTGTTATCTGAAGATGAAGATGAAGAGCTTGATGAAAAACTTCCAGAAGAACCAGCCTGGCCGCCGGGCATCTCAACCACCCAGTGGTCGGTGGCCATTATGGCAGCGTGCCCTACCAATCCGGATATGATGGAGCTTTTACTGATCAAAATATCTCCTTTTCTCACCACTGAAATAAATCTCTCCCTCTTGTTCTTTCTTCTGTTTTCATCACCTATGTTCATCACATTGATTAGCTGATCTAAAAAAAACGCAGTCATGATGCACTCGGTATTTGGATAACCCTAGTTGACAGTTTATTAGGTAATTTGATTAAGAAAATATCGACTTTTATTTTTCTTTTAAAATTTGATATTGCCTTATTTTATTAAATGCTTCTGAGAAAGTGAGAAATGTAGGAAAACAGTATTCACGCATCCACTTCATGCCGTGGTTGGAAGCGAAATGGATTCTGAAACAATAATTTATTTATTTATGCATACATATACCTCTCAACGTATACCTCTCAAGATTTCATTTCATTTCTCAGTCACGCCATTACTACAAACGGGAATAAAACGAAATTTTCAATAAATATAGTTTGTAACCTGGATGGATACAAGCTATTTTTTTATTCCAAAAATAACCAGGACCTAGATTGTATAAAAACGAAACGTAGTACATAGTATAAAAAGGAAACAGGCCTAGTAGGGAAAGTGCCTACAATATTTATGTTAGCAATGCCCATAACCACGCGAGCTGTGGGTGGCAGCTAGTACTTCAATTGGTGACTATGTTTTTGAGCCGCTCCATGGCCCACGATCGGATGATTGCCCTTACCATGCCCTTCAAAACAAGGAAAAGCTCAGATGGATACCATCGCCAGCGGTCAGGACTAGATGATGACCGCAGGGTCCACACAGGGACACACACGCCAACTCCTTACATTTTTAAAGATATAAATTCAGTCCATGTTCTTAGAAAAAAATCGCAAACTAGTAAGTCTTGGAGAATAAAATTCAATAATACTAGTTAGTAGTACTGCAATTTATTTTGTAAGAGATTTTGTACTGTTGTTCTAAGAAACTTGGTGGTTTGCAATTATTCATAAAAAAACTCATTGATTTTATGACATATTTTATATTGAAATGTGAGAGCCAGAAGTTGTTTGATGCATGCGTCTTAATGCGGAATATTTGTTAATATCCTACTTAGAGCTGATTTCACCATGCTCTGTTAGTTACTAATCAAGGATTATCAGGTCGTTAAATCTAACCTCAGATGTCAAACACGTACATTTTGACATATTTAACGGCCCTTTAATCCTTTGTTAATCTAACAGAGCATGGTGAAATTAGCTCTTAGGCCCAGTTTCACCATGCTCTGTTAGTTACTAATCTAGGAATAACAGGCCGTTAAATCTAACAGATGTCAAACGCGTACATATTGACATATTGTTAATCTAACAAAGCATGGTGAAATCAGCCCTTAATATTATAAACGCGAATGTTTGTAAGTTTGGATGGATGGATGTTTGTTACTCTTTCACGTAAAAACTACTGAATGGATTTTAATGAAACTTTACAATAATATAGCTTATAGATCAGAATAACAATACAATTTTTTTTTTATACTACTAGCTGATGGAACAAGCAGATGGCCCACCTGATGTTAAGTGGTAACCAACACCTATAACAAAGCATTGCCTCGTAAGTCACGCACGATAGGAACGTGCCCTACGATGCAGTGCCCTGCGTCCATCAACTTAAGGCATACAGATGTTAAGCCTCGTGTGCCTGTAACCACACGCAACCACACTCTTCAAACCGAAACACAGCGTTGCTGCTTGGCGGCAGAAAAAGGCGTGGTGGAAGTACTTCCCCGGACGAGCCCTTCACAAAGAGCTCTACTATACTAATAATACTAATACTACTAATTTATAAAGATATTGTGTGACTAATCCTGCACAGACGAAGTCGCGGGCACCAGCTTGTTTCAAATATATTTTAAGCCATATTATAGATTTGCAAGAAGTAACTAAATTTAAAATAACTCATGGAGGACCTGCCGTATGCTTTTCGACATAAGAATTTGTAAAACTAGGTTCTCATTTTTTAGGGTTTGGTTAGAGAGGTTATTTTATAGGTTTTATTTTTTAATTACGCATAACTCAATTATTTTTACTTACTTTTTCAATTATTTTTAGATTATTTCATATAGACATCCTCAAAGAAACTTGAGTTGGTACCTACCAAGAAATCTAAGGGGATATCTACCGTGCCAGGGGATCGAAATCGTGAGGATGTGTCTGTTTATTTATTCAACTCGGTTACTCTATCGTATGATTTGATTGCATCTCATCTTGGCATAATTGTTTCAAGGACGTATTATTTTAGGTGCAAAGCGGGTCTAAAATTCAGGTTATAGACAGAAAGAGTTACAGAAGGATTATAGACAAATTTATCATAGAAACATTCAAATCAAACAGTCATCTATAAATAGAATTATTAAAGATAACTCACACTGCCAACGTGCTTGCCTGCATACCAACTGCTAACCACTGACAGTACCAACCAAATCATGGATCCGTCCAGTAGGACTGACTTGCGCAGTATTGACAACATTTAAAATTATACTAGATAAGATTACCAACTTTACGTTCCAATGAACGCAAAAAAAAAGTTAATTGAAAATATTCGAACAAATAAATAATACTAATATCACTGAGATCACGTGATGCGATCCGAATGCTTCGAAAATTAAAGTAGGTGTTAATCAGAGGCAGGTCAAAACTATTTATTTGGACTTGCTTTTGACTACCTCTAACTCGGTAACCAAGTTTCAACTCGATTGGCCTATATATTGAAGAGTTACGTTGAACAGTTCTTGGTTCCATCATCAGACCAGGTTGCTGTCAACATTTTATGAGAACTAAGTACCTTCTTAATTAATTACAATAAAAAAAATAAGAAAAAGCAAAGGATCTGATCGTCCAGTAACAAAACTATGATTTAAACGAAACTCTGAAAAGAGGGCTCTTGGGTTATGTAAATTTTAATTTTTCGTTGTATCTTAACCAAGCGTCAGAGAAAAGAAAAATACGGTTTTGGAATGTACAAACAAAACTGTATTTTTTTTATTTTTGGCCCCTTATTAAAGCCCACAACTTAATAACCCCTTATTCGATTTAACCCATATACTTACAAGCAATTTCTCGAGTACAAGCTATCGACTTACCAAATTTCAAACAGATTGGATCAAGGTTCGAAAGTTGTGGCCCGACAAACATACATACATACGTACATACTCCAAATCGTTGATTGTAAGATCTTCGTTCGCTTTGCTCACTCGATCAATTACTATACATTTATATTTTATCTAAATATATGAATAATAGTATGTTGTTTATTGATGTATGTTTTGCCTTAATGTCTGAAAACTTACGACAAACTATCGACCAACAAACACATCTGTGGGTCTGTGTGTTTTTCAACAACTGTTTTACAAAATACGATATTAATTCAGGTGTTTATTTAAATAAGTAGTGGTTCGCCGCAAACTAAGATTTCGTGATGCAATCCGAACGCTCCGAACATTAAAGTAGATGGTAGTCAGAGACAAATCCAAACACTAGGTATATTTGGACTTGCTTTTGACTACCACCTACTAAGTATGGTAACCAAGTTTCAACTGAATTGGCCTATTTTTTAAAGAGTTCCATTGTTCAGACCTTGGCTCCATCATCAGACTGAGTATCTTCTTAATTTATTACTAACTAGTGGTTTCCCGCGGCTTCGCACGCGTTGAAGTGGTGAGCCGTGATTGAGCCACAAACATCCAAACATCGTAACTTTCGCATTGATTTGTATATTATTAGGGTAGGATTTGAAATACCTAGGTAGCTATAAGAGATACCTATAGGCGTACATTACCTAGGTATATTAGGTAGGTAGGTATAGGTACTGAGCTTAGCACAAACATGACAAATACAACAAAGACAACCTTACACGGAAAATATGTACTTATTTGTTCCTAGTTTCTACCCCAAAAACAAACGAAACGAAACAGTTTCACGACTTTGATCCCCAGGCACGGTAGATACCCTCAGATCTCTTCGTACCAACTCAAGATTCCCGTTTTTAGAATATCCCTTACAAACATTGACGCCTCGTTGTATCCTTTTTACTCGAGCGCAACGAAGGAGGGTAACGTTTTAGGGGTTGTTTTCTAAAATCAAACTGTCTTTTTGTTATTTATCCACAGTACACATTTTCTTTTAGTTTAAAGTTAAATACACTACGCGTTAAAAATCTCCCACACAAACCTTGAAACTTTGGCAGTCTTTTGCACCCTTTGCAGGGGTAGTTTTAAAATATTAGGAAGGTTTTAAGGATCATACAAAAGAACGGTAGGAACCAAGCCGTAAGTTTATTGCCTGTTCTTCTAGGCTTTGGTCGCGTGGAACTGGCACCTAGAGTCACCTAGCTTTAAGACGTTTCAAAGTGATCCTTGTGATTTTATTGAATAAATACCTTTTGACTTTGACTTCGACTATTGAAAACGTGATTTTAAATTATTTATTATGGAGTATATTTACTTCAAGTTTGCAATCAATCGCACTATGCGTTAAAGATCTCCCAAACTAACTTTTACAGTCATTTGCACCTCCCTTGCAGAGCGCAAAGGGTGCAACTATCAAAAATTAAAAGTGTCATTTATAATTATTTATTTCTTAGTATATTTACCCCAAGTTTTAAGTCAATCGCACCACGCGTTAAACTCCCATACAAACTTTTACATCCCTTTGCACACTTATTAAGGGTAGTTTTAAAAAACTAAAAATGCTTTTCCTATTTTTTAGCCTTGGAGTACATCTACTTCAAGTTTCAAGTTTGTAGGTTCAAGGAATACTATTTTTCATACGAACGTTTTCATCCCTTTTTTACACCCTTAGGGGTTGAATTTCCAAAATCCTTTCTTAGTACACCTCTACGCCATAAGACCTATGTACTCTTCGAATTTCAAGTCTCTAGGACCAGCGGTCAAAAAACTCCCATACAAACTTTTACATCCCTTTGCACACTTATTATGGGTAGTTTTAAAAAACTAAAAATGCCTTTCCTATTTTTAGCCTTGAAGTACATGTACTCCAAGTTTCAAGTTTGTAGGTTCAAGGAATACTATTATTATACAAACGTTTTCATCGCTTTTTACACCCTTAGGGGTTGATTTCCCTTCAAAAAAAAATCCCTTCTTAGTACCTCTACGCAATAAGACCTATGTCCTCTTCAAATTTCAAGCCTCTATGACCAGCGGTTTTGGTTGTGCGTTTTCTATATGTCAGTCAGTCAGGACTTTGATTCTTATAGTAGTAAATCGATAAAAACACCAATGTTTTTTTTAGTAGATTTTATTTTAGTAGCTATATCGATAGTCGCTGTTAAAGCTGGGTCCACATTTGTAGCATCTTGACGTATCCCGATCAGTAGTATCGTATCGAGTATTGGTATCATAAATATGGACTCTCATTTTGTCCATGTCGTATTATTAAGGCGTATTTGGTAAAAAACGCGTCCATACTTATAAAATGCTGTATCATGTCAGTGTATCGGCTTTATCTTTACAAATATGGACGCTTCATTTTTCTTCCGATCCTCGTATCTTCCTGATACGCGTTTCTTTCAATGCACCTTCTACTCTCATACGGTTCAGCCATGTTATCGTACGCAATTGCTCAGAGTTTAACGGTGACTTGCGTTTACTCAAATCACGAAATGGCAAGTGGAACACAGGAAATGATCGCGTATCAAATGCATTCACGTTCAAACTTGTTCGATACGACGTGTATCCCCTTTTATTATCGCAGAAAAACCGACAGAGATGGTTCGAGATGTATCGCGTATCGTATCGCGATACAGTATCGTGATACTGTATCAAAATACGTCCATACTACCGATCGTGATACGCGTATCGGATACGAGGTGTATCAAGATACACGGTTAGTGTGGATTGGGCCGTATCAGATACGGCGTATATCATTAACGGGTATCATCTTGCGTCCAAACTAGCGATCATGATACGCGCCGAGGCCACGCAACGGAGATACGATACACCAATATGATACAAATGTGGACCCAGCTTAAGGTGTTGCTTTTAGGTCTGAATCCAAATTGATGTTTGTAAATAAAATCTATAGAATTTAGGTGTTTTTCAACATTGCTTGGTTTTTTAAATAAACACATAAAATATCTCACAGCTATAACAAAGCATAGCATTTGCATTTTTATTTCCATAGTATAGTAAATACCGATGTGTGTAATGAACATAGATGTGATGTTTGTACTGTGTCTAGGTGTAGTAATGTAAAAAAATATAGTATGTTTACCCAAAATAGTATCTTTACCAATAGTAAAAATGGTAGTCCGTCTCGATATCTGACCTTATTTTATCCACAATTTTAACATAGGTGGTGCATATGTTACTGGTAGGTACCAAAATGATATGAAATGAAATTTTATTGAGTACTAAACATTGTTCGCTGTTAAAATAACATTTAAATGTAATTTATAACATACACATATTTTATTGAAGCCTCAGATCTCTAAACTAGACTTTGACAGTCTGTACGATAGACATCTGCGCTCCCCCCTAAATTAATGCACGAAAATTAGTATATATTTTACATTTACAATTTATTAAAACCTTACTATAAAAGCGCTCCAAAACAGAAAAAGACAAACCAAAAAAGAATACTATATAAACAAACCATGATTAAAATTTATTATCGATACAGAATTTAAAAAGATACTCATATATCATAAGTTATTCCTGATTCCCAAAGTTTGATTAATTAATCATATTGCAGGAACATTGGGTCCTTTGTTGAGATCAACAACAATAATTTGTGTGAGTGGAATAGGGTTCGTAAACAATCAGAAATGTGTAATTGCCCTTCAATTTCTCCGAAATATTGGTGAGTTGGGTTACTCTTTGAAATATTTCTATCAAGTATTTCTACTTGGTACACACAAAGATTCACAGACGTGCCAAACAAAATAGTAGGTACGTGGTAAAATGTTTATGTAATATACATTTACTAAAATAATATAAATGCTTTTTTTATAAAGGTTTGAAATGTAGATATTTGAAAAAAATGTAATATAAAATAATAAAAATGTTTTTTTTTATTAAAAGGTTTTCAAAGTAGACTTAAACTAAAAACTTTGTGAGTAGGTAAACAGGTAATTATGATGCTTAAACGAGCTTGCTTTTTAATGCTAGTGCTGCCCCGTACGATACAACATACATTCTATGCAGATTATGTTTAACAAGCTGACAACCGTCAAACAACTTCTCACTCTTTAATAAAAAAAATTACTCTAATCTATTCTAAATAATAAAATCTTGAGAACTAAAAGGATGGAAAAGCCCCAAGGAATCAATGCGTATCATGCTCGGTATCCTGGTGGACCTGCACATGAACCATCGCTGCCGAAGGAGACCTCAAGCATGTGGCGGCGAGGCGCGGACTGACGAGAGCCAGTATGGACACTAATGGGCAGCCACAACAAGCTGTGGCACCTATGTTGGAGAGCTGGGGCTGCTAGGAACAAAGTGTAACCCCTCTACCTACCAACCCAACAGCGAAGCTCATCCTAACACTCGAGTAGGTACTGGCGGATAAGAACTTGCACCTCCTAAACCTAGACGATAGAGTTTGGTAGAGTCGAGGGTAGAAGAATCAGATTCATTGACATGTTTCTGTTCATTTATACCATTTTATTCGTTGTTGGCTGTCATTTCTAAATATTTATTACAATCTGTAACTTGTATTTACGCGTGAAAAAACTTGGTATCTGAGTTGGCACGATCGCTGCTCCTGTTACCATGACTTCTAAAGATATAACATTTTTAGAACCAGTTCCGTAGTAGAAGGCCTGAATCACGAGCTTCGAGCAGTAGCTGGGGTCAGTCACTTGCAAAATAGGACTAACAAGCGAGTAGTTGATGTGAATCGTCTTTTCGTTTCCACCAAAAGCATTATAGTAATTAGAATATGCCCAATCGGCTGCCATACAAGCGACGTCATCATCGGGACAACGATACACCTTTATACCATCTGACTCGTGCTCGTCGTACCAACGATATGCAGAGATCCGCCGGTTATTATCTGCAAGAGTTTGATCCGAAGATGATGAGGTTGAGGATAACGATCCAGAGGAAGTTCCGCCGCCAGGCATCTCCACCACCCATTCGTCCGTCGCCATTATGGCTGCGTGTCCGACCATTCCTCTAAAAAAACCAGAATTGCTAATCAGAATATCTCCTTTTCTCACCGCTCCCAAAAATATTCCTTTTCTGTCCGGTGTATCAAATACGAGTAGTCGTTTAAAACTTTGCCAAAAAGTGTTTTCAGTTCCTTTTTGGACAGTTTTAGGTCGCTTGTACTGGTTCTTCCTCTCATCATAGCAACTTTCCATGGCAAGACTTTCTTCGTGAGTTGTTCTGATAATAAATAAAATGTTTTTTAACACATTTCATTGATTTCTGGTTAATCTATAGGCATAAATATTCCAGAAATCAGTAGTTTCAAGGACGCCTTTTCAGGACTAAGTACTCAGACAGCTCTATTTATAGTTAGGGGTCTCGATGTTCAAAAAGAACTCTGAAACAATAAATGTAGGTAGTACATAAAATGTTATATTAAGTAAGTAAATTGTTATTTACTATTTTTATTTTTAAGATTTTGATATATTCTTTAAATTTTGATATGTACGGTATGATTGTCTATTACTTTATCTTACAAAGGAATATACATACAGATAGATAAGGTATACCTTACCATCTGTGCAAACAGAAACAAAAAAAAAGTTAAGGGGTATAGATATATAAAATAAAAAAGTATCTTATTATTAAATTAAAAGAAACCTTTGACTAAAAAACACATGAGTATAAAGCTTTCCTATTGTACTCAAATTTTGTAGTGTTGTGCAATAATGAAAAAATTAAAATAAACAAAAAGGTATATAAATATGGAAATGGATGGATAAGACTCGCAAGAGACCGGAAAGAGTGGCGTATTAAAGAGGAGGCCTATACTCAGAAGTGGTTGCAAACGGGCTGAAATGATGATGATGATGATGAAGTAGTATAGTTGATCAAAATATAGATATGGCAATTTCAGTCTCACTGATGACAGGAATTTTTAAAATGCCTGATACTGACTGTCTCTCTTCTATCAGCCTTCATCACAGTACTTACTCCTTTCTTACCCATGTCATCTTTCACACCATCCACCCATCTCTTCTTTGGCCTACCTATACCTCTCCATCGTAGAGTCAGGTATCAAATATCGTGCCAGAATACCATATTCCGGTGAAATCTACATCTAATGATTTTCGAATGGGTTACTCGTATTGCCAGATAAGCTTCCGTGATGATTTTCATGATGCTCTAAAACAATAAATAAATAAAAACCACTAAATGAAGTTATGAAAAATCTAAAAAAAATCTAAAACTAAATTTCGGTGAATTGTATTACAAAGATTCAGCAAAACTCTCATATTCTTGTAGGAAAACTTGTTTGGTAGATCCAAACAAGTTTTCCTACAAGAAATTGACTAAAATTTTCTACCTAATTTTCGTACCTAATAAAACTTTTAGGTAAGAAAATTTGTTTGAAAATATTAATATTGGTGGACATTCCACACAACACACAATCACGCCCCAAGCTAAGCCAAAGCTATGGGAAACAGATAGCTGATATACCTAATACTTAACATCTGTACCTATGCCTCAAGTTGATGGACGCAGGGCAGTGCATCGTATGGCACGTTCCTACCGTGCGTGACTTGCGAGGCAATGCTTTGTTATAGGTGATGGTTACCACTTAACATCAGGTGGGCCATCTGCTTGTTCTATCAGCTAATTGTATAAAAAAAATACATACTTTTTTTTTAATACATACATACTAATCTCTAATACTATAAGAATCAAAGTCCTGACTGACTGACTGACTGACTGACTGACTGACATATAGACAACGCACAGCCTAAACCGCTGGTCCTAGAGACTTGAAATTTGAGGAGTACATAGGTCTTATGGCGTAGAGGTGCACTAAGAAGGGATTTTTGAAAATTCAACCCCTAAGGGTGTAAAAAGGGACGAAAACGTTTGTATGTAAAATCGTATTCCTTGAACCTACAAACTTGAAACTTGGAGTACATTTACTTCAAGGCAAAAAAATAGAAAAGGCATTTTTTGTTTTTTTAAACTACCCTTAATAAGTGTGCAAAGGGATGTAAAAGTTTGTATGGGAGTTTTTTGACCGCTGGTCCTAGAGACTTGAAATTTGAGGAGTACATAGGTCTTATGGCGTAGAGGTGTACTAAGAAGGGATTTTTTGGAAATTCAACCCCTAAGGGTGTAAAAAGGGTTGAAAACGTTGGTGTGAAAAATTGTATTCCTTGAATCAACAAACTTGAAACTTGAAGTAGATGTACTCCAAGGCTAAAAATTAGGAAAGGTATTAAGTTTTTTAAAACTACCCTTAATAAGTGTGCAAAGGGGTGTCAAAGTTTGTAAAGGAGTTTTTTGACCGCTGGTCCTAGAGACTTGAAATTTGAGGAGTACATAGGTCTTATGACATAGAGGTGTACTAAGAAGGGATTTTTTGGAAATTCAACCCCTAAGGGTGTAAAAAGGGTTGAAAACGTTGGTGTGAAAAATTGTATTCCTTGAATCAACAAACTTGAAACTTGAAGTAGATGTACTCCAAGGCTAAAAATTAGGAAAGTTATTTAGTTTTTTAAAACTACCCTTAATAAGTGTGCAAAGGGATGTAAAAGTTTGTGTAACAGTTTTTTGACCGCTGGTCCTAGAGACTTTAAATTTGAAGAGTATATAGGTCTTATGGCGTAGAGATGTACTAAGAAGGGATTTTTGGAAATTAAACCCCTAAGGGTGTAAAAAGGGTTGAAAACGTTGGTATGAAAAATTGTATTCCTAGAACCTACAAACTTGAAACAACTTGAAGTAGATGTACCTACTCCAAAGCCAAAAAATAGAAAAAGCATTTTTAGTTTTTTAAAACTACCCTTAATAAGTGTGCAAAGGGATGTCAAAGTTTGTATGGGAATTTTTTTGACGCGTGGTGCGATTGACTTAAAACTTGAGGTAAATAAACTTAGAAATAAATAATTAAGAATGACGCTTTTAACTTTTGATAATTACCTCTGCAAAGGGTGCAAATGACTGTAAAAGTTAGTATGGGAGAGTTTTTAACGCATAGTGCGATTGATTTCATACTTGAAGTAAATATACTCAACAATAAATGATTTAAAATCAAGTTTTCAATATTTTACAACCACCCCTGCAAAGTGTGCAAAGGGATGTCAATGTTTGTATGGGAGTTTTTTAACGCGTAGTGTAATTTCAAACTAAAATAAAATGTGTTCTGTGTAATAAAAAGGATACAACGAGGCGTCAATGTTTATAACTTGAAATTTGAAGAGTATATACGTCTTATGGCGTAGAGATGTACTAAGAAGGGATTTTTGGAAATTAAACCCCTAAGGGTGTAAAAAGGGTTGAAAACGTTGGTATGAAAAATTGTATTCCTAGAACCTACAAACTTGAAACAACTTGAAGTAGATGTACCTACTCCAAAGCCAAAAAATAGAAAAAGCATTTTTAGTTTTTTAAAACTACCCTTAATAAGTGTGCAAAGGGATGTCAAAGTTTGTATGGGAGTTTTTTGACGCGTGGTGCGATTGACTTAAAACTTGAGGTAAATATACTTAGAAATAAATAATTAAGAATGACGCTTTTAACTTTTGATAATTACCTCTGCAAAGGGTGCAAATGACTGTAAAAGTTAGTATGGGAGAGTTTTTAACGCATAGTGCGATTGATTTCATACTTGAAGTAAATATACTCAACAATAAATGATTTAAAATCAAGTTTTCAATATTTTACAACCACCCCTGCAAAGTGTGCAAAGGGATGTCAATGTTTGTATGGGAGTTTTTTAACGCGTAGTGTAATTTCAAACTAAAATAAAATGTGTTCTGTGTAATAAAAAGGATACAACGAGGCGTCAATGTTTATAACTTGAAATTTGAAGAGTATACAAGGTGTAAAGTCATGTACGACATTAAATTGAAACACGTACTCCTAATTGCATTTTTAGATTTTAGGAGTTGGTTTTATCAAAAAAGCCTGAATATTTATCGAGATATCGATACTTTTCCAATAAATAATTTCTATGCAACCTGTATCTCTAATCGCCGGTGATGAGGTCAAATTTCCGGGGTCATGAAGTCATGTGACTCATCAATCAAACGAAAAAAAGGACAAAGATATCATATTTATACGCGTTAGACCGCATAAGAAACATATTTGTGCGCTCACATTGTAAAATTTCGCTGTGCGACAAGGACAGATATCATTCCGCTTACGTGTGTGATAGAGACAGATAGCGCGCCCCACTATGTGCCACGCTGCCGCCCGGTGGCCAGTGAAAGACATTATTATTTAGTAAACAATCGCCTTGGTAGCGACCTTGACATATCTAATTTTGAAAATTGTAAATTCGTGTTATTACTCGTGACTAG
This sequence comes from Chloroclysta siterata, assembly GCA_932294275.1. NCBI lineage: Eukaryota > Metazoa > Arthropoda > Insecta > Lepidoptera > Geometridae > Chloroclysta > Chloroclysta siterata. The sequence continues at coordinate 8,187,124 of OW028588.1, forward strand.
TGTCTAGATTTGATACCGCGAAATAGACTTTTTGTGTGAGTGTGTGTGTCTTGTTAATGTCATCAAAATGCAGAACTTGTATTATGAAGGGAAAGATAATTGTGAAACTAGGCATACAAAACAAACTCTAGAACAGTTGAAGGAGCTCTTCAGTGCATTCATTTGTATGTGCAACATGCAACAACGTGAGCATATTGGAAACGTACGGATTTGAGGCACCTAACTAGTTTTATTTTTCCTACATGCTAACGTTGCTCTACTATATCGGCGAATCAAAGACGCCGCCGCCGGCCGCGCGCCCGCGCTGAAAGGGCGTTCACCTTTAGGTACGGGCGCGCGGCACAGTTTAGGTTTAGTCGTAGTAGGTATGTATGTGCGGTTTCTGCGCGCGGGGCGCGGCATTGAATGAACGTACGTTGCTTTGTTTGTGTGTTTATACAGAATGTTCAATAATTTTATGCTTATTCTGATATTTAGTTTGTTTGAAAATAAAAAAATCTCAATTATGAATGAATGTTAATACAACCTTTTTTAAATCAATACTAGATAGTAGTACTACACGTGTATTAATTTAATGTCGTACAGTCGTTTACACGTTGTATACGTCTTATGGCGTAGAGATGTACTAAGAAGGGATTTTTGGAAATTAAACCCCTAAGGGTGTAAAAAGGGTTGAAAACGTTGGTATGAAAAATTGTATTCCTAGAACCTACAAACTTGAAACAACTTGAAGTAGATGTACCTACTCCAAAGCCAAAAAATAGAAAAAGCATTTTTAGTTTTTTAAAACTACCCTTAATAAGTGTGCAAAGGGATGTCAAAGTTTGTATGGGAGTTTTTGACGCGTGGTGCGATTGACTTAAAACTTGAGGTAAATATACTTAGAAATAAATAATTAAGAATGACGCTTTTAACTTTTGATAATTACCTCTTCAAAGGGTGCAAATGACTGTAAAAGTTAGTATGGGAGAGTTTTTAACGCATAGTGCGATTGATTTCATACTTGAAGTAAATATACTCAACAATAAATGATTTAAAATCAAGTTTTCAATATTTTACAACCACCCCTGCAAAGTGTGCAAAGGGATGTCAATGTTTGTATGGGAGTTTTTTAACGCGTAGTGTAATTTCAAACTAAAATAAAATGTGTTCTGTGTAATAAAAAGGATACAACGAGGCGTCAATGTTTGTAAGGGACATTCTAAAAACGGGAATCTGGAGTTGGTACGAAGAGATCTGAGGATATCTAACGTGCCTGGGGATCAAAGTCGTGAAGCTGTTTCGTTTCGTTTGTTTTTGGGGTAGAAACTAAGTAAACAAATAAGTACATATTTTCCGTGTAAGGTTATTTTTGTTGTATTTGTCATGTTTGTGCTATACTCAGTACCTATACCTACCTACCTAATATAGGTAATGGACGCCTATAGGTATCTCTGATACCTACGTAGGTATTTAAAATCATACCCTAATAATATACAAATCAATGCGAAAGTTACGATGTTTTGATGTTTGTGGATCAATCACGGCTCACCACTTCAACGCGTGCGAAGCCGCGGGAAGCCTCTAGTTATTTTATATAACACCCAGACAGAGAACAAACACCCATGTTCATCACACAAATGTTTGTCCTCGGTGGGGATCAAACTCACGGCCAACGGCGCAGAAGGCAGAGCTACTACCAACTGAGCTGTGAAGTCTGTCTGTAATGCTTATGTAATGTAATATCTTCAATTATTTTAAAATGTACAAGCGATAAGTCTTTTAATGGGCGTCAACCTCCCTAAAAACCACTGTAAAAAACAGGCGGCCGCAGCATCGCATTCCAAAATATAAACCACAGTTACCACGTTAGGCATAAAAAAGAAAGAAAAAAAGAAAAGGCATTTATTCATACAAACTGTACACGACAAAGTACAGGACAGCTGTACAGGACATATAAAATAGGAAGTATAAAGCACTACCTAACCCACTATGGCTCAAATAACCACAAGTTTAAATGAAATGTCAATAGGAACAAACATGCATTTATTAGAACTATATAAAAAAATACTTCCTAATAATTTTTTGACGATATTAGACATTATTAGGAACCGATAGCATTCGGCGCCGGTGGTCTTTTTTCAGGATATTTTTTCTTACTCCCAATTTTTTGATCGAGTGAGCGAAGCGAACGAAGATCTTAGTTTCAACTTGAGCGATTTGGCATTTTATGTATGTATGTATGTTTGTCTGGCGATAAATTTCTAACCGTTGCGTTGATCCTATCTGCATGAAATTTGATAAGACGATAGCTTGTACTTGAGAAATTTACTGGTTTAAATATTAATAAATTTACTGGGAAGGGTTATTAAGATATGGGGTTTTTAAGGGGGCAAAAATAAATAAAGTTACATAAAAAAATCAAGATACATGTCATATGAAAGGGCTTTGCTTGTACATTCCAAAGCAGTTTTTACTTTTTTTCTGGGACGCTCGGTTTTTGAGATACAACAAAAAAATTAAATTAAAATAACCAGCGATCCAAGAGCTCCCATCTCTAAGAGTTTCGTTGGCATCAAGGTTTTTCTACTGGTCGTTCCATTGCTTTTTCTTATTTTTTTTTCTTGAAATAAATTAATGAGGTACTCAGTTCTCATAAAATGGTGACAAAGACCAGGTCTGATGATGGAGCCAAGGTCTGTTCAACGGAACTCTCCAATGAATAGGCCAAGAGAGTTGCTTGCCAACTTGGTTATCGTACCAAGTTAGTAGGCGGTAGTCAGAAAAAAGTCCAAACATAATGTTTGGACTTGCCTCTGACTACCTACTCAACGTTTTGGTGCGTTCGTCGGGTCGCATCACGAGATCTCAGTTCGGGGCGAACCACTAGTTTATCTTAAATCTTCTGTACAATCTTGAGCGCGTATTTACGCGTAAAAAATGACGGTATCTGATTTGGCACGATCGCTGCTCCTGTCACCATGACTTCTAAAGATATAACATTTTTGGAACCAGTTCCGTAGTAGAAGGCCTGGATAACAAGCTTGGAGCAGTAGCTGGGATCAAGCACTGACAAAATCGGACTTGCCATTGAGTATTTGATGTGAATCGTTTTCTTGTCTCCACCAGAAGCATTATAGTAATTTCTATAAGCCCAATCAGCCGCCATACATGCGACGGTCTCGTCAGGGCATCGATACACAGTTATGCTATCCGACCTATGCTCATAAAGCCAAACGTCTATGTGGACCCGACGGTTATTATCATCAAGGCTCTGATTCAAGAATGGAGAGCTTGAGGATAGAAGTCCTATAGAATTTCCCCCGCCAGGCATCTCCACAACCCATTCGTCCGTCGCCATTATAGCTGCGTGCCCAATCATCCCTCTAAAAAAACCGGTTCTGCTGATCAAAATATCTCCTTTCCTAATCTCTCCAAAAAAACGTAACCGAAGCTGGTCGGGTTTGGCCGTTTTAAACATTTGTAAAGTATGCAGCCATATTAAGTTTGTAGATTGTTGAAATTGTTGCAAAAATCCGCTTACAGATGATATTATTCGATTCAAAAGTCCGTTTGTAGATTGTAATTCATAACCGTCATAGTAGTCACCGTAGGTAGCCATGACGACTCTTGATTAGTTTGGATATCCAATGGTTAACAAAAAGCATTCATGTACCAACAACATTGATTTCTTATTTTTCAAAAAATTAACGTATTTACGCATTGGCTGATGTTAATCTTCAGTATTCGCATTTATTGATAATCTATCAACTTTAGTCAGAGGTTTTGGTGTTGAAAATGGACTCTGAAACAATGACGAAAGGACGTAATTGATTATTTATTATTTTATTCATGTCATTTAGGTATTATTCATATAGGTATTGAAGATTTATTTTATTTTAAGATATAGATAAAGTAGTGCAGTACCGATAACGTAAGTAGTAAGTATCTGTATGTTTACTTTAGGTAAGTACCTATGTACCGCATACCTTTTGTGGGCATACTCAGGGTTATTTATCTTGAAATAGCGGGGTTGATACTGGTTATAAGTAAACCTTATAGGTTATAAGTTTAACGGAAAATCATTAAAAGTATTATTTGTTATCTAAGTAGAAAATTGCGTTTTAGAATTAACAAAGTATTTTTATTGGCATCTCACTTGATATACCTATTTGAGTAACTTTATATTTTTTGAAGAACCCTGTTTTATTCTAGTAGGTATTTTCCCTTTTCTGATTACACTTTTTTATTTCGTAAATTTCTCGAGTATCAACCTATCTTCAAGAACAATTCGAACTAGGTACCAACCTACTTAATTTATCATTATTTTACAGAAACAAGGGGCATAAAATAAGTGGGTAATGTCGATAAAGCACACTGCACAACAAACCTTCCATCAAGGTTGGTAATGCAAAGTTCACGACAGCTTTCGGAGTAGGTTGTCAATTTCGACTAAATTTAGAGATCGTTACAATACGGTCCGGTCGGGAAAACCTATTGAAATTCTAGAATTTTACTGTGCTCTAGAAGCAAAACAATCTATGAAATGCAAATATTCAAACTTGCTCACCACACATCTCGAGCGTGCTGCCCCTCCACGCTAACCGTTGAAAGTAACAATGTATCGCAGGACGTACGAAGTGGCTTTGGTGCAATAAGTCGACAGATAATATTTGCTAGAATATCGATAAGTTATCATACCTTGATAGGTAGGCCGACCACGTTTACGTTAATAATCGCAAATCAATAAACGCAAAATACAAAATGCAAATTATAACTGAAAATGTTTGACGCTCTAAAGATGTTTAGTTCATGGTCATTGTAATGTAAGAAAATATACGCACACGACAGACGCGCCCAGAAACATGTGTATTTAAATAAATAAAATAAAATAAATATTGGTGGACATTCCACACAGCACTATCTCGCCCCAAACTAAGCCAAAGCTTGTGATATGGGAACCAGATAGCTGATATACTACTTATATACTTTTTTTTTGTAAATACATACTTATAATCATATAACACCCAGACAGAGAACAAACATCTATGTTCATCACACAAATGTTTGTTCTCGGTGGGAATCGAACCCACAGCCCACGGCGCAGAAGGCAGAGCTACTACCAACTGAGCTGTGAAGGCTATCAGATTTACAATTTGAAACGTAATTTTAATTTGAATGAATTTCATATTCACTAGCTGCGTCTGCTACTACGACCGCGTAAAATAGTGTCTTTGGGTAACATTTTTAATTATTTTACAAAATAAGACACATACGTATAAATACTATATATGAGCTATTTGCAGTCTCTCACTGTAAAGAGATTATTAAATTATTTAAGTATATAAGTACATAAGGTATAAAGTATTAATATGAGTTTATTATGTACATTTTCATAAACTACGTTTTTTGTTTTCCCATCTTTTGCCAAAACATAAAGATTTTGCGGATTTGATACCTACACGTGAGCACGCCACATAGAGTTGCCCATGGGAAAACATTTTTTTTCTAAATGAACTCCTGCAACTTTAAGCGTCTGTCCTTGAGCTTCATTAATAAAATTGTTATTGCAAATGCTGCTTTCAGAGGAAACTGCACTCTTTTAAATTGAAATGGAAAATCAGTCGGAATTATTGGAATACCTGGAATATCAAAACATATTCTCCTTTTGCCATTCCAGTCATGATTGTAATAACATCTTACTAAATTCGAAAGAAATCTACTTTTGACGAATGAAATAAACAAAACAATGACCTAAATAAAGAAAAAAATATTTAATAACCAAAAACTGAAAGTTATTTGTATTTCACGAAGAACACTAATAGATAAAGAGCAAAGATTTGTATTTTTGTTGTTTTGTATGTAACGAATAAGCTCGAAAACTACTGGTCCGATTTCAAAAATTCTTTCACCATTAGAATGCTACATTATCTCTGAGTAACATAGGCTATATAATATTGTCAAAAAAGTCAGGGATCCTTACTAAAACTCCAATAATGTAACCCAAGGTGGAAAAAATATTCCTTACATCGCGTGCGCTGCATAAACTATTGAACAAAATAATGTACTAAGACTTTGCAGAACACGTCACCATCTACAAAAAATGTCGCGACAACATATGTCTAACTATTATAGTTATGTCACAATAAGTGTTCTTTTATTATAAAAAAAATAATTGAAATGCCGCCGCTAAAAAAGGGTCTTTATTTGTACCTTGGTATTAATCCTTATCCAAATAAATCATTTCATATTCAAGACGGTTTCAATACCTATATATTACTTCCTGAATTTTTTAAATCGAACATTCCATTCAAAAGATATGACGAAATTAAAAATATTAACGGGTCCACGGATCACGCACGGGGTGCGATTTCACTCACTCGGGGAGAAGGGCGTGCAAATGTATGAAATAAGTAGACGCGAGGGTCGAACCCACGGTCTAAGTTTATCCTAAAATGTTCAAAAAATTTATGACCACCCATGCGAAGCTGGGACAGGCTGCTAGTTAATTAAATAAACAAAAAATCTGTATTCGCATGCATATGCCGCCTATAACTGAAAAACTGGTTTACATAAATCTATTTTCGCTTGTTTGATAAGAATTGTCTTATAAAATAAGCGGAAATGCATATTTGTGTGATCGGATTGACCGATTAGGTAACAACACTGCAAGACCTTTGCAATTCAAGTTGGCGGCGCTACTTTAAAGCTTGACGTGGGACCAACTGACATAATTCTGAAACTCGTCTCAATAACAGTGTTAATAACTTGCTCATGGGTCAGCGTTGGCCCAACGAGGGCCCGAACTGCGCTGTATTTCCTAGCTTAAACTTCCAACTCCGTATGGCCCAATGTATGAAACTTGAACACTAGTTACCAAACTATATTGAACTGACATTAGTCAAGCTCGGATAACACAAATTCGGTGCCCTTTGTTTTCAGGTGGGGAACAGTCGATATCGGAAGAGGAAGGTGAATTAGTTAGGTGACTGATTCGGAAAAATAACCATTTTAATATTGAATATTAGAAATTTATAATATTAGAAAAGATATAATCTTTTAAACAAAATTTTTGAGAAAATTTTGAAGAGATTATAATATCACACCACGGACAAAAACAAATAAGTTGCGTCGTTGTAGTCGCCTTTAAAACATAGTTTGAAAGAATTAAGAGTACCTATTATCAGCTATCTGGTTCTCATAATACAAGCTTTGCTTTGTTTAAGGTGTAAAATAATAATTCGGTATAAAATACGTCGGAATCAACGGTTTCGCTGACAAAAGAGTTGAAATGTAAATAAGATGCCATTTACTACAGTACCATCTAAGCAAAGGAATATTACATTATAAATATTATTCTTTATTTAGATATGTTATGTAAAATGCCGACAAAATGCCATCGAGAGTTTCTTTTTTTTCTGAGACGAGAAGTTCTCTATACATCCAATGACATTAAAATTTGTTGAATGGTCGTGAGCATAAAGGGTAAAAATATGCAAATAATCGTAAACAAAGACATAAAAAACAATTTCTACGCTGAAACTTATCTCTAAACACATCAGCTTAATGTCATTTTTGTTATACCTACATTTTAACAGTAATAAGAAAGCTCGTTCGAGTTAGTTTATGGCTTGGACCTCGTAAACGAGGTTCGATTCCCGACCCTGAACAAAGTAATAAAAATGCAATAAACATTTCCGACAAAAATCCATTTTGTGCTTATAGTGTTCAAGCGTTTACATAGTTGCTTTGTATCATAGTTACTGGTGGGTCTAGTAGTCAAATATCTAAAAACAAAAAAAAAAATCTACTCGCTATATTGCTAGTCCTCGCTGTCACGTCGTTGTGCTTAGTCAACGATTTTCAACGAGAATCAATCAATGTAATGATAAGACTTATTATACTCTTCTGTTACTGCTGACGCTACTTAAATTAGATAATTATATTTTAGATAGCTGACCCACGATTCTTCGGGTGAGTGCCCTCGAACTCTCAAACAGTAAAGGAAAACACATAGAAAACCCGCGGCTTAGACAGATCTGCAAGTACCGACCATGCCTTTTCATGCCAGCCCACACATAAGAGCGTAGTAAAAAGTTGGCCCTGACGCGTTAGTTATAAACAATAGATGCAAAGGCTTATTACTATTTTATGATCATCATTAGCCTGAAGTCTACTTAATTATATACTGCGGTTACCATACATTTTGTAAGAAGGGATTTTTCAGTCTTCTTCAACCTACAAAATCAACGAAGAAAGTTTATAATATAAAGGTGTCCAATAATTATGTATATAAACTTCAGGGGGCTAAAGTACCCATCAATATGAATAACTTTTTCTAAGGAACCAACCCTGTGAACGCGAAAAAAAATAACAGATATTCATATTGATGGGTACTTTTTAGCCCCCTGAAGTTTATATAGGTACACAATTATTGGAACACCTTGTATATAAAGTTTATAATTATTACGGAATAATCATTCTAGCAAAAGCTGACATTATGCGAGGTTTTAGTTTGGGGCAAACCATTAGTAATATTTTAACGTAGTGTTATGGAAAAGGTGTTAGGGACCTGACAAAATAAATTTATCCAAACAAAAATATTTTTATAAGTTTGGATCTCTGGTTCTGGATTCTCTAAACAAGAAAATCATAAGGTATTTCACCTAGTGGAACCGCACTCACTTCGATCACGAGCTTCGCCTCACTCGAGTTGGCATTTCCACTTTCCAAAACACTCACATGAGAGGGGCTAATGATGGGTGAATGTATAACAAAATGCCAAATTGGAAACTCACTGTATATTCCGCGGTCACTTGGGTAAATGTTGTTTACGGAAAAGCACTACTTCGTGGCTTCTCGTCTAACTGTACAATAGTAGCTATATGCATAAATTTCTTAAGAGCTGAACGCAAAATTTGGTTATTTGGTATGTTGTCAGTACTGCGCATGCGCATGAGTCACTATCGGTATTTTTTAAGCCGGCTCGCGTGGAAATAGACCGCATAAACCGTGAGTAGAGTTATCTTGTTTTTTTATTTAAGTACCTATATATTTATAGATCAATAAATACTATAAATGCGTGTGAGTGTGTGTGTGTATGTTTGTTCCCACTCATCTCCTAATAGCTGCATGAATTTGATTGAATCTTGGTTTATACATGCAATGCCATTTTTCTGCCAATCCTTGACGCTTAATTGCGCTAATATTGCAAAAATAAATGTTCCTAAAATAAATATCATATTATCACCCTGTTGGCACCAACTATGCCTATGCCAGTCTCTGCCGCCGAGGAGCATTGCTGTGTTTCGGTTTGAAGGGTGCGGGTCCCGTTGAAATTACAGGCACATGAGGCTTAACATCTGATGCCTCAAGTTGATGGACGCAGGGCAGTGCACCGTAGGGTACGTTCCTATCGAGCGTGACTTTCGATGCAATGCTTTGTTATAAGTGATGGTTACCACTTAACATCCCCCTAGCCAACTGCTTGTTAAAAAAATAAAAACTACATAGCTTGTAACTTGAAGTAACATAGACAAGTTTTTAAAGAGTAGGTGGGTAGGAGAGGAGTCGCGGGCGAATGCTAGTTATTTAACATATTATAATAGCGTTTTGCCCCAAACTAAGATCTTACGATAGGTATCCGACCGCATCGTATGAGAGCAAACATCGATAAAAATATATTCTACCTACCTAACACCCAAACTTATCAAACATATCTATCATATACATTATATCGTAAGTGTTGTATAGAGGCGAATAGAGTCACATCGTATTTGGGAAAATAAGACGGATACGCGAACACAAATAGCGATGTGAAGCCACCATTACATTAACTAAAAAAAGAGTATTCCCACAATAGCTGAAGCACTAGTAAAGTACTCTGTTATCTGTGGCCGACGGCAACTTTTAGGTGTCGGTACAGACCGACGACGTTACACAAAAGTTAAATTGCCCGATCGCCCGCGGCTGGATATCAGTGGATGATGCAAACAAATACACAGTTCGTACAGAGCCTTGCGAGCTCGGAACATGTTCAGAGCAGAGGTAAAAGTTGGACAGACTTTGCACTCGAGTTATACCACAGTTTTGATTTATGTTACAACTCATACTTGTAGGTGAAGGTACTTACGGTTATACAGGTATACCTGATATAACATTCGTTGCTTATCTAATAAATAAATATTGGTGGCCATTCCACACAGCATCTAGCCCCCAAGCAAAGCAAAGCTTGTAGGTGCTATGGGAACCAGATAGTTGATATAATACTTTTTTTGCATATAAGTAATTTAATAAATAAATTTAATAAATATTATCAGAATACGTCTATCAAAGCGACTCATTATATTCACAACATGTGCTTGACCAAAAAAAATACATTAATATAATTTATGGATATGGATTTATATTCGGATTTTCCCATACTGTCCCAGTTCGATCGTATTGATACTATTTTTAAACAAGGAGATACCTACAGAGAACCGATGAGAAACTTACAGTTTAGCTCTGATGATGATATTGAAATGATGTACCTACCAACTTAAAAAAACTGTAAAGTATGTATGTAGCCTACTTTCGTGGTTTCAGTTAGTGAAAACTTTCAGTTAGCTGAAATATTTTAATCTGTTTAGAAAACATAAATCGATTTCATCAAAGTTATAAACAGCCCACAACTCTAAATCGATCAAACAACCCTTTTTGAAATTGTTTTAAAAGCCACAAATATCAAGAAGAGTAAAAACACCAAAGTTCATTCATTGTTCACAGTCTCTTGAGCAAAGCTATCCGTCAGATAAAAATATCTCCATCTTTGTTTTTGACCCCCAAAAGAGGGGCGATAATTTATATAGTTAAATAAAATTTATTATTTTAACTGACGGATCCAGATATATTGAAACAGACATAGGTATTAGTGCTGGATAGCCGATTGACGGCTTATCTACGAAAAGTCCGTAGAAAACGTAAAAAAGCTCAAAGTTTTCTCATAAATGTGGACATCACTCAAAGTCACATCACTATTCATAACATGTGTTCGCCGAAGTCTGACCCTTTTTTTGACTAGCCTCATATTCAGTAGGGGCGTTCTCATTTAGTGCGGACAATATCGCCACAGTTTTAGTGTCTGACCATTTAGTAGCAAAAAGATGAAGCCTTTTGATTTCATCAAGTCTCAACTGAATAGGTAGGTCCTACTCATCTTCGTGTGAAGAATACTGAACGAATAGTTCAGGTAGGTACATAGGTAGATACCTACTACTACCATCTTGGATAAAATTGATTTTTTTAATGAATCGACATACTAAAGTAAAAGTTAATAGTATTTTGTCTTCCCGTACAAAGTATTGTACAAGAAGACAAAATATTTAATTCAAAAATTACAAAATATTTTATGAACACGAAATAAATAGTACATACATTACACACTAGGGGTGAAAGTCACTTATTTAGTCCCGAGACGGGGTTTGGCCAATAGTTCAAGGGACTAAATAAGTCTTTAATCCTAGGAAAACACTGCTTTTCATTACGAATACAAGGAAAGTAAAAATAAAAACATGAATAAGCTACAGAAAAAATGAGTGAATTGTAGTAGATCCAATCCATGCTGCATTCTAACCAAAGAGTTTTTGTGTTCGATCGAAAAAGGTTAACATCCATGCTGCATTCAACGAAAGAGTTTTTATGTTCGATGTCATTTGATCTCATGGATAAGTAGCTACTTATATAATATTTACGAATATGGTTAAAATTGAATGTTTTGTTAGAAAGAAAGAAATTAAATAATTTTATTCAGAGAATAAAGCTTTATAAATATAAAACCTATTTATAAAAACCATTACAGTTTTCACTAACTTGGCTGATTAAGTACCTCTTTGGTAATAAACCTCTTTAGTTTACGAATGTCAACAGAAGGTCAACAGTCATTTTGTTGACAACCGTTAACCAGAGAGGTTTATTTTCCTAGGAAATGTGAATATAGAACTACACCTAGTTTTTTTATAATTTGACAGCTGTCAGTTGAAAACGATTATCCCTATTTATTTATTTTTTATTTATTTATTATTAATAGACGAGCAGCTGTCGCTGATGTGTCTATATCGCAGTGTTGGAATTGTCGTTATGTATGATTAATTTTTTTGAGCATGGATTGGTTTGTTCGAAGCCAGTTGTCGAGCTTGTTTTTAAAGGCATTGACAGTAGGAGCAGTAACTACGTCTTCTGGTAGGGCATTCCAGTTGTGAACCACTCTGTTGCTGAAGAAGTGGTAAGAGGCAAGTAAGATGGCTGGGTCGCGTGATAATTTAAGGTGGTGTCCACGTGAGGGTCTTTGATCCTCTTTTCTTTTTAGAATGTTTTGAATATCTGGTAGGTTGTACTGATGAGTCATAATCTTAAAGGTTTCAATGAGATCTCCTCGGAGGCGTCTTTCTTCAAGAGTAGTGAGGCGTAGTGCAGATAATCTGTCTTCATAGGATTTGCGACGTAGAGCCTGCGGTATCTTGGTAGCCTTCCTTTGGACACTTTCAAGTAGGTCTATGTCCTTTTGGAAGTAGGGATGCCATATTTGAAATCCGTACTCTAGTAGTGGCCTTATATAAGTTTTATAGATCTTGCGAAAAACATCAACAGTGATTGTTTGAAAAGATCTTCGTATGACATATAGAAATGAATTGGCCTTCTTGACTATAATAGCAATGTGCTCTTCCCACTTTAGATTGGATGAGATATTGACTCCTAGATCCCGTTGTAGGCCGATTGGGGCCAATATGTTTCCATCCACCGTGTATGTGACTCTGGGGTTATTGTTGCCTAAGTGAAGAATGTTACATTTTGATGCGTTCAGTTTGATTATCCAATCCTTTGTCCAGTCTTGTATACGATTTAAGTCTTCTTGCAATTGTCCTGAGTTAGTAAGTGGATTGGCAAAGAATTTTCCATCATCTGCAAAAAAGGCACACTGGGAAACCAAAAGTTCAGCTAGATCTGTAGTAAAAATTCCAAAGAGGTGAGGAGCGAGTACGGAACCCTGTGGCACTCCGCTTATTACAGGTTTTCGCTGAGACAGACAATTGCCAACGCGAACTTGAAATGTTCTTCCCAGAAGATAATTCTTAATCCATCTCAGGAGTTTCCCACGTATTCCAAAGTAATCTAGCTTCATTAGGAGGCGTTCATGTGGAACCTTGTCAAATGCGCGTTCAAAGTCAAGGTATAGTATGTCAATGGGGTTCTTATTGTCAAGGTCTTTGCACCAACTGTGGAGACATGTTAGCAGGTTTGTAACCGTTGATCTCTTCAGCACAAAGCCATGTTGTTTAACTGATATGATGCATTCTTGGTTTAAAAACAAAGTTAGTTTATCACAGATAATTCTTTCCATAATCTTAACTACAACGCTGGTAAGACTGATTGGGCGAAAATTAGCAGGTTGAGTCTTATCCCCTTTTTTGTAAATTGGTGTGACTATAGCATGCTTCCAATCTTGAGGAAGGTATCCGGACTCGAAGGATCTATTCAGAAGTTCAGCTAAGGCAGGTGCCATAATCTTTGCACATTTAATTAGAACACAGCATGGGAGTTTGTCTGGGCCAGGAGATGATTGGATCTTTAGTTTAGAGATGGCCTTTTCAACATCTTTTACTGTAAATGATATTTCACTTAAATTATTCTCCACATAGGGTAAGGAGGTTACTTTGGTGTCTTGGTGAATGGCCGGTTCCTTGGAGTATGCTTTTAAAAACTCTTCTGCAAATGCTTCTGCTATATCATTCGGTTTTGTTACCAAGTCTCCGTTGTTAGTCCTGATTGCCGGTGGGGTGCTTACTTTGGAAGTAGTACAGCGACGAATGTACGAGTAGAAGGCTTTGTCTCCGTGTTCTAGTAATTTTGATTCGTATAAACTTCTCTGTTTCCTTGTCCATGCGATACATCTATTGTTCACGTTGCGAAAACAGGTATAGTCATTATCTGTACCAGATGATCTATATTTATCCCACAACAGTTTCTTTTCTGCAATCATTTCCAAGGCACACTTGTCAATCCAAGGCTTGTTCTTTGTTTTATTTCTTAAAAGTTTTTCAGGGGCATGTTTATCAGTAGTGGTATTAATTGCTCTCAATATTCCTGTCCACAGTTGTTCAACATCACAAGAAGGACTCACTGCTTGCAAGTTTTCTTCTAAGTCTACATTATACTCATCAAAGTTAATTGTTTCATAAAACCTTCTGGATTTGTTCGGACGTTTTACTGCTTGTATATGGCATTGGAGATCAAATTCTAGCATGATGTGGTCACTTTTACCAATTGGTGGTCTATACCTTATATCTTTAATTAGTGTTTCCTCGTTAACCATAATAAGGTCTAGAAGGGAAGGTATGTTGCCTTGTCGGAACCTTGTTGGTCTACACACTAGTTGCAAAAGATTGCTATTGATGAATATGTCTTTAAACAGTTCAGCTGAGCCTGACTGAGATTGATCTATGTTAATAGGCCATTTTATGGAGGGGTAGTTAAAGTCACCCGCAATTATTAAAGTATTCTCTGATGCCTTAACAAGATTTTCCAATAGTTTGGTATCCCGCAGTCTCCACATACCTTCATCTGAGTCATCCGGTCGGTATACACCTACTACAAGGAAGTGATATGTACTATATTGTATGTCAAGGTAAAGTGCTTCCACTCCCTCGCACATGTATCTTGGATTCCGTCTTGCCACTATCGGGATACCATGTAGACTGTTTCTCACATACATGGCCACACCTCCACCTTTAGTTTTACCTTCAGACTTCTTTTTTTTGTGTTTACGGTCAAGCCTAAACAAGGTATAGCCAGGTATATTGAATGTACTGTTGCGATCATTGATAGTAAGCCATGTTTCGGTTACAACTGCAATGGAGGGGCTTCTTGCTATAACTTCAATAAGGAATAAGTCAAATTTAGGAGATAGTGATGATATATTTGTATACATAAAAGTAAGGTCATTATATGGATTTCTAATATCATACATCAGTTTTTTTGGGCGGCTACGATTTTAGGAACACCCTTCACATATCTTATTGTGATGTTTGTTTCTCCCATTTCAACCCTAGATTTCAGACTATCTCTAAGTTGGTTCAGTTCCTCACGCTGTTTTGGTGTCTTATCATCATAGATTCTTACCTCTTTTGTAGCCTTGTTTTTATTCTTAAGGACCCAGACGGCATCCTGACGAGAAGTAAGTACTACCTTTAATGGTCTTGTTTTACCATCATCGTGGCGTCCCAGGCGCTGCACTGCCACAACCTTCGCAGAGAAGTCATCACCATTGTTGACTTCTTGCAATATTTTCGTTACACTTGATTCATCATGCAGCTTTCTGTCTAAACCATTGTCAGAGTCACATTCTTTAACACCAACCAAGATTACATTTGTGGCTCTACGTTTGCGTTCCAACAATTCTTCCATGATAGTATTTGTGTCCAGCGGGGTTGGGGCCATGACTGTCACTGGTGGAGGCGAATGGTTGTGGGACTGGGATATCATTTTTTTAACATCATCCAGTTCTTCCCGTAACCCGTTGTAGGATTTGATAAGCTTAGGCACTTGAAATAAGGCTTCTCGGCATGCAGGACATAAGTACAGCAGCGTGCGCTTGCCCTTTAGCCCCATGACGCGTGCCTCACTACTTGTCAGATTACTGCACTGCAAACAGATATTTCTCTTGCAACCATCACACTGTATTGTGTTTTCGTCGTTGTGGTCGTCCTCACATTGAAAGCACTTCATTTTAGCTCAAAAGTACGACACTGGCTCGAAAAAAAACCGTTATAAATTTTCCACTATGTTTGCACTTCACAGACACGATTTTTAACTCTGTCTAATATTTGTACACAATTATACATCCATAAATCAGGGAATTATCTATTCAGACACGTTAATTTGTAAAGATAAGTATTTTTCACGAATTTATAAGATACGTCGTAAATTCCAACACTGTTTATCTTTCTGAGGGTAGAGGCAAAAAAACCCTAGGGCTGAAATGTATTACTTCCAACCCGCTCCTTAGGAAACTTCAGACCTACTTTCCGAGTATGAGTTAAGAAAAATATACCTATTTATATAGGCATAATTTTTGCCACTGACACTGAAAATCGTCTAGGTGCAAAGGCTAAGTTTATGCGAAGATCTGAACTCAATTTTCTACCTGTAATGATACCAAAAAACAGATATAAACATTTTATTAAAACATATTTTATATTTTAGTAAGTATTATAGTTGTCAATAAATCTACACTATCTACACTAATATTATAAAGAGGAAAGATTTGTATTTTTGTATGTTTGTATTTTTGTATGTAACGAATAAACTCAAAAACTACTTGTCCGATTTCAAAAATTGTTTCACCATTAAAATTATATATTATCCTGAGTAAGACAGGCTGTATTTTTAACTAAAAAAAATTGAGGTCCCTACTAAAACTTCAATAATGTAACCCAATGTGTAAAAAAATGGCCAAAATGTCTTTCATCGCGTGCGCTGCGGCAACAATTGACGATAGAACAAAAAAATGTTCTACATTATTAAAGAACACATTTGTGGTAATGTTATTATAACTTCATTTTAATTATTGATAGAAATGCCGACCAAAATCACACCATGCTATCCATACCTATATATTAATCCTTATCCAAATAAATCATTTCATATTCAAGACTGTTTCAATAACTTGAATTTTTCAAATCGGAAATTTCATTCAAGAGATAATTTAACGAATTTAAAATAGTAACAGAAAAATTTAAGCTGCCCCGCGCAAATTTAAGCTGGTCGGTGTAGCGGCACTCAGTGCCGCAGAAGTGCGGGAGAGGGGCGGAGTGCTATGAAATAGGCACCCACAAGGCTCAAACGCGCTATCAAAGGCTCTATCGGTCTAGTGGTTTATCCCAAAATGTAAAAAAAAACACTCGTGCGGAGCCGGGACAAGCCGCTAGTTATAACTAAAATGACACCTAACCTAAGCTAAGTAAAACGGTATTACCTATTTAATTATTTTCTGTGTGACCTTTTGTCGACTGCTGTGGCACGACTAGAAGTAGACTGAGACGCAAGAGGTGCGGGTTCGAATTCCGCAACTAGACATTAAGTTTACATGTTATACAAATATTTATTCCGCGAATATGGTTACTATAATTATGCACTTGTCTTATGACTACCCCTTAGACATTTTCAATAAATCTCTGAGTACGAGAGGAGATACATACCGAGCCTAAAGATAAAATTCGTGAAGTTGTTTCTGTTTTTTTAATGTTCATGTAACATAACCACGATAAAGTACCTAATGACACTGATTCTAAATAAACTTTTGACACGACAGGAAAAATAAGAAGTTCATTTTATAATTTTCTGGCTCTGCTTGAGCCATATTTTGCGGTCTGTCGCGACGGCTAATTTCACGATTGCCTAGATCCGCCGACCGTACCTACTGTAAGATATAGAGATAATTATGTGTTTATTTATATAGCTCAAACGCCATAGAACATACTCACATAACTACAGAATTTAATAAAATATAATAATATCAAGTAACCGTCTTGGTTTCTTAAGGGGCTGACAACTATCAAACAACTTCTCGCTCGCACGTTTCGACGTGTTGAAAGATATAAAATCACTAAACTCATTTTAGAAAAATCGCAATCAACCATTTTGTGTGCAACCACATTGCACACAGTTTAGTAAAATGTCATTTTCATCGATACAAGTTTACCTACTTAAAAGTTTGCTTATGTACGAAAACTAGTAAAGCAAACTTTTGAGTAGGAAAACAAAATATTTATCTGCTTAGATCTGCTATAAAACGGAACGCAAAGTTTGATTATTTGATATGTTGTCAGTACTGCGTATGCGCACGAGTACGCTATCGGTCTTCGTTTGTTGATACTCCCATCCAATACCCAGCCGGCTCGCACGGAAATAGGCCACAAAACGTGAGTAGAGTAGGTACTAATCTAACCTATAAAGTGTCCTAGTCTTTTAGCGTTTTTACGGTTCAAATTTAAACTAAAATGTATCAACAGAGGTACTGTACCAGGGTAATATTTATGATTACTGCTTATTAGATTATGCTATTTATGATTATTGCTTAGTTAGAGGCCCATAAAGGGCAAACATTTTGTGTGATGTTAATATTATTATGTTGTTTATGTTATTCTAAGTAGTTAGGTATCCGATCTGCATCATATTTGGTACTTATGTCGATAGCATATGAGTTAAAATAGGCTATGGGCATATTAAATAAATAAATATTGGTGGACATTCCTCACAGCACTATCTCGCCCCAAACTAAGCCAAAGCTTGTGATATGGGAACCAGATAGCTGATATACTACTTATATACTTTTTTTTTGTAAATACATACTTATAATATCATATAACACCCAGACAGAGAACAAACATCTATGTTCATCACACAAATGTTTGTTCTCGGTGGAAATCGAACCCACAGCCTACGGCGCAGAAGGCAGAGCTACTACCAACTGAGCTGTGAAGGCTGTCGATGTCGATATTAAGATAGGTATGGGAAAAAAATTAAAGATATATTATATACACAAATATATCAAGTTACGTTATCAATCATATTATAAAAGGGCTTTGTTTGTACATTCCAAAACATTACACTTTACTTTTATTCTATGATGTCTGGTTTTTAAGATATGACAAGACAAAAAAGACGAAAAAGTATAATTTAGATTACGTACCAACACCAACCATCCAAGAGCGCCGCCCATCTTTTAAGAGTTTCGTTTGCTGACATCAAGTTCTATAACATGTGTCAAGTCCTTTCACCACACTGTTTCGAAAGAAAATAGTGACACGACAAGAGAGAGAGATAGTTTTGTTACTGGTCGGGATGCTCCTTTGCATTTTGTTTTTTTTTGTAATAAATTTAAAAGGGACATAGATCTCATAAAAAGGTGACAGTGTGCTGGTCTGATAATGGAGCTAAGATCTGTTCAACAGAACTCTTCAGCGTATTGGCCAATGAACTGAAGATTGGTTAAGTAGGGGGTAGTCAAAGACAAAATATTGTGTTTGATATCAATGTAAGATTGGAGAGGACATCACGAAATCTCAATTCGGGGTGAACCACTAGTGTACTTCTTACTATTATTATTACCTGCTTTACGATAGGCTTTATTAACAATGCTAAAGTTTAGTTTCGATATTCGAATGTTAGTGGTTCAATCACGCTGTAACAGCTGGCAGATTAGATAGAACTTGTAGCATAGTCACAGTTATGAGAATACATATAGTTCATGTCCTAGCATAAAATATCATTTTATTATACCGAAAAATACAGGAACAGGGTAGAAAGATAAACAAGCCGAGGAACGAAAGCGCCTTAAATATTGATGTTAGCAATGACCACCACCACGAACCACGGAAGTAGCAAGTATACATAATGTATATAGCAGTTATAATTGTTGTAAATACCTAGTACCAGTTTTGTTTAGTGTGGGTAGATGTGGGTATAGATGGCGCTAGGTGAAAATATCCTGTCCAGAATAAACTATATAGGTATATTTAAAATCACATAATCTCTTTTTTTTACATTTCAAAACATATTTTTTTGGTTTCAAATGGTAATACTTTCGAGATGGTCCCATTGTCACAAAATTTTAATTTAAAGTCGACTTTATTTTTATTTAATCTCATTATTTCAGAGTTCTTTTTGCTTCCGACAACACAAGATATTGCAGAGAAAATAGACCAAAGACAATCGCCATGGACGACTATACGTTCATTACATTATTCATGATTTTGATTTTTTTATTTATACACTATTATTTATCCGTGAAGTTCACGTGGCAAAAAATGTGGCGGACTCCGGCGCAAAACAAAGCGGCATTCCTAAATACTGTGAGGAAAGGTGATATTTTGATCACCAAAAATGGATTACTTTCGGGATTAATTGGGCACGCGGCGATAATGGCGACGGACCACTGGGTACTCGAGATGCCTGGCGTTCCTCAGACCGGGAACTCCTTTTTTTCATCATCATCTTCATCATCATCTTCATCATCATCTTCATCATCATCAAATCAAAACTACGAGGACAACAACCGTCGGGTCTCCAAAGAAACATGGTTTGACGAGTACAAGTCAGGTTATAAAATAATTGTGTACCGTTGCTGTAACAATTCTATCGCAATCATGGCGGCCGATTGGGCGTATACTCATTACTACAATCCTGTATTAGGCGCAGATGAGAAAACGATCCATATCAGATACTCGGTTAATAGTCCAGATCTTGAAACCAGAAACCCCAGTTACTGCTCCAAGCTTGTTATCCAGGCCTACTACTACGGCACGGGGTCCGCGAGAGTTATATCTGATGTTGGAATGGTATTGAGGTATGTGTCGGCAAAAACAATATTACCGACAGATATACCGGGGTATTTTTCATTCGAAAAAAGAATTTCAATGATAGGGGTATTCTAGTGAACTCAGATCTCGCAATGTCAAGTATGATCTATAGCTGTTTTGCATTTGAAGGTACCAGATACCGACATATTTTTCAATTATGTAGCTTTTTTTACCGATAAGATCGCCTTTTGTACATTTTCTAACTTTGTAATTACTATAGTTTATTTATTCATTTAATTTAATTCGTTTGTAAGGTGTATCTTACCCACCATAAATAATACCTACAATAAATAATGTTTATTCATTCACAATTTTGTACAATAAATAAAGAGCTGTTTGTCTGATTTAACTCTTAACCAGCAAAAATTTATAGTACCTAGGTAGGTACCTGTTGCTATCCTTACATTATATTCCTACAAATTAGTGTACAATTAAGTAGGTAACAAAGTAGTGATGCTTTGAGTGGTGATTAATACCTTTTACCTACTTTAAGAACAAGGATTGATTTAATCTAAATCTACTAGACATGCTAGACTTAAATATAAATTATTATTAATTATTATAAATACATATATCCAATTCTACCTACTACTAATATAAACGAGAAGGTTTGTAAGTATGGATGGATGGATGTTTGTTACTCTTTCACGTAAAAACTACTGAATGGATTTTAATGAAAATTTTCAATAATATAGCTTATGCATCAGAATAACACATAGGCTACAATTTATAAAGATATTGTGTGAATTGTCAAAATATGACGATAAGTGTCAAGTATATAGGAAAAAATCTACCATCTGCGAGCTATTCTGGCGTGCGCTGCCAAAACCGCTAGAGTTGCACATACCTATGTAATGTATGATGGAAATGTTTATCTTAAATAGTCCTACAAAAAGCCCGCCACAGAATATATCTATATCTTATGTGTAAGCCATTATAGCCAAAATAGTGAACCATAACTACAACAAAAATTGATAATTTATTTCAAATGGATTTCAAATCGCAGGGTCAAACCTTAAAGATAGCAGGCATACATTTGGGCACGCCATGTTTTTCTCACGGTCAGCTCTATGAGGCTTGTTCACTTGTTTCCAAAGCGAAAAATCTGCATGTTTATGCTGAAGGAAAAAAATCGTTAAATACAGTTTATAGGAGCATACTGCAGTAGCTACCTATAGGCCTATGATTAGGGCTTTGCAGTGCTTAATTACCGTATTTCTTATGTTGACAATATTGTTACGTTATTATAGAGCGACTGTAACATCTCAATATTGTCAGGCTATTATATTTTTCAAATGCGACCCTAAAATTATAATTGATCGAGTGAGCGAAGCGAACGAAGGTGTTAGTTTCAACTTGGGCGATTTGGCTTATTTATTATACATATTTAGATTCTGTAGGTAATTTTACAACTTTTTAAATGTATTACGATCTACTTTTTTCCTCTCCTGTGCACTACTGACACATGTTATGTCCACAATACACAAAGGTTATCTGGAAGATAATGCTTTATAGCATTAAGTTCGCCTTTGTACTGTTGTTTTAATGTGCAATAAAGTATTTTCAATCAATCAATCTTTATTTTTATTTAATCTCATTATTTCAGAGTTCTTTTTGCTTCCGACAACACAAGATATTGCAGAGAAAATAGACCAAAGACAATCGCCATGGACGACTATACGTTCACGTGGCAAAAAATGTGGCGGACTCCGGCGCAAAACAAAGCGGCATTCCTAAATACTGTGAGGAAAGGTGATATTTTGATCACCAAAAATGGATTACTTTCGGGATTAATTGGGCACGCGGCGATAATGGCGACGGACCACTGGGTACTCGAGATGCCTGGCGTTCCTCAGACCGGGAACTCCTTTTTTTCATCATCATCTTCATCATCATCTTCATCATCATCAAATCAAAACTACGAGGACAACAACCGTCGGGTCTCCAAAGAAACATGGTTTGACGAGTACAAGTCAGGTTATAAAATAATTGTGTACCGTTGCTGTAACAATTCTATCGCAATCATGGCGGCCGATTGGGCGTATACTCATTACTACAATCCTGTATTAGGCGCAGATGAGAAAACGATCCATATCAGATACTCGGTTAATAGTCCAGATCTTGAAACCAGAAACCCCAGTTACTGCTCCAAGCTTGTTATCCAGGCCTACTACTACGGCACGGGGTCCGCGAGAGTTATATCTAATGTTGGAATGGTATTGAGGTATGTGTCGGCAAAAACAATATTACCGACAGATATACCGGGGTATTTTACATTCGAAAATAGAATTTCAATGATAGGAGTATTCTAGTGAACTCAGATCTCGCAATGTTAAGTATGATCTATAGCTGTTTTGTCTTTGAAGGTACCAGATACCGACATATTTTTCAATTATGTAGCTTTTTTTACCGATAAGATTGCCTTTTGTACATTTTCTACCATTGTAATTATTATAGTTTATTTATTCATTTAATTTAATTAGTTTGTAAGGTGTATCCTACCCACCATAAATAATACCTACAATAAATAATGTTTATTCATTCGCAATTTTGTACAATAAATAAATAAAGAACTGTTTGTCTGATTTAACTCTTAACCAGCAAAAATTGATAGTAACTAGGTAGGTACCTGTTGCTATCCTTACATTTATATTCCTACAAATTAGTGTACAATAAAGTAGGTAACAAAGTAGTGATGCTTTGAGTGGTGATTATTACTCTCTTACTCTTATTTAAACCTTTTACCTACTTTAAGAACAAGGATTGATCTAATCTAAATCTACTAGACATACTAGACTACTAGTATTCTCTTATCTGTGACTAGACTTAAATATAAATTATTATAAATACATATATCCAATTCTACCTACTAATATTATAAACGCGAAAGTTTGTAAGTATGGATGGATGGATGGATGTTTGTTACTCTTTCACGTAAAAACTACTGAATGGATTTTAATGAAAATTTTCAATAATATTATAGCATAAACATCAGAATAACACATAGGCTACAATTTATAAAGATATTGTGTGAATTGGCCAAAATATGACGATAAGTGTCAAGTATAAAGGAAAAAATCTACCATCGGCGAGCTATTCTGGCGTGCGCTGCCAAAACCGCTAGAGGTACACATACCTATGTAATGTATGATGGAAATCACGTAAAAACTACTGAATGGATTTTAATGAAACTTTACACTAATATAGCTTATACATCAGAATAACACATAGGCTACAATTGATAAAGATATTGTGTGAATTGTCAAAATATGACGATAAGTGTCAAGTATATAGAAAAAAATCTACCATCTGCGAGCTATTCTGGCGTGCGCTGCCAAAACCGCTAGAGGTACACATACCTATGTAATGTATGATGGAAATCACGTAAAAACTACTGAATGGATTTTAATGAAACTTTACACTAATATAGCTTATACATCAGAATAACACATAGGCTACAATTTATAAAGATATTGTGTGAATTGTCAAAATATGACGATAAGTGTCAAGTATATAGGAAAAAATCTACCATCTGCGACTTCGATCAACAATCACGAAGATCTGCGAGCTATTCTGGCGTGCGCTACCAAAACCGCTAGAGTTACACATACCTATGTAATGTATGATGAAAATGTTTATCTACACTAATATTATAAAGAGGAAAGATTTGTATTTTTATTGTTTTGTTGTTTTGTATGTAACGAATAGGCTCAAAAACTCCTGGTCCGATTTCAAAAATTCTTTCACCATTAGAATGCTACATTATCCCTGAGTAACATAGGCTATATTATATTTTCAAAAAAATCAGGGATCCTTACTAAAACTCTAATAATGTAACCCAAGGTGGAAAAAGAAAACCCTACATCGCGTGCGCTGCGAAAACTATTGATGATAGAACAAAATAATGTACTACGATTTTGTAGAACACGTCACCACCTACAAAAAATGTCGCAACAGCACATGTCTAACTATTATAGTTATGTCACAATAAGTGTTCTTTTATTATAAAATTTTTATTGAAATGCCGCCGATAGAAAAGGGTCTTTATTTATACCTTGGTATTAATCCTTATCCAAATAAATCTTTTCATATTCAAGACTGGTTCAATACCTATACATAACTTCTTGAATTTTTCAAATCGGACATTCCATTCAAAAGATTTTAAAAATATAAGGTCACGGGGCGCGTTCTCACCCAGCGCGGGCCCGGGCAAGGCGCGAGTTAGAAGTGACTCGAACCCACCACGGTCTAAGTTTATCCTAAAACGTTGAAAAAATTTATGTCCACCCATGCGAAGCTGGGACAGGCCGCTAGTCTTAAATAGTCCTACAAAAAAGCCTGCCACAGTATATATCTATATCTTATGTATAAGCCATTATAGCCAAAATAGTGAACCATAACTACAACAAAAATTGATAATTTATTTCAAATGCATTTCAAATCGCAGGGTCAAACCTTAAAGGTAGCAGGCATACATTTGGGCACGCCATGTTTTTCTCACGGTCAGCTCTATGTGGCTTGCTCACGTGTTTCCAAAGCGAAAAATCTGCATGTTTATGCTGAAGGAAAAAAATCGTTAAATATAGTTTATAGGAGCATACTGCAGTAGCTACCTATAGGCCTATGATTAGGGCTCTCCAGTGCTTAATTACCGTATTTCTTATATTGACAATATATTTACGTTATTATAGAGCGACTAGCGGCCTGTCCCAGCTTCGCATGGGTGGTCATAAATTTTTTGAACATTTTAGGATAAACTTAGACCGTGGGTTCGAGCCTCGCGTCTACTTATTTCATACATTTGCACGCGCTTCTCCTTGAGTGAGTGAAATCGCACCCCGCGCGCGACCCGTGGACCCGTAAACATTTTTAATTTCGTCATATCTTTTGAATGGAATGTCCGATTTGAAAAATTTAAGAAGTAATCTATAGGTATTGAAACCGTCTTAATTATGAAATGAAAATCGTAGTACATTATTTTGTTCTATATTCAATAGTTTTCGCAGCGCACGCGATGTAAGGTTTTTTGTTTTCCACCTTGGGTTACATTATTGAAGTTTTAGTAAGGATCCCTGATTTTTTTGAAAATATAATATAGCCTATGTTACTCAGGGATAATGTAGCATTCTAATGGTGAAAGAATTTTTGAAATCGGACCAGAAGTTTTTGAGCCTATTCGTTACATACAAAAATACAAAAATACAAAAATACAAAGTTTACCTCTTTATAATATTAGTGTAGATTAGTGTAGATAATAAACGTGTCTAATAAACTTCTTACTTTATTTTGTTGTTTTATCGATTACTGCTAATAAATTAATACAAAGTAAGAAAATCTGTAGATTTACAGTTCTTAAAGTCGAATCTATGGTTTTCTAGTTTTATGAAAGCTTTTTTGCAGTTTTGGTCTTGATCGGGGTTGGCAACACTGTGCAAAATCTACTTTCCCTCCAGTCTTTTTTGATCTCTCCAACTTGTATAATTTTACGACGATGTGGAAAACAGTTCGGGCTTTATGTCACTCTGCTGACCGAAAATGCCGCTCGTGGCTGTGAGTAGGTAGTTACTTAATCGTCTCTTCTCACACCGCCTGTATTAAATTTCGTCTGTCACAATGTTTAAAGGCTCTACGTTAAAATGCAATGCAATATGCAGAGTATTAAAATATTAAAGATTCTAGTAATGGCAATGGCAGGCAGGACTGGGCGTGGCGCCAACGTCCGTTCTCACCGCACGTCGCCATTTTAAAACCGAGTGCATGGGATTAAAGATTGGTGACTTTCCAATGTGCCTACTGGAGATGGGCTTCGTAGAGAACAATCGGGGAGTTCAGTCATCTTTTTCAGCCTGAAGAAGTTCTCTGCTTGACATAGGCCTTTACAATGCATTTCCAGAAGAACTATGAAGAGCCCTCTCGATCCACCGATTATGCTATCTTTACAATCTCGTTGGTCCATCACATGCCACGCTCCGACTTAATTTTTATGTTCCATAGCTGCCAGTCGAGTAGACGGGCCACCTGACGGAAAGTGGTCCTGCAATACTAGAGGCGATACTGAGGCGCTGCATTAGGTTCGTGGCCGCAAAGTTTATCTATAATTTAAATGATTCAAGAGAAAAGTGAACAGGTATCTTCTAGTTCAAACGTTTTACCTATAGGTTGTAAAAAACAGTCTTGTTTGCAGTAAATATTATAAATATTAATATCGCAAAACCCTTGAAAAAAAACATAAATATCTACTTTCAGAACGATTTTTCTACTCTACTTTATCTTTGCCAGCTCACATGTTTTAGTGCTTACACGTTTATTATGAAGAAAGATGTATTTGCACATTAATTAACTAAGTGTCAGCCACTGCACCCTCTATTTTAAAGCTAGGGTTTAAATAAAGAATGCAATGCACCAAGTATAGAAGGTACATAATACTTGCAAAGCACGAATGTTCAAAACATTCTTACTTCCTGTTAGTATTTAAAGCTTTGGTTCTATGTTACATAACAGAACCAATGAAGATAGATTGATTATGTGGACAATATTACGTCTGACCAGAAACGTTATGTGCCATAAGTGTTATTTGGACAAGTCTCTGACTACCCCTTAAGTTGATACTTATTACTAAGAAACCTACCGTGGGGATTCAATTCATAAAGATGTTTCTGTATATGTACACATTTGTATGAGTAAATGGATTAGATATTAAACTATTTAATATGCACCACAAGAAAAGAAATAAACATATGTATAGGATAGGTATCTACGACTCAACTAAACCTACAGCGAAGTACAATAGGCTGTCTTATCGCTGTAAAAAAAATGTGAATGAAAGGGAGTATCACTAGATAAATGTTTTAAAGTGGCCACAATGCCTCAAAAGTTGAGTCTATTGCTTCTCGTTTTAAGCTATTGCTAGCGTATATTCATAATTGATGACACACGGCATCGGCACTTTGGACGCTCTAGTCATACGTATGACTCGGTTATACCCACCTACTTCGCTGACAGCACGGCCAAATTATAAATTACGAATTATTTATTGACAACTAGCTGGTGCCCGCGACTTCGTCTGCACAGGATTAGTATTTCGAGTATTTTATATTAGTGTGGCGTAGTACCTACATTATGTGTAGGTAACTCTAGCGGCTTAGGCAGCGCACGCCAGAATAGTTCGCAGATGGTAGATTTTTTCCTACTTGACACTTATCGTCATATTTTGGACAATTCACACAATATCTTTATAAATTGTAGCCTATGTTTTATGCTGATGTATAAGCTATATTATTGTAAAGTTTCATTAAAATCCATTCAGTTGTTTTTACGTGAAAGAGTAACACGCCTTTTTCTGCCGCGTTGCTGTGTTTCGGTTTGAAGAGTGTGGTTGCCGGTGTAATTACAGGCACATGAGGCTTAACATCGGTATGCCTCAAGCTGATGGACGCAGGGCAGTGCATCGTAGGGCACGTTCCTATCGTGTGTGACTTACGAGGCAATGCTTTGTTTTAGGTGATGGTTACCACTTAACATCAGGTGGGCCATCTGCTTGTTCCATCAGCTGGTTGTATTAAAAAAAAAAAACCATCCATCCATCCATACTTACAAACTTTCGCGTTTATAATATTAGTAGGACTACTCGTAGCACCCTCGTAGCTCCGATTGTATGGCACCTACCAAAGAACAGTTTCTTCTGTGGGATAGAGTAAGATATTAAAAAATAACCACTCGAAATGCTATCACTTTCAGCAATAGATCCTGGCTCGTAATGGGTTGGCACATGCAGGTGGACATTTATTTTTAAACATTACTCAGGGATAATGTAGAATTTTTGAAATCAGACCAGTAATTCGTTACATACATACAAATCTTTCCTCTATATAATATCTTATAGTGTAGATGTAGATTTTTAAGTGTACTATTGTTCTGTTTCGTGTAGGTACCTACCTACAATATAGTGTTTTCATTTATTTCATTCATGAATTCTGTTATTATTTAATGTACCTAAATGTATTTATTTACAACAAAAAAAGGTAAGTATATTATATCAGCTATCTAGTTCTTACATTATTAGCTTTGCTTAGTTTGGAGCTATGTGTGGAATGCCCACTAATATTTATATCTATTCACTATTATTGCTCCACATGTGATCGGGTATAGAGGTATAAAAATAAGTTTGGTCATGCAAGCCATATTAGGGCTCATGCCGTAAAAACATATTTTTTTAGTTAGGCTCGCCGTCGCACAGTGGTTCCAAATCAAAAATAAGTGGACATAGGGTCGAAAGTCGGAATTTCGATCTGATTTTTTTATACAGAATAGATCTCAGCTATCCTGACAACTTTTGTTCTATGAAAAATCTGTAAGAAGCGTAGTTTTCGAGAAAAAAAATAATCAATTATTTTTTGTATGGAGAAAAACATACTTTATTTTTTCTCTCGAATTGGATCAATTTGGCCCGTGTTTGGTTGGTACTGTGTCATAGCCCAGGTGATATACTAACATAAAAAAAATATAGCACGCGCAGTCACTTGCAGCCATGGGAGAAAATTGACTCAAAAAAAAAAAAATTTTTTTTGCTTGTTTTGCGAAGAGTTCTTATTTCTTCATATCTTTTCATGGATTTTCGTGTACTGTTGTATATTTTAATTGACTCCGTGAAGAGAAAGTAATAAAAAACTACATTTTAGATATTTTTCAAAAGGATTTTTAGTTATATTTTTCAAAAGAAAACGATGTTTTCTGCTTCTTGAGACATGTTCTCTTCTTTAAAGCGTGTCCACTCCGGGTCTGCCTCGAGCAGTGGAACTGCCCCTGGGAGTAAATCATGATGGATTGTCTTCGAAAACTTAGGCCTGATTCGGGAAATGTGTGGATCTGAGCTTATTAAAAGGCCATGCAGAATGTCAATATTGCTTTCGATTCGTCCTGTTTTTCTTGTGTTTTTCTCCCTTATATTCCTGAAGTCCTTGTTACGAGCTTCCGAAGCTTCTTCTGATAAGAACCCTAAGATAATAAAACATGGTTAATTATTACAGGAATAAAATTTTTACTTTTATGCAAAGAAAGTATTGATTCTGCTTTACTTACCAATAGGCAAAACAGAAAAGTGGCTACAAATGTCTGCTCCATGCATACAAAGTTTGTGGACACTGACTGGCATGTAGTACCACGGATATAAATGCGCATAAAGTTCTGCTGTTTCTCTACAGTAGCTCCGGAAGTTTTTAATGCTGATTTTCCTTCTTGAAGATATAACCTGGAGAATAACTGAAAATCGACGAATAAGGTTTTCGTCAACTCCTGTTATTTGTGCCGTTTTTTTGTAGTCACCGAAAAAGCGTCTTGCCGTATTTCCGTCGCATTTTTTTCGCATTTCCGTCGCAAGGGTTCGGGTTCTCCCAAATCATCATTTCTTCTCCATCAACAAGTTGGAGAGGGATAATGCTGATCATCACAACAGAGGAATCGTCAAACTCGGTATCTGAAAAACTCTGTTTGTAATTACTCTGTGATGAAGATCCGTCAAGGCCCCATTTCCATGTTAACTTCAGCCCTTTTTCAGTGCTTTCGATGGGTCCCATGTCTAGCAAAATCCTTTGAACAGTGTGGTCCAAAAGTCCTTGTAGTCTGAAAATAAAAACATAAATAAATAACGTGAATCTCAACGCTTTATAATATAATTATATTATAGGATTGTTTAAAATGAAAATAACCTGATCCGAGCCTTTTTCTCCGTTACTTTCACATGTTCATCGGAAGGGTAACGCCTCTTTTTAGCGCACAAAAGCTTCCGAGAAGACTGAAGAGCACTGGAACAATTTTCTTCTTTGAGGAACGTTCTTAGCGATTGGTACTGCCACTTGGACAGTTTAAGGGATGTGCAGAGTGCCAATGATTTATCTTCAGAAATTTCTTGCTTAGATGATTCACAATCTTCGCCAAAGCTAACTTTCCCGTTTCTTTTAACTTTGATATATAACAATATTCCAGTTTTTCTTCAGAATTGTCATTTATAATGGAGCCAGAACGCCTTTTCTTCTGCTTGTTGCTCAAATCCGCGAATGGCATTCTTTTCTCCTTCTCTGTAGAGGTTCCAGCTTCTGAAGTGCAGACATTTAGAATAGGTTCCGGCAAATATTCTGGCACTTCTGGCGCATCAACCAAGTCCTCAGGAATTGCCATAACTAAATCAACCGTATCACAGGTAGGCCATTTGATATTTGTCTCCAGCCATTTGCTATTAGCTTCCCGATTCAGAAATGTCTTTAAGCATCTGCTTGACTCTGCCCATTTCGTTATTACTCGTTTGGCGAACAAACGGCAAAACTCAATGATTTTCCTACGGTCTTCTTCAGATATTTCACTTGGAATTTTAGAAATTATAACTTCACTTAGATGATTGTAATTATTAAGATCTCCACTCCCCCTAAGACTCAGAAACAAATCGAGATAAGAACCGAAACCAGCCATTTTAGATTGAAAAACGTTATTCCGAGATCTTTCACAGTTAAGTGTTGAAAATAGAATGAAATGAAATTAATCATTGCAATATATTTGTAGTCTTGCAGCTGTGTCCGTAATGAGTTTGTCTATTAACGACCAATCACAGCCCAGTACCGGAATGACCAATTTGTTAGTAGATCAGGATTAATTATCTTTACCACTCATCCCTTAAACACAAACAAACTTATTTTTACCTGTACGAAAGAATGAGCCATTTCAGATACTTGACCTTTATCGTAAATAAGATAATCTCTTTACCTACCACTAATCACTTAGCCACCTGCAAATAATAAACTACCTGCACCTAGCTTGGGTACTGGACTGAACCCTTGTCAACAACTGACATTGCGTTGTTATTTTACAATTTAATTTCAGATCTTTACTTTCAATTAAATACGTACAGTCTCTTGTACCTTAGCAAAAATTTTTAATATGGTAGAAAAATATAACTAAAATGTAGTTTTTTATTACTTTCTCTTCACGGAGTCAATTAAAATATATTACAGTACACGAAAATCCATGAAAAGATATGAAGAAATAAGAACTCTTCGCAAAACAAGAAAAAAAATTTTTTTTTATTTAGAGTCAATTTTCTCCCGTGGCTGCAAGTGACTGCGCGTGTGATATTTTTTTTATGTTAGTATATCACCTGGGCTATGACACAGTACCAACCAAACACGGGCCAAATTGATCCAATTCGAGAAAAAAAATAAAGTATGTTTTTCTCCATACAAAAAATAATTGATTATTTTTTTTCTCGAAAACTACGCTTCTTACAGATTTTTCATAGAACAAAAGTTGTCAGGATAGCTGAGATCTATTCTGTATAAAAAAATCAGATCGAAATTCCGACTTTCGACCCTATGTCCACTTATTTTTGATTTGGAACCACTGTGCGTCGTCGAAATCGATAAGGAGTAGGTACCTACTATTTTTATACATATGTACCTACTATAAACATATATTCTAAATTCTGTCGTTACGGAGATGAGTGGGAACAACATCTTACCAAACATACGGGTTTTAATAGTGTGATGTCAATGACATTGAATTGTCAAATCTGGAATTAGGATACATTCCACAAAAAGCTATTGCAAAATCTACATACCTAGTAAAAAAACGATGAAACCGGGACAAGCACGACTCGCAGATACAACAATACCAATTGCGGACACTGGCCTCAATTGAATCTATTAGGTAGGCAATAACTTACGTGTCTGAAGTCAGATGAATACCAAGGCCGCAATGCCGCCAACCGT
The DNA here is from genome assembly GCA_932294275.1 of Chloroclysta siterata. NCBI lineage: Eukaryota > Metazoa > Arthropoda > Insecta > Lepidoptera > Geometridae > Chloroclysta > Chloroclysta siterata. Next base: position 8,219,252 of record OW028588.1, read on the forward strand.
CAGTCGGACTACATCTCGTATACATTTTAACATTTTTTAAGATATACAATCACTGATTGTAGTTGTAAAAAGTCGCATACAACAAACCATTGTCTCTGCAGCAGACGGACAGACAAGCAAAATCCCGGAATAGCAAAATCCCATATTAGCAGTAGAACAGATTCGCATAAAGACAGATAATGTACTGTCGTGCAAAAAATATACAAACCCTATTATCAATTTGTGACCTCTTTGCTTTCATCAAAATGGCCACTTTTAATTGTCATAAATTAATAGTCAAGGTCAAGATCTTAGACGAAGTATTATATTATCATAAGTATGATATTACCTCCATGGTCAAGATAATCCATTTTCTATATTTTATAAGTCAATGTGACATGCATTTGTTTTTCCTCATAAAATTACAGAGGTTCAGCAAAAATCCCAACAAGTTTTACTACCTACCAATATTTTATTTACTAGTATTCGTTCTTATTTAGGTCAATTAATGTAGGTATATATTCATCCAAAAAAAATATTGATGGATACGTCGCGCTTAGTGAACTGCACTATCCATATTTTCAGGATAATTACCAGGTAAGTATTTCATTTTTTCCAATTTCATAGAAAATATAATCAATCATCACTTCAAAATTGAAATCAATCAAATTGAAATGGTTCAATTTTATTATGAAGAAAAATGAAATAGTTATGGTAGAAACGAACGTTTTTGGTTAGGTGGGTATAAACCTTATTCTCTGTTCCGTGGTATAAACTTTGCTTAGTTTGGCGCTAGATAACGCAATGTATTCTAAACGCTCCTAAACGCTGAAAATGTTCCTGAAAACTCAAATCACAGAGGACTTCTGTAATATTTTAAAATCTGTTTATGCAACAACTTTTCAAGACGTCGGCTCTTTAATTAAATAAAATCAATGCACGAATGATTGATTGATTAATTTCCATTAGCGATAGACAATGCTTTGGGTGGTGGTGGCTTCACAAAACCTGTCAAAGTTCGTTCAAAGTTGGACCATCGACAAGTTATTCGTCAGTTCAATAATAATTAATCTATGCTCTAAGCTAAATAAATTAATGTAATACTGGGATCTAACTTAGTAAAATATTTATTAGTATTACCTATACAAATTATTAGATTAACAAGTTTAATAAGTTGTTTAATGTTTGAGTTCGTGTGACCTGTGGACCATTAAAAGATATAAAATAAATAAATGGTGAATACTTTTATCACCATACGCCATCATTTTGGGGGTAGGTATGGTAACTAGTCTTGATATAGATAGAACACACTTATTTTATCCTAAGCAGAATATTTTCTTACATTTTATACAATTTCAATGCATTGCGTGGGCATTTTGAGAATGGTGATATTTATATCAATGATGTCAATTTATGTTTATACTAGTGGCTTCCCGCGGCTTCGCACGCGTTGAAGTGGTGAGCGGTGATTGAGCCGCAAACATCCAAACATCGTAACTTACGCATTGATTTGTATATTATTAGGGTAGGATTTTAAATACCTACGTAGGTATAAGAGATACCTATAGGCGTACATCACCTATATTAGGTAGGTAGGTATAGGTACTGAGTTTAGCACAAACATGACAAATACAACAAAGACAACCTTACACGGAAAATATGTACTTATTTGTTCCTAGTTTCTACCCCAAAAACAAACGAAACGAAACAGCTTCACGACTTTGATCCCCATGCAGGCACGGTAGATACCCTCAGATCTCTTTGTACCAACTCAAGATTCCCGTTTTTAGAATGCCCTTTACAAACATTGACGCCTCGTTGTATCCTTTTTACTCGAGCGCAACGAAGAAGGTTAACTTTTTAGAGGTTGTTTTCGAAAATCAAACTGTTGTGGCGGCTAGCCACACACAGGTACTTGCAATCGGGCTGACGCGAAGGGTTTATATGTAGCGTCGCCAGTCGTCTCTCCCGCTCATTAGATTAAAACATGTGATACCGACTTAAAAAAAACTAAAAGTGCCTTTCCTATTTTTTTAGCCTTGGAGTACATGTACTTCAAGTTTCAAGTTTGTAGATTCAAAGAATACAATTTTTCATACCAACGCTTTCAACCCGTTTTACACCCTTAGAGGTTGAATTTTCAAAAATCCCTTCTTAGTAAACCTCTACGCCATAAGACCTACGTACTCTTCAAATTTCAAGTCTCTAGGACCAGCGGTCAAAAAACTCCCATACAAACTTTTACATCCCTTTGCACACTTATAAAGGGTAGTTTTAAAAAACTAAAAATGCTTTTCCTATTTTTTTGCCTTGAAGTATGTGTACTCCAAGTTTCAAGTTTGTTGATTCAAGGAATACAATTTTTCATACCAACGTTTTCAACCCTTTTTACACCCTTAGGGGTTGAATTTCCAAAAATTCCTTCTTAGTACACCTCTACGCCATAAGACCTATGTACTCTTAAAATTTCAAGTCTCTAGGACCAGCGGTCAAAAAACTCCCATATAAACTTTTACATCCCTTTGCACACTTATTAAGGGTAGTTTTCAAAAACTAAAAATGCCTTTCCTATTTTTTGCCTTGAAGTATGTGTACTCCAAGTTTCAAGTTTGTAGGTTTAAGGAATACTTTTTTTCATACAAACGTTTTCATCCCTTTTTACACCCTTAGGGGTTGAATTTCCAAAAATCCCTTCTTAAAACACCTCTACGCCATAAGACATATGTACTCTTAAAATTTCAAGTCTCTTTCACCAGCGGTCAAAAAACTTCCATACAAACTTTTACATCCCTTTGCACACTTATTAAGGGTAGTTTTCAAAAACTAAAAATGACTTTCCTATTTTTTTGCCTTGAAGTATGTGTACTCCAAGTTTCAAGTTTGTAGGTTCAAGGAATACTATTTTTCATACAAACGTTTTCATCCCTTTTTACACTCTTAGGGGTTGAATTTCCAAAAATCCCTTCTTAGTCCACCTCTACGCCATAAGACCTATGTACTCTTAAAATTTCAAGTCTCTAGAACCAGCGGTCAAAAACCTCCCATATAAACTTTTACATCCCTTTGCACACTTATTAAGGGTAGTTTTCAAAAACTAAAAATGCCTTTCCTATTTTTTTGCCTTGAAGTATGTGTACTCCAAGTTTCAAGTTTGTAGGTTCAAGGAATACTATTTTTCATACAAACGTTTTCATCCCTTTTTACACCCTTAGGGGTTGAAATTCCAAAAATCCCTTCTTAATCCACCTCTACGCCATAAGACTTATGTACTCTTAAAATTTCAAGTCTCTAGGACCAGCGGTCAAAAAACTCCCATACAAACTTTTACATCCCTTTGCACACTTATTAAGGGTAGTTTTCAAAAACTAAAAATGCCTTTCCTATTTTTTTGCCTAGAAGTATGTGTACTCCAAGTTTCATGTTTGTAGGTTCAAGGAATACTATTTTTCATACAAACGTTTTCATCCCTTTTTACACCCTTAGGGGTTGAATTTTCAAAAATCCCTTCTTAGTACACCTCTACGCCATAAGACCTATGTACTCCTCAAATTTCAAGTCTCTAGGACCAGCGGTTTAGGCTGTGCGTTGTCTATATGTCAGTCAGTCAGTCAGTCAGTCAGTCAGTCAGTCAGTCAGTCAGTCAGTCAGTCAGGACTTTGATTCTTATAGTATTAGAGATTAGAGAAGAGAAGAGATAGAGATTGTTATGTCAATCTATGTCTTAATCTTTATATCTAAAAGTATAAATAAGAGCTGATTTCACCATGCTCTGTTAGATTAACAAAGGATGAAAGGGCCGTTAAATATGTCAAAATGTACGCGTTTGACATCTAAGGTTAGATTTAACGTCCTGTTAATCCATGATTAGTTACTAACAGAGCATGGTGAAATCAGCTCTAAACCATATAAAATATTGGTACTAATAACTAACAAAACCAAAGTACATTAAGTTAATTTTAAACTGGATTATTAATATGTAAAAAAACAACCATGTTGTAACCATGTTGTAATTTATTTTTCCGATCTTGTTTCGATAACACAGTAAATAATGGTCAAACCATTCAATAATAAAACCCTACGTGGGTACACTTTGCAATAAAACATGTAGGTAGGTAGTAGTTTGCCTAAAATAGGAGGTGCAAATAGACCCTTTGGTAAATAAATCATAAAAAATAGCATCGCACTTTCTAACTTCACTACCATAACTAGAGAACACCCTGGCTTCATCTGAAGCTAAAAAATATGAAATACATCAAAGTCAAAGTCAAAGTCAAAAAGTATTTATGCAATAAAATCTCAAGGATCACTTTGAAACGTCTTAAGGGGCTGACAACTATCAAACAACTTCTCGCTCGCACGTTTCAACATTTTGAAAGATATAAAATCACTAAACTCATTTTCGAAAAATCGCAATCAACCATTTTGTGTGCAATCACTTTGCACATAGTTTAGTAAAAGTTTCATTTTGATCGATACAAGTGTGTACGAAAACTAGTAAAGCAAACTTTTGAGACTTATCTTTCAACATGTCGAAACGTGCAAGCGAGAGTCACATTAGCTCTTGTCTTCGCCTTAAAGCTAGGTTTTTTTTTTTAATACAACCAGCTGATGGAACAAGCAGATGGCCCACCTGATGTTAAGTGGTAACCATCACCTATAACAAAGCATTGCCTCGTAAGTCACGCACGATAAGAACGTGCCCTACGATGCACTGCCCTGCGTCCATCAGCTTGAGGCATACAGATACATATAATAACAATAATAATATAATAAGCCTCATGTGCCTGGCGGCATGTTGCCGGTGTAATTACTTACACCGGCAACCACACTCTTCAAACCGAAACACAGCATTGCTGCTTGGCGGCAGAAAAAGGTGTGGTGGTAGTACTTCCCCGGACGAGCTCTTCACAAAGAGCTCTACTACTCTTAGGTGACTCTAGGTGCCAGTTCCACGCGACCAAAGCCTAGAAGAACAGGCAACAAACTTACGGCTTGGTTCCTACCGTTCTTTTGTATGATCCTTTTACAATGTAACTAGTAGTTCGCCCCGAACTTGCACTGTAGGCCGTGAGTTCGATCCCCACCGAGAACAAATATTTGTGTGATGAACATAGATGTTTGTTCTCTGTCTGGGTTATATATTATAAGTATGTATTTACAAAAAAAAAGTATGTATTATATTAGCTATCTGGTTCCCATATTACAAGCTTTGCTTAGTTTGGGGCTAGATAGTGCTGTGTGGAAAGTCCACCAATATTATTATTGTTATTATATTTATCTACGAACAAACAAACATCTTCCCATTCAACACTATAGTTGTATCTACGTAAGGGTGGTTCTCTACACATATTTTAGAATCTACGACACGTAGTAAGCAAACCTCGCGATATATTGCTACGATTCCTTGGAATTTATTGCGGCCGTGGGAAAAAAACGTGTTAGGTATTCGGAAATCTAAGTATGAGTTTTTACATGGTACATAGGTGGACGGGAAAAGTCAAGCTTGATTTATTGTTTAGATAGGTACCTACACTTGTTGGTTTAAATAAATAAAATTCATGATTAAAAGGGAGACATTTCGTCAAAATAAAGAATGTTCGTTTGTTTTTATCGTCATCAAAGTCAAAGTCAAAGTCAAAATGTATTTATTCAATAAAATCACAAGGATCACTTTGAAACGTCTTAAAGCTAGGTGACTCTAGGTGCCAGTTCCACGCGACCAAAGCCTAGAAGAACAGGCAACAATGGTCGTGAATCGACATCGATATCGATCGATACACGAATCAATTTAGTCACTGAATACAATCAGTGTCAGTGCAATAATAATACAGAGAATGCAAGATAAAATATTTATTTTACGTCACAGAACATAACAATATGATTATGTGAGTATGAATATACATGAGATATAAAATATAGAATTTTTACAATAAAATGACGAATAAAAGGCTTTCAGTCAATATTTGCCATATATTCTTCTAGCTTCTATGGCCAGCGCGACATCGCGGGTTTACAGTGCTCGACGAACTTGAGGCGCACTTAATGTCCTTCTACCACACTGTTTCGAAAGAACTAGTGACACGACAAGAAGAACTGGCGACGAAAATGTTGTAACGTCTGCGACACGCGTTCCGTTCGAATCTACTTATTCAATAATATTGTTTCAAAATGGTTTTGTTATACTTTCCGAGGAACAAATTATCAAATTAATTAATGGAGTTCGCATAACCTATGCATATTTAACTAGGTGGGTGAATTATCAAAAGGTTGCTCCTAGGGGTTTTGACTTTTGGCGATTATGCATGTAAGCTAAGATCCCATACGCTAAAATTGAGAAGGTGGGTTTGTGTTTGGTTAGATTACCTTTACCGCGACTAACCTAACGTGTACGTCCCTATTATGTGTAATTATTACTTCATAGGCCGCTGCTTACCGCCTACAATTATGTAGAGAATGGGTTTACCAGATAATATAAATTAATACTTATGTACCTACTATCTATAGTTAACTTTTGCCTCGCTTTATGAAAGGTCCTATTCAAACAATGCGCTAGACCGTCCTATCGGGCAACACTATGGTATTACAAAGATTATAATAATTACATAGTAAGATAACACCTATTTATTTAGTGAGTTCTTAGATAAGTGATTTGCGATCTTTGTAATGCCTTCAGAACAATATACCTTGGGGGAATTCTCTCGATATACACCTTTTCTTTAATTAGCCTAGAGTACCCCTGGCAGGTACCTATTTATCTACCAAGCCGATGCAACCCTCCAAAACAGTTACTATACGTAGGTTTAGAGTATATTAGTACAGTGGCTCAGACAGAGGCTAAAATTCTAATATCTTCCTTTATTTATAAGTTTGTACGGAGACAAAAAATATGATGGAATGGTTGAAGGTACAATAGCTCTTCCAACTATGGATAGATCAGTTATGACTTTTGCAGCACCTGTGCCGAAATAGTAGGCTTGGATCACGAGCTTTGAGCAGTAGCTGGGGTTTATGGACCAAATGTCTGGAGTGAGGGAGTATTTTATGTGAATAGTCTTCTGTTCCCCGCCTGAAGGGCTGTACTAGTGAGTGTCAGCCCATCGGGCCGCCATCCGCGCAATAGAGTCATCGGGACAGCGATACACTGTCGTCCAATCCGATGCATGCTCGTCGAACCATCTGTCTTTTGGGATCTGTCGGTTATTGTCGTCGAGGCTCTGCCTGGAACCTGGCATCTCCAACACCCAGTAATCAGAAGTCATAATCGCCGCGTGCCCGACAAGTCCAATGGACCCGCCACCTGAACTGATTAAAATGTCGCCTTTTCTGACACAGTATTGATAAACTCTCTTTTATTGTCCGCCGTGCTCCGCTTCGTTATTTTCCTTTGCAACATAGACTCTTGGGTATCAGACTGTATACCAAAGTTGTTCATAACGAGCCATTCTTCGTAATTAATTGAGAGGCTGCTATTCAATGAAATGTATTCGTTGTATAAATCTTTAAAGAGGTTTTGCTCGTCTCTTTGGAACGACGAGAATTTATATTTTTGGGAATTTATTATTCCCAAGTTGACACCGATTTGGTATATTTCGTAGGATGTTTTGTTGTTGTAAACAAATTGTCGCTCTGAAATGCAATTATCCTGTTATTTTAAAACCACAAATAAAAAACACCTAAAGACACGTCAAATTCAATACGTAGAATAAAATCTAATAACCATATTACTAACTATACCTCTATAATTAACTATACCAATTTAATGTAAACTCTGTCAATATTATCTAATGCCTTCCATATACAAGGTGTTCCAATACTTGTATTTAAAACTTCGCTAAATGTTTCGCGTTTATAGTGTTGGTTCCTTAGAAAATGTTATTCATATTGATGGGTACTTTAACCCTCTGAAGTTTTAAATACAAGTATTGTAAGACCTTGTATAACGTAAAGTAAATATGCAATTATACAATTAAATAAAATTAACATTTTGATATTGCATTTGATATCTAACCAAAGTTGGAAGAAGATAAGAACTTTTCAAAAAAACACACAAAGTGCAGAAACAAATATTGCACTTACCAATTTCTCCATCTTTAACGAGTAAAGCTGCAGAAATTCCAATTACTAATAAAGAGACTAAGGGCCGTATGCTAAAACAGTACTTGAGTCTGAGTCGAGCCTCAAGCATAGACATAAGCAGAGCTTTGATTCTAGAACGCTGCTTGAGGCTCGATTCTTTGATTGGAGATCACGTAAGTTTTGCATATTCTGAAACGTCGCTCAGACCGAATCGTTGCTTGAGCAGATAAACTATCTGTCACTTTTCAAAGAAAAACGAGACCGATGCTCAAGCAGGGTCGCGACCACGCTTGAGCATGATTTCGCCTTACTTTTTGCTTGGATGTGATTAAACAATGGATGTTTTTGAAGATTTTAACATATTTGAAATTGTTAATATTAGACCGATCGGCTTTCCGTTACGATATTTGCGAGATGCCAGTGACCCTTTTGATATAAATAAGTTTTTCGCAAGATGTGGTAAAAAAATAATTTAGCCTTTATTCAAACAAACCACAACGAAAACGGAAAATGGCATTTTCATCTATTCCAGACTAGCATCCGTCCGCGGTTACGCTCGCATGGTACCTAATAGGTACCTACCTAAAACAGGTCACGATCTATGTGCATGCCAAGTTTCATCCAAATCTGTTCAGCCGTTACGAAGAAGTTGGAACTATACACCCACTCACTCATTCACAAACTTTCGCATTTATAAATTTTTAGTAGGTAAGTAGGCAGTATCAAAAAGTACCATAAAAATGGTCAGAATCCACATTCTTTTTTTTTTCGTGTTACAGGCGGAGCCATTGTTCTATTTATTTAATTTCAAATTTATTGATACAAAAAACTAATAAGTAACCTACCTATTAATTATTTTACGAAAGATGCAAAAATTGTCATATGCTTGGCGCGAAGATGGTTCATGATGGTTGGCTTGATGAATGGTTAGGCGGGAATCGTTTTTTTTATTCGCCCTTCATGGGGCAGACTAAAGTCAATAGCGGTTAACTACTTCTATACCATGACACCCATGAAATGAAAGTAAACACGTTCCGTTGCACGTAATTTATTTTAAACTCACCCAAAGCTTTACCGCAATATCTTATTTATTAAAAGTTTTGCGTAAAACGGACCGATTTTCGCAGTGAACGAAAAAATAAATAAAATTGTAAACGAGAACCAACTCGATCCATAGACATACTGCAGATCCCAACTGAGTTGAGATTTGAGTCTAGATTCAGCTGAGTGATGTTTGAGGGCTGTTCTGGAATAAACACATTACCCAAGCAGCGATTAGATGCTTAAGTAGAGATCACCTGAACTCTACTCAGGCGGTGCTTGAGCATTATTCTGGCATACGGCCCTAAGGAAACTACCAAATTCCTTACTGTCATCGTGGCTTTCTCAGTGCATTTGATTATCCCTGAAGAATTGTCTGTCTTTTTATACTTAGGTACTGTTGAGTAAACTAGATTGAACTGCCTATAGACTCAGGATCGGGGGATGTACCTTACTGCAGATAAAATAAATTGGCAATAGAGCAAGGAAAACTTAACTTGCGTAATATTCCGAGTGAATGTGTGATGTAAGGCTAAAACATCACTTCAAAAGTTCAAATCTTAAGGGGACCAAACATTCATTATTATTGTTTCTTTAAGTTTATTGATTTTTTTATTTTATTAATTTAACAAAGTGCAATATGAGCAGTAGAGCTCTTTGTGAAGGGCTCGTCCGGGGAAGTACTACCACCACGCCTTTTTCTGCCGCCAAGCAGCGTTGCTGTGTTTCGGTTTGAAAAGTGTGGTTGCCGGTGTAATTACAGGCACGCAGGGCAGTGCATCGTAGAGCACGTTCCTATCGTGCGTGACTTACGATGCAATGCTTTGTTATAGGTGATGGTTACCACTTAACATCAGGTGGGCATCAGGTTTTATCGGTACCTACTAACAAACATTTATTTATTGTGTTTGGTTTTTTGAGAAAAAGGTTTTTTTTTTTTAATCCAAGTAAAATGTTTTTTGAATCATAATTTTAACTCAGGGTCTTATGCGAGCATCGTTTTCAGGGCTATTACTCTAAATTAAACGTGATAATAATCACAAAGCTATCTATAGCTATAATTTCATCTGAAAACTGTATTATGGATTGTATAGGTAGGTAGGTATATGTTTACTGTAGTGGTAGCAATACGACTAGCTGGCATAAATTGTATACTTTACCGTGAAGTATGCACAAACAGAGCTATATTTAGCTTTGTATTTTGTTAAACATCTGGTTTCGCTGTAATACCTATGGTATTCGATGGTAGATATATTGTAAGCATTTGTTGTTCTCAACTCATATTCATCATGAAATTCAATTTATTCCCTTCTAAGAACAGAGAAGCTAAAAGTTTGGGGCCTTATTATTGTGTTATGGCTTCATAGATCTTTAATTCATCATCAGTCCGAATAAGTTCTGCTGAACACATTGTATTATACAAAAAAGGTTTAGGTTCGAACTTGGTTCGTTCTCTTCCAAAATGTTTTACCTAAAAAGAAAGCAATCAAGTAAGTAGGTAGGTATGAGTAATTCGGTCAGCCACTCTCACCGAATACTAAAGAGATGCGAGCCAAACGAAGAATGTTTAAGCATCAAAAACATGATGTATGATAAATGACAGTTAGGAAATGAAACTCCCAATATACTAACCAACGCTGTTACATAAGAAATTCATCTAATTTAGCTTCTCTCAAAAAAAATAGTTATCGTACTTTTTGGTAGGAGAACTCTTTGTAATTATTTCTCCGAAACTTAATTCTTTGACAGTTGTTAGCGTCTTAAATAATAATTGGAGTATTTAATAACGCATTTTCGAAGTCTTTACAAAGAGCTGCATCTACCTAAATCGTAGTTATTTATTCATTATTTCGCACATTTGGTTGTGCTACGCTTCTATTCGCCTGTATAATTTTTGATTACCTTGTTTGCAACAAGCTTAGTATCTAAGCTTCGATCCGCCTAAGGCCACGAATACCTTACATCTAGTTAACGAAACTTTCGAGCTCTCTACTTGGGGCTTATTTATATCCTTGAGTTTTGTTTGGGGCTGGGTAAAAATAGACACAGTGCTTAAAATACCTTTAACAAGTGACATAGAAGTTTATTTTGCAAAAATAAGTAGGTATAGTCGGATTACCTAAATATTTTATTTTTTAAGATTTATATTCCAATTGCTGAAAAGCACCGACATACGCCATGGACGCAAATCCCTGCACTTTTCCCTTGCAAATGACATAGTTCATAACAGTCTTGAACGCATGCACCGCTTTTCTTTATAGCTCCAGCGATACCTGCAATACGAATAAGAAGAATGAAAATGCATTTATTTTGGACACCCAAACACATAGGCACGAACAGTAGGTACTATACAATAAATAGGTAGGCCTTAGCAACTCATTCGTAGGCTTCGGACGCCCTCCAGGGGCCTTATGTGTGCATAAGCTCACTTCGAGCGAGATTATCTCACGGTGGAGATGACGTCATGTCTCGTTCAATATCTCGTTGACGTTACGATTCGCATGAACTTTGAATGAGAAAATTGTGGAGTAGGATGGTGAGAATGGGGATAAATAGTTATCGAACGAGATATGACGTCATCTGAAATAATCTCGCTCGAAGTGAGCATAAGGCCCCTGTACCCGATGGACCGGCAACATTGTAAGAATCGCTGGAAGTAAATGGACGGCTTAGAATTGTTTTTCCGGAAAATGTATAGGGGTGGCCTATGTCCAGCAGTGGACTTCTTCAGACTAATGATGATGAGATAGATATTGTGAAATTCCACCTTGGCTTCCTGACAGCGTAGAGTGGGAAAATCTGAGCGCGCGCTGAAGATTTGCGCCACACGAGCGTCTGCCTGGCGCTGATTACCATATAGGTAGATAGAAAACTCTTTAGTGCACAATACAAGGACATTTAACACATTAAAAAACAAATATAAAGTTCAAAAGTTACAGTGGAGTACAATGGGCGGTCATGTACACACGGATCAGGCTACACACTGCTCGTGTTATGTCCTTGAACTAAGTGTCATTTTCTTTGGCTTTGTGTAGCTTTATCTGTTTCCTTGAGTTCCAAGACGAATTGGATGGCGCTTAAAAATTTCGTTTTGGGCCCGAGCAGAGACGGATTTAAATTTCCGCGACTGCCTTGGTTGACGGTGCCATGCTTGTCATGAGTGAGTGTCTTGAGTGTCATACCTTCCACTAACCGCCTTTTAGAAAGATCGGTCCTTCGCCAAACTGTCATACTATGGCCAGTGGCAGGCTAGGTGGACAAAGGCCTCGATGCATTAAGAAAGAATCGGGCTCTCACCCCCTCTTTCCACATAGCTTGAACTTATACTTAATTTGCCTTTAAAATAAATCATTAATAAAAAAGTTGTAAGCAGGCTCAAGGTATTTTAGCTTTGGGAGCTGGCTGACCCTCTCTTTTCAAAGCTTAGGTTAGAGGGCCCCCTGAGCTCCGTGGGACTGGTGCACTGCGTCACCTGGCCCTACGATAGCTACGCCACTGACTATGGCGTACCTGGTCGGTACGCCAGACTATCTGAGTTGGCCATCATTCAAATATGTCATTAACTGATTTGTAGACAAAAGCCATGTGTGCCGTGTGTATGAGATAGTCTAGAAGGAATAAGGAACCACGATATAATAAGTTTTGTGTGCCCAGGATGTCCATCGTCCATTATCATACAAGATCTGTCAGTCACGGCACAATATTAGGCCCACTCTTGTTTGGCATTAGGTATGATACATGACCTCGATAATGTTCCTAAACATAAAATGTCTAAATATATATGCTGACGACTTGAATTGTTCTTCAACATGGACAAGTGTTTAAGACTTTCAGCCGCGCGCGGATACCGTTTTCCTAATACAATATTATTAGGTATCTACCCAGCCCAGTCAGGGTCAACTCTGTAAGGAACCTTGAAGTAATTTTCGATCGGTACCTACTCGTCCAAATTTTCATGAGCATATGAATGCACTCATGTGCCAATCAACGTGAGTGGTTTAGTTAATTAGATCTATAGCTGATGATTAATGATGATGATTATAATCATAATATTATTAATATAATTACTTCACTTGAAGTTGTCGTTTTGATACGCCTTTTATTAGGTACTTACCCGGTACCAATCCAATGCAGCTGATAAGAACAAATACAAGGACAAAGCAAATTACAATGTTTTTCATTTTTAATAAATCAGCAAGTTTTTACAAAATACACAATGCACTTCGGCAAAACTTTTAACTGTATGAATATAAACCGGCTTCTTTTTATTACATTTATAAGAAAAGTTAGTGTTACTCATGTAGGTATAGTATTTACTACGTATAAATTATGCTTAGGTACAATTCAAGACAACGCCACCTAGTCACCTATTGTTTTTTTTTATTGTTAAGTATTTTATTTTAATTTTGAAATTGTAATTTTAAAAATTGCACTATTGACACGGCAGATTATATTGATACCAATAAATGTACCCATAACAACTTTATAAAATAACATATACTTACCTTTATCTGGCAATAAACTGATTTGATTTGATTTAGTCTGTTTCTTGTTAATGTGTGCATAAAGGTGCTATAAAATTAATACAATAATCAACAGTTTATCTATTTCAGATGTACAATATTATTATAACGAACGAGCAGCAAGAGGTGTCGATTTGATTTCCAAAGCCGAGCAAAAGTTACTTACAAGTAGGTACACCTTTTTTAGGTTATTGGTTGGTATAATCGTTCTAATGAAGACTTATTCACGTTGTTACTAGGTTCATAGACGAGTGATAGGGGCATAATAAAATGTTAGATAAATAAATAATCGAATGCAGGAAAGGCTAAGTAAGATCGTATTAGTGCTTGTTGATACCAAGAATTAAGATTAGCACAACTTCCTTATCTTATCTGGATACTCGTGCAAAGGATTTACCACAACTGCACACGGCACGGGAAAGAACCCGGCTCGATAGGTACACTGTATCGCTTGTCAAGCTATTTTAACGGTTATTGACTCACGAACACATTTAAATCTATGTACCTACCTACTTTTGGTAGGTTTAGGAAAGGTGCGGTTATTCTTATACTATGGTATTTGTACATTTATGGTCTGAAATCAGCTGTCATCAATGGACATTTACCTACCATAAAAATGTCTAGCCTATTCATGGTTTGTCAAGATTTAATTGACATAAATTATTGATTAACATATTCGATATGGGTATTAAGATAGCCGATACTTTAGTTTAAAAGCATAGGAGTTTAGTTAAATTTAGAAAAAATAATAGTTTTTATTTTAGTTAAAGTAGGTACTATTGTTTACATCACAAGTACAAATCAGGTAAATTTTTTTGTTCCTCGTACATAGGTAGGTAGGTACATTTATTTGCTTTCTGAGTAACTGGCACTAATAGTTCAGCCATTGATTCAAATTACTCACCAACCAAACTGTTAGGTAGGTACCTATCTCTGGTGAAGTCCCTTAAAACACTCCTTGACTGTGTTCCCTATAAAAGAATCAGCCATCGGGAACGTCCTGCTAGTTGGTAATTTATACTTACACGGGTTAAAGTTCTCAATATTTGCCATGTTCTCCAAATTATTTGTAATCCTACTAGCTTCATATTCAGTGAATGCTTCAGCTATAAACATTAACATATTTACAGGTTATTAAATTTTCCATTATTAAGTAAAAGTGAAAGTAGTGAAGTGGTGACCACCATGGTCATATTGAATAAAATCCTATTATAGTGACCTACGATGGGTTGAATAGCATAGTACCTACCTACAGCATATCACTCGCACATTTCAAATTTTTGAAGATATAAAATCACTGATTATTGATATGAAAAATAAATAAGGTGCTCCGGGGTAAGACCGGACGGTTTTTTAGCAAACCATTCGTATGTTGCAAAATATTTTTTTTCTCGACTATGAAAATGTTGGCGAACCTAAAATTTAGTTAGAGTTTTGTATAAAAGACAGGTTTATAAATCGGTTTATCCGATAACCCTCTAAACACAACGGTGGCCGAGTTATAGGGGATTAAAGTGATAGTAATTTTTATAAAACCACGGGAAAGATCGGACCTTGACGGGGTAACATCGGACTACATTCTAAAATCGCCTCTGTAGCTCCAAACATAAGCTACATATAATGAAAATATCCGGTTTTATCCAATAATAAAGCATCAATATCGATTTTCGAGATACTGTTTCAACGACAAAAGTGAGAGGCAAAATATTGTTTTTTTCATTCTTATAATCCGATGTTACCCCGGTTCAGAAAAAATGAAGTTTCTACGTTTCTCAAACTTTGACACCTCCACTCTAACTATGGTGCGTAGGTAGGAATACGGAGATACAAAGGCCACATAGTTGGTTTTAATAAGCACCTCATAGTTGGTTTTAATAACTAACCAGCCTGATCAATGAAGCAAATTAGATCTAGTTAATAAATTATTAACCATAAATTACTTATTTCTATTAAAAGTCACTTCTTCAAATATTTTTTGAGTAGGAAGTCGCCCGCAGTTATTTTTGTAGTTTCTAGGCATAATAATAAATATAAAATAATAAAATAAACTGAAGCAAACACACCATAGCTAAAAGTGTGCGCAAGCTCAGCGTGCATGGGATTACGTACCGTACATACATAATTACAGCTTTTAGCTTTTATTAACAGGCAAATTGGTTCACAAAATAAAAAAAAATTGAGCGACGTACTACCTCTAAATGCCTTTTTAGTTCAAATATTTTTTTAAAAGTTTGAGAAACTGTTTATATTTTACAGTTGGGAAAGATCGGACAGAATTCATCCGAACTTTACCCATTCAAATTTTGATGGGGAAAGACCGGATCTCAGGCTACATACAGTTCTAGCGTGTCTAGACCACTTTAATCAGCAAACAAGTTGCCGCATTAATATGATTAACCACAAAATTCGTAAAAAACACAGCCGTTATACCAGAATTTACGATTAAAGTTGCCGGGGGTAAGTCCGGATCCTTAAAAAATCACATTTTACGTACCTTTTCATATCCGAGTGAATGAAATGCGCGCTGATGGTCCGATCGACTGGCGGCGACTAGTGGGATGGGCCCAACAAAATGGCGTTGCTGGCAATGTTGCCAAGAATCAAAAAATACCCTACGTTATGGAGATATTCGATTTATTCGATCTTACCCCAGATCCGATCTTACCCCGGAGCACCTTATAAATATTGGTGGACTTTCCACATAACACTATCTAGCCCCAAACTAAGCAAAGTTGGTAAGTATATGGGAACCAGATAGCTAATATGTGTTTTTGTTGTAGGTAAACACATACCAACCTACTTATAATATTTAACAACACCCAGACAGAGAACAAACATCTGTGTTCGTCACACAAAATGTTTGTTCTCGGTGGAGATCGAATCCAAGGCCCACAGCGCAGAAGGCAGAGCTACAACCAACTGAGCTGTGAAGGCTTTCAAGCAAAAAAAAAACGCAAACAACCAATTTTCTAATAATAAAATTACAAAAGTCCACCGAAAAAATATGTTTGATTAAAAACGACTACATTCAGTGATTTTAAATCTTCAAAAATGTTGAAGTGTGTAAGCGAGTGAAGTTGTTGGCGGTTGTCAGCCTCTTAACGGTACTGCGGTCACAAATCCACTTGCCAGCGCGATGACAACGGCAACAGTTGGCCCGGTTGTGAAAAACAACCGTTAGTTGTGAAAAACAATCATTAAATAATAAAAAAAAAATATATAAATTAAAAAAAAGAAGGAAAAAAGAAAAAGAAAAAAAAAGGATATAATTTATAGGTAACTCCGCCAAACGGCGACACCCCAAGACCCAGGGGTTACTACCCCTGGTGGTGAAAGCCAGGGTAGGTCGAGGCCCTTCCCTCTCCTCCCTCACAAGGGGAGGAAAGAAGACCTCGTAGTAGTAGAAGTACAACGGCAACCCCATTGATGGGGTAGCCCTATGATCAACTAATGATATAAAATAAGAAAAAAGTTTATTTTCAGTCACAAAGGTTCTTAAAATTAGGTTCAGTATGAAGTGTAATAGGTATATTCATCAACAGATATCGACTCTGGCGAAAGAGATGTATCTGAAAGCAGTTGCAATAACCGCGCGTGCAACCAACTGTGCTTGAGACTCGGTTTCACCGGGGGAGTGTGTGTGGGTGACAGGTGTAAATGTGATAATTTCAAAGAGCTAAATGGTGAGTCTTCCTCATTAAAATAACTTGGCTTTTATATCACCCTACTTTAGCTAGATCTAAAGGTAAACACGAATAAAGACTTTTGACCATGTTTTGACTTTGAACTGTTTGAAGTTGAACGCAGCGAATCGTGCGAAAGGGAGCGTTATGTTTTTGTTCGCCCCTCTAACGCGTTGCCATCGCGCCATGTGTATAACCTGAAGTGTAGCCAGCTGTACTCATTTATGATCGAGAAGTTAACTTGTTCACACGGATACACATCAGGCCATACACTGCTTGCTTTTATGTCCTTGTAGTAAGCCTAATTTTTCTTTGGCTTTGTGAAACCCTATCTGTATCCGTATGTATATTACAGAGATAAGTAGGTATTTTTTTTATTACATAATAAAAAAAAATAAGTACCTGCATCAATGCATATAAAGGTTAAGAGAAGTAGAGCTCTTTGTGATTGGCTCGTCCGGGAAAGTACTACCATACCACTACGTCTTTTTCTGCCGCCAAGCAGCGTTGCTGTGTTTCGTTTGAAGAGTGTGGTTGCCGGTGTAATTACAGGCACATGAGACAAGTTGATGGACGCAGGGCAGTGCATCGTAGGGCTCGTTAATATCGTGCGTGACTTGACAGGCAATGCTTTGTTATAGGTGATAGTTACCACTTAATATCAGGTGGGCCGCGCCGTCTACTTGTTCCATCAGCTAGTTGTATAAAATATATATATATATATTATTATGTATACAACGTGTTGATGAAGTTATGTAGGGAAACAAAGAGCGTGTATTTAGACCAAGCACTGGAATACTTTGACGTGTGCAACGGTTGAATACATCGTTTTCGAAATTCCCATAGAAAAGTAAAATTAATATTTTCTCAGAAATTTGCAACAGCCCTGTCTGTGTACGTGTCAAGGTCACACGCACGCGCGCTTCTATCTAGGAAAGAGAAAAACAACGTTAACCTACGAGATAATTTGAAATACTTACCTTTCGGTAGGTAGGTAGGTACGCCGCCAATCCCCTGACACGATATTTTTAGTGGTTCCTATGGATTTTGTCATTATTTACTGGCTATAATAACACTGGATAAAACTGGATTTTGGTAAGTTTGCGAGATTTCGCACGACACAGGCTTCAAACTTCACACTAAACCATTACCTCGTAGGCACTGCTCATACACACACTGACTGACGACGGCTTTTTACATAACAATCACCATTTTATCACGTTTGATGACATTTTCTCAACAAAACAATGTACAACAACGCATGTAAACACAAACAGGGTGACCATCTCAAAAGTGGCGGTTCTACCACACACCTGCCAAAAAATCTGTCAAAATCTACCAAGCTTGACGATAAAAATACCAAAAATATGAATTCATACCATCTGGCTACGGAATAAATTAAATACCTACATTACATTCAGTTACTATCTTTTGATCGTTTGTAATGGTTTGCAGTTATCTAAAACGAGATAGAAGTTGTTTAGAAACCAAATCAATAAAGGTAAAAAAGAATAAGAAGTTTCCAGTTCGGTAAAAAATAAATAAATTATAAATATTATTTCATTAAAAATTCAAACTAATAAGATTTTTCTTGAAATATTTAAAATCTGCCAAATGGCAGAAATCTGCCACAAATGGTAACACTGATCGGCGGCCGTCGGCCGTCCTGATTGGATATGCGTTTTTAAATGCAACCAATGACAGACAGGTAAGTCAAAGATTAAATAGGACAGACTAGACACTTCCCAAAATTGCAGTTGAATAATTTTGTCGTGTCAATGAACCATGGTGGTAAAGTAACATGTTACAATTTAAAGAACTATGAATATCATAAACATTGCTTTACGACATCTAGTAATCAAACAAAAATAAATATTCTATTAAATATTGAGTACGTAGCCACGTAGGTACCTAGTTACTGAATAGGTATTAGTACCAAAGATCTCAGAGAATGTTTACCGTGACTAGGGATTACAGTCGCGAAAATATTTCTTTTACATACCAAGATCTTTAAAAACAGCAACATCATTCTTAGGTAGGCACATTACTAGGTAATTGGTGGCAGTTCTGTTACCTATTTTATCTAAGGTTAACAACTAGAGGTCAAAGAACAGCTGTAAATAGGGCTGCCTCATGATGCGTTTAGATTCATTTTAGATAAAAGTTTAAGAGGCATTTCATGAATGAAAAACTTTGAAATTTTAAAAGTCGTAGAACAAAAGTTGTTCGTTATGACCGGTAGAATATCCTGCTTTCGGATCCCTACAACTCTTAATAAACACGTTGTATAACAAAATGTGATCAAAAAGCTATGCACAGTCACAATAACATTGTACCTAACTCAATCAATCTGACCTACAGGTGGTACTACACCAGCAAAAAATGAAGTGTCACGAAGCAGCTGCGTCGACACATCATGCGATAAACTTTGTCGTAGACTTGGCTTTATGAATGGATCGTGTGCTGACGGCAGATGTAAATGTGACGTTTTCATTGGACAAAATGGTATGTTGCCATGCCATGCCAAAATGGTTACCTATGAAAATACTACACTGAAACAGTTTCACGACTTTGATCCCCAAGCCCAGTGGATATCCGCTCAGATCTTTTAGTACCAAGTACGAAATTCAGATTATTGGAAGATGTCGAAGTGGTTACGCATGCCCCAAATTAACCTTATTTTTTTAAGATAAAGAGTCAGAATGCTTTTAAGTGTGAGTTCACTGGGTTCTACCAAACCAGTAGGTATAAACCTTGTACTTAGGTATTAAGTTATTCTGTCTTTACCTTAGACTTGCCAAAATCAATGACAGAAATATTTTTAATGCAATAAAAAGCAAGTAAGGAAGTATAGGTACATCTTAATGCAGCCGACTGCATCTAATGCAAGTTCGATTTATTTTGTATCGACAGGCTTCAGTGCAATCGTCGAGGCCGATATCGTGGAGAACTGTCACAGCGCGCTTTGCAACAGAATCTGTCGAAGAACCGACTCTACAGGAGTGTGCTATAACGACCAGTGCAAGTGTATCAATCCAACTGGCGCCGGTAAGATCCTTAAGAGCTGATTTCACCATGCTCTGTTACTAACAGAGCATGGTGAAACCAGGCCTAAATATGTCAAAATGTACGCGTTTGATATCTAAGGTTAGATTAAATGGCCTGTTAATCCTTGATTAGTAACTAACATACTGTTAGTTACTAATCAAGGATTAACAGGCCTAAATATGTCAAAATGTAGGTACGCGTTTGATATCTAAGGTTAGATTAAATGGCCTATTAATCCTTGATTAGTAACTAACAGTCTGTTAGTTACTAATCAAGGATTAACAGGCCATTTAATCTAACCTTAGATATCAAACGCGTACATTTTGACATATTTAGGCCTGGTTTCACCATGCTCTGTTAGTAACTAATCAAGGGTTAACAGACCGTTAAATCTAACCTTAGCTGTTAAACGCGTACAGTTTGACATATTTAACGGCCCTTTAATCCTTTGTTAATCTAACAGAGTATGGTGAAACCGGCCCTTAACGGCCTTTTAATCCTTTGTTAATCTAACAGAGCATGGTGGAACCGGCTCTTAAGCTGTTTGTTTAAACTAGTGGTTCGCCCCGAACTGAGATCTCGTGATGCGACCCAACGAACGCACCAAAACGTTGAGTAGGTAGTCAGAGGCAAGTCCAAACATTATGTTTGGACTTGCCTCTGACTACCGCCTACTAACTTGGTACGGTAACCAAGTTTCAACTCTATTGTTCTATTCATTGAAGAGTTCCGTTGAAGAGACCTTGGCTCCATCATCAGACCTGGTCGTTGTCACCATTTTATGAGAACTGAGTACCTCCTTAATTTATTTCAAGAAAAAAAAATAAGAAAAAGCAAAGGAACTGGTCGACCAGTCGAAAAACCTTGATGCCAACGAAACTCTTACATATGGGAGCTCTTGGATCGCTGGTTATCTTAATTTAACTTTTTTGTTGTATCTCAAAAACCGAGCGTCCCAGAAAAAAAGTAAAAATTGTTTTGGAATGTCCAAACAAAGCCCTTTCATATGACATGTATCTTGATTTTTTTATGTAACTTTTTTTATTTTTGCCCCCTTAAAAAACCTCATATCTTAATAACCCTTCATTCGATTTTACTCATATACTTACCAGTAAATTTCTCAAGTACAAGCTATCGTCTTATAAAATTTCATGCAGATCGGATCAACGGTTCGAAAGTTATCGCCAGACAAACATACATACATACATACATACATACATACATACATACATACATACATAAAATGCCAAATCGCCCAAGTTGAAACTAAGATCTTCGTTCGCTTCGCTCACTCGATCAATAATTAAATATTGAGTATTGATGAACTTTCCACAGCATATCATCTATGTTCATCACACAAATGTTTGTTCTCGTTGGGGATCGAACCCACGGCCTACAGTGCAGAAGGCAGAGCTACCAACCGAGTTATGAGCAGTGGCGTAGCTATCGTAGGTGCAGGTGGTGCATTGCACCAGGGCCCCGGAGCTCAGGGGGCCCTCTAACCAAAGCTTTGAAAGGAGAGGGTCAGCCAGCTCCCGAAGCTAGAAAACCTTGAGCCTGCTCACAATTTTTTTTCTTTAATGATTTATTTTAAAGGCCAATAGTTCAAGCTATGTAGAAAGAGGCGGTGAGGACCCGATTCTTTTTCTATGCACCGGGGCCCTTCTCCACCTAGCTACGCCACTGCCTTTTTTTTATTTTTTTTATTTCACCAACTGATGGAACAAGCAGATGGCCCACCTGATGTTAAGTGGTAACCATCACCTATAACAAAGCATTGCCTCGTAAGTCACGTACGATAGGAACGTGCCCTACGATGCACTGCTCTGCGTCCATCAGCTTGAGGCATACCTACAGATGTTAAGCCTCATGTGCCTGTAATTACACCGGCGACCACACTCTTCAAACCGAAACACAGCAACGCTGCTTGGCGGCAGAAAAAGGCGTGGTGGTAGTACTTCCCCGGACGAGCCCTTCACAAAGAGCTCTACTACTCTTAAGCTATGAGGCTATGAGGCTATGAGGCTATGAGGCTGATTGGTTTAATAGTATGAAATTCTCGGTTACAGATGATGCTCCAATGCCGAGCACCCTTGAAGATTGCGACAGTGCTGCTTGCAATGACATGTGCCTCGTGCTAAACTATATCGGAGGCAGCTGTACCAGCGGCGGAATATGTCATTGTTACTAAAGCCCTCCTTTACTCTATGGCCCTTAGTATACAGGCTCGTCAGAGGTGTGCGTGTGGATTGAGTGAGCACCCTCTGAAAAAAATCAAAAAAATACTAGTAATTTAGTTAAAACTCTGAAACCATTTGTTAAACCAATATGGCAATTTGTTAAAGCCTAAAACAAAAGTTATATCGTATAAGGTGTGCTCACTCAGTTCTCACAGACAACCCTCGAGATATGCTAATGTATTGAGTTTACACAAAAGATTAGTATGCTAGTATTTAGTTAAAGTTATGACAAGCTATGGTTTAAAGTTTCAGCTCTCCAAGTGCCGTATTTAAAAATTAACAATTGAATTACTGTGCTCACTCAATCCTCCAATTTCAGAAAGCCCGATTTCTTACTAACTAACCATATTATTAAACTTTATTGTATTTCTAGCTTAAGCTTATGACCAACAGGCTTTTGTTAAACACTAAACGAACCTCTATCATGATACGTATTTGAGTAATTAAATAATAAAGGTGCTCACTCAATCCACACGTTTTCGGAAATTTAAAAACATTCATAGCGTAAAGTCTGTAAACATTGAAGCCAATGTAAATGGCTCAGGATTTAGTTAAAAGTTTTAACTAAATCTCCACGGTTTCATTTTGCAGATTAATTGTTTAGTTTATGAAATATTCTTATTTTAATGTTTGTATGAGAATTTGTAATGTAGGGTAACCACACGTCTCAAAATGCAGGATTTTTTTCTTAATTTCTATGAAAATTAAGATGTAATTTACGTTATTGTAATCTTATTTTCCACACATCATGTTCACATAGGCACAACAGGTTATTTCTCTCCATTTTCCTATATAATCCCTCATCTCAGTAGTCACTCTTTTCTGCTGACCCGTGATCTTTCACATAATCCATTCTATTTTTTTGGCTTACCTCTACACTTTTATTCATCCACATTCATTCAATACATTTCATACTATTACTACATACACTCTTTTTGCTTCATGACATCTTACCTTTGCATGACATGCCACTGTATGCCACGCTAACATGTTTCACGACGCACTTCACCTAGTATCCCACAGCCGATACAACAATGCCGTTAGACATACCTTTTTTTTAACTTTTTATGATTTCATCGCATGCAGTTAGCAAAGTTTGTGGTAAAATTTACTACTAACTTCGACTTCAAGATATTAAATGAAATAAAAAAAAAACTGATAATCCAACATTTAATAGTGTTCCTGTTGAGTTGAAGAAGGTTTCAGGTAAGTTTCTCGTCATCATTTATCTGGAAATTATGTGGCAAAAGTTTCAAATGTTTCGAGCACGAAAAGGTATTGCTGTCAACTAAAAAAAAAACTGATAATCTGACATTGTATTTCTGTGAAATGAAACTTCTGTTAACTGAAATTAAATACAAAGTGTAACATAATACCCCTATAAGATAAGGCCAAGAGATCTGACCAAGCTCTGGAATACTTTGGCGGGTGCAAAATTATAATACTTCGTTTTCGAAATTCTGTTAACGTTTCATAAATTAAAGAAAAACTAAATATCAGAAAACTGTAAACAGTAAACTATCGTTTACAAGACCCTGCAATTGATCGAGTGAACGAAGAACTTCAAATAAATTAGATTTGTAAAATTTAGCTAACCATTGATCCGTGAGTTTGCATATCTTACTCAACCAAAGACCCCGTTCTGATGAAAAGCTTCGTTTTTTAGTGACTCTGAATGACGGGAACCATTCCTATTTATTTTTGTTTTTCTGAACGCAGCCTAATCCAATTTATATTTTTTTTTACGAAAGTAGGTACCCACTTCTCGACTTAATCTTCATTCGTGAATATTTATTTGTTGCAAGATCAGCATTATTGAACGTAAATAAATGTAAGTAAATAAACGTAAATCCTGCATTTTGAGACGTGTGGTTACCCTACATTGCAAATTCTCATACAAACATTAAAATAAGAATATTTCATAAACTAAACAATTAATCTGCAAAATGAAACCGTGGAGATTTAGTTAAAACTTTTAACTAAATCCTGAGCCATTTACATTTGCTTAAATGTTTACAGACTTTACGCTATGAATGTTTTTAAATTTCCGAAAACGTGTGGATTGAGTGAGCACTTTTATTATTTAATTACTCAAATACGTATCATGATAGAGGTTCGTTTAGTGTTTAACAAAAGCCTGTTGGTCATAAGCTTAAGCTAGAAATACAATAAAGTTTAATAATATGGTTAGTTAGTAAGAAATCGGGCTTTCTGAAATTGGAGGATTGAGTGAGCACAGTAATTCAATTGTTAATTTTTAAATACGGCACTTGGAGAGCTGAAACTTTAAACCATAGCTTGTCATAACTTTAACTAAATACTAGCATACTAATCTTTTGTGTAAACTCAATACATTAGCATATCTCGAGGGTTGTCTGTGAGAACTGAGTGAGCACACCTTATACGATATAACTTTTGTTTTAGGCTTTAACAAATTGCCATATTGGTTTAACAAATGGTTTCAGAGTTTTAACTAAATGACCAGTATTTTTTTGATTTTTTTCAGAGGGTGCTCACTCAATCCACACGCACACCGTCAGAGACCTAGTGCAGGGGACAGAGCTACGTTAGGTACTTGGGTTAAATAGACAGCTATAGATATAGAGACAATTAACCTACCTATGATTTAGATAACCTATAGCTAGTATTCTCTTATCTGTGCCTATAGGTAAGTCAAAGTCAAAAGGTATTTATTCAATAAAATCACAAAGATCACTTTGAAACGTTTTAAAGCTAGGTGACTCTAGGTGCCAGTGCCACGCGACCAAAGCCTAGGTATAGGTATAGGGTATTGTGTCTTTATATTATTATGTAACATGTAACCTATGTAATGTACCAAATAACTTTTAAGAACCAAATAAATACCAGTAGTATCAATATCAATTATACTTTATCCCCCGCCATTTTATAGCGGCTCTACATATAAAGTATACTTATCAGTTGTAACTGTCACATTCCTGTTTTTTTATTATTTATAGCTCGCTGATGGAACAAGCAGATGGCCCACCTAATTTTAAGTGGTAACCATCACCTATAACAAAGCATTACCACGTAAGTCACGCACAATAGGAACGTGCCCTACGATGGACTGCCCTGTGTCGATCAACTTGAGGCATACAGTATTAAGCCTCATGTGCCTGTAATTACACCGGCAACCACACTCTTCAAACCGAATCACAGAAAAGCTGCTTGGCGGCTGAAAAGGCGTGGTGGTAGTACTTCCCCGGACATTGGCGGACAAGCCCTTCACGAAGAGCTCTACTACTCTAAAAAAAACGAAATGAGACTGCAACAGTCTTATTGGTCTTTTAGCTACTGGAACGCTCAGCAGTTAAGGCGAAGACAAGAGCAAATGTGAATCTCGCTCGCACGTTTCGACATGTTGAAAGATATAAAATCACTGAACTCATTTTCGAAAAATTGCAATCAACCATCATTGCACACACAAATTATGTGCTCTATGCCAGACACAATCGGTAAAGGAAACCATCGTGAGGTAACTAGTTTGTATTCAGGCAACGGTTTGCAACCTGTCACGTATAGAATCCCAACTACAGCCAATTGTAGGATGTGTTGTAGGGTAAGGTGTGGACGTACCTCTAACTACCCACCCTTTTAGACGCCCTCAAATGCATTTGCGCTGGTATTTGGTACTAAAAGATCTGAGGGGAGATCTACCGTGTCTGGGGACCAAAGTGGTAATCGGTCTTCTTACCTCTGTAAAAATAAAGGGCAATACATAATGTTAGTTAAATATAGTATAGTTTGAAAGGAGCCTCTTTGAGGCGCACTTAAAATCCGTTCAACACACTGTTCGAAAGAACTAGAGACACGAGAAAAAGAAGAAGAAGTTAAATATAATTTTCGTTCGTAAACTCTTCCTCCACAAGCCGATGTACACAAGATTCTTTCCAAATCTTTGATCTCCTCCCGACCACCTCTCGAAACTTGTGAGATAACAATCAGGAAAGTCTGAAGGCGGCTGCGTCCTCCAAGTTAATTATAAGAACTTATACAAAGGGCGAAAAGGACCTGTGTAAGTACCTACTCAACGCCCCCGAGCTGTGCCTTTCTTTGACGTTGTGAAGACGAATTCCTTTTCATTCGAATACCTCACTTTTCCTCTTATTGTTTAGTTAAACTTCGACAATTCTTTAATTCAACGGCCAAATTACACCTAGTTAGGTACTACTATATTTATAAAGGCACCCAACCCACACAATATTTAAAAACCCAATTGAAAATTCAACATTAACTTGTTTTAATTTGAAGTAGAATTATTTTGTTCGTGCACGTTCTTATTCAGTGGAAAACATTCATTCTGAAAACGAAACTCTACTCGGGATAGTGAAATTGCGCGATTGTCGATCCAAAAACTTTAACGTGGTAGCTGTAGCTGCTACTGCAAAGTAACAGCAGCTTCGACTATACTAGTAGTTCGCCCCGAACTGAGATCTCGTGATGCGACCCGACGAACGCACCAAAACTTTGAGTAGGTGGTAGTCAAAGGCAAGTCCAAACATTATGTTTGGACTTTTTTCTGACTACCGCCTACTAACTCAGTACGGTAACCAAGTTTCAACTCTATTGGCCTATTTATTGAAGAGTTCCGTTGAACAGACCTTGGCTCCATCATCAGACCTGGTCGTTGTCACCATATTATGAGAACTGAGTACCTCGATAATTTATTTCAAGAAAAAAAAATAAGAAAAAGCAAAGTAACTGGCCGACCAGTAGAAAAACCTTGATGCCAACGAAACTCTTAGAGATGGGAGCTCTTGGGTCGCTGGTTATCTTAATTTAACTTTTTTGTTGTATCTCAAAAACCGAGCGTCCCAGAAAAAAAGTAAAAATTGTTTTGGAATGTCCAAACAAAGCCCTTTCGTATGACATGTAACTTGATTTTTTTAAGTCACTTTTTTTATTTTTGCCCCCTTAAAAAACCCCATATCTTAAAAACCCTTCATCCGATTTTAGTCATATACTTACCAGTAAATTTCTCAAGTACAAGCTGTTGTCTTATCAAATTTCATGCAGATCGGATCAACGGTTCGAAAGTTATGGCCAGACAAACATACATACATACATACATACATACATACATAAAATGCCAAATCGCCCAAGTTGAAACTAGAATCTTCGTTCGCTTCGCTCACTCGATCAATTATACAGAGCTTAACTTGCCTATATTTAATAGAAGCTTATAATAGTAGATTGTTTACCAAGGGAGCAAACAACTATTTTTATGGCGAGAGTGTTTTTTGAATCCAGAGCGGAGCGAAGGATTCTAGAGTAGAATCCCGAGCGTAGCGAGGGATTCTAAAGTAGAATCCTAAGCGTAGCGAGGGATTCAAAGTACTTCACTCGAGCTTAAAATAGTGTTGCTCCCGAGGTGGACACTCTACTTTTTATCACCCTCTATGAGAAAATAACTTAGTGCAACTTATGAATAATCATAATCATAGTCACAAATTCACGAAGTCACAAAGTCACAAAGTCACAAAGTCACAAAGTCACAAAGTCACAAAGTCACAAAGTCACAAAGTCACAAAGTCACAAAGTCACAAAGTCACAAAGTCACAAAGTCACAAAGTCACAAAGTCACAAAGTCACAAAGTCACAAAGTCACAAAGTCACAAAGTCACAAAGTCACAAAGTCACGGAGTCACATAGTCACATAGTCACATAGTCACAAAGTCACAAAGTCACAAAGTCACAAAGTCACAAAGTCACGGAGTCACATAGTCACATAGTCACATAGTCACAAAGTCACAAAGTCACAAAGTCACAAAGTCACAAAGTCACGGAGTCACATAATCACATAGTCACATAGTCACATAGTCACATAGTCACATAGTCACATAGTCACATAGTCACATAGTCACATAGTCACATAGTCACATAGTCACATAGTCACATTGTCACAATGTCACATAATCTCATAGTCATAATCATGTATTTATTGTAATTTTATTTATTTTCATAAAACTAAGTAAAATCTGAATTTGAGTAAACAATTATGAACAAAGGTGGAATGCGCGTTTCACGTGTTTTTGTTTATTTTTATTTAGTTCAGGCGCTTTTTTTTAATCATAAAGCCTGCTTGTTCATACAGTGTTCGTGATCTCTTTGGTGATTGGAACTTTTACTCAATAAGCACATTCCAAATTCAAATCACATTACCGCCCTTGGGCGGTAAAGTACTTTACCGCCCTTGGGATCAAAGTGCTATTTTGCTACCTGTTTTCGAAGAGCAAACTATCTATTTTCGAATGGATGTGATAAAAAAAGTTTTTTAGGTTAAGTAAAACTATCGCATATCGCTCGCTTTGCTCACTCGTCTAGTCTCGTAGTATTTA
Organism: Chloroclysta siterata; assembly: GCA_932294275.1. Classification (NCBI taxonomy): domain Eukaryota; kingdom Metazoa; phylum Arthropoda; class Insecta; order Lepidoptera; family Geometridae; genus Chloroclysta; species Chloroclysta siterata. The sequence continues at coordinate 8,248,201 of OW028588.1, forward strand.
CGAGTCGGATCTGCCCTTTGTATTTTTCAGTCGTCACTATAGGTAGATGAACAAGGAGTTTTTTTTATTGATCGAGTGAGCGAAGCGAACGAAGATCTTAGTTTCAACTTGGGCGATTTGGCATTTTATGTATGTATGTATGTATGTATGTATGTATGTATGTATGTATGTTTGTCTGGCGATAACTTTCGAACCGTTGATCCGATCTGCATGAAATTTGATAAGACGATAGCTTGTACTTGAGAAATTTACTGGTAAGTATATGAGTAAAATCGGATGAAGGGTTATTAAGATATGGGGTTTTTTAAGGGGGAAAAAATAAAAAAAATTACATAAAAAAATCAAGATACATGTCATATGAAAGGGCTTTGCTTGGACATTCCAAAACAATTTTTACTTTTTTTCTGGGACGCTCGGTTTTTGAGATACAACAATAAAGTTAAATTAAGATAACCAGCGATCCAAGAGCTCCCATCTCTAAGAGTTTCGTTGGCATCAAGGTTTTTCTACTGGTCGCCCCGTTCCTTAGCTTTATCTTATTTTTTTTTCTTGAAATAAATTAAGGAGGTACTCAGTTCTCATAAAATGGTGACAACGACCAGGTCTGATGATGGAGCCAAGGTCTGTTCAACGGAACTCTTCAATGAATAGGCCAAGAGAGTTGAAAATTGGTTACCGTACCAAGTTAGTAGGCGGCAGTCAGAAAAAAGTCCAAACATAATGTTTGGACTTGCCTCTGACTACCTACTCAACGTTTTGGTGCATTCGTCGGGTCGCATCACGAGATCTCAGTTCGGGGCGAACCACTAGTATTACTATGAGTTCCAAAAACAAATCGTAGGTAATATCATAATAGTTAGTAGATATTTCAACGATGTCGCATTAGCAATACTACCTCCATGACTAAGGGCCGTATGCTAAAACAGTACTTGAGTCTGAGTTGAGCCTCAAGCATAGACATAAGCAGAGCTTTGATTCTAGAACGCTGCTTGAGGCTCGATTCTTTGATTGGAGTTCACGTGAGTTTTGCATATTCTGAAACGTCGCTCAGACCGAATCGTTGCTTGAGCAGATAAACTATCTGTCACTTTTCAAAGAAAAACGAGACCGATGCTCAAGCAGGGTCGCGACCACGCTTGAGCATGATTTCGCCTTACTTTTTGCTTGGATGTGATTAAACAATGGATGTTTTTGAAGATTTGAACATATTTGAAATTGTTAATATTAGACCGATCGGCTTTCCGTTACGATATTTGCGAGATGCCAGTGACCCTTTTGATATACTTAAATAAGTTTTTCACAAGATATGGTAAAAAATTAATTTAGCCTTTATTCAAACAAACCACAACGAAAACGGAAAATGGCATTTTCATCTATTCCAGACTAGCATCCGTCCGCGGTTACGCTCGCATGGTACCTAATAGGTACCTACCTAAAACAGGTCACGATCTATGTGCATGCCAAGTTTCATCCAAATCTGTTCAGCCGTTACGAAGAAGTTGGAACTATACACCCACTCACTCATTCACAAACTTTCGCATTTATAAATTTTTAGTAGGTAAGTAGGCAGTATCAAAAAGTATCATAAAAATGGTCAGAATCCACATTCTTTTTTTTTTCGTGTTACAGGCGGAGCCATTGTTCTATTTATTTAATTTCAAATTTATTGATACAAAAAACTAATAAGTAACCTACCTATTAATTATTTTACGAAAGATGCAAAAATTGTCATATGCTTGTCGCGAAGATGGTTCATGATGGTTGGCTTGATGAATGGTTAGGCGGGAATCGTTTTTTTTATTCGCCCTTCATGGGGCAGGCTAAAGTCAATAGCGGTTAACTACTTCTATACCATGACACCCATGAAATGAAAGTAAACACGTTCCGTTGCACGTAATTTATTTTAAACTCACCCAAAGCTTTACCGCAATATCTTATTTATTAAAAGTTTTGCGTAAAACGCATATGCATATGCATTCTGGCATACGGCCCTGTATCATAGATAGATGATCACTGTTTGATACACAGTTGTAAAAGTATGTAAGTCTTATCGCTCCCTCCAGTAGGTATATACCTACTACCTCCATGAGCAATGCCATTTTTCAACAAATCTCGCGGATGTTTGTTTTACTAGTCGATTGTCGTGTTGTCAAAAAAGTTTTTTTTATTTCCTACCTACATCGATTTTGCGACAGAGGACCGACCGTCAATCGACTGACCTTCTGTCGGAATAGTTTAATAAACAATCAACGACTCGTTTTACTTCTACCGGCTTGTTTTTAGACAATTAGCTTGCCCGGGAGGTGGGGGCTGCCGGGCAAGCTACAGTAAGAAGCTAGTTTTACTGTTTTCCTCGCCTTAAATGTTTGCATATTATAGGATATTTACCTACGAGTACTTCGGACATCCTCAAATCGTATTTCTTGAGCAACATTGTCGCTTTCGATATTGACAATAAATGCGGAGTAAGAATGACCCGCACCAGTATAGGCTATAATTCCCTATTTACGACCCATAAAGGTTTTCATTTCCAAGCGTTTGTTATTAAAAAGCCATCCTTGACGCAATCTCTTTTATTGAGTGAGAAACGAAATTATTTTATAGTTTGTACGGCATGATGGGAAAAATCACACGAGCACTCGTGGCGTCTGTATATTTTTTATACTATTTCTACAACTAACCTACCTATTATTATTTTTATTATTTATACTATTTGGAACAAGCGTAGGTTATTATGACCCACTTGATATGAGGTAGTAACCATCACCTATAACAAGGCCACCTCGCAAACCACGGACGATATTAACGTGCCCTACGATGCACTACCCTGCGTCCATCACTCACCGGCATCCACACCCTTCAAACCGAAACACAGCAACGCTTGTCAGCAGAAATAGGCATGGTGGTACCTAGTAGGTACTTTCCCAGTCGAGTCCTTCACAAGGAACTCTATTTCTTGTAATTTAACCTTTTACATATTACGTATACGTCGAAACCGTTTGAAAAAAGCGCGAGTGGGCGCTTGGTTTAGGTGTAAAAATGGGTATCGCTTTTAATCAAAGAGTATCGCAATAATCAATGGGTTAACCGGCGGGATAGCTGGACAAAAAGAGATATTGGATTCAAAACATGCTCCCAATTTACTAACAATTCGCTGTCTTTGCACAAACAAAATGCTCTTATGAGTTCAAAAATTCGCATATTACTGCTGCTGCAGCTTTGCTTAGCGAAATACACAACATAACGTTTTTGGTCGTGGCATCATTTTAGTAGATACTATCGTCGTATCGTCAAAATAAGCGTGATCGCCCCCGTTATTTCTAGGCGTGAATTTCCGTTCATAATACCTCATACTCATAGAAACTAAATATAAGTAGGTACTATTGGACTATAAATTACCCACCTGCCTAAGCTCCTAGCTTATTTATATCAGAGAGTCTGAAAGGTGAATGTAGGTCAAGAGCCCGTGATCTATGCTAGAGCATCATTTAAAACTGCGAGTCGCCCTCACTCGCCGCGCTCTCGTATTCGAGTAGATTCCGATTAAACACCTTGGGTGCTTGTTTATTTTCATCGAATGCACTAGTCTGGAATCTCTTTTTTTTTTCTATCGGAACGTGTTCAGTCAAGTGGAAGCTGTTTGCTTAAGCTTTCTACGAAGTATTATGACTGGGCCCGAAGTTTGAACCAAGTAGAGTATAAAATAAAATTAAATATTGAGTAGGTATCATAAAATAAATTATGATTGATTTTGATTGACTTAGTGGTTTTGGGATGTTCATTTGCTGGCATTTAATATTGGAAAGTTTTCTTTTGTACATAGATTAGATTACAAGGATTGAAAGCTTTTCACGATATTCTTCAACACAATACCTAACACATCCGATAATTATGAGATATTGACATACAGTAAGAGGAAATTAGAAATGGAGCAGAATGTTGATGAATTGGTCCCCGAAGTACATTAAAAGGAAAAGGGGGAGACAGTTTAAAAGGTGGGAAGACTTGGATAGCGAGAGGAGTGGAAGAGCTTGGAGACGGCCTAGTAGTGTAGTAGTGTGATATATTGTGTAATTAACTAATTTAATTTATCTTCTATAAAAGGCCAAAATGAAAATGAAGCGGCGGCGGCGTCGCGACTTCTATAGCGTCGAACTTTATGGCCACAATTAGGTATCTTTACGAAGTGTCAAGCTGACCTTAACATCCACATACATCGCACATACAAATACAGTTAAATCGCCAGCAAAGCAGTAGGTCTAACGCACTCTGTACCCTAATAAATAAAATGGAAGAAAAATTGCTGGCAAGACCAAACCCTTCTCTCGGGAATGCAGAGGGAAATACGTATTTACATACATAATGACGTCCCCTTGTGACGATGAAGATCCCTTTGGAGAGTAATTTCTATTTGTTCTGTTTACGAGAACACTCCTGGGTATAAATAAGGCTGGAGTTGACCTTTCTGAAATATTGCCTGGCCTCTGACGCTGCATAATTATTATTTGTGAGTATGGGTAAGGGTGGTCCAAAATTTTTACGTTAACTTGAGATTTGACCGATAATTGTATGCAGATAAAAATGGTGCCAAGGCTACCAACCTCACAAAAAAGTACATGATATAGGTATTCATGTAACTAAGACGGCATTCTCAACAAAACTCTTTATTTGAAAAAGACCATTATATTTTTTACTTGACTATCACAGAGCATGATTGTGGTAAGAGGCTACATAATTTTTTTATTAAAAATGCAAGGTACACAGAGCCCCAATTCATCTTAACTTGCCTAAGACATTTTTGGAGCCCGTATTCGCATGTAACCTTTACAAATACACCGGCTACGTGAAATGGCTACCATCATGAGCTCGTAGCCATTCTGTAGCCGCCAGGCCGCAGGCGTAGCAGCGTAGCAGTCGTAGCTTTTACATACGTAGAACACCGTACAACCGTAGCAACATAGCAACCGTATGTAGTAACATAGCAACCGTACCATAGGTAGGTACTAATTGATCGAGTGAGCGAAGCGAACGAAGATCTTAGTTTCAACTTGGGCGATTTGGCATTTTATGTATGTATGTATGTACAGTAAAGTACAGTACAGTAAAGTATATAGTACAGCAACCCCCTCGCGTCTACGTACAAGCCTAGGCTTAGTTAGAGCGAGGTGCTGAAACCCTAGTCTTGGCCTTCGGTCTGAACACAACGATGCAAACTAAGTAGATACTTCTCACTAACAATTGTTATTCAAACTTGTTGTAAGACCGTTATAATGAATAAACGTTTTTTATCTTTTTTTTTTTATGTATGTATGTATGTATGTATGTATGTATGTATGTATGTATGTATGTTTGTCTGGCGATAACTTTAGAACCGTTGATCCGATCTGCATGAAATTTGATATGTCGATAGCTTGTACTTGAGAAATTTACTGGTAAGTATATGAGTAAAATCGAATGAAGGGTTTTTGAGATATGGGGTTTTTTAAGAGGGCAAAAATAAAAAAAGTTAGATAAAAAAATCATGTTACATGTCATATGAAAGGGCTTTATTTGGACATTCCAAAACAATTTTTACATTTTTTTTGGGACGCTCGGTTTTTGAGATAAAACAAAAAAAAGTAAACTTACGATAACCAGCGATCCAAGAGCTCCCATCTCTAAGAGTTTCGTTGCAATCAAGGTTTTTCTACTGGTCGCCCAGTTCCTTTACTTTTTCTTATTTTTTTTTCTTGAAATAAATTAAGGAGGTACTCAGTTCTCATAAAATGGTGACGACGACCAGGTCTGATGATGGAGCCAAGGTCTGTTCAACGGAACTCTTCAATAAATAGGCCAATAGAGTTGAAACTTTGTTACCATGCCAAGTTAGTAGGCGGTAGTCAGAAAAAAGTCCAAAGATAATGTTTGGACTTGCCTCTGACTACTACCTACTCAAAGTTTTGATGCGTTCGTCGGATCGCATCACGAGATCTCAGTTCGGGGCGAACTACTAGTTTATATTCTATTCCAGTGGTAGCAAGTGGTTTGTATAGGTATACTAACTCCATGGGTTTGTAGTATGGCAGAAAATAAAGTGACGTCTGCAATTCACAAGTTTTTCTTAATTTTCATGGCTTTTTTACGAAAAAAGACAATGTTTTTGGTAAATCAAAAATAAGTTTCTCACACATGTTTAACTTACGGCTTGGTTCATACCGTTATTTTGTATGATCCTTGTTACAATGTGATAAATCGCCTCGGGCGACCTTGAATCCCTCGTTGCTTAGGATTCTAGTCTCAACTCTCTCGTTTCACTCCGGAGTTAATCTTTAGATTCCTCCCATATATCGGGCTTCAATATAGGGCTACCCTTGAAGTAACACACTGCTTCATCCCCGTGGCTAGGTATAACATACCTAAAATCTACTATTACATGGTGCCCAAACTCAGATCAAAGAGAAATGCTTTAATTTATTTAATCCATCATTAACCAACGGGATGTTAAGGTACTCAGCGTCTCAAAGCATCCACTTTATTCATTTTAATCGCTTTCGAGGTTGTAGCTACTTGCCTAAATCAATTCGTTCAAATGAATTCCACTTCATCAATCGCTAACCGGTGGCGGTACCCTAATGAATATAGGTAGGTTATTAAGGGGCTGACAACTATCAAACAACTTCTCGCTGGCACGTTTCGACATGTTGAAAGATATAAAATCACTAAACTCATTTTCGAAAAATCGCAATCAACCATTTTGTGTGCAATCACATTGCACACAGTTTATTAAAAAAATCATTTTGATCGATACAAGTTTTCCTACTAGTTTTCGTACACAAGTCCATTGCACGAGGTAAGAGCCCCAGGACACACCATTGATCGTGATTTTCGACTTTTCTCATCCCGGTATAAGCTACATGTCACGGATCATCGCTCCATCGTACCGGAAGACGTCCTACTACGTTTATCTAAACACCCCCATCACATATCTTGAACTCCGTAGGTTATCGTGTACAATCGTCTCTTGATTTTCAGCAACGCTTGAAAAACTCCGAAACCGGTAGCCTCGTGAATAAAATTTTAGCTTGAATATTTGTCTTGACTCATAACTATATTCAAGACTAAGTAACCATTTATCTACCTAGTAAAAGTGTTTTGAAAGCTCAAATATATAATGGACTGCTGTCTGACTGAACTAAGAGAACGAATAGATGTACAATAAAAGGCACCAAATAAAACAAGGTCAAATAGGGTCATCAATGCTTTATTTTATTTTTAGTGATGCTTACAACAGGCTCTGTTTCATACTCAATCTCGACGCGTGGTTTCTTTCTTGCCACCGTTTCAGCCATGTCCTGAAAAATAATGTTTCCATCTATAAATGGGTGTTTACATTTTTATACAGGCCATCTGCTGTTCCATTAGCATTAGCAAGTACCGGTAAGTGATAACAATTACCTATAACAAAACATTGCCTCGCAACTAATGCACGATAGGAATGTGCCCTACGAGACAATGCCCTGCGACCATAAACTTGAGGCATACAGGTGTATCCTCATGTGCCTGTGATTTCACCGGCACATGAGGATCCCGTCAAACATCCTACGTATATACTTAAGTGCCTATACAATTATTTCAACATCATCAGACTGAAGAATTGCAATGCTGGACATATCTCCCCCATACCTAAATTTCCAGAAAGAAACTATTTTGAGCCTCTCCCTTCTTATCCACCGAGTTCCCGTTATTTTACAATGTCGTTGATCCATCGCATGGGCATTGTCACACGCTCTACCACGCGCTCTACGGATCTTTGTATCGTATACGAAACTTCATAATATTTTTAAAAGACCTATCTAAAGTCACGATACGGTTCACTCTGAACTTTTTCCCAAAATATAACATTTTATCCCCTTATCAGTATCCCCCTTAAAATAAATATAGTCGTACTTTTCTTTATCTTCTTCTAGTCGTGTCACTAGTTTCTTTCGAAACAGTGTGATGAAAGTTTTTTAAGTTCGCCTAGAAGAGGCTCCTTTATAGCAATTTTTAAAATACGTACCTATAATACCATATCACACCCAGTCAGAGAACAAACATCCATATTAAGACACAAATGTTTGTTCTCAGTGGGGATCGAACTATTATTAATTATGATAATAACTAGAACTATGTGATCAATAGACAGGTTGTAGTAATGTAACATACCTCAATATCAGACGTCTCAGATTCAAAGTCACCATCAACGTCTTCTTTTCTTCCAGAGTCGCTTTCCTGGAAATATCAAAAGGAGACGAAAATATTATAGTCAGTATGACTATTCTCTATATCTCTATGCTAATCAACAGTTCATTTAATATTTCATATTTTAAATACTTCACCAGAAATATGGCAAAACTTTAAAAAAATATTCTGTTGTATTCTGAGTTTTGACAAAATTCCTTTTATTTAATTTCGGTGGACTTTCCACATAGCACATTTATATACTTTTTTTTTGTAAATACATACCTATAATATTATACATATAACACCCAGACAGAGAACAAACATCAATGTTCATCACACAAATGTTTGTCGAACCCACGGCCTACGTCGCAGAAGGCAGAGCTACTACCAACTGAGCTGTGACGGCTGTCATGCTTTTAGGTTCAGTGTGACCAGTTTGATTGCAAAAATTCCACATCGAATTAAGCTGAAGTGGGAATAAGCAACTTAAATATCACCTCATCACTATCCATATCGCTGTCAGCCTCCACAAACTCGTCCGCGTCTTCGACCCGTCGCAGCTCCTTTTCTAATTCTGGTTCCATTTCTCTCTCGACCTCTTCCTCGTCTTCCCTCTCGCTCTCGCTTTCATCGGATATCTCCTCTGCTTTGAGAGCAGCATCAAAGGCCATTTGAGGGAAGTTGTAAATGTCATTGTACTGAAAACAAATGTATTTTTTGAAACCTGTAAGAAAGTTCTCGCTTAAAGAGTAAAAACAGTAAGATTGGAATTTAATCCAACTGTTTTATGGCCTTAGAATTTTTAGTAAAAATTTAAAACATGCTTTTTTGAAAAAAGAAAGACTTCCATCAAATAGTGCACCACATGTCCTGGACAGAACTCACAGTGATCTGATTTGTTATTAAATGGCTGCATTGAAATGTAGATTTCCGAATTTTAGGCAAAAGGCAGGCTGCAACAACGATTTTATATAAATATACTTAACTGTACTTAAGAGTAGTAGGACTCTTTGTGAAGGGCTCATCCGGGGAAGTACTACTAAGTAATACCACACTACGCCTTTTTCTGCCGCCAAGCAGCGTTGCTGTGTTTCGGTTTGAAGAGTGTGGTTGTCGGTGTAATAACAGGCACATGAGGGTTAACATCTGTTATGCCTCAAGTTGATGGACGCAGGGCAGTGCATCGTAGGGCAAGTTTCTATCGTGCGTGACTTACGAGGTATTGCTTAGTTATAGGTGATGGTTACCACTTAACATCAGGTGAGCCATCTGCTTGTTCCATCAGCTAGTTGTATAAAAAAAAAATTGGACCAAACGAGTAAGAAGACAGTGGCTAGAGATGGCTCAAATTGTTCTTGCAACAAATATAGTTATGAGGCCCATGTTCAGCACTAAACTTAAGGCTGATGATGAGAATGACTTACTGTGCCTTTCCTCAGTCTTTCCAAAAGCTGTTTTTCAATAGCTGTATCTATTCTTGCAGCAACCAATGCTTTATCTTCTCTGCGCCGCTCACGTCTTTCTATTTTGCGCTGAATTGGAACAAGCTCTTTCCTGAAATAATTCAATTTTGCCGTAAATATTACTTTAAGTCTAATAAATTCTAATTTTAGTTAAGTTAAACCAAACAACAAGAACTGTTATAATGTATTGCACACAAAGATAAACACTGTGACACTGTTCGCTTTTATGTCCTTGTAGTAAGCTTCATTTTTCTTAGGATTGTGTAGCTTAATCTGTATACAAGCTTCCATGAGAGTTTTCCTTATTATTAGTGCCTTTATCAATGTAAGTGCCATCATCAAAAGACACATTTTACTTCCTGTAAGTGGAAGTGAAACTCAAAACCATGTTGTTTGTTTTCATAAAAGTAAAAGATATATCTATCTAAAGGTTGTCTACTCTCTATTGGTGTTTTTGTGTACAAGCAACAGCTGCTCAACGCTGAGTTTAACCATGTATGGATGTAAGGTAATGAAGCATGTATAGCCTCACCCATCAACAAGGTAAGAGTTGGTGCAAAGTTAGTATTATGTAACAATTAAAGTGAACTTATAGCATACTTACACTCTCCGCAGCTTCAATTTTCTCATCCGTATGAGATATTGTGTTATTTTAACAAATCTTTGTTTACATTTGGCTTTTATAAAACCTGGCCAATAAAGTAGATTCTCATTTATTTGATGTATGGCCTTCTCAAAGTTCCTTGACAACTTAACTTTTTCCCACTGCTTAGCTGGAAACATTACTCTAAAAAAATTGCATTCATTAATACATCATTTTCATGGGCTTTTTTATAAGAACTTTGCTATACTTAATCAAGTACTAACCGCTCTGCTGTCTTCATGTACAAGTATATAATACCATTCTCTTCTCTAATAGTAGCATATTTACTGTTTGCTAGGGGGCAGGCAGCCCGACTACACAGGCCGGTCAAATTGTATTCATTTCTGCAGAATTGCTGTGTCTTTGTTCTGAAATTAATAAACATTAAATTATGAATGAATTCATGAAATCAGCACAGAACTTTAGTAGGTAGTGAATACTTACGTTACTTTGTGTGAACAATGAGTTTTGTTGATGATAGCCCAAACAACCTAAAACAAAACGGTAGAACAGGATAACGAACTCGTTCAGAACGTAATCATACAAAAGTTTAGGTTAGTTTATTACTTACATCGTCATGTTGCATTGTTAGAACAAAGAATTCGTTCAGGTCAACTGTGTAAACCAAAAATAAAGTAGTTCCTTCCCGCAAAATTTAGAAAAGTAAACACTTAACTATTACACATCGCACGTGAAAGAGCGTAGCCTAAAAGAAAACATGAAAGTAACCTAGAATTTAGAAAAGTCGAATGACATATTTTGACACTGACATATTACTGACTAATATGACAATGACAAATTACACAATCGTGTTCACACACACGGCCGGCAAGGATTGTAATCATGGAGGTGATACTTAGTCTAAGATTGTAATACATGTACTACACACGGTTATAGATCAAGCAACGTATGACTGGTAGTCAGGGCCAGAATCAAACAATTCAATAATAGCTTTCAATCAACTTATTAAATTAACTCTTCTAGATAATGTTAATGTACCAAAAAATATCATCTTTTTGATCTGATTTGAATGGTAATTAAGAAAAAATACGCTGGAAAACGAAGTAGTATTTGTCTAGCGATGGGTCGTACTTGTAAAATCTAGTATGGCTTGCAAGTGCGTATAAATTTGAATACCTGGTCCAAAAACCAGGTGTCAAATACCTTTAGTATTTTATGGACAGACTTGATCATACGTACGCACCCTTCTCACGAGCGGGCTGTTCCGTTGTGCCACAATTCAAAATACTTTCATAATAAAATGATCTGTGTTTTAGATATTTTTTGATATTTTTTTGTAAACGTGGTTTGGCTACTTTTTACAAAACCACTAGGATCGATAATCGATTTCATAAGATAGCTTATGAAATCGATTATCGATCCTAGTGGTTTTGTAAAAAGTAGCCAAACCACGTTTACAAAAACAATAGGTGTAGGTACCTTGTTTTGGTAAACGTGGTTTGGCTACCTACGAAATTTTCTTGACTTTTTATCAGGTATGAAACAAGACTGTACTGTTTGTATTCAAGAAACATACCTATGTTTCTTGAATACAAAATTTAAAAGATAAGATAATAGAATAGAGTAATTTTTATTGAATAGAATAGGTACCTAAGTAGGTAATATCGCGTACCTACCCACATCCTACAACCTTCCGTCTACGTTGGTAAGAATGCTCCCAGAGTAGGTAGGTAGAAAGGATGTGTAATTAGTAGTAAGTATATTCAAAAATGCACCTAATCTTTTTACAAAGAGGGCGAGCCTGCTCAATACAGAGCGAGAGCGATGTATCATTCTTTCTTTTATTTACTCACACCTAGTTATAACTTTACAGATACTTAACTAATAAGTTACAATCAAGAAATCTAACAACATTCAAATATAAATTAGCAAAAGACAACAAAAATATAGACTCATGCATGACAGAACAAAATAATAAAAAAATTAAAACAATAATAAAAAGACTACTATATACTATATTGAGAAAGAGAGATCATTTTCCAGCCATCCACAAGCAAATTTAACTGAGGAGGATCTTAATAGATTATTTTGCACATGACAGATAGGGGATTGCTGGCGTGCCAAAGTCCGCGCTGGCGTCGCGTTGGTGCAAATAAGCGAACCCTACTGGGTCGGAACCTATTACGATTCTCTGAAACACCTATCTGACTGGCTTCACTTGAGGGAGATTTCAGCTCTCCCGCGATTATGAAATGAAACTGGATGCTAGGGTAGATTCATTAGTTGTTTTTATTTCCACTTACAGTCTTAATGTTTTACAAAGGACAAAATATCTAGCGGAACATCAGATCATGTCCGAACAAGAAAAATTATCAAGGTCATTCCCACTCCGCGCTAGTGACGTGACAATGCGCCTAGAGATGGGAAAAACAAAATGGTGGACGACACAATCGCCACACCACCCCCCTACGGAGAAAATTAAACTGGTCAAAAATACACTTTACCACTACTTACTTCTAGTACACACTACAGTTACAAAACATCAATCAAAATTCTTAAATCTAACGCGTCTGCCAGAGCGTGTGGTATAAGGCTGTTTTAAGGGCAAATTATCCTGGGCTGGCTGTGGTGCAAACGAGGGCACCTTTGGAATAGGCGGCTGGCTCTGAGCTGTCTGCGACAAAGGAGGAGCGCAAGGAGCAGACGGCAGCTCGGGTTGAGTCGGCTTTTGACTGGTATGATCAATGAAAGCCGGTTTGAGTCTGTCAACGCTGACTACCACGCTGTTGCCTTTCACTATCAGAGTAAACGTCTTACCATCACGTGAGCGTTCCAAAACTTTAAATGGACCAGTATAAGGAGGCTGTAATGCCCGTCGTACCGTATCGTCTCTCAGAAAAACGTGAGACGCAGTTGACAAATCCTTGAAAATAAAAGAAGAGGACTCTCCATGTCGAGATGCTGGTAGCGGTCGAAGTACAGACATTTTGTTTCGCAGCTGCACAACGAAGTCGGCAGGATTTTCAACCTTATCCGAAGGTGAAGAAGAAACTAACATTTCCCCAGGGAGCCGGAGAGGCTCGCCGTAAATTGAGAACTCAAATTGAGAACCTTGGTCGGTCGTTATAACAGAAGGAACGCCAAATCGAGAGATCCATTCTTTAGTAAAAGTCTCGGATACCTCTTCAGCAGTGATAGATCGCATTGGCCAAACTTCAGGCCACCTGGATACTCTGTCTATCGCCGTCAAACAATACCGAAATTCATTGCAAATAGGCAAGGGTCCAATGATATCAATATGGACATGCATGAAACGACCGGATGGTATATCAAACTTACCAAGAGGAGCAGAATTATGTCTCGAAACCTTGCTGCGCTGACACGCCTCACAAGATCGAGACCAGGCTCGGCAATCTTTTCGTACCGAGGGCCAAACAAAACGGTCTACCACAAGACGTGTAGAAGCTCGAGCACCGGGGTGACTTAACTTGTGTAATTTGTCGAACGCTGCCCGGCGGAAAGAAGGGGTCAGATAAGGACGCGGTTTACCCGTCGAGATGTCACAGTAAACAGGAGTTTCGGTTCCTGATGTGCAAACCTTGGTGAGGTTTAAGCTGGAACCCCCTTGCAACAAGGTAGCAAGTTCCTGGTCTGAGGCTTGAGACTCGGCGAGGTCTTTATAATCTTGCTCCAGGGAAATTGCGTCGATATCAATACGCGACATAGCGTCAGCCACGACATTATCTTCACCCTTAATGTACTGGATATCCGTCGTAAACTGACTGATAAATGACAACTGATTAAGTTGGGGCGGAGGAAGTTTCTCGCGTCGCTGTGAAAAGGCATACAGAAGCGGCTTATGGTCTGTAAATATTGTGGTATGCTGGACTTCCAGAATGTACCGAAAATGTTGTACGCTTTCGTACACTGCTAGCAATTCCCTATAATAGGCCGGCCATTGCGCCTGCTGCGGTGTCAACTTCTTACTGAAAAAGGAAAGCGGAAACCATTGACCATTTACCTGTTGATGAAGACAGGATCCAATATGAACGCTGGAAGCATCGGTAAACAAACCCAACTTGGTATTGCTGACTGGGTGATGTAATAGCGTGGCGTTGGACAGACTCTTTTTGCAGGCTTCGAATTTCTGTAGTAGATCGGGTGACCATGGAAATGGTTTAGAACCCTTACTATTTGTAGAAACTAATGCATCAATCAATGGAGCCTGGAAATGTGCAGCACGAGGTACAAAACGACGGTAATAGTTCAACATGCCGAGAAATCGGCGCATACCTTGTACCGTTGCAGGTGGTGGAAAATCTAACAGAGCTTGAACGCGATCTTGGGGTGGTCGAGTACCATTGCCACAGACGTGGTAGCCCAAGAAAACTACTTCGCTGACGCCTAGGTTACATTTGGTAGGGTTAATAACCACCCCGTAGTCCTGTAGGCGTTTGAAGAGGATACGCAAGTGCTCTAGGTGAGAAGACTCGTCTTTGGAAAATACGAGAATGTCGTCCACGTATGGAAAACAAAATTCAAGGCCCCGTGTAACTTCGTCAATAAAACGCTGAAAGGTTTGTCCTGCATTTCTTAAGCCGAAGGTCATAAAAGGGAATTCGAAGAGGCCAAACGGAGTAACTATGGAAGTTTTGGCAATATCCTCTTCAAAAACCGGAATTTGGTGGTACGCCTTAACGAGGTCCAAGGTGCTAAATACCTTAGCGCCAGCGAGGTTGTGGGCAAAATCATTAACATGTCGCACTGGATATCGATCAGGTACGGTCCTGGCATTCAGGGCGCGGTAGTCGCCGCAAGGACGCCAAGTGTTATCTTTCTTAATGGTCATATGTAACGGGGATGACCATGCGCTTTTGGAAGGCCGTGCTGTGCCACATCTTACCATTTCTTCAAATTCTTTTTTAGCCGAGACAAGCTTTTGCGGCGCCAGACGTCGAGGACGGCAGGAAACCGGGGGACCATCTGTAGTCTTAATGTAGTGCACCGTGTCATGTTTTACAGCTCTGGGAAGGCCAGGTGGTCGCGCAATGTCAGGAAACTCAGCTAAGAGCTTGGTAAAAATTGACTTACCAGAAACTACTGCTCGCACGCTGGTTTGGTCAATACTGGCAGCAGACGCAACCGATGTCAATCCAGTAGTGCCATCGACCACTTTTTTATTGCGGCAGTCGGGTAGAAGGTGATAAAATGCTAAAAAATCAGAACCAATAATGGCTGTGCTGACATCAGCTACCACAAATTGCCAGACAAAATCGCGGCGAAGACCTAAATTTAGTTTAAGGTTTATCGTGCCAAAGGTTTGTATGCAGCTTCCATTAGCAGCGCTAAGTTCGTAGTTGATTGCGTCCCTGCGGGATGGCAACCAGCTATGCGGGTAACAACATAAATCTGAACCGGTGTCAATAAGGAACCGACGTTTAGTCACCCGGTCAGTAACAAATAGGCGGCGGCTGGAGTCTTGACAATCAGTTGCCGCCACTACTGACTGCTGGTCGAGTTTTCCGACTTCCAATCGCAGGGGCTGTTGCATCTAGTAGCTTTAACACCCCATTTCCTGTGGTACCAACACCGCTTTGAGCTGTTAGAGGTCCTATCTGAAGACCTAGATCGGTCACGTGAGGGCTCGCGCTGATGTCTGGAAAGTGCGGCTACTTGGTTACTAACCTCCTCCAACTGTTTGGCCAAAGTAGCTAGTGTTAAAGATGGAGATGCAGATGCTGTAGAGCAGATAACTGGTGCTGGAGCCAGCTCTGTTATTTTATCAGCCAACTCGGCTACTTTATCTAAATCAAGATCAGCTTGTGCTGCAAGAATTGCCTGTGCTTGTTGAGGCAGACGGCGCAACCATAATTGTCGTATGATGTTGATGTCTGATAGAACTGTCCCAGCTAGAGAGCGAAGGTGGCGAAGAAATTGGGAGGGCTTTCTGTCCCCGAGTTCTTCATCACTAAGAAGTTGCCTTACCCGTTTCTCCTGGGATAATGAAAGGCGTTGTATAAGGGCCTCCTTCAATTTATCATATTTCCCTTCAGAAGGAGGATTTGTTATAATATCCTCAACCTCACCAGCCATTCGTTGATCCAAGTGCCCTACTACATAGTTATATTTTGTAGCATCACCAACAATGTTTGCAATTTGAAACTGGGCCTCCACTTGAGCAAACCAAATGGCTGGCTTGTCGGCCCAAAATGTGGGCAATTTTACTGCAACTCTACAAATCTTTGGTTCATTTTCACTCTGCCCAAGACGTTTTTGCAACGCAGCATTTTCTGACAAAAGTTGACCGAGTTGAACTTGAAGCTCCTCTGTTGCCATGTTGTATAATTAATCTAAGGCAAAAAGCAATAATACCACACACCCCAGCAGAACCAAAAATTAAATCAACGGTTGTATAGAAATTTCAGGTAAAAACAATGCAACCAACTCCAAATTTTAGTTAAACAACAATGAATAAATACTATTATTTGTTAGGGGTAGGCAGGCAATAACCCAGGCAATGCAGTAATAAGTTTAAAATTAAAACAACTATGCAACCCAACAATGTAAAATAAAAATTAAGTTTTGTTATTGATGCGGGTCAAGTATTTGTTATTCAAATGTTACTATTAAACCCAAAAAACCAAAGCTGTTTTTTACACAGTAGCTATTATAAATACTAAGTGCTTATTAGTTGAACACAATGCAATACACCAATTAACACACTCCCAGTTAATACCTATGTTAGGCAATAAAGGTAAGTTAGTATGTTTTAGACAATACCTAGGCCAGTTAACAGTGGGGTGAAAAGTATAAAATAGTTACAAATGTGTAAAACAAAATTGTAAAATGAAATAAAATGTAAATGTAAATTAAAAATGTAAAATAAACTTGCGTGCAATGTCCGTGGCTGGAGTCAAATGAATCTGTTCACATAAACACAATGAAATTGGCACCGGGAATGTCCATCACCATGCGGGGTTTAGTGTTAGTAGCATTCAGGATTAGTAGTACATATCACTTTGTGAAGTTTTAAGCACTGGTAGTAAAGGGGCAGCAGTTCAGTCAATCACACACAACAGCAGAAGCATCAATCCAACAGGGAAATGTAGCCGTGTATGTAGGATGGGACGCCGAATAGGATGCAGAAGTGCAGCGGGCCGCGCACTGCTCACATGCACTATGCTGAGGCAATGTGCAACTTGGATACCACCAGCGGCAAGTAGTTTATCACGAAGTAGATTGTTATGAAGTAGGTACTCCTGCGCAGCTAGCTAGCAACTAGGATTGCTATCAGCCTAGCAAACGCAACGCTTTGTTTTCTTCAATCGTCGAAGGTCACCAATGAGGGAGATTTCAGCTCTCCCGCGATTATGAAATGAAACTGGATGCTAGGGTAGATTCATTAGTTGTTTTTATTTCCACTTACAGTCTTAATGTTTTACAAAGGACAAAATATCTAGCGGAACATCAGATCATGTCCGAACAAGAAAAATTATCAAGGTCATTCCCACTCCGCGCTAGTGACGTGACAATGCGCCTAGAGATGGGAAAAACAAAATGGTGGACGACACAATCGCCACACACTCAAGAGAATAGGACAATCGATATGCCCTCTGAGTAGTTTACATACAGTTATCAGTTGGTCATTCTTATTTGTACGTTCGTGTAAAGTCGTGAGCCATCCGACCCGAAACCTCGCATTCGCGAACTGACTGCGGAACTGCGGACAAGGAAATACCTGGTATAAAAACCGTCGCGTAAATACGCTCCATCCCTAGTATGGTCTATAGAAGGAATAGTATGGAGGGAGGTATACTTTAGCCTTCACCGTGATTACCGAAAAAAAAACGATATTCCAATTTTATTTTTGAATGAAATCGGACGTCGGTTATTTTTTTTGAGCCTAATTTTGCTTCTAACGAGGAAAACAAAATAAAACTATGATTACAAACCTTTACTGTAAATAATTTTGAGTTGTAAGGATTTGAGTCGCATATAATAGAAAAATATGAGTCTACGAAAATGAGTGACAACATAAAAGTAGTTGTCAAGGTTAGGCCTTTAATATCTCGCGAAATAGAGGAGAAACAACAGCATCAGTGGCGTGTAAACAACAACACACTCTTCCAGCTCGACAGCAATGGACGGGACTATGGACCAACTTTCACATTTGGTAAATAAGATACACATATTTTGGGGTTATCAGTTAATATCGTTATTCTCGAGTTTTTAAGTATATTTTGATACCCGGTACTTTGTCCGGATCTTCCATAAAGTGTGGGTGTAGAGCAAGTAGCAAGCCCATTCCCACTGCAAACATATTCAAATAGGTAATTCTATTCATTATTGCTGATATGACTGCAAGTGAGTCAAAAAACATACGCATTCCCAATACCTATATTATGTTACAGATAAAGTCTATTGCGAAAACACCAAAACCTCTGATGTATACAATGACGTCGCCAAACCGATTGTGGAAGCAGCGGTGGCAGGCTTCAATGGTACAATTTTTGCATACGGACAAACTTCCTCTGGAAAGACATACACAATGACAGGCACTAATGAGTCACCTGGAATAATTCCTTTGGCTGTACTGAACCTATTCGAAATAATAAAAAATGTACCAGGGAGAGACTTTGTTGTAAGGTGAGCAGCACTTTGATTATCCTATAATATTTGTGTTGGTTTTGAATGTTTAAGACATAACCTTTTTATTTGTTTACAGCGTCTCATACATTGAAATCTACAATGAATCCTTTAAAGACCTTCTTGACCTGAAAAAGACTGTTAGTATCAAACAAACTTTACAGACAAATGTCACTAAAGTTGATGCTACTGACAGAGTAACAGCTTCCCCAGAAGAAGTTTTAGAAGCAATGAAGGAGGTAACATAATTTTTTACTCACTTTATATTTAAACACCTTCAATGCCTAGTTATTGTGTCTACATAGATTAGCTTGGAGGATGTCACTTAGGAAGTCTTTTCCTTTGCATTATCCAAAACGCACAGAGCCTAATTATTACTTTAATCAATTAAAATCATATTTATGAATTACATGATACAAGTATAACTTATTTAAGAGTAGTAGAGCTCTTTGTGAAGGGCTCGTCCGGGGAAGTACTACCACCACGCCTTTTTCTGCCGCCAAACAGCGTCGCTGTGTTTCGGTTTTAAGAGTGTGGTTGGCGGTGTAATTACATGCACATGAGGCTTAAAATCTGTATGCCTCAAGTTGATGGGTGCAGGGCAGTGCATCATGGGGCATGTTCCTATCGTGTATGACTTGCGAGGCAATTCTTTGTTATAAGTAATGGTTACCACTCAACATCAGGTGGGCCATCTGCTTTTTCATAGTATAAAAAAATATACCCGTAATTAAGGCAATATCATCCAACAAACACACAAATTTTAATAATTGATGTGGGTATATAATCATTGTATTTCTATTTTGCAGGGTAATGCCAACAGGCAAACAGCCTACACAAACATGAATGAAAGCAGCAGTAGATCCCACTCCATATTTCAAATAGTAAGAAACAAGGTCGCTGCACTGGTAAGGCGACAGCAACGCGATTCGTCAGCGGTAGCTCTTTCGTTGACACAAATGCCTTTAAATATTACCTCATCTCCAAAGCGACGCCGCATGTGCGAAGCTTATTTGTTTGGCTAGCGCATTGCGGTCGCCTTTCCTACCCAGTAAAAACGCGAGTTAGTTAGGAAAAAAAATACAATCCCACACAATTGGATGTTAGAGTTTTAATTTCGCAGTTCAAGTGAAATTGGATCCAAGCTAGATCCCTAACATCTTGAGTTATCAGTAATATAAAATATGATCGTTTTAATTAATTCATGTAGGTATGTAATTAATTCATTAGGTACTCCTAGAGTACCTACTATAAAATCATTCAAAATGCTTTTTTATCTCAATTCAGACCTCGCTAAGCGCCTATACTCAGAGATGGTGAACATCTCTGAGTAACACTATCCACCAGGTAAAAATATACCCGTCTTAGTTTTTAAAAGTCTAATAAAAAGACGGAAATATTTAAAGTTACTCAGATGGATAAGTAGGCAGTCTCATAAGCAACTTGTCGCAATTCCAGAACATTGAGTCACGGGAGCACTTAGAAGAAGGTGAGCAGGTTGGCTGTGTGAATGTGTCACAACTGAACCTGGTGGACTTGGCTGGCTCGGAACGTGCCGGCCAGACGGGTGCTACGGGCCTGCGGTTCAAGGAAGGCACGTCCATCAACAAGTCCCTGACTTCACTCGCTCTTGTGATCAAGCATTTGTCTGAAGATCCAAACAAGTATGCTATTGTAGTTTGTATTTCAGCAACTCGACTGTAATTCTAAATAACACACGTAATTCTTGGATAGGGCTCGCTTGAAACGCCAGCCAAATTGTACTTTAGCTAAAATTGAAAAAAAAATAAGAACGTAGGACGCTAAAAACTGTAACGATACTACTCGCTTGCACATTTCGTAAATTTTGAAGATTTTGCATAAATTTATAAAATGTTCAAATTGCGAGCGAGAATAGTCTTGACGATTGCAAGTGTCTTAATCCCCAGAAATTTATTTATTTTATTTTATTCGGAAAACAAACAGTGTTACATTCTATAATTAAGACTACTTAAAATACTAATCACCAATTAGATGTTTTCGCATATACGAAACTACAGTAAACTTGTTAAAGATAAAGTTAATGAATAAATTATGAAATAAAAATTCGGAAAGTGAAATTGAAAATATCCTCTCAGTATGTACAAAAATAAAATCTCACACTTAAGTTTTTATTTTATTTTGGGAATTGGTTTTCTGTTTAACGAGCGCGAGTTTTGTATGGATCTCTATACAAAACCCAGAAAACCTAAAAACAAAACTCTTGACTTGAGGTACATTTGTACTAAGTAGGTATATTACTTTGTAGATATCTAAAAGAGTTATGTAAAAATATTAGATTAAGCACTTTCTACCACATTTTTACTACCACATTTTGCAGTAGTTTGTATTCTGTACGTGACTTGTTTGCAAGCCCATCGCTGCTGCTAGTTTCCTCACTATGTTTTCCTTTACAATTTGGGATCTCGGGCATGGTGCAAATATTTTTTAGAATAAAAAAAAACTGAGTTGGAATTGATTATTACTAGTGACCAATTAAATAATCGTGGCTTTACAATATCACCAACAACAGAAGGCTTGCTGCATGTTCTAGCGTTCTGATTGGATAGGCGGAGACGGTACTACAGGCACAACAGGTTTTCTTCTTCCACTCTTCTCTATTATACGTCATCTCAGTGCTCACTCCTTTCTTACTCATATCATCTTTAACACAATCCATCCATAGATGATTATCTACTTATTATTGTCTTTAACATTCGCAGATACATAAACTACCGAGATAGCAAGTTGACCCGCATTCTGCAAAACTCTCTTGGTGGCAATGCTAAGACCAGTATTATATGCGCAATCACTCCAGCTGCTTTAGAAGAAACAAACTCAACCTTACAGTATGTAATAACACTTCTTGAGTGAATAACGTTTTTAAAAGATCTAATATGGTCAATATTACGATTTTGACTGATAATCTTGACTTATTAAACAGAGTCATTCAATGTTATGTTTTAGGTTTGCCACCAGAGCTAAAGTTATAAAGAACAAACCAGAAGTGAACGCTGTAGCCACAGACGCAACTATGATCCAGAAGCTTACTAAAGAGCTATCGAAGCTACAATCACAATTAGAGAGCAAAAAAAACTTGGAAGTTATGCTTGAAACCAAGAAAAATGTTGAGGTACGGATATTAAAATGCAAGATATAACTAAATGAAATCTATATTCCACAGTAAGATACATACCCTCATCTATAAAATGGTGTTTAAATTTTGATAATGCTTAAAATTAGCGCTGTCTCTGTTTGCCATTACGCATTGGCGTTATTTCGATTTGACAGATTGCGGTTTGTAATTGAAAAATACGCGAGTAACCTTTATCCAAATTATTACGCAAGTTTGGATCAATCTGTAGCCCGCTTAAAAGCAGCATATGACAATAACCGGGTACAACGGCTGTTAAAGCTTTGAAACTTTTAAGTAATACTAAAATTCTTGTTCTTAACCGATGGCTAATTTTTTTTTTATACAAAAAAGCTAAGTTTAGTATTATTTTACCTACAAACTGTTTTTATTTTCACAGCAAGACTTGCAAAAGCGGATAGCTAATTTGCAACGTTTTATCCTCAATTTTGGTCAACGTCCGAATGTAGAACTTATGGGCGGTGCCAGACGAAAGTTACCGCCTAGGCGAATAACCATCTCAACATTACACCCCATTGAAGAGGATATTCCCAAAGTGCAGAAGTTCAATACACCATGTTTGAAGTATAAGTAAGTATAAAGAGGCCGATAACCGTCAAACAACTTCTCACTCGCACATTTTGAAGATATAAAATTACTAAAGATAGTTATGCAAATTCACAAACAACCAAGTTACGGAAAGTATTAAAGTTTCAATTTAAAGATTCAGCAAAAAACCTAACATTTCGATTAAGTAAGTACGACAAAAGTTTTTGGTAGGAAAACTTGTTTGGATTAAACCATTTTCTATTAAGTACCAAAGTTTTATTTTATTCGAACGCTATCTAAGGCCGTGGTGCGTAATTGTAAAATTGTTTTCATCTCTCAGCGAAGTAGGTTACTTAAACATTATATATAGGCTTATCTAAAACGTGGATTGGTGCGAGGTAATAGCACAGGGACGGCGAACCAATGGCACGCGTGCCAATGACGGCACGCGACACGATATTTTGGGCACGCCACGGATTAAAACGGTGTGCATTTTTAGTTCAAACTATCCGCTACTTAGATTGCCCCTGCCCAATCCGATCAGAAACTACTTGGCTAAATCGCCCTCCGAGCTGCTGCGGCTCTTAGAACACCGCTTGGAATTTTCGTTGAAATTAATATTATAACATTTTGGTTGAAATTATTTAAGGGCACGTCTATGGCCTCATACATTTTCTTAGAAAAAATGGCACGTTGATTCAATAAGGTTCGCCACCCCTGTAATAGCATATAACTCTTATTTCAGCCCGTCCCTAATACAAAATGCGGGTGATTTCTACCAGACTAAAAATCCGAGCAAGTCTGTCTACCTTTCAACCTTACCTGAGGAACCACCTAGGCTTGTTACCCCCCCGCCTAACGAACGAAAGGTTAACTTCAGTGACGAAGTTATTGAGCTTGGTAAGTACCATTATTGGCTTAGAGTAAGTAAATAGTAGATCAAAGAGTGTTGAATTGACAATTTATTATTTTTAGACAGTGACGACGATGCCAGTGTAGAAACCACATCATGTTCGCCATATCATAAATGCCACGGTAAATATACTCTGTCTGATAAATTACCTCATAATTTTTTTATACAATAGAACTCATGTCAGAACCTTCTAACTACCTTCCTAAGATACTATTTTGCATAACGCTGATTGCTTGTGCAGCTACTTAATGCTGAAAACTAACGCAGAAAATACTTAATACCTACCTTCACTATGATTATATCGTGTTATATTGTTTTATCAATTATTCACATTATTATCGAGGGGGCATGTGTACAGTTTTAATATGCTCGTTTATTAATTCCATTAAGTATTTTAATTATTTTAGGTGCTAGCAAAACACCTCCATGTATTCTTAGAAAGAACGCTGAACGAGCTGAAAAAAATCTAAAAGATCTTGTGGAATTGACGGAAAGAGAAAAAATCTACTCACCGAGTGTGGTAAGATACCTTGACTATACCTACTTAATTTCAATAAATCGCTTTGGTTTTTTAAACATACTTTTTTAAATTCCGCTTTTTTATTTTCAAGATCGAACTTATAGAGAAAATAGAAGAAAGTACTGCAAAAACAACGAAACTTCAAGATGAAATCGACGTTCTTAAGACTATTAGCAAAGAAAAAGATTTGGAAATTGAGGCACTTAAAAGCAAAATATTTACTACAGAAGGAGATGTGAAAAACATTTCTTCAGTCTCGGTAAGGAACCCGTTATTGACTCCGCTTGCAGACCTCGGTTATTGGTTTAGTATATTTAGTTTTTGTGAGTAAGATAAGTTTTTTATCATTAGCAGGTAGAACTTGAAATACAGCGTAAAGAGCTCACTACGAAACTCACAGACTGGGAAGTGAGCTACGAAACTCTTAAAAACAAAGCAAAGTTACGGGAACAGGAACTGCTCTCTTTGTTGGAAGAACAAAGAATAAAGCAAGCAGACGTTGGTAAGTACTGCCTTGTTATTGCTATTATGTCGGTTTAGTTAAGCAATACAGTATTGAACCTGAATAGGTTCAGAACATAATTAACTTCAATTTATGTATTGGCAAAAAAAAACTTGTGTTATCGACAAGCTTTTACATCGTATTAAACTTTTTTATTTTATAGGTATAACTTCACTGGACCCAAAAGATAATGAAATAGTCAACTTTACGTCAAGAGATATTTCCTTAGTAAACAGTGATAATGAAAGCAGCATAATTAGTCCTGACGATGATATACTTTCCGGATACACAAATGTTATTGTTAAAGACATGCAAGCTAAACTAGCAGCCAAAAACCAACTTATATCACAACTTGAAACTGATATCAATGCTCAAAAACTACAAATTCAGCGTTTAGAAAAATCAAGCTATGATCTTTTAAGTGATGTAGATAGTTTCAAAGAGAAACTCGCATATTTAAACAGCGAAAATGTGTTGTTACAATCAACTGTAAATGAATTAAACTGTACGATCAAAAGTCAAAACGAAAATTTGGAGCTGGCTCAAAATGACATAAGTTCTTATACGAGCCTCATACAAGAATTACAAATCAAACTTACTAAAAAAGATAATTTGTTTAACAATGACGCTGTTTTAGAAAGCATGTTAAAGAATGAAGACAAAACTATCGCTAACAACGAAAATATAAAGAACATCATAAACTCACTAAAACTAGACTTGGAAAATATCAAAAAAGAAAATGATTTATTAAAATCAAAGATGCAAAATAATAATGAATCAGAAGATAAAGATTCAATACATTTCAAATCCAAAATGTTGAATGAAGAAATATCCAAATTAAAAAAACAATCCAATGAAAACATGGTGACAATCAATACGTTACTTCGTGAAAAAAAAGACTTAGCTGCTGTTGAACAGGAACTTATAAAAAAAATATCTGAAGTAGAACAGAAAAACAATGAGTATGAAATTATTTGTAAAGATCAAACACTTCTTATTGAAAATTTAAAAAAAGATAATAAAAGTCTATGCACAAACGAAAAAGAGCATTCGAATAATACAAATAAAACTCTGAACACACAACTTCACGAAGCGACAGATAAGATTAAATTATTGGAAGAAGACATCAAAGCTAAGAAAAGCCAAATAGACCGTTTGAACTCCCAAAACGATGAGTTCCACGACTGCCTAAGGAAAGTTAAACTTGCGATAAATAAATTACAAAATGTAATGACAATATTAACAGGCAGTGTTCGAGAAATACCAGATATATTAGATAGTTTCGTAGTTGTATATAACACTTTGAATGATAACCTCGATATTTTAGAGAATATTGCTGTTGAAACTGTGTCACAAAAAGATTTTGTACAAAATAACAATAATGAATTAAAAAAAGAAATTTCTGCACTTGAATTTAAACATAAATCAAAATTGTCGGAACTTACGAAAGAAACGGAAAATCTAAATGAATGTGTTAAAAATCTTACAAATGAAATAAACCTATTAAAAAATAATAGCAACGAGCAAATAAATATAATTGAAAAACTTAAAGAGGCTTTAAATTGTAAAAACACTGATTTGAAGAACTTTGAGACACGGATCAGAGATATGCAGGACGAATATTCAAAGAAAGATTGTGATTTATGCTCGCTAAAAGAAAACGAGGTCGTGCTTTTAGACAAAATAAGAACACTAGAGACGGAAGTTAATAACCTCAACTGTGCGTTAAAATCGCAGAAAGACAATGATGAATTTAGCAAACAACGATTATTGGATTTGGAAGATAAATTGTCGCAGGCTGAACAAACACTCCAGGAAACTGAAAAGGCAAATGATCAGCTTGTTGAAAGTATTGTTACAAAAATAACTGATGTAACAGATAATATCAAAGAAAATAAATCTTTCCAAAATATGTTGATGTTCGAAAACAGCAACACACGGGATCATAATAATATTTTACTTATTCTTGACGCAGTGGTAAATCATATTTTAATGCAGGCCCCAATAGAAAATGAAAATAAAGAATTGAAGAGTAAAGTAGAAGAAATGAGTAGTTACAACAAAAGCCTTGAATGTGATATGAAACAAAGTAGCGAGCTGTTACAACAAATAAAAGAAGAACTCAAAATAAAATCTTCTGAAATTGGTAGTATGGAATATAAAGCAAAGGAATGGAAACAGCAATTTATGGATCTTGACAAGTCAATGAAAGAACAGATGCTGTTTTTACAGTCTGAGAACGAGAAGCTTAAAAATAGAAGTCTAGAACAAAAACTGCAATGCGATCTATTGACAGCTGAGAATGTTGCAGAGGTCTCTTCAAAAAAATCATTCGTAACACCTAGTGTTGAAAGTGGTAACAGTGGAGAAAACGCTTTGCCTAGTTTAGTTAGCATTAGTTTAAATAAAATAATAGAAATTTTAGATCAAAAACAAAACGACAATGTTATGTCTACGATTACACCTAATCCATGTATTTCTAATTCTAACACGATATCATCTGGAAATACTTGCCGAGAATGTGAGCAACTTGTTCTAGAATTGCACGCTTCACACCAAGAAAATATTAAATTAATGAATGTTGTAGAGAAATTACAAACAGTAAACACAGACTTATCAAAAGAACATAGTGAAACGAAGGAAGAAGTTCATTTACTTCTTGAGCTGACGCAGGAGTTACAAAAGAAAATAGTAAATCATCGTACCAATTTATCCATATTAACAGCGACGACGTACACTGAAAACAAATCTTTAAAATCACAGGTGAAAGGACTGCAACACCACCACAGTCGGTTCCATAACGTCTGCCAGCGTGATATACCCGAATTCAAAAAACAACTTAACAACCTAATGAGTATTTTAAATGACAATTCATCATTTTGTGATGGTTATAAGAGATTTTCTATGCCGAATATACTAACGAATACCTCAACAAGCTGTCAAATAAGAAATGAATCTACATTTGATGGCGATCTTTTAATGTTAGACACCACAAATATCAGTTCAACGACTGCAGATAATACCATAATGGGATATAACCAAACATGCTTAGATTTAACGCAAACTGTGTTTAACGAAACTAATTGCCAAACAGTTGACGATATTGCAGAGCCAAATATGCTTCGCAATCAAATGGACATTTTAAAGAACGATAACGATATGATGTCGTCAAAACTTGAAATACTTAAAAAAGAAAATATAAATCTGAAAGAGCAGATTTCTAAGTACTTGACAGAAAAAAAAACGAATGTTAAAAATACACAAAGTAGCCCAATAAAATTCAGTGATTCAAAAGATCATGATAAAGATTTTCAGAACATTCAGAAAGAGTTGGAACTTCTAACAAACCAACTATCTATTACCACTAAGCAAAAAATAAATCTTGAGAAAAAATATAATGACCTGGTTTTAGAGATGCCTTCTACAGATGCTTTGATGCTTAAAATGAAAGCAATAGAAGAAGATTCTATTGCTTTCAAGAAAAATAAAGAAATCAAATTAACAAAAATGATGGATATTTTGAATTCTAAGAGTCAAGAGGCAAAAGCTTTACAAGAAGAAAACGATTCACTGTCCACACAAGTAATGGAGCATATATCTGAAGCAGATGGTCTAAGCAAAGAATTGATAGAAATGAAACAACAAAATCTTAACTTACTTGCTCAGTGCCATGCTTTAGAATTGGAGAACAAAACAAAAGAACTGCAATTTGATGCCACTGGGAAAGTCCTCATTTCAAAAGTCAGTAATGAAAGTCATGCAAAGCTAAACCGGAGTTTAAGCGACTCTGATACTAATTCAAGACACAACAAAATTTGCACTTTACAAAGTGAAATTCACGCTGGTCGCGAAGATTGTAAAGTATTGACTGAAGATGTGGTAACCATTAAACATCATCTTGATCATAGCAATATGTCAATGGATTTAGATGAAAGCATGAACTTTGAATTGGCTAGTGACTCGTTACCTAG
The DNA here is from genome assembly GCA_932294275.1 of Chloroclysta siterata. Classification (NCBI taxonomy): domain Eukaryota; kingdom Metazoa; phylum Arthropoda; class Insecta; order Lepidoptera; family Geometridae; genus Chloroclysta; species Chloroclysta siterata. Next base: position 8,276,722 of record OW028588.1, read on the forward strand.
CACCCCTCAGAACAAAAAATGCAGTATGCCTGATATTCAAGAAGAACGATCACTTGATATGTATAAGGCCGATAAAAATGATTGCTATCATTATTATCTTGACAAAACTGGCATAGAAAAAGGTGACCTAACGTGTAATTTGAAAATAATTGAAGTAATGAAATTATTACACGAAAATTTAGTTACAAGACATGGCAATGAAGTAGAAAATCTGGCCAATAAACTAAGGGATTATGAAGAATTACACGCAACTTTACAAACACAAATTAGTGTTATGAAGGCAGATCATGCCAAAATTTTAAAAGATTTTGAAAAAAGAGACAAGAGCTTCAATATTATCACCAGTGTAGTGACACAGTTAAGGGACAATTTGACACTTACTAAACCAATTGATGTCAAAGCACTAGACTTAGAGGCATTCGCAAAACTATCAGACGTATTTAAAGATAAGTTCTTGAAAATTTTAGATGAGAATTTCAACTTGTATAGCGTTCACGTTTTCGAACAAATCACAGATCATACAAAAAATCTCATCGAAGACTACTCTTCAGTGCGTAACACTTTAAATCAAAACAAATATCATCTCTCGGAAAAAGAAAAGGAATGCAGTTTTCTCAAGGCAGAAAATGACAGGATTCGACAAATAAATAATGCAGTTACATTAGATATCATTAGGACTGAAGAAAACACCAAAAGCATTATCAATCAGACGTATCAAAAACTGGTGGAACTTAATATGATTTGTCCTAATGAAGTTACGCTAACTGAACCAGTGAATGTACATGTTCTAATACGTTTGCTAGAACACTTCATCAATGAATATCAGAAACAGAAGGCAAAGGCGGAGAATTCTCTAGAAGTTAATGAATATAAGACATCTTTGGCAGAAAAAGAAGCGCAACTTAACGAGTTACTAAAACAAAATGTACAATTACAATGTAATGATAGCAAGAATGCTGGAGAATTGTGCATAAAAAATGACAAAATTAAAACCCTAGAGAATTCACTTGATGAATTAAACAGCGCATTGAAAACTAAACAAAAAGAATATGACCAAAATCTATGTTTGATACAAAACTTGTCTGAAGAAGTTAAAAACTTAAAAGAAACGATAGGCAATAAAGAGAAAATTATAGTGTCACTGAATGATAATGTTGCAAAAGTTAATGAACTCCTAAGCACACTTAAAAACTTACAAGATGATAACACGAAATTGAAAGCCGTTAATGAGATGATCACGGCAGAGACGGAGTCGTATGCCTCGGAATTACAAAAGTCTTGTGCGATTATCAAACAGAACAACATTGATATTGATAAGATGACTACAGACATTCTTGTATTACGAGAATCTTTGAAAGAAGCGACAGCTCACATGGAAAAGTTAAAACAACAAGTACAGGATCTGTCGAAAGAAAATATCGAAGTGAAACAAGAATTAGAGGTCAAGAGGCGTGACTGCTCTAGGTTAGAGATCAATATTAAAACGCACGAAAAGACGGCTGAAGTACAAAACAGAATGATAATGAGGTGAGATAGTTTTACCTATTCAAAAGTTCAAAGTTTATCTATTTTGACAGTCTTTTTAGCTTCAGCTTTGCAGGCTGCGAGTTCGATCCCACCGAGAACAAACATTTGTGTAATGAGCTGGTTCCCATAGTACAGCGTTGCTTAGTTTGGGGCTTTGTAGAATGTCCACCCATACTTACTTATTTATTGATCGAGTGAGCGAAGCGAACAAAGATCTTTAGTTTCAACTTGGGCGATTTGGCATTTTATGTATGTATGTATGTTTGTATGTATGTTTGTATGTATGTATGTATGTTTGTCTGGCCATAACTTTCGAACCGTTGATCCGATCTGCATGAAATTTGATAGCTTGTGCTTGAGAAATTTACTGGTAAGTATATGAGTTAAATCGGATGAAGGGTTATTAAGATATGGGGTTTTTAAAGGGGGCAAAAATAAAAAAAGTTACATAAAAAAATCAAGTTACATGTCATATGAAAGGGCTTTGTTTGGACATTCCAAAACAATTTTTAATTTTTTTCTGGAACGCTCGGTTTTTGAGATACAATAAAAAAGTTAAATTAAGATAACCAGCCATACAAGAGCTCCCATCTCTAAGAGTTTCGTTGGCATCAGGGTTTTTCTACTGGTCGGCCACTTACTTTGCTTTTTCTTATTTTTTTTTCTTGAAATATATTAAGGAGGTACTCAGTTCTCATAAAATGGTGACAAGGACCAGGTCTGATGATGGAGCCAAGGTCTGTTCAACGGAACTCTTCAATAAATAGGCCAATAGAGTTGAAACTTGGTTACCGTACCAAGTTAGTAGGCGGTAGTCAGAAAAAAGTCCAAGCATAATGTTTGGACTTGCCTCTGACTACCACCTACTCAAAGTTTAGGTGCGTTCGTCGGGTCGCATCACGAGATCTCAGTTCGGGGCGAACTACTAGTTTAATCAAATAAGCGTCACTTTGAGGCATCTGATAATATGAATAGGCAAAATCTAAGCACCACTTCGACGCGACCAAAAAGCGAAGTACTGAACTGAGAGAGACCAGCATTGCCGGGCTGAAAAAATATTTAGAATTTACCTATCCTTATCAGAAACAGATACTCGAATTCAATCAAATGAATATTTTTATCATGTTTAGTTTGATATGCTTATGTATGTATATCACCAGATTACAAAAACAGAAAGAAGAGGACGATAGCAAAAATACTTTAGCAGAGAAGTATTCAGCTCTACAGGTCGAATGTGAAGCATCGAGAAACACTATAAAGGCCTTAAATGAGGAGTTAGATCATTTGAAAATTACAAAGCAGTCCTTAGAGGTAAACAGTATGATTTATTAAAATAAAATAAATGATTAAATATAAAAAATAAAATTTATTTACTTACCTTAAGTTGTGATATGGGCCGAATTTAATGTTTTGACGCGCCTTTGACTACCATAGGAATGCCTATTGGCAATACTGAAATTCAATTTTAGGATACGTTGCAAATGATGGGTGTTATTGGTTTTACAGAATCGCTTAGCTGAAGCTGAAGAAACAGGTCGAAGGTCTCGTCAGTCGATTGACGCTATTGCAGACTCCTCTAGACGAAGACGGCAAAGCTTACACGACTCAAAAAGGCTGTTCGAAGAGTTTGAAGGTATGCATTTGTAGACGCACCATATAAGCAATATCAACTTGAAGAAAGCCGCTGCACTTTTTCTTCCTTGCTTATTATTTCATCCTGTAGGGTGGCAGAAGAAATCGTGTACAGGAAGTGCGAGATGGGACAGGCTGCTATTTCGATGGTTTACAACGCCAGTGCGAATAAAAAAATATACTGTTACGTACATAAACCTACAAACAAGACACGACACTTTATCAGAACAATGAGCCCCGCATGTTCATGTTGTGCAGACGTCAGAATAACATGAACTAAAGAAAAAAATTAAAAATTTTGTTTGCTTATAGCATCCTCAAAGGTCCACTCGTAGGAATGATAATTCATTTTAGCATGTCTGTGCCAAATGGATCGAACGAAAGGAAATTTTACTTTCCGGTCAAGGCTAACGTAGGGATTGGAATCGGGATGAAAAGCAATAAGAATGTTCCTCAGCATGGCCTGAAAATATGACATGAAAATATGTATTTCAGAACTCAAAAACCATAGCGCTGCCTTCGATGACGACAACTCTGGCAGAAGCACGCCATTCGGACCAGGAATGGGGTAAATAAATAAATATTACGAGCTTAAAAGCAAAATCGATGTATATTTTATTAATGGCTAAGCACTGCAAACATTCACACAAATGTGCCAATCAGTTACTTAGTGGTGCCCTAGTCACGAATTCAACCAATTACGAATTTATTGAATGAATGAGAGACCTAAAAAGAGACAAACAATTTGAACCACGTGACTAAGCAGCGCGGAACTCATTTCCTATTTTATGGGTTTTTGTTATTGTCCTAAAATCCCTTCAGTTAGGAAATTGGAGCTCATTTTATATTGGTTCTGGCGTCTACTATGCTCAATAGTTTAAATTGCTTCATCCCTGTAAATTTTACTCATATAATTTTTTATGCAAATCTCAAAATTAAATGACTAGGACAGGGGTGGCGAACCTATTTGAATTAACGTGCCACTAACTAAAAAAATATGAATATGATTAAAATATGAAGTGACAGACGTGCAGTCAAATAATTTTAACCAAAACATAATAATTATTATTATTAGGTATAATAATTTCAACGAAATTTCCAACTGGTGTCCCACAGCCCGGAGGGTTATTAAACCAATGTCTCTGACCGGATCGGACGGGCAGGCGAAGTAGCGGATAGTTTGAACTAAAAATGCAAAGCGTTTTGCTCCGTGGCGTGCCCAAAATATTGTTTAACGTGCCATCATTGGCACTCGTGCCATTGGTTCGCCATCCCTGGACTAGGATATTTCATAGGGTCTTGCTTCATGGCCAAATTATTTATTATTAATATTTTTTTATTTTTAGTCGCGACAGCCTGCCATCGAGAACTGATCATGTAAGTATTCCAAAAATATTAAGTTTATTGGCACTCAGTACTAGAATATCTTACTACCATGCTTTCAGCTAAGCCGAGATGATGACATTAAAATGTTGATAAAATAAACTCTTTTTCTAGAGCGATAAGGACGACGAACATCCATCTAGGCCGAGTAGCGCTTTAGCAAGGGCTGCGCGCCGTCGTCGCCAAAGTTCGCATGATCTGCATAGAAGCGTGACTCCAAACGCACCATCGCCGACAGGTACTTATAAAGATTTTTATATTATCCCAAAAGTTTTTATCCAAGTGGGATTATATAAATATCTCTGTGATTTTTCTTGAGTGTAGTAAACAATAAAACGAAAAAAAATAAGGTACTTATCATATCCATATCATAAAGTCAAAAGTTATGTATTCATTTGAATCACAAGGATCTTTTTGGAACGTCTTAAAGCTATGTGCCAGTGCCAGCCTAGGTGAAAACTTATTACATCCAAATTACGTGATTTATACAGATTGGATTTTCGAGACAGGACAGTAAGGGCAGGTACCTTAACCGTTATAGTTAATATATTTACATTGTACATTGTGTACATTTTTGTATTATACTTTCATAATGTTTCGGTCGCCGAGAGACCTTGAATGAATAATTTATAAAATTCATTTTAATTTATTTAAAATTATATCAAAGAGTTTTTATATAATTTTGGTGAGTATGTGTTGCATAAAATTAATTTCTTTTTTCAGATAATAATATGTCTATTTATGTGATTGATGAACTGCAACAGTTGAAGACTGACACATTACCCAATATTGCTTTTAGCGATAGGTAAGTAACTAAACTATATTGCAAAAATAAACTATATTGTAGAGTATTGTACCTTTAAAAATGAAAAGAAATAGTCTCACTACTGGTTTATACACCTATGTACATATTATATACTCTTTTGTCAGTATTTTTATTAATTGGTGCTTCTTGAGACATGTTAACCTGCCGGTCACATTAATAATATTATTATTAATTGTGGCATTGAATAGCATAGAGTAAAACAAAAGAGTGTATGCTTACTTGATGGGTATAGTCAGCATCAACAGTTGGTTAACTTTGAGTTTTTAAGTGTTTTTTTAAACCAGGCCCTTTTATTCCAATTTGTATCTAAGTAAGATAACTGAAATCTCTTATATACTTTTCTTACTTATTGTACCTGCGGAACGCGGGCGAAAGATAATTTTAAATAAATCGAGTTCCTTATAAACGGAAGAAACTGGTCGTGCATAACGAATACACTAGAAAGCATAATTTTTTTGTCTAAGAGGACCCCAAAACTCCGTCACTAGAGTTCACAAACTAATTCTAGATTACTTTTTACAGCGAAGAAATCACCCAGCTAAGATCAAAGTTAGCCTCATGCGAACAAGAGCTGGAAGACCTGAAGGATAGATACCGGGAGTTAGACGAGGAATGCGAGACGTGCGCCGAGTACCTGCGCGAGCGAGACGGACAATGCACCCGGCTGAAGAAAGAGAAGGCTGCATTGGAGGTATTAGCATCTTCCTACCCTTATTGTATGCAATTCACATGCATAGAAAATAATAAGCCTACAAAAGCTCCCATGCAGGTTAGACGTCCCATCTCTTGGTACAAGATCCTTTAAGATTTTGTAATGTCCCAGATCAACAAGTTGAAATCGAGCATATTGGCGCAGATGGCTTAAGTATCCCCATCGTTAAGTGACAGTCGTAGGTTCGAATATTTAATATTTAAGAAATAGTTTTACTAGATAAACACTACATATATATTGTTATTTCCTAGCTAAAATACCTAACTTCTCTGCCACGTGTGCATCGTTGTTAAGCGTCTGGTTAAACCCACATATAACTTATTATCTCTTTCAGGCTCAAGTAATGGAACTAAAAGCTGACAACCCAAAGAATACAACGGCACTAAAGAGCAGAACCAGCGTCGCTCACGTTTCTGTGAATACTGATGAAGGTATGAATTTAGTTTATGCATCTGCACCATATTGTGTTTTTCTGTTGCATATTCACTGCTGCAAAAATTAATAAACCGATATAAAAACAAATTGTTTAAGAGTAGTAGAGCTCTTTGTGAAGTGCTCGTCTGGGGAAGTACTACCACCACGCCTTTTTCTGTCCCCAAGCAGTGTTGCTGTGTTTCGGTTTGAAGAACGTGGTTGCCGGTGTAATTACAGGCACATGAGGCTTAACACCTGTATGCCTCAAGTTGATGGACGCAGGGCAGTGTATCGTAGGGCACGTTCCTATCGTGCGTGACTTACAAGGCAATGCTTCGTTATAGGTGGTGATTACCACTTAACATCGGGTGGGCCATCTGCTTGTTCCATCAGCTAATTGTATTAAAAAAAAAAATTGGTGACATTCCGCATAGCATTGTCGAACCCCATACTAAGAAAAACTTGCTCTATATGAACTAGATGGCTAATATAATAATTATACTCCTTATATCTGAGTACACACGGCTACGCATCAGACTATACATTATACTGCTCGCTTTTATGTCCTTGTAGTACGCGTCATTTTTCTTTGGCATTTTATGTAGCTTGATCTATATCCGTCCGTGTGTACATAACACCAATACTGCAGTCATCACCTGCAGATCCAACCCCCTAAACCACTCCAGATATATGGGAAGCCTATGTCTATTCATGCTAATGATCAGGATGTTTTTTTTTATACAACTTTGATCTAAAAGGCACATGGCCCACCTGATTTTAAGTGGTAACCATCACCCATAACAAAGCATGGCCCCGCAAGTCACGCACGATATGAACGTGTTCTACGATACACTGCCCTACGTCCATCAACTTGGGGGCGTACAGATGTTAAGCCTCATGTGCCTGTAATTACACCGGAAACCACACTCTTCCAATCGTAACACAGCAACGCTGCTTGACAGCATAAAAAAACATGGTGGATAATAATAGTATATTATGCAATTAGTGAATAAAGGACGGATTTAAAGCGAGGGTCATAGATGAATGAGCGAGTGATTCAAGTGTTAGTAGAGTCCTGAGCGACGCGAGTGATTCATGGCCCTCGATATAAATCCGTTTTATTCAAGAGTTGCATACTATACTTTATACCTTGTCTACTTCATAAAAAAGCAAGGTTAAATTAATTAAAATAGACAAAACAATTTTTATCTTAATGTCGACCAATCAAATCTCGAGGAGTTATTTGCTCAAGGAGTTTGTATGTAGAGTATTCTTTGCACAAGGAATTTGTATCGAGTCTTTTTGCGCAAAGAGGTTCTAAAGCATTGAGATGGAGGACGAATGTGTTGGTGTGTTCTAAATTCAAACACCAAAACAGTGAGTAACAGAACTTTTTATTCACTAATTTCAGTGAATAAAATAAGTTTTTAAGTGGGATATGGTATAATATGCAATTAGTGAATAAAGGACGGATTTAAAGCGAGGGCTATAAAAAGTGTTAGAATCCTGAGGGACGCGAGTGATTCATGGCCCTCGATATAAATCCGTTTTATTCAAGAGTTGCATACTATACTTTATACCTTGACTACGAGAAAAATAAATATTTAAACGAAAATATACATTTAATGAAGAAAAAAGGAAGGTTAAATTAATTAAAATTGAACACAAAACAATTTTTATTTTAATGTCGACCAATTGAATCTCGAAGAGTTATTTGCCCAAGTAGTTTTTATGTCGAGTATTCTTTGCACAAGGAATTTGAATCGAGTTTTTTTTGCGCAAGGAGGTTGTATAGCATTGAGTTGGAGGACCAATGTATTGGTGTGTTCTAAATTCAAACACCAAAACAGTGAATAAAATAAGCTTTTAGGAGAGGGAATGGTATAAAATAATATGTATGCATTTCAGATTGGACTAACCTCCACGCGGTGGTCGTCGATCGTATGTCGTACGATGCTGAGGTGGAGAAGAATAAAAAACTCGCAAGGACTATCGACGAACTGCGATTCTCGAAGTTGGAATTGAAGAACACGCTCGCTAAGATGCAGAAGGTTTTGGAGAAAAACTCCGCCAAGGAAAACAGGTAATTAATTCCTTAGCTCAAAGTAGCAATGTAGGTATCAATTTCTAAGAACCGACAACCTAGAGAATAAAAAGGAGGCTCAACATTTTTCCCTAATGGAAATCTATGGTGAAGTCTAACAGTGGATTTATTCAGACTGATGAACACGACATTCCTCACAGGGTTGTTTCTGAATATCACATTCATTTCTGGTTACCCCACATCTGTCGTACTCTGTACCCGAAGTCTTGAGAGTTTTTGCAATCCTATCTGCTTGTTCCATCAGCAAGTATAGCACACATAAATGCAAATAACTTAAAAACTGTATAACTATTTGTATTACAGAAAAGACTGTGTTTTGTGGAACTAGTAAAGTTTTTGGTACTAAATCTAGGCATAGAATCCAGGTCTCTAACTCGCGGGGCCTAGGGTTCTGATGTCAATTGTATACCAACCAGTTAAATAACTTCTTTTAGCCGAGAGCTGGAGCAAACGAAAATACAACTAAAGGCCAGCAATGAGGAGTTGAGAGAGCTCCGCACGCGATACAAGGAGCTGGACGAAGAATGCGAGACCTGCGCTAAGTATCTGAAGGAACGCGAGGAACAGTGCCGCAAGTTGAAGGAGGCAAAACTCGCTTTAGAGGTTCGTTATTATTACGTTTAAGATGATAACCGTCAAGTGGTTGGCTTACCAAAAAGCTGGATTAAGTATTAAAACTAGTAAAACAATTTTTGAGTGATTTTAATTTAATCTTCAAAATTGTTGAAATAGAGAGATTCGTGATGATCGAGTTGAGTGGATTTGTCCTGGTATATAAGGCACCTAAATTCACCTAGCTTTAAGACATTATAAAGTGAATCAGCCCCGTATCAAGGAGAAGGTCGTGGGTTCAAATCCCACTCGGGTAATAACTTTTGGGACTATATTAAATCTTTGTCATTACAAAGTGGTCCTTGTGATTCAAGCAAATCAATACCTTTTGGTTTTGACTTTTATATAGATTATTAAAACAAACATTTAACAAAATTCAGGCTAAACTGGAAGAGTTACAAGAAAAGTCACACGCAATGGAACACACAAAGACCGTGCGGAAGAAGAGACAGACTATTCACGATATGAACAGGCCTGAGACTTCGGCTGCAGAACACGCGGACGCGTCCACTGAGACAATGGATGGTAAGTTTTTCGAACACAAAGTGAGTAGCTGTAGTACTTTGAAGTACATCCAATAGCAAGTGATACACGTATGACGCTTTATTCTTGGGATTCCAGATTCCACATCTAGTATGGAGTCACGATAGTTCTCAACACCCTGTTAGCGGCGCTTGTCATTCATTCATACAAAAACTGTTGTTCGTAATAGATAGGAGCGCTGAATTCCTAGGAATGTTACGAGCTGATCCTAGATAATAGAACATAATTAAACTAATTTTGTTGCAGATTTATTGAGTTCCCAAGTGGAACGAGATGAGAGTACGCAGAGGTTCGAAGAATCATCGCGTGACCTGAGCGATCTTAAAAAGGTACTTACATTTATACTATACTAGCGACCCGCCCCGGCTTCGCACGGTTATTGTGGGTTATCCCTTAGAGATTATGCTTGTATAATGCATATAAACCTTCATTTTGAATCACTCATTCTATAAAAAAAAACTGCATCAAAATCGTTGCGTAGTTTTAAAGATTTAAGCATACATAGGGATATAAGGACAGAGAAAGCGACTTTGTTTTATACTATGTAGTGATCAACAGGAACTTTTATAGAAACAATGCATGTAGTAAGGCTTCTTTGACGATTTGCATTGCGACACCAAGTTCGCAGTGATTTGTTAAAATGATTTATAAACCTCAACGGTAAATCTAGTTTATACAATAATAAATTCGGCGCACATAAAATCGTGCGTATTTTATTGTTGGTTGGTTTAACCGGTTGTAAGTTATTGTAATATTTAAATCGCGTTGATATCTTTATAGATGGTGGGAAGACTAACTCAACAGAAGATGAATTTAGAAATGCAACTCAGGGCGGTGCAAGTCACAAATCCCATGTTTGTCGCTACTGGCAGTGCTATTGTACAGGTAATCATTTATTATTATATACTTTATAATTACAATGTTATGCTGTAACAGCACTTACAAAATTACTAATTACTAGCGGCCTGTCCCAGCTTCTCATGGGTGGTCATAAATTTTTTGAACATTTTAGGATAAACTTAGACCGTGGGTTCGAGCCTCGCGTTTACTTATTTCATACATTTGCTCGCCCTTGAAATCGCACCCCGTGCGTGACCCGTGGACCCGTTAACATTTTTAATTTCGTCATATCTTTTGAATGGAATGTCCGATTTTAAAAATTCAAGAAGTAATCTATAGGTATTGAAACCGTCTTGAATATGAAATTATTTGGATAAGGATTAATACCATGATACAAATAAAGACCCTTTTCTAACGGCGGCATTTCAATTAGATTTTTATATTAAAAGAACACTTATTGTGACATAACTATAATAGTTAGACATATGCTGTCGCGACATTTTTTGTAGATGATGACGTGTTCTACAAAATCGTAGTACATTATTTTGTTCCATCATCAATAGTTTTCGCAGCGCACGCGATGTAAGGTTTTTGTTTTCCACCTTGGGTTACATTATTGGAGTTTTAGTAAGGATCTCTGATTTTTTTTTAAATATAATATAGCCTATGTTACTCAGGGATAATGTAGCATTCTAATGGTGAAAGAATTTTTGAAATCGGACCAGTAGTTTTTGAGCCTATTCGTTACATACAAAAATACAAATCTTTCCTCTTTATTGATCGAGTGAGCGAAGCGAACGAAGATCTTAGTTTCAACTTGGGCGATTTGGCATTTTATGTATGTATGTATGTATGTATGTATGTTTGTCTGGCGATAACTTTAGAACCGTTGATCCGATCTGCATGAAATTTGATATGTCGATAGCTTGTACTTGAGAAATTTACTGGTAAGTATATGAGTAAAATCGGATGAAGGGTTTTTGAGATATGGGGTTTTTTAAGGGAGCAAAAATAAAAAAAGTTACAGAAAAAAATCAAGTTACATGTCATATGAAAGGGCTTTGTTTGGACATCCCAAAACAATTTTTACTTTTTTTTTGGGACGCCCGGTTTTTGAGATAAAATAATAAAAGTTAAATTAAGATAACCAGCGATCCAAGAGCTCCCATCTCTAAGTGTTTCGTTGACATCAAGGTTTTTCTACTGGTCGGTCAGTTCCGTTGCTTTTTCTTAATTTTTTTTCTTGAAATAAATTAATGAGGTACTCAGTTCTCATAAAATGGTAACGACGACCAGGTCTGATGATGGAGCCAAGGTCTGTTCAACGGAACTCTTCAATAAATAGGCCAATAGAGTTGAAACTTGGTAACCATACCAAGTTAGTAGGCGGTAATCAGAAAAAAGTCCAAAGATAATGTTTGGACTTGCCTCTGACTACTACGTACTCAAAGTTTTGATGGGTTCGTCGGGTCGCATCACGAGATCTCAGTTCGGGGCGAACTACTAGTTATATTAGTGTAGATAATGCAGACAGTAGGTTCCTGGTATTTACTGTTCGGGGTAAAATAGTTACTCAGGTTAACAGTTCCTGTATCATGCATACATAAATTATCTTATCATAAAATAAGAATTTGCACGCCTTTTGTCAAGGCAAAATATAATTAAACCTATATTACCTACACCTGAATTTGCTTATGTTTTGCAAATAAAATACCTGTGTCTTTACAATTAGAACAGACTTTTCTTACTTTTGTTTACCAATTTGCAATTGATTTCAGAACCAACAAATAACCGACGTTATGAAGGAAAACCAAAAACTTAAAAAGATAAACGCAAAGCTTGTCAACATTTGCAAGAAGCGTAGCAAGAGCGCGAATAGGGAGAATGAAGACCCTTGTGAACAAGGTTAATTACAGAATACTCATATTGTAGTAATTTGAATGTTTTATAAAAGTCTGAAAAGTATGGGTCGATTGTACAAAGTTTAAATGACTTGAAAGAGCACACCTAGATTATAGTACATTATAAGCTGGTCTTATTTAGTCTATAGGTAATTTTAACATGAAGATTTCTAAATAGTGCTCTAATAACCGTTAATAACGCACCGTGATACCTAAGTTATATAATTAATTATTCGAGAGACTATAGTCGCGTTAATCTCTCGCTGCAGGCTCGGTCATAAGTTATCGGAACGAGACAGCAATATTGCTCTCTCTCTCTCTATCTCGCACTTAGGCGAACGAATGATCCTTTTGTTTAAGCGTGTGTTAAGAGTATTTATGACCGATTTTGCAGCGGGAGTTTAACGCGACTATAGGTTGAGCACTGACCGATCCTGCAGCGAGAGATTAACGCGACTATAGACATAGCTGAGATATTTGTCCCAGATCGCCAACACAATCTGCTATTAGCTGAAACGATTGGTTTTGATGGTTTCAAAATGTACCTACTAAACTAAAATATATTATAAATTACTGATCTAATTGCGCTAGAGCATAGCAAAGCTCGTAGTGTTTGTATTTTGAGTAATATTCATTATGTCAAGAAATAATATAAAGTAGATCATGAATGAGAATACGCTTTGTCAACTGCAATATAAAATCGGTGACACAAGCCCATATATATTTTAGTGACGCCACGCGACACGGCATTTATGTATTGCGGCCTTGAAAGCAATTTTATTCCAATGTGCGTTTTGTGTAAGACTGAATGCTAATGACCTAAATGACGAACATTCCTATGCATTTAAAAGTAAAAATATTTTTGACTTGAATGTATGAGAGCATTGTGGTGCCATTGTAGAATACTAACTTTTTAAATTATGTTATTATTATTATGATTGCAGTACAATAATAGTATTATTGAATTTTGTACTTAACTTCTAATTAATATTTCTGATGAATCTACCCATTATTATGATAATAAGTTTGTAAAATTGTGTGGTAATTTTAGTTTAACAGAATGATTTATTTTATTTTCATTATTTTTGTTCAAAGATGTTTCAGTTTAATCTTCTAAGAATATTTATTTAACAAATTCGCCATTTTGCTCTAAACGGGGTTTTCTAAATAAATGTTTGATCTGATTAATTGTTTGTTTGATTATCACAACCTTTACAAGTAAAATTTATCAATAATTTATAAGCTAACAAAACAAGAGCATCATCTTCCTTCCCTTATTCCACGCTACGTGGGGTCGGCACAACAGGTTTTCTTCTTCCACTATCCTCAATCATTCGTGCAGTCCATCCATCTTTTATTTGGCCTGCCTCTCCTAAAACCATCCACTTCCATATCTAACACTCTTCTCGTAATGACTTTCTTCACTCATTATGGCACGCCCATACCACACTAACCCAAGAGCAAGAGAGACAAATTCTGACGTTTCCGAATGTTTTAAAATAGCTCTGCAGGAGCTTGAATTACATAAAGAATAATAAATGAAATCATCAAACACAGTAGCAGACTCCTACTACTAACATATTTCTTTCTAGTAGCAGATTCCTTGGAAAAAAATACTAAAACAGGTAAGATAAAACGTTTTATTTTAAAGAGACGTTACATATTATGTACTTATAACAACATTTTACGCTAAGCTGATACAAAAATGCTTCGTAACTATAGTAATATCACGATAGATAGAAAGCACATAATTTATAATATATTGCGTCGATAGAACGTAATGTTGAAATGGCTACTGCGAATCACAATTAAACTATAAAATTGTATCGAGGAACGCTCGTACGTGCATCAGATCGAATACATACTAGTATCGCTAGAATTCATTACTGAGATCCCGCGTGTCGTGGCGCCAATAAGAGATACTACTTCAAAAAAATATTGCGCCTACTACGATTAGACAGATAGGTCCTAGAAAATTAAAACGGTACTAAGCAAAACTACATGATCTGTCTACATATTTAATTTAAAACCTCGGCCTGCCTTCAGGATCCATGCCTAGGCATCCATGTGTTCATGTGTAAGCAATAAATCTTTTGAGTATTGAGAAATGGGCATGCTACATTATCTGAATCCTATACACTGCTGACGAGCGATGTATATGCCCCGACACATTAGTGTAATTCGAGTCGAACTTTAGTATAATGGTTTAGCAAATATCATAGTAGGAACAGTATATATTTAGTTAATTATTGAGAACAATAAAATAACAATTGACCCACGAGAATTTATATAAAAAAAAGAACTTATTTTTCTGATTCTTTAGCACCGTTGACTTCATCATTTACTCCACCATCTAGGACTTTCCCATTTGTCTTCGCGACATTTCCGCTCAGCGGTTCTCGGTCAGTAATATTTACAACCGCAATTCCATCGCCGCAATTTCCATTCACAACCTTAGCTGTTCCAACGCTTGTTTCCGCATTCGGCTCCTCTTCACTTTCGGTTCCTTCACTGTCATTCGTATTCAGTAGAGCTTCAATTCTGCTTGGAAGATTTTCCAATTGTTCCTCAGGCTCGTGAACGAACTCACTTTGTACTCGCGCTTCAATGGATGTTGCAAACATGTGGTGGCCAGCGAGTTTTGCCAGCCTAGCGGCTAACCGTAGGTAGTCTATTTGGTTCGATCGGCCGAGAGTGGTCGCCGCCTCAGATATGTTTCCACGTGTCAGATGGCTGGAAATAAATAAAGGGTTAGCTGCTTAGTCTCCGTTGGTAGCTTATAAAACAATATCTATAATGTATTGAGTACTTACAGTATGGTTGCTAACATTAGCGAGCCACTAAAAGACGATATGTCTGCCCACTTTTGAATGACCTCTTCAGCAACGCTGTCCATGTGCCTAAGAAAGAAAAGCAACTAATTAGTACGTAAATAACAGATACATTTTGATATTCTGTGACTACTGATCATAGATTTAAAAGCACTGCTGAGATACAAATTATACATACATAAGTATTTATTACTCCTGCGAGTTTCCAAAGGAGAGAGCTATCATGTTCTGAAACCCTATTAGAATCTGTTGTAATGGTGAATAAGGCACAGACATTTAACGGATGCTCGTAAAATATAGGAATTGCGTTTAGGTAAAGGAGATTACTGATCGAGCGATTGTACAAAAGCTTACTATAAAATATCTGATTATATAGATGACAAAAAAGCTTGGGACTTGGGATAAGTAGGTACCATAATAAAATTGTAAAAAGGATCATACAAAAAAACGCTAGGAACCAAGCCGTTAGTTTCTTGCCCGTTCTTCTAGGCTTTGGTCGCTACCAAAGCCTAGAAGGTCTAAATACCATTTAGATTTTTTGATTGAGCACTGTATTGCTTAGTTAAGCATACTTTACAGAGTACGAGTAGAGATTTACGAGTTTACCGAGCCCCTAATCGCTTCTAGGTTATAATACCATAAAAAATAAGCACTGTAGTACATGTATAGTCTCTACATTGACTACTCGCTCTGACTGAGCGTGGAATATGCATGTAAAACAAAAATCGTGCAGAGATACGTTCTGCGCATTTTAATGTCGTGGTTCGTCAGAGGCAACTTGATTGTTGTACACATTTGTTTATCTATGCTAAAGTTACTAACCTCAAGCGACACAGCACGTAAGCCTCCTTGTACATACTTGCATCTACCAGCACCTTGATGCAACCTTTTAAGTCGTGGATGCTCAACAAAGTAGTCGCTTTGCGAAAGATTATACCACCGTAGAATCGATGCACTGAAAATAACGGTATTTTCCAAGTAAAAAATTTGGTGGGAATATTAAATTTGGGAAATATTTCTAAAATCCTGTGTTTTCATGACTAATATTAAAAAAGTTAGTCATGAAAATGTGGGTCACATTGGATATTAATTTACACAGCAGTAAATAGATTTTAATATTATCAATAAATTAAGCTTCTGTGTGTGAATGGGGTTTTTTTC
The DNA here is from genome assembly GCA_932294275.1 of Chloroclysta siterata. Lineage (NCBI taxonomy): Eukaryota > Metazoa > Arthropoda > Insecta > Lepidoptera > Geometridae > Chloroclysta > Chloroclysta siterata. The sequence goes on from OW028588.1 coordinate 8,293,208, forward strand.
ATAAAAACATTAAATAAAAATCATTTGGAAAACATTTCATTTCATTTTAAAAAACTATGAGTTTTTCAACACTAGCGGAACACTAAAAATAATATAATCTTCTATTCTTACCATTAACTTTGTCTTCGAATCCTTTAGCACCCATTCTTTCTAACTGAGCCAAATACAGCAGTTTAGTATCTTTCCAATATCTGTATAAAAACAAATTAAACTTTAATTACCTAACTTATTTGTTTAATTATATTGTTGGGCTGCTATTGAGGATTATGACAATGAAAGGGATCCCGTCAAAATTTAAAACGTCATAAAGCTAGGTGAATCTAGGTAATAATAATAGTAAATCATTTATTTTCTCAGAAAACAAGGCAAACTTAATACTAGTAAACAATATAGTAGGTAATACATTCTAGTCTAAAAAGAAAAGTAGAACACTTTTTCAATTTTTTTTTCCAACTGCATCTTCATGAGTTTTACTTTTATGCATAAAACATAATTATGTAGCAGCAAAAGTAAAAAAAAATGGTGGCTTACTTGAAGGAAACTGTCGGGCTCAAGCTTATCAGGTAATGGTCGAGAAGGTTCTTGTCTGCGGCAAATTGTATCATTTCGTCGACTCGCCCGCGGTAGAACAGAAGCATAAAATATGATTCCAATTCATTCTTTTCGAGATGACTTGCCGCTAAAAGAAAAAATAAAACAGGTAAATATAGGTCAGGCAGTTATGTAATAACTAAAAAGTAAGATACATAATTTTTCCATCTATCTACCTAGATAGAAGATAAATTGTTTTTTCTTGGTGTGGATGAATAGTAGAACAGTACAAAATGTTAAGGCACAATAAATATTAGTAAAGAAAAAAAATTACTGATGAAACCTAGTAGTCTGATCAGATGAATAATATGATCAAACAATTTTGAGATATAAAACTGCTTTTTATGCAATACTACTTTTGTTAGCCAATAATAATAATAATTGTACAATAACAAAAGTAGCAAACTCATCTTATCACATATACAGTGTTGTAACAATTTTACTCCAAGTTTTAAAACTGGAAAATGTTGTGGTACCATAATAAACAGACGATGAACAAATTGTCTGCTGACTGATGAACTACGTGAGCTGCGAAGTCCAAATATTAATATAAGAAATGCGTTCTGCGCAGCTCAGTCACGTGGTTCGCTAGAGGACTATTTGTATTTTTTTATACAACTAGCTGATGGAATATGCACATTGCCCTCCTGATGTTAAGTGGTAACAACCTATAACAAAGCATTACCTCGTAAGTCACGCACGATGGGAACGTGCAATACGAAGCACTGCCCTGGTTCCAATAACTTGAAGCATACAGATGTTAAGCCTCATGTGCCGGCAACCACACTCTTCAAACCGAAACACAGCAACGCTGTTTGGCGGCAAAAAAATGCGTAGTGTATACGTGGATAGTGGCATCCACGACGCAGGGAACTTTAGTGTGTGGTCATAAATCCACACATGTGATTGCTGGAGTTGATTCATTTATTTTATTTAAGCATATTGTTGATTGTTGTGAATGTTAGTTAGTTATACCTACTAGAAATAATTTTATAAAATTTTTATTGTATTATTTTTATTAATAAGCTATGTTATATTCTTTCAATTTGAAAGCGTGCAATGACCTGTAAATTGATTACCAATAAATGACTATTGACTATTAGATAGTACACACCTTCCCGATCCAAAAGATCATTCAAGTCGTTCATAGTGCCAAACATTTTGAGAAATCCCAGACCTTTTTCGTTTGACGCAAAAGTCTGTAGCATATGCGGTATATTAAGCTCATCGATGTGTTCATCGATGCACTTAGCCAGAATCGTTCTCACATAAGTAATGGCTTTTTTGTTGATTTGCTTAGCAGTTATGGGAAGTAGGAAGATTCTTGAGCCTCTCATTTTGTGTTCGATTGAGGTCGCGACGTTTTCTGACGTGCTCGGCTCTGGAACATGACTTTCTGCTATATCGTCAGTATTCTCATTCTCATTTTTGGTCGAATCACCTTCGTCTTCTTTATTTTTTCCGAGTTTCTGGGGTTGTTTTTTTTTCTCGTCTCTTGCACGTTTCTTTCTCTTTTGTGGCCCTTTCAATTTTACTACACCTGAAATATTTATGAGTAATGGTCAATTTGCGGGAAGGACCTCGATGTGAAAGGCCGAAAACCGAAAGGAATGGCGTGCAATGGAAGGGACTTTTACTCAGCATGGGGCGGAAATAGGTTAAAGATCAAATTAATTTCAATACGGGGATGTCCACCGTAACTAAACCGACTAGGCTGAAAGGATGGCATAGATGCTGAGAAAGTCTACTACATCTAAAACCATGTTCCAGGGAGCTAAATATATAGGGAGAAGTGTTCCCTCTAACGCTAAATAAACCATAAATTTATTAATGACTGAATAACACTATATTCTAGATAAGTACACCTGATGGTGTATCTAGAATATAGTGTTATTCCATTTTCTGTAATGATTTACAGAAAATGGAATACCAGTCGGCCATATCGCTCAGTAGCGATCTCTTCCAAGCAAATCAACAAAGGTCTGAAGGGTAGAATAGATAGAATCCGGAACGAGGTTATCCGACAGAGAACCAGGTAGTCGACATAGCTCAAAGGATTAGCATGCTGAAATGGCAGTGGGCCGGCCATGTTTGCCGTAAAACCGACAGAGCAAACGAATACTTGAGTGGAGACCGCGTTTAGGTAAGCGTAGCGAAATGTAGCTGGCAAACACTGGATAAGAAGAGCCATAGACCGGGCTCAGTGACACGTCTTGAGAGAGACCTACGTCCAGCAGTGGACTAACATAGGTTGATGATGATGACAAAGGTCTGATTGCTTTGACTTACCTTCAAAGTTTTCTACCGGATGATCCTTGATGTCCCACACTCTGAGACAGCTATCGCCGCCACAGGACATCACCTTGTCTGCCAAGCGAGGCTGAGGGCACCATATGCCACAGTGCACGGATATTGAATGGCTACCGAATATCGCTATACACTCCCCTTTTAACACGTTCCAGATCTGTGCAAAGTCAAAGGGTATTCAGTGAAATCACAAGGATCACTTCGAAACGTCGTAAAACTAGGCGAATCTAGGTGCCAAATCCACGTGACCAAAGCCTAGAAGAACAGGCAACAAACTTACGGCTTGGTTCCTACCGTTCTCTTGTATGATCTTTGTTACAATGTAATATAATACAATATTGAAGCTCCAGTGCCAATCGAAATGTGAACAATTATTACAAAATAAATAATATTGGTGAACATTCCACACAGCCCCAAACTAAGCTTGCCAGGTGGAACAAGCATATTGTTCCATCAGCATATTGTTCCATCAGCATTTTGTATAGAAAAACACAAACCTTATATTATGGAAACCAGACAGCTGATAATAATACTTAACTTTTTTGAAAATATTATACTTTTATTATATTGTAAAACCGAAGCTCGGAACAAACATCTATGTTAATTGCACAAATGTTTGTGACTGTGTGGTTGGGATCTAACCTAAGGCCTACAGCGCAGAAGGCAGAGCTACTTCCAACTGAGCTATGAGGGCTGTTAAAATCCCAGACATATTAAATAAATAAATAAATAAATAAATAAATAAATAAATAAATAAATAAATAAATAAATAAATAAATAAATAAATAAATAAATAAATAAATAAATAAATAAATAAATAAATAAATAAATAAATAAATAAATAAATAAATAAATAAATAAATAAATAAATAAATAAATAAATAAATAAATAAATAAATAAATAAATAAATAAATAAATAAATAAATAAATAAATAAATAAATAAATAAATAAATAAATAAATAAATAAATAAATAAATAAATAAATAAATAAATAAATAAATAAATAAATAAATAAATAAATAAATAAATAAATAAATAAATAAATAAATAAATAAATAAATAAATAAATAAATAAATAAATAAATAAATAAATAAATAAATAAATAAATAAATAAATAAATAAATAAATAAATAAATAAATAAATAAATAAATAAATAAATAAATAAATAAATAAATAAATAAATAAATAAATAAATAAATAAATAAATAAATAAATAAATAAATAAATAAATAAATAAATAAATAAATAAATAAATAAATAAATAAATAAATAAATAAATAAATAAATAAATAAATAAATAAATAAATAAATAAATAAATAAATAAATAAATAAATAAATAAATAAATAAATAAATAAATAAATAAATAAATAAATAAATAAATAAATAAATAAATAAATAAATAAATAAATAAATAAATAAATAAATAAATAAATAAATAAATAAATAAATAAATAAATAAATAAATAAATAAATAAATAAATAAATAAATAAATAAATAAATAAATAAATAAATAAATAAATAAATAAATAAATAAATAAATAAATAAATAAATAAATAAATAAATAAATAAATAAATAAATAAATAAATAAATAAATAAATAAATAAATAAATAAATAAATAAATAAATAAATAAATAAATAAATAAATAAATAAATAAATAAATAAATAAATAAATAAATAAATAAATAAATAAATAAATAAATAAATAAATAAATAAATAAATAAATAAATAAATAAATAAATAAATATTGGTTGACTTTCCACACATCACTATCTAGCCCCAAACTAAGCCAATGCTTGTAATATGGGAACCAGATAGCTGATATAATACATATATACTTTTTTTTTGTAAATACATACTTATAATATTATATAACACCCAGACAGAGAACAAACATCTATGTTCATCACACAAATGTTTGTTCTCGGTGGGGATCGAACCCACGGCCTACGGCGCAGAAGGCAGAGCTACTACCAACTGAGCTGTGAAGGCTGTCTAATATATTCTTGATTTTTATTTTATTTATTTAATAAAATCCACAGCTCTTTATTTATATAGAAGGTAACATATGAGTATAGCTAAAAGCCAATAACGGATTTTCATTTTTTAACAAAAAAAAAATTATCTTCATTTTTTTTTTATACTACTAGCTGATGAAACAAGCAGATGGGCCACCTGATGTTGAGTGTTTACCATCACTTATAACAAAGCATTGCCTCGTAAGTCACGCACAATAGGAACGTGCCCTACGATGCACTGCCCTGCGTCCATCAACTTGAGGCATACAGATGTTAAGCCTCATGTGCCTGTAATTACACCGGCAACCACACTCTTCAAACCGAAACACAGCAACGCTGCTTGGCGGCAGAAAAAAGGCGTGGTGGTAGTACTTCCCCGGACAAGCCCTTCACAAAGAGCTCTACTACTCTTAAAACTCTGTTTCCCAACTTACCCTGACCGTGACATCTTGAGACGTAGACAGTAATTGTGCATCACGATGGGGGTTCCAAGCAACGTGTAAAATGCCTCCTTCATGGCCCTTCAATGGTTCCAGTACCTGCTTCAATTGTTTAGTACCATCTGAAATATTTATCCAAACAAATTAAATTATATCAAAAAATACATGTTGGTATTACACAGGCCGTGTCAGGCGTGCAATGTTTAATACGAAGGCATTCAATTTAAAATAACAATAGTGAATAACAAACTTCTAATTAATAATATTTAAAAAAATATCAATAAAATTTAAAATAACAATAAATATTAATTTAAACTCATCATTAATTTGCGATTTTAGTAACAATAAAAACTGCAAACATAGATTTAAAAAAAACTTGTACTCAGTTAAAGTATACATATAAACAGTTTTTCTTGTCACTAAAATCGATGACATGGGTCCTAAGAATAGATATTTGTATGTCTTATAGTTACAAACTTCCCATAATGATCGATCTAAATTGGCCACCCTGTATATAAGAACCAGGTTAATTTCGCGCGAGCTATCAATCCTAGATAAAACCACAGATTTTTCTTTAACTTTTTAACTAACCTTCCTTCTCCTCACACTCCAAAATAGCAATGGCGTTTATTTTGTCGTTAGCACATACTGCAATGTAGTTCTTGTACTCAGATTCTTCCTCTGAATTGGTTGTCTGTTCCGGATGGCATGCGATAGTGTAAATAATTTTTCTGAAAAAGATATGAATGTGCTACATGAAAGAATAAGCTTCAGTAGATGATATGTAGGCACGTGAGCACTTAAATGGTCACATCAATGATTATTTTGCTTACTTAACACTTCCTCAAAAAATTTTATAATGGCTAGATTTGAACCAGCGACCTTAATATCGGAAGGCGGGGTTACTATTAGATCACCGGTGTTCTCGATCGAAGCTCAAAATCGTGCTTATTCAGTAATATTGATTTTAAATTGGACCAGAATTCTATAATCTAATAAGTTGACTGTAATAAAGTATAGAATTATTTCAGAAGACTGATTCAAGATGGTTAAATTTATGTTTAGAAATTTAGGCCCTTATTCATATTCACTGCCATTTAATAGCGGCTCTATAGAGTATACTTGTCACTGTCACTTTCATACCAACGAAAAGAGACAGCAACATACTTATCAATCTGATAAGCTAATTGAGCGCTCAGCGACCAATATGAATAAGACAAAGTCTTTTATGATTATGATTATACTTACAGAAAAACAAAGGCCACGGCGATAACTTGATGGTTCTTCTGGTCGAGCAAAGCCACGCCTCCATTAGAACCACCCACCAGAATACCGTATGGAGTCCACACCACTTCGCTAATCTCCCACACTTGGCCCTCCACTACCACGGCAATGGGTTGACCTCCTGAAAGTTAAATAGTGAGCCTTTAGGCTAGACTAGACATTACCTCCGAAGAATTATGACAGTGCGTTCCTATCGCTTTTTTTAAGAGTAGTAGAGCTCTTTGTGAAGGGCTCGTCCGGAGAAGCACAACCACCACGCCTTTTTCTGCCGCCAAGCAGCAACGCTGTGTTTCGGTTTGAAGAGTGTGGTTTGTTATAGATGATGGTTACCACTTAACATCAGGTAGGTCATCTGCTTGTTCCATAAGCTGGATGTATAAAATAAAATAAAAATCGCTTACGGATGAATTATTGGGATACAACCATTATTAAAATAATTATAAAACGGCATATCAAAAATACTGTAATGAAGGAAGGCCAGCTTGTAAAGTCATCTGCAGGGCCATTTTAAAACGTTATCGATCAAAAACTTCAATTTCAGTTTTTATTAAATAATAACCACGTCAATATAAACGGAAATGAATGGAAAAGCTTCCGAATGTTTTGAAATAGGATTACCGTTCGCGAAAAAAAATGCATAAACAAAAATACTCACTCTCATCTATTCTATTGGCGCGGAACATTGCCAGCTCTCCGTTCCCACAAGCATACAGATTCATTCCCTCGCCCCAATTTAATGAATACACGCCTTGCTTGAAGGAGTTTGGAAAATTCTTGGCCGGTCTCTCGTATGATCCACTGGCGTCTAGAAGTCCGACCTGAAACAAATATTGTATATTAAACTTTGGCATTATCAGATTCATTAATTTAACAATGAATTTTGTTTTGACATTTCTTTTACTATAATTTAACTTTTAATTGTAATTTTGTTTTGAGATATATTTTACTATTCATTGTACCTATTTAAATTCCGCACTCAAATGTATTATTTTGTTTTTTGGAGTCAATTAATAAAAATATGTAAAATTCTCGACGCGAACCAGAAGACGAAGCCGTCCAACGCCAAAAGACTGACGACATTGTAAAGAGCTAAAAACCGGAAAAGTCGGAAAAAAGCTAACAACCGTTCCCCAAGGTAAGTATGCATACTTACATAGTTATTATTGGACGTCTAGTAGCTGAAGAATGCTAAAAGTCCAATGCTGGACTTTTAGCATTAGCATTAAAGATGATCGGAACATACTTAAACTTATAAAAAAAAACAGGATTTACATCTATTTCAAGATGATTTCAGTTAACTTTTTCACCCATAGAAATCGTTAAGCTAAATGCCGTTGCTAGAACGTCAGCTTTTTGGAAGAATTATAAAGGTACACGCGATACTTTGCACATTTTTTTTAAAACTTTGGTTCTTATTGTTTACTCATAATTTGATGTTTTCCTTCACCGTTTAATATTCTATAAATCAACAACCTACCCTAGATTCAGCTGTGGCGAACGCGAGTAAATTCTCTTTGGTAGGATGCCAAGCTAGGCTAAGTATTTTGCCCTGCACATTCTGCCAGTAGGAAGTCATAACCCCACTGGACAGCTGATCTTCCAACTCATTAGTAGTGGTAGTCTCCCAGACGCGAATAGACCCATCTCCGGCGGAGAATGCTATTCTGAAATAAACAATTATTTTTATAGCTTTTCAGTTACATAACAAAAATTATAATATGTAATATTCAAGAATAAAATAAATGAAAAATTATATCGGCTAATTTTTTATTCTTCACCTGCAATGCATTGCAAGTGATGGTTACCACTTATTATGAGGGGAGCCATCTGCTTATATAAAAACCAACAGCGTCGCGTATCTCGTAGGATAGGGGAAAAAAATGTTAGGTAGTATGACATAACATAGAAATGTAGGTAGGTCACGTAAAAAGATCGCTGAACGGTACGAGGGTCAAAGTCAAAGTCAAAGTCAAAATGTATTTATTCAATAAAATCACAAGGATCACTTTGAAACGTCTTAAAGCTCGCTTAAAGCTCGCTTAAACGACTCTAGGTGCCAGTTCCACGCGACCAAAGCCTAGAAGAACAGGCAACAAACTTACGGCTTGGTTCCTACCGTTCTTTTGTATGATCCTTTTACAATGTAATAATATAATATATTATTGAAGTTTAGTGAGGCGTAGGCATACAGAAAAAGGTAAACATAATCAAATTTATAAGACAGCACACGCTACGCCTCAAACTAATAATACCTAATGCATAAATACAATCTATTAAATCAGAGAAAAATAAAAAAAAACACACAATAGTAGGTACAGTACAGACATTGCAGACATGTTAGCTGCCGATGGGCAGAGCGACCGGGACATCGGGCCACGCATTTTTATCAACAATATAGCTATCTAAAGTATAATAAGCTTTCCTTATTAGATTATTCTTAATGTACACTTTAAATTTTCTAATAGGAAGCCCAGTGGCACTTTCTGGAAGTTTATTATAGAAGCGAATACCGTTCCCCATAAACGAGCCATTTACCTTTTGAAGTCGAAATTTAGGTATACATAATTTGTTTTTATTTCTAGTGTTAACGTTATGTGCATCACTCTTTTTCTTAAAGCTATCTATGTGTTTATGAGTGTATAATAGATTTTCATAAATATACTGTGAAATGACTGTGAGAATATTAATTTCTTTAAATCGCTCCCTTAATGAGTCACGTGGTTTCATTTTATAAATGGCACGTATCGCTCGTTTTTGAAGTACAAATATACTTTGTAGGGGATGCTACCCATCTATGCAAAAGGTAGCGATTTAAACAAAAGTTACTATAAAGTGACTAACGAACCATCAATACAGCGAAACACATGCTGCGAGCTACCACACATTTTTACTTTCAAGTAGCAAACAAATTGCAGTATTAACTTACTTCCCAGCGTCATAAGCGCACGGCGCAATATCATAAATGAATCCACCGCACGAGGTAAACACCTCAATCTTCTGATCCTCCTTCATGTTATAGCTGATGACATTTCTGTCCTGGCCGGCTGTCCATACCACCCAGTTGTCGGCAGCCGCGCTGGCGAGTAGATCGGGGGTTTGGACGCGGGGAGCATTCGAAGACACGAAGTAAAGGCCGCGACGGTGCAGACTGTTCACTATGCGCCATTCTAATTTGCTTTTGCTGCAATTGAATAAAAAAAGAACGATAAATTGATTTTCGACACTAATATTATAAGGAGGAAAGATTTGTATGTTACGAATAAACTCAAAAACTACTGGTCCGATTTCAAAAATTATTTCTTTATTAGATATCCCTGAGTATATGTTACTCAGGGATATATTTGTGTCTATATTTAAATGTTTAAAAAATAAATGTCCACCAGTGCGAAGCCAGGACGAACCGCTAGTTTTTCATATACCTTCAAGTATCTGCGTTCGTTAGCGATGAAGCCGAGTACGCTTGAGAGAGCTTATGTGTAAGATAAGAAAACGCAATGTTACTCAAAATGATAACGTGCAATTAATTGTCATTTTCGTAATAATCACTCGAAACTGATTCTTGATTTTCAAGTGTTGTTTCATCCTCTGTATCCTCATCACTTACACGAGTCTCATCCACATGTGTCTTATCAAGGGCTTCCACAAGGGAATCAATTGTCTAACTCTGTTTAGGGTGCCCAAAGGCCTAAAACAACAATGTAACTTACCCATCAATCTTTAGTGGATTGCACTCCAGCAATTGACTTTTACCATCGGTAATAAGCAGGGAGTCTGGTTTGAACCAGTGCAGAGTTGGCCAATTGGATCCTCTGTTCTTACTGTCTTTTTTTGGGTCCCTCTTAACATTAAGCAAAACAGAACAGGAAGACAGCAGTTTGCCAGTCTGAGTCCAAATACGGACACCCCTAAAAAAACAAAACTTAAGTGTTTTTTTTGTCGTTTTAACCATAGATACAGTCAACTACACATCAGGTTAGATAAAGGTATGTGGCGAGTGTGTGGGTACATAGGGTACACCTGCAGATAAAACAGAGAATGGTAGGAACAGGCGGTGCAGCGTTAGTAGGACTAACAAAACTAGCTGAATGGGTAGCAGAGTAAATGCCACGAGACCACCTGTGCTCTTTCAGCGAGTGCTTATTCTGTGCTTAGCCGGAGTAGGTCCACTAATCAATAGATAAAATACATAATATCACCCAGACACAACACAAGCGTGAGCCTAACAACTAACTTGTGAGGATTATTCAATTTATTTTCTACTAAATTTGTAAAGTTAATGTTCACTCACCCATATTTTCCTATTGTGGCCAACAAATGTCGATATTCATTATTTTCTCGAGAATCCCTAGACCCCTCTTGAATTTCATGAGCTGATTCTTGATTTTCAAGTGTTGTTTCATCCTCTGTATCCTCATCACTTACACGAGTCTCATCCACATGTGTCTTATCGAGGGCTTCCACAAGGGATTCAATTGACTCCTCTGGTTCATTCTTCTTTTTCAAGATTGCAGCTTTTAATTTCTCACACTCTGCCAAGAAATCGTCTTTAGGTTCTTCCTTAATTTTTACAATCACATTTTCCGGCTCAAACTTTTTGTGCCCAAATTCATTGTCTTCATGGTCTTTATAGACATCAAACATGCTATCCTCCGGGATTACAACCTCCTCTTCTTCTTCTGATTGCTCTATGTTTGTATTCTTGTCTTTAGTTAAGCTACTTTCTGCAATGGCATTTTCTAAATCTTCACTGGGTTCAAGATCATTCCTGATTCTGTCCATTCTACTTGATGCACTAAAAGGTTTCTTCTTATGTGTTTCTTTTCTGGGAGCCTTATTTACAGTGACTGCATACTGTGGACACCAACTAACTCTATTTATTTCATCATCCTGGCCACGGATTTTGAAGATTAATTTCCCAGAAATACCTGGAATTTGATAACAAAATGAATGCAGAATTAATGTATATAATGTATATCAGAGATAAAATAACAATTTACAGAGTTATTATAATATACAATAAAATCTAATGAAAAGTACTATGGGCGCCATTATTGCTCAGAAGTGTTCTCTTTTAGGAATATAAATGGAATATTAAAGGACAAATTTTCATAAATGGATGGAGTTTCCAGCTAAGTATGTTTCTCAACTTGAATAGTAATAATTTAAGAATAGAAACAAACAATGTGTCAAACAACATCTAAAAGTAACAACATATTTGATCTGACCCCAACTTTATTTAATTTAATTAGACAATAAATATAATTATTAGTGTAATAAATAGAATTAATTATAAAATCACATGACATACATGATGATATTACTTACCACTAATATCTATCACAAATACAACTCCCTGTCGGGTCCCAACAGCTACATGCAGTTGTTTGTGAGGAGAGCAACTAATGCATGTCGGTTTGAAATTCTTCAAATGTGTAGAATATCCTTTCACAACATTTGTGTTCACATCCCATTTACAGATCTGGCCACCAGTGCCTAAAGATACACTAAAGGTTTGTGATCCATAACACAGTCCTGCCACCTCCTGGAAGGATATTTATTTATTTATAAAAGAATTAAACTTAACTTGATGTTTATAACTATCAAGCTCTGAAAATGGTTATTTATATAAACTTTTCAAAACCTTTCATTTTATACAATTAGCTGGTTGAACAAGCAGATGGTCCACCTGATGTTAAGTGGTAACCATCCCCTATAACAAAGCATTGCCTCATAAGTCATGCACAATAAGAACATGCCCTATGATTCACTACCCTGCATCCATCAACTTCAGGCATACAGATGTTAAGCCTCATGTGCCTGTAATTACACCAGCAACCACACTCTACTGCAGAGAAAGGTGTGGTGGTAGTATGAGCCTTTCACAAAGAGCTCTACTACTCTTAAAACTCTGATGCACTATTATCATAGTTTACCTAAGTATTAATTAAGATAACACTGGTACCTCTTTTTGAATGCTGTGCTCTTCATGACAATGAAGGTAATTGATGGTCCAACTTCTGCCTTTCGGTTCAATACTCCATTCTTTCACAACTCCATCATAGCCACCTGTTAACACATGCCTCTTATTTGGCCATTCTGGAGAGATATCAACACTGGATATTCTGCAAATAAAGCAAATGATTTTGAGCAAACATATTCATTCATTACCTAGTAATGAACTTGTCTAATGTTTTGTTTTTTTTCCCTTTAATTTGTTTTGCAGATTTTGTCTTACATCAATTTTTCTAAGTAGAGATCATATCAATTATTGATACACATCAATGAAAATCATCAATGAAAACATTATACCAACCAATAGCTGGTACACATCTGAAGGATGAAGGAATTTAATTGAATCTTACTAATATTGATTGATTTTATTAGCTCTGATACAGATTCTACAAAAGGGGGTTGGTAGATTTAATATAGGTACATACAAATAAAAAACACTTACTTTTCCTTATGTGCTTTGTGGAACAAATGAGCTTTAAAACGTTGTTTGCTATCGATTGTCCCAATATCGTTCACGGGTTCCAAAAAACAAAGGCTCTTTGCAGGACCTCCGTAAACGAGCCATCCATCTTGGCTAGCTCCTAGTATAGAGACATGGAACCAATTTGGAGATGGAATAACGATTGTCTCTTCCATTTATATAAAATGAATAGTATTTTATCGAAACGAAAACAAATAAACCGCCGCTGCCACGCCGCGCCGAAGCCGGGAGTTAGGCGATTTGGACTGAGTAAGTAGCGACTGTTAGTTCCTGAAGAATCTAACGTGGTTTTTTGACCAGGGACCGGGAAACGATGTAAGCGGCAATATCAACAACTATGAATCAAAACTAACAAAACAAATAGCTAGACACTCGACAGAATTAACGTAAATTACGATGTATTTGAATTGTGTTTTGTTTTTTTTTTTCGCTTATCTCGGACCATCCATAGTTCTAAGACCATACCACCTATTCTAACATTTTGTTATTTTCCCTTTAATTATTTTTGCAGATTTAGTCTTACGTCAATTTTTCTAAGTAGAGATCATATCAATTAATGATACACACCAATGAAAACAATAAATAAACCAATAGCTGGTACACATCTGAAAATCTATGCATCTGAAGGATGAAGGAATTGAATCTTAGATCAAGTATGAATTGAATACTATGGCCACCATGGCATATCAATGAGTTGAGTGTCAGTCAGTGTCAAAAATTGTTGCAGCGATCGGGTGCCAATAATGTACAACCAAGGATTGTACAGCCGAGGAAAACACAGCCCGGAATTGATGTACAATTTGGTCGCGAAATCCACGGCTGTGCAATCCAAGGCTGTACATTCCAAGCCGTACAAATTCAGCACACCTTTGGAAAACACGACCCGATAAAACGCAGCCAAAATTTTGATGCCAAAACTTAGGCTTTGTTTTTTACGACCAAGTATTACACAGCCCGAAAATGTACAACCCGGAATGCACGAGCAGGAATACGCAGCTAGGAATTCATGTACAGAATGTACATGAAATCCGGGCCGAGTTTTCCAGGCTGTGCTTTCTCAGCACAGTCGGGATTGTACAGCCAGGATTACACGGCCAGGAATTCATGTACAAAATGTACATGGAATCCGGGCCGTGTTTTCCAGGCTGTGCTTTCCCTGCACAGTCGGGATTGTACAGCCAGGATTACACGACCATGGATTCTGTGACCATTGCTCTGATTGGTCGAAAGCCTATGCTCTGTTTAGATGCACTACACAGTAAGTATAGGCAAGTAGCACAGATTAAAAATTTTATAAAAATATATAAAATAAGAGAATTATTCAGAGATTAATGTTAGAAAAAATTAAAATTCTGGCACTTCGGCGGCCGCTGCCACGGCACGCTCGCTTTGCTCGCTCGCCTCGTGCGTAATTTATATGTTTTAACATAACCTAACCAATCCGAGTCGGATCAACAAGTGAGTGAGTAAGTAATTGACGAGTGTAAACAAAGCCTAAGTTTTGGCATCAAAATTTTGGCTGCGTTTTATCGGGTCGTGTTTTCCAAAGGTGTGCTGAATTTGTACGGCTTGGAATGTACAGCCTTGGATTACACAGCCGTGGATTTCGCGACCAAATTGTACATCAATTCCGGGCTGTGTTTTGCTCGGCTGTACAATCCTTGTTGTACATTATTGGCACCCAAAACACTCCGTCAAATACTTCATGCGCAGACTACTTACATTCAAGACTTGACTTTGAAGGTGAAACATCTTATTTATTTGATCAGCAAGTGAAAAAAAAAATGAAAGAAAGTTACTCATCAACTTATAAGGAGAACGAATTCTGATGGAAATATCTGGAATTTATACATAAAATACATAGAAGCATCAAGACGGTAAGCATCATTAACGCGACGATAGAATAGTAAGTGGAAAATTCCACGCAGCAATAGACAGTGAGTCACCATTATTAATAAATGAGGCCCACTTGGGTGATCAACAACCTTATACCCTTATACTGACTGGTGTTGTTTTGCAGATATCAAATTACTTGATATTTACGGAACTTTTTTTTGATTGTTTCAGATGACACGTAAAAGTGATAATGAGCGAATATTCTATTTTGTTCAATTCATAGAACATCTCATAAATTCAAGGGAAATAATATTGATATATTTTTTCCAGATTCTTACAATGATGCAGAATTTTGGATCGCTACGAGAAATGATTATGGACCTTTGGTTGAAGAAAAATCAAAAGTAAAAGGTGAGAATCAAATTATTTTATAAGTACGTTATTCTTAATTGAATTTTCATTGTAAATACATTTTTAAATATTACTTATTTTAAATTCCAAGCTTTCCAAGTAATAATAAGAATTTTTATTTTCAGAAACGCAACCAAAGCTTTCGATAAACAAGAAATTGCGCAGCGCCAATCAAAATCCAATGATAATTCTCGGAAACCTCTGCACAGAATATTAATCAAGCGACCAGCAAAATCAGAATTAAAGGAAGAACTCGATGGAAAACGGTTGAAACTTGATGAATGTGCTCATTCGTCCAATGCGGTTGTTAATGACGTCCAAGAATCCAGAATTTCTGTGGCCCCGTCCAAAGAGATGTTCAACGACAATCAAGAAACCCCCACTGATGATTTCTCCAGCAACGAGCTTCCTTCACATCAATTACTGAATTCATTGAAAATCTCTGCTAATCTACACTGTCAAATGAATGGAGGACGACGTTTAGTACCGACTCAAAGAACGGTTGAGAAAAGAATACAGCCCATGGAAATCGAAAGAACTGTCACCACTTCTCCACAGAACTTATCGAATTTTATGGACCGAACCATATCATTATCAACGAGCTCAGTAGAACAACTACCAGTAGTAACTCAGAATCAATCTCGCGATAGTCTAGGAGATCAGACATTCAAACGTCTACAGAAAAGGCAGTTGCAACCAACTCAACAAGACTCACAACGGCAACTACAGAAACCGAAAATACGTATTGGCATCTCTATTAAGCCAAAAAACAACCGGCAAACACCTACTCTTCAAGGAGTCACAAAAAAAACACTGTCACCCATTCTTACGAAGGTTATTAATTCGGTACGAAAAGCACTATCAACTACTCATAACTATCTCCTAAATAATCAGCAATTTCAAGCAAGTCCAAGTGATAGTGTACTCGTTAATAGAAGTCTTCCAGACGTAATGAGCAATGCGTGCCAACCGGACGAGTGCATGATAGATGAAACTCTGTCACCGTATCATGGAGTAACTTCAGATTCTGATGCTGTTACGGATCAGGAAGTAATCTCAGATCATGAGATGTCAACAGACGAAGCACCTGCTGAAATGAACAATGTTTACGGAACTGCAAATGATCCTGGGCATAGTTCTGCAGATAGAACAATAGCTGCCCGAAACTCTACGGCAAGGAGCCACCAGATGAATCCGAAATTTATTTTAGAGCAGCAAATGTTGGACAACTTTGCTTCCCTTTTCACACAAATGGGCTCTACTTTGCGTCATACGACTGATATGTACAACACCTTACGGAGTTCGATTCTCGATACTGCCGAGACATACAAAAAGTTATTGGGTGCCGTCGAACAATTTAACACAGCGGGAAACGCACCTAACAATGCATCTCCTTCGAGCAACCCAATACCAGATGTTCCACAGCCTTCTGAAGAAAGACACACTACAGTAACAGCGAGTGCTACTTCTAGTAATCAAGATCAACATAGTAATGATGTTGCTAACAAAACGCCGAAAAAGAAACACAAGAAGTTGTTCCGGTTCGTTCTACCACCGGAATATGACGCTCATGATTCAAGATGGACATTGAAGTATCGAACATATCTCGCAGGACTCGTAGAACTTGTACCTGAAAGTCATGTTTACGTCAGCTACGGAGACCTCAAATACTGTCAGCAAGTATCGAAAGATTGCCCATCATTAGCTCGACGATTATTACCAGAAGTCTTCAACAGAAATGCACTAAGTGTTTGTTCATCAATGAGTGAGACAGCGAAGGCTTCTAACAGTGTCGGCTCTAATATAAGACCAGATTTAGATGACCATGCGTGTTCGGTACTGTTAAATTTTGTTATAGAGCATGGACTCCAACGTGGTTGGAATACTGATCTAAAACCTATCCTCAGTATGATACACAGTAAGATGCAAGAGATTCGATTCAAATATGGTGTAATGGTTGAATGTTAACTATTATGATTATTGATTCTTGATCATAAGTCGAGTTATCTTATGTTCTTAATTACTGAATCTAAATCTTGCCCTTTATGTATTAATTCATTTATTTAATCATTCATTTTCGTAGAACTTCCATCACAGTAACTTACGGCATTCCATATTTGATGCGCTCAACAATTTAATGTTATAGTTTTTAGAGCATTAAAAAATCGTATACTAGTACAAATGTTAAGGTGAGCAATATTTTTTAGTGATTAGTGTTCCTGTTCTACTATTGTTAAGATTTGAATTTGTATTAGTAGTAAATTTCTCAAGTACAAGCTGTCGCCTTATCAAATTTCATGCAGATCGGATCAACGTTCGAAAGTTATGGCCAGACAAACATAAATACATAAAATGCCAAATCGCCCAAGTTGAAACTAGAATCTTCGTTCGCTTCGCTCACTCGATCAATTATGAGAAATATCATGATAATATTGTAAATGCAAAGTTTGTGTAGATTTGTTTGAATTGCTTGAAACTTGGAATATACATACATAGTTCCTGACCTGTCATTAGCATGTAGAATACTTTTATCAAGGTGCACGTACCAAAGAGGTAGAGCCAAGAATTAATAAAAAAAATGGCTTAAGCTAAACAATTGCATAAATCTTATAGCCAATAACGGATTTAAATTGTTTGCGTGAAACAGTACATACACCACCAAATACCATAAGTTGTTACAAAGTATGTAACTCACTTTATTTTCATCACACAGTAGCCAGCTCATGTATCTAAGCGACACTTAAATCGCGATTATTTACTTCGGAAGCATTCCGTCTGCTAGTGGATCGCACCGTTTATCTTAACTGCGGTAATTAGCCCGATTCTACTTAGTTATCTAGGAAACATTTGCTCCCTGCATTTTCCCGGCCAGGCTCAAGATGGTTGAATAGTTCGTCAAACGTTTGATAAGTCAGTGGGAGATATGACGTCACAACTCAGGCGAAATAGACTAATGAATTGATTTGATACAATAATGAATCGTATAAAACAACGTTAAGATGATAATATTCAAGTGTAAAAATAGTTGTAGAAATTAGGTACCAAAATAACAGGTTTATTTTATATTAAAACGTTTTTACAATGCCACAAGATTAGGAGAAAAAAACATTGCAATATATTATCTCTATCCTTAGCAGGTTATATTTAAGCAGATTTTATATCTACACTAATATCATAAAGAGAAAAGATTTCTATTTTTGTATGTAAGTAACGAATAGGCTCAAAAACTACTGGTTTCTAAAATTCTTTCACCATTAGAATGCTACATTATCCTTGAGTAACATAGGCTATATTATATTTTCAAAAAAACAGGGATCCTTACGAAAACTCCAATAATGTATCCCAAGGTGGAAAACAAAAATCTTACATCGCGTGCGCTGCGAAAACTATTGATGATAGGACAAAACAATGTACTACGATCTTGTAGAACACGTCATCATCTACAAAAAATGTCGCGACATCATATGTCTATTATAGTTATGTCACAATAAGTGTTCTTTTATTATAAAAAATTAATATAAATGCCGCCGCTAGAAAAGGGTCTTTATTTGTACCTTGGTATTAATCCTTATCCAAATAAATCATTTCATAATTAAGACGGTTTCAATACCTATAGATTACTTCTTAAATTTTTCAAATCGGACATTCCATTTAAAAGATATGACGAAATTAAAAATGTTAACGGGTCCACGGGTCACGCACGGGGTGCGATTTCACCCAGATTTCATTTCAAGGAGAAGGACGTGCAAATGTATGAAATAAGTAGACGCGAAGCTCGAACCCACGGTCTAAGTTTATCCTAAAATGTTGAAAAATTTATGACCACCCATGCGAAGCTGGGACAGGCCGCTGGTGTACTATAAATATGTACAAAAATCTGCCTAAAGATAATCAGTGTTCATATTATTGCCACCTATAACAACGGGTAAGTAATGATAAGCAGTGACAAGGCTTATACTTTAAGGTTTCAATTTGAGAAACGTTTATAAGTAAGAGCTTAATGCAATACATCCACGAGAGATTACCGATCGATCCCTGACATACAGGTCCGTATACCGGCAGACGGCGCTAATTGTAAATATTACACAATTTATACATAGAGTGCGTTAGGTAAGTGGTACACTGGAATATAACTGTACCGTTTTAAATGCAACTTGCCTCGTTTGCCGGCCGCTGAGAAAACAGAGAAGAACGTAATTATTTTCTTGTCTTCCGGGACAAAGTTTGCATGACCCAAATAGCTCTTCCCGTGGTTTTGTGCTTCATGTACTTTTAAGTAGGTATGGATGTGCTTAAGCAGGACGCTAAGCTTGTGATAACACTTGTGATCAGCAAGGAAAAGTAAACTTTTCCTTGCTGATTTACTTTTTTTCCTGGTATAAATAATAAATAAATATTGGTGGACATTCCACACGGCACAATCTAGCCCCAAATAAGGCAAAGCTTGTACTTTGGGAACCAGACAGCTGATATAATACTCACTTATCTTTTTTTATATGCATTACTTATAATGTATTATTTAACCCAGACAGAATAAGCTTTTGTGTAATGAACATTTAGTTCATTGTTGGTCCCGGTGGGGATCGAACCCACGGCCTACAGCGCAGAAGGCAGAGCTACTACCAACTGAGCTGTGAGTTTGTAAGGGCTACCTTATACCCACTTACCTAGCTTACGAGAACATCGATGAACTAGGTATTTGGAACAAATGTTATCAATTTGACAGTTGTGGTGAACAAAATCTCTCTCACGGTAGCTCGTCGTAGAGGAGTTTTAATGGTATTGTCAGCTTTTATCATTTAACTATAGACTGGGTACAAAGCTGTGATCACACGCTTTAAGAGTAGGCACCAAATCTTTGCACCACACTGGAGCTTCATCATTATATTATTTGTAACACGGATCATGCAAAAGAGCAGTAGGAACCAAGCCATAAGTCTGTTGTCTGTTCTTCTAGACTTGATCGCGTGGAACTGGCATCTTAGATTCACCTAGCTTTAAGACGATTCAAAGACCTAGTGATTTCTCTTGAATAAATACCTCTAACTTTAACTTTGTTTAGGCTGTGTGTTCCTGATCAATTTTGCTCTGTTTAATGCAGTTCAATGTTAACTCATATCGCTATCGAGTCTTCTTATTTTTACCCACGAGCTACTGGCTCCTATAGTATTATTTAGTACATGCTCTGCGCTAGGCTAGTGTAAATATTTGATCGGCACTCGCCCGGAGCCGGGTGTAGACAACTTATTAGCAGACCACTGTTTGGTTTCCGCGCTTTCTTTAATAGCTTCTTTCGAAAGTGTATATACACCCGATAAATTGCTACGGTATAAAATGTATTTGAAGAATAGTAGCTTCAGTTAAAAACTAAAGCTACTCTTTTACATATACTTATTCTCTATTATCAGTAGCATAATTAGCTTTCGTTTGTATGAGTGTGATTTTAGCTATGAATCTCTATTTCAGACACAAATGTCAGCAATATTGATTTAATAATATTAAGACTACTCACAGTATCTTACTTCGATACGAACTAAATATTATATTACTTCGTAAAAGGATCATACAAAAGAACGGTAGGAACCAAGCCGTAAATTTGTTGCCTGTTCTTTTAGGCTTTGGTCGCGTGGAACTGGCTCCTAGAGTCACCTAGCTTTAAGACGTTTCAAAGTGATCCTTGTGATTTTATTGAATAAATACCTTTTGACTTTGACTTTATCAAAATAACCTAAAAAAAATTATAAATAAATCTTTTAATCTTGTGACGTAAATATAATAAAAAACACCCACAATTGAGATCCTCTTCCTTATAAAGTCACTGGAAGATTCGTCAAATAAATCAATAAATAATAATTACTGAAGGCCATTACCTATTTTCACAGTTATCAGTAAATCAAAGACGTTGGTATTTAAAAGATAGTGCTATCATGTGAGTAACAACAGTCGTACAAATCATCATTTTGTCAACCCACAGCTAAATTTTCAATCATAAGTGTGGTGTATGTTCCCTGATGGGGATTCCACACACACGCACCTGATATTTGTAATTGCTACTCGGAGACGACACCCATAATCATTTTGTACACCACCGCCAAAACCACCATTTGAATAAAAAAAATTACAATATTTTCCTTTGTAGCGGAGTTCCCTAAACATGTTACTATTGACTTCAGAGGGTAATGGCAGGAGGGTAAATGACCTTAACAAAAGATACCCCTCCTTACAGACGCAGTACATCGTGGGACACGTTCTTAACGTGCGTGACTTGCGAGGCAATGATTTATTACCACTTGCACTTGCAGGTGATGGTTACCACTTAACATCAAGTGGGCCATCTGCTTGTTCCATCAGATATTTTGTATAAAAAAAAGCGCAATGTTTGGACTCGCCTCTGACGATAACTCAAAAAATAGTCTACTGAGGAGCTAATTGTCAGTGGTAATATAAATTATAAGGTTTTATTAAAATCGCAAAAACCATACTAAATAGATGTTTATCATGTAAAATAAATTTTAGTAAATTTTACTCAGACTGAAGAAATTCATTGTTGTTGTTCACAGAGTATACATAGATTGTAATATCATTTCCCACTGTAGATAGATTCTCCGTTAAGGCACCCAGTCCTTTGCACAAGCTCGACTGTAGGTCAATACGAGTGAGTGAGTAAGTAAGTGGCGAGTGTAAACAAAGCATAGGTTTTGGTATCAAAATCCATGGATGTGTAATCCATGGCTGTACATTCCCGACACGTGCTGGGATTGTACAGCCCGTATTTGGATGCCATAGGAAGCCATTGGCTGCGTTTTATCGGGCTGTGTTTTATAAAGGTGTGCTAAATTTGTACGGCTTGGAATGTACACCCTTGGATTACACAGCCATGGATTTCGTGACGAAATTGTATATCAATTCCGGGCTGTGTTTTCCACGGCTGTACAATCCATGGTTGTACATTATTGGCACCCCATTATTGGCTGGCAGGGGTGCCAATAATGTACAACCAAGGATTGTACAGCCGAGGAAAACACAGCCCGGAATTGATGTACAATTTGGTCGCGAAATCCATGGCTGTGTAATCCAAGGCTGTACATTCCAAGCCGTACAAAATAAGCACACCTTTGGAAAGCACGACCCGATAAAACGCAGCCAAAATTTTGATGCCAAAACTAAGGCTTTGTTTACACTCGTCAATTACTTACTCACTCACTTGTTGATCCGACTCGGATTGGTTAGGTTATGTTAAAACATATAAATTACGCACGAGGCGAGCGAGCAAAGCGAGCGTGCCGCGGCAGCGGCCGCCGAAGTGCCAGAATTTTATTTTTTTCTAACATTAATCTCTGAATAATTCTCTTATTTTATATAATTTTTAATCTGTGCTACTTGCCTATACTTACTGTGTAGTGCATCTAAACAGAGCATAGGCTTTCGACCAATCAGAGCATGGTCACCGAATCCATGGTCGTGCAATCCTGGCTGTACAATCCCGACTGTGCTGGGAAAGCACAGCCTGGAAAACACGGCCCGGATTTCATGTACATTTTGTACATGGAATCCGGGCCGTGTTTTCCAGGCTGTGCTTTCCGGGTTGTACATTTTCGGGCTGTGTAATACTTGGTCGTAAATTAACCGGACCCGGCTGGCAGCACCGGGTCCGGTGTACAAAATGTACATGAAATCCGGGCCGTGTTTTCCAGGCTGTGCTTTCCCAGCACAGTCGGGATTGTACAGCCAGGATTGCACGACCATGGATTCTGTGACCATGCTCTGATTGGTCGAAAGCCTATGCTCTGTTTAGATGCACTACACAGTAAGTATAGGCAAGTAGCACAGATTAAAAATTATATAAAATAAGAGAATTATTCAGAGATTAATGTTAGAAAAAAATAAAATTCTGGCACTTCGGCGGCCGCTGCCGCGGCACGCTCGCTTTGCTCGCTCGCCTCGTGCGTAATTAATATGTTTTAACATAACCTAACCAATCCGAGTCGGATCAACAAGTGAGTGAGTAAGTAATTGACGAGTGTAAACAAAGCCTAAGTTTTGGCATCAAAATTTTGGCTGTGTTTTATCGGGTCGTGCTTTCCAAAGGTGTGCAAAATTTGTACGGCTTGGAATGTACACCCTTGGATTACACAGCCATGGATTTCGCGACCAAATTGTACATCAAATCCGGGCTGTGTTTTCCTCGGCTGTACAATCCATGGTTGTACATTATCGGCACCCGGCAGCACCCACGAAGAGCATCTAAATCTAAATAGAGGACTAAATAAAATAAACCAAATCAGGGCAAATCATTAAGCAGAGCTGGTGATTCCGGGGTGCTGCCAAACTATACCGTAATTAATATTGTCTGTTCTGCCGACTTCTGCATGTGACCAGAAACATAACATCAAGCACGAAGTAAGGAAATAACTCTGTTTTGATACCTACGAAGGATAAGGTTGTAAACACCTTATTGAAAATATCCATCCATTAACATTCAAAGCAGTCCACAGCACAGCCATGGCCCATTACAAAGGAGCCGCATCAGAAGCTGGCAGAGCCATGCACCTGATGAAGAAAAGAGAAAAAGCGCAGCAGGAAATAGAACTTCGCAAGAAGAAGATCGAAGAAGACCTCAAAATAGACAACATAGAAAACAAATTTGCCACCCATTATGATGCAGTTGAGCAACAACTCAAGAGCTCCACCATCGGCTTGGTCACTCTGGACGAAATGAAAGCTAAACAGGAACACATTGTAAGAGAAAGAGAAAAAAAATTAGCACAAAAAAAAGCGGAAAAGGAGAAGGAGAAACTCAAGGAAATCGAAGCAAAACTTGCTCAAAAAAACAAACAGAAAATACAAGTAAGTATACCTTTAAAATCTGGCTTCAGTAGGTAGGTAATATGCTAATACAAGTGCCAATAACCATTAAAAAACAACATAGTGTAATATTATTGGACCATGAGTTTAGTAATCAGAGACCACCGGTGGTCTAGCGGGAGTGACCTTGCCTTCCAATCATAAGGATGTAGGTTTGAATGTGGTTGTGGTTGATGGCTATTTCCTATCGAAAAATTTATGTTTGCAATGCCAGTGCACTAACGGTGAAGGGTAACATTGTGAGGAAACCAGTTAGTACTCTAACAGCAGCAATGGGCTTGCAATCTATCACATATGGAATACCAACTACTGCAAAATGTGGGTATGTGCCAAATGTAATGTTTGGATGTACCTCTGACTACTCCCCTGAAATGTCCTCAATATAATCTGGAGTTAGTACTTGGTACTAAGAGATCTAAGGAGATATCTAATCTACTGTGCCTGGAGATCAAAGTCATGAAGCTGTTTCAGTTTAGTACTTACGAGATTTTATTCCATAGACATGGAAGTTCACATACCACATATATTTCTATTATTATTAGGTGAGCCGACAGCTGATAGTTTAAGTAGGTGTAGTATGTTTAATAGATATAGACTATTAAATTATTTTCAGATTCAAGCTCTGTCTTTTAATATGAATGAAGAAGAAGACGAAAATGATGAAGAGGGTGAATCTAGTGATGAAAAACCAGAACCAAGTTGGAGAGAAAAGGAAGAACCTGTAATAAAACATTGGATTTGATAGATTTTGAATGAAGCTTACCAAAATAAGTTTCTGAAAGTTATATTAACTCATGTTTTTCTTGAATTGCGTTCTTTTATTGGCTTCATCAGTCTGCCAAAATGGTTGTCTGTCTACCAATAACCTAAGAAAAAATATTTTAATTGTCCATTGAGACCCTGCCCTTGGTTTACTGATATTGAAGCTTTTTCATCCCACATCTTTAATATTTAGGACACTTCAAGTGTGTGTAAAATTTTGGCCCACCACTTTTTGGACAATCAGTCCTCCATTTTCCTTCCATTTTAGTTGTTTGCAATATCCACCTGTTCATCTTTGTGAGATACATTGCACTAACAAGCTCATTAAATAATTAAATAATAAATTATCTCAATATTTACCAATTAAAGGATTTAAAATAAAGTATCTAAAATAAATAACTGTTAAAGTTTGTCCTGTTAAAATATAAGGGTTTATGTTTATGAAATCCTGTTCTAGATCCTAAAGAAAATTCGAAAAAATCCAGATGTGGACACCTCATTCTTACCAGACCGAGAGCGGGAGGAAGCAGACCTAAAGCTGCGAGAGGAACTCCGGCTGGAGTGGGTGATGACACAGGCCAGCCTCAAAGACGAGCCCATCACAGTCACATTCAGTTACTGGGATGGTTCAGGGCATCGGAGGAATGTTACCTTGAAGAAAGGTAAAGTGGCAACACAAGCCTTATACATATGGGGGCATCTATTATTTACGTGAGGTGTTTTTGGCGGTTTTGCGACCCCCGCCGATGACGACTCACCAAGTTGAGTGAACTTGGTGAGTCGTCGTGAGATTTTGCTTGACTAGTTACCTACCCTATCACCCTAATCTCACGTGAGATTTTCCAAAATAAGTATTTTTCAAGCTATTAAATATCAAATGTGTGCTTTATTGCATTCATTAAAAAAACATAATTTGCTTAGTTATTTTTTTTAACAACAATATTTAAGATTTTTCAGTAAAAAAAATACCCAGTTTTCTGCACAGATGAGGTTCTGGTGATGCGATGGTGCAAGCCTGAAACGCACCTGCTCTGTTTTAGGTACTAGGTAATGTTTATAATTTTATTTATTTTATTACAGGAAATTCCATATACCAATTCCTGCAGCGTTGTCTGGACACTCTGCGGACAGACTTCAGCGAGTTGAAGACGGTGACGGCAGATCAGCTGATGTACGTTAAAGAGGACCTCATACTGCCGCATCATTACACGTTTTACGATTTTATAGTTACTAAGGTATGTAAAGTCAGAAAACTGAAATCCGGTTGTAGAGCTCTTCATTCAGGGCTCGTCCAGGAAAGAACTACCACCATGCTTATTTCTGCTATCAAGCAGCGTTGCTGTATTTCGGTTTGAAGGGTATGGTTGCCGGTGAAATTACAGACATGACGCATGACAGTGCATCAAGATTTAAATGTGACCTGAACACACAAAGTAAAAAGGTAGGACCTTGGGGTAGGACTGTCCATGAAAATTCAAAAAACAAAAGCAATGATACAATAATACAAACAATGATACAATAGAATAGGTATGTGGTTGAGTATGTTTACCTTGGGCAACTGATCACAAAAGACAGTAAGTCAAGTAAAATTTAAACAAGAATAGCAAAAGCTTGAAATGGAAAAGTTCAAAGAAATCATGAAGGACAAGAAAATATGCACAACCATTAAAGTAGGTAATTCTTTGTATCTAATATAAAAAAAAATTGGTAGGTATTCGTAAAGCACATAGGCTAAGCCATAAAGACCCTACTAGTACTAATGGATTTTCCTATGCAAAAAAAGCACAATGTTGGTACTTTAAAGCGGTGATGGAAAACCTCGAGAAGAAACCGTTCTAAAGCAACGTTTTGTATTTCAACCTATCCAGTATAAATGTATGGTGTAAATGTGTAGTGATACCGACGGGGAATCCTAGTGTAGGTATAAGTGATTGTTAGATGTTTATGTTTTTTTATTTTATTTCAGGCAAGAGGCAAAAGCGGCCCACTGTTTCAATTCGACGCCTCCGATGACATCAGATTAGTTAACGACGCTTCGCAGGAGAAACAGGATTCCCACGCAGGAAAAGTACTGCTTAGGTTGGTTTATTTGCCTGCTATGGTAACGACAGATACCTGTTGAATCGTAGTAGTAGAGCTCTTTGATTTCTGACACCTAGGAGTGATGCTCGCATTGCTTTGTTCGAAGAAGAAGAGTGTAGGTGCCAGTGCAATCAAGACAAATATATAATGTACTACATTGTGTATTTATGGCGAAATCTACCTTTGAACTGAGCAGACTCCTGTCATGTTCAAAAGACCGATATTAAAAGAGCAATTTTTAAACAGAAACAGACATTTCCATTCGGAAACCTTTCGGAAATGTTTAAAAATTGCCCAGCTCATCACAATATTTTACGCTAAAATCTGCCTACTTTCACACAGGTCATGGTACGAGAGAAACAAGCACATATTCCCAGCATCTAGATGGGAACCATATGACCCAACAAAGGTATATTCAAAATACACAATCAAGGGAAAATGAATGTAGTAATCATTAATTTAAGGAATACCTAGTAACACAATGTTGTATTAAAATATTCAATAGAAACTGTAGAGCATAAGTATATTTCTGGCCCCAGCCTCCATAGTATAAAGAATTAAAGACACAAGCAATGTGGTATGGGTGCTGGGCCTTCGTATCAGTTATAGCTGAGAAGTATCTGAACGAAAACTATGTAATTTCAGTCTTTAGGTCAATTAATATACCACAGAATAAATAATATTCTGAATGAAGCTTTGATGTTTTTTTCACGACCATATCTAAAAGAAAGAAGAGCCTTCTGCGCTTTATATTGTGGGTTCGATCCGAGTATGTTCTAACAATAAAAAATCTTGAAATATTTTTGTCTGACGAATAGCGTTACATGGAGCTAAATAACTAGCCTACCTATGCGGTCGGTTCCAAGTTATGCCGACAAACAGTGGCGCTATTTAAAAAAAAAACACAACCTTAGCACTGGTATTTTTTTTATTATTGCAACACTTTACCCTGATTATACCTACACGAAAATAATTTAAATAGGACTATCTCTGATTACAGCCTCGAATTTTTACACTAGCATTAACATTATTATTGGGTTTAGCTATTACAACTTACAAACTTTTCTAAGTCTAGCCACCTTTGGCTTTCTAAATTCTTTAAGAATTTCTGTTTTTCTTCGGTTAACGATTCTGCCTCCATGAATTGTGGTGCATGTCTTTGAAAATGTATTATTGCTCCCAGAAGGTTCCATATTGAAAACTCCGGCCATAAAACATCGCTGAAGTATAGCACTGTTTTTGAAACCTGTAAATAAAAAATAAAAACTTTTGTTTAAATATAAATTATACCTAGTAAAGATTACGGGAACGTAAAAGATGTTTTTAAAAACTGAGTTTAAAACTTATTGAAGAAAATTCTATTCTTGAAATTAAACAATTAAATTGAGACGTCTGAGACGAAGTTTATTCTCTAAACGAATGCTTAAATCAATCTTACTAACTAGCAGCCACAAGTCACAAAACGCGTGGGCGGTGGAGATAAGCAACTCGGATGCAGGTGCAATAATGCATGCTTGCACTTTATACGTTCGGTGTTGTTATGAATGATGTACTAGCCGGTTGCATAACTCCTCCCTCCTCCTCAAGTGCAAAATTATCGGGTTTCGCGGAAGCTGTGATCCGATTATTTTGCATTAACATAAAACGGTACACGATAAAACCAATAAAAACTATGCCTAAAATTAAGTACAATAGTAGAGTGCCTAAACTAACACTTTTAATAGTTACGCCACTGATCTCTTTTTCACTTTCACTAAACGCACCTTCCTTCTGGTTTAGAATACGTGAGAAATGCTTAATCTCATCCAAATTGATGTGCTTGATGTTAACGGTATTCAAAGAAGTCACATTCATGGCTTTTAGCTCTGGTAGAGACACGATTGGGGTAATCTTAATCTGATAATTTTCTGCAAACGTTCTGCGATAACTTAATTTATAATCGTTCAGGTAAACCTCACAACCTTCTGAAGTTCTTACTAAATAAGTACCATAGAGCGACTCTCTGACGTTATCCTGGTTACATTTTTCCACCACTATCGTCGGTTTCCGTGTAAAAACAATCCAGCTGTCCAAGCTGATTCTATGAACTTTGGTATCCTCAATTTCAACAGCATATGGTACACACGAGGTTGGGTTTGCCTGAAACTCCAGGAGCTGCTCTGCACAAGTCAGTGTAGGAAACTGGACTATATTATCGGCATTGCATAGGAATCTGTTATCCGCATCAATTTTCTCGCATGCCTTAGTGACCGGCAGGTACTTCGAATCTTTCACCAAAAGGTAGGGGAATTCAGGAAAAACTACTACAGTTTTGTTAATGGAATCTTTGTAAATTGGTAATGAATAAATTTTGAAATAATTGTAAATATTTTTATCTGTAAGTGGAACTTCCAATATGAACGTAATCTGGTTTTCCTTTACATAAGCCATAACTTTAATAAGCCTCTCTAACTTCAACAAATTACTCGCATCTGCTTTGTAAACTAAACTATTTATTTGCTCTATAGATTTCAATAGATTTAACAGTTCGGTAGAATTTATAATCGATTGATGTAGTACAGATACCTTACTAAACGCCAAAGCTGTCTCTATCTCATTTAACGTCACGTAAATGGTCCGGAACATACTCAGGAACATATCAAACATAATTAATACGTAAGTAAGGTAGAGGCAAGTATTTTCTTTAAATTGTCGATTTGCAATTAATTCTTCAATAACTTTTAATCGTTTATCCAATATCAATGTGTTTTCGTGTAATGTTTCTGTACTATTCACAAAATTATCCAACATTCTGGTGATCATAGTAATCTTTTTGTCAATAACCATTTCCTTAGAGCCGATTTGCGATATAAGAGAATCATATCGAATAGCGTCATCGTTATCTAAGTTGCCTGAAACTGCCTTAATTAATGACCCAAGGGGATTCACTAAGCCTCTTTTATATCTATGTAACGGAAACGGAACCAACTGTCGGAGTTTTACTACAGTTGTGTGACGTATGTACTCTACTTGAGTTCTTATGCCCATAAATTCATTGACAAAAGGTTTATGACTATCTACTAAACTAATAAACTCGCTATATTTTAATATATGATAATCTAAATCTCTACTAATACCACTTAAGTCTAAAGTCTTAACTATCAACCACTTATCTTCCTCCTTGAAAGCTTGTCCTTCTTTTACAGGTAAAATTCCAGGATTGTCGTCAATCCTTAGAAGATGAAGGGCCTGGTACAGGGGAAGTAGGGTCACTACGACCAAGCACCACCTGTGGAGGGCGTTTGACATTT
Source organism: Chloroclysta siterata (assembly GCA_932294275.1). Classification (NCBI taxonomy): domain Eukaryota; kingdom Metazoa; phylum Arthropoda; class Insecta; order Lepidoptera; family Geometridae; genus Chloroclysta; species Chloroclysta siterata. Next base: position 8,323,596 of record OW028588.1, read on the forward strand.
TTAATCGCTACCTTTGTCTCTCTGTTACCTACTTGCATTAAGGCCACATTCCGCTCTAACCTTCCTTTTACCTTAGCTACTTTATATCTTGGTTTATCCTTGCTTTTTCTTGTATTAACATCTTTCGTATACACGATATCACCTGGCTCTATTGCTATATTTTCTCCTAACCTTTTCTCTCTAATATGTTGTTTCCTTTCTACCATTTTATCCGAAAGATATCGATAAAGAAACTTTGTTCGTTTAGCATGTTCGCTTAGCAATTGTTGCATGTATGTTCTTTCAAAATCACCGTCAAACAATTTATTTGAATCTGTGTGACCAAAAACTATCTCGAATGGAGTTAATTCCGTCGTTGAATGAATCGTGTTATTATAAGCCATTAAGGAATACGTCATTATAGAAGCAGCGTCAGTACATTTTTGATCATATTTAGCCAAACGGTAAATTTCTATTAATGTTGAATGAAAACGTTCAACAATACTGGTCGAATTGGGATTATTTGGTGTACAGATATGTAATTGTATTTTGTACATATTAGCGAACTCCTTCATAAGTTCGTTATTAAATTCAGATCCTGGATCGCTACTTATTTTATTTGGGACACCGTACATTGAAAAGTATTTTATCAATGCGCGAACTACTTCCGGTGTTGATTTGTTTTCGATTTCCAACGCCTGTCCTAATTTACTGAATGCATCTACTATGGTCAAATAATAATGGTTTTCTATGGAAAATATATCAATAAATATTTCCTGGAATGGTGCTGATTGTGTTTGGGTTAACTCAATTGTTGGCTTTATTGGTTTTCTGTCATACTTCATCTTTTGACACGCCTCGCACGCATTAATTACTGCTGATGTCATATCTTGCATGTTATGCCAAAAGTAGTTACGTTTTATCCTAACCATGGTTTCTTTGATCCCTCTATGACATGTTTTCCCTTCATGATGTTGTAGTACAATTGCTTTCTGTTCATTTTCATTTTCTACAAATATAACCCTTTCAGTACATTCATAAAACTCTGCCATACCTCTTTTGAATAATTTTATAATAACGCTGTTAAATACCTTCCTGTGTTTGGAGTCTTCAAAATAAATGAAGTATTTCGTTTTGGGTTTGACATATTCTTTTAGAAATTGTTTGACTAAATCCTCATTATCTATAGGCAAAAACACTTCAAGAACTTTCTGCTTCTCTCTAGTAATGTTTTTAACCTGTATTTCTTTCCTAAACCAAGTAAACACTAGGATTTGATTTGGTTTTGTGTCGACCGCCTCATTCAGAATAGGGATCCCTTTGGACTCTAAATCTGCGGCTGAGTGAATAGTCGCTTCCGTACTAGTTGATAACGGTGGTAGCGGAAAGTTTTGTTCTAGTACTGAGATGTTGCTAGCCGTATCGGTATCCGAACTATCTGATAAAACAATCGTTTCTATTGGTGGGTCCTCTTCATTGTTAGTACTTAAGGCAGTTATTTGTCGAGTTACGTCTTGTAAGTGTTGTTGAAGTCGTTGTTCCTTATCGTCGATGTTAACCTTCATTGATCCGTCCAACGATTCTTTGTCTAAAACGTTTACTTTAATGCGTGATAGTGCGTCGGCGTTTGTATTCTGCTTGCCTGCCTTATACTTAGTCTCAAAATCATATTCTTGCAGACGAAGTCGCCAACGTGTTAATTTACTATTTGGTTCCTTAAGCGAATCAAGCCAAGCTAAAGGACGATGGTCTGTATAAATAATAAATTTGTTACCATATAGGTAAGGCCTAAAATGTTTAACGGCCCATAAAACAGCCAAGAGCTCTCGTTCTATAGTGCTATAGCGCATCTCAGTTTCGCTGAGGGTCCTACTCGCATAAGCGATAGGCTTATCTGTTCCTACAGTACCCTGTGATAGTACAGCGCCTATTGCGACGGCGGATGCATCGGTTGTTAATATATAGGGCTTTGATGGGTCGGGATACTGAAGTATCGGTGCATGTGTCAGAAGCTCTTTACATTGATTAAAAGCATCCATGTATTTCTGGTCTATAATGATTTTATTGCGCTTTTTCAAACAGTTTGTCAATGGTTTTGTTATTTTTGCAAAATCTTTAATAAAACGCCTATAATAGCCTATAAGACCCAGAAAGCTCTTAATTTGTGTTACAGTCTCTGGCATGGGGTAGTTTAAAACTGCCCTTATTTTGTCATCATTAGGCTTAAGGCCTTGGTCAGTGATGGTATGACCTAGATAAAGTACCTCTTTCCGTAAAAACTCTGATTTATCAAGTTGTACCTTAAGATTGGCCTGCCTCAATCTGTCAAAGATAGATTTCAAATCTTTAATGTGTTCCTGCATGCTAGTACTATAGATAATTATGTCATCCATGTAAACTAAGCAATGTAACCCCTGGAGCCCCCTAAGGATGTTGTCCATGGCCCTTTGAAAGGTTGCAGGAGCCGTCTTAAGCCCAAACGGCATTCTCAAAAATTCATAGTGTCCTGCTTCTGTACTAAATGCAGTCTTCTGTCTGTCATTTTCATTAATTTCGATCTGGTGATAGCCGTTGGCTAAGTCTAATGTCGTAAAATATTTGCTTTTACCTAACTTGTCGAATAAGTCTGTAATATTAGGTAAAGGGTATTTGTCATCAGTTGTAATGTCATTCAGTCGCCTATAGTCAATTACCATTCGAAACTTTACTTCTCCTGATGCGTCCATTTTTTTTGGCACGAGATGAACAGGTGCATTCCGTGGTGAGTGCGATTCTTGAATCACATTATTTTTTAATAACTTTTCTACCTGACTTTTAATTTCTTGCGTTTGAACAGGAGGTTGCCTATATGGCTTAACATAAATTGGATCCTCATTTTTTGTGCGAATAGAATGTTTTACCTGACTTGTGAAGCTTAGAGGAAGCTGATCACAGTAAAATATATCCTTGTATTCTTTACACAATTCAGAAATACTCTTCCGTTCCTCATGATTCATATGGTCTAACCTAAGTCGCGTCAAATTTTTCTCTAAAATGTCATCCACCTCCAAGTCTTTCATGTCTATGTCATTATAGCAGTTAACGTTAACTAAATTGTTGTCATCAAATTCTTCTACTTTAAACGGAGATGTTATTGTCAGAGTCATTTGCGTCTCTAAGGTGTTTTGGATGATGGTGGTAGCATGTCCATTTTCACATTTGACTATGGCAGCAGGCATTCTAACACCATCGCAGAGTTGTTTGAAATTCATGATAGCTTCCCCAGAATACAAGTCTGTGGGTAATTGTACTCGTTGTTCAGAGCGAGGCGCTAACTCTAGAACGTGGTTAGTTATACGTTGTACTATAGGTAGAGTCGTTGTCTTGGTCCTGAGCTTATTTTGTTTCAAGTCTATTACAGCCTCTAACTGTACCAATAAGTCGTTTCCTATAAGTCCGTCATACTGAGCGTCTACATCATAGACATAAAACTTGTGAAATTCACCGCATTGAAAAGATGGCATTAATGGTATTTCGATAACCTCGTTATGACTACTCGATGCATGCGTACTTATAACCGTAAAGGGTTCACACAAGGTAAACTCGCGGAAAAATTGGTGAGCTTTTCGCGGGCTAATAAAGGATCGTGTACTTCCCGTATCTATCATGAATTTTCCGTTAATTTCTGGTAAATAGATATACGGCAGTTTCAATTTTATGTTACAATTTAGATTTATTACCTCTCGTTCTCTATTGAGGCCAAGATGTGAAAATTTCCGATTTCAGTTGCAGTAACGGTTTCCTCAGTCACCAAATTTTCCTGCTCATTTTCCACTGCTAATTCCGTTTGAGGATCATAGTAATCGGCATAATAACCTTCATCATAGCCATAACCTTCCTGATTTTCACAATATTCATATCCAAAGTTCTCACCTAAATCCAACTCGTTTAATCGAAAGCCTTGAGGCTGATGAGTTGGAACCTGTGCTTGTTGTTTTACTGGAGGTGCGGTCCTCATGGTCACATCAGCGCTACCTAACATAGGATTAGGTGGCTTATATCCGAACTGGTTTTGGGGCCTATAACCGAATTGCTGTGGCCGATAACCAAACTGCTGAGGCCGCGGGGTGAAACCTTGAGGTTGCGTAAACCTTGACATGCCGAACTGTTGTGGCTGCATCCACTGTGGTCTATAACCAGTCGGATTTTGTGGAGCGAACCTGTTCACAAATGGTTGCCTATACTGACTGTTTCCCGGGATACCAAATTTGAAACTAGGAGGTGCATTATATACAGGCCTAAAACCACTGGGTTGGAAGGATACACCCTGAGATGAAGGGTTGTTCAAAGGTTTCGTTGAAGTACCTGCTATGTGCTGTGCCTGAGCCTGAGGTCTGAGCATTTTACTGCGAAGACTATACTGCTCATAGAAGTTCACATCCTCCAGCACATATTCGAGTGCCCTTTCCAATGTTTCCGGCCTTTTCATCCTTATTGACCTAATAAGATTTTCAGGCAAATTGTATAGGAATACATTTAATGCTAAGTTGTTATATATACTCACCTTGCTGCTCTTCATACCAGCATCCAACAGTCGGTTCACCTTGGATATCAGTAATGATCTAACTGACTGTACCCTATTACAAAACTCTAAATAGCTCTCCCCTTGTTTCATTTTAAGTGTTTCCAGTTCTATCGCTATACATTCTTCGCTTCGAGGATCACCAAAGTGTTGGGTTAACAAGGTCTTAAGTTGTTCCCAGGACAAAATGTCGGTTCGCTCACTAACTAAGGCAGCGGCCTCTTCCGTTAACCTACTCGTTATCGTATGCAATACATATTGATCTTGCTCTGCATTACCTCGGTATTTATTTAAAACATATTCACATTTCCTTAAAAATAAGTCTAAATGACGTTTACTGCCATTGAAAATTGGTATAATACACAATATTTCCTTCGGAATTAAAGTTACTGTCGTCATTTTCAATACTTTTATAACTCTACCTCGTCGTGAGAAATAATCACTACTACGCTAATTACTTAACTCTACTTAGTATGTTAATTCCGTATTCCCTACGTTAGGAAACCAGAAAACGTTATAATGGAAAAAGTTCGATTCCGAATATAACAAAACACTAAGCACAAAGGGAAGGAAAGGATGGCGAAAATTCTACTCACCAGCCAGTCACCTTCATGCTCGTTCGCCTCCCGGATAACTTCACAAATTTATTTGGTTCGAACAGACCCGATTCACTGGAAAACTCGAGAAAACTCGTTCAAAATTCCGTGGAAAACTCGGAAAATCCGCCCCGGCTGCGCCAGTAAAGATTACGGGAACGTAAAAGATGTTTTTAAAAACTGAGTTTAAAACTTATTGAAGAAAATTCTATTCTTGAAATTAAACAATTAAATTGAGACGTCTGAGACGAAGTTTATTCTCTAAACGAATGCTTAAATCAATCTTACTAACTAGCAGCCACAAGTCACAAAACGCGTGGGCGGTGGAGATAAGCAACTCGGATGCAGGTGCAATAATGCATGCTTGCACTTTATACGTTCGGTGTTGTTATGAATGATGTACTAGCCGGTTGCATAACTACCTACTGTTGAGATGAAAACAAACTTTGATCCATCTTCTTCTTCTTGTCGTGTCACTAGTTTCTTTCGAAACAGTAAAAACTTTGATCCATAAAAATGTATAAAGGGTGTAGGTTACCTACGAAAGTCGAGGTCTCGTTATAATGGCAATCATTTTATTAAGATACTGTACGCTCAGTAAAAGCTTTATTATGAGAATGCATTTCCGTTTCCGTCGATTTTAACCAGTTTTCGTACTTTTTTACACCCAGTGCTTCCGGTCAAGTGGCGCCACCTGGCGGCCGCGCGCCATTTTGCTTCGTAAAATGTGCAGCGCCATTTTGGAATCATTGGCGTTTTGTTTTCCGTCGAAGCAACTTGTGTCTAGCAGCTATCTCTGCGACGACCGTTGCATATAAATATTTTATGTTCAAATCTTATCTTATTCTTAAAAGATGAAGAAAATTTTAATTTATTAAGTGAAGTGAAATTCTGTAAGTACTTCGAACTGTGCAAAGAGGGAAAAAACCGTGAGTACAACCCTCTTTATTTTAAATAGATGACCGTGATCAATTTTTTAACGATTTTTCGTTCGGATCACGTTCTCATAGTCAAAAAATTACCAGTTTAGGTACTTGAACGTGTATTTAGTAGGTATTATATTTTGTACAAAGTTGATTTTTCAGAAATATATTAGATATAAAAGCCTCTGCTTTCACACAGAAGCTGTATGGTACTATTACTTGCGAGCATACGTGCTCTTTTTCTTTAAGTCTAGAAACCTGCAGAATAAATTATATTTCTATTTTATTTACTAACCAGTCTGTCAATACAGATTCAGGGTGTTTCACAGGTTCAGGATTCCATTTTTATTAATATGGTTAGCGGGAAATATTATAACATCATTGTTCTTGCGATGAGGTCCAAGATCACAAATTTTAATATCAAGACAGAAAGGATCTATCTGCTTTAAAACCCCCATAGCTGTTTGAAACAAGTGCTTAGGCTAGAAGTCTGCACATAGCTACTTCACATACTTCAGGTATTCATAGACTTTTGGAAACAAACGAAGGGGGGAAAACGTATGATACCTTACGTTAACATGCCTAAATACGACTGAAAACTAACTGCATTATACTAACTGCATTAAACAGAAATTTAGTTTTGTTTTATCTCTAACAGAAATATTGCATGATGTATTTACAATCTTTTTTCTTGGGCTTATCTGAGTCGTACAACTGAAGAATCACTTTTCTTGAATTTTGCTACCTACCCACTTTATTCTTTTCGTAAGTAATATAATATCACTTTTGATTAGTTCGCGGGTCACCAACCCAAATGTCGTAGATTATAACGAACATAGTTTGGTAAAAGGCAAAGCCCTCTTGGCCGCCCCTCGCGGGGGTTAGGCGTTTTAAAAATCTATGTTCCATCAGGTGGAACTGTATAAGCTTTTAGTGAACGTGAACAAAGTTGATCCTGTCACGTTAAAAAGGCAAAGCCTTTTTGGCCGCCCCTCGCGGGGGTTAGGCGTTTGAAAATCTATGTTTCATCGCGTGAAACTGTAGCTTTTAGTGAACGTGAACAATGTTTGATCCTGTCACGTTAAAAAGGCAAAGCCTTTTTGGCCGCCCCTCGCGGGGGTTAGGCGTTTGAAAATCTATGTTTCATCGCATGAAACTGTAGCTTTTAATGAACGTGAACAAAGTTTGATCCTGTCACGTTAAAAAGGCAAAGCCTTTTTGGCATCCCCCTCGCGGGGGTTAGGCGTTTGAAAACCTATGTTTCATCGCGTGGAACTAAATACTAGTAAAAACAATTAGTATATATGGCTTTCTCAATACGCTGGGTTCTCTCTAAGGAAATCCAATCAATCTAACAGCCACCTCTCAAGGGGGTTTAGGCGTTAGTAAAACTGTGTTCAATCACGTGTGATTGAGATGAGATTTTAGTAAACGAACTTTCTTTTCTAAATTTGTTGGTTTCTCGCAAGAGAAATCTTATCAAGCATACAGCCGCCTTTCGAGAGAGTTAGGCGTTTGCAAAACTGTTCCATTGCGTGAAAATTTGTGCGATCCTTTGTGCGATGGCCTTTCAAAGCACAAACATGCCTGTAACAAGTACATCCTCGCGGGGTGTATGTTCCTATAGCCAGTTTCCATTTAAAATTTCTCAACCCTCACTATTGTAATGATGAATGAAAATAAGAAAGTTTCATTCTATAATAGAAACTAGCGACTTTATCGTGAAAACCTAAGGCTCAGAGAAGTTTTAGATGGCTAAATAATGAAGATTAATATGGTAAGTACAGATATAAATAAATACCTCATAAAGTCAGTTATAAGCCACGTGATAAGCAAAACAGTTATTATCACTCTTCCACTCACAATGGAAGAAAATAAATTGATAAAGTTATCGTATCAAATGCCTAGCCAAGCGCCTAGCTGGCTGTAAAAATAAGTAATAACAATGTGCTGAAATGTGTTTCATAATGATTTTCAATATTCTTATGAATATTATTTTAACATTACATACTTTGTAGAGTAAAACCTATCTGGTTATGGACCCAAAGCTGATAGTTCTGGCCATTTTTTACACAACACTAACCTAACTTAACCCAAACCTAACCTAGGTGTTTGGGTACTGGTATTGCTGGCGCCAGAAATAATATTAAAAAAAAAAAAAAAAAACACCTAACCTAACCCAAACCTAACCTAACCTAGGTGTTTGGGTACTGGTAGTGTGTTTAACTTAACTTTTGAGCTTCAAGTTATATAGTTGAGTTAATTTTTACTTTTTACGTTTATTAAGTAAACTACTCAAAACAAAATAGGGCCCACCCAATAAAATATGATTAAAATTAAAATAATAATAAATAAGTACAATTTATTTCAAGTTTAATTTTAGGAATAGGTTATCGCATTCAGGATCATTAAAAAAAAACATTACAGTACATTATTTTTGCCAAAAAAATTCAAGAAATGCGCGTTTTTACGCATTAACTTAAAATTACACGGTTTTCCAAAACAATACGTTGAAGGCACGAGCACATTTTTTTTAAAACAGGTTTGTAGGGTTGCTTTAATGCATTATGTTTAGTAACGCGTAGGTCCTCCCCTATTGCGCACACACTCTCTGAGTCGGTTTGGAACACTCTATTAGGTGGATGACGTTTTCATTTGGAATTTGCTCCCAACACACTTTTAAAGCAGTTATCAACTCCTGTCTGCTATGAATTTCAGTGTGGTTGTCTTTAAGGCTTCTTTTCAACTAGTCCCAGATATGCTCGATCGGATTCAGGTCCGGACTCATGGCAGGCCAGGGTAAAACTGCGATACCAGCTTCGGAGATTGCACTTTGGGTGACTCTGGCAGTATGAGGGCGAGCGTTGTCTTGCATCAGAATAAAGTTAGGGCCTACTCGCTGTGAATATGGGATCACATAAGGTCGGATGACATGCTGAACATAGCTGGCGGCCGTTACATTGCCCTCATCCAAAATCACTAGCTCGGTTTTGCCCATTATGCTAATCCCACCCCATACCATAATACTGGGTCCACCAAAGCGGTTAGTTTCACGAATAAATGGTTCTGTAAAACGTTCTCCAGGTCGTCGCCACACTCGTACGCGTCTGTCATCATTAAAAAACTTTACTTTACATTCATCTGTAAAGAGCACTGTCCTCCAATTATCCATGGTCCATTCGAGGTGATCACATGCAAACCTTAATCGCGCTGCACGATGAGCTCTGGTCAATTTGAGCCGAACAACTGGCTATCTGAAACGTTGTTGGTCTTCATGAAGTCTGTTCGGAATAGTTTGGTCACTCACTCGCGTTCCAGTGGCGTCACGTAAGCGGTTTCTCAATATGCGTGCAGTTACAGTTCGCTCGCGACGTGCAGAGAGTCGGATGTATCGGTCTTCTTGGGAGGTTGTGGCTCGGGTTCTACCTGAACCGCGCCTCCTACTCACACTACCTGTCTCTTGATAGCGTTCCCACACATTTCGAATAGCTCGTCTAGACACACCTAAGCTTGAAGCTACCGATCTTTGCGAATTACCCTGCTGAAGCAAAACAATGGCTCTTGTCGCGGATTCTGCGTCCATGTGACGTCGAGAACCAGGCATTGTTTATGCAAACACTAATTTAATCGATAATTAAAGGTAAGGTTACGATAACTTCTTCGTTAGACACAACAAACACAACTGAGCAACAATGTAAAGGCACGCATAGATTCTGCAGTATATCGTAAGATTTTTGTTTTTTTGTCTACCCACTTAAGAACCACCCTAAACTTGGCGTTTAAGTGTTAATTATGATCAATAAATATGCCTACTTAACATTCCCATAATTCAGTTTGCTAACAACTCACAAAAAAAAAATTGTCGGGCAAAATATCGAAATATTTCAAGTGGGCCCTATTTTGTTTTGAGTAGTTTATTACTGGCTCAGATTCAGTTTATATGAATATCAAAAATCTGTGCATCACTATGATCACTTGTTTTTGATTAGGCACACCACGACGAAGAAATTTACAGTTTAAACATTAAAAAGCAAAGGGTCGTTATTAATTTTGAGAAATCAATTATCAGTGCTCATAAAAACTTAATCCATATTATGTTCATCATTAACAAAGTTCATGAATTCCTCACTAGACTAGTCCCTACCCTACAACAGGCGTTCTAAAAGAATCGTTGCTACATTACCTAACTCTGACAGATTTCTAAAAGATGTTTTGAATATATGGTCTTGGAGTAGGTACACTCCATATTGCTCAATCCTATCAGCTGGTTACCAAAACATTTACACTAAAAAGAGATGCTGACCAGTCTGTACTGCAGTCGCTTGCCTACTAACAGAAGATATGAAATCAATTCATGTCAATCAAATGGAAATAACGTATCTTTACTACTACGATTACTACCATTCGAAATACACTTTGGCATGTGTCCAAGTTCGAAAATCAGGCCGTATTTTTATGTCACTACCATCATCCCGAGTGGCATCTATGACTAGCCTTTGTAAACATAGTGTTTATAAAGTAGGCAACTTGCGTAATCGACTTATTTGCCTCTGAAATTTCACATGCAGCCTACCTACAATTATAATTTTTGAGATTTGAGGACATTCAACCTACCTACAATTATATTATTTGCATATTTTTTGAGAACTAAGGAACCATCACTCTATTTCACGATGCGTTTAGTATTCAATAGACTATCCACTCACGTGGGTATTTCTACCACAGGTTATCCCCAATGTCACGGCTCACCTATTTCTGTCAATGGAATATTACTCATTAATAGTTCCGCAGTAAAACTTTGACGCGCTAACCTCAATATTTGAGCTCTAGCAGCACCTTTCACATTGGAAAACCTTTCCTATCAAATTATCAACCTCTAATAAAAGAAGATTTAATTTTTGTAGTAAGCAAATGCTAGTATATTATTGAATACGGGCCAATAATTATTTTTATCTTTGTTTAAACAAAAAATATAGGTTTAAATACCCTGATAACATGACTGTAGTTTGCAACCGTTATTAATTTCTTGTTTAGCACTGAAATGAAATTTTGAACACACAATTATTATTATAAGTATAATTTCTTTGTGATTTGCACTTTACAAATAATTTCATTCGATACTTTCACATAAATGCTTGGTTCTTACGTTATGATGCAGACGCTTTTCTTGGTCTCTCGTTTAGGATACTCCTAAGTCAGTAAGAGAAGAGAGTAAGTAGAGAGTCAGAGTAATCAAAGTTTCCGGTTTGAGACGTTGACAAAAAGTGGTTTCAATAAAATAAGACTAGATAATATTAGCAGTTGATGATTCCACATTAGATCTTGTATGTATCTACTTAATAGTTTTGTCATTTATTTGTTCAATACTGATTGCAGTAATTATAGATGTTTGTTAATTATTATTAATTTAGTGATCATGTTAACACAAATTCCTTCTCATTAATTATTGAATAACTTAATTATGCAACACAGCCAAATTATTTAATTTGCTTGTTACAGTAAAATAAAAGATTTTGCTAAGCGTTTTTCACGCACAGTCAATAGCAGGCTGGAGGATCAAATCGTTGTTTAGAGAGACTGCTATTACAGCACCTCTAGAGTTCGATCTATGCATCGCATTCACAAAAAATTATCTTCTTGATTAATGAATTTGATATTGAGAGGTATAAAAGACAACAATCAGTCTATTAATATCACACATCTGTTTGACGTATTAAACATCCTTACTTTGTCTGAAATAACATACTGAAGAGGTCTACTGCCGGACCATGTCCTCCACAGATTTAGTAGTCATTGGGAAAGCTTACCCTAGTCACCATGCTTAGCAGGTAATTTATGATTACTTACGATCGCTTATTTAGTATCAGATCATAGCTAAATCTGATATAAATAAATGAATTCGGTACATTTAACCAAACGGAAGCTAGTTCCTATATATATTGTACGTTATCAGTTGTATTATTGATAATAATACGTTGTGATCGTAATAAATGAATCATTATTAGCAAATGATAAATAGTATACTTTCGTAAAATAAAGTTTTTATTAATATTGTACCTACACTGTAGGTTGCCATTACAGTGTTTTACCTATCTACTTATTGTAGTAAAATATTTTTAGATTCACATTGGCGCTAGAGTTACCTAAATCTTACAAGTGGCGACACCAGGCGATAACAAACAAATCCTCATAATAAAGCTTTTACTGAGCGTACAGTATCTTAATAGCAGCGTTTTACCTGAAATAAAACGCATATTAATATACTTACCTCAGTAAAAGCTTTCATTTTTATTTCTGCCTGCTGAAACTAAGCCAATGATTCCAAAATGGCGCTGCACATTTTACGAAGCAAAATGGCGCGCGGCCGCCAGGTGGCGCCACTTGACCGGAAGCACTAGGTGTAAAAAAGTACGAAAACTGGTTAAAATCGACGGAAACGGAAATGCATTCTCATAATAAAGCTTTTACTGAGGTAAGTATATTAATATGCGTTTTATTTCAGGTAAAACGCTGCTATTATTGCACATTAGTTTTAGTTAGTAGGAACTTAAAATCTAACAATGTACAGGCAAAGGTCTCGATTGACGTAAACAAACCTGCCAAAGCATGAAATCCGAAAGTCTGACCTCGCCGGAGGTCCTTACTAAAAGCTCCGCCTCACCAAGCTCTAGTGTTTGCGTTACTAGAGCTTCGTCGATGTCCCCTGCCGCTAATTCCTTTTTATTCACAGCATCTACTAAATGTGATGCGGCTCTGCTTATCTCGTCCCGTCCTGAAAATGTAAAATTTTAAAGTTGAACATACTTGAGTTATCAATTATCATCTTGGCAATCTAACCTTAACATGAAGCTTTAAGACGTTAAAAGTGATCCTTGTGATTCAATCGAATAAATACCTTTTAACTTTTATAAATGGAACCCAATGGATCAGGATGTTTTTGTTGTCTATTTGTCTCTGTCAAGATATTTATCATGAATGGCTCAAGATTATTAAACTTGAAATTCAGTACCATTTTTTTTTATACAATTAGCTGATGGAACAATCAGATGGCCCACCTGATGTTAAGTGGTAACCATCACCTAAGTATAACAAAGCATTGCCTCGTAATCCACGCACGATAGCAACGTGCCATACGATGCAGTGGCCTGCGCCCATCAACTTGAGACATACAGATGTTAAGCCTCATGTGCCTGTAATTACACCGGCAACCATAATCTTCAAACCGAAACATAGCAACGCTGCTTGGCGGCAGAAAAAGGCGTGATGGTAGTGCTTCCCCGGACGAGCCCTTCACAAAGAGCTCTACTACTCTTAAACGTACGCCATAATAATATGACGTCTAGCTAGGGTACTTTACTTTCAGCCTCTGAGACACAATGAAATGGAGATGTCTAATGGAATATCAACTTTATTTTTACACATAGATAAAGATATAATTTTTGAAACTATCATGGTTATGAACATACCTACGTAGATGTTTCTCATCACACAAGTCAAATGCTCGGTTGGTAAGCGAGGTTACAACTGAATTGAGTTGCCGAGGATGATGGTGGGTGAGAGTCAAAGAATCGGGAAACAATCCAACTCACAAATCATGGTAAATATCCCGTTTTAAATGAAAATTATAGATAGGTAAAGATGTTGCAAAAAGTGAAATAGTGACCATTTGAAATTAACTTTTGGAGGATTTTGCGATCAAGAAATGTTGGGTACGAAACCCTAAGGACAACAGTCCTTCTCACTCTTGTTTGTTCAATTTAAATGTTAAAAAGCTATTTTTGGCTATCCACAAAGCAAAATCAATTTTGTTAAGTATCTAGTTCCGATATGATGACGTAATAAAATATATGCACCTTGTACTGAGATGAGATACAAATGAATCCACTTGGACTTGAACTCGCCTCCTGTTCCTCAAGTCATGGTTTTAAATATGGATATAAGCTAAGATTTTTTACTTTCAAAAACTACATTTGTCTTTCATATAATTGAAAGTGCTGACTTCTTCTTCTTGTCGTGTTACTAGTTTCTTTCGAAACAGTGAAAGGATTTTAAGTGCACCTCAACAAGCACTTGACACATGTTATATAGAACTTTTTAGGTTCCACGACATGCCGGTTTCCTCACTATGTTTTCCTTCACCGTTTGAGAGTACTGGCATTGTATAATTAAATTTTTGATCAGAAAAACTCATTGATGCACAACCGGTTTTGAATCCACGACCTTAGGATCGGAAGGCGGGGCGTAGCGGCCCCACCACTAGACCACCAGTGCTGACTGAAACATCTCAGAGTGGTAAATTTTCGAATGACTCTAGTTCATTAGTTCATGTAAGATCTGTTATAAACAAATTACAAAAGCAATTTTTGTAAAGCTAGGTCTCTAACCTGTGTAAGCATATGCAATGTTGAGTCTCAGCTTGTCATTATGTCTTGTGGCCAGCATTGCACGAGAGACAAGCGCTTTTAAGTCATCTGGAAGGAGTGATAATCGCCCTGCCACATGCACTCTGATACCCCATTCATTTATTTGATCTCTGAAAAAAAAAACTTATTTTTAAAACCACAAGAAAATTATAGACCCCCTACCTTCACATAATTATGATGTATAGACATGGTACACTTTGAATTGGTTATAGCCCGCTTAAATAATAAACATCAGAGTTTGAAATTAAATATTGAATCCAAACAAATGGCCTTGAACTGATCTATAAACATAATGTACTTTGGATGGTATTCTTGGATTGTAAAGTAAATAACATCAACAGTAGGTAAAATTTACTATACATTACAAATAAGACAAGTCACCAGTATTATTATGAGTAGATTTCAATTATCAAAATATTGAACTTACAATTCATTCATAAGCCTCTGGAACTTGTCCCGGGCCAGGTCCATCAAAGTATCAACTTCCTCTTGACTCCTCTTGAAGTTTTCAATGCTGAATGCATAGACTGTTACTTCTGGAATACCAAGGTCTAAACACCACTGCAACAAAATAATGAAATGACATTTACCAACCCAGTTTCATGAAAATAATATATTCATAATTTCTTCCATGTGTACACACAGAAGTGGCTTTGATACATCCTAGTGATATATTTTAAACTGAATTCCTACCTTCAATGTCTCAGATAGTTTATCGAACCCCTTGTAGTGACCATCACTGGTGTTGACACTATTCTTCTTTGCATATCTACGGTTTCCATCCATAATGAATGCTATGTGCTGAGGTACTCTGCCCGTTTTCACTACCTTTATGCACAAGAGTTGAAAAAAGGAAACACAATTCTCTTTTACCCAAGACATATTTATGAAGGATCAGTTTACACTTCTTTCTGTCAGCAACTTATGATCTGGAATGTTACTTGGGTTGTGTAGATATGGAATGGATGAATAGCCTCCACAGAAAACAATACCCTAGATCGCCACTGTCTTCAGTACAACAGTAGGCACCGAAGGCACTGTACTGGATCTGCCAGGAAAAAAGGACTAAACAAAAAGCGGCACGTCAAAGAGGTAAAGACTCTCTACCAATCAATGAGACATTATTATTTTTGAAGTGATTTTTTAGTGCTCTTTCTGAAGCATACACATTCCTTTCCGGAGGCTTTGTGCTAAGTTGTAGTAATAATATTACATAGGTTATGTAAGGTAATTTTAAATTTAATAATTTCCAAATAGATATTGGAGATTGGATGGACTTCTTCTTGTTTCTTTCTTCTATGAATATATCGGGTCCGGTTAATTTACGACCAAGTATTACACAGCCCGAAAATGTACAACCCGGAAAGCACAGCCTGGAAAACACGGCCCGGATTCCATGTACAAAATGTACATGAAATCCGGGCCGTGTTTTCCAGGCTGTGCTTTCCCAGCACAGTCGGGATTGTACAGCCAGGATTGCACGACCATGGATTCTGTGACCATGCTCTGATTGGTCGAAAGCCTATGCTCTGTTTAGATGCACTACACAGTAAGTATAGGCAAGTAGCACAGATTAAAAATTATATAAAATAAGAGAATTATTCAGAGATTAATGTTAGAAAAAAATAAAATTCTGGCACTTCGGCGGCCGCTGCCGCGGCACGCTCGCTTTGCTCGCTCGCCTCGTGCGTAATTTATATGTTTTAACATAACCTAACCAATCCGAGTCGGATCATCAAGTGAGTGAGTAAGTAATTGACGAGTGTAAACAAAGCCTAAGTTTTGGCATCAAAATTTTGGCTGCGTTTTATCGGGTCGTGCTTTCCAAAGGTGTGCTGAATTTGTACGGCTTGGAATGTACAGCCTTGGATTACACAGCCATGGATTTCGCGACCAAATTGTACATCAATTCCGGGCTGTGTTTTCCTCGGCTGTACAATCCTTGGTTGTACATTATCGGCACCCAATATATCTATATACTTAGTCTAAGACACAGAGTACTTTTGGTCTAAGATCTATGGCCTTTGCAGTGCTTCTTCTTCTTGTTCAGTGCTGCCCTTTGCAAATGTTTCGTTTGTTTGGTTAGACCTGTCGAAATCATTGGCTCCCAAAGAATTAATTCATCATAATGATTCAATTGGATTACCCAATTGGATTACCCATGCCTACGCGCGATTCTGTATCGACCGAAAGTATTAGTGTTCTGTGGACTTACTCCATCCATCCGTCTTGACTTGAGTATTAATGTTCTGTGCATCTATGTATCTATATTAGGGATGTGACATTCTACATAATAAATCGATTTTGAATTAATCGATTGTTTTTTAGAATGAAAAATCGATTAATAAATAATCGATTTTTCTTTAAAATAATCGATTTTTTTTATATTTATCGATTTTTCCCTTATTTGTCAATTAATTTCAAAATAAACGCCTTACATATTATATTAATCATAGTTTTAGGTTTATAATGCGTTTTTGTTGTTTTTCTTAATGATTCAGTTTCATTAAATAATAATCAGTGGAGTTTTCGTATAAAAAATTAGATAATTACCGATTTTTTTACACACCAAGCAACAACAAAGTTCACCAAACACAAACAAAACTCTTGACAGCTACCAATGATTACTGTCAGTCATGCCCAATGCCTAATAGAGATGACAACAGACCAGACTTAATGTCGGGGATGGCAGACCAAAAATCGGTTTTATGAATATAAAAAAAAATCCATTATTAATCGATTATTTGTAATTTAAAATCGATTTTTATCTTTAAAAAAATCGATTATTTTTAACATCCCTAATTTATATGGACAACTCGGTTAAAAACACAACTCCGTTAAATCGGTTTGAAAAAATAAGCAAATCGCTTTGAAACTGATTCAAACCGATTTGCATCCAAATCGAATAACACTTTACAAAATAAATGGCACCGAATTAGTATTGACCGATGTAATTAAGATCGAATGGTTTGGTACTTGTTTTATTCTCGAAAAAAAACATTAAGAAAAACATATTTACATACTTACTTACGGTTTTTCATGAATAAGTCGTCGAGACATAAAAATGAAAGAAAAAAACAGTTGTTTATTCAATGAATTCAATGAATAATGAAATATTTTTTAAACCGATTTAGTTAAACTCCTGAATAGGTTTGACTCGTTCAATCGTCAAACCGATTTGAACCGATTTGGTAAACCGAGTTGACACATCTATATGACATCGCTATCTCTTAGAGATGGGCGTTTCCGTAAAATTTTGGCATCGATGCGCATCGTTACTATGTAAGCCGCATCCGATGCCGGCATCGTTTTTTTCGGCATCGATATTGGACTATTGAATTTGTCAAAATTAGGTGTCGGTGCCGGCTGTAGTCTGCGTTCCGCTCGCTCATTCTCGGTTTCGATCTCGCCGAGCGAAAGATACGATACGTTCGAACTCGGCATTCGAATCATAGATAATAAACTATGAATGAACGAATGCCGAGTACCGATATGCCCTGATGCGCTGTCGCTCCGCATGGTGTTTTTCGTTTTGCGTTGCGATGCGGGGGGCATCCGATTTTTAATTTTATGGCATCGATGCCGGCATCGCTTACTGGCATCGTTGTGTAAAAACGTTTTTACAAAAACGACCATCTCTACTATCTCTATATGATTGTTGTGTGTGCAGTGTGAGGAAGGTTTTTTTAATTTATTTTAAGGGCTTTGGGCGTATATGTTAAACGAAGTATTCCAAGGCTTTTATATTAAAACCGAAACTCCCCATTTTTAAACATTCTGTCTGTCTGTGTATACATAGTGAAAATATTTTTTCCAACAATTCGTTTGTTGCTAAAACTCTTACAAAATGAGTAACATGTTTAGAATAAAACTCCAATCTCTGGGTCACCCCAATCCCGACAGCTTTAATTGTGAAGGTTTGTAAAACAAAGCTGATTCTATGAAATTAACTAACCAAGTTTGCCGACTCGCTCGCCATGTATTACCTTTATATTTTTTACAGATGAAAAGGAGTACAAAAGCGTGGTTTTATGGCTAGAAGACCAAAAAATAAGACATTATAAAATAGAAGAACGGGAAGGCTTAAGGAATTTCGATAGTGATCGTTGGAAAGAGAATTATGGTAACTACCAGCGCGATCTTGTTAGCCCGGCTGCTGAGCTCACCCCCAATGAACAACTGAATTGGCTGTTGTCATATGCTGTAAGACTTGAATATACTGACAATGGTTTGTACTCTTGATTGATTGTTTGCCAGCAATATACCTCACAGACAGGCTGCAAGCTATGATGTTTAATTTTTTATTTCAGTTGATAAATACAGGAATGCCAAAGTGGATCAGCCCAAACAAGCAGCACCAAATGTTGTATCTACAAATCCACTGGATAACCTAGACTGTGTGTATTCTTGGCAAGTGTTTTTAATTAAAAATTAACTTTATTATCATTCTAACTAATAACTCATTTCCTTTTCAGTTTCATGCCAATCTTTCAAAGGAGGTGTAGATAGAGTGTGTACAATAGCTGGTATAAGTCCTCATTCAGACCCAAAAATTCGTTTGGCAGCGCTTTGCAAGATTCTGAAGACCACACCACACCCAGACCCTCCATCATCAGAATCTGTAGTTATTCAGCAGCCATCTGATGTCTTAAAACTACTGTTTATTGAAGACCTCAGAGATTTGCAAACTAAAATAAATGAATCATTAGTAGCTGTACAAACAGTTACTGCTGATCCAAGAACTGATACCAAACTGGGCCGAGTTGGTAGATAAATTGTTCTTATTACAAGGGACACATCATTAAAATCACTAAAATAATTAGAATTAGAAAATAAACTATAGGATCACTCCTGAATAAAATAGATCTATGGTATTTAAATTTTAAATAAGAATGTATCTTTTACCACATGCCTCTTGTTATTATTCTGAATGTGTCCTTTTGCTAGCCCTTTTATTAGAAGTGCATATTTAAAGCCCGGTCAAAATATATTTGACCTCACAAGAATAGTTACTTACCCCTATGGATAGATACCAAGTGGCAACTACATCAATGCCAGGTGGCGAATATTTTGGACCAGGTTGTAGGTAAATACCTAATTCAAACTAATTTTTATAAAAATAAAAAGTATTCATACAACATATAATATTTTATTATACTTAGGCAAACCAAAGTAATTCCTAAGCTAAATTAACAGTAGTTTCTAAGTTGTAAGAGCAATTGCACAATAATTACTTTTATGAATCATTTTTCAATTCAATTCTTTTTACACACTAAAATGTAAAACATTAAGAAGGAAATTCCCGAACAAACGATTCATTCATCATATTATCATCACAGATAGATGATTACTATTTTACAATAAAAACAACTATTTTCAGTATCTACCTCTAATAACTATACAATTAGCTACAATCAAAATTATGACAATAATCCAGATACAAAGTTTTTACTGCATGCCACCTCCCTTCTCAAGCATCTGTGCAAATCGGTTGGTGATTAGTAAAGAGACATCAATGAATCTCTCCACACAGTTGGATATACATGTTTCTGTTCGGGAGTCCAACTTGGATCCAGGTTTGTCAACACATTTATCCCAGCAGAAGTCATTAAATTCATGAATCTGAAAGGAACAATATTTATAGTGTCACGGAAATAATAAGAATAGATGATGCAAGTATCTAAGTAAGATTTCATGGTTTCATTACTGACTGGCTAAAGGGACATTGTTGCTGAACGACCAAAGTTAGGAAGTAGGTAGGTTAGTCAATAAAGATATGCAGTTTCAATGAGCTATAGAAGTAGATAGAAGTTGCAAATAACCTGTGCATGAAATTGGGCTTTTTGTTTCTCCGCCATCAGAAAGTCTTGCAGTTCGGAGTCTCCTCCCTTCGGGTTCGAAAAATCTGGCAAATCACTCATTTTTGTATGGTATTAGCCACAAAAATTTCTTGAATTAGTCGTCAGCCAAGCGTCACACAACACACAACAAAACAAATAGAATAAATATTAATTTATTGTATGTTTTAAGTACTTATTTTAGGTTATATTTTAGTCAAAGGGAGGAGTCCGGTTATTGTACATGATAATGTACAGCATGATATTTGGAATCCACTTTGGTACCTTTTCGGGATTCGTTTTATCTGGGTGTACATTATCGGGGTGTGCATTATCTGGATGTGCAATATCGTCACGTGTCAATAATGTACACCCAGTACCCAGTGGTACCGTAAAAATTAATTTCTGGCACTTCGGCGGCCGCTGCCACGGCACGCTCGCTTTGCTCGCTAATTTATATGTTTCAACATAACCTAACCAATCCGACTCAACGGTACTAAAGTGGCTTCCAATTATCATGCTGTACATTATCTGGGTGTACATTATTGACACGTGACGATATTGCACAGCATGTTATTGTACGGGATGATAATGTACACCCAATAATTCAAACCAGCGGACACGGATTATCTGGGTGTGCATTATCGTGCTGTGCAATATCATGCTGTACATTATTGCCTCCCAAAGGGAGAGGGAGGGAGACTTCACGTTGATCCGGTTATTGTACGACCCTAGCCGTGGGTAGGTAGGAGTCAGACGTACGCGTCTGTAGCAGCTCATATCGTAGCGAGTACGTCAGTATCAGCTCTATTCCTTTTGCAGTGACTCTCATGTCAGCCTAATATTAATTTTATTCCTAGATAGATATTTATTCCTAGGTCTATATTATAAAAGTAAGAGTAGTAGAGCTCTTTGTGAAGAGCTCGTCCGGGGAAGTACTACCACCACACCTTTTTCTGCCGCCAAGCAGCAATGCTGTGTTTCGGTTTGAAGAGTGTGGTAACCACACTCTTTGCTCTTTGCCGGTGTAATTACAGGCACATGAGGCTTAACATCTGTATGACTCAAGCTGATGGACGCAGGGCAGTGCATCGTAGGGCACGTTCCTATCGTGCGTGACTTACGAGGCAATGCTTTGTTATAGGTGATGGCTACCACTTAACATCAGGTGGGCCATCTGCTTGTTCCATCAGCTGGTTGTATAAAAAAAAAAAAAAAAAAATATCAAGATTAATTAATTTTTTAAATGAATTTAAATTGTTTCATCTATACAATAACATTTTGCCACTCTTGATCTGTGGTGTTTTCAGGTTTCAGGTTCAAAGATTGGTTTTATGACCCTGAACCGTTAGAGAAAAATATTAATTTGATTCATTGAGAGGTTTACTACGTACTCGAACAGTTGATTCGTTTGTAATAACTATGCAGACGAGTGGCAAGGAGTTAGGATGAATTGAAAGGAATAGGGTTGTTTTTAGAAAAACATGTTTTTAAATGGTATGGTTTACAAAGTTTAACTTAAATCTCGTTTTTTAAATTGAGATTTTTTTAATTAAATTGAGTTGTTGTTTATTGTTAGCAATATCTGGTATGACGGGGAGATTAAGGTTTTTTTCCTATTTAGGGTTCGTTTTTTTTACAAAATTATTTTTATAGTAGTAGTATAGGCGTCTAGTCCTTTTGCCAAGTCTTATCGGTGCTTGCTTGAAGTCTTTGAAGGTACCATGAAAATAAGCGCTGTTTGATCTGCGGTTCAGCTCCAGCTCGAGACTGTTAATGGGCTGATGCGCTGCATGGGCCATAAGCTCACTTCGAGCGAGATTATCTCACGGTGGAGTGGAGATAACGTCATATCTCGTTCGATAACTATTTATCCCCATTCTCACCATCTACTACTCCCCAATTTTCTCATTCAAAGTTCATGCGAGACGCAACGTCAACGAGTTAGTCGACACTAGCCGACTTGTAGTTTTTATTGCACAGGGGCCAGTTTAAGGATGATACCCAGCCGTGCGTCTACTATTGATATATTGCACGGGCAGCAGTGGCACGGATTAACTGTGTACGCCTTGGACGAAAGGGGTGCGCATTAACCATACTTTAGTATTATTGGCTCCTAGAACCTTCACGCTTGTTCAACTATGACAAGCAGTGTTGCCGTTGGCACATTTTTTCAAATCCGAAGATTGCTTCCAAAAAATGTTTACTTTTAGCAAGCACTTCCATAAAATCTTAAACTTTTTGGTGCCTTTGTAATTAAACTTTGATAAAATAGAAATGAAAATAAGACTTCTTTGCCTTTATTTATTAAGGATTGCCAACAACAAATACACAAAATGACAGCTCATTGTAAATTAGATCAGTTAAACCACCACAGCATGCTACCTCAACTTCTACGACAGGTAAGTACCTACTTTTTGTTAAAGCAGTCATTCTACAGACACAGTTAATCAGATTTTTCAGTCCAATACCTGTGTTTCTAACCATAACAACCATCAACAATAATATTTATCTCACGAGTATGAACCAGAATTAAATACCTACATAAATGTCAAGTGATAGTGTAGGTATCATGAGTAATTTATTTAAGAGGCTGACAACCGTCAAACAACTTTTTGTTCACATTTCAACACATAATATTATATATTTAACATAATATTACTACTGAATGTAGTGATGATGTATGAAAAATCGCAAACAACCAAGTTTTGAAGAATATCGTAAGAAAAGTTCAGCAAAAATATAATTTTCATCACATGTTTTGCTACTAACAAATTTGTTCTACTAATTTTCGTACTTCAATTTTAGTACCCAAGGAAAACGATTGTTTGGATCAACGGTTCAATCAACATAAATATATTATTTAAGACTCAACAAGTATTCATAGGAAAAAGGCGGGAAACGTTGAACAGGGAGGCCGCGTTTTTTTCCCACCAAAATTTAAAATTAACTTTTTCAAATATTGTTGATCAGTAGAGTTATAATTTAGTATTTATTTTATTAATTATTTTATCTTTAGTAGTTTAGTGTATATATAAAAGTATCTGGTAAGTTTTTTCGTCTATTATTATGGAGGAGCCGCCTGACCCCGGCGGGGGTACAGTCCCGCCGGCTGGTTGCTTTGTAACATTATCGAATAGTTTTGATAAATTGCCATCCAATGATTCTGCAATGGATACAGACACGTCTGTCTCCAAAAATAAGAAATTAAAAAGATCTCGCTCTCGTAAAATATGCAAACACTGTAACAAGAGGAAACGACATGGATCCAGTGACTCCAAACAAGGTTGTGGCTGTGAGGAATCCCCAATAGTATCTGACAATAATATTTCTGGCAATGCGTGTAGCACTGAGCCGCTTGTGACTAAAGTTACAATCTCCGACCCGGTAGCTACATCTACTCCCACTGCTCCGTCACCAAATTCATCTCCGCCGGCGCCGCCGGTTACAAGAGCTCAATATGATGCTAGCGATAATGCCCCCTATATTGTACATGTTCAACGCGTTTCTGAGTTGCCGAATGACGGCTCTACTCTTCATCCAATAATTTTTGGGAAATTCTTGAAGCGGCATTCTATTTACAATGTGGTTAATGGTAGCGTAAAAAGAATTGGTAGAAACAGAGTTTCCATTGCATTCAACAACCATACAGATGCCAATGCATTCTTAAATCATGATAGCCTCAATAGTAACAATCTTAAAGCATTTATACCAACCTACAATGTCTCACGCATGGGTGTAATTCGTGGAGTACCCACAGACCTCTCTCCTGAGGAGATGTTAGAGTGCACCACTGTCCCCAGCGGATGTGGAAAGATACTAAAACTAAGACGTATTAACTTTAAAGAAATTGTTAATGGAGCTCCAGTGTGGAAACCAACTCAGACGGTAGTGGTGACATTTGATGGTCAAGTGTTACCAGACCATATTTATATGTGTTATACTGCACTTACAGTTAACCTATATACCTACCCAACCATCCAATGTTACAATTGCTGTCGTTTTGGACACACAAAGTTGCAGTGTAGGTCTAAGCCTCGCTGCTTCAAGTGTGGTAGAGAGCATTCAGGTGATTCTTGCAATATTGATGAGGAACGTATTTCTTGCTGCTCATGCGGGGGAATACACTTTGCCACAAGTAAGTCATGTCCGGAATATACAAGGCAACAAAAGATTAAATTTTCAATGGCAGAAAAGTGTATTTCCTATGCAGAAGCTTCTAGAGTTCATCCACCCCTGTCTAGGTCTTATGCTGAAATATTAGCAACAGCCAAGGATCAAAATATTCAATCTCAACAACCCCACACAACAAACCATGTCACACCATCATCATATAGAAAAACTGTCTTTTTAAAACCACGTGTACCTCCCAAACTAGCCAAAGGCTATGATCAAAAAGAACACAATAACCTGACTAATTCACCATCATCATCCCTATCTAACGGTTGCGCTCTGAAAGAGGGCAGACCTGAGGATAGACAGCTTAATATATCTGATATAATTGCTCTTCTTAAGACATTCATACAGTCAAATGCCATAGAACCGTCCAACGCTGCTAAAATTATTGACATAATCTCTATCCTACACTCACAACCACAATGGATCACACCAGATCCGCAGTTCAATGGAACTGCAGGAGTGTAGTAAATAAAAAAAGTGAAATTATCTATTTAATTAATGTATACAACCCTTTTATTATCGCCATCACAGAGTCCTGGCTTAAGCCAGGCTCTGTGTTCAAATTGAGCGGCTTCTCCTGCCTCAGGGATGATAGACCTGATGGCTATGGAGGAGCCGTTCTTCTTATTAAAAATTCTTACTTATTTTCACATTTCCCTCTCCCTGCACATGATAATAATAATTTTACCGCTGTTGCATGCATTATTAATAATGTATGCTTTATTTCTATTTATATCCCTCATCCTTCATCACAAATTTTCACAGAAATAGATAACCTGTTAGGCCATGTCCCTAAACCATGTGTGGTCATGGGAGATTTCAATGCTCACCATAGAACATGGGGTAGCTCTGTGTCCAACAGTTATGGCAGAGACCTATTAGATATCATTGATAGACAAAATCTATGTATCCTAAATGATGGTTCTCAAACTCGTCGAACAAAACCCTCAGAGAATAATAGTGCAGTAGACTTAACAATAGTATCACCCCGTTTAGCATCTTCAATTACTTGGCAAACACAGCCATCTACTCATGGCAGTGATCATTTCCCCATAGTATTAAAGTTTTTAGAATTTAGAGCTAATGAAATACCCAGAGCTCCACCCAGAATGAGATATAAAATAATTAATGATAAATGGAGTGAATTCAGAAACCATATAGATAATAATATTAACACTTTGCCTCTTATATCACAAGGTATTTCTGTTTGTGCAAATAGTTTTACCAAAAGTTTAATAGATGCTGCAGATTTAACTTTCCCTTTAAAAAATAATGCATCTGGGAAATTGTCATCTCCACCATGGTGGGATACGGATTGTAGTGTAGCTGTTGCTCAGAGAAGGCAGGCAGAGTTAACTTACAATTCTGACATGTCTGAGGTTAATTTTGATGAGTTAATGGAAATAATGGCTAAGACCAAAAAACTATTAAAAGAAAAGAAGTTGCTAGGCTGGAGGAGTTTTTGCTCAACAATATCTCCCAGCACAAAACCTTCAGAAGTCTGGAGAAATATTAGACGTTATAGAGCTGGAGTTAGAGAAACTACTTTTGCCACTATGCCACCTTCTCTCAGTGATAGCTTCTTAGACCGTTTGGCTCCACCGACTGTTCCACCTAGGGAATTGTTAACGCCAATTCATGTTTCTGTGCCTACGTGTCCTTATGGCCTTGATGCTCCTTTCTCAATAGACGAGCTGAAAGGTGTCTTAACAGACGTTCATGATACAGCTCCAGGTAAAGATGGTATTCCATACTCTTTCTACTCTCACCTTAGTGATATTGCTTTGCAATATTTTCTCGAGCTTATCAATTCTGTCATGTTGACAGGTGTCATTCCTTCAACATGGAAAACGCAAATAGTGCTGCCATTTTTGAAACCCTCTAAAGATCCTTCTGATTCTATGTCCTACCGACCAATAGCATTGTCTCCAGTTATAATAAAAATTGTGGAACATTTAGTTAAAAATAGAATAGAGTGGTTCATTGAAAATCAGAGCATCTTACAATAGTCAATATGGTTTTAGAAAAGGTAGAAGTTCGATGGACAGCCTAAGTGTATTTACAACGGACATACGTATAGCTTTTTCACAGAGTAAATCTGTTGTGGCGACATTCTTGGATATTAAATCGGCTTATGATAATGTCCTTATTGAGGTACTTATAAGGAAATTACATATCTTGAAAATTCCACATTTTCTAACCAACTTTATTCAAAACATGTTAGCTGGTAGAGAAATTTTTTTAAACACCACGAATCTCTCACGAGTTGCCTGGAAGGGCTTGCCTCAGGGTTCTGTTTTGAGCCCTCTTCTCTATAATATATATACATATGATTTGGAAGCATCTGTGAGTGATACGGTTTGTGTCCTACAGTATGCTGATGATTTGTTACTCTATTCTTCAAACACTTATATTAATACAGCTGCATTTAAAATAACATTTGCTCTAAAGTTTTTAAAAAAATGGCTAGATAAACATGGTTTGGAGTTCTCTCCTTCTAAAAGCATCGTTATTCCTTTTACACGTAAAATGACCACACCATCTTTAAACATTATTTATGATGGCATATCTATTCCGGTAAAAAGTCATGCCAAATTTCTAGGTGTCATATTAGATTCTAAGCTTTTTGGGAGTCCACACTGCGAATATATCGTAGAAAAGTGCGAAAAACATCTTAATTTACTAAGGTGCCTCGCAGGTGTTTGGTGGGGTGCTCATCCCTTTTCTCTAAAACTTATTTATAATGCTTTAATCAGAAGTATACTAGATTATGGCACCTTTTTATTGGAGCCGGGAAGAGTGCTATTTTTCAAGAAGCTAGACTCTATACAGGCTAGAGCAATGCGTATTGTAATGGGAACAATGAAGTCCAGTCCTATCAATGCACTACAAATAGAATGTGGCGAACCACCTTTACGTTTAAGACGGCAATTTTTGTCTAGTAGATTTTATTTTCGTACATTACAAGTTCAGAACCACCAGCTTCATTCAAAAATCCAACATCTTTCAGAACTTATTTGCTCCTCTTCTTATTGGAGTCATAAGTCACCACCCCTTTTAATTAATAGCCTTAGCAAATTTAAATCATTGTCAGCTGCAACTCATCAATCACTTCTTTTGCCTATTTTCCAATGCAACTATAAAGCTTTAACACTACCTATTAACATTTATTACGATCTAAATATTGACCGCCACGGAACGCATGCTAATATATATTTTATATCCGCTGTTGACAACCGATGGCATGGTTGGCATCAGGTATTTACTGATGCCTCCAAGCACTCACAGTCTGGTTATGTTGGTGTAGGCGTATATCACAAACAGTACAATATTGTACAAAAAGTCAAACTACCCCCTGAGACTTCAGTTTTTACTGGTGAGTTATTTGCTATTGTTAAAGCACTAGAATACGTTTTAATAATGAAACTTAAAAATACAATTATTTTTAGTGACTCAATGAGTTCATTGCAATCCCTATTGAAATACCCTTTTCGCTCCAAAATGTTTTATCCTCTAGTAATGGAAGCTAGATCAAAGGTTTTACAATGTAAAATAAATGGTTTATCAGTTAGCTTTGCGTGGATACCAAGCCACTGTGGTATTATAGGAAACGTACGTGCCGATAAATTAGCTAATGAAGCTGTAGAGTGTGGAGACCTTTACCCGTTTAAAAACTATGTAAACGATCTTATTGCTTTACCCAAGATTTATCTTAAAAACTCTTGGAATGAATATTGGGACCACTCTAGTAACATTAAAGGTCAATATTATAGACTGATACAAAAAACAATACCGGTGAAACCCTGGTTTTTTTCATTAAAACTTAGTAAACGCGCCACTACTGTTTTGATAAGAATGCGTCTGGGGCACTCATGTACCCCAGCCCATTTAGCACGGATGAAAATAGTGTCTAATCCATTTTGTGCCTGTGGAAATGAATTTGGTGACCTCAATCATATATTTTTTGCTTGTCCACAATATGACCATAAAAAACTATATGAAGATCTTGTTTCCTGTCGAACTCCTCTTCCTACTAATATCATTGTTCTTCTTTCTTCCTTGGATCCTTGTATTTATCATTGTTTGGCATCATATATAAATGTAAATAATATAAAAATTTAGTAAATTTATTGTACATATATTATCATTATCTGTATGTATTTCCTTATACTTTTCCTTTCCCTACCTTATTTTTAACCTTACTGATCTCCTTTTAACCTTCCGTGTAAATTGAATCCCTATGTTTCCCTAATTTTTATTTAAAAAAAAAACAAGCAAAATGGCAAATGCACCAAAAGTGCGACGCCAAAAAAAAAAAAAAAAAAAAAAAAAAAAAAAAGTATTCATACCAAAAAACTGTTAACGTAGAACGAAAACTAGCAAAACGGTTTGACGGTTGTCTGAGTCTTATGGCGCGGTACCACTGAATAAATAATAGTAGTGCAGGATCAATCTAACGGAAGAAAACATTTCTGGTGCCTACTTAGGTATTAGGACAAATTTTTTTTAAGAATATTTTTCAATTTCGTTCAGTTAAAGTATGTAGGTTTTTCACAGCTTATTTTTATCCATAAAGTGTTGTACAACGTCATGAAGTATACATTTGACATCTGCAAAAATAAATTGACATGCATTGAGGGATAATCTTGCTAGATTCGACTCGGTAAGATTAAATGATTCAGCACATAACCTGTATTCTTGAGACAGGGACGTTGAGAATACACCTTTATCATCAGTCTGAAAAAAAAACACACAGATAATGAAACTGTAGGTTAGACTGTTAATAAAACAAGGGCAACAAGGGCTGAAGCCGCTGAAGCCTTTTACTCATTGGTTTTTATATTGAAGTAGGTACAACCCAGTCCCTAAGTAGGTACCTAATAGATAGTAGTAGAGCACTGATGGTCTAGTGGTAGCGGCCCCGCCTTCCGATCCTAAGGTCAGTGGGTTCACAACCGGACGAACACCAATGAGTATTTCTTTTTAAAAAATTGTGTAGTGTGCCAGTACTCGTAAACGGTAAAAGTAAATATCGTGAGGAAACCAGTATGTAGTAGAACCTAAAAAAATCTAAAATACTCGTGCTCGAAAGGAGTCTCTTTGAGTCGCATTTAAAATCCGTTCACCACACCATTTCGAAAAATCTAGTGACACGACAAGAAGAAGTAGGTAGGTTGAGTGGAGACTGGTAGAGACCTTTACATCCTACAACTTCGTCGTCCGCGGAAGTACTACCAACAAACCTTTTTCTACCGCCAAGCAGCGTTGCGTGTATCAGTTTGAAGGGTGTGGTTGCATATTACAGGCATATGAACCTACTGAAGCCAATATCACGGAAAAGTTAAAAGCGACGAAACATATTGGAAGCAAGGACACAAAAATAATCATTTGGGGATATACCTACTCAATGGAGCGGATAGTAGGTAGAAACAAAAATATTTATGAGCGTTTGTTGGTACTAGTCATCTCAAAAGCGGCTAAACGAAATTGCTGCAAAAACATCTTAGGTAGTATTTTAACTTAGGTGTTTTGTTTACTGATCCCTGACCATTGACCAACTATTATCCTTGTACATATTTTCGTTTGGTACATTTAAGTTGCATAGTTGATCGAGTGAGCGAAGCGAACAAAGATCTTAGTTGCAACTTGGGCGATTTGGCATTTTATGTATGTATGTATGTATGTTTGTCTGGCCATAACTTTCGACCGTTGATCCGATCTGCATGAAATTTGATAAATCGATAGCTTGTACTTGAGAAATTTACTGGTAAGTATATGAGTAAAATCGGATGAAGGGTTATTAAGATATGGGGTTTTTTAAGGGGGCAAAAATAAAAAAAGTTACATAAAAAATCAAATTACATGTCATATGTATTGTCAGGGCTTTGTTTGGAAATTCCAACACAATTTTTACTTTTTTTCTGGGACGCTCGGTTTTTGAGATACAACAAAAAAGTTAAATTAAGATAACCAGCGATCCAAGAGATCTCTAAGAATTTCGTTGACATCAAGGTTTTTCTACTGGTCGGTCAGTTTCTTTGGTTTATCTTATTTTTTTTTTCTTGAAATAAATTAAGAAGGTACTCAGTTCTCATAAAATGGTGACAACGAACAGGTCTGATGATGGAGTCAAGGTCTGTTCAAAGGAACTCTTCAATAAATAGGCCAATAGTTGAAACTTGGTTACCATACCAAGTTAGTAGGCGGTAGTCAGAAAATAGTCCAAACATAATGTTTGGACTTGCCTCTGACTACCACCTGCTCAAAGTTTTGGTGCATTCGTCGGGTCGCATCACGAGATCTCAGTTCGAGGCGAACTACTAGTTTATAGGTTATGGATCAACTATTCTTCTGGCTATTATATTATTAGTGTTACCTACCTAGTGTATGTACTGTGCCAGATAAATATTACCGAAATACTTACGCATATAATAAGAGGAATTCCAGCATCATTCAGCACTTTAAAATGATGGGAATCATAGTCAGGAGTCGATTTTGTATTAACATTGCTTGTGAGACATATTTCTGTAATCAAACAAAAATACGCCATATTATTGTAATCCAATATTTACGTCATATCTTAAATCTCATTTTTCACTTTTTCTCATATCTCACTTTTTACCTAAATATCTCAACTCCAGCAAAGTTTGGTAGCACCACTTATCAACCTACTCGATTCCATAATGATCAGGTAATCTGGTTGAAAGTCAGTTTTGAACAAATATACAAACAAACCAATATAAGTACAATGTCAACTCATCCACATTGTTTATGAAATCTTTCTTATCTCACTTGATTAGTTATATCTCGAGAATTCAACTAACCCACTGGTATTTTTTTCTGGCACAAAAGTGACCATGTCTGATCAGTGCCACCATATAGTGGATGTATGCAGATGCCATGTCCAATCCTATCTGGATTGTACATTAACATTTCCAAAACTTCTACAGAGTTGAACACTTCACCACAGTGTAATGTCACCTGAAATCAAAATAGATCTGTTTAAAACCTCAGCTTGCCTCCATGTCACTATATTATGAAAATAAGGGGGTCCATGTGATACTTACATACATCTAACAACTACAAATGTACCTATCTGAACTAAATTATGTATAAGCAACAAATGTATTGATTCCTTCTCTTAAAATAAACAATATTAATACATTTCCATTATAAACAATATGTAAATTAAATGTACTTTCAAAACACAAGTATTTTGCTTAGCTGTACATAATAATAAAGCACTCTCACAATGATAAATTATTAGATAGGTTAGGTGGCTAATTACCAATTTTTTGGTTTATTTAAAAAAATAAGACATAAATCATAACAGAACAGCATTAGGTTTATCACTTGTGTTGTGTCGTAAATTTGTGATGTGCAGAACCTACACTAAGATTAAAAAAATCTTGTGTCACAGACTGTCTGTGTGTGGCATGGCTTTCAATTGTTACAACAATGTAGTCAAGTAGTGGTATTATGGGGTTGCAAAGGTGTGTTTTTTTCCACTATGTAATTTTTTTGATTTAATGATGATTAAGACTTTGTTTAAGACCTAAGGCTACTTGAAGGTACATACTTTTAATAAGTTAGTGTTGTCATGTATTGTGTTAATTTGGTATTACTGACCTTCAAGCCAGCAGCTCGAGCTTTATCAAGAGATGGTATAAAGTCTTCAAACTTTCCAACCATAGGATTGCCACTGATTTCTATACCCACAACCACATCAGGATACATCTTATAGCATTCTATAGCTAGGCATGTTATATCCTCAGCATCACATACTGGATTAGATCTATTTATAGACACAATCAATCTAGATACCATATTGAGGCTGAGTGAAGACTTTCTGTAAAAAAAAATGGGACTTGATCACAATATGAATAAAATTTTGGAGCATACAGAGGTTTATATAGCATTTATATAGCATATAGACATATGCTCCAAAAACAAAAATAAAGTCTATATTATAGACTTTATTTTTGTTTTATAAATTTTCTAACCATTTGTTTAACCATTGATTATAAGGTACTTACTGAATGGTCTGAATGATAGTCTCAAGGTACTGCTTTTTAGTCATATGTTCCGTTTCACGAGGGGTACTTCTCAGTTCAATGTAGCAACATCCATCTTCTTGGAACTCTTGTAAAGTTAGCATAGTTGCCATTGCTAACGTTTCAGGTGTGCTCGTTAATGTATGAGCAATTCCAAAAACTTGAAAACAACTAAAATATTGTCTAGTATTAGGTTAGGTTGTTTAATTATTTTCTATTTTCCTGATTACAGGTATCACTGACAGTAGCTTTGGATTGGCTCCAGAAATCCAGTTGCTGATTTTAATCAAGTGATAGTATAAGTTTCCTGCCTTGTCGGGATTTCAGAATGAGAGACTACTTTTGGTTTTAATACTTCCTCTTTCCACCCTGCCGTCGTGGAACGTCGATTTCGTCTTAGTTTCTTGAGTTTCCTAAAAAATATGTAGGTAGGGTTACTTACTCAGCTAGGTTCCTTGTATCTCCTGAGCCTATTTGAAACTCATCGAAAAATGCATTGGTCTTATCTTCAAATCCTCTATCAGCATGGTATCTTTTTAATTGCAGCATAGTCGCTCGACTCAGGGAGCCGTTTAGATGAGCATGTAGCTCCTGAAATAAAGAGACATGTAGACAACCAGTAAAACATTCTGTACAAAATATTTTTACAGAGTTCTATCAGCTGACTGAAGGTGAAGTTCTAGTTTATAAACAAAACAATCTTCGGAAGTGGAACTTACAATTTTAGGCAATTCACGGCAGAACTTTTCTAAACTCATTTTAGAGGATCAATCAGCCATTCAAATTCAATCAAAATGACTGATCCGTACAAATAGGGTTATTTTAGGTTTGATATACTTAATTTGTAATTATTTGTGTTTGTTTTGTTTTGAAAATGAAATGTAAAGTTTTTTTTTAATTCATTTAATTGTAGAGTAGAGGCGTCTATGGACAGAGTTAAGACACCATACTACCTCTTCTTCCGTTACTTTCTTCTCTACCCGTATTGAGTTTATCCTACTGTCATTCGTTATTACAGTACGTAGCGATCGCATTGCGTCTGTTAAGAACCATTTTATTGTCAAACAAAGTAATAATTGTGGGTTGTGTGGTGATGTCAGAAACTTGGACGCATTGTTTGTGTAGAACGTAGTCCTGCCTGTTGTTTGATTTAAAATGGGGCACGTTATGGAATGGGGGTCACAGATAGTGGCACTTCACATCGCTATTCGCTATTTGCGTTTTTATTTTCTCTTTAATGTGGCTAAAGAAATCCGAGTAACTCGAACACACCGTCCACACATCGTCAGAAACAGCGGTATTCATATATTTGCGTATTCGTCTTATTCATGAAAATAGGCAAACAAAGGCGAACAGTCGCTACACATGGTCGAATTTGGAATAAAAACGCATGCGAACACGATGTGAAATGCAACCAATAATAGGTTTTATTGTCTTTGATCACTGAGTAGGGTTTGTTTTGTTTGGTTTCAGTTTTGAGTTTAGTGAGATATTTAATCGTAATTGGGAATAAAACGCATCATTATTTAAACATGATTCGTTACTTTGTTGTATTATGTATAATAGTCATACCATACCTTAAACTAGCACATAGTAAACAAAATATACCGATTGTGGTAACTACGTGGGCATTTACTAATTCAACGTCGAGAGGTACGTACCTATCTAGAATATTAAAATTCGTTTGAATGTATGTAGTTTAAACTTTGAATCGAAGGGTAAGTTAGCGTTAGTTATTTTTATCACCTGCGCCGCATTTTCCAATTGATAATTTGGAAGGACTTTCCAATATGCGAGCACGGAGGGGGTGGGGGGAGGAGGGTGAGGGGACCCTTCCCCCCAAAGGGGGGAGACGGAAATCTTTAATTTAGTTTCGCATATTGGAAAGTTGGGCCGATAATTTTGTTAAGTTAAGTTAATAAATAAATTAAGAAAGTAATTTATTTATTAAAGCTTGGGAAATCTTGGAAAGAGGTGGCGTATCTCTAGATGCCCTCGAGCAAGGAGCATCGGTGTGTGAGGCACAACAATGCGATGGGACAGTTGGGTACGGAGGCAGCCCTGATGAAGATGGGGAAACTACTTTGGATGCGCTTATAATGGATGGGTTGGTACAATTAACATACTTAATTCAGTTTGCCACCTACTCTTCAAAAATTATCTCGACTTGAGCACATGTGTGTTAGTTAACAATTAGTTACGCCTACCTACACAGAAATATATACCTAGTTAAATAAATTAAATAGGTACCTACTTGTAATAAGTAGGCCTACCTTCTTACATAAATGTGTATCTATTTCAGGAGAACAATGAATGTTGGAGCAGTTGGTGCTCTTCGTCGAATCAAAAGTGCGATATCTGTTGCTCGCCGGGTTTTAGAGCACACAAAACATTCGTTCTTGGTTGGAGAATTAGCAACTCAGTTTGCTATACAAATGGGGTTTAAAGAAGAATCACTCACAACTGTAGAATCCAAGAGACTGTGGAAGAATTGGCACAATGATAAAAATTGTCAGCCAAACTTTTGGATGGTGAGATGTCTCCATCAATTAAAAAAATCTATTGTTTTGCTACGGAAGCAATCATTAAGTTAAGTAACTTTGCGTCTTTTAGAGACGATGTCAGTTCCATAGTATCTTTTTTTTGCCTAAAGACTCAATCAACAACTCGTAAATGGACCGGTAGAGCATGTTAGCCAAGTCAGATGTTGGCATTGCTAACACACTCTGAAACAGGCCCATATCGAGACGGCTACCTTTTAACTCTCAGTACAACTCTTCTCTAGTGAGTGCCCGTCCGGACACACTCCTCCCTCAAAAGGTCTCCGATTTTTAACCTAACTACTACTCCTTACTCCTTACTACAAATATAAAATTATGCAAGCAGATATTTTATCTTATCTCAGGATGTCCAACCAGACTCAAAGTACCACTGCGGGCCATATAAACAAGAAAAGTGGAGTAACAAGCAGCATAATATCGAGGATAGTGATAGAGTTATAGTGGATAGGTTTAACCACGACACTATTGGAATGATCGCAATTGATAACAACGGTGATATAGCTGCTGGCACTTCAACTAACGGAGCAAAGTTCAAGATTCCGGGGTAAGATAAAAGCTAAAGTATATTGTTATATGCATACAGTAATGTAATGATAAATTATATATATCTATTTTTCAAAACCTATTGGACTTATATTAAAGTGTTTGGGTGGTAGTACTTATTTTATTCATGCTCGGTTGCTACGCTCCTAAGATCTCCTCCTTGGTCCTTAGCTAAATAAACAACAAACTTTTTTATAGAATTGAATATGAACCCTACAGTTTGCTGGGATACGAGATAAGATATTTTTAACTCGGGTAGGTTACAGTTCCGGTAGGTACCTACTTATCTCCTTAGATAGGTACTTATTATTAATTTGAGTTTCAGAAGAATAGGTGATTCACCTATACCAGGATCGGGTGCATACGCAGACAACTCGGTGGGAGGCGCTGCAGCAACAGGTGACGGCGATGTGATGCTGAGATTTCTACCCAGGTAGATAGGCTACTGTGTGAATTGTTTTGTGTGTGCTGCTAAAGGTATCTTAGGAATGTTAGCGGATGAAAATGGCTCCTATCTTTTGAACAAATTATATACCAAACATAGTTCTACCTAGTTTAATTTAAGATTTCTTCTTTATTTCAGTTTTTTGGCGGTTGAAGAAATGCGCAGAGGTGTTTCCCCAGATGAAGCTGCAAAGACCGCCATCGATAGGATAAAAGCACACTACCCAACGTTCATGGGCGCTGTAGTTGCAATAACCAAAGAGGGGAAACATGGTGCTTGTTGTCATGGCATTGAAAATTTTCCTTACGTTGTGCAAGATAAAACACAAAATAGCTTTAGAATTATTAGAGTCGAGTGTACCAAATGATTTTATTTATAATAATGTATTTATACTTATCTATGTAGGTTAGGTACCTACCAACTTTGTTTTAATTTCAGACTTTAAATCTGGAAAAAAATGAAAATGAAAAAAATATCTTTCATGGTTTTTTTTCTGCTAAGCAATAAAACAGTATTATGTTGGTTAGCAGCTGTATTAAAACATTGGCTTGTTGGCAAATTATTAGTCTAGAAAAGGAACGAAAAGGAGCGGGTGTCTCGCATTTTGAGTAAGACCGCATGTGAGTGAACGTCAAAAATTTATGGAAAGTGGATCATTTATATATATCATGTTAGTGGTTCCATAGCCTTCAATTTTGCTAAACTTTTAAAACCGCTGCGCCGCAGCGATTGCAATGCAATGTAGATACATCAGTAAGGCGATGTTGAGAGAAGTAACAGCCGAACTCACAAAAGACCACCGTAAGCCAAAAGCCAGCTTAAAAAAATGGCGTTCGGTCGAGCTACTGCTCTCGAGCCTCGCGAAGATGACGTCAGAGCAATCGCTCGACGCTTACCTGCATTTAATGGTCGAAGTGTAGATAACTAAAACACGGGAAGCATGAATGAAGTTCGAGAGTAGCCACTCAGCAATCCATTATTTATTTTTCGAAACTAGCAACCCACGTCCTCCAGGCAACCGGAAGTGTCGTATCTTGACACATTCCGTTTGTTACGTTGTCAACACTGTTAACTTATAACTAATTTGATGTGAAGACCAAATTGTTCTGTTCGTTCATTCATTTGCATTTCATTCATTGTTGTTTGACGCTGTACCTCTCTTTTGTTCAAATGAATTTCACAGTATGCTGTCTCACTTTCATGTCAAGAATCAAACGGTAGAACGTAACTCTGCATTCATCTCGCTCCTTCGACTCATCCATCGTTTTTACGATTTTCATTTTCTTTCATTTCATCAGCCATTTTGTGTTTGACTGTCCTACGCTCACTGTTCAACGTAAGTTATTTTTGATTACAAATTCATAGCTATTTTCTATATTTTATGATATATCCTGAATCCACCTGATCTATTATTGATAAAGCTGTATTTAAATAGTAAACTATTGGTGGCAGGCATCCGAATAACGGACTCTATCCGTTTCTTGTCATTGACACCACGTGGTGATATTTTTACTGGTGATGAGACTTATTACAATCATTTCATTCGTGGTATCTACCATAGTGTTTCCACAGTGATGGCCTAAACGCGTCTGACTTTCTTTAAAATCTGATTGATCACTTTGTTTATATAACCAAATAGTAAATATGTGCGTATCTTTATCTCCACAGAATGGCGGACGCTGCTCCTGCCGGTGGACGTGGCGGTTTTCGCGGCGGCTTCGGTGCCCGTGGCGGTGACAGAGGCCGCGGAGGACCACGTGGTCGTGGACGTGGTCGAGGTCGCGGCCGTGGCCGTGGGAAGGAAGATCAGAAAGAATGGGTGCCGGTGACTAAGCTCGGCCGCCTGGTGCGCGAAGGAAAGATCGACAAGCTAGAGAGTATTTACCTGTTCTCTCTGCCCATCAAAGAGTTTGAGATCATTGATTTCTTCCTGGGACCATCTCTGAATGATGAAGTTCTGAAGATTATGCCTGTGCAGAAGCAGACCCGTGCCGGTCAGCGTACCCGTTTCAAGGCATTTGTTGCGATTGGAGACAACAATGGTCACATTGGTCTAGGCGTAAAGTGCAGTAAGGAAGTTGCTACCGCTATCCGTGGCGCCATCATACTTGCCAAGCTTTCCGTGCTCCCAGTGCGCAGAGGCTACTGGGGTAACAAAATTGGAAAGCCTCACACTGTTCCTTGCAAGGTATATATTTCTTCAAATCTAATCTACTTTTCTCTAGTCTTATATTTTTGTATGATGAAACTGATAAACATTTCATTCGTGGTATCCCCTGAGGTAAATCCAATGAGGCTTTTGAATGTCTGATTAAATTTATTGCATTCACAGTTATAATAATTTTCTGCTGTGGGTTATAATGTTGTTCTTTTTTCATCAGGTCACTGGCAAATGTGGTTCTGTAACAGTGAGGCTGATCCCAGCCCCTCGTGGTACTGGTATTGTGTCTGCACCTGTACCCAAGAAGCTGCTACAGATGGCTGGTGTCCAGGACTGCTACACATCGGCTCGTGGCTCTACTGGTACCCTGGGCAACTTTGCAAAGGCTACCTATGCTGCCATCGCCAAGACCTATGCATACTTGACACCTGACTTGTGGAGAGACATCCCCCTGACCAAGTCTCCTTACTCTGAATTCAAGGCATAGACAGTTTTCATTGAAACAAAATTAAACAAACAATAATTAACTTTTTGTATTATTTTTTTGATTCAATTTATAGCTATAAAAATCCATACCAGGCCATTTAAAGTTGTAGACTAGGTAATCTCAAGTAGTATAGTGCAACATCTGGAGGTATGCCAAGATCCAGGTTGTCAAAAATGATCTGAAACCTGTTCCAATCTGCATATATTTTCCCTTTGAGTACCTAGTATGTGAATTACATACCTACCTACTACAATAGTAATGGGTCAGTTTTATATTTACATCGGAACCCTGGGCCCCGCCAGCTAGAAGGTCCCCGGTGCATATAGGTATGTATAAAGAAAGAATTTGGCATAGAGAAATAATTTTGTGAACAGGCTCAAGGTTTTCTGGTTTAGAGGGCCTCCTTAGCTCCGGGGCCCTGGTGCACTGCACCACCTGGCCCTACGATAGCTACGCCACTGCTACCACCATGCCACATGAAGTTTAGCTGTATGCCCTCAGGTTCATGGATGAAGGGCAGTGCATCATAGGGCACGTTCCCTATCGTGCGTGATTTACGAGGCAATGCTAGGTTATGGTTACCACTTAACATCAGGTGGGCCATCTGCTTGTTCCACCAGCTAGTTATATAAAAAAAGTTAGCTCGCCTCGCGCTACTCAAACCTAACCTAACTAGGTATAATTCTGGATAGCTGAACAAACAATCATAATCAACACATTTTAGGCATATAGGCAGCGGTTCATCCCTAGAGCACCATGGATCTTCGTAAACCTAAGAGAAATAGTTTATAGTGAATAGTTTTATTTTTGCAGTGGATTATTTTGTTAAGGCTCTTGTACTGAAATAAATGAAATAGCCTTGATTAAGAGTTATCTCAAGCACCATCTCTATAACTAGGGACTCCAGAGAATCCTCAACACCTAGTCCTGATTATTGAATAGTGGTCAGGATGATCAGTCCCTGCCTATGGTCCTCCTACATAGTATACCTGGCTGTAGATTAATATTTCTCCAAGATTCTATCAAACTCTCTTTTTGTGCAATTAATGATAAATAAATAAATAAACTCTGAAAACTATAACAATCTGCATAACTGATAATTGTGATAGCAACCAGACTCCTAGGTGACTAGCCACATGTTAAGACATCAATAAACTAGTTGGAAGCCTCAACTGAATGACTAAAATACAAACATACAACTATGTACGGGAGATTTTGGTCTATTTTGTTAGTGTTTTACATAATATTTACGAATTAAGAAATTATTGTTTATTAAATTTTTTTAAATATATATTTTTAGTTTTACAAAAGCATTGTTAAATAGTTATGAGTTACAAAATTCTTTAGCTTCTTTCTCAAATAGGTCTATTGTGTGATCACAAACTTTTTCTAAGTCGCGAAGACCTCGTTTCAATATTTCCAGTGCTGGTGTTTCTTGAGCTTGTATCCGGAAGTGCATTTGTGATTCGGCTGGGTGTGGTACGGTATAGCCACAAAACTCAACATCATCACTAAAATAGAAAAAAAAAAAATTGTCAGAAAAAGACCAACATTCCCCTAAAGATCTATTAGAATTTATAAGAATTTATTTCGTGTACTCTAATCAACACTACTGCACATATACTTACTGTAAAGTTAAACCATAATAAATGCACCAGAGGTCTGTGCAGCTTGCTAACCCGGAAACCCACACATTAGTCAAATTTGATTGTCCCTTAGCTTTTTGCCAGGTGTGAGCCATTATTCTATCACAAAAATAAAGGAAACTTACTATCTGTTGATTATGCATTTCAGAGCATTTCCTAGGGTGTGACTTTCATTCTGGAAGACATAGGTTCGGCAAGTGGCCGAATCATCATCACCAGGCAGCTGGAAAAAGTAAGTAAGTAAATAATTAACAAAGTGATGAAGGGATACCACTATTAGGATTTCCAAAAGGTAGATATCAAATCATTTCCTTTGTAC
Source organism: Chloroclysta siterata (assembly GCA_932294275.1). Taxonomy (NCBI): domain Eukaryota; kingdom Metazoa; phylum Arthropoda; class Insecta; order Lepidoptera; family Geometridae; genus Chloroclysta; species Chloroclysta siterata. Next base: position 8,364,310 of record OW028588.1, read on the forward strand.
AAATGCAAAATAAAAATTGCTGTCGATTATTACGGCAGATTTTGTTAAAGCTCGTCTGATTACCTACTTACTATATTTTTAAAGGGTACCAAAAGTATTACCTCACTTATTTTCATGTTGGTTTGGGCCGTTTACAATACTGTTTACTTTTTCACACTCAGTGTCCTGTAACCTGTACGTATGTGGTGCACAGAACAATAATACTCCTGTCGGAGATGTGGTGAGTCCTTTATTTTAGAATTAAAATTCAATGTATGCTATATGAAAAGCATTTGATTTTGTTGGTTGGTTTTAGGGTTAGCGTATTTTTTCTACTTGTTTCCTTTCCTTGTTTGTAATTTGTTTGTAGTATGATAGTATGAATAAATCTATGACAATAATACTCCTGTCGGGGTGCCGATAATGTACAACCATGGATTGTACAGCCGAGGAAAACACAGCCCGGATTTGATGTACAATTTGGTCGCGAAATCCATGGCTGTGTAATCCAAGGGTGTACATTCCAAGCCGTACAAATTTTGCACACCTTTGGAAAGCACGACCCGATAAAACGCAGCCAAAATTTTGATGCCAAAACTTAGGCTTTGTTTACACTCGTCAATTACTTACTCACTCACTTGTTGATCCGACTCGGATTGGTTAGGTTATGTTAAAACATATTAATTACGCACGAGGCGAGCGAGCAAAGCGAGCGTGCCGCGGCAGCGGCCGCCGAAGTGCCAGAATTTTATTTTTTTCTAACAAAAATCTCTGAATAATTCTCTTATTTTATATAATTTTTAATCTGTGCTACTTGCCTATACTTACTGTGTAGTGCATCTAAACAGAGCATAGGCTTTCGACCAATCAGAGCATGGTCACAGAATCCATGGTCGTGCAATCCTGGCTGTACAATCCCGACTGTGCTGTGCACTGACCTCAATAAATACACTGGACAGGCTTTCACCATTAGAATGACAGCAATTTTTTGTGCCAATTTGAAGCGCCACTTTTGACATACGAAAGTCCCTAGAACTAATTGTGACGTATATTGCAAATGGCTGCCGTGGTAAATTACATAGAAGTAGGGATGTTCCGATACCACCAAACGCAAAGTATCGATACCTACTCAAATCGTCTTGCGATACTACTAACTGGAGTACCTGAAAAGTATCGATACTTACTCATATCTATAGTATAAGTAATTTAAACTTTTTGGAAAACTAAATGTAGGCAGATATTTGAAACTAAAAATTATATAATGAATAATCTTATAATAAAGAATTATTAAGTCAACCAGCTATTATACTATTCTTCATTTCAATAGATACCTGCTTGCTTCGATAAATCAGAATAATGTCAATTTATTCAGACGCACAGAACCTTATTAGATACCTTTTAAGTGATAAAAAGCTTCTTCCACAAATTGTGTGACAAGTACATAATAGTCACCCACAGCACAGCTACATACAAACCATGAGCGTATAGCTATCGATAAAAACATTAGATGTCGACTTGCGTGCATCACTAACTTTAGTTCCATGGACTTTCGTATTTGCTTACAGCGCCAAAATGGCGTAAATCAAATAGGCACAAATCTATCTTGCCAGCCGCTTGTCCAGTGTATTTATTGAGGTCAGTGGTGCTGTGAAAGCACAGCCTGGAAAACACGGCCCGGATTTCATGTACATTTTGTACATGGAATCCGGGCCGTGTTTTCCAGGCTGTGCTTTCCGGGTTGTACATTTTCGGGCTGTGTAATACTTGGTCGTAAATTAACCGGACCCCTCCTGTCGTCTCCTGTTCCCTTAGATCAAGAATACAAGAATCAATTAGTATTATAAATCTATGCCTGTTCCTGTATGATGTTTAAGTTTAGTACTTTTTTTTCGCCCCTTTCTGAACAAGCTAAAGTCATAATACCATACTAACTCTTCTTCATAGTATTTTTTATTCAGTATTAGCTTTCGTGTATTCGGACCCCACTTTCCATCTGGTTGCCAGCCACGGAGCAAAGTTACTTGGAGTTAGGTAGGTACTAGGTTCGTGCAATTATCGGGATACATTCTAGTGTCGTGAACTTGTTACAAATCTCTTGCGAATACCACAGATAACAGAATACTAGTACAGATACCCCATCCCATACATTGAAACGGTTCCAGTCTTAACTCGGACTGTGGCTCGGGCAATTTTTCGGGATGTATGAAATAGCCCGAAGCTAAACAAAATAGCCCGCATAGCCGCTAGATGTCGCGAAGTTGCGTTGCGAGCAAGCGGCATCACGTAAAATGCACTTACAACCAATAGATGGCGATAAAATTAGTTCTGCCAACACGCACATACTATTATTTTATACTGTGTCCGCACGCAGTCCTTCGCCCACAATGATAGTTTTGCCAGTTTTGTTTCAAAATAACTTGCATTTAAAAGATACCTATGATAGGTGTATTGTGTTATTGTGTAGTCTATATCTATTCGTTTAAGTATTTTTTTTAGCAAGATGTTGATGCTGCCTTATGAAATTTGTTTAAGTAGGTAGGATGTATTAGGTACCTAACTACCTACCTACTTTTTTGCTCGAACACTAGGCTGTTTTAGTTCGGAGGCACTGACTGATCGCTGTTTCAATTATGCAGGCGTTATTGGGATCTATTCGCTACAAGAAGTAACAGGGTAAAAGTTTGGGAAAAACTCCCAACTTGTGCCTCAATTTAGTTTGACGAGGCAAAATCAGCAACACACTCAGTGGTCATTTCGTCGTGTCCCGTGCTTCGATCAACAATCAACCTAGGTACCTAGATAACGAGTGACTTACAAAATCAAAGCTAATATGATAAAATACTAATACATGATATACTTTTTTTACTGGTAGGTAATTTATAGACCTACTTATACACCCAGACAGAGAACAAAATTCTATTTTCATCACAAAAATGTTAATTCTCGGTGAGGATTGAACCCACGGCCTCCGGCCCTGAAAGCAGACCTACTACCAACTGAGCTATAAAGGTTGTTAGACATTTAACGAAATTAGTCTTCCAAATAATCCCCGCGCATTCTCGAGCTCCCTAGCTACTTGGCTCGTATTTAGTTTGTATGTTATGTATTTGATATAAAGTTCACTATGCTATGGACAATTTCGTTGCAAAAAGTCGCTTTCATTCCAACCCGCGGCGAAGTAAATTAAGCCTGAGACAAAAGTTTTAAAACAGTTTAAAGTTCAACCTAATCACAACCATAGATCCTTGTAATAAAGTCACAAATCTTCATAATACTATCTCACACTTATGATCATTCGTCACCAAAAACGAGGAAATCTTTTCATTTAGATATGAAAAGACGTAGGTTAAATAACATTTATTGTGCAATCAACCTTAACGTGCAACAAATAAAGTACTTTTCCCCATTTTTACTTTGCAAATTAGATCGTTTCTTTTTGTTTCTTTGAATTTATAATTTTGTGACGAAGTTCATTATTTAAAAAAAAACCCACCAGAAGAAAAGCGATAACCTATTGACTTTGAGATGAAATCGACCCTCTTATTAGCCGTTCAACTGATGGCCCACCTGATGGCTTCAAGCTGATGTAAAGGCGTTACATCTAATGGCCTAGCTGATGTGGAGCTGTTACCTCTTTTGAGCTACCTGTACCCCAAGTATGAGTTTTGCGTTTTTTGTTTTACGTTTTTGTTCCGTGTTCATTGCGGGTTTTGTATGAAGACGCGATAGGGATACCGATATGGAACTTTACAAAACCCGCAATGAGCACGGAGCAAAAACGATTCGTTTTTGTTCCGTGTTCATTGCGGGTTTTGTATGAAGCCGCGATAGGGATACTGATATGGAACTTTATGTTCTACTACTAATTTTCATCATACTTGCAACATAAAGTTCCGTGTCGTTATCTCTATCGCGTCTTCATACAAAACCCGCAATGAACAAGGAACAAAAACGTAAAACGAAAAACCAAAAATGGTAAGCAAAACTCATACTTGGGGTACTGGAGTCGCGCGGTTACTTCTAACCCGATAATTAGTGATCACCCCACTTGATGTTGAATGGTCACTACCTATTTGTGGAAATCCTAAAGTAGATGATGTGTTTAATAACAGAACCCGTTTTTCGTACAATATGAAAAGGAAATAATTGACAAAAGTTGGTTATAGACGTAATCTCTCAACATAAAATAGCCCACCTGATGTTGAATGGTTACCTTTCACCACCCACTCCAAGATGTTGAGCGCTTATTTCTTGGATTTGAGATACCTAGTAGTTGGCCATCGTCGATAGCCGTTGAACATCAGGTGGGTCTTCTAAAATAATTGAAGTGACACCTGATGCTGAGCGGTTATCTAAAGTAGGTAGGTCAAGTAAACTTTGTATTTACCTACCAACTATATACTTGCGTTGACGTAATAAATAATTTTCTTTCTACGGCACTACGTACGTCCGTAAAGTTTAAGGGGCTGACAACCATCAAACAACTTCTTGCTCGCACGTTTCGACATGTTGAAAGATATTAATCAATCAGTTTTTTCCTTCTAAAAAGTAAAGTAAAAGTAAGTAACTAGTTTTTGTACTAATGCAAACTTTTGAGTCGGATAACTTGTATCGATTAAAATGTTTTTTTTACTAAAATAAGCATTTACCAATTAAATAATAAACCATTTTGTGTGCAATCACATTGCACACAAAATAGTTTATTCAGATTTTTCGAAAGTGAGTTTAGTGGTTTTATATCTTTCAACATGTCGAAACATGCGAGCGAGAAGTTGTTTGATGGTTGTCAGCCCCTTAAAAAGGCATAATTTTTGGCTCAGATTTTTGTCGCTGTCTGGCCCGCGCCCGCGCCAGCACTGACAGCGACAGAGTTTCACGTTAGAAGAGTGCGGCAATGTTTAGGTGAAATTATGCAAGATGAATTGCACCTTGTTGCGTCGCAGTAAGAGTCCTATTATTTATTCTGTACTAGTAGAAGTATCTAGAAATTTCCGTGGCTAAAAATCGAATCATGTTAATATACACCGTTTTTTTATATTAATAATAAATAAATTATTTTTTATTTTTTACATAGGTAGGTACGTCGTAAAATGCCTCTATAAGAAACGAAAAAATTCTATAAACGCAAATAGCGGCATCTTTTGAACTTTTGAAACCGAACCACAACGTAGTTCAAATAATTTCCGCAAGAAAAAACGTGGTCAATATTGATTATTGTAAAAACATGAAGATTTCATTAACAGCTTATTTCCTCATCTTCCTGTGCTTATGGGAGATTTTTTTACAATATAACATAAGCTATTCATGACCTTAATACTTTTTTCTGGACTAAAACAAATATCAATAATTCAATCGCATAGATTTATAATACTATAGATTTCCTACGAGCGTATACCCGAGCAAGACGGACAACAAGTACATACAATTTATGGGTTGCCACATCTTACTATTTTCACCCAACCAAGCATAAGCTATGATGTCGCCGCGGCTCCAGTTGTTTGTTTAATTATGTTTAATTAAAGCTAGTTTCTGCAATTTAATAGTTTGTACCCTCCTCTAGGTTACGCCATTTTAATATCTTCTAAGGAATGAGCTAGAAAAAAGCCTACACAGCTCAGTTGGTAGCCTTCTGCGCCGTAGGCCGTGGGTTCAATCCTACCGAGAACAAACATTTGTGTGATGTGATACTAGACGTTTGTTCTCTGACTGGGTGGTTGTGATTTGGCTTATTTTGGGGCTATATAGTGCTGTGTGGAGCGTCCACCAATATTTATAAAAAATAAAATAAAAAAAACAGGGCGAACTGGCACTAAGCTGGCATTTTAGACATTGACATCAGAACCCTAGGCCCCGCGAGCTAGAGTCCTGGATTTTCCTAGTGAGGGGGACAGAGCTAGCTAGTGGTGCTATTCTTCACATTCTACCACCTACCAATAGTTTAACTATGTTACTGCACCAGCTAGGTAAATTTTTTATGAATAAAAAACAATTTATTTATTTATCATTGATTTATTTATTCTACATCCCTACTCATCAGAAACCGTAATTCAAAAGGTTAATTTATAACGCGTGCTTCAATTTTAAATTAAGTAGGTATAAACAATACATCATAACAGGAGGAAGCCAGCTTATGCTAGAGCTGACCATAAGCCTGAGCAATGCCACCACTTTGCCCTGAAGCGCGAAGTGATGGCATTATGAATACAGCTATCCTCAGAACATCACTATGAATATGTCATAAATACATTAAAATATATCACGTGTAAGTACGTATTTATTTATTAGACGATAAATATTTAATAGTTTGTACATAACAATTTCAGATGAGAATATTTACTTTGAGATACCGTTTATGTTGAAATAGCCCAAAAGTTTTTTAGTCCGTAAGTTTCTTGCCTGTTCTTCTAGGCTTTGGTCGCGCGCGAGGAACTGGCGGTACATTCACCTAGTACCAATTTAAGACGTTTCAAAGAGATCCTTGTGATTGTACTGAATAAAGACCGTTTTGATTTTGATTTTGGAGCTTGGTGACCTGGAGCTTGGTAACCCGTAGCTTTAACCCACCAGCCCAAAGTAGTTGCATCTTTGGGAAATCTGTAAAACAAACATGTTATTATTAGGCATATGTAGGTATTTAATCATACTACGCGATGGTGGTCTCAGACATAAAATAACTACCAACTTCTCATATGAAAATCGTGAGGAGACTTAAATTATTAAAATGTAACGCAATGCTAAAAAAATAAATTAAATTAAATTAAAATATATGTACCTACTACCTATACCTATATTATATTTTTTTTCATTATGTACTTAAGTCAAACAAACCTTATTTCTTTGAATAAGGTAATAATAAGTTGCGACATTGTCATTTGTTTTCTAGATTATTGTGTGTATTTGAACTTATCCTAACATATCAGAGTCGAATCCACCCTAAAGTTGTTCGTTTCCCAACATTTTTGGCAAATAGATTTTGTTTTTGTTGGCAGCCCGAAAGATCGTATAACCCAGCCAAATTATGTTTCTATAGAACTGTATCGGTTTGAATAGCCATGTCATTTGTGTGGTTTATAGTAACCTATACTCAATTTTACAAAATAATTAAATTCTAGAAATCTACTATGATATGCGATAGAAAGTAAACACAACCGTTAAATGATTAATTGTGGACACTGTGCATTCTCCGTTTTATAGTTTAATTGACAAATAGAACATAAAAGTGCTACTTACCGAAGGAAGCTTAATTTTCAGTTTTCCGAGCTGTATCATTATCACAGCCTAAAATACTACAATGCACCACATTATAAACTTAACTCTACGTATACTGGGACCTAGGCACACACTATTTTCAAAGAACTTTGGCACTAAACACCTGTAAACTCACAAGCACCAAGCGGTTTGTTTAGCACCAAACTTGGTGCTAAACAATCAAAAACGTATACGCAGAAAGGGACAAAACATTTATATTATATTTCTCTCACTCATAGGTATAATTTGTATTATTGCGTCTCTCTTACTCTTGGTATTATTATTTGATGCTCTATCTATTGTATTCTTGATCTAAGTTCAATCGCAACCGGTATCGCCATCTATTGATGTTTAATTGGAACTAAAAATGCTTTGTAGGCAATGAGACACCATGCGAATACTTTCCAGCCTTCATTGCGCTCCATCGCGTTATGTCTAATTATTTAAAAATAGTATTGGTATTTTAAAGACGCCAATCGTGTCGCATGGACTTGCGAGATCTGTATGAGCACGCCGCCGCCGTATTTCTACATGACAACTCATTTCATTGCGACCTGTACCCCTGTTTTGCTTACCATATTTGGTTTTTCGTTTTACGTTTTTGTTCCGTGTTCATTGCGGGTTTTGTATGAAGACGCGATAGAGATACCGATACGGAACTTTACAAAACCCGCAATGAGCACGGAGCAAAAACGATTCGTTTTTGTTCCGTGTTCATTGCGGGTTTTGTATGAAGACGCGATAGGGATACCGATGGAACTTTACAAAATTCGCAAAGAACACGGAACAAAAACGTAAAACGAAAAACCAAATATGGTAAGCAAATCTCATACTTGGGGTACTGCAAAGACTTAGGAGCGTGCTATCATATTTCTTTATTTTTGCATTGGATCTTGAGTTCGTCCACTCCACAGCTTCGCATTCGGTGAGGAATGCGTTTGCATTGGAAGCAATTTTCGAGTTTTAATAGAAAGCTCTCTAGTTTTGATTTGGGCAGAACTTGGGCGAAGAATAAATTTGATGAACGGGATCTTTCAAGATTGACGTAGAGATTTAGTGAGCCCAAGTGAGCCTCTTATTTTGCGGAGATCACTGCTATTTTCAACAAAACAATTCACTCACAAGTAGGTACCTACCTATTTGTATTTTTTGTAGGTATGTACCTACTATGGACCGTAGCTGTTTGACGGGAGTCTGATAAAATGACAAAAGAATCCAAGACGCTCCAATATCGACAGAATCCTGACCATCTGGCAAGCCTAGTACAGGGAAGCATCCTTGGGCCATTACTATTTTTAATTAAGGATGTCCGAAATGCAATAAACTCAATAAAGTATCGATATTTATATATCGGTATGATTTGACAGCTTGCCTACCACGGAACAGTTACATTTCTGTGGGACCTACCTACCTACCAAAGTAAATTAAAGTTCCTTTAAAATTAAGTTAGATTTAAGTATATGTAAATAAGAAGATTTATTATGTTAGCGATGAAATACTTCCATATTTTACAAGTTTAGGTAGGTAATTTAAGCAAAAATGTTTGAAACATTTAATTGTAGGTACGTCCGAAAAGGGCAGGCTGTTTGTACTTTTTAAAATACTCACCACCACATTCAACAGTTTACAAGATTGATCTGATTCTGATTCTACTGAAATCTACCTAACCCTACCCTGTACCTAGGAGGTTAGTTATCTACATCTACACTTCTACACTAATATTATAAAGAGAAAAGATTTGTATTTTTGTATGTAACGAATAGGCTCAAAAACTACTCCGATTTCAAAAATTCTTTCACCATTAGAATGCTACATTATCCCTGAGTAACATAGGCTATATTATATTTTAAAAAAATCACGGATCCTTACTAAAACTCCAATAATGTAACCCAAGGTGGAAAACAAAAACCTTACATCGCGTGCGCTGCGAAAACTATTGATGACCGAACAAAATAATTTACTACGATTTTGTAGAACACGTCATTATTTACAAAAAATGTCGAGACAGCATAATATGTCTAACTATTATAGATAAGTCACAATAAGTGTTATTTTATTATAAAAAAATAATTGAAATGCCGCCGCTAGAAAAGGGTCTTTATTTGTACCTAGGTATTAATCCTTATCCTAATAAATCATTTCATAATTAAGACGTTTTCAATACCTATAGATTACTTCTTAAATTTTTCAAATCGGACATTCCATTCAAAAGATATGACGAAATTAAAAATGTTAACGGGTCCACCGGTCACGCACGGGGTACGATTTCACTCACTCAGGGAGAATGCGTCAAATGTATGAAATTAAGTAGACGCGAGGCTCGAACCCACGGTCTAAGTTTATCCTAAAATGTTCAAAAAATGTATGACCACCCATGCGAAGCTGGGACAGGCCCCTAGTACTTAATAAACAAAGTAATTTAGCCGAGGCACAGTTAGGAGAATACTAGTAGCCAAGGGCAACTTCTACCCAAGAATTTAACTATTACATATAGGGCTGTCGCCGCCGCCGTCACCAAACATTGAATTTATCTTGTCATTGCTAGCGATATTGTGTTACCTACGTAGGTAGGTAGGTATACTGCATACCTACGTGATATTTCACGGTAGGTAGGTATTTTAACTGTACTGTGACTGTCTGTACGGTTTCGTGCCCTTATCTAGACAAAAGCTGAAAAGGCTAGATCAGTCTTGTCTTGTCTGTTAATCTTTGTGTCGGGCTTTGTCTGCGCATAAGTAGGTATCCACCTACATATAAGTACATACGACTATTCTAAGTTTTGATAACTTGTTTTCTCGTATTTCAGATTTCGTTTCGATAATTCGAATTTATTTTTCCATTGGGTATGAAGATACCTACGTTATGCGCCCCTGTCCAGCTTGCTGAGAACTTATGTACCTATAAATTCACGCCCGGATGGGTGTAAGTTTTGTTTTTCGTAACGTGCCTTTTTTGTAGGTTCTGACGCTTATTGACCAATAATTCAGTATTCTCATAATGACCAAAACCATAAACGCGAAATGGACGCGTGAGTTCTTCGCACGCCCGATAGAGGCGCTTATCGAATCATCATCATCATCATCATCTTCCTGCCCTTGTCCCACTTTATGTGGGGTCGGCACAACAGGTTTTTTCTCTCCTCTTTGCTCTATCATCCGTCATCTCATTAGTCACTCCTTTCCTTCCCATGTCATCTTTCACACAATCCATCCATCTTTTCTTTGGCCTACCTCTACTCCTTAATCCATCCACATTCATACGTAACACTCTTTTCGTAACATGACATTCATCCCTTCTCATAACATGCCCATACCACGCTAACCTATTGCTCCTCATTTTTTCAATCACTGGCGCCACTTTCAAACTGCCTCTAATAAAGTAATTCCTTATCTTATCCATTCTTGTCACTCCACACATCCATCTCAACATTCGCATCTCCGCTGCATGCACTCTTCTTTCATCCGTCCCTTTAGTCGAATCTCCATACAAAAAAGGCCTGACGTTATGAAATACGTAAAACGAAAAACAAAACTCAGACTTGGGGTACATACATACCTAACCCGTGTCAAAATCAATCAAAAGAAGAAAGGCAGCCCCACGAGACACGGTTAATATCATCACTTCAAAGTTTATAGTTTTAAACGATTTTTTAAAGTCTTCATATACCTACTTTGGTATTGACATAGCCATTGTATTGTAAGCTTCGACATTATGCTGGTGTTAACGTGAGACAACGTTTCAATTTCGTCGCTATAGCAGGGTTGCGGATAATGAATGAAGTACCTAAGGGGATGAAGTTAACGGTTTAATAAAGTGCGGTGCACGCTTAATTTGGCGGAGAACCGCTGGTAATGTACCTCTATCTAAGCTTATGTTTCAGGTATTAAAATAGAATAAATTATAGTAGGTTTTCTAATCTTTTGAATACGTATACTAGTACCTAACCTATGTAGGTATAGGTACTACCAGTGGCGTAGCTAGGTGGACAAGGACCCCGGTGCATAGAGAAAGGATTGGGCCCTCACCCCCTTTTTCCACATATCTTGAACTTATATTGGCCTTTAAAATAAAACAATAAAGAAAAAAATTGTGAGCAGGGTCAAGGTTTTCTAGCTTCGGGAGCTGGGTCAAAGCTTAGGTTAGAGGCCCCCCTGAGCTCCGGGGCCCTGGTGCACTGCACCGCCTGGCCCTACGATAGCTACGCCACTGAGTACTACTATGCCCTTCGAGAGTGCTTACAGTAATGTGCTTCTGTGGCGTAACGTAGTAGGTACTCGTTTCAGTGGAACGGTATTTAGTTAGTTATACGGTATTTTATTGCTGATAGAATAATTACAATTTGATACGCAAGTCAATACATTTTCTATTGTGCCTGGAATTCTGCCATACCTACTAGAGGATAATCGTAGCTCTAGGTAATTCAGATTCAGTTCATTTTAACAATGAACTCTCAAGGTCTTTATTTATAATAGGTAAGTAGCTAGGTACATATACCTACCTAACCAAAGGGCCGTAAAACTTAACGGTCGGCACATAAACGCGGTAATGGGGTATTGTGGCAGCTTTATTAAGAGAGGACACAGCATGAGTTTCACTTAAGGCGAATACAAGAGCTCATGTACCTCGTGCTCGCACGTTTCAATTCAACATGTTGAAAGATATAAAATCACTAAACTCATTTTCGAAAAATTGCAAACAACCATTTTGTGTGCCATCACCAGGGGTCGGAATAGGTAGAGTTTTTAAGTACCAAATAACGTCAAATACGCTACTACGAAATCTAAATATGGATATGCCTTTTTTAAATAGGCGTAGGTAATTATACGTCATTTGGTACTTCAAAACTCTACCTATTCCGACCCCGGGCAATCACATTGCACGCAGTTTAGTAAAAGTTTCATTATGTAGGTAGTTACAGCACTATGTTATCGATATCGATAACTAATGATCGGGCTTTCAGAAACAGAAAATTATAACTGTCAAGAACTGACAGTTATAAAACTGTCGTGATGTTAGCAGGACTGTCAGATTGGAATTTACTGGTTGGTAGGCATAGATTTATAATACTATAGATTGCCTACGAGCGTATACCCGAGCAAGACGGACAACAAGTACATATAATTTATGGGTTGCCACATCATACTATTTTCACCCAACCAAGCATAAGCTATGATGTCGCCGCGGCTCCAGTTGTTTGTTTAATGATGTTTAATTAAAGCTAGTTTCTGCAGTTTAATAGTTTGTACCCTCCTCTAAGTTACGCCATTTTAATATCTTCTAAGGAATGAGCTAGAAAAAAGCCTACACAGCTCAGTTGGTAGCCTTCTGCGCCGTAGGCCGTGGGTTCAATCCTACCGAGAACAAACATTTGTGTGATGTGATACTAGACGTTTGTTCTCTGCCTGGGTGGTTGTGATTTGGCTTATTTTGGGGCTATACAACGTGTTGATGAAGTTATGTAGGGAAACAAAGAGCGTGTATTTAGACCAAGCACTGGAATACTTTGACGTGTGCAACGGTTGAATACATCGTTTTCGAAATTCCCATAGAAAAGTAAAATTAATACTTCCTCAGAAATTTGCAACAGTCCTGCCTGTGTACGTGTCAAGGTCACACGCACGCGCGCTTCTATCTAGGAAAGAGAAAAACAACGATAACCTACGAGATAATTTGAAATACTTACCTTTCGGTAGGTAGGTAGGTACGCCGCCAATCCCCTGACACGATATTTTTACTGGTTCCTATGGATTTTGTCATTATTTACTGGCTATAATAACACTGGATAAAACTGGATTTTGGTAAGTTTGCGAGATTTCGCACGACACAGGCTTCAAACTTCACACTAAACCATTACCTCGTAGGCACTGCTCATACACACACTGACTGACGACGGCTTTTTACATAACAATCACCATTTTATCACGTTTGATGACATTTTCTCAACAAAACAATGTGCAACAACGCATGTAAACACAAACAGGGTGACCATCTCAAAAGTGGCGGTTCTACCACACACCTGCCAAAAAATCTGTCAAAATCTACCAAGCTTGACGATAAAAATACCAAAAATATGACTTCATACCATCTCCTTCGTGGCTACGGAATAAGTTAAATACCTACATTACATTCAGTTACTATCTTTTGATCGTTTGTAACGGTTTGCAGTTATCTAAAACGAGATAGAAGTTGTTTAGAAACCAAATCTGTTATTTACTGAGGTTTACTAAGAACTCAAGAGGTTTGATGGGTACAGGTTTAATGATGTAGTACGGTGATGCAATTACATTTTATAAAAGTATAGTATTTCAATGATATGAACGTGCGTCTCGCACGGTGGTTTTTGTGAGTGAGGACAAGATGGCGGCCCACACGTCGGAGGCTCGTCTTGCTCCATACTCTGAAGTACGCAGCAGGTGTATGGAGTGAAGTTGGCGTTAACAAGGACCCAGCGTTGGAACATCCTGTTCCAAAATCGGTAGTGGTACCAGTCGGTTGAATCCTCTTCGTATGCTTCCGTTTGATGTCATCAGATCTGCGATGCGAGCGACACCGTCGCTGCCCGTGTGAAGATTAGTGATTCTTCCAATCAACCATCGATTTGGCGGCAAGCGGTCATCCTTTACGATCATCATGTCGCCTACACGTAATTCTGCATTACTTCTATGCCATTTTACTCTCCTTTGAAGTTCTGAAATATATTCATGATAAAATCTGTTCCAAAAATGAGCTTTCAATTGCTGTACTCTCTGATATCGTGGCAATAAATGAAGTGAGTGATCCTGTGTCTGTGGAGAGGGAAGCATAGTCAATGTTCGTCCAATTAAAAAATGTGCAGGAGTGAGTGGTACTAAATCGGATGGATCTGAGGATAGCGGAGTGATAGGTCTCGAATTGAGTATGGCCTCTATTTGTACCAACAATGTGTTCATTTCTTCGTAGGTCAAATAAGCCATCGACAGTACTCTTTTTAAATGATGTTTTATTGATTTTACAGCGCTTTCAGCCATTGAATTAAAATGAGGGCTGTAAGCCGGAGAAAATTTAAATATTATAGAATGCTGAGCGGCGTACGAACTGACATCTTGATTACATTGTTTTAAAAATCTAGCTAGATCATTACACGCGCCTACAAAATTGGTGCCATTGTCCGAGAACAAATAAGCAGGGCGTCCTCTGCGTGCTATAAATCGATTGAGTGCTGCAAGAAAACATTCCTTTGTTAAATCGGTGACCAATTCAATATGTACAGCCTTTACAGTAAGACACACAAACACACATATATATGCTTTGATATGTTTACAGCCTCTGCCTTTTTTGTTCGCTATCAGTATGGGTCCTGCATAATCCACAGCAGTGTGTACAAAAGGAAATTCACCTTGAACGCGTACCTTAGGGAGATTTCCCATGATCGGTTGTATTGTCCTGCCTGAAAAACGGACGCATGTGTGACAGCTATGAACGGTTTTCCTAGCAAGGTTGCGTCCCCCTATCGCCCAATATTTGTGTCGAATGGATGCTAAAAGAAGTTGAGGTCCAGCATGCATTAAAATTGTATGATAGTGTTTGAATATGAGTTGTGTGATGTTATGTGATGCATGTAGTAGTATTGGATGTTTAGTGTCATAATCATAATTTGAGTTAGACAAACGACCACCAACTCTTATCAGGTTGTTATTCTCTTGGAGAAACGGATTCAGTTTAACAAGTTGATTTTTAATTTTTAATTTACCATTTTTTGACAGAATATTATATTCTTCAGGAAATGACTCAATTTGCGATATTTTACATATGATATGCATGGATGTGTTCAATTCAGTGATTTTTAAATGACCTACTGATTTATTTTGTGTGGTACGACAGTTATTTATGAACCGGAGTACATACGCTGTAATGCGTTGAAGTTTATTGATGTCTGAGTATTTATATATAAATGATGTGCTTGATTCAATGTGGGAAGATTTCTTATTTGAGGTTATGTGACATTGTATTTTGAACTCTGGTAAATCCGTTTCATTAACTTGGGTGGGATGCTGTGGCCATTGGCATTCTGGCTCTAATAAAAAAGACGGACCATACCACCAAAGAGAACTACGCTGAAGGTTTATTGGCTCAAGCCCCCTTGAACCAATGTCGGCAGGGTTCAAGCCAGTAGGTATGTATCGCCATGATTTGGGCTCGGTAGATTCTACAATTTCATTGATTCTATTTAAAACGAACATCTTTAACAAATGTGTATTAGAACTTTTTATCCACCCAAGTACAATAGTAGAATCACACCAGTAAGTGCTGGATTCCATGGTAAGCCGGACGGAATCGATAACCTTTTTAGCTAGTCTAGTAGCGAGTAGTGCACCGCACAGCTCCAAACGAGGCATAGTCATGGGTTTTATTGGTGCTACTCTGCTTTTGGCTATTACCAAACGCACTGAAACCTTACTATCAGCTGTTACGGAACGAAAATATATACATGCACTATAGGCATTTAGAGAAGCGTCGGAAAAGGCATGTAGCTCTACTCTGATCGGTTCGTCACAAAGTACGTATCTAGGTATCTTTATATGATTCAAGTGTGATAGAGTATGAATGAAGTTTGACCATTGATCTGCTATGTCGGTAGGGAGTGGTTCGTCCCATGATATATTTGAAGCCCACAACTTCTGAAGTATTAACTTAGCCAACAAAACTGACGGATTGATAAGACCCAGTGGGTCAAAAATTTGAGAGATTACAGATAGTACAGTTCTTTTGTTATTTACCTTAGGGAAATCAATATCCTTTACGGAATATACAAAACAATCATCTTTACATGCCCATAAAAGACCTAGTGTTCTCGATTGTTCATCTTTGCTAAGGTTGAGCAGCAAATCCTTGTTTGATTTGCCATGTAGTTGTTCAAGTACCTGAGAATTGTTCGAATGCCACTTACGAAGATGAAATTGCGCACTCTCTAACTGTTTAATGACTCCCTTGCATATTTTTACGAGCTCTGATGTGCTATTATGCCCCGAAATATAATCATCAACGTAAAAATCATTAATGAGGGCCTCACTGACTGAAGCGTCGTCGCTCAACTTGCCCAACTCAACAATGCATCTTGTCGTCAACCAAGGGGCAGATGCAGTTCCATAAGTAGCAGTTAGTAACTTGTAAGCCTTTATTTTTTGCGTCGGATCAAATCTCCACAAAATTTGTTGCAGGTTATGCTGTGACTCTGTTACGGCCACGACTCTAAACATTTTGGCAATATCAGCAGTTACTACATATTTATGCTGACGAAATCTAGTTATAATACTTATAAGATCATTCTGTACTATAGGACCTACAAGTTGAATATCGTTGAATGATAGACCGGTCGTCGTAACAGCTGATGCGTCAAAAACAACTCGTAACTTTGTGGTAAGGCTTGTTTCACGATATACCCCATGATGTGGTAAGTAATTTTGTATTGTGTCATGTTGTGTTGATGTATTTTCAGACATATGTCCAAGATCAATGTATTCTTGAATAAAGTCGCAGTATAATTGCTTGAATGTGGGCTCTCTTTTGAACCTTCTTTCGAGTGATAAGAACCGAGATGTCGCTTGTTCGAAAGAATCACCCAAGTCGCTAGGAGATTGTTTAAGTGGTATAGTAACTACAAATCGACCATCTGACTGACGAGTCGTGGTTTGTGTATATAATTGTTCACATTTTTGTTGATCTTTAGACATGTTATTATTTTTAGTTGGTGTGACAGTTTCAATTTCAAAAAACTTTGTGAGTTGATCTTGAAAACTTGCATCTTGAATATGGTGACAGTGGACTGTAGAATGACGTGATAGGTATTGTGAATGAATGACACCCGAAACTAACCAACCTAATCGTGTTTCACTTAGAGTTGGTTTTGTTTTCCCAAGTGATATGCGCTTACTGCCTAGTATATCCCAAAAAATGTCGGCTCCTAACAACATGTCTACCTGAGAAGGCATATCAAATGTAGGATCCGCCAGCTGTATGTGACTCGGTATGTTGAGTGTGATACAATCGATCTGTGTGATCGGCAACGATTGTGTGATGTGTGGGACTACGAAACAGCTGATGTTAGTTTTGTATGTGTCGTCATAGCGTGACGAAATGATGGCATCACAACGTTTTGTGATAAGTGATGTTTGATGATTCAACCCTTCGACAGAGGTTTGTGTAGAATATGTTTGTAAATTGAGTAGCTTAGAAAGTCGTTCCGTAATGAAGCTAGATGTGCTACCGTTATCAAGTAGGACTCGCACTGATTGTGTGTGATTTGTCCCATGATTTGAAACATTGATGATAGCTGTTGATAACAGAACTAGACCATTATTCGTTGACGAAAGTGATATGTTTTGCGGTGTGATATCTGACTGACTTAATTGATCTTCGGTTTGTTTGTGAGAAGCAGACAACACGACGCTGCTAGACTGAGAGTCTTTTGTCTCACACTTTTCGGTTTGATGTAAAAGTGAGTTATGTTTTTCTGCGCAGATAGTACATGGGCCAGAAATGCATTCTCTGCCACTGTGACTACGCAAGCAATTGAGACACAGACGTAATGATTTAACCTGTTCAATGCGTTTATGAACGGGCATGGCCTTGAACCTATAACATCTAAAAATGGCGTGATTGTGTTTACATATCGGGCATGCAGTTTTAGGTATTTCTTGTTGTGTGCCTGTTGATGATGATGATGAATTTGTAATGAATGCCTTACTACGCATGACCGAACTATCACTATGCCTACGTTTATTATTTGACTGTTCATCGACTGTTTCCAACAAATCAGCACGCCCCTTTAAGTAGGTATTAAATTCTTTTAATGTAGGAATGCCTTCAGTTTTACTACGATGGACCTCCCATTCTCGACACGTTACAGAATCTAATTTGTTGGATACAATATGAATTATAAGTACATCCCAGTGTTCAGTAGGTAGTTTTAATGTTTTTAAAGCCCTAAGATTTCTATTAATAGTGTCAATCATATTGCGCAAAGCTTTGGCAGACTCTTTACTAATGGTTTCTATGTTGAAAATTGATTGAATATGATTATTGATCAAAAGCCTGCTATTGTGAAAGCGCTCACATAGTAATTCCCATGCAATTTCATAGTTGTCTGCTGAGAAATCGAGGGACTGGATGATGGATGCTGCATTATCTTTCAAAGCTGCGCGCAAATAATGGAATTTATTTATATTCGGTATCGACTGATTATCGTGTATAAGTGAGGTGTAAGTGTCGTGAAATTCTAACCATTCTTGATAGCGACCAGAAAAGCTTGGCAGGTGTATGACAGGCAATTTGAGGGTGGGTCTACCTGCAACGGCTGTACCTGGACCCGTCACCGACGCGCTGCTGCATACGCTTGCTTCCGCGTTGTTTGCATTGACGTGCTTATCTAATGCATCTCGAGCAATGGCAATAGCACCATAGTATTGAGTTTCAAAGGTTTCTCGCTCTTTGTACTGCTCATCTGGAATTTCGGAAAGGTTCTCTATGTCAGTTTGCACGGCATCATACTCTGAATATAGGGCATCGAGCTTGGACAAACGAATATTCAATTCGTTGATTTGTATGCTACTAAGCGATGTGCAACAGCTTAGCAATGAATCTAAGTATGACTTAAATTGAGTAAGCTTGGTTTTGTAGCTTGCTCTACGCCTGATTAAAGATTTAGAATCCATTTTATAAAAAACAGAAATAAAGCTTAGTTACATAGATTTAAAATGGTACCTACACGATGTGAAAATAGTATATGAACGTATGAATATTCAATAGAAATCACAAGCATAAATTCAAATCAATAAACTGCAAACATATGTTTTTATGAAATAATAGAATGTGCAAAGGAACGATACTTAAATTGAAAAGCATAGGTCGAAAGCCTTTGATGACCGTTATCGCATGCCACGCAAACAATCACAGTCAAAAACAGCGTTTGCGCACGACTTCCGAGTTGCTGGAATGTGCAAATAAAATAAAATTATTTTAACGTTATGACGAATATAACCTACTGAGAAATGAACAAATGTATGATAAGCGCAAAAGTAAGGATGAAATGGAATATGATTAAACAGTTTTTATTTTAAATCATTTGTATAGTGAAGGATATTTTTGGCACAAGGAATAAATTGGAACGAACTCACGACTTTTGTTACCCTTCCTAGGATATCACTTCACTTTTTCTTCATCTGGTACATTCAATGTAATTTGTCTCCGTCCAATAATTGTACAAAAGACTTTCTTGAGTTAGGTTGTAAATATCGCTGATTCGCGAATCCGGCTCGATTGGACCAAATTGTTATTTACTGAGGTTTACTAAGAACTCAAGAGGTTTGATGGGTACAGGTTTAATGATGTAGTACGGTGATGCAATTACATTTTATAAAAGTATAGTATTTCAATGATATGAACGTGCGTCTCGCACGGTGGTTTTTGTGAGTGAGGACAAGATGGCGGCCCACACGTCGGAGGCTCGTCTTGCTCCATACTCTGAAGTACGCAGCAGGTGTATGGAGTGAAGTTGGCGTTAACAAAATCAATAAAGGTAAAAAAGAATAAGAAGTTTCCAGTTCGGTAAAAAATAAATAAATTATAAATATTATTTCATTAAAAATTCAAACTAATAAGATTTTTCTTTAAATATTTAAAATCTGCCAAATGGCAGAAATCTGCCACAAATGGTAACACTGATCGGCGGCCGTCGGCCGTCCTGATTGGATATGCGTTTTTAAATGCAACCAATGACAGACAGGTTAGTCAAAGATTTAATAGGACAGACTAGACACTTCCCAAAATTGCAGTTGAATAATTTTGTCGTGTCAATGAACCATGGTGGTAAAGTAACATGTTACAATTTAAAGAACTATGAATATCATAAACATTGGTTTACGACATCTAGTAATTAAACAAAAATAAATATTCTATTAAATATTGAGTACGTAGCCACGTAGGTACCTAGTTACTGAATAGGTATTAGTACCAAAGATCTCAGAGAATGTTTACCGTGACTAGGGATTACAGTCGCGAAAATATTTCTTTTACATACCAAGATCTTTAAAAACAGCAACATCATTATTAGGTAGGCACATTACTAGGTAATTGGTGGCAGTTCTGTTACCTATTTTATCTAAGGTTAACAACTAGAGGTCAAAGAACAGCTGTAAATAGGGCTGCCTCATGATGCGTTTAGATTCATTTTAGATAAAAGTTTAAGAGGCATTTCATGAATGAAAAACTTTGAAATTTTAAAAGTCGTAGAACAAAAGTTGTTCGTTATGACCGGTAGAATATCCTGCTTTCGGATCCCTACAATTCTTAATAAACACGTTGTATAGTGCTGTGTGGAGCGTCCACCAATATTTATAAAAAATAAAATAAAAAAAACAGGGCGAACTGGCACTAAGCTGGCATTTTAGACATTGACATCAGAACCCTAGGCCCCGCGAGCTAGAGTCCTGGATTTTCCTAGTGAGGGGGACAGACCTAGCTAGTGGTGCTATTCTTCATATTCTACCACCTACCAATAGTTTAACTATGTTACTGCACCAGCTAGGTAAATTTTTTATGAATAAAAAACAATTTATTTATTATCATTGATTTATTTATTCTACATCCCTACTCATCAGAAACCGTAATTCAAAAGGTTAATTTATAACGCGTGCTTCAATTTTAAATTATGTAGGTATAAACAATACATCTTAACAGGAGTAAGCCAGCTTATGCTAGAGCTGGCCATAAGCCTGAGCAATGCCACCACTTTGCCCTGAAGCGCGAAGTGGTGGCATTATGAATACAGCTATCCTCAGAACATCACTATGAATATGTCATAAATACATTAAAATATATCACGTGTAAGTACGTATTTATTTATTAGACGATAAATATTTAATAGTTTGTACATAACAATTTCAGATGAGAATATTTTCTTAATTCACACTTTTTAAAGCAAGATTTTTGAACATACTTTTTATATCCAGAAAAAAAGCGGAGATACCGTTTATGTTGAAATAGCCCTAAAGTTTTTTAGTCCGTAAGTTTCTTGCCTGTTCTTCTAGGCTTTGGTCGCGCGCGAGGAACTGGCGGTACATTCACCTAGTACCAATTTAAGACGTTTCAAAGAGATCCTTGTGATTGTACTGAATAAAGACCGTTTTGATTTTGATTTTGGAGCTTGGTGACCTGGAGCTTGGTAACCCGTAGCTTTAACCCACCAGCCCAAAGTAGTTGCATCTTTGGGAAATCTGTAAAACAAACATGTTATTATTAGGCATATGTAGGTATTTAATCATACTACGCGATGGTGGTCTCAGACATAAAATAACTACCAACTTCTCATATGAAAATCGTGAGGAGACTTAAATTATTAAAATGTAACGCAAAGCTAAAAAAATAAATTAAATTAAATTAAAATATATGTACCTACTACCTATACCTATATTATATTTTTTTTCATTATGTACTTACAATCCTGTCAAACAAACCTTATTTCTTTGAAAAAGGTAATAATAAGTTGCGACATTGTCATTTTTTTCTAGATTATTGTGTGTATTTGAACTTATCCTAACATATCAGAGTCGAATCCACCCTAAAGTTGTTCGTTTCCCAACATTTTTGGCAAATAGATTTTGTTTTAGTTGGCAGCCCGAAAGATCGTATAACCCAGCCAAATTATGTTTCTATAGAACTGTATCGGTTTGAATAGCCATGTCATTTGTGTGGTTTATAGTAACCTATACTTAATTTTACAAAATAATTAAATTCTTGAAATCTACTATGATATGCGATAGAAAGTAAACACAACCGTTAAATGATTAATTGTGGACACTGTGCATTCTCCGTTTTATAGTTTAATTGACAAATAGAACATAAAAGTGCTACTTACCGAAGGAAGCTTAATTTTCAGTTTTCCGAGCTGTATCATTATCACAGCCTAAAATACTACAATGCACCACATTATAAACTTAACTCTACGTATACTGGGACCTAGGCACACACTATTTTCAAAGAACTTTGGCACTAAACACCTGTAAACTCACAAGCACCAAGCGGTTTGTTTAGCACCAAACTTGGTGCTAAACAATCAAAAACGTATACGCAGAAAGGGACAGAACATTTATATTATATTTCTCTCACTCATAGGTATAATTTGTATTATTGCGTCTCTCTTACTCTTGGTATTATTATTTGATGCTCTATCTATTGTATACTTGATCTAAGTTGGTAGGTGTATTACTTTGCTTATATTTTAAGTAGCGATGTAACGATCTCGAATTTTTTCAAACCGACTCAAACCGGTCTGAAAAATAAGCAAATCGACTTGTAAATCGAACCGCAAAAATCTATGTAAACCGGTTTGAAACCGGGTTACAAACCGAAATGACAAAGTCAATACGATGAACCAATTTGTATTGCTCATGCTAGAATTTTATGTTATGGAAACCGAAACGAATGAGTTAAATTTGTATTCATAATCCGGTATGAATACAAATTTAACTCATTCGTAGAACCCAAGAACAAATTGAATCGACTTTGTCAAGTCAATCTCATTTTCATATTTCGGTTCGGTCCGACCCGAAGTACCGACACGCGGTTCCGCGCCGCACCGTGCGTGAGTTGAAGTGGGACAGCGATCAACAAACCGCTTGCTTACTCAACTCGTCCAGATCGGTTTGGCATAGGTTCAACCCGACTTGAACGGTTTGAAGCTCAACCCGGGTTGAACCGGGTTGGTAACCCGAGTCGTAACATCGCTAATTTTAAGTTTGTGTGAGTGAGTCTGCTCAACGTCATAGATAGTGCTGGCGTATCATAAAACGTAGTGATTATAATAATATCATTGACATTACCAAATAGCTGAAATTCTGGGGAGCCAATAATGTACAGCATGATATTGCACAGCACGATAATGCACACCCAGATAATCCGTGTCCACTGGTTTGAATTATTGGGTGTACATTATCATCCCGTACATGCTGTGCAATATCGTCACGCGTTGATAATGTATTATCTTATCTGTGTTGTACACCCAGATAATGTACAGCATGATAATTGGAAGCCAATTATCATGCTGTACATTAACGTTCTGTACATTATCATGCTGTGTATTAACTGGCTGCACATTAACTACACGTCACAATATTGCACATCCAGATAATGCACACCCCGATAATGTACACCCAGATAAAACGAATCCAAAAAGGCACCAAAGTGGATTCCAAATATCATGCTGTACATTATCGTGCTGTACATTATCATGTCGTACAATAACCGGACTCAAATTCTGCTACGCGCCGTCGTAGATACTTACCTACACTAGGTTTTATTTACCTACGTATGCAAGTAATAGGTAGGGAGGTAGTCGATTTCCAGTATAGACTCTGTTTCACAGTGAGCTTGCGGAGGCGGACGCTATTTGTATGAGGGGTACCTATACCACCACAACGCAATAGGTATACGCTGACAACTTTTAGGCTACCGACGACGTCCGACACCTTAATATTGCGCTCACACATTTCAACTTTTTTTACTAAATTCGTATTGCGCATGATATGCGGTAGGTACCTACTCTAATATTATTAAAATCTAACCAAGTAGGCTATTGAGTCATTTTGCTTTGACTTAATTTTATAGAAATAATATTACTAAGAATATGTCCATTGGCTCTTTTCTTACAGTCCCTACATAAGGCGACTCTTTGTTCTTGTGTTCATTAAAAGTAGCACTATCACTACACAATATTAGGTTTATCACTGCACTAACTCCAAAAGTTTGGTTCTTTGAGTCTTCTCACTTTGTCTGTGTTGTCGAGGAGCTGGATGGCCTCGGCGTTCACGTGGTGAACTAGTCTTCTAAAATTCTTAATTAATTTACCTATAAACAAATTCAATCTGGATCCCGGTGTAGATAGAAGCACTTTATTTTGGAATCGCACATTTAACATAGGCTATATTTATAACTAGAAAAAAATAGGGATCCTTACTAAAACATCAATTTTGTAACCCAAGGTGTAAAAAAATTGGCTATAAACTGTCTTTCATCGTATGCGCTGCGGAAACTATTGACGATAGAACACAAAAATGTTCTACAATATTAAAGAACACAACAATATCTACAAAAAACTCAACGATACCGTATGTCTAACTATCGTAGTTATGTTAGTATAACTTATTTTTTACATTTTAAAAGTTGATAGAAATGCCGACCAAAATCAGACCATGTTATTCATACCTTTATATTAATCCTTATCCAAATAAATAATTTCGTATTCAAAACTGTTTCAATACCTATAGATTACTTCTTGAATTTTTCAAATCGGACATTCAACTTAAAAGATATTATGAAATTAAAAATTTTAGTTCGCTTTTCAAAATATTAGCGAACGCGCGGGACCACGGGGCGCGTTCTCACTCACTCAAGGAGAAGGGCGTGCAAATGTATGAAATAAGTAGACGCGAGACTCGAACCCATATGGTCTAAATGTCTAAAATGTTGAAAAAAATTATACTTAATGTTACTCAGGGATAATTTAGAATTCTAATTGTGAAAATATTTTTGAAATCGGACTAGGTAGTAGTTTTTGAGCCTATTCGTTATATACAAAACAAAATACATAAATATAAATCTTTCCTCTTTATAATATTTTTAGTGTAGATTAGTGTAGATAGATAGATGTATAGTGTAGATCTAGAATAATGTAGATAATTACGCAGGTACATAGATGAAAATATCTATAAATAGGTACCAGAGATGAGATAAGTTCCTGAAGTGATGACTATGAGATGCTAAACACCTTGGAGAGAGATTATATATCATTATGTTTTCTTTAGTGATATTATGGCAAATCTTGACAATCACAACTCAGTTATTAAAACTCAATCATGCTACTCAGTTTTAATTTTTGCAGCTGTCAACGTTTTTATGGTTTTCTGTAACCCCTATGTTTTATATAAATGAATAAATTTTATATATGATTTGAAAAAGAATTATACACCTACCTGGTGTAGTTTCTTAGGTATCTTCAAGGTTTTATTGCAATAAGTAGGTATCTACCTATAGTTTGACTCATATCGTATGTAACTTTGAATACAATCCAGTTCTGTGCAGTGAGGCAAGCGAGTTAGCCACTCGTTTACGATTCTGTAATTTATCAATTTCCTCGGAACTTATTTAATTTAAAATGATTTTATTATCATTGACGTTGACTTTTGTTGTTGTTTATATACTGTTTTCGTGGCGTAACATGCTGAAAAAGCATTATAAGTTTAAAATTAATGGACCTACGCCGTTACCATTGTTTGGTAGTGCTCATTTATTCATTGTAAGATCTACAGGTGAATATTTCCTCAGAATAATAACGAAAGCAAATTATTCCAATGTTATGATGACTATTTGAACTGTGTCAATGCCATCCTGTGACGAATTTTATATTTGTGTTGTTTTTGATAGATAATTTGGTTTGTTTCTACCGACCGCAACTTCGTTCGCTCGTTATTAATTATAATAAAAAATCCCTAAATTTAAATTCTTTTCATAGGACCTATATAATAATATTGTAGGAAGGAACCTACCTACTTACCGGTATTGTACGTAGGTATTCGTAGTAGGTTCTATTTTTTATAATGTGGTATTGGTTTACCTACATAGTTATAATAATTTTATATAAATACAAAACACAGTTCATGGTTCAAGGACGTGAATAACCAAAGTTTTCGATAACAAGCTGTAACAATGCTAATTCACTAAGCGACTCAAGAACAGTAAAAAAGGAAGGTTTAGGGATCCGAGAGTAAACAAATACCTAAATATTTAGGTACTTACTACCTACTCGTCATGAATATTTACTACAGCACGTTGTCGCGGTGTCATCATGACCGTTGGGAGTCTTTTTGTCCGGTTTTTAATTGAGTTGTTTGTTATCTTGCAAAAATTATATAAGGTTTAGGTATAATGTCATAAAAATCTATGTTATTTCGTAAACCATTTATCAATTCAAAGATCCCTATATAAACTATGAAGTGATATTTATTGAGTGAGCGAAGCGAACGAAAATCTTACAGTTAGGTATTAACTTTGGCGATTTGGCATTTTATGTACCTACTTATGTATGTATGTTTGTCGGGCCATAACTTTAGAACCGTTGCCTAAGTAAGTAATTAGCTTGTACTTAAGTAATTTACTGGTAATAAATGAGTTAAATCGGTTAACGAGTTATTAAGATATGGAGTTTAATACAGAGGCAAAAATAAAAAAAAAATACACCAAAATATCAAGTTACATGTCATATGAAAGGGATTTGTTTGGACATTCCAAAACCATTTTGACTTTTTTTCTAGGTCGCCCGGTTTTTGAGATATCAATGTTTCGTTGACATCAAGGTTTTTCTACTGGTCGGCCAGTTCCTTTGCTTTTTCTTATTTTTTTTTCTTGAAATAAATTAAGGAGGTATTCAGTTCTCATAAAATAGTGACAACGACCAGGTCGGATGATGGAGTCAAGGTCTGTTCAAGGGAACTCTTCAATAAATAGGCCAATAGAGTTGAAACTTGGTTACCATACCAAGTTAGTAAGTGGTAGTCAGAAAAAAGTCCAATCATAATGTTTGGACTTGCCTCTGACTACCACCTACTCAAATTTTTGGTGCGTTCGTTGGGTCGCATCACGAGATCTCAGTTCGGAGCGAACCACTAGTAATAAAAATAATAACTGTAGTACAAAAAAGATCTTATAGCTATGGTTATGTACAGTTTTAACATTTTGTCCGTTCCGGACGTACAACAAAAACGCATTGTTATATTCTAAAGTTTTCACCCAAGAATCAACTAAAACATTTTAATACCCACTAATAGGTCTCCTAATTTCTTGCAAGTAGGTATATGACCTACAAGAAACCAAGAGGTAGATATTATAGAGCTTCCAATTTTATCGTTCATAATATTCGTTTAAGATATAAAATGCATTCGAGACCAACCATTTCTTCTTTGCACCAAATCAGATTTAGCAAGAAATCAGCAAGGTAAACCAGCAACCTATAACTAGGTATTGCACACTTTGTAGGCATATAAGTTGATGTGGTAGGCACAATTGCAAATGATTCTACTTGTTATGCAGTAGGTAATACGCTTGTAGGTATCGTACCTATAAAGGTACCTTGTATGATAGATCAGAATTTTATTGATGCAGGGTAGGGCAAAACACTGTAGTCTAGACATCAAGTATGTAGGTACCTACTTACCTTAATATGTATTAAATTCATAATACCGCTGAAATCATAAACAACCTGAAGATTTTCTTTATAAATGTGGCCACGAGGCCTCATTATTTCTGGAAATAGGTGTACAAAAGGCCATATTCCATTTTAATTTTAAGCGATTTTGGCGAGTTTTTAAGAAAAATTTTGAATTTTTGATACATTTACAATATCCTCGATTGATCCATTGGGGAACCCACAAATATTTGTTCTGCCCCTTGTGTTTACTATTTTTATTTATAGGCATTACTACTTATGTACCTGACCTACTTATGTAGGTCAGGTACATTTATCTGCTAACATCCAAATTGTTTTTCAGAATTCCTGAATCTTCTTCATAGGCTTTCCAAAAAATATGGAGACATTTACCTGGTTCATTTGTTTTCATTTCCATATGTGGTGCTGAGCCATCCAAAATACATGGAGGTTTGTTACATTATCTATTAAAGATGGCGTTGTAATAATAAGTGTACTATGTCCTTTTACAAATTAACCTACCTCTATATTTCAGCCTATTGTTTCCAGTTCTGAGACGATAACGAAAGGAAGATCTTATGAGTTTTTAAAGATTTGGTTGGGTCAAGGTCTCCTTACAGCAACAGGTAAATAAATGTACATACCTACATATCTCATTTAAATACAGTAAAGAAAAACATTGGTATAAGTAATTGATTTTCAAGTCAGCGACATTTTAATTTTCAGGGCAAAGATGGAGGACGCATCGCAAGTTTTTAACTCCGGCGTTCCATTTCAATATATTGCAAAACTTTTTCCCGATATTCTGCAAAAACGGATGTATACTGCGAGAGAAGCTGGATGCTCTGGCTGACGGCAGTTCAATCAATCTTTTCCCTATCATTGCTCTAGCAGCTCTAGATAATGTTACAGGTAACTTATCTACGCCAGAATTAGCTTCACTTGTTTGAACACTTGTTTGATTGCTGTGTGGCACGAGACTTTGCACAAAGTTTTAACAATCAAAATTAGCAAAAAAGTCTCTTAGCAATCAAACAAGTGTTCAAACAAGTGAAACTATGTCTGGCGCCCGGGTTAGACTTATCTAAGATACAAAATTAGTTGAACCCTGGCTCGGTGGTAAGTTATTTTATGTATGGTATAGGTTCGATTCAGGGATAATCACCCTGTGTTAAAGTCAGAGAAAATATTAGTCTCTACAATTTTTTTATTGTGGTTTAATATTCTATTACAACTGTAAAAAACAAAGGTACTATTTAAAATTAGTTGGTATGTTGAGTTTATTTACTTATGTTAATCCAGAGATAGACAAAATCCCTTTATTCAAATCAGACAAAATATTAGTCTTTATAATTTTTTATATAAAAAACAAAGGTATGTTGAGTTTATGAAGGTTTTAGAAGTACTTTTTATTTCTTAATTAATCAAATCTGTCTGAAAAGCGTTAGTTCACACCGACCGACGATTCCTTTGACCCTTTACGGGCCAATGACTTTTAAAATAACCGATAAAAGAACTTAGTTACGTTGATATCATATAATAATAATTTGAATTACATTTCGTTTTACTATTTTGGATAACTTATTCTGAATTACCTATTTACCTTTATGAATGTCTTATTAGGTAGGTTGACAGATCTTTTTTTCTCCAATATTAATTAAAACAGGTTCAAAGCCATCTTAATTTTATTTATGACTTATTAATTTAAAATGTAAGTAGGTGTAATTTAGGAACCTACTAACCTAAGAAATTATTTACTTATTGTTTTATTAACATTTCAGAGGCCATAATGGGTGTCTCAGTCAACGCGCAGAGGAATAGTGATTCCGAATACGTTAAATCTATTGAAACGTAAGTTAAAATATGTGGCATAAATACTTACCTTTTCTAAGCACATACCCATTTAAAAAAAATACATAACACAATGAAACAATGAATGCACAATGAATCAAACTGTAATTAATCAAATTACCAAGCAAATTACAGTTTTATAGATAAAAACACACTTTTTGTATCGTCTTCTGTCACGTTGCCTGTGGCTGGTCGCTACTAACCAAGCCACCTTCATAAAAAACGAATGCACAAACACTGCGTAAAAGAAACACTGCACAAACAAAGACTGCGTAAAAGACTTCAAAGTATTTTTTTTTATTTTTTTTATGGGCTTTGTCGATGAGTGACATCACTGCCCTATAATAAAACATAAAAAATGCATT
Organism: Chloroclysta siterata; assembly: GCA_932294275.1. Classification (NCBI taxonomy): domain Eukaryota; kingdom Metazoa; phylum Arthropoda; class Insecta; order Lepidoptera; family Geometridae; genus Chloroclysta; species Chloroclysta siterata. Next base: position 8,393,983 of record OW028588.1, read on the forward strand.
AAATATGAAAACTTAATCTGTATTTAACCCAATTTCTGCCAACATATTATAACATTTTGGCTTGACCACAAATAGACTATAATGTAGCATACAATGTGTAGATACTTTCTCGTATTGCAAAGCTTTAGTCTCGTAAAGAAAGACGCCAGTCGAATTCCAGTTCGATGATTAATTTCCAAATTTCAGCGTCTCAAAAATCATAGCTCTTCGGATGCAAGTGCCTATAATAGGAGATGATATGATTTTCAATCTGTTGCCGTATAAAAAGGCACAAGACAAGGCTTTGCACTTCCTGCACACACACACTAGCAACGTGATAGAGGCACGGAGGCAGGATCTAAAGAACCTGAATATTACCAGTCTCAAAGGATCGGATAACATTGGTAAGTCAGGGAGCACAAAAAAGTGTTGCCATAATAAGTAACTGTATGAGTTTTTGATCTGACTGACTTTGAAAACGAAACCGGAATCATGATGCGACGGGAATATTCAGCATTCACTATCAAATTACAAGCTATACCTAGGTATTTTACCTTTATGACTTAGAATAAAACCTACTTCTTAGGTACTCGGAATCAGTCAAAACCGAAACATGTTTCATCCCAGGGACAGGCAAATATGATCTGCTGATGGATTAGGAGAATGGTTCATGATTTTGTTATATCTCATAGTGGATTTACTGCTTTCGTACCAGAACGTGGATCCACGCGAGAAACAATAAAAAAATTATTGATGATTATGGCGAAGAGTACCTCTCCTCTTGCTATATAATATAAAATACACACAGATATAAAATCACTAAAAAACATATAATATGAAAAATCGTAATCAACCAAATTCAGCAAAAATTATGACCCAAACTAGTTTTCCTACTCAAAAGTTTGCGCAAGAAAACTATAAGTGCCTACCTAGAGCAGGGGTGGCGAACCTTATTGAATCAACGTGCCATTTTTTCTAAGAAAATAATTATGAGGCCATAGACGTGCCCTCAAATAATTTCAACCATAATGTAACTAGTAGTTCGCCCCGAACTGAGATCTCGTGATGCGACCCGACGAACGCATCAAAACTTTGAGTACGTAGTAGTCAGAGGCAAGTCCAAACATTATCTTTGGACTATTTTCTGACTACCGCCTACTAACTTGGTATGGTTACCAAGTTTCAACTCTATTGGCCTATTTATTGAAGAGTTCCGTTGAACAGACCTTGACTCCATCATCAGACCTGGTCGTCGTCACCATTTTATGAGAACTGAGTACCTCCTTAATTTATTTCAAGAAAAAAAATTAAGAAAAAGCAAAGGAACTGGCCGACCAGTAGAAAAACCTTGATGTCAACGAAACTCTTAGAGATGGGAGCTCTTGGATCGCTGGTTACCTTAATTTAACTTTTATTATTTTATCTCAAAAACCGAGCGTCACAAAATAAAAGTAAAAATTGTTTTGGAATGTCCAAACAAAGCCCTTTCATATGACATGTAACTTGATTTTTTTATGCAACTTTTTTTATTTTTTCCCCCTTAAAAAACCCCATATCTCAAAAACCCTTCATCCGACTTTACTCATTTACTTACCAGTAAATTTCTCAAGTACAAGCTATCGACATATCAAATTTCATGCAGATCGGATCAACGGTTCTAAAGTTATCGCCAGACAAACATACATACATACATACATACATACATACATACATACATACATAAAATGCCAAATCGCCCAAGTTGAAACTAAGATCTTCGTTCGCTTCGCTCACTCGATCAATAATACCTATTAATATTATTATAATAATTTCAATGAAAATTCCAACCGGTGTTCCAAGAGGGCGATTTAGCCAAGTAGATTCTGATCGGATTGGGCGGGGCGGGCTGAGTAGCGAATACTTTGAATTAAAAATGCAAACCGTTTTGATCCGTGGCGTGCCCAAAATATTGTGTCGCGTGCCATTGGTTCGCCATCCCTGACCTAGAGTACTAGTATTCTGTTATCTGTGCCTAGAGCAAACTTTTTAGTAAAAACTTGTATTTTTTTTCTGATATTGTGTTGCAGGTGTGAAAAACAAGCATGCATTCTTGGATCTACTGCTTTTAGCCGAAGTTGATGGTAATAAAATAGACGAGGAAAGTGTGAGAGAAGAAGTGGACACTTTTATGTTTGAGGTAAGTACCATAGTGCAATTATCTATAATATTCTGACTTGATTGTTATTGGGTAGGTATAAGAATTCATATATTAGCAGTACCAGGGGCCTTATGCTCACTTCGAGCGAGATAATCTCACGGTGGATATGACGTCATATCTCGTTCGATAACTATTTATCCCCATTCTCATCATCTACCTCCCAATTTTCTCATTCAATGTTCATGCGAGACGCAACGTCAACGAGTTATTGAACGAGATATGACGTCATCTCCACCGTGAGAAAATCTTTCTCGAAGTGAGCTTATGGCCCCAGTAGGTGAATTTTAGGCACATGAGGCTAAACATCTGTATGCCTCAAGTTGATGGACGCAGGGCAGTGCATCGTAGGGCATGTTCCTATCGAGCATGACTTAGGACTTAACATCAGGTAGGTCATTTGCTAGTTCCATCAGTAAGTGGTAAAAAAATAAAAATAAAAATAAAAGTATAGTTATCCTACTAACTACCCAACTGTTAGTAGGGGAGGCCATGATGCTAAATGGGGATTTCCTCGAGCGTCATAGAGACCTATTGGGTTGCAAAGCTTAGATGATAAGAAGAAAAAAATGTTATATAAGTATACCTTTTCATCGGTGGGGGGGGGCGGCTATAGATTTTCAAAAATGTAAAAAAAAACTGTTGCATGGACATACTCGAGCGCGTCAGATATTGATAGCACCAATGTCCTACTTATTTTTAATAATGTACGTATGTTAATCTGATCGTTTGCATGATGGGGGTGGTCGTACTTAAGGGTTGAAAATAAAAAAAAATAAAAAAATATCGAGCGCGTCAGATTTTTTAAGGGGGTGTTATGTGAACCTAAAAAAAAATCTGATTCAATAATCTGACGATTTCGATGTGACGCAAACTCGCAGCCATTATTTTAATATGCAAAAAAAAATCGCCATTTTGAAATACTCAAGCGCGTCAGATTAAGATATATATGGTTCATCTTTATGTCCTAGACGTGCTGTCTCATAATCTGACGATTATCTAGAGGGATTCGCCTAATCTGACAAAAAAAATATATTTTTATTTTGATTTTTTTAAACCATTCAACTTAATTAATTGAAAAGCTCAGGAAATAGCATGCAAATAAAAAGTATAAGTTTGTTAAGTAGAATACTTGTATTTATAAGAAAATAATTTAAAACAATATGCAAAAAAATATTTTTTTTTTACAATTAATTGATTAATTAGTCATCATCTTCATAAGTAGAATCATTTTCTTCTTCTGGCTCGATTTCATGGCAACGCGCAGAGGGGAATATAGGCACCACGCAGCTAAACTTTATCGACGAATATTTGTAACTTCGGCTTGTGGAAATCGTCAGATTATATATTTTTCGTTATCCTTGAATTATTTACTTCAAAATAAAAAAAAATTTAGCCACGCTCGAGAATGTCGAGATGACGTTTTTTTTTTACAACTTTGTAGCCCTCCCGTTTCTTTACGTCACTCTCAAATTGTCAGATTAGTGGAATATACACTTTTTAGCATGTAATTAACTCACCCTAACTTAATCTGACGCGCTCGAGATCTTCTGATGATCAATTTTTTTTTACTAATCTGATCCTTTATCCTAGACGGGCGGCTTCATATATGGGGCTCATATTTGGTGGAGGTTCTTAACCAGGTACAAGGTATCCCCCTGTATATTAATCTGACGCGCTCGAGGAAATCCCGAAATCCCCTCTTGGGCTCCCCTACTATGTGTTGTAATTACTTGCCCATAATAAGAATCCTTATTCATCGAGTGAGCGAAGCGAATGAAGATCTTAGTTTCAACTTGGTGCAGCATTATGCTGAGACGAAGACCTTTTTGCCCCGCACAACATACCTAATTTGTATATAGTACCTACTTTTACTTTCATTTTATTTTTCATTTTATTTTTTATTTTTTAGGTACCAACCCACTGTTATTTTTAGTGTTTTTTTGTGTTGGGACAAATAAATATGTTTTCTTTCTTCTTTCTTTCTTTCTAACTTGGGCGATTTGGCATTTTATGTATGGATGAATGTATGTATGTATGTTTGTCTGGCCATAACTTTCGAACCGTTGATCCGATCTGCATGAAATTTGATAATTCGATGGAATGTACTTGAGAAATTTACTGGTAAGTATATGTGTAAAATCGGATGAAGGGTTATTAAGATATGGGGTTTTTTAAGGAAGCAAAAATAAAAAAAGTTACATAAAAAAATCGAATTATATGTCATATGAAAGGTCTTTGTTTGGACATTCTAAAACTATTTTTTTTTCTAGGACACTTGGTTTTTGAGATACATACAACAAAAAAGTTAAATTGAGATAACCAACGATCCAAGAGCTCCCATCTCTAGGAATTTTGTTGACATCAAGGTTTTGCTACTGGTCGAATAGTTCCTTCGCTTTTTCTTATTTTTTTTTCTTGAAATAAATTAGGAAGGTACTCAGTTCTCATAAAATGGTGATAGCGACCTGGTCTGATGATGGAGCCAAGGTCTGATCAACGGAACTCTTCAATAAATAGGCCAATTGAGTTGAAATTTGGTTACCATACTAAGTTAGTAGGCGGTAGTCAGAAAAACGTCCAAACATAAAGATTGGACTTGCCTGTGACTATCACCTACTCGAAGTTTTGATGCGTTCGTCTGGTCGCATCACGAGATCTCAGTTCGGGGCGAACTACTAGTCTACATCTACACTATCTTCACTATCATCACTAATATTATAAAGAGGAAAGATTTGTATTTTTGTATTTTTGTATGTAACGAATAGGCTCAAAAACTACTGGTCCGATTTTAAAAATTCTTTCACCATTAGAATGCTACATTATCCCTGAGTACATAGGCTATATTATATTTTCAAAAAAATCAGGGATCCTTACTAAAACTCCAATAATGTAACCCAAGGTGGAAAACAAAAACCTTACATCGCGTGTGCTGCGAAAACTATTGATGATAGAACAAAATACTACGATTTTGTAGAACACGTCATCATCTACAAAAAATGTCGCGACAGCATATGTCTAACTATTATAGTTATGTCACAATAAGTGTTCTTTTATTATAAAAATTTAATTGAAATGCCGCCGCTAGAAAAGGGTCTTTATTTGTACCTTGGTATTAATCCTTATCCAAATAAATCATTTCAGAATTAAGATGGTTTCAATACCTATAGATTACTTTTTAAATTTTTCAAATCGGATATTCCATTCAAAAGATATGATGAAATTGTTAAAAATGTTAACGGGTCCACGGGGTGCGATTTCACTCACTCAAGGAGAAGGGCGTGCAAATGTATGAAATAAGTAGACGCGAGGCTCGAACCCACGGTCTTAGTTTATCCTAAAATGTTCAAAAAATTTATGACCACCCATGCGAAGCTGGGACAGGCCGCTAGTTAATTATAATCCGATTACTAGAGGAACAAATGGTTGGGATCATTAGAATTAAATAAGATATCCATTATAAAGGTCTAAGGGCCGGTTTCACCATGCTCTGTTAGATTAACAAAGGATTAAAGGGCCGTTAAATATGTCAAAATGTACGCGTTTGACAGTTAAGGTTAGATTTAACGGTCTTTTAATCCTTGATTAGTAACTAACAGAGCATGGTGAAACCGGTCCTAAGTCTAATGAGTATAATAATCGTATTAGGGGTTACGGTTAGTTGAGTGCCAACCTAAGTAGATACCTATGTGAGATAATGTGGGAACTTAAAAATATATTTTAGTTTATAATAATATTTTTAAAGCGCGTAGGTACATTACATAATGTATACATTATTGTAATTTGAAATTTTATTATTTTAATTTTTTATTATTATTATATTATATAAAATTTAATGTTATAAAAACAAGGATTTAATAACCTAAAATTAGCATGAAACATAAATGAGTACCTACCTACTTAAATAAAATTTCAGGGTCATGACACCACAACTTCCGGCATCGTTTACAGTCTTTTCTGTATATCCAAGCATCCAGAAGTTCAAGATAAAATATTCAAAGAACAAACGAAAATTTTTGGTGATGACATAGGAAGGGATCCATCATACGCGTAAGTGAATTTTGTTATTTTACTTAGCTGAAAAGGGTGATACGGATTATTTCGGATGGGTCACCATACTCTAAGGTAGGTACATATAAAAAAGCTAAAGTGCTTGTTTTACGATCTGACACGCTATCCATCATATAAAAATATTTCCACATATTATGTTTTTGAAAAGTAGCGGAGACGGAAATAAAGAACTCTCAGACGAAACCTCCAAGAAACAAATACATATTGGGTTACACTTGTAGGTAGGTATAGGTACTTATAATATATTAGGTAGGTATAACTGCCATATCGAGTACAAACATATATAACATCGAGAATAAATTATTAGTTCTTCGCTCAAATAATTTATTCTCGGTGGGGATCGAACCCACGACCTACAGCGCAGAAGGCAGAGCTACTACCAACTGATATGTGCCCTCACAGCTCAGTTGGTAGTAAAAAATATGGTTGCTGTTAAAACATATTTTTATCAGACGGATAGCGTTACTCAGATATGTTACAAGCACTTTTTGTGCACTAGTAAGTAAGAGTAGAAGAGCTCTTTGTGAAGGGCTAGTCCGGGGAAGTACTACCACCACGCCTTTTTCTGCCGCCAAGCAGCGTTGCTGTGTTTTGGTTTGAAGAGTGTGGTTGCTGGTGTAATTACAGGCAAATGAGGTTTGACACCTGTATGCCTCTAGTTGTTGGACGCAGGGCAGTGCATTGTAGGGCACGTTCCTATTGTGCATGACTTACGAGGCAATGCTTTGTTATAGGTTATGGTTACCACTTTACATCAGGTGGGCCATCTGCTTGTTCTATCAGCTAGTTGTTTAAAAAAAAGCTAAAAGCACTGAATTAAATTTAATTACATCGACGTGGCTTGTTTTTTTTTGTCTGTTTTTATGACAACGCCTAACGATTAGCAACTCAATCATGTAACGAATGCGATAAACTTTGCTTTGGCTAAATAGCACACAAACAGGAGGGCACAGTGTACTATATTACCTATATATATTTATACCCTATACCTTGGAACCCGCCACTAGATGTGAAGGCGACCAAATAAAATTAAATGTTGCTGGGAGCCATTAAGTACAGGCCCCACTAATTCGTAAATGTATTCGGGCCCCTTTCTATGGTCCATCAGCAGTGGACATCCTATCCGATTTTTCTTACACTTGCTCGGAAATTGCTTCAGTATAAAACAAACAATACACCAATTGGCAAACAAACAAACACGACAATAACATAAATAATTTTAGACAGCTTTTTATTTTTAATTCTTCTTGAAGTGCTAATAGCGATCGAGTAGGTACTGTAGATTGTATGCTCTTCAAAAGATATTTAAAAAAAGAACAATGACCGTGCGTAATCGAAAATTGAATTGGCGGGAATGCAAATTAAAATAATCAGATACAGTACCTGTAGATATTGTGGATGTTTTCATAAGTTTATTTATTATTTATTATTTACTCGTAAATTAGAGTTCTACATGTAAGTACTACAAGTTCTGACCGAAATAGCGATTAAACGCATTTACTTAAAAAAACTTTTTTTTTAATACAACTTGATGATGGAATTAGCAGATGGACCACCTGATGTTAAATAATAACCATCACCTATAACACAGCATTGCATCATAAGTCAAGCTCGTCGAAGCTGGCCTGTATAGAAAATAGATACTCAACCTATTTGCTGTGCATTGGAATAAAGCGACTCATATTTCTGCCTTCTTTATTTATTTAAATAAATAAATTCTCTTCATTCACTGATCTCTGAACGTACGTATTAAACTTCTTTAGATTGCTTTAATAATTAATTTGCTTTTCAGAGAACTGCATCAAATGAAATATTTGGAGTTAGTTATCAAGGAGTCGCTGCGATTGTATCCTTCAGTACCTTTAATTGAACGTACTATAACAAAAGAAATGGGTATGACCAACTTTATTTTCTAATAAAAAGCCTAAAATACTCCGAACTCGATATTGCAGAAGATATATTGTTATATTACTACCTAACAGACGAAAAAAAATGCGGACAAAGCGCTAAAATTGCGACAAATCCGCAGTCAATACTAGGTACACTGCATATCAGTATTCTATTCCAGTATGTATGTACATATAACTAATGAAATTATAATTTCAATGGTTTGGGAACCTCTATTAAACATAGAATACCTGTGTCAGATGTCTCTAGCTCCCGTTGGTACAGTAATTGTTTTGAAGCCAAATCGTCTTCTTCACAGAATTGGATGGTATGAACCTACTGCCAGGAACGTCAGTGACGCTCAACATATACCAGATGCAGAGGAATCCAGCCGTGTTCGAGGACCCACTGGAGTTCCGACCAGAGCGCTTCGAGGCCCTGGAGGTCAAGAACCCTTTCAGCTACCTCGTGTTCAGCGCTGGGCCTAGGAATTGTATTGGTGAGACACTCAAATATAATTAGTGTTGGTAGACATTCCACGCAGCATTATCTAGCCAACCTTGTACGTACATACTACCTCAAGAACCAGATAGGTGACATAAATATTTAGAAACATCAGTCTAATAACAAAACAGGAGTTCTCAGCAAATCAGGAGTTTAAAAAAATAACAAAACAGGAGTTACACTTCAATGTAATCGAAACAAATTAACTACATAGAAACCACACGCCTAGTTTAAAGAAAAACATAAAATCAATACACGTAACTATTCACAAAACTACGTAATTCTACTATCCATAATATGTTGGACTATCGAGCACCACAAGCGAAGTTGGTGCGAGCAATTTTGTGGCCCGCCTTCTATAGAAGGGTTGCCACAACGACGGTATCTTGGCAGAAAATGCTAACAATATAATAATATACTTTGATTATTTTCTAACAAGATTCTTTATTGTCTTTTGTCAAATATTTAAAATTAATGTAGGTACCTAGGGTTATTAAACGAATAATAACTGATACTAATATTAGTGACCTAATTAATTTGGTTTCAGGTCAAAAATTCGCCATGATGGAAATGAAAGTTACCATTTCAGCGATTCTCAGAAGATTCAGTCTTCTACCAGCAGATATAGAACCTCAGCTATGCGCGGATCTCATCTTGCGGTCTAAAAATGGCGTGCACGTAAAAATGACCCCAAGAAAACTCTTTGCGATAGAATAAAGAAAACCATATGATTTTAACAAGTCTTAATCAAAATCGAATTGGATATTGTTTATTCGACTCACAAACACGGGTACAGCATGACATAAACAAAAAAACAGAGTCAAAATGGTCCTAACTGAAAAATCAAAATCAAAACGGTCTTTATTCAGTAGGTACAATCCAAGCTTTTTTGTCATCTATATAATCAGATATTTTATGGTAAGCTTTTGTAAAAAGTTTTCTTTTTATTATGTTTTTGAATTTGCTAATCGACAACTGATGAATCTCGCTTGGGACTTTGTTATAGAAGCGTACACATTGTCCTGCAAACGATTTGCTTACTTTAGTGGGAACAGCGAGCTTATCTTTATTACTAGTGTTAACATTACGATGGATCGCTCTTTTAGGCAAATAAATTAATATTTTTTCGAACATACATAAAATTTTCGTATAAGTACTGACAGGGTAAAGTCATTATATTTATTTCTTTAGACTTATTTCGTGACGATTCTCTGGGTTATAAATTGCAAGAACCTCCCTCTTGTGCAGCACAAATATGGTGTTAATATCTGCAGCACTCCCCCACAACAAAATGCCGTATGACATAATGCTATATGAAAGTTGTTTACATTAAACCAGTTTACGACTCTAGAGATTGCATTGTTTACATTGTCATGGTTCGTTTGTCGTTTTTTAATTTGAATAAAAGTGAAGTGTCATCTGAAAAAAGTACAATCTCGTGATCATCTACTACTTGAGGTAGATAATTAATGAAGATTAAAAACAAAATGGCCCGAATATAGAACCTTGTGGTACACTTTAAGAGTAGTAGAGCTCTTTGTGAAGGGCTCGTCCGGGGAAGTACTCACCACGCCTTTTTCTGCCGCCAAGCAGCGTTGCTGTGTTTCGGTTTGAAGAGTGTGGTTGCCGGTGTAATTACAGGCACATGAGGCTTAATATCTGTATGCCTCCAGTTGATGGACGCAGGGCACTGCATCGTAGGGCACGTTCCTATCGTGCGTGACTTACGAGGCAATGCTTTGTTATTGGTGATGGTTACCACTTAACATCAGGTGGGCCATCTGCTTGTTCCATCGGCTAGTTGTATTAAAAAAAAACATCAATTTTTTAACATTGACCCCGAGAGCGCTTTTCATTCACGTCACACTCAGCGTAATGCGCTGGTTTTCAGTTAGGACCTAGATGACTTCACCTACAAGTAGGTACGAGTATTAGGGGCGGTTATTTTTTTCATCTGATCTAGCGTTTCTCCGAGTTACTTAGTCAAACCCGCCTTAAGTTGCTCAAAACAAAGTTTATAGAACAAAAAACCGGTCAAGTGCGAGTCGGACTCGCGGACGAAAGGTTCCGTACCAGTATCTATAAAAACGGCAAAAAACACTTTTATTGTATGGGACCCCCTTAAATATTTATTTTATTCTGTTTTTTAGTAGTTTTTGTTATAAATAACAACAGAAATGCATCATCTGTGAAAATTTCAACTGTAAGTATCACGGTTCATGAGATAAAGCCTGGTGACAGACGGACGGACGGACAGCGGAGTCTTAGTAATATGGTCCCGTTTTACCCTTTGGGTAGGTAACCCTAAAAAAAAATAGGAGTTCAACGTAGCTTCAGTCACGTCATTCACGTTGATTCACATTTGTCGTCAGCTAATAATTCTATCGCGCTTGGTTGCGAAAATGCTAGTAATCAATTATTATTAATGTAATTTTAATTATTTTTTTAATTTTAAGTTAGGGTCTTTTTAAGTTTAAAGGTCTGGTTAAAGTTTACATGAAGTAAATTAAATTAAATATTTGTATATAATGGTCTTTTTATTATTTTTTCACTTGCGAATTAATGTTTCGTGCTTTTGTCATCTTACTGTCTTCGGCTGATCCTTGCTGATTCAACAGTCATTAGTCTAGCCTTCTCTACTACTAGTAATCTCTTATCTGTGGTCTAGCCGAGAGAATAGACCTCGTAGGGCTCGTACTAAGGCTCGTACGGTAGCAGTCAAATGAGTCGTTGCTTGTTTATTTAACCAAACAAGTAAAATTTTGAGTAGGAAAACTTGCTCGGATTAAAATGATATTTTTACTGAACTGTGTCACTGTGTGCAATAAATGTGCGACCGAGAAGTACTTTGACAGCCCTTTGAACATATCTGACAGCTATATTATACATCGGAGCTTTAGTAGTTGTAGTTACCTAAGTAGGTAGGTACATCAATTTTCTAACAAAAGAAAAGTCTCGAATCAAATGGCTCTCAAATTTATTTAACCAACAAGCAACGACTTATTTTACTGCTATCGCTATTGCTTGTTTTTAGGTAAAAGCCCTACCTTGCCTATGTATTTCTTGCGTTTTAATTATTTGCCAGCTGGAAACAAGTTAGAGGACGTCATACTTTTATAGGATAAACATACCTAGGTGACTTGTTAATTTAATTAATTCAGGTCTCGCGACAACACCGCGGTCATTCGAATAGGATAACTTTCCCTAATCCAATTTAGGTATCAAAAGGTTGGATTACATTTAGGTGCTTAACTAGAAGCTAAAACACAAGCAAGTTTAGGTAAGTACCTACTACCGCAGCGCCGCAATGTATCCACGAAACTTCCACAGTAATAGCGATCAAAACTCGCATAATAATTTTAAGAACTTAAACATAACCGAAAAAAAAATGTTTGATCATCTTCGACATGATAGCTACCTGTAAAACATCATTGAAGGAAAGGTTGAAGGAAAGCTATAAAGAAGAAGTTCTTTTTTTAATGTTTTATTATAGGGAAGTGTGGTTGCCAGCTACAAAGCCCTTAAAATAAAAAAGAAGAAGTTCAAGATACGTGATTTACGTGAGTCAGATTAAAGAGAAGGTCGATGTCATGTCGTCAAGGAAGTCAAGGAGGTCGCATTGTAAATACTCAATTGGAGGAAAATGCAACAAGAACTGAGCTCTTTAAGAATAGAAGAGAACTTCATATCTAAATCCTCTGAAACTTAAAAAGGGGATAGTTAAACTTATATGTTTTAACTTATCGAGATAATAAAAATATGACCTCCAAAGTTTTCAAACTTCCATTCTAATTGTGCGGAAAATTATCATGAAAGATCCATGATCATTTTCATAATTCATAACAATTTTTCTTTACATGCTTACTTAATAGCTTATGAATGTGATTCATTATCATCGTCGGCTTATTCTGATTACCTTGTTTAGCAGGTAAGCCCGAGTAACTTAGTAAGGTACTTCAAATAAGGGTAGTAATACGTGCTGACGCGTGCTTACACTGTAGTGAAGAGTAGGTATCTAAATCAGAAAAGGGTCAACCAACAGATCTGTCCGTTTGTTTACTGAAATAGTTATCAGTGTCCATCGAATGAAACTGAACCTACTTACCCACCCAAAAGTTTGTAGTTCGCTGAACATTTTAATACCCTCTGCAATGAACAGTACCCGACTGTAGCTATGGCACATCAAGTAGCGTGTGACTGAGACGCGTCTACGCTTACGTCTACGCATACGCATCCGGTCTGCTCCAGCCTTTATCGTTAGAATTGTAGGCGTTATTCGCGTTGACTTGTGCGTGTGCTGTGTATTCACAAAAATGATTTTTAATGAGTGCTTTCCTCTATTTACGCCACATTCAATAGGTAACGTTCTGAAAGCCCGATCAAAACTAATCGCATGTCAAGTCACTTGCTATATCTCTATCTAATTCGATGTAATAGCTGAAATGGCGAGTGACTTGACATCCGATTAGTTTTAATCGAGCTTTCAGAAACGGTCGTTAGTGTGTCATCTCACATTCAGTGTAAGATCAAATCAAATCAAAAACTTTTATTTTATGTCCAAATAAAAATTTATATGAAAACAAAATCGGTCGTCACTCAGGTTTGTTATAATAAAATCAAAATAAAAAAGCTTTTTATTCAGTACAATTATGGATCACTTTGAAATAGAGTTGGATGCTTGTCAAATCACACACTCCCACACACCTATTATATTACACTAATAAATAAACTCGCAATAAAGTCAAAGTCAAAGTCAAAGTCAAAGTCAAAGTCAAAGTCAAAGTCAAAGTCAAAATGTATTTATTCAATAAAATCACAAGGATCACTTTGAAACGTCTTAAAGCTAGGTGACTCTAGGTGCCAGTTCCACGCGACCAAAGCCTAGAAGAACAGGCAACAAACTTACGGCTTGGTTCCTACCGTTCTTTTGTATGATCCTTTTACAATGTAATAATATAATATATTATTGAAGTTTAGTGAGGCGTAGGCATACAGAAAAAGGTAAACATAATCAAATTTATAAGACAGCACACGCTACGCCTCAAACTAATAATACCTAATGCATAAATACAATCTATTAAATCAGAGAAAAATAAAAAAAAACACACAATAGTAGGTACAGTACAGACATTGCAGACATGTTAGCTGCCGATGGGCAGAGCGACCGGGACATCGGGCCACGCATTTTTATCAACAATATAGCTATCTAAAGTATAATAAGCTTTCCTTATTAGATTATTCTTAATGTACACTTTAAATTTTCTAATAGGAAGCCCAGTGGCACTTTCTGGAAGTTTATTATAGAAGCGAATACCGTTCCCCATAAACGAGCCATTTACCTTTTGAAGTCGAAATTTAGGTATACATAATTTGTTTTTATTTCTAGTGTTAACGTTATGTGCATCACTCTTTTTCTTAAAGCTATCTATGTGTTTATGAGTGTATAATAGATTTTCATAAATATACTGTGAAATGACTGTGAGAATATTAATTTCTTTAAATCGCTCCCTTAATGAGTCACGTGGTTTCATTTTATAAATGGCACGTATCGCCCGTTTTTGAAGTACAAATATATTTTGTATATCAGCAGCTTTTCCCCAGAGCAAAATACCATAAGACATTACACTATGGAAGTAGCTAAAATATACTAGTCTAGCTGTAGCTTCATCTGTAAGCCATCTTATTGTGCGAACTGCGTATGCAGCCGAACTCAGTCTACCAGCAAGTGATTTGATGTGTGGACCCCACTGCAATTTTGCATCAATATTAAGTCCTAAAAAAATAGTAGAATTGACAAGGGTAAGTGATTCACCATTTAATTCAATATTGGTTGGTCGTTGAACCACATTTGGCAAAGTAAATTTAATGCATTTCGTTTTCCCAGCATTGAGCAAAAGATTATTAACAGTAAACCAGTTAAGTACTTGCGACAGAGATGCATTAACGTCATCGAAGTTAGTCTTCAATCTGTCGACTTTAAAAATTAAAGAGGTATCGTCAGCAAATAGAACTATTTCACATAAATCTTTTACAAAAGGTGGAAGGTCATTTACGTAAACTAGAAATAAGAAAGGACCCAATATCGAACCCTGAGGCACCCCTATATCAATGACCGATCCAGAAGACCTCTCACCGCCAACATCAACTTTTTGGATTCTATTGGTTAAGTAAGACTGTATAAGATCAATAGCTCGGTTTAGGATGCCGTAGTGTTTAAGTTTAGATAATAAAGTGGCATGACTTACACAGTCAAAAGCTTTGGACAGATCGCAGAATACCCCGATCGCATCTTGTGAGTGTTCCCAAGCATCATATATGTGCTTCAGGAGCGTCGAGCCGGCATCAGTCGTTGATCGACCTTTAGTAAATCCAAATTGATGACCATGAAGTATGCCGTTGACGTTAAAATGTGATATTAACTGATTAAGAACAACTTTTTCAAAAATTTTACTTAACGTAGGTAGTACCGAAATAGGCCTGTAGTTGGCAGGATCTTGTTCATTTCCAGACTTGTACAGGGGAATGAGTTTACTGTGTTTCATTAAATCAGGGAAAACGCCCTCATCAACACATCTATTAAAAATGTATGCTAGACATGGTGTAATATCAGTTATAATAGCGCCTAATACTTTTGTAGACATTCCCCATAGATCTTCAGTATTTTTAATATTTAAGGATTTAAATGTTTTGACAACATTATCAGCATTAATAAATTTAAAACTGAAGATATTATTACATTTTTGAACGCTAGACTCTAATAGTGTTGTCGCTTCAGTAGCTGAGGAATTTAAGGATGAAGTCACAACTTTAGGTATACTGGAGAAAAAACTATCAAACGCGTTGGCGACTTCAATATTTTTTGTAAAAACATTATTGTTTACTTTTAAATTTATCTGTTTATTACCGAGCTTCGATTTGCCTGTTTCGTTATTGACTACCTTCCAAGTTGCTTTAATTTTATTTGTCGATTTTTCAATTTTATTTCTTATATGCAATGATTTTGCCGCGTGACATACTTTTTTGAAAATTTTTGAGTAGTTTTTTGTGTGTAAAATAAACGTTGGGTCATTCAGCATTGACTCCCTAGCAGCGTATAGGTCATATAATTTATTCCTACTTTTATAAATACCTGGAGTTGCCCAGTCAGCGAACTTGACACTTACACTAGTTTTACATGTTTTAAGTTTAAAAGTATCATTATGTTCTTCATTTATTAAATTTGACAATTTTATAAAAAGATCATTTGGGTCAGTCAAGTATGGTAAAAGGGACACTTTCAGTTCAACATTATTCTGAAACTTTTTAGTACGGCTATCTGTGATAGGCCGATAGGTGAAGACCTCGTCTACTGATATTTTATTAGCAAACCTAGCGCTATGACCGTAATGATCGGAACTAAAATGCTTAACTACAGACTTACAAATTGGATCATGACTGCAAAAGATGTTGTCTAGACAGGTGGCTGTTGTTAGCGTCACTCTTGTTGGGTCTTTAAACAAGCAGTGTAGATCAAAACATTTAAACAAATTTAAAAATCTCTCAGATAGTGGATGAACCGGAATATCTATATTAAAATCACCGCAGACTATTAAAGTTTTTTTACTATCGAAGGTCTTAAGCAAAACCTCTTCCATAGTGGATTCATACAACGCGAAGTCCGCGTCTGGGGGACGGTATACACTCACAACGATGTGCCGCTCCAGCTCCACACATGACAGCTCAATAGTCCTCTCAATACTGAGATTTGCAATGTCTTTACGTTCCCTGCATTTCAAGTTATTATTTACAATAATTAAAGAACCGCCATGTATAGCGTTCTTGCGTCTAAAAGAGCTCAATACGCTGTATTTATTATAAAAAGGGAGCAACTCTAGTTCTAATATCCAGTGTTCTGTAATACACATGATATCTATATTGAAACAATTCAAAAATAATTCTAACTCTAATACTTTGCTGGGAAGGCCTTGCATATTTTGGTGTACAACATGTAAAGTGCCAGGCTTTTCCATTGTCGAAGAAACTAGTTTAAATGTTGGGCAATAGGCCCTACTGCTTGTAAGCCCTCATTAGTACTGCTACTAACTACGGGCTTGTCTACGGACTGTGTTATAGTACTTATAACAGGATCAAAAATATTAAATGCTAACAATTTAGCAATAGTTATTTTACTATGTTTACATAAGGACATAGTACCTCTAGTCAATATAAAATTACTAATAAAATTATTAGTGTCGAAATACAAAACGTCACTATGACAACATGTCAAATTATATAACATTAAATTTAGTTTAAAAACATTCTTATTTTCTAGTACACTCAGTGAGTTAGAATAGGGGAACGCACATAAAATTAGTTTTCCTAGTCCTAATTCTAACTTTTCTAACAAAGCTTCCACCAGCTGAATTAATTCTGAGTGCTTGATTCCAGTGCTCTCACCTAATTGCACGATCAAAGTGGTGTTTTTGTCAAGGCAACTGTCACTATTGATGCTGTTTATGAAATAGCTAATGGGAGCATCTGGGAGGCAGTTGTTTGTTACTACCTGACCTAGTTGATCGCTAAGTAGCAGTCCCATCCCTATTCCTATCTTGTCAGAGTATATAACAGTCTTCCGGGTCTCTAAACAAGAACTGTCTAGTCTAACCAGGGACTGTGTTACACATACTGAAATGGACTCAGTGGTCACAGCACCTGTCAGCGGCACAAGTGGTGAAGGTGACACCACCTGTTCAATCACTTTTTCCGTAACCAATGCTGTGCCAGAGAGCAGCTGTTCATACATGGGTGGATCTGTCTGTGAGCTACTATTACATACTTGTACATATGTACTGTCATCACTAACTAATTCCGACATATTTTGCTCCGCTTTTTTATATTTATCTGTTATATCATGAAGTGATCTTTCTAACTGCATAATTTTTGCAGACATGTTTTCTTGTTCAACTGAATTCCGCCCTAGTAATTTATAGCAGGAATTCAGTTCTTGATTTAATTTACATTTCTCTTTGCAAAGCTTTGCCTGTATAAATACATTTTTTTGTCTTTTAATATTTTTTTCAGATTTTTTTAAAAAGCTACTTAATTTTACATATTTTTTTATTTTGTTACTCCCTTTTATTAATGGAGATACACCTTGGCACTTAGGTGTATTGAAGTTGACTAATGAGTAGTTAGGGTCACCGTTGATCAGTTCTGTTTGTAAGTCCAGACTACTATAGTCATTTGAAATTGATACATTCACTGATTCATTTCACACATATACGAATAGACACACTCTACTACTATGCGTGTATTATGTAATCGAATGTAGGACAAATTTTTATTTTATTTTATTTTTGTTGCAGTTAAAGATCGCTATATGCGATAATACCGCCGATTGTAGGACTAAGGTAACTAAATAGTTTTAAGTCCACCAATATTTATTTACAGGCACCGAACCAAGTTCTCTGATTGGGATATTTTTATTCAGTTTCGCAAATCCTGCGCTTCATTTGTCTTGAATTCCCGATCTCGCGCTAGATTCATAAAGATCGCTTATGCGGGATTTGATTCCCATTTGTGATTTCAAAGCTTTTGCGCCGCAACAGACGCAAATTGTGGGCACCAGTTTTATAGAGGTATCAAACCAGCCGTTGTTTAATTTAATATTTCTGCATGCTGTTACATTAAGCCACATACCAATTACGGCCAACCCCACAATTTTGCTCGCAAACTTTCTATTTTATGTGGGAATCGTTGTTTAGGTTGGTAATTTTACATTTTGATTGGACATAAAAGAATGGTATTGTGGATAATTTTATTTTTCAAAGTGTCTTTCAACTAGGTATGTATTTCACTTTATTGTCACTTCATAGATAAAAAAAACCTTTGGCACCATGGTCCATACAACGTCATACATTTTCAATTTACAAATTTGAATAGGTAGGTATCCTTATTTCTGAATGACAGTAACATTTTTATAAGTAAACATTAAACAATTACACTACACACAGGCGAGAACGAACTATAATAAGTATGTTCATTGTCCCTATTACATACGCGGTTCTCCTGAGAAACCTTGGCTCTTAAGAGACCTGTGTTATCAGGAGAACCGCACCTCCACATACACACTCACATCCTTCTTATCCTCACGCACATACTCTCATATCCTCACACCAACCACACAACTTCACATCTACACATTTCCACGCTTACATGACACACACACATGTTTCACCCATTACTGTCGACACGCACGCATATTCAGCACAGTTTTTTAGGATTATAAATGAAAAGCTAGGGAAAAAAAAAAAATTACGAATTTCAGCCGACGAACATCTGTCGCGCATACTTAGGGGTATACTGAAAATCAGCGCTGAACAGACATTAACATGTCTGTCAGCATTTTTGCTGAGTATACCCCCATTGCCTGAACTGTTTAAAGTTAAAAAAAAAATGTAATGTTGTTATATATTTAAGGTTTAATAAACGCTTTTTCTTTCTTTCTTTCTTTCTTTCACAAATGTTTGCTCCCGGTGGGGATCAAACCCACGGCCTACAACGCAATAGTCAGAGCTACTACAAACTGAGCTGTGAGGCCTGTCAACATTATTAACATTAACTTATGATTAATGAATCATAAATGTTTTTGGCAGTGTTTTTGTTACACCCTATATTTCCAAGTACCTTACCTACTTATACCTATGCCATAGTACATAAAATACCTTATCATTTCTTATCGTATCCACATAAAATCTGGTGAGATTTTATTTTACTACTGAAGTCATAAAAACATAAGGGTTTCTTTATGGCGGCCATATCAGGCGCCTTTCTGCTGCTTGTAATATGGTGATAACTGTGTTAAGATCATGTTTACAGCTTGTAATTTTATGGTTTTTGATGCATGAGTACTTTAGTGTGCCCACATTGCCTCGGCTTACAACGAATATTTGCGCTGGGTGTTTGTAAACCTGAGTATGTATTGTGTACTGAGTTTTTGCCCAACGCAAATACTTCGCCTTAGCCCGATAATGTAACCAATTCAATATTTAGTTAAAAAACAAAAAAACACGCTTTTATGACTCATAAAAACTAAAAAATATTTTTTGTATTTATTAGTAAGCTTGCCACTTCCTCACCATTATCCTGGTTAATGCAAAAAGCAGGTAGGTATACAAGCTTAAAAATATTTCTTTGTGTTTAGCAGAACCACAAAAAAATATTATTTACTAGCTGACCCGACAGACGTCCTGTCTTAACTATGAATATATTGAATTCGAATTGGTATAATTAAGGTCATCTGTTTTAAACGATATTCCGTTTCTTTACATCATCTTTGACGATATTTGCAGCACGCATTCTGTCAATTCTATGTCAAACGTCATAAGGTTACATTAAAAAAGTTTATATTGTCCAAGGCTAAGGTAAGATTAGAAATAATTTGATATGGTGGTTAAGTATTCTTAAATTTTCTAATTTTCCGAGCAAAAAAACAACAAAAAAGAATTAGCGAAATCGGTCCAGCCGTTCACGCGTGATGACGTGACCAAGGGAAATAGGGATTCATTTCATATATTTATATATATATAGATTAGATAAAGTTATTACTACGTCTCCTACGCTGAAAATGAAGGCTGATTGACATCTCTTGATAGAGCATCGTCCTACACGACTGTTACAAAAAGGTCATGCAGTGTGTGCGTGACAGTGCGACGGCTAGTGTCATCTAGAGGACGACACCCGTCGTCACCGAATACACAATTATTTATTTATTTCGTAGTAGGTACTATTTAAATTGAAGTGCGTGCCTTTGCATATTATCAAGTCATGCTTGAGCAAAAGTGTCTGACTTGTCTACAAGTAGTCCGACGGTGAATATCATATTAGTTTAGTCCAGAGGTCCTTAAACTTTTTGTCTCATATACCACTTGCCATGATTTGGGTAGACCCTTCTTATAGCTAATATGGCATTTTTGAAAATTCATCCACTTTAAATTAGATTTTGATGAGATATACAAGGTGTTCCCTTAATTGTGTATATAAACTTCATGGGGCTAATGTACCCATCAATATAAATAACTTTTTCTAAGGAACCAATACTGTGAACGCGAAAAACAAAAACAGCTGTTTCATACAAAAGTTCAATACCTACCTGGCTAAAATGTATGAAACAGCTGTTTTTTTTCGCGTTCACAGTGTTGGTTCCTTACAAAAAGTTATTCATATTGATGGGTACTTTAGCCCCCTGAAGTTTATATACACAATTATGGGAACACCTTGTATAAACAATGCTATGACAGTATTAACTCGCTATTTACATTATGAAATTGCGATAATAAGTTTGCTTACAAATTCTTCAATCAGCGATGCGAATTATTTAAATAAAAAAAACATGTTTTAAACTTGTTTGGATCAAAATGCAATGTGCAAAGTGGTTGGAACTTGTTTGATTGAGATTTTTCATCAAGTTCAGTAATTTTATATCTTTCAAAATATTGAAATGTGCGAGCCAGAAGTACATTAGCAGTAATTGTCATCGCCCTAATGGAAACTTCATAATTAAAATCGTGGCCTACTTGAATGAGATCGACTATGGACCTGAATTTATTGGGATATTATATTAAATATTAAATATATATTGGTGGACTTTCCACACATCACTATCTAGCCCCAAACTAAGCCAAAGCTTGTAATATGGGAACCAGATAGCTAATATAATACATATATACTTTTTTTTTTAAATACATACTTATAATATTATACATATAACACCCAGACAGAGAAAAAACATCAATGTCCATCACACAAATGTTTGTTCTCGGTGGGGATCGAACCCACGGCCTACGGCGCAGAAGGCAGAGCAACTACCAACTGAGCTATGAAACTGACTCAGTTTATGGGGATATAGACATAACCCTAATTCTTGTTTTCACTCACATGGACCCCTTGTAGGTAGTCGTCGACCCCTGGGGGTCGATATAGACCACTTTGGGTATCATTGGTTCAGCCGATACACGCAAATAAGCTTAAATGAGTTAGAGCGATGGAACATGGATGCGCTAATCTTTCCGCCTGCATTGACTATTCCATTCTCACAGTTTTCAATCAGCTTATATCTAGACAGGGTATTTTCCATCACTCTTTATCATCATCAGATATTTGCAGTACATTGCAGGACAGCTTTTACCAATATTGCCACACAAAATTTAATGCCTCACATCTTATGGGCAATCTGCTAGTTCCACTAGAAAATCATACAAAAAAAAGATTATAATTTTTAGTGTGCGACAAAAGCTTGTTTTTATGTTTTTTAAGTTATATAGGTAGACATTTTACTAATGTGAAGATTGACGTTTGACATGCGGAGTGGTTGCAGTGTTAATGTTGTAAAATATCTGTTTTTTCTAATAAGCTGGTCCAGAAAATTGCGTCATTTTAGTTCGGTATTCTATAAATTATCATCAGAAAATAATGATGACATAGATAATAGGAAACTTACCTAACTTCTTAATATTAATTTGTTTCAAATTGATACTTTTTTGAAGCCATTTGATACAAACTTCATTTTACAAGTATATCTGTGCCTATTCTATCAGTCTTTCTTTGCTTAGTTTGTTTTTTTACTACAGTCAGTCAGTCACCAATGTTTTTTTTCATTTTTACTTATAAAAAATGACTTTACTCACAATGGAAATAACATAGATTATGTCTTTGCTCCTGGTTAATATAGGATTGTCCATCAGTCCAATTAGCAACTTTATGCTCGGCTCGAGTTGGCTCGAATTTAACGCTGGATTAAATTTACGCCCCAGTACGGTGTTTAGTGAAACTTTAATTAATTCAGACTGACCCGTAGTACCTTGCAAGTGGCTGAAGAGCTATCCCTTCATTGCCTTTGAAATTATATTCGTGTGGTACACGAAACACCTGCAGGAGTGAGTGGTGAGATTCCGAGGTCCTCAAATATCGTCGTTGTGGTGCGAGAAGTAATTAAGTGCAAAAAGCTAGTTTCGAGATAAACCCGTTTGAAAGTTTTTTTGTTATTAAAATTGGTATAACTCATCAACGCTTATAGTTACAAAAGTAGTTACTTCATACAAAATATAGATAAATTTACCTTGGACAGGAACGTTCAATAAATTGTAATTAGTTCTATGGTTACTGAGATACATTATTAAAAAGTATTTGGTGAGTGATATTTGGTGAGTTAATTAACTTTATGTGTGCATTAAGTTATTATTCTGCGTACAGCATTGTTCTAATTATGTGGATCGCGTCGAATACATTGTATGCGAAATGTAACTAAGTGACTTTAATGAGCAGTGCAGCCCCAGTACTTGCAAAATATAGTAAGTAAAGCGATTGAATTCGATTACTTAAGAACCCTTAGATGATTTTTGTAGACAGATTTATGCCTCTACGGGTAGTTATGCACATCTGACATTATTGTATTATCTAAAATTTTAATAAAAGCAGCTATATTACTTTCTGAGAAGGTACATAATGGGTTGAAAAACACTTTGGCATCATTAACTCATTTTGGAAAAAATGTCACTTAGTGACTTTTCGCACCACAACGACGATATTTTATTTTGTGGAAAAGAAATTGTTTTTATTTCATATAATTTATTATTGTTTTTATGTTTTTTATTTCGTTTGAAAAGTATTGATAATGATGCCGATGACCAACATTTATGCAAAGGTTTAATGTATAGAAAGAGTTACGAATTTTTTTAACCACCCTATACCCTAAAACCATCCCTGCGCTAAGTTCAAACGTCGTAGTTCTCATTAAAACCGACAGCAATTTGAGACACGCTATTTTTTTGAGTAATATCACCAAATTTTATGACCGAGCAATTTACTTCATTTAATATCATATTATTCAGAAATCAACAGAAATGATCAAATCTTCATGCGTAGTCGTACTTCTATATCTAAGCAATTCCAATCCATTTTACATCACTATTAGTTGACAATACGTATGCATTGTCAATCGCAATTGATCCAAAACTTGGCTTTGAAGAGGTCAAAGCGAAAATTTAAGCATAATAGCCTACTACGAAATAAAAATCTTCAAAGGTGATACAGACGCTGAGTGCGAATGAACTTATACAGCTGAGTTGGTACTGAATTTAGCAAATATGAGCGTCAGATATTGCACAGCCAAATGAAAATGAGGGAAGATGATAACTATTCCTGTCTGCGGGCATATTCCAGGGCTTAATGAGGTTTAATTAAAGTCGAGTCGCGTACAGGTAGCGACGTTTAATAGCCGTGCTCTCCCAACTTCCATGTAACGCTACCTTTGAGGCCACAGGTCGTTTGCAAATTCATACGTGTTTTATATGCGCATTTCATTAATTTAAAAATATATTTGGGACTCATTTTTTGGGTTAACTTATCTGAGGTTTCCTTAGGGAGGTTTACATTACCTACAGATGTTTCAGTTATTCACCTACGTGAGTCCCCGAGGAAGCGGCTGTCTTATAGCGACGAAAAACAACAATTAGTGTAAAAGTGTAAAAAGTTTATTTATTGTAACCATAAAAACATGCTATAGGAAAAGTTAACAAACTTGGACATCTGTACGAACACTAACTCCCATCCTAGGAATATCCTGCGTAGTTAGTCTCTATCGTCACCTAGTGATGTTGAAACAATAAGAAAGTTATTACGCTAAACAAGGGTACCCAGGGTCGGACTGGGCCGGAAGGGCCCGGGTGGCTGACCACCCGGGGCTCGAGACTAGATGATGGTAGATGGGATACTTTATTGGGATAAATGTAATGCATTAAGCTATAATGATACACGTCTGTTGTACGTCTGTTGAGTTGATTCGAGCAAAATTTATTGCCGTTCAGAAAAAAAAATCAAAACTAGTTTGCCGGGGTGGCTTGCCCGCGTTCAACCATTTTTCGAATTTTTCTATTTCCTTTCTCTAATTGTATGAACGAACTATCTGATCTAGTTGCCTAGCTAGCCTGCGCGGGCCTCCTATCCTACGGTTGCCAAAAGCCCGCAAGCCAGGCCCGTGGGGGGCCCGCGCAGACTGAGGCCCGGCTGGCAAATGCCATTTTATCTATATGGCCAGTCCGACGCTGAGGGTACCTACATCAAAATATGAGAAAAAAAAAAACTAAATATGTAACAGTAAAGTGAAAAAAGTAGTGTAACAAGATATGATTAAGTGTTAGTTATAGTGATAAATAAATAAATATAAACAAATTTATATTAAGTTTAAATAAGTATGTGTTATCCCAAGTAATACCTACCTATGCTAGTCATTGGCAGTTAACAGCATGGTCTGTATGTATGAGTAGCGATATGAGTGGAGTGAGGAGGAGGAAGGGAAGGGGGGGGCGTGAATGAGGGGTGTTGTGTTTTAATGTGTGAATGTGTGTATTGGTGGGCTCTCCTGCTACTACCAGTCTCTTAAGAGTCTGGGTATCGCAGGATGAGCCCTATCTATCATAATATATAATTGATCTATCTGTAAACTGTAAATCGATATGTAAGCTTAAATGATTCTGTGAACAAGAAAAAAATTAAAAGTAACAAGGGAATTACGATTTTTTGTATACAATAAATGTGCTTAATTTTATAACTGTATTTTGCGGAACTTAACCATAATTTGGCCTTGCTGGGAAGTTAAGCTCATTTATTCTATCCTACTCCATGCGAGGAAAGGTTAACTTCAAATAACTTTTACTGGCCTACTGCCCGCGGCACTTCGGTTAAGACTCGATACGACGTTCAGTCGCCATTTATTGGTTCAAGCGCGGCACTAAATTCCTTTCTGCAACAATTTGAAGAATGTCCCGGTGAGCCGAACTCGAAGCTTCCGAAGCGATGAACGTAAAACGATGGAACCTTGCCCTGTCAAATTCCAACCAAATTAGCATCGGGAGGTTGTACCTACGCGTTACCAATCACCATCCCATTCAGAAACTTTTTTATATCTGTTGCAAACTCCTAGCGCTAGTACAGTGAGTTATTTCTTTGAGCTGATGTTGAAACTCTACACCTCTTTGAACAATTAATTAGTTTTGTTATGTCCATTTGAGTCTGCTTCATTTTATGGAATTTAATTAATAGGTATAAAATTTTACTGTAGTCTTGGTTCAAAATAAACTGTTAGGTATGTACTTGGTAGGTCTTATGTCAGTTACATGTAATTTCGACTTGCGTGGGACGGGACACGACTGGGTTCAATATTCAGAATGACAATAATTGTATTCTGTGATACATTGTTTTCTGAACAAGCTTATCTCGTCCCTCGCTTTCGATGATTAGACTTTGACCTCATCATATTATTAAGTACAGATATATGATAAGCGTCAAATATCTGTTATTATTATACCGGTGATATAGTTACAAGACGTGAAGTTACAAGACTGATTCGAGTTTAATAGTTTTTTGTACAAAAGATTTTTCTCTGTTTGTACTATGGAAAACAAAAGTAAGTTTTGCTTTAATAATAAAAATAAAGTTGTTTGGATTCTTATAAACGAGTTTTGTGTAACGTAAATTTGTTTCTAGTAAATAGTGTGAAGAAAATTGACGGAGCAATCGAAGTGGAGTTCGGGGATAGAACAAATATTAGGTTTGAAGATTGCTGGCTACGAGATAATTGCAGGTACGGTCCATTGAGAGTTGTGGTTTATAAAAGTATGAGTTTTTCTTAGCAGAAGAACTTTTTGAATGCTAAGAAAAACTCTTTTGGTGTCTTTCAATCTTTAATCCGCAGCGCAGTAATCCATAGATTTTTCTATTAAACAAATTGAGTACGCAAATACAAATATCGTGAAAAACCACGTTGTCAGCTCCAAGTGTGGAAAGTGAGATGATGGTATGTGCTGGGCTTCATCTAAATAATGTCCCAGGCTAACACAACATCCCACAATGGGGAATGAGTGAAGTTGCCCCTGACTCTTTATAAATGATAATGTCTGGAATACATTCCAAAGCCTGGTTTTTTTATTTATTAAAAACTTGTTTTTTATCGCAGGTGCTCCTCTTGCTATCATACCGACAAGTTCCAAAGAGCTAAGCATCTGCTAGTGATACCTGAAGCTACAATTAATAATGTCACGTTTGTGGGCCCTCATATCTTTATAAAATGTATGTACTTACATAGCTTTTTTTTTGTTAAATGTACATGTTTAAAACGTGAATCTATTTAGAGCGGGTTTTACAATCTCAGAGTAAAACTATGTATCTGGTAATATTTTGTTCTGATAGATAGTGTTTACTCTGCAATGCTTAAACTCAACCTTAGTTACTTATAAGATAAAATCAATAAAAGAAATATTTTTTGAATTTCAGGGAGTGATAATCATGAGACCACGTATTCAGCTGATTTCTTAGTGCAGTTTGACTATAAAAAATGGACGAGAAGCCGAAGAATGAATCCCCTATTGTGGAGAGGTCCTAGAATCGCCGATAAGATTGCAAGAGTGGACGTTGCCGAGTTCCTCGGTACGGCCGATGGGCCCAGAAGGGTATTCCAATCCCTACTCGAGTACGGAGTCGCATTGATCGACGGGGTAATCTATTGTTTGAACAGTATTGAACGTCATTGTGTTAGTAAGTAATGGCTCGGCCGAGCGAGATTAATGAGTATTGACTGCGGCCGCATCCACCCAATAATATTGATGTAGGCAAATTCAATTTCGATACGCCGTCATAAATAAAATGAGATGCAAAATTACTGAATAAATATTAGATTTGAATATCAGATGTTTCATAACTGAAACACCTATCCAAAATATTATCGCACATTTTGAGTAGGCTAAATAAAATAATAAAATAAATGCTTGTAAAAAATAACTCTCCAAGCTCGATAAAATGACTTGTAACATTTTGAGACAAAAAAGTAGCTTGCCGTTATATCTACAGTTTTAAAACCAAAGTGAATACCCTTTTATTTCTAGATTTTTATTAATTTCTGGTAGGTATAGGTATAATATGTACATATGGGTGGATTTTTGTTGGAAAATAAACATCCACAAGTTCCTTGGAGATGTCGGAAAGTCAAAGATACGTCCCTAAGAGTCAGGTTGCAAGCCCATTGCCGCTGCTAGAATACTAACTGATTTCGTGACGATGTTATTGTAGTAAATGAAAACAATAATTGACACTGTTTGTCGGTTTTTTCATCATCATCAGCATCTCAGCCCGTTTGCTCACAGGACGGGTGTTCTGTCTCTAGATCCTCTAGCATCCCTTAGCTAAGAATGGAAAATGTATTTATTCTCTCTTCACAAAAGGTTTGACATAACTAGATCTAAGTACTAAGTAGTGCAAGCTAGATATAAACCTACATTGCGAGAGACTGATGCCTGTGAAAGGTTTAAAAAAACCTGTATTACAGGTCACCTGGGACCCACTCCGCGGATGTTTTTGTGAATCGCGGATGATTCTGTTGGCTGTTTTGTAAATGAGTATTTTTTTTAGGTGGATGCAACAGTAGAAGCGACCGAGAAGGTGTGCCAGGCTCTCGGTGGCGTTCAACATACGCTGTTCGGAGGCATGTGGAGGTTCACGAACATTGCTGAGCATGCAGACACGGCGTACACAGACCTGCCTTTAGCTGTGCATAACGATAACACTTACTTCACCGAGGCTGCTGGGTAAGTAGGATTGATTGTTTTGAATGAATAAATAAATGATTTTTTATTAAGTTTTGGCTTATCCTACTTCATATTAGACAAATGCGAAAGTTACCATGTTTGAATGTGTGTGGCTGTATCACGCCCTAGCCACTAAGGATACTTTTAGGAGTAGTAGAGCTCTTTGTGAAGGGCTCGTCCGGGGAAGTACTACCACGTTGCTGTGTGCACGCCAAGCAACGTTGCTGTGTTTCGGTTTGAAGAGTGTGGTAGCCAGTGAAATTGCAGGCACATGAGGCTTAACATCGTATGTCCCAAGTTGATGGACAGTTGTTGGCAGTGCATCGTAGGGCACGTTCTTATCTAGCGTGACTTAAGATAGGACTTAGACTTTGTTATAAGTGATGGTTCCCACTTAACATCAGGTCGCCCATGTGCTTATTCAATCAGTTAGATTTATGAAAAAAAAATAAGCAGAGACGTGAGTTCAAAATGTTCAGCTAGTTTGGTCCGAATAAACTGAATAATAGCAAAGATCTCTACGTTTCAGAATGACAAACATTTGCTCCAAATCAGGTGCTGTATTTGCATAGCATGGCTCCGGGTTAGTCCTAAATCAACTACGCTATCGGGCAAGTGGTTCGGTTTTAATGAACCTTGGAAGTCAGGTGCATACTATTATTAGATTATTTAAGCGAGGGTCACGTCTCTAGTCTTCAGATACCAAATGTTGGAATATTTAATGTACCTAAACGTAAAATCATTAATTTACCGAGAAAATTACAATGAACACAAGTATTTATAAAATGTACAAAATACATATTAAACAGTTGAACTACCTGCAAACTGTTGCAAACGATCTAGAGATAGCTCAACTGATCCAAATCCAAATGCAATCAATAAATCCTAAAGGTTGGCTTTATTCTCCTCTGTTTTGTGAAATGATATAAATTTACGACTGTTATCCCCAGATACGGTAGATGGTAGAGTACATAGGTACCTAGAAACTTTAGTGTAATCAAAGTTTTGCGGTTTTTTTTTGTAAAAAAATATCTTCACCGGACGTGGCTGGAGGCGAGTTTATTACGGATAGAACATATTTATAATAAAATACAAGCATAATATTATTTTTACAGTAGGTAAAAAGGCAAAGCACGTGAGTTTTAACAATGCCAGCTAATAAAAACGTT
This sequence comes from Chloroclysta siterata, assembly GCA_932294275.1. Lineage (NCBI taxonomy): Eukaryota > Metazoa > Arthropoda > Insecta > Lepidoptera > Geometridae > Chloroclysta > Chloroclysta siterata. Next base: position 8,423,400 of record OW028588.1, read on the forward strand.
TTCGTCGCCATTCTACAACCATCCAAATATTCTATAAAAACAGTTTGCAATAAAGCTTGTTGTTTTTTCAAGAGATCGTGGTTTTGTGAGCTGGGTCTGTGCGGGAGCGCTATCGTTATTATTTCAGTGCTCCGACATGGCATGATTATTATTTCAAGATAGGAATTATAGTACCTACCTACTTTATTGTACATAAGATATAGATCAGGCTACACAATGACGCTTTTTTTTTATACTACCAGCTGATGGAACAACCAGATGGCCCACCTGATGTTAAATGGTAACCATCACCTATAACAAAGCATTGCCTCGTAAGTCACGCACGATAAAAACGTACCCTACGATGCACTGCCCTGCGTCCATCAACTTGAGGAATACAGATGTTAAGCCTCATGTGCCTGTAATTACACCGGCAACCACACTCTTCAAACCGAAACACAGCAACGCTGCTTGGCGGTAGAAAAAGGCGTGGTGGTAGTACTTCCCCGGACGAGCCCATCACAAAGAGCTCTACTACTCTTAATAAGCTAAGCTTAACACAAAGACTAATAATAATAATAATAATAATAATGTTCAGTCTTTTTGTATGGAGACTCGTGAGTTTTCAGCACACCCGATAGAAGCGCTTATCGAATTTCCATACAAAAAAAGCCTGATGTTTCGAAAAACAAAACTCAGACTTGGGGTACAGTAGAAACTGAAACCGCTTCATGACTTTGATCCCCAGGCACGGTAGATATCCTCCCAGATCTTATAGTACCAAGAACTCCAGAGCTGCTGTTAGAATACTAACTGGTTTCTTCACGATGTTTTCCTTCACCGTTTAAGAGCACTGGCATTGCGCACATTAATTCTTCGAAAGTAGTACTTAATTTAGTGTACAAATATAAGTATAAACAGAATAAAACACCTCAGCCCAAGAAAGTCCAATGCCGTGAGTGACGACTGTAATTTTTTAGCATCTTCGTTATAAGATGATGAAAGAAAACTTCAAGCGTCCCCGAAGGGGACTGAAATTCCATACAAGTGGTTCTCAACTGCCCAATTTTCGGTCGTTCCGGGCTCACGGTCGATTCCCAACAAAAATCTTGCAGAAGTAATCTTATTCTTATTTACTTATAAAAAACTATCGCACAAAGCAATGTCGCAAAGTGCCAGGAGGAGGAGGTGTGACGTGATTGCTTACACAGTAGTAGAGTAGATTTTTATTACAATTGTAAAGTGATCCTTGTGATTGTACTGAATAAAGACCGTTTCGATTTTGATTATATTTTTTATTCCCACTAATAGAAATTTCGATCGAGGATTTACAGTTAGTTCATAATAGCCTCATTTTATTCCGTTTTCTATTTACATGAATACTAAGGAACATAAATAATCTCGTTTCCAGTCTCCAAGTTCTCCATTGTATAGAGCACTTGAACCCTGTGGGCGGGGAGACGATTCTAGTGGACGGCTTCTACGGAGCTAAGCTGCTGAAGGAGGATTGCCCGGAATGCTACCAGTTCCTCACCATGTTTGATGTGGAAGCTGAGTATATAGAGAATGGGCATCATCATACGTACTCAGCGCCTGTTATCACCGTGGATAAGGTGACAGAAGATATAAAGCAGATCAGGTATTCATAAAATAATATAAATGAGATAAATAATATATAAATGTTGTTTTTTTATATATCAAGCTATTGTGTATTCACGTCTGGTAAATTTGCCGGACATGATACAAACGTAATGCTCAAAATCACGAATTGTGTGGTGAAAGTATTGCTCCTTTCAAGCACTTGACACATGTTTTTCTTTCATTTTTTCGACGATAATCCAGTTTCCTCACGATGTTTTCCTTTACCGTTTGAGAGTACTGGCGCACGACCGGTTTTTAACAATAAATATTTTCAGATTTAACGTGTACGATCGCTCCCCGATGGCCTTCAAGCGGCCCGATGAGTGCAGGTCCTATTACCGCTCCCTTAGGACCCTGGGGCGGTACTACGAGAACCCTGAGAACCAGTGGCAGTTCAAACTCAGTCCAGGTAAACATGATTACCGATAAAAAAATGTATATATCCGGAATTTTATAGAATTGACAACTATCACCAGACACGGTGAATAACACTGTTGGTGTCATCAAATTTAATTTCAATCTACAAGGTTTGATTCAAGACTGGTCTAGAACACGCTTAGTTGTTACGAGTAGTTCCAGCTATAGAGTCGGGCAGCTTCAAAAATGCTTACATTTTAAGAGTTCTTTGTGAAGGGCTAGTCCGGGGAAGTACAACCGCCATGAGTTTGCCAGTGAAAATACAGACAGATGAGGCTTAACATCTGTATGCCTCAAGATGATGGACGCAGGGCATCGTAGGGTACGTTCCTATCGTAAGTGACTTACGAGGCAATGCTTTGTTATAGGTGATGATTACAATTTAACATCAGATGGGCCATCCTCTTGTTCCATCAGCAAGTTGTATATAAAAAACATACCAACTGAAATATTTTTATGTTAATTTTAGGTACAGTGATGGTGATGGATAACTTTAGGGTTTTGCACGGAAGGACTGGATTTTCCGGACAGCGTGTACTCTGCGGAAGCTACGTATCGCGTTCTGATTGGCTAGATAAAGCGCGAAGTCTTGGTCTCATAAACTAATTTTACTTTATTTTCAATACATACATATAGCTAGTTTTCGTAAAAAAGTTATTTCATTTGAGCAGATATATCAACTCAAAAACACATCTACGTCGATGAGTTTTGGTCACATAAATATTAAAAGGAAATTAACAGCCTATAATTCTGTGGTCTGTGGTTTTAATCTCGATGTGACTTTTAATACTTATTTATGTGAATCACGAGCTAGTCTCTAAAATACTCGCTAGCTCCCTAGCTTAAATGTTTCAAATCTTCAAACGAATTGCTATCTACGAGTAGGTATGATCCCAGTGAAACTGAACTAGCTCATTTGAGCGTAATGTAATGAAGCAAACTGAATTGAATTAATATACATTCTATTTCTGTTAAAATTCCTTGGATTGATTCAGTTCGCCTCACTATTTCAAGCATTAACTTGATTGGAATTCTTCACCCTTTGATTCTTTCACGGAGTTTAATGTGCTGTGAGCGAAGTGAGTAAATAATTTGCCATATAGTGCGTATACTGATATTTATGACAAACACGGGACAATAAATGATTTCCAATAGTAGGTTTTCCCGTTTTTTTGTATATAGAACTTTAAACATATCTTCTAATCGATAACAAGAACGATCGATAAAAATGTATTGTACCCACTTTCGCGAAGGTAAACAATTTTTGATGAATTTATAATCAAAAACACAATTAACAAAGTAATGCTGGGTAAGCGCGGGCTTTATTTTTGTTTATCATGGAAATTCAAATTGGGATTTTTATTCGCCCCAACAATATAGTAAAGGCGGCTAGGTACCAGTGAAAACCCTTTATAAAACGCTTCTCGTGTGCCCTTACTGACGGACAAACTGATCATACGTAACGCTGTCTCTTTGTGTCCTTTTATCATTCGATGAAAAGTTAGAGGAATTATTGAATAATAAAGAAGACTATGCCTTTTTATCTCTTTTATCTTTTAATATAATATTTTTACTCAACGTATTTAGTTTATTATATAAAAAAAGTTCTTTAAACATAGATAATTACGAATTTAATACGATATTTATACTTAAAAAAACATTATTCACATGCTACGGCGTAGCAGGGCATGACGTGATTTCTGGTACGTAGACTGAACTGATAGATGGAAAAAATTACAATTGTTTTTCGTACTTCTCAGAAGCATGCCAACAATGTCGTGGACATTAATAGGCAACAAATTGTTTATACTCTTGATACAATTACAATAAATTGGCTAACCAATAAGCGACAAAAACAGAGTATTTTCATACATACATACACACACCCTCACTCACCCCTCTCTCTCTCTCTCTCACACACACATACACACACACGGGGGTTCTCCTGTGAAACCCTGACTCTTAAGAGACTTGTGTTTTCAGGAGAACCCTCAAAAACACACGTGCACATCTCCCCCCCTCTCCCCCAACATACAAAGCTCTGCCGTGAGAACCCTTTATCTTACCTACTTACTTTAACATCTTTGTTTTGATTTTTGTTTTGTAGGATTATTATTAAGTTTAACCTAGAGAGACCTATAATTGGCTGTTCTAATGTTTTTGATATATTCTGTTTTATACTATTTTTTGTGCTGTTGGTCTTTTCAATAAATAAAATAAAAAAATAAAATAAAATAAAATATTTTATAAATCCTGCTCATAATAAAAAAAAAATACCTTAAAATCCTAATAGGTAAATAGAGTTTAGTTTAATAATAAGTAAATACGTAGGTGTATCAACAAATGACTAGGTTCAGATTGAATTATCCCTAAGTATTTAATTTACTGAACTAGGTACTTTCATACTGATCATGTTACGAACAATGATGTTCTTATACTATTTACGTCAATGTTCCGCAGACAAAAGCCTGAAGTAGACACGCAGAGTTGACGTGAATGGGCCTGAAATGTTTTAGTAGCCCGTTGAGGCTGCCGATGATTATCTTCTCAAGGTAAATTCAATTCGAATTAAATTCTCTTTCGATTTCAGAACTCGAGCGTTTTTTTAATCATGGCGATCTTAATTCAATGCAAAGTCAAATTAGATCATAGTAAGTGTTGTGATGAGCTCCTGTTCATATAGCCAACCTCGAATATAAAAATGTAAGAATGAAAATTTCAGCTTAAAGGTCGTAAATTATCATATATAGTACATAAATAAAATATAGTACATCAAGGTGTTTGTCAGAAAACGATCTTCATACACACCTCTCGTAATTTAATATAACATATTTTTAGACGTAATAAATATTATTTTGCGAAGGGTCAAAAAATACGAAGAAGTTGTCCCCTCGATAGAGTAAGCAGCAGGTAGGGGCTTTCAGAAAATAATTTTGTCATTTACTTCCAAGCGAACTAGCACGTAATCCTCGGTACTTGCCCCGTGAAAGGACGTTGTACGTGATGATGGATAAAAGCCTAATCCATTTCTGAGCATTTGTTTGAAGGCTCTTATCGCGGATCAAGACGATGGCGGGTCCATTGTTTCAGACGGCGATCCTAACGTTATGGCATGAGCTTATGGTAATGCATATAGCGGTACTACGTGCGAATAAACGTACCGTGCGAGCAGTTTGCTTTGATTTTATGAAAGCGCTCATAACAACCGTCTTGATTTTTAGATTAGGTTTTATCGTGTTTCAGCTCTTTGCACTTACAATAATGGTATGGACTTACAATTTTGTGATCATGACTTCGTTGAGCTTTTATCCACGTTTGCGGGCTTTGTATTTTTGTGCTTATTACGTAAGAAAAATAAGAAGATGGCAATCTAGTAGACATACATTTTCTATTTACGGTATGTGAAAGTCTATGGTAAGTAATGTAATTTTTTTAATGTAAAATTATGATATTTATAGCAATTGGTTTCCTTTCAATAATAAACTAAGTCGAACAAAAGATAACAGTTAACTCAATGCAAAGAAATCTTTTAACGTCAAATATTGAAACTCATGCCAAAACGGATCGGAAGCAGTTCTCCAATTAGTGTCAAACTGCCTCCAGAGTAAGGGAAGACGAGCCAACAATATCGAAATTTATGCCGGTTCTTAATAAATATTGGATAGTTCGTAATATCATGCATGAGTGAAAAAGAAAATTTTTGATGTTGACTCCTATTTTTAAGAATTGATTACTTTCATCAAAATTCAGCGTCACATACGACCTAGATAAGAGTTTTGAAATGTGCTCGAGAAAACTTCAATTCAATGGATTGTAACGTTGTTTCAAATGGAATCCTAAGTGAGACGTGACTGGAAATAATAAGATCCCTCTTTTAAAACGGCACTTCAGATTCAACACTCATTGAAGCGTAAAAATGTTTTTTGGCAATCAAGCAAATCCATAATCTTTCCATCTTTACAAAAAAATATAAGTAGAAAATTTTATTCTACGCGATATCAACGCAATTACTGTAGTAAAATCTACTCTTTTTTGCTCGCTGCAATAAGAAAACTTAGAAGACGCCGATCAGTCTCAGAACAGGAAAAATAAATTCAAACCGAGATAAACGACTTCGGAGAATTTATCATTTTCCGTCGGTGAGCCACAGCAATACTATGAGAGTAATAAAAACCGGATTAACCTTCCTGTAATTTTGCTCCATCTACTTCTCCGAGCCAGAATAAAACTGACGTTAGGGTGAAATAAACGAGTAACTAGGTTCTCTGCAACTAAAGATAAAAGACTCAGAACTAAATTCGTTGATTTGCAATAGTTTGTCCTGATCTGTAAACCTCAAGATGTAAATGTGGAGGATATCTAGATAGATTTAAACAGGCATATCTATGCATGTTCAACTGCACACAACGTTTCACCTTGAGCTATATTTTCTGAAGAGCTACAAAGATGTAGGTAAAAGGAAAATTATACTGTTTGTATATTACTGTCGTCTTTTGACTATGAAAAAGTAAAGCACCGTGCACCGGGCACCGACAATTATACCTTGTCTAAGTGAAATTTTGTTTTATGATAATGGATTGTAGCTACTTAACAGTATACTTGTAGCCACTTTTCAATAAAAGGAGATTTTTTTCTGCATCTCTGAGGAGGTTCTCACTTCGTGTTTTTCTGTATATTTTTTACGCGATTACTCCACTATTGAATTGATTTTTAATGATTGGTTTTTTCGTTGGTAGGAATAGGAATAGGTTGGTAATACTGCAGAAGTATAAAATTTTATCACTTTTGGTTCAGTGCTTTTTGAATAAAAAAATGTATATACACTACACTGATGGCGTGTTGGTTTGTAGTCCCTTCAGCAAAAGTTTTGTTTTATGTTTTTCAATTGACTTATTTGAAATACGTTTTTTTTTGCAAAAAAGTGTTGTTTTTGACTTTGGCTTCTGGTGGTGGTGATTCTCAGTTCGTTTGCTGCCTCACTGAGACGCTCCGCGAGTTTATTATTCCCGGTAATTCCCGCTTAAATCTAGAAAAGGAACATTTTATTCCAATAAAAATACAGTTGTTCGAAAAATGTTCACCACCCGAATGAGTTTTGGCTCAATTCGTTAAACCAACAACGCTGAACAAAACGACAAAAAACGCAGTTTGGCGGAAATTGCTCCATATCGGAAAAAAACTGACCAGGTGCGTGGCAATGAAATGATTCTAATAAATTTGGCCACATTTACATAATGCTCGGAACCTCAATTCCAGTTTTATTTTTATTTGTATTTTTTTTATACTTCTTGCTCTTAAAACAAGCATATGGCTCAACTGATGTTAAGTGGTAAATATAACCTATAAAAAAGCACTTTCTCGTAAGTCACGTACTATAGGAACGCTCCCTACGATCACTGTCCTTCGTCTATAAATTTGAGGCATAAAAGATGTTAAGCATCATGTGCCTGTAAATTCATCGGCACTAACACTCTTCGAACCGAAACACAGCAAAGCTGCTTGACGCTGCTTGCTGTATGGCGAGGCCAGATTGTGTATGGAGTCACCAAAGTTCACTGCACGCCCGATGGGGTCTCTATACAAAACCTTGGCTTGCAATACAGATAACCAAAAACAAACCTCAGATTTGAGGAACTGGTCACGCCTTTTTCTGCCGCCAAGCAGCGTTGCAGTGTTTCAGTTTGAAGAGTGTGGTCGCCGGTGTAATTACAGACACATGAAGCTTAACATTTGTATGCCTCAAGTTGCATGGCAGTGCATCGTAGGGCACGTTCCTATCATGCGTGACCTACGAGGCAATGCTTTGTTATAGGTGATGGATACCACTTAACATCAGGTGGGCCATCTGCGTGTTCCATACCCACTCACGCATATATTACCGGCACAATCCACCATACTTTTATTTAATTTTCCTATATTTTTTTTATATGATACAGACCTTATACAGACCTTTATTGCATCGCATGTCTTTGACATTTCAAATTTGAGGTAGCTATTTCATATCAGAAGGGACAATGCTATATACCTCCATATAGGTACTGGTGGCAGCCTGATTCCTACGTGAATGCTTGGAGGCGGATGGAGGCATGATTTACAGCCAGCAGCCGTAAATCAAACGGAGAGCCGGCTTATCCAACATTTCATTTAACTGTAACATAAATCATTCAAAAACATCTACATTTTTTGTAAAGCTGAAAACAGTTTTTTCGTATTTTTGTTTATACACCATAACACCATGGCTTTTTGTTCAATTTAAGGTCGGCGCCCACAATTTACACATTATTGAAAAATAATATTCTATTTATTGCAATTTTATAAAAAAATGCTTAGACCAAATACTAAGTACTTAAAACAAGCGCCTAGGGCTTAGCTGACCGGTGCGGGGTCAGTGACCATTCATTTTACCACTTGCCGGCCAGAGTCGCTGCTCTCGGTGGCTTGGGGCGCTATTAAGACAAGTGTTCAACTCACTTTTGTGCATTTAAATGTTAGTGATGATGGTGAAATATTTTGTAAAAACTGTACCTACCAAAGATAAAGATGCTCTTTAGTAATAACGAGAGCGACGAATTATACCAAAAATATGCTAGTTGTTTTTTTACATTTATATCTACGGAGCTTCTATACTCTGTAGAAGTTCGCAAACAACAAACACAAAGCAAACAGCTTGTACAGTTAGCATCAGACGTTGATGACTTTTCAGATCTTTGTCTTTATTAACTTCGGGCGTCACTAGATGTTTTGAATTTATCATTAGATTAAAAGTCAAAGTATTTTATTTAATATTACAATTATGCTACTTCCTAATTGTTTAATCATGAAACACTACACATTGTTGGAACATCACTTACATAGGTACTTTTAATGCAGACTGTACTTTTTTTGCTTTATCAAATTATTTAATTTATGAAACAAAGTTATTATAATTATTAATTTTAGGAGGCCTACTTTCTACAATAGACAAGTCAGGGATACATTCAGCTATAACAAAAACTTTATACAATGACTAAGTTAAGCTAAATTAATTACAAAAGTCGAGCGTTGGATTACCTAAGCCCTATTTAATTTGCAAAGCGAAAGTAATAAAAGCTCTCGACAATCCACCTGTTTCGTTAAAACGAATGTCCATGACATCGTCCTAAAGACTCGTCTACACCCACACGACCATCGTCAGAGCTTCGAAACTACGGGGCTATTACCTAAGAACAAACAGTAGCGATAGCAAAAGCAGTAAAATGAGTCGTTACTTGTTGAAGAGACAAAACTTAAAGAACAACTTAAGGCGAAGACAAGAGCGAATGTGACTCTCGCTCGCACGTTTCGACATGTTGAAAGATATTAAATCAATAAACTAATTTTCGAAAAATTGCAATCAACCATTTTGTGTGCAATAACATTGCACACAGTTTAGTAAAAATTTCATTTTGATCGATACTCAAAAGTATGCATTACTAGTTTTCGTACATAAAAAAATTCGAAAATGAGTTTAATGATTTTATATCTTTCAACATGCCAAAACGTGCGAGCGAGAGTCACATTAGCTCTTGTCTTCGCCTTAAACTTAAGCTCAAAGAGGGTAGATGCCAGTTTTACTATGTGATCCGAATGGCCACCAATGGAAAGCGCTGGAGACAAGCAGTCCACTCCAGTATAGGAGAGACATATTCAAGACGTGATCACGATCTTTTCTTATGAAGGGTCGACCACAGAGTCTAGTTGAAGAAAACTCGTCATCACTGACAAAGTCGAGGGCAAGAAAAAAGGAGGTCGAAGATTCATACGTTGGTCCCACATAATCCGCTCTACTCTCGACGTGAAGATCCGTGAAGCCGTCCAGGTCGCCGGCAACAGATCCAGATAGCGGAAAATTGTGAAGGACTAAGTGATCTACGACCCTCAGCAGTGAGGGTATGACGCGAGGAGGTGGACTTGTTGAATAAACAAATCTCACTGATATCGCTTTCACTGTCTGTCGTGCTAGTCCACAATCGTGTTGTAAAAGATTACTATTATTATAAAAAAGAAAAAAAAGATAATCCAACGATTTTCCGACAATCGACCAGTCGACAACCAACTTTATCAAAGAAGTTAAGAAAGTTTTATTATTATGCGCTTTTATTCTGCTATCGCTGTTGCTTGTTCATATGTGATATCCTTTCCAGTCATTTGAGCCATTCCAAGTTCCGACGGCAAACGAAACGTGTCATCGAGGCAGATGGTCTCAACGTGAACATTTGTTATTACGTCGCGTCGTTAATTTGATAATAAGATGAATAAGCAATGTGCTTAGCAAATGCATAATCATGGTTATTTAAAGTAAATAGTAAATAAAACGAAATAAGGTACCTATTATGAATATATATCTATATATTCTAGCTGGTATCACATTAGAAGAAATTTGATTATACCTATTTGATTTGATTATTTACCTTTTCTGTATGCCTACGCCTCACTAAACTTCAATAATATATTATATTATTACATTGTAAAAGGATCATACAAAAGAACGGTAGGAACCAAGCCGTAAGTTTGTTGCCTGTTCTTCTAGGCTTTGGTCGCGTGGAACTGGCACCTAGAGTCACCTAGCTTTAAGACGTTTCAAAGTGATCCTTGTGATTTTATTGAATAAATTCATTTTGACTTTGACTTTGACTTTGTCCCATGTTAGTTTAAAATACCACTGTATTCATCAGAACTTATAAGGAACAAGAAATTCAAATATGACAAAAAACATCCAGCGAATTATGTTTCAAATATGACAAAAACTGAATCCAAGCAATCTCGTTTGTATTACGTAATAGAGATTAGTACGCTTCATCATCGCATTTGTCTAAAATTTTAACGTTAGTGTGATCAAAGCTTTATTTAATTCTCTGAAATTGGTGATGATATCACCCACAACTGAAATGGTTTCGTTCAGCACCTACATATAAATAATTGAAACTTTTATGGGCTATACTCTATTTGCATAGGTATTCAAAATATGTATTATTTTGATTCTTATCTTTTAATATATTCCTACTCAGTTTGTGCAACCCATTTTCCAGATGACGAGAGATTTTGCATTCGATTAGTTAATTTTGATCGGATGTAACTGATGTAAAATTAATGTTTCATAATAACTTTATAACGTTTTTGGTAGGAAAAACTCGTTTGGATCAAAGTTATATTTTTGCTCAACCTATTTAATATTTATCTACGAAGCTTGGTTGTTGGCGTTTTTCCGTAACTAGATTCAGTGATTTTCATCATCATCTTGCCCTCACACCATGCAAAGTGGGGTCGGCATATCTTCATACATTACAAATGTCCGAGCGAGAAGTAACCTTGCGATTATCAGCGTCTCAAGTTGTCGCTTCCAGCTTTAGCAGCAGTTATGCAATGATGGAGGCTTTATGGCGTCCTATAATCTCCATCACCAGATTTAGCCACTTTTTTGGACGAATTCCAATTCATGTTGTCATTAATTATCAAGTTAGACAGATACTATTGTTATGATTATCAATCTGGAAATGTTGTTCTAGAATAGCAATAACTTTATCAATGTGACTTACCGAAATGTTATTTATCAAAATGAACAGTTGCTGCCAGATGTATCCACCTGAGTCAGTACAATAAATCCAAATAGGCTCAGACTTTCGGTCTCATATTGAACCTTTTTACTAATAGGTACCCGAATATTTGAACGCAGGTTTATGACGCACGTCGTGTACTGTCGCCTGCATTTAGTTGTTTAAATTATTTTTATTTTTTACGTCAGATAGATTTATGTTACAATCGTATACACATAAATACAATATGATAATTGATATGTTGTATCTGGTAGTCGCGAGTGCTAACCTAATGTCATATATATCTGCCAGGTGCAAATACAAAAATGGTAAAATAGTTTTCAAAACGATATACATAGAATAACATTTCATAAATACCTAATATATAAATGCAAATATTTATATGTTTGGATGATTATAAGTTAGTTTAAAGGTAAACCAGATTTTTTTAAAGGCAAACTAGTTAGCATCTTCTATAACTAGCCGCTATAGTAGATTATATACTGTTTTTGTGAAAGTGACTGTACATTATGAGCAGGTGTGCCAAATCGAACACGAAGGTAAACATTTTGTGTACTTTGCCTATACCCACATGCTAAGTACATACCTAGTGATTGCAAACACCCGTAGGCTACGCTCGCTACAAAGCTCGTGCATTCAAAGACGGCGTGTTTTGAATAATGCCAAAACTACGCCACATCAGAACCCATTGTTGTATCCAGACACAAAAGGAAGGGTTAAACAAGACCTATGTGTGAGCGTCTGCTTTGTGTATTATCTGACTTTGTGTCTCATTATTCTCGTCAATAAAGCGGTTATATTTGCCGCCTCGCCCTGATATATCCATACTTACCTACTACTTTATGTAGTACCTCATATTAATAGCTAATTAATGCATACCACCACGTGGCGGTACTTGATCAGAACACACAAGGGTATGAAAACTGGTAGAATCGATGGAAACGGAAGTGCCTCCTTTATAAAGCTTTCAGTGAGCGTAAAGCACATTTATGTTATTATACTAGCTTCCTATACGTACGATAATATTATTAAATATACTAGTGGTTCGCCCCGAACTGAGATTTCGTGATGTGATCCGAACGACCCGCACATTTTAAGTAAATAGTAGTCAGAGGCAAGTCCAAATAAGGTATATTTGAACTTGCTTCTGACTACCGCCTACTAACTTGATATGGTAACCAATTTTCGACTCTGTTGACCTATTTATTGAAGAGTTCCATTGGACAGACCTTGGCTCCATCATCAGATCGGGTCGCTGTCACCATTTTATGAAAACTAAGTAGGTACCACCTTAATTTCTTACTTCTTACTTAATTTCTTAAGAAAATAAGAAATAGCAAAGGAAATGACCGACCAGTAACGAAAATATGATGTCATCAAAGCTCTAAGAGAGAGCTATTGGATCGTTGGTTATGTACATTTAAATTTTTCGTTGTATCTTAAAAAGCTTAGTCTTAGAGCTTAAAAGTCTTAGAAAAAAAGCAAAAATGGTTTTGGAATGTACAAAAAATCCCATTTATATGACACGTAATTTGATATTTGTGTAAGCTTTTTTATTTTTGCCCCCTTAAAAGACTCCATATTTTAATAACCTGTTATTCGATTTAACTCATATACTACCAGTAAATTTCTCAAATATAAGCTATCGACCAAATTTCATGAGGATCGGATAAACGGTTCTAAAGTTATGGCCCGACAAAACATACATACATAAAATCGGTGTCTTAGCTTCAGTTGTGTTTGGCATACTCATTCAAAGGGACCAATCATGCTAAGATACTTGAGGTTTTAGATCACAAAATGCACGTTTTATCTAATGTTCTTTGAGCTCGTTCGCTGCCTATCTATCTAATCTATACAAGCTGGCACAAAAAGTCTTTGACGTAAAGAAAAATTGTAGTGTACTCTAGAGGTTTTAGGATTCCGTCGACGATACGCAACTATAGGCAACTATTTTCCGGCTTTGAAGAAAGAAAACTTGCGGGTGAAAGCTATTTTTGAAACAATTCATCAGCAAGTATATAATTTGACGTAACAGTCGTCGAAATCGTTTAAATTGTGTAGCTTTTGCAACTTTTTATTAACACCATATTCTTCTTCTTCTTCTTGTCGTGTCACTAGTTTCTTTCGAAACAGTGTGGTGAAAGGATTTTAAGTGCGCCTCAAGAGGCTCCTTTCGAGCACCTTTCGAACACCATATTGATATAAATGCATGTTTTCACAGCTAGTTGTACGACTATTTTAAAACATTTTCAATCAGAACCGTCAGTTCTTGTCTATTTTGTAGATCAGCAATGTTTCCGAATGATTTCAAATAACCCTGCAGATCTTGATTATGCTTCAGCTTGATCAGCTCGTTGCGGTGGTGGTCCTAGCACAGAATTTGTCCCCTCGATCACTTCTTGTGGATTACGTAAGAGGCGACTAAAGGAATGTAGGGAGGAGCAGCAGCATTTCCTGAGAACACTTCAGTCACCAATCCGTCACCCAACTTGTGATTAATACCACAATCCCATGAAACAAAATCCGGAAGCTAGATTTCAATAGACGCAATTAACTGGCAGCTTAGATATGTCTTATATATATATCTATAACGGCTGACGCCTTTCCAACTGGCTTGGGCCAGGGATCTAGGGCAGAAGAGGTGGCGATACTACCCTGATCTAGCCGCATCGCTCTCTTCCGCAGAGATACGCAAATTAATGAACGAATTTGGTCGTCCATTCCAGAATGAAGCGTGCAAATGGTACTACAAAAATTATCCTCCTGTTAAATACAATAGTAACATGAGAAAATTTTCGCATTAAAAAATCATAATATGTCATGGTTTGCTATTGTAGTTGGTTATAGGTAATTACCGTCAAATTATAGCGTTAGTTATTGTGAGCAAGTTAACTCAATGTGCACACAATGAGGAAGCTTCAGCGCCTATCGGCGGTCCCTGTCTAATAATATACCAATCATTTCCCTCGATCTTTGGCTAACTTTCATTCGTAGGTGAAAAATTATGAATATATTTACTAGAGGTATGCTGCTGTGTTTGTTGTATGTTTTTTTTCCGTACTGCAGATTATTTATTATTATTATTAGGAAAGGTTATATAATTTATTTATAATTTTATAATTTGTTTCCCACCAATCGTGATTTACAAATTAATAAATATTACGTATGTGTAACACGAAATAATTGTGCTAACTGCACGACGACAGTACATTTACGTACGGCATCTTGATTAGATTTGAGCAGATTCGTGGCATAGGTATGTAGCGCTCTGAGCTTTAATTATCGACGATTACTCATATGAGTATGAGTAATGACATTTCCTTCCCTCGAAATTGTGCTCAGGAGTAATATGGGGATCTTATTAGATTCAAGGGTTCTGAGGTTGACTTGCGTTTATTACACTTTATCATCCCATATATGTATACATATAAAACAATTAGCCAACCTAAACTGTTGAAGCTAGAAAACTTAAAAGAATGTAGATTAGTCCTATAATAGCAAAACTACTAAAGATGTAGGTACAATGTATCTTCTTATCGGCAATAAGAAATGTATTGGCCTCGAGTAGAAATATATAGTACCAGGCGCTGAGGAACTTAAACAAATGAAAAATTAAAATACCACTTCTCTTAAAAATATTAAAAAAAAATTGGCACACCAACGTAATAATTAACCTGAAAAGGTTGACCCGTCAAAATGAAAACATTCGCATTCGCATGTTCAAAGGTGCAGAAACAAATGTAAGTACTCGTAATTCAAGTTCAAAGCCTAAACATTTTGGTTCACGGCGTTTACTTTCTCTGAGCAAGTTTGTACGTGGCTAATGAGGCCTGCCTATTGCGAAGTTTGGGGATTAGTGGCTGTACTAAGAGTTTGTTGCAAAGTGGGGTCGAATCCACATCGCTATATTTTTCCAAGGTGTGTTAATGCGTTAATGTTACGAGAGAAAACTTCAGACCTGGATTGTTTAATGGTCTTTCCAAATGGCACAATTCAGTAACAAATGCGTTAGCAAACTTTTATTTCGAAGGGTATAAATTATACGGTACTCAAAAAGTTTAAATGGATTCCCTGAACAACAATTTTGATAATAAATAGCTACCTGCCGAATGCTACATGCTTTAGTACACAGAAAGGTAGCACTTAGCATAAAGAAGATAGAAAGTCCATGTGATACATAACATCATGATGGAGTGTCTGATAGGGAATGGTAAAATGGATTTACTTGATTAAATGGACGCTTAGCAAGTTTAAGCGCCCGAAACTTATTTAGCGATACTCGAAAAGTGTGAATGATTCTGTAAAATGCAATGCCTCTATCTAATAAGAACTTATGTAACTCTTATTTATACGAATAAATAAATATCTTGTATCGTCTTTTACTACTACAAACACAACTTACTTTTATCATACTTTTACTACTTACTAACACAAGGGATTGTATACTTTGTCCGAAATAAAAAACTTTTGATTTTGATTTGATTTAGCAGAGTAGATAGTTAGATTCAGGAAAAGTGCCTGAACTGCCGAAGGCACGCCTGCTCATAAGTGGTTATCTCTAACGCAGGATGACACCGAGGATGGGCCTTATAGGGCATGGAAACAGCCACGCATGTTTTAGGGGTGGATATCGGTACAGGCATATGCCAAATATGGTTTTTTGGACGTGCCTGCCTCTCTTCCCTGCGCCCTCTCGAGGACGCGGATCTTGAGTAGCAAGCGATCAAAACTAGTAAGCTTTTATTTACCAGTTGTGAGTGTATTTTTGTTTTAGGACACTTCAAAAACAAGTTCGAAATTTAATTTCAGCAAAACCATTTGATATTTACCGCCTTATTTGTGAAGTCGTTTAAACGAGTACGAGGTCGATTGTCTCGATTACTTTAGCTTTCGTGGAAGTTCGTGCAAAGTTTGTCTTTCTTCTTGTATCGAATTTTGTCGAGTTTCTCTGCCTCATATTTCCGTGAACCACGTAATTTCCATTAACGAGGGTTTTCTATGCTTTTGACAACTTTTTACGCTGGAGGCTCGCCGAACAAATACTCACTTAGTTAATGTACCTACTACACGTAGTATTGAAGTATTCTGTAGTACTACATTTTTTTATAAGTTCAATTTGACGGCCACCGCTTCTTAAAAACTCTAAGTGCTGATAATATCTTGGTGGATTTTAGCGGTGGGGTGAGACAATTTAGTAAGGTAATTATCACGAAAATTGGGCTCACGAGAGAATTACTGTTTGTTCATTAAGTACTAAGTAATTACGACAATAATGAATACCCGACGACTTAAATTAAAATTATAAAGGGAATTGTGAAATATTCTAATGTAAAGCCACCGAGCTCCTTGCATTTGCTTTGGTTGGTTTCATTTTACTGTTGTGTATTTCAGTAGCGAAATTATCATACTTTCATTATTGTGTTCCGGTTTAGAAGCGCAGTGGGGAAATGGAAGCCGAGTGAGTTGTCCATCTTATTTCCTTTCCATAAAATAAACTGGCTGTGTAGCTTCGTAACAACGTGAATTTGTTGTTCAAACGAGGCCGTCAGAAGTTGAATAAGTATTTGGTTTAGCACTAAATTAGGTCTCTCACTGCTGAGTGAGACAATTGGCCCTTACCCTAAAGAGATTATAAAAAACAAAAAGAAACAGCGTCACGATTGATCCCCATTCACGGTAGACATCCTCTCAGATCTTTTAGTACAAAGTTTTACCTCAAGATGTCTAGGAGGGTAGTCAGAGGTACGGTAAATATTATATTTGGCACATTATATTATATTTAGCAGCAGTCGGTTTTGCGTACGCGACAAGTTTTAAGCCCATCGTAGTTTCCTCACGATGCTTTTCTTCGCCGTTTGAGAGCACTCGCATAATAATAAACTTTACGTTAATTATATTATAAGTACCTATGTATTTACAAAAAAAAAAATATAAGTATTAATAAGGTATTATCTGGTTTATATCACAACTAGCCCCAAACTAATCTTTGGTCGTTGGGTAAAGTTGGTTTTTTACCTAGGTATATTAATTATTATTTTACGTATGTAATTTGAAGTTGAACGCATAGATATACCAACTATCTACGTATATGATAGCGGCACTCTGCAAAACTGCCAGTGCATAACCGTAGAGCAAAATAATCACCCTACCGCTGACGCAAGCGTCCATCTCTCATAGCGCGTCAATTGTGTTTTGTATGGAGCTGGGTAACAATAGAAGCGATTGGAGAGTCATACCACAGAGCGGATGCAAGCGTTTCATATAGGTAGGTAATATAATTATAGTTCAATCGGTCGGCGAACTAAAACTTAAGTGAGGCTAACTTACACGCTATCGGTTAAGTTCACGTTTGTTATACCAGCAAAGTTGGGTTTATTCAGACGCCGACTACCGCTTATGTACTTCTCCCGAAGCTAAGACTAGCTCGCACATTTCAACAATTTTAAAGATATAAAATCAATAACTGAAGTTATGAAAAATCGCAAACCACCAAATTTCACCAAGAATAGCATCCTACTAATAATATTATAAATTATAAACGCGAAAATTTGTAGGTATGGATGGATGGATGTTTGTTACTTTTTCACGTAAAAAATACTGAATGGATTTTAATGAAACTTTACAATAATATAGCATATACATTAGAAAAACACAGGCTACAATTTATAAAGATATTGTGTGACTAATCCTGCGCAGACGAAGTCGCGGGCACCAGCTTGTTATAAAATAAAATAAATTAAAATATGTTTTTTCGTACTAAATCAAACTTTATGGGAGGAAAATTTATTTGAATTCAAATGACATATTTGCTGAATCTTTGTAATGCTATTCTCCGAAACTTGGTTATTTTCGATTTTTCATAAATACATTCAGTAATTTTATATATTAAAAAATGTTGAAATTTGCGGGTGAGAAGTGCTTTGATGGATACATAACGCGTTGTTCTGCTCAGCAGGGTGATTACGTCTTTGTTGCAATCAGTTTCTATACGAAACCAATAAGTACATAAAACAATTGAAAGTTTTGCGATTAGGTATTCATCAATAGAAACACCAGTTGCAATCTAACTTTGTTAGCAACTGACAGCTAAAATGTAACCGCATAGCCGTCATATTTACTTATTACAAACAAATTACAACTTAAACACCAGTACCCCACGTCTGAATTTGTTTTTCGTTTTCCGTATCGTGAGGCCGTTTTTGAATGGAATTCGAGTACTGGTAGGTACTTCTAAGGACTCGACTTAGGGTACTGGGAGGAAGCCTCTCTAAATGTTCAACATAATGCGATACTAAAACTTTTGTCACATGCTTTACCTACGTGGGTTTCTGACTCAAAGCAGCAGTGCCGGTATTTAGCTTGAATTACCCAACGTAAAGTTTTTGGTTGAGTTTGGCCAAAGAATGGAATTTCTTACCGGCGCGGCGTCAGTTTTTCCGAATGCCTATAATTTGGATGTTTTCAAGAGAAGAGTGAATAGGTATTTTCTAGGTAAACGTGCCACATCGTCGACCGCATCATCACTTATAATCAAGTTGTAAAAAAAAAACATTTATTTATTTTGAGAGTTTTGTTTTGGCATTGGCGTTCAAGGTTGCCAGGTTAATTGAATGACTCTACCATTAATAATGAAAAAGTCTGACAACCGAAGTAGATGAACTATCAACCTCAAGGGACAGACGAGATATTCAATAGAGGTAACTCCCCTTTCATTAGTGGAATCCAAAAGCTATTGTTTGTGAAGGAACAAATGTGTTTTCAACCCTCATTAAAATGGCAGACAAAGACAAAACCTATTAAAGCCCAGCTGATAATCTCGACCCTTAGAATTCCACTAGCTAATAACTGATCCTGATGGCCCCTTATTAGGACCCCTCGAATAGCTTAAAACCGAACAAATACCAAAGCTTCAGTTACTTCTATACCTACCTATTTATTTACTCATTTATTCAGGGTCCACTGAGTACATTCCACACATTTATTTAAAAATATTTTTTGTAAATTTTACTCCGTAGCACACGTGGAGTCTACGATAATTTTATATCTACAAGTAAAAAGGTACTCACAAATTCATATACCGGACTGTACAATTACCAGCAATAAGTAAAAATATTTTATGTTTACATCTAAATACCTATAAAAAAAGTAAGTATTATATTAACAGCTATTTGTACATTTAGATATTTAAGAGACAATCGGCCGGTTTCTGAATGACCGATCAAAACTAATCGGATGTCAAGTCACTTGCTATTTCTATCTAATTCAATGTAAGCTGAAATTTACTTCTACTCGCACATAGAATTGACCTATTATCTGTTTCCTCATAAAGTACCTGCATGTTGGTACCTGACCTTACTCATTTGACCCTAGAGTTAGGTGTAGAGGAGGTGCGCCCAACGTTGTCCCACATTATTATTTATGACAGAAAAAAATGGAACGAGCGGACGGTCCGCTTGGTGTTGAGTTTGCCTATAACAATCACTGTGCCTTACAGGGTACCACTGAGGACGCTGCGTTTATCACTGAGATATAAAGGTGTTAAGTCTCACTGATACGCATAAAAATATTTAAAAACAAAATATTTGATAACACCTTCTGTACCTAATTCACATTCATAACTTTTTAAGCCACTTTTGACATACATATATATATTGAGCCTCTTGAGGCGCACTTATAATCCTTTCACAACACTGTTTCATATATATTGTTAAAAAAAGTTTATGTGTGAAATGCCAATGCTCTGAGAAAATTAACGGGAAGGAAAACAAAGTTTGGAAACCAGTTAGTATTATGACAGCGTCAATTAGCTGGCAATCCTTCACGTATGGCATAACAACTACTTACTGCGAAATGATGGTATTTGCCAAATGTTATTTGCACTGACTACCCCCTCAGACATCCACAAAGAATCTTGAATAACAACTACCGCGAAATGATGGTATTTGCCAAATGTTATTTTGATGTACCACTGACTACCCCCTCAGACATCCTCAAAGAATCTTGAAATCTGAGAAGATATGTGTCTGGGAATGAAAGACATGACGCTGTTTCTGTTAAGAAAAGCAAAATTGTTTTCAATATAAGATTTTATAAATTTAAATAGGTAAGTTTTATTTTGTATACTTAGTATTTTCTGATGGAGCTAGCATATGGCCCACCTGATGTTAAGATACGGCTAAGTAAGAACTGTGTATGCGTTGTCCATGCGTTGAAGAACTATGCATTATATAGCAATAAATCATTACGCGTATCCCCTCTCGACTGGACATCGGAGCGCATACACATTCCTTTATCGCAATTGGACGCGAATACCCGCTCTACTGATATCCTCATAAAAGTACACTGATTAACTAAAGTAAATAAGGCAATGAAGTTTCTAGTGCTGTGTTTTCTAGTCCCCGGTATCGTATCAGTTGCTCCGAGGAAGAAAAATTATTCAATGCTTAAGTCTTGTGATGTAGGAGTGTTGGCTGAGGAGATTGCTTCGTACGAATCCGTCGTGCGAGATATCATTGATTATGCTGTTTCTGGACCTTTTAAGGGAAAGACTTACAACGAGTAAGTACCAATGGATGTTTTTAAAGTTAAATTGTGTTGCTGGGTTATCTCGGTCGGGTTCTCGATAGAGAAGTAGTATAAACATCTGACTTTTACTTTTATAATTACTTGACACAGGTCAAGTAATTATAAGCGAGAAAGTAATAACATTCACCTCAAACAATTGGTAGTTTGCTATGCGTTCTCCGCTGTAGGTTATTATCGTATCGAAGCCATAGGGTTCGATTCCCGCCAAGGTTTTTGTTAATAAACAGATTTGTGATTTTCTGAGAGGTTTGTTTTGTGTGTATCTACAAAAAAAGGCAAGAAATGTCTATCAAATCCCTTGCTCCTCTTATACAAGTTTTGCGTAGTTTGGGGCTAGATAAAATATTTGATATTAATGTTGATACCGATAGATGTGCCGAATTTGTCTAGTTTCTGCTTAATCATTGTCCCATGAGTGGAATAAGTACCAACTCGAAGTCATTCAAACTATCGATAAGATATGATCTTGATATCAGCTAACCCCTGATCAAATGTAGATACTTTAGAACGTTGATAGTCTTTGTAATAGTATCTTTAAAGTACCATACAAAGAGCTACCTTTTTGGCTTTGTAATATGATAAGATAAAACTCTCGATATAAGAAGAGCTCACTGTCCGTAAAGTTATCCAATCGATATTTTGTAATGGTGAAATTGTTAAAATACTTCTAGATTTATTGAGTAAAATAAATAAATTCAATTACATTTTGTTCCTAACCATCATGATGATTCTATTCAATGCGACTTTGGGAATCCTCTTTGCATTAATAATTGTCAGTGAGTCAAAGGCTGTAGAAAAATATTCAAATTCATGCGAAGACGTTTTAGGAGAACAATTGATTGAAGAGATCAAAGCTTACGAAAATGTTAAAAATCAAATACTGGAATACGTAATTGGAGGTGATTTTAAAGGAAAAACGTATGATGAGTAAGTTTATTGTATCTATCAACAATTTATAAGTTACTTACCTTTTTTTAGGGCAGTGTGGTCGCTCACGCTGGGCGCAAAACCCTTAAAATAAATTAAAAGAAAACATTAACTTTTTTAAAAACGATATCAAATAAAACTTTGCTGACCTCAAAACATGAAGTCATATTTTTGTAGATTTTCACTGTATCTATTTCAATGAAATTTATATGGGAGCACCTCAACCTTTCATTTTACTTAGCCACACAAAATATTCCTTTCAGGTCCATACAAATTAACAAGAAATACAAAAAAACTGTGCGGGGAATAATAAGTAGCTCTATCTTATCTCTCCGAATTTCGTATAAGTCTTTAGATCACGTATCCAACATTAAATGAACCGAAAAAACAATGTAGATCGTGAATACTGGTTAAAATGTAATGAATTTTATTTTCAGGTTGGCGAAGTTTGTCGACAAGTTTGGGGCACGGACATCCGGTTCTGAAGTGTTGGAGCAGTCCATTGATTACATGATACAGCTTACTAAAGATGAAGATATAGATGACGTCAACACTGAAGAAGTTGAGGTAAGAGTACATATTTACTTCTTACTAATACAAAGACAATTGCACCATCAGCTTGGATTGTGATTATCAGTGAGTACTTCGTTGTTACAGGTCCCACATTGGGTGCGAGGTGAAGAAAAAATCACAATGCTAGAGCCACGGGTAAAGGATATAGCCTTATTGGGCCTGGGACGAAGCACCAGCACTCCATCCGAAGGTATCACAGCTGAAATAATCGTGATATCCAATTTCACAGAGCTTGAAAATACACCGGACGATAAAGTCAAAGGAAAAATAGTGGTTTATGATCCTATATTCACAAGCTATAGTGATACTGTTAGATATAGATCAGGAGCTAGTAAGGCTGCTGCTAAAGGAGCGGTTGCTTCCTTAGTGAGATCTATTACTCCTTTCTCTATAAACTCTCCTCACACTGGCTCGCAAAATTATGAAGAAAATATCCCGAAAATTCCAACAGCAGCTATCACTTTAGAAGATGCTGATTTATTCAGAAGAATGTATGACCGAGGAGAAAAAATTGTTTTGAACATCAAAATGCAATCGACGTTTGATACGAAAACTTCAAGGAATACACTTATTGACATTAAAGGTTCAGAGCATCCAGAAAAGATGGTTATCGTGTCTGGTCACATCGACAGTTGGGACGTTGGCCAGGGAGCTATGGATGATGGAGGTGGCTTGTTCATCAGCTGGGCGGCACCAGTCATCCTACATCGCTTAAACCTAAGACCGAAGAGGACACTAAGGTCTATATTTTGGACAGCCGAAGAGCTAGGACTAGTCGGTGCAGTTGCTTATGAAAAGCAGCACAGAAATGAAAGCCATAATATAAATTTTATAATGGAGTCTGATGAAGGAACTTTCGCGCCCTTAGGCTTAGCTGTAGCTGGAAGCCAACAAGCGAGGTGCATTGTTGCAGAGGTTTTGAAATTATTCACCTCAATAAACGCTTCATCCTTAGTGGAGGACGATAGTCCAGGATCTGATATAACGGTGTTAACAAACACTGGTATTCCAGGAGCGAGCTTGTTGAATGCAAATGAAAAATACTTTTGGTTTCATCATACAGAAGGAGACACTATGAACGTGGAGAGTCCAGAAGAACTCGATCTAGGGACAGCGTTTTGGACAGCTGTTGCATATATCATAGCCGATTTATCTGCTGACATTCCTCGATTATAATATTATGATAATGCAATAAAATAACGATGTAATATAAATACATTTTACTGTTCTTTGTTGAAATAACAGTCAATAGACTGGACCGAATGGAATGGAAAATTCATTTTCCCTCCAAAGCTTAAATTTTCCGAGGAAAATAAGTTAGAATAATATTTTTCAATTTTCTTGAAGTGTCCTTAAATCAATATAAGTGTAAATCCTTTATCTGCGCCTCATTTTTGGGTCGGAGCGTTGGGACCGGTAATCATGGCTGGAAATATGAAGATATTTCCACTTGAGAGAAAAAAGAAAATTTCCGTTGCAGACGCGATCCACGTTCCGATAAATACCCTAAATTATGCTATCGTTTCGCCGCCATTGTAATAAAAATAAAACGTAAGCTTCCACTGGGATGCTTTTCAGAAGCGGGTAAACTAGACTTTCCTGAGAAACTATCTTTCCCTATCCTTTTAATAGTAGTCTACCAACTTTTATGCTAGCAAATGTTACGATGTAACATTTTAAAATACAGTACATTAGTACTGAGTATTTAATTATTAGCTAATATTCTATATTCACGAATAAAAATTTCGAAGTAAAATAACAAAATTTTGAGAAAATTTTCAAAGTTAAGTGCCATTTTCAAAACTATGTTAGCACCAACAATGATGTGGATAGGACCAAGGCCGAGGTAATGAGTTGCGTGTCATTCTTGATTTGTGTTGGTCTCTTGGGCAATAATTTCAAATACCTATAGTCGTTAAAAAAATACATAATATAGTTACGCCCAATAAATCTAGTCCTATCTGTTTGTTTGTAGCTAAATAACGAATAACCATATATAAGAGCACGAACTGTATAGCTAATTACCTACTTTTAGCTACCATAATAATCATATGGATCGAATGATCAATATGGTAACCTTGAACGACAGGCAATATTTTCAAGGTTTCGTTACCTACTTGTTTCTTTGTAGGTCGCACAAATAGGTTTACAAACAAGAACAATTATGAATAATGAGAATCCCTACATTTTTAAGCAGGTGCGAGGATAAAGAAAATGAAGAAAACATTTTGGAGAAACGAAGTTTTCTTTTTTGAAGTTTGAACAAAGAGTATTTTAGCATTTTTTATGAAGCTCTACCAAATTCTCTGTAGCAATCATTATTATTGTTCGGAACAAAAACAGTTGGAATTACAACAGTTCTGATGGTGTATTAAATTTAAATTTAGTACTTATATACTACGTGTAACATAATACCCCTATTAGGCCAAAGATCAAGTGATCAGACCAAGCACTGGAACACTTTGACGTGTGCAAAAGTTTAATTAAAAATATTGTTCTTTCACAATACAAAAATTAATTATTTTTTATTCAATTTATTCAAAAGGTAGGTACACTGTGAAACGTCTTAAAGCTAGGAAAATCTAGGTGCCAAGAAAAACAGGCAAGAAAGTTAAGGTTTTTTTACAGATCTTTTTTTTTTTTTCTTCTTTTTGTATGATCCATTTTACAATATAATATAACACATATCGCGTAGTAGGTATAGGCTCCTCGCTAAGATTTCCTATGTCATGTGTATAGTATCATTATCATGGGTACCTATATTATCATTATCATGGATATATAGTATGATACAAAAGAACGATAGGAACCAAAGCCGTAAGATTATTGGTTCTTTTAGGCTTGGTCGCGTGGAACTGGCACTTAGATTCACCTATTTTTAAAACATTACAAAGTGATCTTTGTGATTCAACCTTTTGACTTAGACTTGGTACGAGTATATCAACGAGTGCCATGGTCTCACCACACCCAGATCCGCCGTTTTACCGCAAAACCAAAATGGAGAGGGAATAAAATGCTAATGGGATGTTAAGGCGCTGACAACCCGTTGAGGCGAGCTGGCTTTTGCCCTCTCGCTCGCACGTTCAACATATTTGAAGATATAAGATCACTGAATGTACCTAGTTTTTAAAAACTGCAAATAGTTAAGTTGCAAAGGTTTAGAATAATTATATTTTTCATCATAACAAAACAAATAATTTTTAAGTGCGATATTTTGGTAGGTACATGCGAACTAAAAGTCACCTGATGGTTGTCAGCATCATCTTTTTTCCATATTAGCAATAAATTGCTGATCATGAAAAAAAATTCCCATCGCGAGAATCGAAACCACGCCAACTGCACTATTTGACAGCGCTTGGCATTGTAAAAAAAAGCTTTGCTAATTTGAAAAAAAAAACTTGTTTAATTTCTAAAAAAATAATTGACCATTATAATCGCCATACTTAAAATACTTCTCAGTTTTTTTTTCATTAGATAGGCGTATTAAAGTATATAATCATACGTCGTGTATCTAATCATGCATCATCATGTTAATTATGCACCTTCAGTTAGAAGTGAGAGCAACAACATTTCTTGCAATTCCAAACCACCTAGAATACAGTTTCCCGAGAAAACAGATTTAATAAGAACTGACGTCAACATTGAATGCTTGCGGAGAACCAATACTAGTAAATTCACCAGCATTTCTCAATTGCTGCTTTCCTTTAGTGAATCAGAGCAGAAGGAGACGAATGCAATTCTTCATTTTGCGTCTACGTGGTTTATTGAATTTTTCTATGAGAGTTTCTGTTGAGTTGCTGATATATGTTAGTGAATATCAGAACGCGGTAGTCTAAAAAACTGTATAACTTTTTGAATAAAAAAATACAGCTTTCTAACAGATACTCGAGCGTCAACCAGAGGTCTCGAGAAGAAAAATCAATAAAAAACCAGGCAAACTTCAATGGGAAACTACGTAGGTACACCAAATTAGTAATGTAAGTTAAATAATGTGGTGTTATGTTTTCTTTGCTCGTAAGAAATCTTTCTTCACATAAAATACATTATAAAAATAGCGTCTTCATTCTAGAGTTCAAGTAAGTTTATCTCCGCGATGTAATTTCTTGGAAACGGCGAGTTTCTTTTGTTTCCTACAGCCAGCTGCCAGTGATAAGGCGTACTTCGAGCGTGCTTTAATTGATACTGCCTAAAGTTCAGTTGACTTGGCCCGAATTGTTGGGGGAGATTAGGATTCGCAATGCAGCAGCTAGTTAATCGCTTTCTCTAATGGAATTTGCTGTCGAGTGCGCCATGCCTTTCGAAGCGTTAGACATAAGTACATCGTTGCGAAGCTAGTTTGTAAAAGGATAAAAAACAGTGTAAATCTTTACACGTGTTGACGCAAAGAGTAAAATAATAGGCTGGTACAAAATATTTTCAGGAAACGAAGACTTATTGTTTCCTAAGAAACCTACTGTAAATAAGGATATTTTAACAATAAAAGCAAAAGAGAGTGATAAAGACCCTTGTGACGAGTAAAAACAGAATGTGTTCAAGATATTCCCCGCATGTATAGCTATTCAGTTTATTATACCTACACAGATTTTGAAATTCCATTCTCCAAAGGGACGTTTTCGCCTCAACATAAATAAGAATGTTAGAGGGTAACAGTCTACTAAACGTTCTCGAGAAAGGTTTTGCGAAAATCTGGTGAAATAAAATTGTGGGGCATGTCAAAACTGTTATTGTTACACGACTTGTAGGGTGTGTTCTTATTATTTATATGGAACTGGTTTTACTCCACATATTCACGTTGATACTTTCATAGCTTTATAAACAGAGATGTCGATTAAAACCTTCGCACGACTAATAAAACTATTGACTAAACAAAAAACTGAAAAATCACGACTTCACGACTTTGATCCCCAGGCACGGTAGATATCCTCAGAGATCTCATAGTAACAAGAACTAACTCTAGATTATTTGAGGACTAAGGGGGGTAGTCACAGGTACGTCCAAATATTATGTTTGGTACATACCCACGTTTTGCAGTAGTTGGTATTCCATACGTGACAGGTTGCAAGCCCATCGCCTCTGTTACAATACTAACTGGTTTCCTCACGATGTTTTCCTTCACTGTTTAAGAGCACTGGCATTGCGCACATAAATTTTTCGACAGAAAAATCCATTTGTGCACGACCGGAATAGAACCTACGACCTTACGATCGGAAAGCGGGGTCAGTCCCACTTGACCACCGGTGCTCTTGACTCGGTGCTCGGTGACTAAACAAACAACAACACAAATAATGATTACGAGAAGCAGACACTCAGCATTTCCTAAAGGGCAAAGCCCCTGCAGCGCTGGTTTTCAGTGGTGCTATAGTGCGTGAGGTGTTGAGAGTATTAGATAAATAGTTATCTAATACAACTCTAATAATGAGCAATGGAGTATGACACGGAAGAGGTGAAAGAAAAAAAAATTGGAAGACGTTTCACTCGCCGCCGTCTAGTCAGACACAAGAAGTCTATCAGATATTTGATATAATACTTGTGCATTTTTAAAGTCTCATATAATATCTAGGTACAATATAACACCCAGACACAGAACATACATCTATGTTTATCACACAAATGTTTGTCCTTGGTGGGGACAAACATTCGAACCCTCAACATACAGCGCAAAAGGCAGAGCTACTACTAACTGAGCTGAGAGGCCTGTCAACAATGCTTTATTTTTAATATTTTGTAAAGTTTTTTCAAGTAGGTACCTAATCCAGGCCTCATGATTACAATAACTTTTTTAACTTAATAATCTGTTTCAAAAAAGCACAGAATACGTAGTATAAATATTTCGTATTGCGGCTCTCATTTTTATTCGAAACGAAGAGCCCACTTGAATTAACATTTCCTTGAATCGTCGAAAAATATTGTCAATGGCGTAGTAGGCATCTCTTGAATTTATATTCAGAATGAAAAGTAAGCGAGCGGTTGTTGGTTACCGAATACTTACTTTAGGTCCAGAAAAGATTTAATATAGCGTCTAGTTACTTGTTCCTTCTCAAATTACAAAAAGGAATGAAACATCGTTTTATTCCTGAACCTATTCAAGATTTTATGAGGATGTTTAAAAGGGGTTGTCAGAGGTACCTACTGCAAATATTACATTTGACACATAAACATTTTTCGGTAGTTGGTATTCCAAACGTGACAGGAGGCAACACTTTGTTTAAATGATGACATAGATGACGGTTACCCTATGCTCAAGCCTCTTAGCCTGCTGGTGAATCCACCACTGCCACCAGTGCTAACCAGTGCTAAGTCTCATTTGCCTGTAATGGCACCACTAGCGATGGCACTCATCAGATTGGAACGCAGCATTGCGAGCATCACTGCTTGGCTGAAATAGGTAAAAATATATGCGATGTTTAAAAACTGCTTCTGCAGCCAGTACTGATGGGCGGAATTGAATAAAGGGAATAAATATGAAAGCGGAGGCAACGGTAAACGGTTTACCGCATATGCGTTCTCGGAGCTTGTATAACGTATTCATAATACATGAATACGATTGCTTCTAAAGCCACATTTACATGAAGCTGGCAAATATTCCTCTATCTAATGCCCGGAAGAGATCACTGAAAAATACTGAAACAGCTTTGATCCCTGGGCATATTAGATGTCTCCTCCGATCTCTTAATACCAAGTACCACCTTAAAATTCTTTGAGGATGTTTAAGGGAGGTAGTCAGAGGTACGTCCAAATATTACATTTTGGCATATTTTGCAGTAGTTGGTATCCCATAATTGACAAATTGCACATCACCGCTGCTAGAATTCTAACTGGTTTCCAGGCGATGTTTTCCTTCATCATTTGAGAGCACTGGCATTGCGCACATACATTTTTCAATGAACAAAATCCATGCGTACACAATGGGTGAAGATCCTACTCTGTGATCAGAAGGTAGAGCCTTTCCCACTAGAAGAGATCGCTACTTAGTAATATCATGGTATGACATTTTCTTGTTATTTTTATATGGTTTATGTACAAATTGGCTGCACTATGACGCATACATACCATACTTTCAAAATTGTCTCACAGCGTTACAAAAATTCTAACACATCAAAAACTCCAAAATCATGACATCTGTTGAAGGCCCTGTTCATATTAATGTTGTGACACCATTTTGAAAGTAACGAATTGTATGCATCTTAGTGCAGCCGACTGTATCATAGTGTTTTTCATTCACTACGTAGAGTGATTAAAATATAAGACGGCCCCCGTTGCACCAACTCCATTGTGAAGGTCATAAGAAGAGCACTCAAGATATTTTGCCTTGGATGTCTATGGGGCAGACTTGACAACAATTTGAAGATATCATCAAAAAAGTAACGCTTTGTTGTCTGATTCTAAAGTTAAAATTACATCTTGATGCGCAAAATTGTGATCTGGATTTATTTTGGAGTCGTTATTTTGTGATGTTGTTTTTGTCGATTCGAATTAAATGTATTTGGTTTTGTTATTATAAAAATAAAATATACTACTATTTTTTTACTTATTGACAAGCTATTGTAAGGATTACGTTTTCATTTTCGAAAAGTAGTGCAAAACGAGCTAAGAACACCTATTAATCTATGCCCCAGTTTTGCTTAGTTTGGGTCTAGATAGTGATGTGTGGAAAGTCCACCAATATTTTATTTATTTATTAACTTATTTCTATTTTGTGGTTCCAGCTGACTAGGCTCTGAAGATGGTATATGGGTGCTACAGCCTAGGTGTCTTAGGTAGGTACTTTTATAATCATGTCTCAGGGAATACAGCGTCACGTAAAATATGAAGCTCGTGTAGAATTTTACCCATGACACTTCATAAATCATATACAGTCAATAGGCCCTATAGTTTTAGAATACAGGGTGATATTTCGCTATCAACAAAAATTCAGTGACGTGGACTGGGTATTTACAGAATATTTTTAATAAGTTAGGTGTTTTACAGACAGTTTTAATTTATGCATTGGCATTGTTATCGGCTTTAATCTGCACAATGCAGTTCATTCAAACAGAATTCAAGAGTCACCTATTATTTTCGAAAGCGAGATTGAAAAAGAAATGAATTTAGGTAACCTGTACCCAGGTTTTAATTTAATTTTACGATTACTTTAATTACGTGCGTGTACTCTAAGTTCATTATATAATATCAAGCTTGCATATATTGTATAATAAATGTTGGTAGACTTTCCACACAGCACTATCTCGCCTCAAACTAAGCCAAAGCTTGTAATATGGGAACCAGGTAGCTGATTTACTACTTAAATACTTTTTTTTTGTAAATACATTCTTATAATCTCTAATACTATAAGAATAAAGTCCTGACTGACTGACTGACTGACTGACAAACATCTGTGTTCATCACATAAATGTTTGTTCTCGGTGGGGATCGAACCCACGGCCTATGGCACAGAAGGTAGAGCTACTACCAACTGAGCTGTGAAGGCTGTCAAGTGCTGCTCTATTACTTTCAAATGTAATGTAAGTATTTCAGGGTAAAAAGTAAGGTTGTCGGGAGTAAAAGACTCAAGCACGTACGAACCACTACTTTATACTATAACATTCAAAATTCAACTGTATGCATTCGACGTATGGCTCATTTTACATTCAATATGAGTTGTTATTAAACCCACGTTCAAGTAAATATTTGATTCGATTGTATCTTACGATAACAAATGCCGACTAGTAATGATTTGCTTGTTAACAGATGTTATAATAAGTGTGCATCAAATTATTAAACAGGTGTTGTCACATGTATTATCAGTCACAGAATAATTCTTTGAGAGCACTGTTGGTCTAGTGGTAGCGGCCCCGCCTTCCGATCCTAAGGTCGTGGGTTTGAAACTGGGCCTGCACCAATGAATTTTTCTGTTAAAAAATGCATGTGCACAATGCCAGTACTCTGAAACGGTGAAGGAAAACATCGTGAGGAAACCGGCATGTTGTAGAACCTAAAAAGTTCGATAATATGTGTCAAGTGCTAGCAAGGAGCCTCTTGAGGCGTACTTAAAATCCTTTCACCACACTGTTTCGAAAAAAACTAGTGACACGACAAGAGAGACAGAATAAATAATAGTGATGTATTATACAAATTGTACTAATAGGTTTTATTTATTAACCTATACTGTCCCACTGCTGGCAAAGGTCTCCCCGATTTTTCTACACTCTCCTCGATACTCAGTTAACTCTTCACACTGAGTCCAGGTTAAAAAAAAACATTAGGTTTATGAAACAAAATACATAGCGTTCACGAGGTTTTTATAAAAGATCCCCAGAGATAGTTTTAAAAACGAAGCTGAAAAAAATATGGATTCCGTTCTGAGGTATATAACCTTTAAAATGAACCAAGAATCTTTTGGGGAATCTCAAATGAAGATTAATACGAACCCTTTCCGTTAATTAACTTTGTTCACTTTGTACGCCTTTAGTATTCAATATGCAGATCAAGAGGATTAAAATAAATAACGTTTGTAGCATAAATGGTTTGAATTGAAAAATATTGAAAAGCCGCTTATTATAAAAGCTGAAGCAACTATATACAAGGTGTTCCTTAAGTTGTGTATGGAAACTTCAGGGGGCTAAAGTACCCATCAATATGAACAACTTTTTCCAAGGAACCAACACTGTGAACGCGAAAAAAAAAACAGCTGTTTCATACAAAAGTTCAATACCTACCAGGCTAAAATGTATGAAACAGCTGTTTTTTTTTTCGCGTTCACAGTGTTGGTTCTTTAGAAAAAGTTGTTCATATTGATGGGTACTTTAGCCCCCCGAAGTTTCAATACACAACTTAAGGAACACCTTGTATATTGAAAACATTATTGTATTTTAATCTGTTTTTCATTACCACAACAATCTTTATCTCTTCAGGGCACGTCTTTTGGTCCGCTTCATCAGCACTTACCATCAGATGAGAACATAGTGAAAGGTTATGTATTTATTGTTAAAAAGATGAGATTGCATATTTGAACTTTAGAACAGGGTGGAAAGATTGATCCTGACCTGAAGATTAACTTGAAGAGGGAAATCACCTATTGAAATTAGCAAAAATGAGGCCTCAAAACTGCACTCGAAGTTTCGAACCGGATATCATAGGAGTGAAGGTATGCAAAAAAAATAAAAGCCTGTATTTTTATCTACAGTCAGCAAACAAAAGTAGATATTTCTGGTCTTAAAGTTTCTTTCCTTTTCCAGCGCACTTTTGATTAAAGTTTTGAAGATCCGCCTTGAGCGATGACTATCTGCAATCTGATATTGCAATTTTTTGCGAAAACTCGAGAAAAGAAGCATTTAATAACTGAAATTGTACCAAGAATTTTCTTATATAGTATGCATTTATTATTATTAAATAAAGATTCGGGAATAGGACGTTTTTTTTATAACAAAACAGCATTGACCATTTTAAATGGTAAAAAAGTTGAATACCAAAAAAATATTTCCCATATGCAAAGTAAGAGAAAACGAGATTGTACATATTTAGGGCCACCCGTTTTTAAAACAGATTGCCTAAAGAACGCCATTCCAATTTCTCCAAGCAGAAGTTTGTAGCACGTAGCAATAACGTAGCACCGTAGCAGTTCTACAGAACTTGCAGCCACCTCTAGTAGCCATTTCAGCCGCGGTCTCAGTTGCCGTGAGGCGTCGCTACAGAACGCACGTCTCTGCTCGCTCGCGATCCGTATTTAAATTACGAACGTAAACAAACAATGTTGTGAAAAGTTGGTGTAACATGATCATTTCTAGCTTTCGACGAGTAACTACTGCTTAGCTTTAAAGGTAAATTGTTTCATATTAATAATTTTGTTCATACTGTGTCATTTTCACAAAATACTAAAATACGAAATTTATGAAATCGAAAAAAAACTCTAACTTCTGTATGACTATGAGTAAGAGCATCGGTTGTATAATGGGGATGATTGTACATTCGTGGGTTTAAATCTGGTCGTGTACCAATGGTTTTATGTACCTACTCGAATAACTTATTTAAGCAATGGTTCTAGCAGCGACGATGGGTTTTACACCTGTCATGTATGGAATACCAACTGCTCAAAATATGTGCTAAATGTAATATTTAGACGTATCTTTGACTTATGTCTTTGAAAACCTTGAAAAGTCGGTATTTGGTACTGTTAGATCTTTGGATATCTCCCGTGTCTGAGGATTCAAGTCATAAGAATTTATCTGTACCTATTTGTTTTTTTATTGTTTGAAAAAAAAAAAAAACACGAACTTTATATGCATAACATCATAAACCATTTTTGTATTCTGGTTGCATAGTTTACACGATAGAACTTATTTTATTTTTATTTTTTGCCGTTAAGCCATGTCTTCACTGATTTATTATCAAGCACCCTACCTACGCTTAAATACCTATTATGTTTGTGTCGCCGACGACAGGTGGTAAGGATAAAATTACCTACATGGTTTTATAACTGAAATGACTGATTGTAATTTCATAAATTTGGGTTTGTACTTTTATTATTAGGGGAGGTAAGCCCAAAGCGGGTACCCTGCCCAAAGCGGGTAAGGATTTGACTGCCGTGAATCCATCAACTTGAAGCATGCAGATGTTAAGCCTATAATGTGCCTGTAATGTTATCTGCCGGACGAGATACGAGATGCAACGTCCGACAGTATCTTCAAAAATAAATTAAAAAAGCTTTTAATAAAAAAAGCCTATTATTCGGTCAGTGACTATGTAGACGATAGGACAATTCAATAATGTTTTTCTTTAATTATAATTATTTATAATTATGCTACGCCCATGACTTGTAAACTTGTTTTACCAATAAAGTATCTGTATCTGTATCTGTAATTTCACCGGGAACCACATTCTTCAAACCGACACCGCAACGCTCTTGGCAGCAGAAAAAGGCATTATGAAAGTCTCATTTCAATTATCATTCATTCATTAGAAGTGTGAAGTGTGGGCTTGATAATATTATCCCGTCTAGGAAGTTTGCGATTAACATTTGAAACCACGAACAATATTAGTGCTTTGTAACTTACTATTAAACATAACTTTTTATTGTTCACCACACAGAAACATAATACATGATTTAGGCATACATTATGGCAAAACAGTGGGCGATCTTATCGTTGACAGTGATCTCTTTCAGGTAAGCTTGACTATAAAGATTATTAAGTATAATATACCTTATGTTTGTTGGTGTGTTGTAAAAAAACAGACTCGCAACTTTGTTCCACAGGCACGGTAGATATCCTCTCAGATCCCCTAGTATGTACCAAGTACCAACTCAATATTATTTAAGTATTAACTTAGGGGTGTAGTCAGAGGTACGTCCAAATATTTCATTTGCCATATGCTAACATTTCGCAGTAGTTGTTATTCCGTGTGACAGGTTGCTAGCCGCTAGAATAATAGCGACTAGTGGTAATACTACTTTTTAATTATTTTAACATTAAAATTTAATGCCAAATTTTAATGTTAAAATAATTTAAAATTATTGAAAAAAAAACGAATGTAACGGAGTACACTGTTGGTGATCAAATAAATAAATAAATATTAGGTGACATTTCGGTCAAACTCTAATTTGGTTTTTTAAAAACTAGCCAGCACCAATAATCTACGTTATGACTTAACTCGACTTTGCGATCAGAAGGCGGATACGCGGATACGATCATTACTATGAGATCACCGGTGCTACCTCCACCGTGTATTAATAACACAATAAGGCCCAGTTTTACCATGCTCTGTTAGTTACTAATCAAGGATTAACAGGCCGTTAAATCTAACCTTAGCTGTCAAACGTGTATACATTTTGACATATTTAACGGCCCTTTAATCCTTTGTTAATCTAACAGAGCATGGTGAAACCGGCCCTAAATATTAGTGAAACAGGTTCTCTTTTTAGTATATCTTAAGTACCTAAATATTTTTTTTCGAATGAACATTTCTTTTCTTATTTCTTTTACCTCAACATCTCCGGTGCATGTGTTGGTAAACTTGAGACTTTTTTCTAACAGCTCTTAAAACTTAGCGACTGAACTTTTCTTCTTTAATACTATGACGTCCAAGTTATTTCAACTGAAATGAAATTAATTAATAGTTTAAAACGTTTTCAATTATTTTATGACCAAACAAATTAATAAATATTTGTGGACATTTTTCACACTGAGGTGAGAAAGGTTGGACCAGCTTGTGTTTTCCACTACAGCGCTATATACAACGTGTAACATAATACTCCTATAACCCCGGAAGCAGGGTATTCTACAGGACATGACGAACAACTTTTGTTCTAAGACTTTTGAAATTTAGAAGTTTTTCATTCATGGAATGCCTCTTTAACTTTTTCCTCAAAAATTAAACTAACATAACATGACGCAGCCCTATTTACAGCTGTTTTTGACCTTTAATGTTAGTAAACGCAAATAGCGTATGAACCAAGGTCACGTACGCATTATCAGGGTTGTTGCAAATTTCTGGGACAATATTTATTTTAGTTTTGTATGGGAATTTCAAAAACTGAGTATTCAAACTTTGCACACGTCAAAGTATTCCAGTGAGTGGTCTGATCACTTGGTGTTTGGCCTTAAAGTGGGGTGTGGGGCCTTATTTTGTTAGACGTTGTATAACCAAATATTAATTAATAACATTAATTTTAAATATTTTATTTCAAACTAATGTTTATTTTAAATTTAAAATAATAATTTTAGTTTAAAACAGAAGTTATACTAAATACCATTTATTTTATATACGAGTACGTACTTAACTTCAAACTACTGATTATTTTGTAGTTTAAGATAAAGATCATACTAAAGTCTATCTAACTAAAGCTATAATTCTGGAAAGTTCTTCATATTATACGCTCATATTTTGAGATCAGAGGTAACATTATACAAAAATTGCGTTAATAAAGGCGCGGTGGACGCGTAGAATGGCTGCTTTTATGTAAACAACTGTTATTTTGCTCTAACAAGATAGAAAGGTTAATTATTTTGTCACACCCTACCCACATTCAGCTGCCATTTTTAACAAGTAAACATTTTATCACCTCACTAAAGCACTCATACTAGTACGTTTTTCGTAGTTTTTGTTTATTAGAGAGAGTAGAGTTACCTTGTATGATCTTCTTGTTTGGAGGGGAAAAAAACTCATTTATTTAAAGCACGTAAATAAAATCTAAGCGAACATAAAAAGAAACAAACAAGATTATAAACTTAATAGATAAATGATTTAGTGGTGGCAAATGGGCAAACATCTCAGCGTATTATGCTGCCATATGTTTCCATTATATTGTTGTTGTTATTTAATGTTTAGCTTGGATAAGAGATTTTAATTATATATGTTGATTTTTTATTTGTTGTATATTTTTTGTTTGAATGAAAATAAAACTTACTACTAACTAATCAAAATCAAAACAGTATTTTGTATTTGGATCAGTTGAGCATCTCTAGAGCGTTTGCAACGGTCTGCAGTTCACTCAACTGTTTCATATGTATTTTGTACATTTTTTAAATATTTATATTCATTGTAATTTTCTTTGTAAATAAAATTACAGAATTCAAAAATATACGGTCTTAACTCGGTACAATCACATGGATCTCTTTGGTCTTAGATCGTTCATCGGTTTCCAATTAGGTAGGCAATCGCAGTGGCATTCGATCTTGGTTTCTCGAGGTCAAAGTAGTAGTTTAGAGAAGACGTACGTATGCCTTGGGTGGAAACAGCTGTTTCCGAGTTGGCTACTTGTACGTTGGCAGTTGGAACTTACGAACTAATAAGAAGGTCCTTTATTTATAGTTCATAGTAGTTCTTTTTAATAAACCTTTACATTATAAACGAAATAAAAATAAACGTTATGATAGGAAAAGTGACGCAACAACTTGATGTTGGTACGTTACTTCTGCATACAACAATTGCAACATCCCCGAGCATAACAACAACCGTACATTATCATGTATGGCTTGTGTAGGATGCATACAATGTTGAAGATTTCACGGAACTTTAGATTGGTATTTGATTGGAGACTGAACTTGTCACACTACAAGTTTCTGTAGGTGAAGGATGGATATATTGGCTGATACTTACACACTTGTGTGTCATGTAAAGCCGAATTCTCTTTAATTTCTTCCTCATTTCCCAAGTAAGTTTTATAACATAAATCTGCGAACGGATATTAATATTCAAGAATAAATTTATCTTTAAAGACGTCTATATTTACATTATATAGCTTACGAGCTGCCGCCCGCGGCTTTGTTCGCTCATAAGTAGCGATTGCTAATATTAGTATTCAAGGCGTCTTCCACATATAGAGTTCGTTTGTGATTTTTTCCCACCCTGGTAATTTTCGGAATAAAGGCCAGCCACAAAAATCCAAACATATCTAAACATTTGTATTTGATCGAGTGAGCGAAGTGAACGAAGATCTTAGTTTCAACTTGGGCGATTTGGCATTTTATGTATGTATGTATGTATGTATGTATGTATGTATGTTTGTCTGGCGATAACTTTAGAACCGTTGATCCGATCTGCATGAAATTTGATATGTCGATAGCTTGTACTTGAGAAATTTACTGGTAAGTATATGAGTAAAATCGGATGAAGGGTTTTTGAGATATGGGGTTTTTTGAGGGGGCAAAAATAAAAAAAGTTACATAAAAAAATCAAGTTACATGTCATATGAAAGGGCTTTGTTTGGACATCCCAAAACAATTTTTACTTTTTTTTGGGACGCTCGATTTTTGAGATAAAATAATATAAGTTAAATTAAGATAACCAGCGATCCAAGAGCTCCCATCTCTAAGAGTTTCGTTGGCATCAAGGTTTTTCTACTGGTCGGCCAGTTCTTTTGCTTTTTCTTATTTTTTTTTCTTGAAATAAATTAAGGAGGTACTCAGTTCTCATAAAATGGTGACGACGACCAGGTCTGATGATGGAGCCAAGGTCTGTCAACGGAACTCTTCAATAAATAGGCCAATACAGTTGAAACTTGGTAACCATACCAAGTTAGTAGGCGGTAGTCAGAAAAAAGTCCAAAGATAATGTTTGGACTTGCCTCTGACTACTACGTACTCAAAGTTTGGTGCGTTCGTCGGGTCGCATCACGAGATCTCAGTTCGGGGCGAACTACTAGTTATATATTAGTAAGAAAGTATATGATAGAATAGGAAGTAGGATTGGATGTACCTCTCAGAAAAATATATTTCTGTTGTGTTTTAGACTAAAATATTGCTGGCCCGTGATTTCGAAGAGAAATTAATTTGTAACTTTTCCTGGAGAATCATAAAATGTTTTTTTTGCAGATGAAAGCGTGGACTGCACATGAGCATGACACCACTCTTTCGTGTTGCCGGACATTGCATGTCAAGCACGCTGCATACGCTAGTGCACTGTACACATTGGTAAGTAACTATTATAATTCATAACAATTGTATTATTAGAGTGTGGTACATTCCTAACTAATAATGAAATCTGTCGAATGAGGAAACATAGTTTCGTTAGATGTAAAAAAAAACTGCCGAATGTGAAGTATATAACTGATCTGACGAATATGGAATCTGGTGGATATCCTAAATCATGTGCCTACATGTGGAGAGGCAGGATTCATTCTGACCTACGTGGATGGAGAAAAGAGAGGCCTTTATCCGGCAGAGGAACAAAATAGGTTAGCAGCATCATCATCTAGATTAGTTGAAATAAGTTGAAATAAATTAAATGTCACGTGACTCACCGTTAGCGCCAAAGCCAAAGCTCCTCCACCGGAAGCCTGTAAATCTGCACATAAATATGTAGGTACATGATTTAAGACATCCACCAGATTCCATATTCGTCAGATCATTTATTTAATCCACATTCGGCAGTTTATTTTAACATCTGACGAAACTATGCTTCCTCATTCTACAGATTCCATTTTTAGTCGGGAATGTTAGACACTCTCATCATTTATTTAATTTTATTCTACTCCATCGCCCCACCGTTTAGGCATCTTCAAAGAATCGTGAGTTGGTACATGTTAAGAGATTTGAGTGGATCTACTGTGCAGGAGGGTCCACCAATGCTCTCTCACCATAATGCGGAATAAAGTGACCCCTTTTGGGCGTTGCTTGAGATCATTAATCAAGCAAAATTCTAAATACACAGTAATAGATAAAAATGTGTGTGACTTGAATAAGTGCTTTCATGTTTAACATATATTATGTATGAATCCTTGGATAAGAAACGAATTAGCTGAGAAACGATTTTTTTATACAACTCGCCGATAGAACCAGCAGATGGCCTCGCAAGTCACGCACGATAGAAACGTGACGTACGTTGCACTGTCCTGCGTTCATCAACTTGAGGCATGCATATTATGTTAAGAGCCGGTTTCACCATGCTCTGTTAGATTAACAAAGGATTAAACGGCCGTTAAAAATGCCAAAATGTACGCGTTTGACATCTAAGGATTTAACGGCCTGTTAATCCTTGATTAGTAACTAACAGAGCATGGTGAAACTGGGCCTAAGCCTCATGTGCTAGTAATATCACCGGCAACCACACCCTTTAAACAAAAACACAGCAACGCTGCTTGATGGCAGAAATAGGCGTGGTGGTTAGTACTTATCCGGACGAGGCCATCACAGAAAGCTATATACTACTCGTAATCTAAAAGCCAGAAGTCGTCAATGCAGCCACATCCTGTTAACTGTCTCATTATCATAACGACTTGACGCATTAATGCAAATCTAACACTATTCTACACTGAATATGATAACACAAATCTCTATGCGATGTGGGAATATGGTATGGTATAGCTTGAACTTTGATGAAACTTTACCAGTATTGTCGTTGTCCAACCACTTTTAAGCTATTAACGCTGCTCCGGACCGGGAAAGAGCCGGGGCTGTGTCGTCCTTTGAATTTGAAGTTTGTCTGTACGGCAATATAGCTGAATATAGCTTTGCAAATCGTGGCAAGCCCCGGCCAAGCCTAGGTTCGTGCTTATGGAAGGATTATGCCCTCACTAACTGCTGCCTGCTAACATTAATATTTAAAGAGTTTTCCTTTTATGCTAATCTAGGTAACGAACTATAATCAGTGTTAAGTTTCATCGCGATGGGTTCAGTGGATGGAATAGTGGGCGTGATTTGATAAACGTTCACGCATCTAAACATCGCAACTTTTGCATTTATATATTCAAGTAGGAAAGGATAAGATATAGGTACTGTACTGTACAGGTTGCTTGGGTACCAAATAATACACACAATAGTTATAATAACGCTAACGTCTGCTTGGTTCGGCTGGCTGGAATTGAGTGCCACACGACGACCGCGTGTTTAATAGCTACCCGCCCACGCTTGCCTTCCCAGTCAGCGCGCATAGTATAATGTTAGACACTACATCTACCTTTTACAAAAACAAAATATAAATTTAGGAACTTATGAAGTAGGTAATATAAACTTTATAAAACACATCTAGTTCATAATTCGTTAAGAATCACAGTAAGCAATATTCATCAGCAGTTGTACTAGCTTCAAGATATATTCATACAATTCACTTAGTTTTAACTATTAGTGGCAGTGATAACGAAGTGCCCAATTAATAAGTTACAAGTTACTAATAGCCCAATCGCATAAGTTTAAACCTCATTTTTAAACCTCATTTAATTTCAGGATATAGTAGCCTAGTAGAAATGCTAATACAATATTGTAGCGGGTTGCATCTCACAACCATGAAACTATACTAAATAAATCTCTCCATCTATATATCTACTTGTATCATTTTCATCCAAACAGTCCTTCCATTTTCTTCAGACCTTCGACTTTCCTTTACCTTTATACCTTTTTTAACTAGTTACCGATTCCAATTTTACTCTCTGTAGCACATCTTCTTATGACGTCATAACGAAATATCAGCATACTCTTGGTAGTGGGATAGTTCTATCGGTCTGGTCAAGGTTTTTACATTCTGAGTTCGCACAGCTGACAAGAGACTCATTAACAAACATTACCTTTGCCTTCATAGGTAATGTTAGATATTGCTAGTGAAGCAATAGCACACCTATAAGTAAAGTTTAGTTAAAGCTATCAGTTCATGGAAAACCTGCATCAAACTCTCCACAATTGTAGTTGGTACTAAATTTTTTAGATGGCTCCCCTTTCCTGCTTTTGTAAATATGTAACACTTTCGTCTAGTAATATCTAATAGTTATAATATCTTTTAGTTTTTTCGTAAATGTGAATTTAGCATAAATCTAGGAGTATCATTATTTTTAATGTTTCTATTGTTAATATTATCTTTTCCGTAAAGCTATCTATGTTTTAATAAACCACTTATATAAGAGTAACAAAGTTCCATTTTCTAAAACTAAAAGGCATTTATGGCATGTATATTGAAAAAACAATACGGTTTGCATATATGGCAACTGCTGACTCCCAGAGAAAGTTTAAGTAACATCATTATTAGGTATACCATAGAAGTAAATAAAATAAATAGCTGTTAGCATCATCAGCAAGTTAGCAACCATCTTATTGTACTATCTGCTACAGTCTACCAGAAAGTGTTTCAATGTGTGTACTTACTGCAATATTGCATCAACTTTAAGTCCAAAGAAAATATTAGAATCGGCAAGGTTTACTGACTCCCCATTTAATAAAGTATCACGTTTTGCAAGGTAAATTAAATTCAATTCGTTTTCTTGATATTAACAAAATCATTATTAACAACGGGTGAGCCAGTTAAGTATTTTTTTTTCCTTGTGACCAGACAAACAGACGGCCCACCTGCTTTTAAGTGAGAACACTACCCACAACAAAGCACCGCCACGCAAGCCACGCACGATAGGAACACACCCTACCATGCACTATTTTACGTTTAGTAAAACTGTCAATGTAAGGGTCAATGACCTGGTTTAGGATGCTTTAATGTTTTAGTTTCACTAACCAACATAATGTTTTTTTTTTTTTAATTTTTCGACACTTCGCATTAATCCCCAACTCTTTTTGTAGTGTTCAAAGATCATGTACCAAAATATTACCAACATAGCAACAGTCGTTTATTGACCTCTATTAAATCCAAGCTATGGTGTACAACACAATGTTATGATTTCATACTCGTAAGAGATATTACCTATATTAAAACCACCATTGGTTTCTTCATAGCACAGGTACTTTTTTTTTCAAACTCAATATCGAAAAATTACTTTGAAAGCTATGTGAATCAGTCAGTACGTCAGATCCACGCAAAGTCTAGAAGAACAGGCAACAAAGTTACGACTTTGTTCATACCGTTTTTTTTCTGTGTGATACTGGTTACTAAATACCATAATAATGATTTATCCTCATAATTGTTGGTACATTTAAATACATTTCAAAATGTCTTTCTTGAAAAATACTTGTCTGGCTTGGTTAGGTATTGCAACACCCGACTCAGCTGTTACTTATATGCGTACCCGCAAGTATTATGAGGTCGGTAGGTATATGTACCGAGCTTATTGTACCGTGATTCCACCCATGCCAAAACATCGTTGTCCGCTGACTCAGTAATATACATTCCGATCAGATACAGCTGAAGCGCCCTTTTACATTTCTTCCAACTTCTAAAGCTGACTCACTCCAACAATC
Organism: Chloroclysta siterata; assembly: GCA_932294275.1. Classification (NCBI taxonomy): domain Eukaryota; kingdom Metazoa; phylum Arthropoda; class Insecta; order Lepidoptera; family Geometridae; genus Chloroclysta; species Chloroclysta siterata. The sequence continues at coordinate 8,466,682 of OW028588.1, forward strand.
TAGACTATAATGGAGATAAGTAGGTAAAGGCTCTAATGGGGGTTTTTGATACATGTTCATTTTCTGTCATCATTTAGTGATAGAACTGTGTGGAATGTCCACCAATATTTATCATATCATATCATTTCTAATTGGGCTACTTAAAGATAGTAATTCCCTTTTAGGTACTGGTCAGATTTATCAAAACTACCGTTTAGAAAACATAATTCTGATGCTTTTCAACGTATTCTCAAACTGTCATTTTGTTAAAACTTTAGGTACCATTCTGTTTTTTCCAAACTAACCTTTAAAATTCATAATTCAGATACTATTCAACGTATTCACAAACTGTAATTTTGTAAGAACTTAGGTACCGTTCGGATTTTCCAAACTACCCTTTAAAATTAATAATTCAGATACTATTCAACGTATTCTGAAACTGTCATTTTATAACAACGTTTAGGTACCGTTCAGATTTTTCCAAACTACCCTTTAAACTTTTTAATTCAGATACTACTTATTCAACGTTTTCTTAAACTATCATTTGCTTTAACAACTTTTAAGTACCGTTCAGATTTCTCCAAACTGTCTCTTGAAAACATAAATCTGATACCGTTCAACCTTTTGTCAAACTATCAATTATAACAACATTTAGGTACCGTTCAGATTTCTCCAAACTACCTCTTGATTCTGATACCGTTCAACATTTTGTTAAACTATCAATTTTAACAACATTTAGGTACCGTTCAGATTTCTCCAAACTACCTCTTGATTCTGATACCGTTCAACATTTTGTCAAACTATCAATTTTAACAACATTTAGGTACCGTTCAGATTTCTCCAAACTACCTCTTGATTCTGATACCGTTCAACATTTTGTCAAACTATCTCTTGTATATAACAACATTTAGGTAACGTTTAGATTTCGCCAAACTACCTTTTTGTTCTGATACCGTTCAAAATTTTATCAAACTATCAATTGTAACAGCAATTTTATAGGTACTATCGTTTGTTATATCAAACTACCTCGCCAGTGGAACCTTATAAGTTCTTAGTTCTCGACATTAAAATAGGCACAAATAGTACTTTCTAGAACTATTAGCAAATTAGCAAAAGTAAATTCGCTCACTTAGGTAACATTCACACATTTTACTCACTGTATTAGTGTAGGTAGTTATTTACTTGTGCAATTCATTTTTTTCAATAAACAGAATATATCTGAGTATTTCTGTAACTGGTTTATTAGTATAGAGTATTTATCTACTTGTCAACAATTAACTTGATGTTACACTGTTTTTTGTATGTGAGTACTAAAGTTTACTTTCTGCAAACGCAACGGCGGCGACAGGCCTGTTTGTAGGTACAATCAGTGATAAAAACCAGCATTGTCCCATAAAGTACGAACATCAAAAAGTCGGTAGCGTATTGATTTAAATTTTGTTAAATATTTTACCCGAACAAGTGGGTAGTACTTGCTACTTGTACATAAATTGATGTTGTTTTATCTTACTTCATAAACGAATGTTATGAAAGTTAACCCAGCCGAAAAAAGGTTACTACCTGCCAACTCAGGTGTTTCGTAACTAGGTACGTAAGTTCTATAAAAATGCATTAGCTAGCGTTCGTTTGCAGAACAAAACCGACTCATTTACTCTTTTTACACTTTTTTTTTTGTATTTTTTTGGTACTTACTGTAATGGTTTTGACCACTGGCAGGGTCGCCACTTGTACTGTACAGGTTGCTTGGGTACCAAATAATACACACAATAGTTATAATAACGCTAACGTCTGCTTGGTTCGGCTGGCTGGAATTGAGTGCCACACGACGACCGCGTGTTTAATAGCTACCCGCCCACGCTTGCCTTCCCAGTCAGCGCGCATAGTATAATGTTAGACACTACAGGTACTATAATAGTATTTAAATGTAATTAACAGCACGGGTGTATTTGGGCGAAGTGCCGGTAGAGTGTAGTATGTGAATGTACTTGGCAATTATTTGAACTACGCCAAAGTTTCACTTTGCTCAGTGACGTCGAGAAAGTCCTTGCAGAACGCTTACAAGTTTCGTAGAGATTGTCTATTATACAGCTAATTTTACTATATAATACTGTCTTTCTCAAAACTTTGCCGTATTGATGCTGATTAAGCTGATTATCGTTATTGTTGCGGATTAAGTTTTACCCTCATAGTTACATAATAAAAATAAATTGATAGACATTCCAAACAGCACTATGCAGCCCCAAACTAAGCAAAGCTTGTACTATGGGAACAAAATAGCTGACAGAATACTTACTTATATCCTTTTTTTGTGATTTCATACTTTTAATAAATAATACAACAAAAATCGATGCTAATTTCAGAAATGGATACGGATTTTCATGTACTTTTAGATAAACTTGAATCAAAAACAAGGATTATAATTAGTAATGTTAATAAGTAAGTTCAAAAAAATACTCAAGCATACATAGAATTTATTTATTATTAAATAATTATATACCCACCCGCCAACCGCACCTCTAGTGCCATCCAATTACCTGAAACGACACAAGCTTGGTACTCGTCCACCTACAAGCTTTTTTATGTCTACCCCTGAGGTGTTTCATGTCAACAAAACATTGACCTTCCTTATAATTATCAATACCTTCTACCATTTAGCGAGTTCCACGTATAGGCTAAACTCCGAATTATTTACCGTTAGAGGCTGTCATGTAGTAATCCTTCTAAGTACCAAGCTACGACTTGCTCCACCCTCACGTCCTAATCTCCACTAATGGCTTGTCCTGAAGTGATAAAGGCTTGAGTTATATCTCCGTGCTTTGCTTATTAATTGTTCAAAGCTAGCTATAAATCTTCGAAGAATCCGGTCACGAAATACTTTGTCCTAATTTTGCTTACCACCGCATAATTCGTCGACACCCGTCGAAAAGTTCCTCGCTCGCACATTTTTTTTTTTTTGTAAATATAAAATTACTAAGGTAGTAATTACTGAAGCAAGTTTTGGAGGGCATTACAAAGGTTCAGGCAAAATATCATTTTGATTCAAACATGTGTTCGTACCAAAAATACGGATACAGGGTGCGGATCAAGAGGCAACGATGGAGCCGTCGCGTCGCTCTGAACACAAGGTGCTTCGAAAAGCAGTCAGCAGGATCAGAGCTAAAAATACCCACCTCTTATAAGCAAGCTCGCTTCTGGTTCCGCAATGAAACTTGGTGGTTTGCGATTTTTCATTAGTTAATTTAGTAATTTTATATCTTTAAAAATAATTTGGAAATGTGCGAGCGAGTTATACATTAATGGTCAGTAATGTACTATGTACTAGTAGAAATGTATGTGAAGTAGATGAGTACTTACGTATATTGAATCCTTAAGAGTCGTAGATGGTGTAAGGTTGTACCCAAGTCACAGATAAGAGAATACTAGTCCAAGTCCTAAAAAAACAACCGACAGCTGTCACTCTCTCTCACACTTGCTCCAACGCGCCATCTCTTTCGCTTGTAAGTAGTCACTTGCACTCGTTACTCGTCTTCTATACGACAAGTCTGAACTGTCTGAAAAGTCTGAAAAGTCTGAACAGAACCCCAAGATCTGGGGTACTGTTCGAATTAAATGAAAACCAAATCCGTACGTTTCAATTTTGGGAGTGTAAATTCAGACTCATAAAGTAAATTGACCATTGTGGATATAGAGTTTGGATACATGAGATTTACTGACTGAATGAAGAATGTTTACAAAGGCAATTTGTACAAATAAAACCGACCCTGTATTTCAAACCCAAATGAGAAAGCCAGTAGGAACGTCTATATTAAGAGTTTGTGAAAGCAATTAGGAACTTTGATATTTCAAAGCGGTTGTAGTGTAGCTCATAATATTGATCTAACCGAGGTCAGTATTTGCCACCGACCGATCCGTAGCACAGTCTTGGGACTGTGCTGTAACAATATAACTGTGTTAGTGTTGTGCTACAACAATTATAACAGTAACTGTGTTACTACCGTGCAGTAGTGACAATTATATTGTTGCATTTAGTATTTGTATTAATTTATTTACGTTAATAACAACGGTATTAAAAACCAATTACAGTAATTAAAGCTTAACTTAGTAATTATATTAAACTAACACAGACATAAATATAAATAACTAGCGGCCTGTCCCAGCTTCGCATGGGTGGTCATAAATTTTTTGAACATTTTAGGATAAACTTAGACCGTGGGTTCGAGCCTCGCGTCTACTAATTTCATACATTTGCACGTCCTTCTCCTTGAGTGAGTGAAATCGCACCCCGAGCGTGACCCGTGGACCCGTTAACATTTTTAATTTCGTCATATCTTTTGAATGGAATGTCCGATTTGAAAAATTTAAGAAGTAATCTATAGGTATTGAAACCGTCTTAATTATGAAATGATTTATTTGGATAAGGATTAATACCGAGGTACAAATAAAGACCCTTTTCTAGCGGCGGCATTTCAATTAAATTATTAATAATAAAATAACACTTATTGTGACATAACTATAATAGTAAGACATATGCTGTCGCGACATTTTTTGTAGATGACGACGTGTTCTGCAAAATCGTAGTACATTATTTTGTTCTATCATCAATAGTTTTCGCAGCGCACGCGATGTAAGGTTTTTGTTTTCCACCTTGGGTTACATTATTGGATATTTAGTAAGGATCCCTGATTTTTTTGAAAATATAATATAGCCTATGTTACTCAGGGATAATGTAGCATTCTAATGGTGAAAGAATTTTTGAAATCGGACCAGTAGTTTTTGAGCCTATTCGTTACATACAGAAATACAAAAATACAAATGTTTCCTCTTTATAATATTAGTGTAGATAAAATTAGAGAAAATTACAGTCCAAAGTTTGAAATAGTCAGTGGTAAAAGCAATGCATTAAAAGTTATAGCTGTTGTTTCCCTTTAAAAAAAACTGAAGAAACTGTTACGATTTAGTGTATTTCAACATAGTTTTTGTAACACAAAATGAAAGTTTTTTTTATCTATTTATAGTGCTCTCAATTTAAAGCAACAACAGAATTGGCACTTTTGCCATTCCTTGCAGTTTATAGATTCGTTAATTTTAATTACTACCTGATAAAAATCGTACAAACAGCGGCAGCTTTTTCAACATGACGTTGTTTTGAGGTCTTAAACTCATACTCGCTCTCTCTCTCTTGTCGTGTCACTAGTTTATTTCGAAACAGTGTGGTGAAAGGATTTTAAGTGCGCCTCAAGAGGCTCCTTTCGAGCACTTGACACATGTTATAGAACTTTTTATGTTCTACGACATGCCGGTTTCCTCACGATGGTTTCCTTCACCGTTTTAGAGTACTGGTATTGTACACATCAATTTTTGAATAGAAAAACTCATTGGTGCACGACCGGTTTCGAACCCACAACCGGATCGGAAGGCGGGGCCGCTACCACTAGACCACCAGTGCTCCTGTATTTAATACTTTCTCCACTGAGAAAGTATTAAATACACTCAAACTGAGAAAGTAATTCCCAAAACTGAACTATCTAAAAACAAACCGGGTAAGATGCAAAGAGTGTCCCACTAGTTATAAATAACATGAAGGTAATTGGTCGGTAACATTGTCGCTATCGAAACATTGCATCAACTTAATGGTTATTGCTTTATCAGCTATCTAAAATACCAACTCCCAGTGAGCTAATTGCCCACTGTTCTAAATCTCGTAGGTACGATAGAGGCATTACCAATTCGCAAGCTATATTAGCGCAAGCTATAACACTCGTCTATACTCAATTGGTAGCAGCTTTGCCTTGTGTGTTTATGTGATCGATTTCCACGCTTTACTAATAGGAATTTTGTGTAATGAACATAGATGTCTGGTCTGATTTTACAGATGTTATAATATACCTATTTAAGCATAAGTATTGTATACCTGATTTCCATAGAACAAGGCTTGGCTATTTAGTGATAGTCGTTTTTCTTACCAGTCCCAATCAAAAAACGTAAATCCGTTATTGGCTATAGTTATACTCATATGTTTCATTTTATACAGCTAAAGAACTGTGGATTTTGTTAAATAAAATAAATATATTATAAATTAGTTTGGGACTCAGATGCCGCTGAAATGTTCTCTTTGTGAAAGGCTCATCCGGGGAAGTACTACCACCGCGCTTATTTCTACTGCCATACTTTGCTGTGTTTCGGCTTATAGGTTGTGAGAGCCGGTGAAATTACAGGCACTTTAGGTACTTCATAGCCTCCTCGAGGCGTAATGGACTCGGGACACGTATAGCTGAGTCGTGGGAATCTCTGCAAGCAGCAATGTTCAACAAATGTAATTAGGAGAGGATGACGTCAAAACCGACGAAGATCACCCGGCTGTCACCGAAAGCCGTTTAGAGTTAATTTGTTTTTTTGCCTTAGATCTGAGATGTGACGTCACCTCGCCATCATGTCATTGTCAGACATTTCCTAAGGCTGGTCGGCTGAGTTGATACTGTAATTTTATTGTGCCGTTTCGTTTCTAGACTGCGATGATTTTGGACACAATACGTAAACGTAATACCTTCAATAATTTATATATAATTTATATTGTGTCTGGACCAGATCATTATTTCAGCATATGCAGCACAATGCCAGTACTCTCAAACTGTAAAGGAAAACATCGTGAGGAAATCGTCGTGTCGTAGAACCTAAAAAGTTCTATAAAATGTGTCAAGTGCTCAAAAGGAGGCGCACTTAAAATCCTTTCACCACACTGTTTCGAAAGAAACTAGTGACACGACAAGAGAAGAGATTTCAGCATACGAGGTTAAAATTTATCTTTTGATAACTATGTAACTCATCAAACTGTTATAAATCGTAATCTCTGATTTTCATTATGGTAGATATTTTCTAAAACTAAGAATTAAACCCAAATAGCGCTGGCCAGTATACTTCGCATAGGATTTGGTGAAAGCGGCCTAATTCTGTCACAATATGCGGTTACCGAGCTTCTCATTAACCTCACGTCGTCCGGGTGAATTATGTTTCAGAGATACGACAATTTAGTGAGCGCGATAACTGGGCATTAGCTTGTTGCTTAGATAGGGTAGTCTTAGTCGGTACTAATCACATCAAGATATGCACTTTGAAAAACCATGGAAAGAAGAACAATGCCCATAAATATCTATTTATGGGCATTGTTCTTCAATTCAAACACAATAAAGAGTTTTCTATCTATCTATCTAGATAGATAGAAAACTCTTTATTGTACACTACAAGAAAATAGCATAACTTTTAAGAATTATTTAAACTACAGCGAAGTACAATGGGCGGTCTTATCGCCAATGCTATGTATATTATTTCTTGTTTCTTGTCTTGTCAATACTTACATCACCCTAGTGTCGTCTTAGTCGGTACTAATCACATCAAGATATGAACTTTGAAAAACGAACCATGCAAAGAAGAATAATGCCCATACTATATTTTTTTGATTCTTGTCTTGTCGATGGTCTCTCTCTTGTCGTGTCACTAATTTCTTTCGAAACAGTATGGTGAAAGGATTACAAGTGCGCCTCAAGAGACTCTTTTCAAGCACTTGACACATGTTATAGAACTTTTTAGGTTCTACGACATGCCGGTTTCCTCACGATGCTTTCCTTAACCGTTCGAGAGTACCTACTGGCATTGTGCACATAAATTTTTTGAACAGAAAAACTCATTGGTGCACGACCGGTTTCGAACCCACGACCTAAGGCGGAGCCGCTACCACTAGACCACCAGTGCCCTCGTGTTGTCACCAATGTTGTCGATAGTTACAGCCCCTAGTTTCCAACTTTTGCAAAAGAAGTGATGCTAGATACTAGCTACGTCTCTGTGCTTCGACTCGTCACTCTTTTTTTAGACCTCTGGGAGCAAAGTGATGTGTGACTGGAGAAAAAAGGCAACACATTTCGTCCGAGACAAAGCCAAAAGTTTAGTGCACATCGCGTTTGCGGCTCTAATTTCGCAATCCTTCACGTAACTTGTTACTTTTTTGTCCGACTACTTTAGTGAGGAATGGTTTATTAAAAACCAAGCCCTTTGTGTAATGAATCTGAGATATCTGTTTGCGTTTGGATGGCAACCAAAAATATGGAAAGAATTACCCGGCAACCACACCCTTCTTGGGTGTGGTTGCCGGTGTTATTCCAAGAACATGCGACTTAACATCTCAAAGTCAAAGTCAAAAGGTATTTATACAATAAAATCACAAGGATCACTTTGAAACGTCTTAAAGCTAGATGACTCTAGGTGCCAGTTCCACGCGACCAAAGCCTCGAAGAACAGGCAACAAACTTACGGCTTGGTTCCTACCGTTCTTTTGTATGATCCTTTTACAAAGTAATATAATACAATATTGAAATTTAGTGAGGCGTAGGCATACAGAAAAAGGTAAACATAATCTGTATGCCTCAAATTGATGGACTCTGGGCAGTGCGCCGTAGGGCATGTTCACGTCGTGCGTGACTTTGCGATGCAATGCTTCGTTATAGGTGATGGTTACCACTTAACATCAGGTGGGGCATATAAGATAAGGTTGGTGTATGTAACTAAATAACGTGAACGTGATTTATTCAAGCTTTTCCCGGACATGCGCGTTGATTAAGGTAACTTATTTTGGAGTGGAGCATGCCTCTACTAAGTGTTCCCGCACACAGGCCGCCCGGCCACACCCACAAAACGCCGCCACTGGCATATTTCTTGTAGTTTCCATACGAAGCGAGCAGCGACTACAACACTAAACAACAACAACACAAAACTACAACATTGCAAGCTGCATTTCCTGCTCTAAATTACCGACGGTTATCTCCGATTAGCCCCGTTCCGGATTATGTCCGGTGACGTCATACTGTGCTTTTAATTGGACTACTGGAGCAGAAAATTAACAAGCAGGCATGATTATTTAACCTCAACCACAGCCAAAGTATGCAATATTTTTTACGCCGTGGCAGGCATAATACTGCAAGAAAGGTACACACGGATACGCATCAGGCTGTATCACTACTAGCTATTTTATCATTGTAATAAGAGTCTATTTTCTATGGTTTTAGTCAAAGTCAAAAGGTATTTATTCAATAAAATCACAAGGATCACTTTCAAACGTCTTAAAATTTGATGAATCCAGGTGCCAGTTCCACGCGACCAAAGCCTAGAAGAAAAGGCAACAAACTTACGACTTGGTTCCTACCGTTCTTTTGTACGATCCTTGATCCTTGTTTAAGTAGATCTGTATCCGTGTGTACCTAGTTAGAAAACTATTGATTAGAGTGAGGGTTTTTGTTGGTACGGACTAACCCCCCATTTTTAACGATGCATATATACAATTTGGTAAGAAATCACGATATAGCTGAAGGTTAAGCATTATTTTTTAGAAAAAAAAAACCCGTTACAAAGGTAACCTTAGTAACGGGTGTTAAAATACTAGTACCGAAAACTTCAGGGGGCTAAAGTGCCCATCAATATGAATAATTTTTCTAAGGAACCTACACTGAACGCGAAAAAAAACAGCTGTTTCATGCAAAAGTTCAATACCTACCTAGCTAAAATGTATGAAACAGGTGTTTTTGTTTTCTCGTTCACAATGTTGGTTTCTTAGAAAAGCGTTATTCATATTGATGGGTACTGAATACTACTGTACTAGCCCCCTGAAGTTTTCGGTACTAGTATTTTAACACTTTGTAGATACATTTTTTTTTTCAAAAGCTTTTCTCTGAGTATTATTAAGCTTTTACTCAATGAAAAATTATACTTTGATTTCCTAGCACGTCTGTCGAACAAATCTCTCATATCTCACCCACACAATAAATTGAGTAAATAAAACCGTACGTATAAAACTGTACAGTGAATTATTAATGACGCACGAAAGCGGATGGATACCGCATTTTACTAAAAGATTAAGTTGAAATCGGATGGGAAAGAACAAAGTTAGGAAGCAATTTTGTCTCAGAAAAATGGCAAGAATCCAAAAAAGATAGGTATTGGTTAGCTGGCTTCAGCGCCTATAAATGGCTCTTACATAAAGAATTGAAATCCCCGCTGTGCTATTGTCGTAGTGACAATATATAATTATGGTAAAAAATATTGTCTGTTTGGCTACAAAAAAGAGAGTGTAATAATTGAAAAATATCCTAAACAATAAATCTTTTTGTTTTTGTATCGAGAGTCTTTTATTCAGTTTAACTTTTATAAAATCTTGAGTTGGTATTTGGTAGTTCTGACAAGATGTCTTCAGTGCCTAGGGATAAAAATCGTTAAGCTGTTTTTCGGTTTTATTCTTACCTAAAATATTTTGTGGGGCGACAAGATTACTACGAGTATTATTATTAACACATGTTTCAGTAATAGTTTTAGTAACAATAAAGAACCTTGGGCATTTTCACATGGCGCTAAAGTATAAGTATATAATACTTGTTTATCTCCTATACACATAATACTGCTTTCTTTTGGTACATCATTATCATTATCAGCCTGAAGAAGTCCACTGCTGGATTGTCTGACTGCTATATATTTCCAGGAAGAATAGTTCTAAGCCCTCTCCATCCACCGACTTCACTCACGATGTCGTCAGACCATCGGGTTTTTGGATATACATATTGCTTATACAATAGAACATCCAGACAAGATTGAATATTTATTAAACATCAATTTGTGCCGTGTTAAAGGTACCATTCCGGAAAATTACTCGCCAATCATTCTTGTCATTTGCAAATCAAAATTGGATAAATTGTATCAAAATTATTATTGTTGGCGGTTTTCATGCTCTAAATACGGGGACGCGGGTGGCAAGTCGGAATAATATTGTGAATGCAAAGAGCAGTTTAATTGAAAACAGGGTTTCCAATCATTATTTTTTTGGGGTTCGAAGACTGACATGGAACCTGATGATATTCTGCGACACAAGTTTTACTGATGCAGTTTTCAATGTTCTCTGCTTAAGAGCTGATTTCACCATGCTCTATTAGTTACTTATCAAGAATTAACAGGCCGTTAAATCTAACCTTAGATGTCGAACGCGTACATTTTGACGTATTTAACGGCCCTTTAATCCTTTGTTAATCTAACAGAGTATGGCAAAATCAGCTCTTATGTTCACTAAGAAAATAAAAAAAAATGAACATTTTTATAGTTATACCATGACATATGTCTGTCTGTCACAAGAGTATAGGGTTTTTAAGATGAATATATAACATTTTTTTATAAAGAGAAAAATGCACTGCCCTGCATCCACAGATGTTAAGCCTTATGTGCCTGTACTTTCAGTGGCAACCACACCCTTCAAACCGAAACACAGCAACGCTGCTTGGCGGCAGAAATAGGCATAGTGGTAGTACTTCCGCGGACGAGCCCTTCACACAGAGCTCTACTAGGTACCTACTCTTATATCGCTTAATGGGTCGCACAATGAAGGTATTACTGAAATTCTTAGTGCGATGCGAATAGTTATATGCTAACCAGATACCGAGTGGTGCAGCAACTAGTCCTGAGGTAGTATGGAGATTGTATTATAAATAAATAAATATAAGAATATAATGGATTACAATACATCTATATAAATGAATATTAAATTGTAACAAAAATAACGGTTTACATACATACACAACTTGATTAACATGAACTCTACATTTAATAGCAACGTGGAGGCAGATCGGGTCACCTGCTTGTAGATAGTTATGTACCTACCAAGCTTGACATTTATTACAAACGTTAGGGTTTATTTTATTCAGTACCACCCAAATAAAATCAATAAACCTTAATAATTGCTATATTTGAATAAACGTTTAATTCAATGATATAGGATTTCTAGCCCCAAGATATCAAGGTTTATTGCCACAATGACTCGAGCACAATACATGGTATTCTGTGACTCGGGTTCATTGCTCGAGTTCAGAGTGTAATATGTGTCAGTTTTTACGACAAGGACTAAGGATATGTCAATCGGTCTAGGCTCTAAGCTCAGCGATAAATAAATATCCAATTTTGAAAATAAAAATAATAATATTATTTTTCATTGCTCATTATCGGAAAGTAGGTCTGAAGTTGCCTGAGGAGCGGGTAATACTTCCATCGCTAGGGAGAATCGTTTTCAACTGACAGCTGTCAAATTATTAAAGAAAACTAGTTCTATTTTCACATTTCCTAGGAAAATAAACAAACCTCTTTGGTTTACGAATGTCAACAGTATGACTTCTGTTAGCATTCGTAAACAAAGGAGGTTTACTACCAAAGAGATAATAATCAACCAAGTTAGTGAAAACTGTAATGGATTTTTTAAATAGTTTTTTTATAATTTATATTATAACCCTTTATTCTCTTAAAAAAAATCTTTATTTTTCACAAAACATGTAATTTTAACCTTTTTCGTAAATATAATTTATGGAGCAACAAGTATCCTTAACATATCCTTAACATCAAATGTCATCGAACATAAAAATTCTGGTTAGAATGCGGCATGGACTTTAACCTTTTTCGATCGAACATAAAAAACTCTTTGGTTATAATGCAGCATGGATTGGATCTACTACAATTCACTCATTTTTTATTTAGCTAATTCATGTTTTTACTTTCTTTTACTTTCCTTGTATTCGTAATGAAAAGCACAGTGTTACCACGGGTTAAAGACTTATTTAGTCACTCGAACTTTTGGCTCCCTCACTATGCTCGGGCGCCAAACCCCGTCTCGGGACTAATATAGTATAAGTATAAGTTACTTTCGCCCCTAGGATAACAATGTACTATATCAATATCCATATTTTAATTTTTATGTGTCGGGAAACATGTTTAATTAGCATGTGATCCTAGAGAAAGTTATTTATGATTTCAAATACTTCTCAGCTTCTAAACGACATCCACGTTTAGTACGTTTTCTTTAACCAATAACAAAAAAGTGTATTCTTCCAAATAAAGGACAGTTTTTTTTAAACGCGTTTATTCTCTTAAAATCCTTCAAATTTGCTATTATCTTAAATTTTCTATCTCGCAACGGTGGTGAGCGACTTTGAACTTTAGAACGAACGAAATACGTGTGTAATTTGAAATTACATAGACCTATCTACCATATACTCTTTTTGTTTCAGAATATATCAATTTTGGTGGTGCTTCTGTATAGTTGGAGAATAGGAGCCAATGCGAAGAGGTATAAAGAGTTAGATGACGTTTACTATGGTGAGTTTAAAATATCATAATAACGGTTATAGAAAGATAGAATTCATCTCAAGGCTCAGAAATTAGTGCCTCAGATCTATCGTTCTGTTATGTTATACCTGAGACAGCTTATGCAAAGAACCAACTAAAAAAAAAAGTTAGATTAAGATACAATTTTGTACCGTTTACGTATCAACCTAACCTTCATTTTGCGGGTGACTGAGCCGGAAAATCTGCGGTGAAGTCGTAGGTGTGATAGGCTATAAATTATATGGGCCGCGGTGCCTACCTGCCGACATAAAAACGTTATTGTTTATATAAAAACATATGCAGTAACCTGAAAAAATATTTTCTCTTCAGAAACACACAAGATGTTCAACACCAACAGCTTCTTTTCAGAGATTCTTTTCTAATTTATGTGCCTGAATGACAAGAAACAAGTTAGAGCATCATCATATAAATAATTAGTACTAAAATTAGTAATAAACGGTACACACATTAAATTAAATAAAAAAAACAATAAAAAATATTAGAAAAACTTATACCTAATTTAGCAAATTGTTTATATTGCATTTCTGCAAGGAACCACCCTCCTAATTTGAGGACTTGAGGTAGAATAAGTGTAGGTTGCGAGTTGAAATGAATTTTGAACAAGAGTGAATAATCATTCAAACCAATGCTTATTAATCTTTAATAAACATGAGCTAGCGGTCTTATTCGTGTGGTCCCTGGATTAAAAGTAGCTGTTCTAGATTTTCTAACTTTTCATCCAAACATTTTAACTACATCGGTATTACGGTACTTACCATTGAATTACAAACAGTGTAGATACATAGGAAATACTTTGTTTTTACACCACTCATAGAAAAAAATAAGTATAAATAAAAATCTTAAAACTATGCTACACAAAATAGGCGGTTTTATCGCTAATCAACGATCTTTACCAGATAACCGTTGAACGAAATGGACTCGTGTCAATTGACACAACGAACCTTGAACCTTGGACGAAAAAGATAAATAAATGTCTAGAAATTTTGTAGTAGCTGTTGGTTACCTAGTTACTTCTCATTTATATTAATTTGCTTGAAAGGAACGAATTAATTGGAAACTAAACGAAATGGCTTTTTGATCCCTATTTCTTTAGAAGTAATCCTAGAAATGGTTAAAATAGAACGCGTTTCATTATTTTACGAAATTAAAAAAATAAATATTCTAATGATTAGCTCACATTATTTATTTTATGAGTGAGTCTTTAAAATCATATCAATGATATACTATTGATATTTGAGTATATCAATTATATAATATATAATACCTCTTCGAGGCTTAAAATATTTTCACCACACAGTTTTAAAAGAAATTAGTGACTCGACAAAAAGAAGAAGCAATTATATAGTGTAACATATACCTTTCGTTTTGTATGTCAGTGTGTTGCCAGCTATGATTTATGGAACAGAAACGTGGTGGCTTTGTACTGGTCTCATCAACAAGCTTAAAATTGCACAACCTGCTTCGAATGGCGATCTCGAACCGGTAGACGAAGCGTCGGACGCCCGCCTCCATATAATATACCGTCTTCATAGTGTTAATGGCGGGAAACAAAGATTTTTTAAAATATCCCAATAATTATTATACGAGTGGGATTTGAACCCACAACCTTCCCCTATTAGTTCCCATTCCCTTCCCTTCCCATTTTAAGGGTTCCGTACCCAAAGGGTAAAATGGGACCCTATTACTAAGACTCCGCTGTCCGTCCGTCTGTCTGTCTGTCTGTATGTCCGTCTGTCACCATCTTGTACCTATCTTATGAACCGTGATAGTTTGACAGTTGTAATTTTCACAGATGATGTATTTCCGTTGCCGCTATAACAACAAATACTAAAAAACAATTTAATTAAATATAAAATAATTAAATTTTTTTATTTATATTTTATAGTGTTTAAATGAAATGGCGGGAAGTCAGCTCAGAATAATTCTTCCAGGAAATGTATTGATATGGCTTATGTCCAACAGTGGACTTCTTCAGACTGATGTTTATTGCTAGCTTTTATCACCATTTTCTCATTTTGCCCCACAAAACTCCTGGCTTCTGATCAAAATAATATAAAATTTAATAAAGTTTTCGTAGCAGAACAGCAAAGCTCTTCTTGCTGCAATTTTAATAAAAGTAAGTAAAGTATTTTAGTTATAAAAAGCTCATGCTGTATAAAATTTTATGAGACCGTCATTATTGGGTTATGGGCTGACAAGCACCGAAAATAATAACCTTTTTGGCAGTTTAAGGTAAAAATAAGTCCCGAATTTAATCCCCAGGTACACTGATATCCCCTTTACGAAGTACTAACTCAAGATTATTTGAGTTACTTATACCCTATTCTTACTCTGTTACTACTCTTAGTAATTATTTCTTACAATAAACACACTTCGTTGTTGATTTTGGAGAGGACTGCTTGCCGCCTTTGCCAGGATGTCACTCTATTTTAACTGTCAAATAAAGCTGTATATAAAATATCGGGATGATATAGTAGATTGTGTCATAAGGGACCAAAATAATGTATTTAGGGCAAGAGCAATTTTTTGAATGCAGAGCGAAGTGTAAGATTCTAGAGCAGAATCCTGAACGTAGTGAGGGATTCAAAGTACGTCGCTCGAGGTAAAATAATTTTGATACCGTGTAGCACACTCTGCTTTTCATCCCCCTTTATGAGAAAAATAAATTAGAGATGGCTTTAGTAGTGAAAAATTTATACTTACCTATCCAAATTAAAAATTTATATTTCTCTCGTTTTTTTCGGTAATAAATTGTTTATGACAGTTTCTGCTTTTAATTTTACACTTTCTGGTATTAATATTTCTATTTCACTGCGAGAACTCATCTTTTATTCAATTTGTGTGTATTATATTATTGAAATTGACTGTAATGTTTTGATAAAAAGGATTAAAATAAACCAATAAGAAGTTCCATATTTTTTTTATTTGGTTAACCAAAGCGGCGGCAGGCGTGGTTTTTTTATTTAGCAAGGACTTTATCGAAACGAATTGCGTTGAAACTTTTTAGTATAATAGTGTTCTAAATTATAAATTAAGTATATAACTTATTATATTTATTGATATATTTTTCGCTTTTTCTGAAGATCCCTTTTTAGTTTAGGCAGTACATTACATACCCTATATGAATGCTGAACAAAAATACTTGGTCAAGTGGTATTTTTGTTCAGCAATTAATGTGTGGTGCAAATATTTGTGGTGTTTATTCAATTGAATCATGACTTTTATTAAAATATCGGGATGATATATTTATCATCCCGATATTAAAAAAAGAACGGTCACAATAATTAGACGAAATACAAAAATCAACATTTATCTAATTATTCTTGTCGTGTCACTAGTTTCTTTCGAAACAGTGTGGTGAACGGATTTTAAGAGATTAATCTAATATTAAAACAATATGATTTATTAAAATGATTGAATCAATTTTTTTGCCTTTTCTAAAGATATCTTTTACGTTTAAAGGAGCTCTATCCGAGTATGAATGCTGGACCAAAATACACAAATACACTGTTTGAAATACTGAAAACCTGCATTTACGTTCTATGTAAGAGTTTCGCGGTTTCGCTTCAGTAACTATACTCCTTTGATCGTGCAGCGAGAATGCCAGGTGGGTATAATTGCTTTGCTTTATTATTGTAGTAGCGTGTTACGAGTATGTGTATATTACACATTAATTGGAGGTGATAACTTAAAGTTCAGTGTATAACTTACTAACTGTTACCAAAGTTTATAATATAATTGAGGTTTAAAGGGTTAATGTTGACTGCCTTCTCAGCTCTGCCATCTGTGCTGTGGGCCGTGGGTTCGATCCCCACCGAGAAAAAAGAAAGAAAGATAGAAAGAAACATTTATTTGACACAAAATACACAGAGAACACAGAAATAACAATAAAGAAAACAATACACAAAAACAGAAAAGGAGAGAAATACAGAAATCATGTTAGAGGCCATTTAGTCTCCTCTGTGTTGTGTGGGCCAAACAGGTCCAGTCTCAGCATAATTGCTGCTCGACAGATACGTGGGGAGCAGCGCTGGTTTTCAGACAGGGCCTAGAGACGGATGACCCCACAAACGCAAAACAATCCGTGAGTGTGAAATACACAAAATGATAACAATATATGTATATGAAGTTGAGTAGGGAGGTAGGTAATGGAGAACAAATATTTATATAATGAATAGATGCTTGGTTTCTGTCTGGTTGTTAAAAAATATTATAAGTGTGTATTGTGAGCATTGCTGGTCTAGTGGTGGTAGCGGCCCCGCCTTCCGATCCTAAGGTCGTGGGTTCGAAATCGGTCGTGCACCAATGAGTTTTTCGGTTCAAAAATTTATGTGCACAATGCCAGTACTCTCAAACGGTGAAGGAAAACATCGTGAGGAAACCGGCATGTCGTAGAACCTAAAAAGTTCTATAACATGTCTCAAGTGCTCGAAAGGAGCTTCTTGAGGCGCACTTACACTTACCTTTCACCACACTGTTTCGAAAGAAACTAGTCACACGACAAGAGAGATAAGAGTATGTAGGTATTTCCAAAAAAGTATTCGTATAATATCAGCTATCTGGTTCCCATATAAAAGCTTTGCTTAGTTTGGAGCTAGATAGTGATGTGTGGAAAGTCCACCGATATTTGTTATTTATTATGATGTGGCTTCTTTCGGTCGGCCGCACAGGTTAGAAACTGTCTGATACTCTCTACCCTTTCTGTAGTAGATCCTGCAGACTGTATGATTTTTCTCTGATATATCAACAAATAAGCTCAATGCATTTTTATCGGTATATACCTGTCACGGGTAAAAAGTATAGAAATAATGTCTATGTTGAATACATCAATGTCAGAAACTAGGTTTTCTTCACTTCACTCCTTCCTCTAAAGTTATTTATTATTGGCTCTTTTTTTACAAATTCTTTTTTACTATTTTTATCTTTTCGACATTTTGAAATCACTTGTCTTCTAGTAAGTATTAGCATTAATTTAAACGCAAAAATAGTGAAGCTATTTATCTATTTATCTATTATCATATTTTTCTATTGTTCCACATCTAAACTTGCGTCTAACTATTACATTTTTATTAATTTTGTGAGTGTGTTTTTCAAATAAACAATATTCTATTTCATTCATAGTATTATTTACTAATGCTTTAACCCTCCACATACTTGTGTCCCCCGCAAATGAATTATACAAAAGAACCTTTCATTGTTGGTATTCCTTATTCAATACGTCTTCCATTACAATCTTAGCCTTTTTTTACAATTTCTTTACAGTGCATGCTCGAATAGATCAATTTGTGTGATAAAAGGAAAGCTTTGTTGTGCTAAAAGATGCTGCTAAATTCTTAACTCGCTCGGTTACGTAGCGGCGATTGAGATGTATCTTATGTATTACTAGTGGCTTCCCGCGGCTTCGCACGCGTTGAAGTGGTGAGCCGTGATTGAGCCACAAACATCCAAACATCGTAACTTTCGCATTGATTTGTATATTATTAGGGTAGGATACCTACGCAGGTATAAGAGATACCTATAGGCGTACATTACCTATATTAGGTAGGTAGGTAGGTAAAGATACTGAGTTTAGCACAAACATGACAAATACAACAAAGACCACCTTACACGGAAAATATGTACTTATTGGTACCTAGTTTCTACCCCAGAAAAAAACGAAACGAAACAGCTTCACCACTTTGATCCCCAGGCACGGTAAATACCCTAAGATCACTTCGTACCAACTCAAGATTCCCGTTTTAGAATGTCCCTTACAAACATTGACGTCTTGTTGTATCCTTTTTACTTGAGTGCAACGAAGGAAGGTAACGTTTTAGGGGTTGTTTTCGAAAATCAAACTGTCTTTTTGTTATTTATCCACAGAACACATTTTCTTTTAGTTTGAAGTTAATTACACTACGCTTTAAAAATCTCCCATACAAACCTTGAAACTTTGTCAGTCTTTTGCACCCTTTGCAGGGGTGGTTTTAAAATATTGAAAACGTGATTTTAAATTATTTATTGTGGAGTATATTTACTTCAAGTTTGAAATCGATAGCACTATGTGTTAAAAATCTCCCATACTAACTTTTACCAGCCATTTGCACCCTTTGCAGGGGTAATTATAAAAAGTTAAAAGCATCATTCTTAATTATTTATTTCTTAATATATTTACCTCAAGTTTTAAATCAATCGCACCACGCGTTAAAAAACTCCCATACAAACTTTGACATCCCTTTGCTCACTTATTAAGGGTAGTTTTAAAAAACTAAAAATGCCTTTCCTGTTTTTTAGTCTTGGAGTACATCTACTTCAAGTTTCAAGTTTGTAGGTTCAAGGAATAAAATTTTTCATACCAACGTTTTCAACCCTTTATACATCCTTAGGGATTGAATTTCCAAAAATCCCTTCTTAATACACCTCTACGCCATAAGACCTATATACTCTTCAAATTTCAAGTCTCTAGGACCAGCGGTCAAAAACCTCCCATACAAACTTTTACATCCCTTTGCACACTTATTAAGGGTAGTTCTAAAAAACAAAAAATGTCTTTCCTAGTTTTTGCCTTGGAGTACATGTACTCCAAGTTTCAAGTTTGTAGGTTCAAGGAATACTATTTTTCATGCAAACGTTTTCAACCCTTTTACACCCTTAGGGGTTGAATTTCCAAAAACCTCTTCTTAGTACACCTCTACGCCATAAGACCTATGTACTCTTCAAATTTCAAGTATCTAGGACCAGCGGTCAAAAAACTCCCATACAGAATTTTACATCCCTTTGCACACTTATTAAGGGTAGTTTTAAAAAACTAAAAATGCCTTTCCTATTTTTTGCCTTGGAGTACATGTACTCTAAGTTTCAAGTGTGTAGGTTCAAGGAATACTATTTTTCATGCAAACGTTTTCAACCCTTTTACACCCTTAGGGGTTGAATTTCCAAAAACCTCTTCTTAGTATACCTCTACGCCATAAGACCTATGTACTCTTCAAATTTCAAGTCTCTGGGACCAGCGGTCAAAAAACTCCCATACAAACTTTTACATCCCTTTGCACACTTATCAAGCGTAGTTTTAAAAAACTAAAAATGTATTACCTATTTTTTTGCCTTGAAGTATATGTACTCCAAGTTTCAAGTTTGTAGGTTCAAGGAATACAATTTTTCATACAAACGTTTTCATCCCTTTTTACACCCTTAGGGGTTGAATTTACAAAAATCCCTTCTTAGTACACCTCTACGCCATAAGACCTATGTTCTCTTCAAATTTCAAGTCTCTAGGACCAGCGGTCAAAAACTCCCATACATACTTTTACATCCCTTAGCACACTTATTAAGGGTAGTTTTAAAAAACTAAAAATGTATTTCCTATTTTTTTGTCTTGAAGTATATGTACTTCAAGTTTCAAGTTTGTAGGTTCAAGGAATACAATTTTTCATACAAACGTTTTCATCCCTTTTTACACCCTTAGGGGTTGAATTTCCAAAAATCCCTTCTTAGTACACCTCTACGCCATAAGACCTATGTACTCCTCAAATTTCAAGTCTCTAAGACCAGCGGTTTAGGCTGTGCGTTGTCTATATGTCAGTCAGTCAGTCAGTCAGTCAGTCAGTCAGTCAGTCAGGACTTTGATTCTTATAGTATTAGAGAAGAGATGTATCCTACTAATATTATAAACGCGAAAGTTTGTAAGTATGGATGGATGGATGTTTGTTACTCTTTCACGTAAAAACTACTGAATGGATTTTAATGAAACTTTACAATAATATAGCTTATACATCAGAATAACACATAGGCTACAATTTATAAAGATATTGTGTGACTGTCCTGCGCAGACGAAGTCTCGGGCACCAGCTTGTTCATAATAATAATTATGTTTTTATCTACATATTTTTTATAACACTTATCTATCCCAAAGAAGTTCAAGAAAAACCTGTACAACCTGTTAAATCACACACAAACACATTGTTAAATCATGGCCATAATCGTAACTTTAGATTTTATACGACCTTTATAAACTCTGTCCATACATCATTTACTGTTGGAAATAACAGGGCCTCACTACAATCACTTTTTTGCGTTTCATTCTTTTATTTATTTCCATTCTTGTCAAAGGGTCGAAACCATTGGTATATTTGATACTCAACCGAAGAGGTTCTCGATGATAATTCAAATATTGACAGCTGGTTCGATAAATAAAAATAAAAACAAAGCATGTTTAGGACGCTTCCGATGAAATAAATAATAAATAAATAAATATTGGTGGACATTCCACACAGCACTATCTCGCCCCAAAGCTTGTAATATGAGAACCAGATAGCTGATATAATACATATATAATTTTTTTTGTAAATACATACTTATAATATTATGAAACACCCAGACAGAGAACAAACATCAATGTTCATCACACAAATGTTTGTTCTCGGTGGGGATCGAACCCACGGCCGTGCAGAAGGCAGAGCCAACTGAGCTGTGAAGGCTGTGTGATTAATAAGGAATAAATAATAATAATTCGTACAGAAAAATCCTCCAAAAACCTCTGCTTGTTCTATCAGCAAGAGGTGTAAAAAAGGTACCTACTAAAGCCAGTAAGACAAGCTCTCCACTTCCACTTGTTTCATACCTTTGGCGACATTACGAAATCTTTGCGAAATAATAAAATAAAGGTAAGCTCTGTTTAATACCTCAGCATTTACGTTTCCAGCTCAACAGCAAGTTTAAAAACAAAAGGCTATGTAAAACTGCTTTTAAGATACTCGTATATTACGAAAGTTGGTCCGTAGCAATTCCTTCGCCAAATAAATTTTGTCGCTTTTCCGGAGCCCGGTCATCTGTTTCTTAAAGTAATTCCAACGCCCACCTCGACTAAAAGTCCCGTATTCTATAGAAACTTTTTACAATAAAGAGGTACCTTTCTGTCAGGATAAGTAAGACAAATTGGTGATGCCAATTAATTAATTAAAAATAGCGCTGTGTGGAATGTTTACAAATACTTTATTTACCTACTTCAGCTGTGACATTTCCCAAAAAAATCTTTGACAAAACAAAAATATAGCTATTTCTTATAAAACTGCATAACTGAAACAACAAATATGTCAATATTACACGGGTATTACCCGTATTACCTTATTTATTTTCAGTCAGATTTTAGTCAAGCCCGCTACCACGGCTATTGCATATTATACATATAGAGGTATGTTATTATTTATAATCACATTAAAAAAACATGACTATTTAAATGATTTGTTGCTTGCATTTAAAAGAAACAATATTTAATATGCCTTTGCTAAAAAGCGTCAGGAGCTTTTTCTCCCAAGGCATCATCATGTGACGATTTCACATGATGCCTTGGGACATGATTTTAGATGCTCATGCATTTCTAGCAGTCCACCCGAAAAAAAACGCTTATAGAAATACACTCATGCATTAGACTCAGGTGTTAAAAAAACCGGCCAAGTGCGAGTCAGACTCGCGCACGAAGGGTTCCGTACCATTATCTATAAAAACGGCAAAAAAAGACGTTTGTTAATGGTAGCCCCCTTAAATATTTATTTTATTCTGTTTTTTAGTATTTGTTGTTATAGCGGCAACAGAAATACATCATCTGTGAAAATTTCAACTGTCTTACTATCACGGTTCATGAGAGATAGCCTGGTGACAGGCGGACGGACAGCGGAGTCTTGGTAATAGGGCCCCGGGGTCCAGTTTAAAATGTTATTTTTTAGGGTTCCGTACCCAAACGGAACCCGAAAAACAACTTTTTAAACTTATTATTTAAGTACCTAGTTCTTCAAAAATAGTGGAAAAGTTTAATTATTTTTCGGTAAATGAACTGTCTGATTTAAAGTGAAAAACACAAAAGATTCCCAGATAGAGCCCGATAGCGTAATTAATGTCTTCGGCTTTAATTGGCCCGATACAATTAATTAAATGGAATGAAGCGTATCCAATAAAATTGTCAGCGAGACATTTATTTATTTTCCAGGATGATATTCAATTTATTTTATTGCGGCAATGAATCTTTTCAACTCGAAAAACATTAAATTCTTATGATTCATTCTGTTGACTAACGTCGTAATAAGTAACGTCTTGCAACGTTAGTTATTATGAAATGTCCTGGCTATTGCCACGAGTTAGCCTTGAAGCTCTTGTAGATCAGTTGGTAATTCTGCTCTCTATAGGCTGTGAGTTGATCCGCACCGATAACAAATATTTGTGAAATGGACATTGATTTTTTTTCTCTGTCTGGGTGTAATAATAAGTTAATTTATTCAAAAAAGTATATAGGTATTTTATTAGCTACGAGCTAGTTCCTATAGTTTAAGCATTGCAAAGTTTGGGGATAAATAGTTCTGTGTGGAAAGTCCACCAATATATATTTATTCGTATCGATAGTTGATCACTAATAATTAATGCTCGAATGTAGTCTCTGGTATACTAAAAAAGCAGACAGTAAATGTATCCCACCAATTCAGTGGCGTAGCTAGGTGGACAAGGGTCCCGGTTCATAGATACAGAATCGGGCCCTCAACCCCTATTTCCCCATAGCTTGAACTTATATTGGCCTTTAAAATAAATCATAAAAAAAATAATTGTGGGCAGGCTTAAGGTTTTCTAGCTTCGGGAGCTAGCTGACCCTCTCTTTTCAAAGCTTAGGTTAGAGGGCCCCCTGAGCTCCGGGGCCCTGGTGCACTACAATGCCTGGCCCTACGATAGCTACGCCACTGTCCACCATAGAAATTACACGGAAAGTCGGTCGTTCACAATCACGAAATCAAATGAAATTTTGAAATAAAAAAATTTTCACGACACGTCAAGTCGTGGTCAGTAAAAGTCTATAACATCTTTTGGTATCCGAAAAAATTGGCATGGCATTTGATTTTTTACTTTTTTATCTTCTATAGGTACGTCGGTCAACAGCTGTTTCAAGTAGGTATATTTTGTGCATTTTGTAAATACTTGTGTGTAGGCGAAGCTAATGTACTTCTAGCTCACAGAAATATATAAAATCACTGTACGTATTTATGAAAAATGAAAGCGAGAAGTACTTTGACGGTTGTCAGCCCTTTAACTGTAAATTCCTTTGTATATCTATAATTTATCTTCTCAAGTTAATGTAATCTCTCATGACCCCTGTTAAAAAAGGATTAGGTATTTGTGACTCACTGCCTTGAGTACAGCCCTTGGACTGGACTCATGACTTTATAAACGTCTAGCCTAAGCGATCCATATCTATAGACTAGGTATTCATTAGGGAAGATCGCTCCGTTCACGCATAGCACAGATACGCGCTGAAAAAAGAATCTTCATTACTAACGAGATGGAGATTTCAACAATTCCAAGTATTGTTTTTATGCGAATATATAGATTATTCCTGTTTTGAAACCGCACATGTCTTCATCTTTATCTCGTTGACTAAAGATTTGTATGGAGGTAAGTACTTATGAACTTTCCTCTTTTAACTTACCTAATTCTAATTGAAAAAGCTCAATGACCCTGTATTTGAGATACAAAAGGTCTGTTTACTTTTAATTCTAATTTAAATGAATTACTTATAATAAAAGAACCATTAACCCTGTAATTATTGACGTTTGAAATGACACGCATAGATTTTTTTTTAATTTTTTTACAGATATGTTGCTTTTTTCGACGGTAATGAACTTCCCTCTCAAGCTTGACATATACAACAATTGTCAAAATTACATGTTACGCCTGACAGTCCTCCATATTTTTTAGTTAATTGTGTTGCTCTCTTTGATCAAGAAAATCTTGAAGTACAACAAAACAAAGTAAAAATGAATAAAATAAGCAATTAAAACAGTTATCTATATTGATAAGCGATATTTATATACACTGTACACAGAGCCAACCCAGGCTCCATACATTTATGAAACAACTCCTTTGAACTATTCGATAAAATACATTATAACGACTTGACTGTGAAATGAACCTACTAGAGAGCATTTGTTTGTGCTAAGGAAGCTACAGGTACTGCATATGTCAGCGAAGCGAATTTGTGCTTGTGTATATGCATGCCCCTTGGAGCCAGGGGCTAGGTTTCAGAGGAACTTCCTCCCGCAAACATGCAGGCTGTAGAATGATCTATGATCTGTAGCTAATAAATGTTTAAAGGATCGGCAACGCGTTAGTGTTTCCTCCGGTATTGCAGACGTTCATAAGCTAAGGTTACCGCTTTTCATCAGGCGGGCCGTATGTTTCTTTTTCCACTAAGCTGTATAAAAAAAAACTTCAACGATTGTATATATTAGGTTTGCAAAACCAAATTGTTAGGGCTAGTTTCGTGAAAGGGTTTACGAGCTGTCACAGTTTGTGTAAGTTGCGCCTTGTGACCCACATCTTATTAACTATTTCTATTTGGTACTCTCTGTGGTCTGTTTGAGATACTTTAGCGCTCTTTGGTTTAAGTGGACAAAGAGAATCGTCTGGAACATTTAGTAATTTCTATTTCTGATTCC
Organism: Chloroclysta siterata; assembly: GCA_932294275.1. Taxonomy (NCBI): domain Eukaryota; kingdom Metazoa; phylum Arthropoda; class Insecta; order Lepidoptera; family Geometridae; genus Chloroclysta; species Chloroclysta siterata. The sequence goes on from OW028588.1 coordinate 8,492,307, forward strand.
TAAAGACATACAAAACATCAACTGGCATAGTAATTGCACCAAGCGAGCATGGTTGGCATCATATAAAAAAAATATTCTCATTAAAGAATCCACTAAGCAGATATTTCTCGAATAAAAACTAATTTCGTGTAGTCGATGGGCACTACTATTTCTCTGTCTATACTACAAATATTTACTATGTGTAACAACCTACCTAATAGCTCCTACACAAACACCTCTATATTCCGACAGCACAGCCGGCGGGTTTTTGCCGCGCGGGTATGCCGCCGGGATATGCAGGCCAAATACATATTCGGGCGACAAGCACGGCGGCTCAAATACCCGCCTATACTCCAAATACCTTAAGCCTAGATAACCTTAAGACGCTAGCAAAATTAGCATATTGACGAGCGACTACTCGACAATTTCATATTAAAGCGCGGCGCGTTGGTTACTTCGAAATCGCTTAGCCGAAAGTATTATGATGATTTTGACAAAAACTCACACCATCGCTCTCAATCGATTATTGGTCAATATTATTAATACTATCAATATTGGTGATTATTAATCATCATCATAAGCAGCCACATGAAGCATGAAGAAGTCCACTTAATTTTTCCTTACACATTAGCTACTAGTAAAATATTTATTCTAGTTTACCCAGCATATTTTTTAAGTTTTATATTATTCAGTTTGTTCCATCTCTGTGTAACTGCCGGATATAGGCCTCCCTTATACATTTCCAGGAAGAACGATTATGAGCGTTGGCCATCCATCGACTTCCCGCGATCCTCACGATAAGGGTAAGAGGGCATCCCACGCTTCGTCTTCTAGTTCGCGGTCGCCATTCGAAAACCCTTATTCCCCATTGCAACGTCAACTTGCTTATTCCACGCGATACGAGTAATAATGGCTACTTTTGTTATTTTTCCGATTACGTAATTTCTCCACATTTTCGCCACTTTGTAAGTAAGCAACCACGTCTTAGTTACATACCAACTAAACCCTTGGGATAATAATGTATCGTTAGCACTGATTTTTGTTATTACTTGTAAGGTAAATTGGTAAATCTAAGGGAACCATTTCTCTGGATTTCCCCTTAATCGTTAATATTATGCTTGGATATGTTAATTTCAGTTAATAGGCATGCCAATAATTATTATTGTTATGATATACGTACATTTCATGTAAATGAATTTCACGCTCCACTCATTCTATTATCTGTGTGCAGGTCACCTCAGGGTGGATTTTTGAGACGGGACAGTAAGGGCAAGTAACTTTAAGGTTAAGGTTAAGGTTAAGGTACCAGCTCTTACCTACTGTCCCGTTTCAAAAATCCAGCCTGTATTAGTTCTTGTGAGCCTAAAATTAAGTTTTTTTTAAATACCACCATTAAGGATTTAGGTTAGCTGGTAGAAAATGCATGAGCGATTGAAAACTAAAAACTGAAATTGTTTATTTCGTGCAATAAATAAAAATGCTGTAAGCTGCAAAATTTCCGTAATTTTTATCCGTTGAAATTTGATTTTCCACCACTAGAGTAGAGTATTCTTAAATGTCCACTTTCTTAATAAAGATCTGTAAAAGATACATACCTATATAAAAAATCTCTATTTTAGTGGAATCCTTGAATTTTATTGTTGTTTTTTCTTGTTTTTCGGAGTAAAATTATCAAAGCAGCACAAACAGGTTCAAATTAACAGCCTTTTGGCTGTGTTCATGAAACCGTTGGTATAGAAATTCGTGTTTACAATTCTGTCGGAAAAAGAAAGGTAGCCCTTCCGAATCCACCCGAGCGGCAATACGTTTGCCCTTCAACAAAAGGACGCCTATTGTGGGCTGAAATATTGTTCAATTCATTCAATTCTATCAGTGAGCGTACGTAAACGATCAATTGAAACTTTTTCTTTGTTACAGGTGTACAGATAGCGTACTTCGCAATTATTGGAACGCAGATGTTTATGATTATACTTAGCGTACTCTTGTTCTACGGAGTTTATAAAGTAAGTAACAAATATATCCTGTATCATGTGATATTATCATTCTAATGGCGATTAGTGATCAATAAACTAATCCGGAAAGTTACAACAGTGTGTTACTGTTATACTTCTTTATTAAATAGTAGGTAGGTAGTCTATACTGATACTAAAAAAGAGCCTTACAGGGAATACAACCTTATCTCCATTACAGTCAAGGTTTAAAACAAACAATTATGAGCTCTACCAATAACAGTCACGACCCTAAGCTCATTTCATTACACCCCACTCAAGTTAATCTTACTTTATGAGTCTCTAAAATTCGTATCTAAAAGCTTCTAAAGTCATAAAGAAGGGAATAAATGTGTCGCTGCCGCCACATTGATATACGGCCTCCTTACCTACAGATGTGTGAGACATTCCTTACATCTCTCAATTTTCGCATACCTTACCTGCTCGTACCTACAGATGAGGCTCACAATCTGTATTCAGAACGAGAGAAATAGCTCATTGTATAAATAATGATGATTTGAAGAATTCAGATGAAAAATTATTGCAAATGTTCTGTCTTTATGTAGGAGAATTCTGTATGTGCCACCGTTTGCTACGGTCGGTATTAAAGTGTAAAATACAGTTGTGTGCTTGTTTCAGGAAAATGTAGCATTTCTGGTGCCTTGGGTGATTGGATGCATGACATTTATGGCACTGGAAGCTATGGCAATGGTCTACTCCAATATTTTAAGAGATCATGTAAACAAGGTACGTATTCAGAAACGTAGGTACTTTTGCAACGTAAGTTGCTTACTTTACGGCCACAAGTTTATTACGATAAAAATACTTTTCTCTGAGTAAGCTAATACGAATCCTGAATATTCTCGTACGTGTTATTTTATATACCCTGTTGAGGAATGTCTCATTGTATGCTTAAATAAAATTGAAATTAATCTTAAAAATACGAATATCTTAAACTACGTAAAGAAAAAAAAAATACAACTTAAAATAAGATTCAATCAAAATATGAAATACGGTATAGCATTGCAATGTTCCACAACGCACACCTATACAAAATTACTAAATTGGCTGGTTGTGACAGTTTGACGATAGCGTTCTACCACATTGCCAGCAAACAAGATTAGTCACGCGCCGAGCGTCGCTGCCGCTGAAAGTCTTATTACATAAGCGCTTGCTCTGTTATAAACCATTTGATCATTTGATTTTATATTTTAAAATGTAAGTGGCAAAGATTTAACACAGGATTAAAAAAGGTGGTCTGTTCAGTATGTCTGTTTAGTTTTTTTTTTTTAGCTATTTAACTATTTTTTTACAAAGAACTATTTTGTTCTTCGTAAACAGGGAGCAAAATAGCTCCTTGCTCTCTAGGGAGGAAAAGTGATTCACCAAAGAGATCAATCACGAATTGTATTAACAAGTGCAACAACAGTCTGTATGCAAAATTTAACCACAAAAGAGCCAAATAAAAAAATAAGTTAAAAAAAAAACTCGCCGAATGCATAATTGTTTACTCAAATTCTGATTTTACTAGTTTTATTTATTCAAAATAATCTACACTTCTACACTAATATTATAAAGAGAAAAGATTTGTATTTTTGTTGTTTTGTATGTAACGAATAGGCTCAAAAACTACTGGTCCGATTTCAAAAATTCTTTCACCATTAGAATGCTCCATTATCCCTGAGTAACATAGGCTATATTATATTTTCAAAAAAATCAGGGTTCCTTACTCCAATAATGTAACCCAAGGTGGAAAAAGAAAACCTTACATCGCGTGCGCTGCGAAAACTATTGATGATAGAACAAAATAATGTACTACGACTTTGCAGAACACGTCATTATCTACAAAAAATGTCGCGACAGCATATGTCTAACTATTATAGTTATGTCACAATAAGTGTTCTTTTATTATAAAAAAATAATTGAAATGCCGCCGCTAGAAAAGGCTTTTTATTTTAACCTTCGCATTAATCCTTATCCAAATAAATCTTTTCATATTCAAGACTGGTTCAATACCTATACATTACTTCTTGAATTTTTAAAATCGGACATGCCATTCAAAAGATTTTAAAAATGAAGTGTCGCGCGGGTCACGGGGCGTGTTTTTCATTTAGCGCGGGCCCGGACCCGAAGGTGCGTGGCGTGCAAAGACTCGAACCCACCACGGTCTAAGTTTATCCTAAAACGTTGAAAAAATTTATGTCCACCCATGCGAAGCTGGGACAGGCCGCTAGTGCAAAATAATTTAATGGAAATAAACAAACATACTATTCTTATTCATAAGTTGCACTTACTTATTTTCTCATAGAGGGTGATAAAAAATCCACCTCGGGAAAAACACTATTTTAAGCTAGAGTGAATTGCTTTGAATCCCTCCCTCGCTACGCTTAGGATTCTACTTTAGAATCCTTCGCTCCGTTCTAGATTCAGAGAAACACTCTCGCCTTCAAAATAGTTGTTTGCTCCCTAGGTAATCAATCTACAATTTTTTTACGCTGAAAAACAAAACCTGGTGGAAAAAATCAACATGTCACTATAATGACAACTGTTGTCAACAATAAAGTTCCTAGCTAGTTAAGTAGCAGTTATTCGCTACTTATGATTTTTGCTAATTTATGATTTTTCTTTACGTTAAATAGGTTTTATCGATTGAATAAAGTCCTCTGTTTGTGGATTAAGTTATCTTTTTATTGAAGTCGAACATAATTCATCTGACAAATTAGTTTGTTGTTTGGAATTTGTAGGCAAAAAAGGAGAAATATTCACGATTTTTTTATTAAATCTAAAAGTTAATAAAGAATTTTCGAGGTTAATAAGCTTGCCTGCGAAAGAAAAATAAAAAGAGCTTAGCGTAGGCACTCTTTTCACAAAAAGATTAAATGTACAAAAAGCTTTTTGTGATCGAAATTTGATTAATGGTTCCCTACAACATTAACGTAACAAGAAACTGTTTTGTGTATCTTAAGTCAATACCTAACTTATAAACAGAATCAAAAGTTTTTCAACTGGTTTTTTACTAAGTGTTCTATTAAATTACTTACTTGATAGCTATACCTACAATAATTTTCGTAAAACCGTAATGAAATAGAAATATTAAATAAAAAACGTTTTTTTATTTAATATTTCTATAAAAAAAAAACGTTTATTACAACATTTTTTTAAATAACAATTGGTAGTGAGAAGTATGTTTGCATCTGTTGTGTCCAGACCGAAGGCCAAAAATATGTTTTTTTATATATTAATAATTTTCTTAGAAGCTTTGTTTGAATCAATGCAGCCACGCTATGCCGAGCCAACAAAAGAGTTCTGTGTAGGTACATAATAATATTGGATCCCTCCCAGATCTGGTTGGTTGGTTTTTAGTTGGATAACTCAATCAAAATACTCGTCATGCGGTTCAGATCATGGCTCAAAGGTCTCTGATTCTAAAGCTGCTCTCTACATACCTGCAGTGTACACGCTAGCGCAATTATAAAAACATGGACAACGTTATCGCTGTTATCATAATCGTTATTGCCTCCACATTCGAGGTTGCTTCAGTTTGGCCAAAGAATAAAAATGTGAGATAGTACGGTCAGCTACAAAAGTATTCTTCTGGGTTGTGAAGTTTTTTTTTTTTTAACTATTTCTTTTCATCAAAGTTTTGAACTTTATTTCAAGATCCGCCTTGAAACATAACTTTTTGCAAACGTATGTTTTCATTTCTTTGCTAAATGCAGATAAAATGGACAATGAATATCTGATATTGTTAATCTGCTTTCTGTTGCTGGCTGTACAATGTGAATACATTATTCAGAGGCTGGAGGCTTAAGCTCGAGTTGTATGTATTGGATATTCGCCAATATTTCCTTAACGCTTAGCATTATGCTGGTCATCTTGTTTATTGGTTTCCAATTCTACCTTTACAAGTATTCAAGATCTTTTCAGCAACCTTATCGGTTTCTTACAGCTACACAAAGGTTAACTGGAAGATGATATACGATATTGGTGGATATTCTACACAACACTATCTAGCCTTATGGCGAAGACAAGAGCTAATGTGACTCTCGCTCGCACGTTTCGACATGTTGAAAAATATAAAATCACTAAACTCATTTTCGAAAAATCGCAATCAACGTAAGAACGCGTACTACCGTATGTATAACCAGATATCCTATAATACTTATAATATATTATACAAGCTCAATCTCACACGACTGTTGTGACCTTTGCTCCAAATAATAATCTCGGAGAAGCTCCCAGAAAGAAGTTTGGTATGGCCTGTTCAGTCCACAGGAGCTATTTATTATGAGCTTTGCTCTTGTCTGGATTCTGATGCAGTTTCCTCCAATTGAGTCTTTTCAATGCGGCCTCCCTAAATGATATGACAGCGATCTTCTCTTTTGAAGAGTGGGTTGCCGGTGTAATTACAGGCACATGAAGCTTAGCATCTGTATGCCTCAAGTTGATGGACGCAGGGCAGTGCATCGTAGGGCACGTTCCTATCGTGTGTGACTTACGAGGCCATGCTTTGTTATAGGTGATGGTTAACACTTAACATCAGGTGGGTCATCTGTTTGTTCCATCAGCTCCTCCTCCTCGCGTCGTGTTCCTCATTACTGAGGGTCACGTTTCCCCCGACGTTGAGCCATTACCGTCTTGACGCCATCTATGCCCATCTGTTCCATCAGCTAGTTGTGTTAAAAAATAAAAAGTACAACTGATGACGCATTGCAGAGTTTGTGGTAACAAACTAGCTATAAAACATCTTCGATACAATCATGGGACAAATATCTAAGCCGTGGTGGCAAATACAGGACAAATTGAGTTTGTCTCGTAACTATTTGTTTGCATAACGCGTGACGGTAACAAGTTAGAGTGTTTGCCGTGGGGCTGTGGGGAATAAGAGATGGAAGACTTTGCATTCTTATAGTTCAGTGAGAATGTATAGTATGAATTTTCTTATAACTTTGCAGACCAGACGACCTTACACATAAATCTTACAAGGTTTCAAAGAAGTGTTTTGGAGGTATAATTTATACGATACATTTTCTCTAAAACTTGATTATTAGCGATTTTTCATAACTATATTCAGTGATTTTATATCTTTGAAAATGTTGAAATGAGCGAGAAGTTGTTTGTCGGTTGTCTGGGCTTGTAAGAATTTTTGAAAGCTCAATTGACACCCTTCACAGCTCAGTTGGTAGTAGCTATGCCTTCTGTGCCGTAGGCCGTGGATTTGATCCCCACCGAGAACAAAAATTTGTGTGATAAACATAGATGTTTGTTCTCTGTCTGGGTGTTATTTATTATTATAAGTATGTATTTACAATAAAAAAGTATTTATGTATTATATCAGCTATCTGGTTCCCATATTACAAGCTCTGGCTTAGTTTGGGGTTAGATAGTGCTGTGTGGAATGTCCACTGATATTTATTTATTTATTTTTATTATTTTATTATGTCGGGAAAACAAAGTCCACGCGGAGAATGTTGCGGTTACCCCCAGTAGTTATATAAAATAACACTTATTTATATTGGACACGTAGAGATAATGACAGTGCTACCGTATTTCGTTTTAATCCCGTTCGAAAAGGCCCACTGTCGGGTTGTGGCAACATTAAAAGCTCATCGAGTTGTGGTTTTGTGTTTCGTTCACCAGCCTTGATCGGATAGTACCAATCAAGTCGCAGTCCGCATTATTGTGTTGTGGAACGGGGATGAACTATTCTTATTTATTGCGATTAACACAACACAATAAGTTTTCAGTGTTCTCTTATCATTTTGTCTCCTCTGTTCTACGCTAAATAAATAAAGGACTTTTTTATTGTGGCTCTGGCGTATGTACGCCATATAGAAAAATTTAAAAAAAAATAAGAGATTACCATAAAAGTGCAATTTCTTTAATTTGTAGGCAAATAAGTTGTCACCTAAATGTTTATCTGGTCGAATTTTTCAATTTGTGAACACTTCTGGAGACGCCATGACAGTTATGTAATTGACGTTTGACGTGACGCATTGAATTTTGCATCGCTTTGACAGTTTTGTTTTTGTTGTTTTGTTGTTTATCTTAATTATTTAACGGTTATTAATTTGTAACGGTTTGACAAATATGTTTTATTTTTAATTGTTTACAAAACGAATCCATTATTTATTTATTTTAATATTTGAAGCTATAATAAGAAATAATGCTAAGTAATCAGAAAAGCTAATTTAATTTCTTTAACAGTAAGTAATAAAAGGCGGCTATATTCTCTTATTTTTGTTTTCAATCGGCTTTAATATAGCCTATTGAAGAGAGTGGAAGATTTGGAGCACTGATTAGCTTTCGTCTGGAACCACCGGATTGTATCGATCAGCAAATGACAGGCGTAAAGGCTTTACTCTAAACTCACTTTATTGTCCAATACACGAAAACAATACTGAAAAAAGAAAAATGGAAACATAAATGTTTCTACTAAGGGAACTGAAAATGTCGGAAAACAAAACCGACATTTTTAGATCTCTTTGTAGAATTTTCGATTAATGTTAGACCTTTTTTCTTTGTTATGTCCCAGTATAACAATTACAATTACAAGATGCGTCTTAAACTCCTGTTTTTCTATTGTGTGGTTTTATTGCTGAGAGAAACATTTTTTCGGTTGGCTGACTACCGAAATATCTACTTTGACTGAATGGTGTCCCGCTGAATTAAAGCTATTGTTGAAATTAATTGTGCGACAGCAACTAAGGACCCTAATGGAAATATAAAATGGCAACACTGTAGCAAACAAAAATATGACAATTCACTTGGAGTTTTGATAAATATTGTACAGTTACTGTTAGTATAGCTTCAAAATACTGCAGGTATATCAGTTCGTTAGATCCCACCAATACAATACACACGTCAATACTGGACAACAGTTGATGCCAGTCTGAGCCATGTCCAGTATTTCCATGTCCTTTACATGCTCTTGAGGTGTATCCGTACGAGGCAACAAACATACATGTTATTCATATATAGGTACTAATATTAGGAAAATAATAAATATTATCCCTAAATACAACAATAATATGGTAACGAGAAGTTTGTGGGTTGTTTCAGTAAAGATTCGAGAGACCAGAGTCGTATTCTTCATTAAAGAGAGAAACGTTTAATGATAGAGATTAATATCAATTGACTCGATTTTCAAGCAAGTTGGACAAAATAGTATATAATTATATAGTATCGTTTCGTTATTCAGTTATGACTAAACTCATAAAAAAACCTGCCTAGAGATAAACTAAGCTTATGACGTTGTGGTATTCGAGTGGGTTGAGGAATGGAAGAGGAAAGAAAAGAGGGAGTGGAATACAACCGGCTCGCGCACAATTTCAAAGCAACTTCTTTCTTATTAAAATAAAATAAGCTCCTCTACAAAAATGCAAGTCCATAACAAATTTAAGTATTTATCAAAGTACATCGGGATATAAACATTACAGTATATTTTATAACAAACGAATAAAACTAACTTGCTTAAGAATAAACCTAATGAAATTTTTGAGTTTTAAAAATTGGTATTACGCACGGAACTTGGGATCTCAATCACTCTAAAACTAATTTCATCTCCAATCGGCATTATCAAACAGTGACTGTGCAAATTTTAAGGAATGTGTAAATTAATTTTCTTCTATCTTTCTTTAACTTTTTTGTTATGGATATAAAGTTACAAGTAACGTTAAATAGTGGAAGTTATTATTCGTAACCATAATTTTTTAAACTCATATAATGCATACTATTACAGCAATTAACGTTTAATTATTATTATTTATTTTAATAAATCAAAAAAAAAAATTGTACAACTTTAACAATTACATATACAAGGTGTTCCAATACTTGTGTATATAAGGTGTTCCATAAGTTGTGTATATAAACTTCAGGGGGCTAAAGTACCCATCATCATCAATATGAATAACTTTTTCTAAGGAATCAACACTGTGAACGCGAAAAAAAAACAGCTGTTTCATACATTTTAGCCTGGTAGGTATTGAACTTTTGTATGAAACAGCTGTTTTTATTATCGCGTTCACAGTGTTGGTTCCTTAGAAAAAGTATTGGAACACCTTGTATAGATATGCTATCTATTATGTAAGTTAAACACGTTTTCTTATTACAAGTAGCTAACAAGTTGTGGTTTAAAATTGTGTGCTACTTTTTTACAATTTATCAGAGTAGGTAGATATTTTCACCGTCCATCGTAGCTATATGAGGGTTGTGTAAGCAGCGTTACTCGGCCAATACTCCTCTAATGAACTACTTCCAATCACCTAATGGAATGTAATCTCGCGTGTCTCATTGTCTCTGGTGCGTATTTTTCTTACGTATTTCTACTTGCAATAAACGTATTGGTATCATTAAATAATAATTATATTTCTATTTTTCTATATTACGGAGTAAATTGTAAGAACTGAAACAGCTCCACGACCTCAATCCCCAGCCACGGTAGATATCCCCTCAGACCTTTTAGTACCTAAGATGAACTCCATATTGTAAGAGTAAATTGTAAACGTTTTGAATAAAACCCAATAAGGTTTTGTTAATCCGTCTATTTTAATTGGTGAGGTAAACTATATTTTTTTTTTGTTTCAGCAATTCGACTCAATGTGCAAAGCAGAGATACTATTTTTAATACCAAGGATGCTCGTAAATGTAAGTTTTTATCTTGTAAAGTTTATAATATATATTACGTATTATTTAAAGTAGAATGCACTACTAAAGAACGTAGAAAAGTAACCTTGGAACCGCCTGTTGTGCATACCTACTATTCAATGAGCCATAAAACCTTGCCTGGAAACTTTGCACGAAGTATTTTACTTAACAAACTCTCTAGTGCCCTGCGATGCATAGCAGAACAATCGTAAACAGCAGAACACGACACAAAACAGCGTGCAGTCAAATTGTGTACTTTTCACAAAAGTTTTCAAACTGAGCATACGTTTTATTCTTTTGTGCATTTGTTGGCTGGAAAATGGCATTCTGTGCGATGGAAACTTTTGAATAATATATAACAAAATATCTTCTGCTTGTCTGGTACACACAAATAATTATACCACTAATATCTTCAGCTTGCTACTACCAGGCATAGGCCTCTGCTATCTATCTGAAACAGTCTACCATAGTCTCCACGCTTGGCATGCGGATGACCGCAGTGTGTGTACTTAAGATAATAATCATAATCAGCAATATTGGTTTTCTGACCAAATTCTAAACTAAATTATTTTTCAGTGTCTTTGCCTGTACTGCGTGCTTCGGCTGTACCATCTCCTACGGGTTGGAATCACGTGGAAGGGCGCTGCACCCATCGAGCTGTGACTACTGCCGGCAGGCCAGGCATCGCGCCCTGGGCAGCCTACCCCGCCTTGTGAATCCACCCTTCTGCTCGGCTATGCCGAGAGTGATACCGACGCTAGTCTTCACGAAGTGTAACTTGATAGACACTGCTGCTGTGAGTCACTAGTCGCTACTTAACTGTGACTGAGTTGTGTATAATTTAGAGTGCCGGGACGGATGGTTCTCTTGAGTGAAACTTTACGTGCGGAGTACGTTGAGAAAACTTGTTCATGGACTTGAATCTGCCTCGAGGCAGCGCAAACTAAATGCTACTTCATGGATCGAAAGTTTACTAGGATAGGGTTCGCCCAAGGGAGCTGCTTACACGAAGCCGGGTCGAATTCCATATTTTTTTATGAAGCAGTAATGTTGTGATAAGTATTAAAGGACAAACAGACAGACAGTTTCTTCTATAAAACTGCTTCAGTGCGTCAGCAGTGCTAGAAATCATAAAATTACTGAACTGGTAGCTGATTTTCAATGTGCTTGCGTTAATTAATTTTAGAAAACTTGACGTAAGGAACCTTAGGTAAATAGTCGAGTTTTGTAGCTTTAACTTGATTGTCTACAAAGTGATTGCTTGACGTGAAATTTAAAACCATTCACAATTCCAAAGCTACTTGAAAATGTGTGTTGAATCCTTTAATAACAAATTATGTTAGTCACCATCGTAAAGTACCTACCTTCTAATAGCAGAGGTTATTATGATAAACGTCCATTATGAAAATGTTGTTTGCCGCTTTAAAATGAAAATGTCGGAAAATACAGTTTCATTGTATTAACATTGTGGCCAGTGATCTAATCCAACATTATGAAAATGTTTTACGTGATTTAGTTAAACAAAAACTTTTGTTTCTAGATTTACAAATACAAATTGTTTTTTATTGTTTCCTGTATGTTTTTACATACATAAAATATTTCAACGATGAAAACTCCTTTAAGTAAAAAATATTTTTCATAGGAGATCTCGCTCTTGCTTAGATCTATTTTCAACAGATTTTAAAGGTTAAAAAGTTTTATTGTATTTTATTCATTTACTAGGGAGTTAATGGTATGTTATCAATTAAAATCTTTGCTCTCTATAGTAAACATTCACATTAAATTCTATAACTATAGTAATCTGTTTGTTATAATATAATATTTTATGTGTTATAAATTTATAATTGTCGCTAAGTATTTGCATATAAATATGTTTTCTATCTCTCTTTTCTTTTTTGGGGTTGAAATTTTATTTATTACATATTTTGACATTACATTGTATTTACGATATGAAAAATAATTTATTTAGAAAGAAAATTACAATTAATAGATTATTTACAAAATGTACAAAACAGAGATAGCTCAACTTGTCAGCGCATCAGGATTGCCATTCAGCGTGGTAATGCAGTCAGTGTCTTGGGGACGCTTCTGAATGGCACTGATTTGGATCAGTCGAAATATATGACGCAAGATTTTCTAAGTTTATTTTTTTAATATTTTTTATTTTAAGGGCTTTGTCTGGCTGGGCGACCACACTGCCCTATAATAAAACATAAAAAAAACTCGTATCAAAACTTAATCTACCTTATTAACCCTAAGAGCTGATTTCACCATGCTCTGTTAGTTACTAATCAAGGATTAACGGGCCGTTAAATCTAACCTTAGATGTCAAACTCGTACATTTTGACATATTTAACGGCCCTTTAATGCTTGGTTAATCTAACAGAGCATGGTGAAACCGGCCCTAACTCTGCCAACCCATATAACATCTTGACTTGACCCGACAATTTGCACAGTTAATATGAAACGATGTTCTCTAATCTCTTTTACGTTCGGTTTTAAGTAGATCCAAGTACCTGCGGTTCACCACAAAAACCACAAACGTAAAGCATATCAAAAAGAAGAACAAAAGCTGAAACAAGAATTAACTTCTACAAAGTTTCAAAAGCATATTTTAATGTTACCAGCGAGAAACTAAATCAACCTTTGTTACATCTTAACTATTGAAATACAAAGTATTTTGTATGGTTTTTTAAATTTACTTGAAAATAAAAACAAAAAACATGTTAAAAAATACTTTGTGTAAATAATTGAAGCTTGTAAATAAATAAAACAATGTATTGAGCTTTTTATTAAGAGGCTGGCATACGTCAGAAATTTTTGGCTCGCAAATTAAAAAAAAATTGAATATAAATCTCTGACTGTTGTTATGTAAAATCGTTTTAAAAAAATGTTTTTTTGTCTAAAAAAATGTTTAAATTTGCGAGCAAAAGTTGGTTGACGGTTGTTTGCGTCTTAATTTTAAATTTGTGTGCAAAATGTAGTAATGGAGGCTAATCGTGCTTATTTAGAACAATAATTCCAAAGCAAAACCTCAACCAAATACGTAACGTTTGCTAACTCAAATCCAAATAAACTCGATTCATAAAAGTCAAATTACATTGCATTGCATGCATTGCATGAAATACATATTTTTTTATACTTCTTGGTGATAGATCAAGCAAATGGCCATACATTTTGAAATAATTTCTATTATTATTAGAAGTGTCATTGGTGAAGTTAAAAAAAACTATCCGATTTCGAGTATTTTTACGTACGTTACGCAAATTGGTGCAGTCCAATTTCACTCAAAGTACCGACGATTGAATAAAAATTTAGGATCGTCATTCACAAGTAAAAATATAAAAAATATTGGTGGAAATTCACCAATCACAATCATCACAAAAAAAACTTTGTCTAAACTAATCAATAAATATTATGCTAATTGGCAATAAGAATTTTCATATTTTACAGAATTTCAGTTAGTTTGCACGAAAATGATTGCAATTCTGTTGTAAATTATTCTAAATCAGCGGTTGGCCCCCTACGTAATTATGGACATTCTTATTATCCATGTAATAAAGTTATTGTAATTAATGTTGTATAGATAAAGATTTAAAATATGTAACAGATAGAAAATTAAATGTTGAAACATATTGCAGTGTCGTTTATTTATAAATTAAACAGGTCTTCACAATATCTACCTATTCCACATTTATCTATAGGTACATTACATTTTAGACAGGCAGGTATTGAACTTTTGTATGAAACAGCTGTTTTTTATTCGCGTTCACAGTGTTGGTTCCTTAAAAAAGTTATTCATGTTGATGGGTACTTTAGCTCCCTGAAATTTCAAATACAACTATTGGAACACCTTGTATATTCCACAACGAGCAATGGAAAAGAAATGTGAAAAATCAACGGTGTCCAGGGCCACGTGTTTCGTCCATGTCCCTATTTACGGGATGTGGTATTATTATTTAGAGAGATTAGGCTTGCCCAGCATCCTCTTTCAACCAAGTTGGCTTTATCCACAAGACATGGAAAGCCTACTATAAACCCATATTTAACCTGACCTGACTTCAGTCGTTTAAATTATACTTATTTCAATTTAATGTAATGCAAGCTTTTGTTTAGTTTTAATTAAAACCCTCAAATTAATAGTACCTATGTGAAATAAAATCCAAATGTAAATTAAAGTTAAAAATTTTGGAACACAAATGGAACGTTAATAAGAACGTTATTTATTAACGTTCCCCTTACATCGCTAAGCTCTCATGATGTGCATTCCGTGAGCGAATAGAAAATGAAAAAAAAAAAGAATTTTAACTCGTAACGGATCTGGTACTTTTGTTCGCTAAAACCTGGCGCGGTATCAAATGCACCGTATGAAAGCACTTAAAAAGCATTAAAGGTCCCACGAATTTGTTAATTCCGGATACAAAAAGGAAAGGATTACGCAGTGGATTTTGCACTGTATTTTCGTACTACTAAGGTTTTTAGTTGCAAGCATCGGAACGTGGTGATATCTTTGAGAGATATTTACTAGAGCGTCAAAAGGAAACATCAGCGTGAGTAATGGCGCGGAGGACGGAGCCGTCTCATTAGAGCCACTCAAAGCGAGTTTTGCGTCTCCCAGTTGTTCCTATTGTTCGGCCATTTGTGAGTTGTATCAAAGCAATATGGTTAATGGCTTGCCAAAAATTACGACACAACTAACGAACCGTGTTTGTACTCGCTATGGCTTTCCAAAAACAAGCGCTTCGCTTGAGCGAGCTTATTTCTTACGTAATTACTAAAACCGTTCGTAATTCCTAGAACCCTTTGTGAGGAGGCTGGGATACATTGGGTTTGATTTAACCATTGCGTAATAGGCGATACTTATACTACCTACGCTCTCAAAATAGTCTTCTGGGTCTAAAATAATGAGTCTCGAGTACACCACACTGAGAAATTACCAGTTATACCCCTGTACCCCAAGTATGAGATTTACTTACGATATTTCGTTTTTCGTTTTACGTTTTTGTTCCGTGTTCATTGCGGGTTTTGTATGAAGACGCGATATTGATACCGATACGGAACAAAACAAACAGAACAAAAACGTAAAACGAAAAACAAAATATCGTAAGCAAATCTCATACTTGGGGTACTGTTGTAAGAAACGTACGCGAATGTATAAAGGGCTTTTTACAAAATTATGCCTATTCACGTCTGAGCTGAGATTCAAAGAGGCTATAGCAGTTTGCCGTCCGCAGTCATGGTTACAAGTGGTAACCCAAATCTCGGGATAAGAGGCCAGCTCTGGCAAGCAGTACTCTGCCGTACTGTGGGTAAGTACGGTCAGCCAAAATGCGGTTCATGCTCTTTGAAATTGCAATTCACTTAAATTTAGGAGACGTTATAAAAAAACCATTGCTTTCCTTTCGTCGTGGTATATAAATACTATACTTCAAGTAAGTAATTTTTATTTTGGGTTCAGTTAAGTTCAGGTAATCTAGGCTATAATTTTTGTGACACGACGAAAATCGTACAATTTGGAAAACCAATATAACGTGAGCTCCCCATAGTTTTGATGACTTCGAAGTTAAGGTAATATGGGATTCTAGATCGCAGACTTTACGAGTTCTCATAGATCAGGGTGGATCCCTAATTATTTTGTTTTACCAAGATTGGTCAACTTTATTCTATGCAATCGTGTTTGCCGGTGCGTTGCAACTAGTGCAACCGCTACTTTTAACATAATTGCACCAGGTACTGGTGTAACGTTGTGTCCCTTCAGGGTCAAAAAGGGTCAAAACCGCCAATCACATCCAATAACTATTTGATTCCCTGAGGTATAAAACTGATTATCCTTCGTCTACTTTGATAGGACCATCAAAACAAGGAATAGGACTCTAAACCCACTGGATTCTTAGATGTAATAAAAATTATATTATTATTGTGCCTATAATCCCGGTATTCTACATGTTAATTAGCAACATACATGAACTTGAAAGGGATTAGCCGAATTGTGTTCCATTTGACTTCATACGTGGAGCTACAAAACAGCGAGCCTTTCGCGTTGTTTCGTAAATTAATTTGCTTTATAGGCTTTGTTTTATGTCTGGGAATCTGATTTCATTTGCTTTTGTCGAATTAGCGTTGGAATACGAATCGTATTATCTACGTTTAATAGACCAGCCCCGTGTTTTTTTTCCAGACCGATTGGAATAAAGCACCTCCTTACTGGGGTCAAAAAAGTGATGCTGAACTGTGCTAAAAAGAATATTTCGATTGGTGTCTTCGTCGTTTGAAATGAATGGTTTTCTATGATGATACCTAATAAATTCAAGCTCAAAAATTTTTTTTATATTTATCTGGAAGCGCGGAGGAATGAGTTGAGGTTATAAGGCTGACAATTGTCTAACAATTTCTCAAACGCACATTTCAACATTCTTAAAGATATAAATCATAAATTAATTTATGAAATACTGCAAAAAAAAAGTTTCACACCAAAAAAATTGTTCTAAGGTTTTCGTACTTAAAAAAAAATTGGTTGGAAAACTTATAATTTTTTTGATAGGATTTTTTTTTATAAGTTGAAATATGTGAGCTAGAAATATTTTGATATTAGTCTAAATTTTAAAAATAATGAATAATGAGGAAGGGATGCTTGGCGGCTATGCCCTTATTAAAAACTTCATTCGCTTCAAGTTAACTTTATTAAAGCAGACAAGTGTTGGTTCACGTGTGGCCCCGTGTAGGTAGTTAAATAAAGCGACGCTGAGGTTCTTTTTTGCATACTTATGAAGAAACTTTAAAATAGTGTAAGTTTTCTCATAAAACTTTTGATGATCTTATGTATCTGAGATTTACTTGAAATAAACACACATTTAGATAGCATCGGTAGCGGTGGTCTTTTGGAAATGACCCGCTTTCTGATTTTTAGGTTAGGGGGTTGAATGGTTTTCTGTCATCTTCGGAAGAAGCACAGTATTTTCATGAGTTCTGCTATTTCATATTTAACCAGCATTACTTGAGGTTATAGCGTAAAGTATGAGCAATTGAATGAAAGCGTATTATGTGATATCCTGATTTTCTAAAAAACAGATGACGACCGACTTTATTATGGACTGACTTGTCTAAAAAGTATTTTGCCACTGGTGGCAAGGTTGTTTTTCGAATGACGAACAGGTACCATTAACGGAGCGAAAAAGAAGAAGAAGACTGTGTATTGTGCTATCATGTAACCCTTTATTTAAACAAAAGAAGTACAATAAGGCAGTATGTGTGTACAATCTTCCAAATGCCGTTTCGATGAAATTATAAATTAGTGGTTTATTCTGGCCTCCTTTATTATAATTTTAACAAGTCAAAGATGGTTCGATCGGCTGCCTTTGTTTGTTTAGGCTCCCGAAGTCCTGTGCAAACACTTTCGGGTATAAGTTTTCCGACAAAAATGGCCACCACTTTATTTTTTGCCTATCCCAATATTGAAGTTTATGGAACGTGAGTTAAATTCAATATCAGAGACTATGGATTCCTTCATCAGAGGACTACGTTTTATGGGCCATTTTAATCCAGCCTATAATATTAAATATATGAATGGCCGATACCAATTAATTAAATGAATGCAGGTTAACCGAAACCACATAATATTTGCAGTATTGGATAATATTTTGTATATCATGCCGAGTATTTTATTCTGGAATATAGGTTCAAAGATTGATAAGTGCTTATTGAGATAGTAAGTTTATTGTAGGTATGTCATCGTCATCTTCCTGCCCTCATCCCACTTCATGTGAGTCGGCACAACAGGTCTTTTCTCTCCACTTCCCTCTATCACCCGTCATCTCAGTCGTCACTCCTTTCTTACCCATATCTTCCTTCATACAACCCATCCATCTTTTCTTTAGCCTTCCTCTACTCATATATCCATCCACATTCATACCTAACACTCTTTTCGTTACATGACATTCTTCCCTTCGCGTGAAATGCCCATACCACACTAACTGTATGTATGTGTGTATAAATTACCGTAACTAAATTGTTCAATATCGAATACAATTTATAATAACATAAAGCTTCATACAAGTTTAGTGTGCACAAAGTCGTTATCTGGATGGAAGTTGCAACTAAGTTGGGCAACTTGTAGCGCTGGATACTACATTAAACTAACTTTAAGTGCCCATCTCTCGGCGGGAGTTGCCTACCAGAGCAGTAACTTTATGATTTATGACGTAAAGTTTTATGCTAAATGGCCATCAGTGTGACACGTTTGTTCTCGACCTTATTCGTTTCAATAAATTACTTTTTAAGTTCCCAATTTTAATATGAAAATCATGGAACATTCCATATTGTCTAGGGATAGCCGAGGGTTATTTTGAACTATGACCACACGCACGATATCCCGTCGTGGTTTACCCCAGGGATGGGTACGTAATAACATTCTACGGTGGCCCCTTCTTTGGAGGTTTCACTCTTTGAAAGGTGCACGTTTTTGATTAACGGGGTAAAATATGACGGACGACGGATTATCCAAAGGATTCCTAGTCTAACTAGGAACCCATATGTTGCCAGTATTTTAACTTTGGCAGCCATGATGCATGCAATATGCATGAAGTTTGCGAATGCGAATACGTTTATGTACACTTTTATCCGATATGTTAAATTTAATTATTTTGGCCGTGCTGTTCAGAGTCATTATACCCTATGAGAACATTTAAAACAAAACTCTTTAAAATATATCATATAAAAATTATATCTATATCATAAATAATTATCTCTACGTTCGGTCATATCTACCGGAGTTATTCATGCAATCGCGTAAATGTGGGTTTATAGATTTCGCTATAGCACCCGATTTGGAATATACATACCTACATTATTTAAGGTACCTTTACGAAGAACAAAATGTAATTTTAGGACAATTCTTTGTTAAAAACGTTGCCATAATTAATTCGCTGAAACGGGGCCTTGTCTAAATAAAACTGTCTACGATGCGTACGAAAAGTCGCGAACAAAAAACAGTTCTGAATACTAACGACACTAATGAAGCGGTATTTGCAAGTATTCCGTTTAATTAGAATGGTGGGTCTGTTCCGGTGCCTTTCTATTCGGCGGTTTTATAAACTTAAGGGCTAATAATCAAATAATTGTCAAACGTATTTTATTTAAGCTTTAGACTATCTAGTCTATCTAGTCAAACGTATTTTATTTAAGCTTTAGTCTATCTAGTCTAAAGCTTAAATAAAATACGTTTGACAATTATTTGATTATTAGCCCTCAATCATCATCACACAATCATACAATCACACAATCATCTAGCATATAATTTATTGAAATCCGTATCTACAGATTTCAATAAATTATATGCTAGATGATTGTGTGTCTATGATCGGGTACTAGAAAGTACATTTTATGTATTTCAGTTCTCTGTTTACTATGGTACAATCATTGCTTTAGGGGTTGACGGGGCAAGTACCTGCTCGCAGATGGTAGATTTTTTCCTACTTACTTGACACTTATCGTCATATTTTGGGCAATTCACACAATATCTTTATAAATTGTAGCCTATGTGTTATTCTGATGTATAAGCTATATTATTGTAAAGTTTCATTAAAATCTATTCAGTAGTTTTTACGTAAAAGAGTAACAAACATACATCCATCCATCCATACTTACAAACTTTCGCGTTTATAATATTAGTAGGATGAATAGGAATTATTCATTTTTTAATCAGTATAATCCAGTGGTTATTCAATGGGGCTGGCAAAGATCAAAAATAAAAAGAAAAGTTCACTAACTAACTGCAGCCCGGAAAATATTTTTGTCCCGGAATATGAAGGAGAATTGCGACCAATTTTCATCAAAAGCTGGTTCTTGAGAATGAAAGAAAAATAACCTCAACGCTACTTAGGTACTCATCGTATAGAGAACGAACGAGTTCTGTACAAATACCAAATACTACTAAGAACAATTTTTTTTGTGATAGTATAGGCATTTATTCTTTGTCAAATGTGAAAAGTATTTTTATACTACTTGCTGATGATATAAGCTACTAGCCCACCTGATGTTAAGTGATAACCATCACCTCAAAGCAACGAAGCATTGCCTCGTAAGTCACGCACGATATGAACGTGCCCTACGATGCACTGCCCTGCGTCCATCAACTTGAAGCATACAGATGTTCAGCCTCATGTGCCTGTAATTTCACCGGCAGCAACCACTATTCAAACCGAAGCACAGCAACGCTGCTTAGCGGGAGAAAAAGGCGTGGTGGAATTACTTCTCCGGACGAGCCCTTCACAAAGAAACTCCTACTCTTAAACCAGGCAATTGGTCTTATACAGTCATATTTAACCAATAGAGTGCAAAAAGTTGATGTTGGCGGTGAGAGGTCGTCTGGGTCGGTCATTGATATAGGGGTACCTCAAGGTTCCATATTGGGTCCCTTTTTATTTCTAGTATATGTAAATGACCTTCCACCTTTTGTAAAGGATTTATGTGAAATAGTTCTATTTGCTGACGATACCTCTTTAATATTTAAAGTCGACAGATTGAAGACTAACTTCGATGACGTTAATGCATCTCTGTCGCAAGTACTTAACTGGTTTACTGTTAATAATCTTTTGCTCAATGCCGGGAAAACGAAATGCATTAAATTTACTTTGCCAAATGTGGTTCAGCGTCCAACCAATATTGAATTAAATGGAGAATCACTTACCCTTGTCAATTCTACTATTTTTTTAGGACTTAATATTGATGCAAAATTGCAGTGGGGTCCACATATCAAATCACTTGCTGGTAGACTGAGTTCGGCTGCATACGCAGTTCGCACAATAAGATGGCTTACAGATGAAACTACAGCTAGGCTAGTATATTTTAGCTACTTTCATAGTGTTATGTCTTATGGTATATTGCTCTGGGGGAAAGCTGCTGATATACAAAGTATATTTGTACTTCAAAAACGGGCGATACGTGCCATTTATAAAATGAAACCACGCGAATCATTGAGGGAGCGATTTAAAGAAATTAATATTCTCACAGTAACTTCACAGTATATTTATGAAAATCTATTATACACTCATAAACACATAGATAGCTTTAAGAAAAAGAGTGATGCACATAACGTTAACACTAGAAATAAAAACAAATTATGTATTCCTAAATTTCGACTCCAAAAGGTAAATGGCTCGTTTATGGGGAACGGTATACGCTTCTATAATAAACTTCCAGAAAGTGCCACTGGGCTTCCTATTAGAAAATTTAAAGCATACATTAAGAATAATCTAATAAGTAAAGCTTATTATACTTTAGATAGCTATATTGATGATAAAAGTGCGTGGCCCGATGTCCCGGTCGCTCTGCCCATCGGCAGCTAACATGTCTGCAATGTCTGTACTGTACCTACTATTGTGTGTTTTATTTTTCTCTGATTTAATAGATTGTATTTAATTTTATGCATTAGGTATTATTAGTTTGAAGCGTAGCGTGTGCTGTCTTATAAATTTGATTATGTTTAACTTTTTCTGTATGCCTACGCCTCACTTAACTTCAATAATATATTATATTACATTGTAAAAGGATCATACAAAAGAACGGTAGGAACCAAGCCGTAAGTTTGTTGCCTGTTCTTCTAGGCTTTGGTCGCGTGGAACTGGCACCTAGAGTCACCTAGCTTTAAGACGTTTCAAAGTGATCCTTGTGATTTTATTGAATAAATACCTATTGACTTTGACTTGACTTTGACTTACAAAGTACTGATAAGTTTACGACACGACATAGTTTTACTTCGTCAGCTTTAAGAAGGGTTATCCAATAAGGTTTATCTTTCAGCGGTCGGCGTCAAAATCCAGAGAATGGTAAGCGTTCAATGACTTGCACTTGGCTGATACCTTTGTTCTTGCTTATCCACTTGGCAGCATAGGATAGGATAGGATGGGATCCTTTTACAGGTGGATACTTTGGGATTTGTGACCGCTGCCAGCTCAATATAATCTTATTATGCAAGGCATCTGTTTAATATATATGAGGGAAATACAGAATTCGCGGCATACACACATACACAACACTTTATTCTGTATTATCTATTAGTTTATTTTCCCTCTTTTGGCGTTTTGGGTTGGGTACCTATATGTCAATGTCAACTCAAAAGCCTTGTATCCACGGCTGGCGGGCATCCTGCGCCAGCGATTTTGGTGATACTAGCGCCACTTACCGATGTGGTGAAATCGAAAACCGTTTTGGCGGCACTTCGGAAAACCACGGATAGAGTCAATGGCGGTCTAAAACAATTCTTCGGTAAAAAACTAGTAACGCGGAAACATTGAAAACTCTGTGCAGTACAATTACAGGCTGGGAGTTGTGGCAGTTGGGGTGAGTTTAGAATATAAGTAATTTTGTGTATTTTACCTATTTACTGTGTTACACCCAAGCACGTGGACCGGCGATCGAATCACAGAAAGCTTCGGAGTCAGGTGTGGTATGTATTGTATCTTCAAGATCAAACATTGGTCCTTCGAGCCGGATAAAGTTGACCGACCTGTGTCCGCAGAACGCGGAATGGGATGGGATTGATCAGAAGCTAGCGATGGTTTCCTGACGCCTAATAACAAAAATAGGTTAGGAGCTATTTATTTAACTGTAGCTACAAAAAGGTTCCTTTCAAGGGATACTAGAAAAAAGTCAAAAGTCAGGCAGTGCATGATGATAGGATAAACAATCTTCTTATCTACACGTATTTACTTTAATAAATGCTCTTCAAAATCGTTAGTCTGGAAAGGTAGGTATATTAAAATATTATGATTTTTTTATTTATTTATTTAGGATTACCAACAAAAGATACACAAAATTACAATAAATTCCATACAGTTTGGATTTTATAAGGTGCTCTTTCAATTATAGGCAACCACAGCATGCTCTATTATATAAAATGATGTAGATATAAATTTTATGTTGATGGAGCCAAGACGAAAAGAGCTTCTGGCGCTGGTAGGTCCTTGCTAAGAAAATCGGAACACAACGATTGTCGTTAACCTTGTAAACGACAGATGTTATCAAGGCGAGGCACCTGCCTTATTTATATCCAATTTATGTAATCTGTTCAACGATTTAAATCGAACAAAGGTGTGCGTACCTTCTCTTTACTTTCTCAGTTTGCCTACTATTCGAACAAACAAGAAGATTAGTAGAGCTGTTTGTGAAGGCCTCGTTCACGCCTTTTTCTGCCGCCAAGCAGCGTTGCTGTGTTTCGGTTTGAAGAGTGTGGTTGTCCGTTTAATTACAGACATATGAGGCTTAACATCGGTATGCCTCAAGTTGATGGACGCAGGGCAGTGCATCGTAGGGCACGCTCCTATCGTACGTGACTTACGAGGCAATGCTTTGTTATAGGTGATGGTTAACACTTAACATCAGGTGGGCCATCTGCTCGCTCCATTAGCTAGTTGTATAAAAAAAATAAACAGTTTCGCCATTTATCTTATCTCTTACCTTTTTTCTAAGCATATAAGTAAATTAAGTTTTTAAATGTGATTATTGCTGATCGTTCAAGCTATCCAGGTTTAAAATAATGTTGCAAGTAGGTACATAGACGTAGACATCACGTTTGTTGTATGGGAGCCCTCTTAAATATTTATTTTATTCTGTTTTTTAGTTATTTGATGCTGTAGCGGCAACAGAAATACATCATCTGTGAAAATTTCAACTGTCTATCACGGTTCATGAGATACAGCCTGGTGACAGACGGACAGACAGACAGACCGACAGGCAGACGGACGGACAACGGAGTCTTAGTATCCCGTTTTACCCTTTGGGTACGGAACCCTAAAAACTGGCTATTCAATATTTTAAACGATATCTCTGGCACGCCTAGATTTGGATTTAGATAAGGCAAGCCTCACTTTTTACTCACCTTATCCTCTATTCTAAGATCTCATTGTGTAGTCACTGAGGGACGTTTTTTTTTTCATCTCATTTAACTTTTCGGAGATTAAACGAAAACAAACTATGTAGTCCTTTCTTTGGAAGTAATGTACCTAGGAAGGTCAACTTTTATAAGTGGATTCGTTGAAACCGCCAGTTTTGTCTCTTTTGTTACATGTTTTTGTTTAGGTATTAGAATATTTTGTAAATAGACAATCTCATTTTACAAAATATTCAATTTTGTAAAATGGTTCAACATCTTGGAGCCTTTGTGATTTAACATCTGAGTGCAGACGAATATCGCTTTTTCGCCTGTGACTATGTACTACAAAACTATGTCGGAGATATTCTGTGGTAAAATAATTTTAAATAATAACGTTTCAATATATATATTATATGTATAAATATGTAGGATGAGAGTTGTATAATATTATTTAAAATAGCATTTTTTTTAAGAATTGCCTACACATTATTCGTGTCGGAAAAGTAAGACCTTTATACCTAGTTTTACCATAGAGAGGGCTCAATATTCACTGCTCACATCCTGCCTATTCAATACCATTCCTAGAAGATTGCATTTTATTGATGGTTATATACCTGTACCTATACCTAATATCTATTGAGTCCGCTTGAGTAAAACTAAGAGTGCCTATCGCCCTGTCAAAGTTCACAAGCAGATCAAATAAGTTCATATTGTAGAAGCCTATTCTAATAAATGTATACCTAACTGGTTTATCGGGCTATTTCTCTTCTAAGTGCATGAATTAATACAAAAAGATAAACAGAGCGTTTTGTTCTGTTAATAATAGATAATTTATATTAAAAACCTCGGATCAAAGACTGCCAGGGTACAAATCATATGAAATGAATTATTTATTTATTTATTTATACACACGGATACGCATCAGCCTATACACCATCCCCGTTCTGCCATCGGACCACCAGACGTACGGAAACGAGATATACATTCATGGTTGACTTACCTACTGCCCGCACAAAGCACTTTGCATCTACTTTTATAATGCGAACAGCCAAAGAGTGGAATCCTTACCGGCGTCCGTTTTTCCGAATGCCTATAATTTAGATGTTTTCAAGAGACGAGTTAATAGGTATATTCTAGGTTAACGTGCTACACCGTAGACCACATCATCACTTAACATCAGGTGAGATTGTGGTCAAACGTTTTACATATAGGTTGTAATAAAAAACAACACTGCTCGCTTTTATGTCCTTGTAGTACCTAAGCCTAATTTTACTTGGCTTTGTGTAGCTTGATCAGTATTCGTGTATTCCGTGTGTATATGACAGGTGAGGAGGCACGCATTCATTTATTTTTAGTGAACATAAAACAGAGGAGACAAAATGTTATGGGAACACTGAAAACTACATAAGCAAAACTTGTGTCGCATTGGTAACATAATATTATGACACGTTTTATATAAGTACCATTAATGTAACTAACAACATGTAAACAAATTGCTTGTTAAAGGAGCTGATATCCCTCAAAGTACTGCTCGTAAATTTTAGTATTTTGAAAGATTTATAACTTTGAACTTATTTATAAAAAATCGCAATAATGTTGGATGTGTGAGCGCGAAGAACGCCTCTAAAAGCAATTCGCTGTCATTGTAATTCACTACGAGCTGTACTAGAATATTCTGTGCCAGGCAGCCGTACAGCGAATCGCCTACAAAATGGTAATTGGTATCAAAACTTTGATGATATTTTTATTAGTCTTAGCAGTATTAATACCCATTAAAACTAACTTCGTTTACATGAACTGGTTTAAACTTATCATGTCATATACCTTCTAGATACTGCTTATATTGCAACAAATATCATCCAGGTGCACCAAGTCTACCGAGCTACACTCAGGTGATTTACTCCAGGTGAATTAAGCCTATATACCGGATTGGAGCTTCAACTTTATTGAAAGCTGTGTACGTTCTCCCAGGTGCACCAAGTCAACCGTGCGTAGCACTTAATACACCCAGGTGATTTAATCCAGGTGAATTATGTCTACCGGGAGTGGCGTAGCTATCGTAGGTGCAGGTGGTGCAGTGCACCAGGGCCCCTGAGCTCTGGGGACCCTCTAACCTCAGCTTTGGAAACAGAGGGTCAGCCAGCTCCCGAAGCTAGAAAACCTTGAGCCTGCTCACAATTCTTTTTTATGATTTATTTTAAAGGCCAATCTAATTTCGAGCTATGTGGAAAGAGGGGGTGAAGCCCAATTCTTTCTCTATGCACCGGGGCCCTTGTCCACCTTAGCTACGCCACTGTCTACAGGGCCAAATTTTTGATTACGATCACCATTTTGTAGCGCCGACCGTCAGATGGTAGTTGTTATTAAAACAATCACTCAGTACAGAAGTTGTATATACTGATGACCGTTATCATTTCAAAACTCTTATACCAAAATCATGTTATAATAGATAGCACTCGTCTGGCCAATCATTCTCCATCTGCATTTACATAATACAGAATCTGTTATACACAATAACAGAGGGCCGAGGGAAACATTTACATTATGACGAGGTAAATCGTTTGCCATTCGTTTATTTGACGGGTGGTTATAATTTACGCGAGCTCTCTCTTGAGAATACCTTCTGAAACGAAGCTCCTATTTCAAGAACTAAAAGGTATCGTTAATCACACTACATGGCCAGTAAAAATCAGTTAGGCTATAGAATTTAAAAAATAATTGCGCCATTGGGTATTCTAGTGATGTAAAACGGTAAAAGAAAACGACATGATGAAACCCTTCGTATTCCCAGCGGCGAAGGGCTTGCAACCGGTCACGTATAGAATATCAACTAATGCAAAATATGGGTATGAGTCAAATCTAATACTTGGTAGGTGCTTCAGACTTAGACTTAGGTGCTTAGACATCCTAAAGAATCTTTCGATAAAGTGCTTAGAAGGTAACTACCGTGCCAGGGGATCAATGGCCTTATGCTCACTTCGAGCGAGATTATCTCACTGTAGATGACGTCATATCTCGTTCGATAACTATTTATCCCCATTCTCATCATCTCACTCCCCAATTTTATCATTCAAAGTTCATGCGAGACGAAACGTCAACGAGTTATTGAACGAGATATGAAGTCATCTCCACTGTGAGATAATCTCGCTCGAAGTGAGCATAAGGCCCCAGAACCTTGAAGCAGTTTTCTTTCTGTATAAATTCAATTTCCAAAGTTCAAAAAAAAATCTAACCTATCGCGGTAAATGCATTTTACTCTATATAAGTACACTATAGTGTTGTAGGTATATGTAACTCTGGACAATGTACTACAACATGGCTTGAATTATAAAGATCGGTAGGTAATCCACCAAGATTAATCAAAATTTGTCACACTCGGACCTATCTTGCATCAATAATTATTATGGAAAACACAAAATACGCGGCCGAATAAAATACTACGTGGCAAAGTCCTTGAACAACCAAATGTTCGTAATTCGTCAAATTATAACCATAAAAGTATTGGCCTTGAAAAGCGGCGTGAGTGGGCTCCGTCGTAAAATAAATTAGTTTCCCATTCCTGCCAGGCTTAAATGCTATAATACAGTTACTTATTTATTCATTGAAAATTGAAAAACAAAAGATATCGACAGGAAAGCGAAATAAAAAAAGGCGTTATTAATTCCTCCTTGGTGAACTAAACAAGACAAGCTTTTGTCACGGGCACTATTGGTTGATACTTAAGGAAAGTGAGATCAATATTTACCATGAAACGTGTTTTAAAAAAATATCGATTTCAACGGATTTTTTTAGTTTACGATAACAAGGCAATGCTAAATAAAAAAAAAATATATTATCAAAAGTTTACCATTACCGAATACCCTGGGCCAAGGATTGTTATTACCTACTTAAGACCTTGCAAATATGATTGCGTTATACCTAGCAAATATCTTTGTGTAAATAAGCCTTATTGTTCGCAGTGGATGTAATTAAACTTATGCCATAGAACTGTTTGTAACGTTTAATTGGAGTTACTACGCTTATAATTGGTATCCTGGCGTAGGTATGTTTCTGATTACCACTCAAACATAAAATCACATCATCTATACACTGAGGAAATTTGATGAAAATTTATTCATTTAACTAACTTAGAGAAAAATAGTATGATACTAATGGGCTAGCTTGTCGCTATAACCGATCTCTTAGAATAACCTATTGTTTTTTTTTAATAAAACATTTTTTTAAGCTTAAAGTAGTTTTGGGTAGTTAACGATTACTGCCACACAGGATAACTGTGGACCCATCGAATCAATAGTCGCAATACAATCACACTCGTGGCATTCATAGTATTATGTAATCCATGATTCTATAGGTTTGATTGTTGAGATTCCGTCATGTGTTCCCCAGTTTGATATTTGACCTAGGCAATGGTTAAAGTCAATGACAGACGGTTTCTATTCAATTGAATCACAAGGACAAGGACCACTTTGAAACGTCCTGAGGCTGGGTGATTTTATACTGCGTTTACATTGAGACATTCGCGCTGCTATTCGCGCGGACGGAAATGTTGCCGTCCAACGTGACGCGAGTGGACATGGAAGTGGCCTGTTTACATTCTCGCATTGCCCAAGTCCATTCTCATGTCTCTGCACATTTCCACGGACATGAGCAGAGTGTAAGCGGGGTATTAGGTGCCAGTACCACGCGACCAAGCCTAGAAGAACAGACAAAAAACGGCTTGGTTTCTACCGTAATATCCGGTTAACTCGTATGTAATATACTTTCTTCGCCAGAATTATTAGCTAATGATGTTTGACACATTTTCTTCGTAGGTAAAAGTATTCTGTTGTTCATTTTAGGCGTCAATAAATCGACAAAATATAATTGCAGGCCCAATATTACAATTTTGTATACTAAATTATAGTTATTTAAACGGATATAAAATTCGAGTAGGTACATTCATGAATAACAAAATTAAATGTCAAAGACAGACTAGTTAACGAGATTGTTGTCTTGTTTAGAAGTTTGTAGAAACAATAAAACACGACGGCTTGATTTGGTAGAAGTCGAACTAATTGAATAAAATAATGCCTGAAGATATATAAAACCTCAAACGGCTTTATAATTTTGAGAAAGATTAGTCAAAGTTACGGGCTCATCTGGGGAAGTAATACTACAGTAATGCCTATTTCTGCCGCCAAGCAGTGTTGCTGTGTTTCGGTTTGGAGGGTGTGGTTGCGAGTGAAATTACAGGCACATGAGGCTTAAGGGGCTGACAACTATCAAACAACTTCTCGCTCGCACGTTTCGACATGTTGAAAGATATAAAATCACTAACCTCATTTTCGAAAAATCGCAATCAACCATTTTGTGTGCAATCACATTGCACACAGTTTAGCCAAAATTTCATTTTGATCGATACAAGGTTTCCTACATAAAAGTTAGCTTATGTACGAAAACTATTAAAGCAAACTTTTGAGTAGGAAAACATGTATCGATCAAAATGATTTTTTTACTAAACTGTGTGCAATGTGATTGCACACAAAATGGTTGATTGCGATTTTTCGAAAATGAGTTTAGTGATTTTATATCTTTCAACATGTCGAAACGTGCGAGCGAGAGTCACATTAGCTCTTGTCTTCGCCTTAACACATGTACGCCTCAAGCAGTGCATTGTGGGGCACGTTCATACGGTGATGGTGACCACTAAACACAGACAGGCCATCTGCTGGTTACATCATGGAGAGGGTTAGAGAAAGAAAAGATAGGGATCGGAAAAAAAAGTAACGGGATCTTTTATGAGTAGTAGAGCTCTTTGTGAAGGGCTCGTCCGGGGAAGTACTACTACCACCACGCTTTTTCTGCCGCCAAGCTGCGTTGCTGTGTTTCGGTTTGAAGAGTGTGTAATTACAGGCACATGAGGCTTAACATCTGTATGCCTCAAGTTGATGGACGAAGGGCAGTGCATCGTAGGGCACGTTCCTATCGTGACTTACGAGGTAATACTTTGTTATATGTGAAGGTTACCACTTAACATCAGGTGGACCATCTACTTGTTCCATCAGCTAGTTGTATAAACAAAATCAGCAAGGAGTATAAAATGAACTTGACTATATTGACGTCGAAACACATCTCAAATTATGGCCCTAGTTGCTGTCACATTTTAGCAGTTGCAAACAGAAATCGATTACCAAAACTTTACATAATACCGGTCGAAATGCAAATTATTATTTGTAAAATTTTGCACTATCCTAATATTTCTAATTACATTTTAGTTAGTATTTATATGAAGAACCTATTTCAGTATTTTATTATTGGAAAGCGGTCGAGCAGTTTTTGCTTGGGCTGACGCAATAAAGTTGCCATACTGTTTTTGTTTTTATTTTTAAAGCCTTCGGCAGTTGATGAAAACTTGAAACAAGGCAAAGTTAATAAAAATCTAGTATCAAGGCTCAATGTGTACTCGATGTTTGGGAGAATGTGCAATATAGGCACATTGCTCAAAGCAATATACCAACTGCGGACAGTTTCATTTCTGTTTTTCATTAAAAACACCCAGAAATAATAACGAGTAGTACTTTTAAAGCCACAGGGTTTATTGGATAATACGGTTGAAGCTTTTCAATTTGAATATACTACAGAATATTCATATCATGTTGTGTTTTGGTTCGGGAGTGGATGCCGGTGAAATTACAGGCACATGAGGCTTAACATCTATATGACTTAAGGTGATGGACGCAGGGCAGTGCATCGTACATCGTTCTTATTGTGCGTGACTTGCTAGGCAATACTTTGTTATATTTGATGGTTGTCACTCAACATCACGTGGCTCAAATACGACCTATTCCAATAAGTTCAACTATTAAGTTCAACCAGTTGAACTAATTGGACGAAAAATTCCATTTATTTCAACTTTGTTCTTTTTTTGTAAAAGTTGAACTTTCTGGACAAAATTGTTCCTAATACTTGTTACATCAGCAATGAGGTAAAAACATTACTAATATAATATCATGTTCTGCGGCATTTTTTTTAAAGCATACATATTAATAAGTTTACCTGTGTGGTGGGTAACATTTCTTGCAAGGAATCTGGACGTCATCGTCAAAGTTGGGGGTCGTAAATAAGTTAGACAGCACAGGAACGTGGTAGATGGCATAAAAGGAGGCCCAGTGAGGGAATATAACCTGCACCTGCCTATTAGTCGCTTGCACCACAAATGCGGGGAGAAGATTGTCTATCTATTTACTTGGTAAAAAAATTAACTTTTACTTTGTAAAGTAAAATCCATTTTTATGCGCATCTGCAGCAAACAATCTCATCGATCTCAAGACACTCAGCGCGAATCACGCTCAAGACACCACAGATTGTAAAGGTGCCGAATAAACGTAATTTCATAAGGGGACAGATTCCTAGAAAACAATATCCTCCTCTCTACCTCTTTCATTTGAAATACTGCATGTGTTAGATTAATTATTGTTAAGGTATATTTGTATAAGATCGTATTATACTGCAAATCTATTTAGAACTTGTAGTCGAAACTTGTCAGGATGTATAGAATAAATACTGTTTGAACTTGTAAAGAAATATATTATTACTACGTAGGTTGTCAAGTTATGGAAAACACTAGACTTAATATAACTAGTAGTTCGCCAAAACTTTGAGTAGGTGGTAGTCAGAGGCAAGTCCAAACATCATATTAGAACTTTTTTCTGACTACCACTTACTAACTTAGTATGGTAACCAAGTTTCAACGGAATTGGCCTATTTATTGAAGAGTTCCGTTGAACAGACCTTGGCTCCATCATCAGACTTGGTCGTTGTCACCATTTTTGTAATATTCATGACAATTTCCAAGATTATTTTAGGTACGTAAATTATTACATAATTAGCATTATTCATAATTTACTATACCCTATTATAATACCTACATGCATATATATTTGTAAGTTGGTATTTTATTATGGCGCTTAAAAGTGGTATCGAGGCCGTCTGAGGGGTCGCGGATAGGACAAGGAACGCCCATCTCGCTTATTGAATTTAAAAACAAAATAAGCATTAAAAAAAAACTGAAACTTTAATAAAGTGCCGTTTTTATTAAGGTACACGAAAAATAATCTACATTATTGATATATCTTTAGTAACCATAAAATAAACCTGCATTTTCCCTAGACGGGCACACAACACAGTAAGTTATTTTCTTGTATCCAGCCCAGTTTTTTTTTTTTACGAATAAATAGATTTTGTAGTTTTTGAGGCCATAAAATACTGTGTGCAATCAAAAATTCTCTTTAGGATTCACATTATCTTATAAGTATGTATATTGAAGCTAGGTAATTTTGGCAAAGCAAAATCTCATTTACTTGACACTTTAGCGTGTGTCTAAAAAGGTCGTTGAATAGTTCGCTCCGCTCTGACCCGTGTCACAGTCATGTGGGTGATTTTCACTCTTGCTAATCGAGAGCAGGTGTGACACAGGTGAGCTTAGTGTCGATTCTCTAAAGAACAAAATCACGAAGAATTTCACCTAATGGATCCGCGCTCACTTCGACCACGAGCTTCGCCTCACTCACGTTGGCATTTCCACTTGCCAAAACACTCACGTTGGTGGCACTAGTGATGGGTGAATGAATTACAGAATGCCAATACTCATTGTGGATTCCGCGGTCACTTGAGTGAAGTTAATGGGTGTAGTTGGCTGGTTTACGGAATAGCACTATAGGTCTCGGTCTAAAAATAAAAGCTCTTAAAATTATTGCCAAACCTCAGATATAATAGATATAACAAACAAAATGTTAGTTGCCTTAGTGCAAAGTTCATTGAAGCTCTTTCATTGTTCCGACGTATGTCTTTATTATAGGTACTAAACGAGTAACAGGAGACAAATAAACTTACATAATTTATTTGTTTGCGCTTTGTACAACCAAATCCAACCATTACCTTGTCTACAACAAGTTCATTTGAATTGATCTGATGATGTTTAACAATAACGAACCGAAACCGGCATAGCTCATGCTCCCATTCTTTAGCAATAAATTCACAATGAAAACGAAAGCTACTTTACTTGGCCGTTGCCGAAATCGACAATTCCTATCTATAAATCCCGGAGAGGAGTTTGTGAACTTGAATTATCTGAGGAAAAGCGGGACGTTTTTGTAGAGAAACAATTGAATTTACGCTGAAACTTTTAACGACTGTTCCGAAATAAGAAAAGTAAATTATGTTTATCGTTAAATCAATTTAACACTCACGAACCTTGAATGGGGAACGGTGAATACTTCAATTTTCTATTTGGTTTGCTCCATCTTTAATATTGAAGAAAATTTTCTTTAAAATTAAAAAAAAAATTACAGTGAACAGTTTTCTCAGAGAGTGGCGAGGTATTGCATAAGTAGAGGTTCAAAATAGGCGTAGGAATGTGTCGCTACAACACGACACGTATGAATAAGTTGACCTTCAAAGATAAGGTACATGTTTTCATTTGTGACTGCATGTTGTTTACCTAAGATTTTTACAATATTCTATTCACTTAAAGCTTAAAGAAATTTCCTTAGAGCTACAAACAATACGGTTCGTTTAGGATGCAAAATCATATTTATTCAGTAAATATTTGATTGCTGGGTTGGAGGCGGGCGGTCGAGGCCAGTTAGTGCACTGGCCGTGAAAATTTCAGCCGCCCTCGTTGACAGTCCGCTAACAAGGCAACGAGCTTAACAACCCATATTGAACCTTAATACACGCTAATTCAGTGCTATTTCATTATGAGGGTGTAGAAAAGATACCTGCACGGTCGCGTATTCTACCTGCAAAAGCCTCAACTCAGGTGGAAAATTGTGCGCTAAGGTCGAGTGTTGTAAGCAATAAAGCCAATGAGAATTATTAGCACTGCGCTTTGATTATTCACGGAAATCTTCTCTTCTCTTGTCGTGTCACTACTTTCGTTTGGAAACAGTGTGGACGGAAATCGGAAATAATGTCAGCTCATTACTTGGTTTTACCGACAGTCGTGTTTTAAAGAACTTGTCTAAGAACGCAAGTTTGACATGTATTTTTTATTTTTCATTTAAAATTCGAGGAACTCGTAGCTTACATAGTTGGTACAATAAATAAAACCGGCCAAGTGCGAGTCGGACTGGCGCACGAAGGGTTCCGTACCATTAGCTATAAAACGGCAAAAAATCACGTTTGTTACATGGGAGCCCTTTTAAATATTTATTTTATTCTGTTTTTTAGTATTTGTTGTTATAGCGGCAACAGAAATACCTACATCATCTGTGAAAATTTCAACTGTCTAACTATTACGGTTCATGAGATACGGCTTGGTGACAGACGGACAGACAGACAGACAGACAGACAGACAGACAGACGGACGGTCAGCGGAGTCTTAGTAATAGGAGCCCGTTGTACCCTTTGGGTACGGAACCCTAAAAATTGCCTTCTTCCAAAAATTTATTTCTTTCTTTCTGTAAGGATCCAAAATCCGACAAGAAACTCGTATACCTTTATAATTAAAATTATATTAAAATTATACCTTTGAAGCTTGCGTGGTTTGACACACACTTCGCTAATTTATATTATTTTATATTCCGAATGTTTTTATAGGACAGAAGCTGTGAAATTTCAAAATGTTATAAAATTACAAGTGCAAGTTGCAGAAAAGTTATTGCTCAAAATTGTACGGGTAAGTGGGGTCGGTAAATCTACTTTATAGCGCACTAGCATCCGCTTATGGCTCCACTCACCAGCAAAAGCTGAGTCTGGGCCTTTTTGGCATACCACTTCAACGGGACGGGACTGGCTATGACCAACTTTTAATGTATTTTTTTTCTTTTTTATTGTTATGTGTTTTTTTAGTTGGTAGTTAGGTATTCTGTTTGTCTGTACCTGTCCGTTCTGTTTTATTTTTTATTTAGGTTTTTGTATGTAGGTATGTCAAATAAATGTATTTTCTTTCTTTCTTTCTTTCACTCGTGTACACACTACGTATATTACAAGTTTCATCCGAATCCGTTCAACCGTTACGGCGCGATGAGTAAGTAAATTCTTCTACTTCTTTCTTTCGAAACAGTGTGGTGAAAGACAATGCTTTATGACATTGTTCTATCAGCAAGTAGTATGAAAATATAAAAAACATTCACAAACTTTCGCATTCAAAATATTAGTATTATGTGATCGTAGTCGGTAGCAGTTTGAATTATATTTAACGTTTCACAATAAAAATTCTTAGATTGTAATTGAACGTTGAAAGTCGGACATAACTAGGTAAGTAGCTACATCGTCCAGTATACTGGAATGGAAGTATACTTCATTGCAGTTCATATCACGCGCAGAATCCTAGCGAGAAACGTGAAGTGCCTATAGATCTTGGACTGGCACAAAAACATTCTGTATTGAGATGATTACATAACTGTGAAGCATAATCGATATCGTTTAAAGTCAATTTTCTGGTGCAATATTACTTTTGGAACCTATGCGACGCTTTTGACATATACTTTGCTACGTTTTGTAGGACTGGCGGATGAACAGAGTCAGTCGTTCCTTCATCACAGTAGGCGCTTGTGTGAAATATACAATGTCTGTAGGCATGTGCTTGTCTATAGCTCCCAATGTAAAAAGGCTTTATGAGTCAGAACTTTAGCGCCAATATCCTTTGGCAAAGTAGAAGCTGTGGTCAGTCGCAAACGTCACATCACTGCCTGAGAATATACTGAATGGCTCGGTCCACCTATTCTAAATTGGCTTTTTTGTCCAAAACTAAGGTACTTTTATATTGGATCCAGCTTTAAGTATTGGAGTTTTTAGTTGCTGCCGATATGGAATTTCTGAAATGTAAGTTATTATTTTTATTGAAAGGGGAATCTTTAGATGGATCATACCTACTAGAACTTTGGTATCTTTTAGCTCAGCACTCGGAGATTCTCGGTTTGTTGGTTATGAATGGACGGAATCGAGGGTGGATTTAAATAGACTGCCATTTCTTTATGCAAGAAGATTGCAAAAAGCAACTAGCAAATAAATGAAAAGATTCTCATTTATCATAAAATATTTATGAGTGATCGCTAACTAGTATATTTAATTTTGTGGAAGAAAACCTGCCGTAATGAGAAAGTAGATATTCACTTTTCTTATAAGTATAAAGCAAATGAAGTGAATGAAAAGAAAATTGAAAATTGTTTTCACTTGACCGAAATAAGCACAAGTAGACGATACAGACCACCCCAAACTTCAAAATTGCGACAAAATTGTTTTGATGGTAGGATAAATTGTAGCGTCTTGCTTCGTTAACTCCTCAGCTAGCTCCTACTGCCAACTTGTCTTGTTCTCACAGCTCACTGATCCGATTACTTTGTTTTGAGAAAGTAACGACCAGCCATTTATTTGATTAGTAACTAGTGTTCATATTTTTTTTTATACACCTAGCTGATGGGACAAGCAGATGGCCCACCTGATGTTAAGTGGTAACCATCACCTATAACAAAGCATTGCCTCGTAAATCACGCACAATAGGAACGTGCCCTACGATGCACTGCCCTGCGTCCATCAACTTGAGGCATACAGAAGTTAAGCCTCATGTGCCTGTAATTACACCGGCAACCACACTCTTCAAACCGAAACACAGAAACGCTGCTTGGTGGCAGAAAAAGGAGTGGTGGTAGTACTTCTCCGGACGAGCCCTTCACAAAGATCTCTAAGTGATGTATAAAAACTCAATTGCCGTTATCATTTGGATTCATCTATCTTAAATACTAAATGTAATAATACGATACGATTAATGATCATAAAAAAAAAACATGAGTCGACTGTATTGTAACTGTATGTAGGCACCTCTACTCAAATATTAAGGCCCAAAATAGTCGGAGAAATAACGAGAGATTACGAACAAAAAACGCAGTAAATAAAAGTACGTAATGCCAGAAAATGTCTCGGAGGCTTGAAATAATGCTTTATCAGTAGAGCTGTGCACTCGAGGAGGGTGACTCAAGGGATTTATAAATAACCCAGCGTTTCAGACCAAACACGTATTTTAGTTTTTTACAAGCATTTTTCAATAGGTACCTACAACAATGCTTCGTACAAAATGGAGAAGGGTTGTTAAAAACAAATAAAATCATATTCTATCTTTAAGTATACCTACATATGGGGTTTAAAAATCTAGGTCCGCAGTTTCTAAAATTAGAAAACCATTTACAAACAAAACTTTGCTGGTACCA
The DNA here is from genome assembly GCA_932294275.1 of Chloroclysta siterata. Lineage (NCBI taxonomy): Eukaryota > Metazoa > Arthropoda > Insecta > Lepidoptera > Geometridae > Chloroclysta > Chloroclysta siterata. The sequence goes on from OW028588.1 coordinate 8,529,974, forward strand.
ACAGGCTCGGTTGTTTCGTCGGCAATTGATTTTTTTCCCGAAATTAAAATTAATCAATCGTTTCTGAGCATAGAGTGCCCCGTAGCACATAGACGTAGCTCGTACGTGCTACGCAATAATAACCCTTTTAGTAATTAGTCATCAAAGCGCATTACGCATTTAAGAGCTGATTTCACCATGCTCTGTTTGTTACTTATCTAGGATTATCAGGCCGTTAAATCTAACCTTAGAAGTCAAACGCGTACATTTTGATATATTTAACGGCCATTTAATCCTTTGTTAATCTAACAGAGCATGGTTATATCAGCTCTTAATCAGCCATCTAACATCATTCAATAGATTAGCAGTCACGTCATCAACTCGTAGCTCTCAGCGTTTTATGTGGTTATGTTTGAACAGATCGTTTAAAATATAAAAAAAACTGTGGTAGCGAAGCCCACTAGATCGGCTTTGGTAGAAAGCAAAGTGAATACAGCACCTATGTCCACAATGAAAATTATTCACCTCGGCCGACAAGCGTTCATGCATTATTTACCAGTCTATGCCACTGTTCTAATTCCACCAAAGTTGTTTTTGTTCCTAAGCCACACAGCTGGTATAAAGCCTCTTAAACTTAGTGTTCTACTTTTTACCAATATTTGTTTGTTTATAAGAAGCTTTTACAAATTGGACTTGACACTGATTTTCCATTATATTCTTTGCAAGAGTGTTCTCATTTTTCGAGATTTCGGTGAAATTAAATTACTGATACTGTTCCTTGTATTTTTATTTATTTGCGGAGCTTTCTGTATCTCTTCGTTTGTTTTAATGCCAGGTCAAAATATTAGCAATACCTACATGGTTTTTTTTTATATATTAGGTAGATTATTGTTTTAAGTATTTCTAAAGTTAAGTTATTATTAACCTATGTTTAAGTTTTTTTTAATAATTAGGTAATTTATTTTTATAAGACTGATAACTAATAAAGCCTATGGATTTCGGCCCTAATTAGTTATACTTTCCGACTACTATTGCATCATTCATTTTGTTGGTCAAATAACTCTACGAGAAGGCGTTCGCCCAAGAAATGAATGATTGCGATAATCACGCAACTCTTCACAATTTCGTGCCACCATTAAAACAATCATTTTTAGATCTTGATTATACGAAGAACTGACAACCGCTGCGGAATAGAGATTCTCGAATAGCGATCACGAACTGGAAGACGACACATGGGACGCTCTTTTACCCGATAGACCGACAACATTGTTAGAACCGTTCTTCCTGGAAATTTACAAATTCCCCCCCTGATGTGAAGTGGTAACCATAATCTATAACAAACCATTGCCTCGTAAGTCACGCACGAAAAGAACGTGACCTACGATACACTGCCCAGCGTCCATCAACTTGCAGCATACAGAATTTAAACCACACTCTTCAAACCGAAACACAGCAACGAAATGTGTAAACTGACACAGCAAATGTAAACTGTCAATAACGCTGCTCAACTCTAAAAAGATATTTATTGAACAATGGAAAATACCAGTTTTAAGCATACGCGTTGTATTTATAGCTTACCGTCGCATGCACTAACTGAATTACAGGCCACAAAGCGACCGGCTCCCGGCGTGAATAATTCATCGCGTGTTTTGTTACCGCCCTGATCTCGGAGGGTAAACAGTCTATACAAAAACTTTCCCTAGGTAGTGAGAACCTAGCTACTTACTCGTACTATAGTTTTAGTATAAAGCATAAGGAACTTTGCTTGTTATGTATTTAAAAAATATATTGGCGCTAAATGAATCTTTATAAATGCAGGTATTTGGGTTCTTTGTTAGAGAGTAGTTTAGAGTTTAAAGTTTAAAATGAAAGGGAGGGTTTTACCATCTCAGAGGAACGCTTTTTGCTATTATAATTGTAATCTGACGAAGATGATAATTTCTATCATTGTTTTTGGCAAGTAGAGACGAAAATGTTTTGATCTGGCGAAAAGCGTTAAACTGAGTTGGTTAAAGCCGCCTCAAATAGATTGGTTTTTGAACTGCAATCACGAACCGCTAAAGGTACCGAAGGTTTATGAGCTTATAGTGTCGTAAAATTTGTCAATCAAGATTCTAACTCAATAAAAATATGTAATAAGATAATTTGGCAGTAACAGTCTAATACAGCCTAATTATTGTATGGAAATGAAAGAAAATAAACTCGAGGGTTTTCCCGGAATGCGACATTGACATGCTAAAGAAAAAAGCACCGATATACATTTCGCAATGTCAGCTCGTCATCCAATCATTGAATATAATTAATTAAATAATTAAATGATGAAGGTTTTAGGAAAAAATGGTAGAAACTCGTAACGAGCTCGCACAATTTTTAAATAAGCGCCACCATTGGGAGTTTTTCTAGAAAATACAGAAGAGTTCGGTTTGTTTATTTAGGTTTGGTCACGGATCAAGATGGTCTGTCGATATTGATGTTTATAGAACGGCCTAATAAATGGTTGCAAAGCATGACATACGGGCACAGAATATAATTAATTTGTCACAGGTTTTATAGGTAGGTTTTAAATTTTGTGGAACAAACTTAAACAAAACTATCAAGTTTCAGGAGCATTTGGTTTCAAGTCTGTGACAACATTACTTCGATTCTTACCATGAACTATGAGAGTATTACTGCCCTATGAGAGAGCGAGACGGCCTAGGCTTTGTTGTTTTCGTATAGCGTTATCACTTTCGCACCTTCCTAGAACACGTTCCAAAATACGCATTTGCAATTCAAGTTCTAACATTTAGTTTCCTTAATAAGAATTTTAATTTTGTTTGAAGACTTAGAGCTGATTTCACCATGCTCTGTTAGGTTAACAAAGGATTAAAGGGCCGGGGTGCTAGGTCGGGTAACCTCCTCGTGGTGCACCCTGGTAACACCATGAAACACGCCTGCAGAGTACTGCGGACGTGTTTCATGGTGGCTAATAACCCGACACGGTGGGCCTCTCCGCGTGTCCCTCTGTCTAGCAGAGGGCACAGTGTGATGAGGCAGGGTAGACCTAAGGGTCTACCCAGGCGGTAGAGCGCGCGCGAGAGACGCGGAACTTCTCGCGCCGCTCATGGTGGTGAATAGTGGGAGAAGACCTGGAGGGGCCTTCTCCCGCATTGCACATATTCACCACCCCGTCAGGCGGGAACGGCCGGGCACTCACGGTCGTTCCCGGGTCCCTCCCTTCAAAGGGGGGGGCGTGCGGGCCCCACCGTAAAGGCGGGGGCGTTGCGGGGGCCCCGCTGTCATAGCGGGCCAATCGCCGGCGGGGGACTGGATGAAAAGGCTCTGCCAGTTTCCCAGTTCCCCCCCATATAGGCGACGCGGGAGTGTCGCTGGGTTGTTTAGTGGGTATACCGGGAGCGGAAAACCGGGGAGTCCCACATATCCCCTCCATCCTCCAATGGGGGGGAATGCGTAATGCATTATTCCCAGCGTCAAAAAAAAAAAAAAAAAAAAGGATTAAAGGGCCGTTTGACATCTAAGGTTAGATTTAACGGCCTGTTAATCCTTTATTAGTAACTAACAGAGCATGGTGAAATCAGCTCTTAAGTAATTAATTAGAGAAATGTTACAATTTTGTTTCTACATAGACGTAATTGTATCCAAGTAATTGGTAATGTTGACTAAATAATGTAACAGAAATTACGATGGAAATTTCATTGATACTAGCTTGGCTCGAGAGTACCGAATTTTCGCTACGGCGCGCTACTTCAAAGTTTTCATCGGAAATCACGATACCTAACTTAGTATTCATTAAAATACCTATATTCAGCAGAAAGTAAGAAGTTACTACACGTGATAAAATTTTTAAAATCTTTGTTTCTACAGATAAATCTGTAGTTTTTGTGCGATTCTTCATCATAGGTCGAATCTCGTCACACAGGTTAGGTATGTGCAAGACTTTTGTTAGCCTGTATCGTTTGACGAACTCCGTTTGTTCTAAATTGAAGGGATCACATTCCTCACGCACTGGTTATCCTTCAGCGTTATCTGCTTTTATCGTTCTATCGATTCAATGTAAAAACTTATGAAAATAAATACTTACCTTTTACTTAATTTCTAAGATAATTTAGCACTTCTTAGAGTTACATTTATGAAAACAATAATGTTTCCGCCATGAAAGAGCTTTTTCAAGATTGCTATATTTGACGTAAGAACAATATTACTTGCTGTAAGTCAACTCATGTTACGCTTTGAGTGAACAATTTATGGTGACGTCATAAAACTGCTTTGTCTATTCAATAGTAAAGTAAGCTTACGCAATTAAGGTCATCGAACGAAATTTCAGTGTAATATTATTTTAATTCTGCTATGATCGTGGTTGGCCTGCTGATGCTAATGATGATGATGGCGGCTTGATTCCAGTCACATGCACGCCTTCGAATTACCTCAAATCTCAATGATAGCTCATGAATGATGTACGCCTGCTGAAGTAGATCAGATTCGTCGATAACCACGCCGCCGCGCCGGACGCAACCGTGGCCTCTACACGCGATCCGCATTTGCTTTAACCCTTACCATTTACTCTTCACATTTTAACTCATTTGTATCAAATTGCTGTATCAATTTTTCTGCTGAATGAGGAAATACGTAGAAGAACCAAAGTAATCGATATAGCGACAAGAGTCCAATCAAGACAAGAGTGAACAAGTGGATTAGGATAGCTAAGCACACTTCACCCTAGACTGCATCTTCACTTTTCATCAGGTGAGATGGAAGCCAAATGTCTAGCTAATAAACAAAAAAAACGCAGAAACAGCAAGTTGAAGTAGCAGGGCAGGTCATATAGCTCGAAGAACTGACAACCACTGGGGAATAAAGGTTCTCGAATGGTGACGAACATTTTGGTGAGACGCACTCCTGCTCGGTTTATTGTCGTAATCCCCACTTAGCTGTCCCCACCAGCGGGGATTATAAGAATCTTCAAATTTTTTTTGGCGTTTTCCCCACTGTTTGATGGACCGACGGCATTGCGAGGATCGCGGGAAGTCGGTGGATGGAGAAAGCTCAGAATCGTTGTTCCTGGAAATGTATTGGGGAGGCCTGTCTTAAAAACGTATTCTTATTACCCAAAGGATAGCTGGTAGATAATGCTATCCAGCATTAAGTGCGCTCGTCTATGTGCAGTATGTTCTATTTGTGCAATAAATAATTTTCTATCTATCTTTCTATGTCTGAATGATGAACCTCGAGGAGGTTGTGCACTTGGCATCTCATCAAAATGCGAGTTCTAAGGCTTTAATGGTGAGAGTGCCGAATGTTCGTCTTTCATCGTTAAAAATCGAAGAAAGTTTTCAAACCTAATCATTTATTTATTGATCAAAAATGTGCAGCCATCACAAACTGAAAAACAGAAACTTCCATTATAGTAATGTAGTTACTCTGACTAACCCCCTTAGACTTCCTCAAACAGATTCTGGAGTCGATACCTACTTGATACTAAGACATCTGAAGGGATATCCACCGTGCCTGGGCATCAAAGTCGTGAAGCTGTTTCAGTTTAATGAAGTTACTGAAAAAAATCGGAAGTAGGTATAAAATAAAAAAAAACGAGTAGGTATCTGCAAAATCTAAAAGCTTTTTCTTATATTAACAATGGTAGAAGCTTTGTGTCCATTAGTATTATTAGAGTCAACCTTGCCCTTCACATGAGCATCACAATGTGTGCGCGCCACTGGCGATGTTGGAAAACAGGTGAATAGGTTTAGGTAACGCACAAATGTGACAGAAAACTCTTCTTCTTTTCAGTATTTTTAGAGATAAAGATAAGATATTTATTTATTAACTCGATAAAAAAAAACAAAAAAAAAACAGTGCAAGCAAAAAAAAGGGAGAGTTTAGTATATGCTGTTTTTAGTTTTTATTTTCTAAGCTGTTTTTATCGATAAAAATATCAAGCGGACAGTGAAACTTTTCCAGGAGAGAATGTGTCTTTTCAGGGAAAATGTGGCTGAAGTATTATATTTATATCTTTCTTTTGTTGTACCAAGGTCACACCTACTTGTGATTCCTTTTCAACCCAGCCTCGATTAACTCCTATATGATGAATCATCCTGTGTAGGATTGACCCAGATTTTCTCTAAACTATATATTCATTCTGTTTTCCAATACATAGGAGTAACGGTCACATTTGAAGTTGGTTCCTGTAAAGTCTCTGAAAAAACCTTTGATGAAGGGTTTTAAAACATTCTGAAATAGTGAGTTCTCTTTTTTATAATTAAACAAAAGACATTCTGACGTTACCAAATGTTTTAAAATAGCCTCCTTAGCCCATTTAGAGTCATTTTAATATATCGGAATTGACAGTGGCAAAGAATAAAAATCATTGATTATAAAAATCAGTTCTACAATAAATTTATTGTTCTTATCATTTATGGTGAAAGTGAATGAAGCGAAAGAGGTATGTAAGGACCGTAGCAAGTGGAAATCCGTGGTCTCTGCCTACCCCTATGAGAACCAGGCGTGATTTTATGTATGTATGTGTTTATGGTAGGTTCTTACAATTTTTGACGAGGCTAACCGAAGTAATAGAGAAGAGTAGTAGAGCTCTTTGTAAAGGGCTCATCCGGGGAAGTACTACCACCACTCCTTTTTCTGCCGCCAAGCAGCGTTGCTGTATTTCGGTTTGAAGAGTGTGGTTCCCGGTGTAATTACGGGCACATGAGGTTTAACATCTATATGCCTCAAGTTGATAGCCGCAGGGCAGTGCATCGTAGGGCACGTTCCTATCGTGCGTCACTGTTCACTGTTCTTCTGCTTGTCGTGTCACTAGTTTCTTTCGAAACAGTGTGGTGAAGATTTAAGTGCGACTCAAAGAGGCTTCTTTCGAGCATTAAATACATTATATTCAACTGTTAAAACTACATATTGGTTCCGTCAAAATACCTATGTAGATTGCTAACAATTGTCAGAATCAATTTGCCGGACTATTCATATTCAATTAAAATTCTATATTATTCTATAGCTATTGAACGTCAAATTAATCCATTCATTCATAACCCCTTTGTTTTTGTTCATCTTTTAGAACACTAGGCCTGTGTTTTATGTAGCGTAAAAGTGCTCTAAGCCTGTTGACCCCTCGTAAAATAAGCAATGGATAAAGGCTAGCTATACAAGTGGCATTCCATTTGTCGGCGTGCGTGAGTGCGTCGTTGCCGCCGCCTCGTCGCACGGAGCGCGCTATTTCAATAAACTACATGGACAGCCCAGTTTACGCAGCTATTTTCTTTCAGGTAGAGGTAACTATGTAGGTAAAATTGGTACCTGAGTTTTCTTAGCTACAAAAACAAATGGCCTTATTCATATTGATCGCTGAGGGCTCTATTAGCTTAAATGACCGATAAGTCTGGTCGTTCGAGTGTGTTGTGTGTTTGAGTCATCTATAATATACACTTCAACCATTAATGGGAAATGCGGGTAAGAGTCGAGCGATTGCTCTTTGCTTTGACGATATTCGCGAGCTCTCGAGTCGCGTGATTTCGCCCCGACGCCAGTTTTATTTTTTATGCTGGCTTTTCAGAGGCTTTACGTTTGGCCTTTAAGGCTTACGGTGGTCTCTTCGTGAGTTTGGCTCAAGCTACTTCTCTCAACATCGCCTTACGTAGAGTCGGGCGAGCCCAGAAGCTTGCGGGGCAGTGGCCGCCAGGGAGTTCGACTTTCAGGTGGTCGCGAGTGTGTTCGTTCGATCCGATCTTTTTTCGTTAAAGTGACAGTGACAAGTATATCTAGCTACTTTATAGCCGCTATAAAGTTTCGAGGAATATAAATAAGGGCCGTATTTACTGTAGTCCTGTAGTCTGTGTCAAATAGAGTCTAGAATTTTAGGGCATTTAGTTGTGATGGTATATTTGACTTCTCAACTGACATTGTATTTGGTTGCTTATGCTATGACTTCAAGTTGCGTTTTGATAATAAAATGATTTAAGCCTTGGATATGCAAATACATACAGATGTATATGTTACACAGATACTGAATCTGTAAGCAAAATTCAGTCCATTTTTTAATCTCAATGGAAGCTTTATGCCTAGAACCTGGCAGAATACCAGTGTTGCACTGTGTGGCGTAAACCACACGGTTACCTCCAGGGACCTAATTAGCCTAACATATTTATGTAATTTATTCTATGTATAGGTTGTGGTCAATAAATAGCTTTTCTTTCTTTCTTTCTTTATCGTTTCTGTCACCACATAGGTAAGTAGGTAAGGTACCCACGCATGTACAGTTGAACTACACAAACACTGAGACATTCTTACGATTAAACTTTTTTATCTTTATTTGTCAAAATCCATTATATTTCGTTGTTTTTCAACCATCCTTTTATTTCAGTAAGCATAGGTACCTACGTAATAGGTATGAGTTTACCTATGAGTTTAAAGTGGTCCTATAGATTCCTGTTTTCGGTATCAGACCTTTAAAACTAACATAAACCTTTGTAAAAGTTAATTGTTCCCATTTCCAGCATTTCCAATATCGTTTCCTAACAATATGAACAAAGTTCCAACGGAATTAAACCCAAATGTAGCATGATATTGCAACGGTACCTAGTACCTACTATAGTACCTACTATAGTAGGTACTAGTACATTTTGTTCTGGCGCGAATTTATCGAAACAGTTTGAAAGTGTTAGACTAGACTAGCAAAGCTTTCAAAGTAATTAAATACTACTGTATTGTAACCATTTGCGTCAATAGATACCTACCGTACATGATGAACAAGCATATGGCACACCTGATGTTAAGTGGTAACCAGCACGTTAGGAACGTGCCCAAAGATGCACTGCCCTGCGTCCATCAACCTTAGGCATACAGATGTTAAGCCTCATGTGCCTGTTATTTCACCGGCAACCACACTCTTCAAACCGAAACACAGCAATGCTGTTTGGCGGCAGAAAAAGGCATGGTGGCAGTACTTCCCCGGACGAGCCCTTTACAAAGGGCTCTACTATCTTAAATCATATCGTTCAAGCTCTCGAAATATGGCTTACATGGATTTGGAAATAATTTTGCTTATCTTTTTCATAACTTATTAACTATAATTTTCTGTGTATTATACAACGTGTACCATAATACCCCTATAACCCCAGAAGCAGGATATTCTACATGGCAAACAACTGTAATTATAAGACTTTTGAAATTTCGAAGTTTTTCATTCATGAAATGCCTCTTAAACTTTCCTCTAAAATGAAACTAACACAACATGACGCAGCCCTATTCACAGCTGTTTTTTGACCTTTAATTGGGAACTGTAGTATAAAATAGGTAAAAGAACCGCCACCAATTAGAAAACGCAAATAGCGTATGTCCTTTGGTAACGTACCTACACATTATCAGGGTTGTTGCAAATTTCTGAGACAATATAAATTTTTCTTTTGTACGGGTTTTTCAAAAATGAAGTAATCAAATTTTGCACACGTCAAAGTATTCCAGTGCTTGGTCTGATCTCGTGGGCTTTGGCCTTATGTTAGGGGTATTATGTTACACGTTGTATAGGTACTTAATATATAATACAAATTACTGTATGAAATCTTCAGTGAAAAAAAAAATCGTACCATAAAAACAATAATTTGATTAGGTACATAAGAAATCCAATAACTTGGTATTTTCTGGATACATTCAGAATACAATCATGCAATATCATAATTACGAGTAGTTACAATAAACGTATCTTTCCTTGGAGCTTGGATTAGTTTCAATGACAGACAGACAGTAATTACTGCGTAAAAGAAATATCCCGAATTACTTTCCTACAATACGAAAATTGGTGTGGCTTTATCCAAATTCAGACGCAGACAACCAACAATAACTACACGCTCGCACATAAAAAAAATTTGAAGATATAAAATCACTAAAGTTTGATAAGAAAAATCGAAAAAAAAACAAACTTTCGGGGAAAACAATACAAAGGGCAGCAAAAATATAGTTCTTGATCCAAACAAAGATTTCTTAGCAAAAAAATTGTTTAAAACGATTTTATTTTCTTTGCATACCTCAGGTGGTGGTACCGCGTATTATAACGTAAGAAAACTTACATGGATAATTTTTATTTTTTAATTATTCATTGGATACATAGTTACTTAGGTAAATTTTATCACAGTAGTGGTTTAAAGTCTTACAAAGATTTGTCTAACCACTAGGTTCTCTATTAGTATATTACACAATTAGTATACAAAAAGAAATGAGTGCACATTAAAACAACATTGACAACAAAACACCGTCGTAGGTATTTAACATACCTACCTGTTTTTGCTGAATCTTTGTAATTTTGTGAATTCTACTGAACTTTGTTGTTTGCGATTTTCCATAACTATTTTAGAAATTTGATAGCTTCAGAAATGTTGTGTTGGCGCACGAGAAGTTATTCGACGGTTGTCAGCCTTTTAAAGCATATGACTAGACCGTAACAAAAAAAAGTAGAGCTTTATTTTACATTGAATCCACAGAGGGTGTATAAATTAGTGTACAATTGAAAAAAGGTTTATGATTCTCGAAATGTTTTTCAACAGAAACTCATTCCAAATAACCAATTCAGAATACCAGCGAAAATTCACAGCTAGTTAAAAACCTCTCACATGAGTTGATATCGACATATTCGAACAAATACATAACTCCCAAAAAGTAGTTCATATCACGCGTCAGCTTGTTAAAAGTTAAACGAATACTTGGTCCGACAGAGATAAACGGTAGGGAAAAAATATAAAAATCTATATTTAGATTAATGCTGACTTAACTAGTTAACGTACTTATAGCAACTTAATCTGATCTAATGAGGCTTGACTACTGTCGTATTGACATTTGATATTATGATTTCATGTACGTGTGGGTAGTTGATTAGTTTCAACTTGGGCGATTTGGCATTTTGTGTATGTATGTGTGTCTGGCCATAACTTTCGAATCGTTGATCCGATCTGCATGAAATTTGATAAGTCGATAGCTTGTACTTGAGAAATTTACTGGTAAGTATATGAGTAAAATCAGATGAAGGGTTATTAAGATATGGGGTTTTTTAAGGGGGCAAAAATAAAAAAAGTTACATAAAACAATCAAGTTACATGTCAAGTTACACATCAAGTACATGAAAGGGCTTTGTTTGGACATACCAACACAATTTTTTCTTTTTTTCTAGGACGCTCGGTTTTTGAGATACAACAATAAAGTTAAATTAAGATAACCAGCAATCCAAGAGTTCTTATGGTGACAACGACCAGGTCTGATGATGGAGCCAAGGTCTGTTCAACGGAACTCTTCAATAAATAGGCCAATAGAGTTGAAACTTGGTTAACGTACCAAGTTTGTATGCGGTAGTCAGAAAAAAGTACAAACATAATGTTTGGACTTGCCTCTGACTACCACCTACTCAAAGTTTTGGTGCGTTCGTCGGTTTGCATTACGAGATTTCAGTTCGGGGCGAACCACTAGTAATAAAAAACAGTCTTGGTCAACCTGTCTTTCATTTACGGCAGCGATGCCTAAAATAATTATATTTAATGTAAAATAGCTTCCGTGGAGAGTTGCAATAAATAAATTAAGAGTGAGGACTAAGTAATAATTACGTTTATCTCCATCAGTTATCTATGCTCTCTGCCATAGATGTTGTTTTCAATGACCGTGGCATATTGAAAATTTTGTCGATGGAGCGTATTAACCCAAGTACAATTAGACTTCTACTCATTCAAATTCCGGGGCGGAAAGGATAGAAACTTATTCTATAGGTATCTATAGGCGGTGCCAGTTTTTTTTTTTTTTTTTTGGCATCTCGAAATGTCACTAATTTATTATTAACCTGTTGCTATGATTTTGCAACAACATTATAACTTATTCTAAATTCTGTTCCTATTCATTGTTATTATATCTAATTTATTCCATATTAATAATTTATATTCATCACGCGTTCAATCAATAACTCATAAATTCATAATTCATTCATCATATCATTTTTATTAAATTATTCGTTACTTTACCTAAATATATGTATATTTCTTGCCACAAATGTCAGGGGGTGTCAGTTATACAAGTGAGGAATAATGTCCCGTTCACTAGGCCGACGGCGCCCCGTTTGAATCGGGCCAAGACCATTAGACACGTGCGCCGAGTGCGGATAGTGCTAAATGTTTTCCAATAGCTATAGGCTCTCGCCAAGCTTCATCAGGGAGAGCGGTTCGCTGAATACTTCAGTTACATAAGCACTAGTTTGTTCTTATCGGATCACTTGGTAGCGCAAGCCTCGGCCCAAATGCGATAGCCTAGCTGAAAGTGAATGTTGCTAAACTTTTACATTTGAACACAAGCGATTTATTTTGAAACAAACTAATGCTGAGGGTACATCTAGTTTCAATTTGGCTCGCATAGGGCATGGTTGAAATTCTCTCAATGTTGATCCAGGGGTTATAAGTTCAGTAATTCTGACCAAATGGCACTTAGAGACTTCAATTAGATTTAGATATGACTTTAGAACTGGTTTACAAACATGGTTTTATAGGCGGAAGCGGTTGAAAATGGATTTTTTATTAATTGTAGACATTGATTTTTCAAAGTCTCGTCTCTACCTACTTACTATACGTCTACGTCATCTCAATGTATGCTGATTTTAAAGTACCTAGAGCGTGTTTTTGTTTATATTTATCAACATAACCTAAAATGGCATCATTACTTTGCCATGGCCCGCCCTGTGGCCAACCTTATTATAAGTTTGCCCATTTTTTACGCTAATCGCCATGCCATCAAGGTAAACATTGTGTTTGAAGAGCCCTCCAGGCTCTAAGTATGCAAATCCAATTATTGGTACCTTTCTCCTTCAGCCCAACTTTAAATGAAGACAAACTTCTAATAGCACGTAAAATAAATCTTCAAAACGTCTCCCACGGGAACAGATAACTTTCATTAGTCCACCACCGGCTTCATTAAACGTTTTGCTTAGTGCTAAACTTTTCTCATTAATATGGTGTTTTTTTAGCAAACTGAAAGGAGCGGGATTAATTTACAATGTTATTGTAATTTACAAATACTTTCAAGAATTTTGATTGCACCTACCACTTTATTTTTAAATGTATTTTAAAATAGACCGTTTCCACGAAATAGTTTTTGTGCTCTAAAATAAATTCAATTTCGGAGCTGTGTTTTTATTGCGATGGCTTATAAGCAGTGATTTTTATTGATGTCGAGCTGACATATTCATAAGTTTCTTTTGGTATACATACCTATATAGGTATCTAAGTTTATCTTATCTTAACTTTTTCTGTATGCCTACGCCTCACTTAACTTCAATAATATATTATATTACATTGTAAAAGGATCATACAAAAGAACGGTAGGAACCAAGCCGTAAGTTTGTTGCCTGTTCTTCTAGGCTTTGGTCGCGTGGAACTGGCACCTAGAGTCACCTAGCTTTAAGACGTTTCAAAGTGATCCTTGTGATTTTATTGAATAAATACCTATTGACTTTGACTTTGACTTTGACTTTAAGGTCTCTGGTCCCCCATACCTATATATTTTTTTATAACTTTGCTTAGTTTGGGACTAGATATGTGCATCAATGTTTATTTTATTTTCTATTGTCTATTATTTGTTTATAAGTTATTGCCAATGTTATCCAATACTTTATTTTTATTGTAACTTGCACGAAGAACAAATTCTCCTCGTAAACAACGAATTCTCATAAATTCACACTATTGACATAGAACGACCCGTACCTCGAAAACCCTCGTATCTTTTGTTGAATGTTTTCCCAAATATAACGAAAAATTCCTTAAATTCCTTCCCTGGATACAATGGTGGGTCAGAGGGTCACCGAGGGCGTATTGTATCCATAAGAGTTATAACCCAAATCAGAATCATTCTGCTTAACTCTATTTATTTATTAAAACGATTTTGAACATCCACTTTAAGGCGAAGACAAGAGCTAATGTGACTCTCGCTCCCACGTTTCGACATGTTGAAAAATATAAAATCACCAAACTCATTTTCGAAAAATCGCAAACAACCATTTTGTTTTCGAAAATGAGTTTAGTGATTTTATATCTTTCAACATGTCGAAACGTGCGAGCGAGAAATTGTTTGATAGTTGTCAGCCCCTTAACACAAAGCTGTGTTAAAGTGGATGTTCAAAATCGCGGTCGCGTGGAACTGGCATCTGGAACTTCACTTAGTTTTAAAACGTTTCAAAGTGATCCTTGTGATTTTACTGAATAAATACCTTATGTCTTTGACTCCAATAGAAAAATTTACAATATTATTTCAACTTGCCGTAATTCAACTATACTTTGACATACGGCGGAGTCTCGTTGTAAGATACATAAAATGCGATTTCCTTCGCTCCATTCTTGTACTATTTATTAACTTGATTTAGTGTGCTCACGTCGGGTTCTCGACGTATCCGCTGCTAGGCATATTTTATGCCTATTTAACATGCCGTGGATAGCGCCACTAGATTTAGTGCCTATTCAATATTTGTGAGAATGAATATCAGTGCGGCTAGGTCATAAAAAAGGTGAATAGGTACTGTTGTATTTTCCCTAGAAAATACTGTCGCGATGAAAATCTACAACAGCTACTATTTTCAAAATTTAATTGATGGGTTGGGTATGTAGTCAAATTATGTTTGATTTTATTTATTAACAAGCTGGTACCCGTGACTTCGTCTGCGCAGGATTAGTTACACAATATCTTTATAAATTGTAGCCTATGTGTTATTCTGATGTATAAGCTATATTATTGTAAAGTTTCATTAAAATCCATTCAGTAGTTTTTACGTGAAAGAGTAACAAACATCCATCCATCCATCCACCCATCCATCCATACTTAAAAACTTTCGCGTTTATTATATTAAGTAGGACTACGATCAATACATGTTTAACAGGTATCTACGCGTTACCCTGAAAATGTTGTATTTTTTTTTAGAAATTACAAAGTTATTTGTCACCACCAGGGTCTTGACAAATTTTAATAAACAATCTATAGAGGTACTTCATGGTATCGTCGCTTTGGAGTAGCCATTAAAGTCCATTAAATTCAATGACTATTTGCAGATGCATTAAGCTCGGTATTACATGAGAGTGGAACCGCCGTGTTTGTGCTCTACAGTCCTTTTGTTCAAGCTAATGGCTTTTCTACGACTGTACTTAATACCTACTTACTGGTATGATAGGTCTGAGCGCACTTGTTCCCGATTTTATCCGAATAAGTGGCTTCGTAACCCAGAAACAGGATTTCGAAAATGCTTAGTACATTTTTTTAGTACCTAGGTCTTGCTAGGCACTCCTGCTCAGTTTTGGAAATCACATTACACACTACTTGGTTCATAGCGATTTTTCATAAATAAATTCTGTGGTTTTATATTTTTCAAAATATTGAAATGTGCGAGCGAGGAGGTTTGACGGTTGTCAGCCTCTTAAGGCGAAGACAAGAGCTAATGTGACTCTCGCTCGCACGTTTCGACATATTGAAAGATATAAAATAACTAAACTCATTTTCGAAAAATCGCAATCAACCATTTTGTGTGCAATCACATTGCACACAGTTTAGTAAAAAATCATTTTGATCGATACAAGTTTTCCTACTTAAAAGTTAGCTTATGTACGAAAACTAGTAAAGCAAACTTTTGAGTAGGAAAACATGTATCGATCAAAATGAAATTTTTACTAAAATGGTTGATTGCGATTTTTCGAAAATGAGTTTAGTTATTTTATATCTTTCAACATGTCGAAACGTGCGAGCGAGAAGCTGTTTGATAGTTGTCAGCCCCTTAACCATTTTATGATACCCGTTGGTCATATCCCTTTTCATCTCTAGGCTAATGTCACATGGTTCAACGAACGCTGATAACTTGTAGATTAGTTTTCTCGATCATAAGAGCATTGACAGTTGGCTAGTGATTACATTATGTTTCATCTAAAATTATTTTGTGTGGTAGTATTATGTGTTCCGATAAATTCCAGTGCAATTATAAATCGGTTTGAAGAATGTGTGTTAGATCCAAAGCTTATCGAAGAAATAGCTTCCTACAAAAATGTGACACAGAAAATAATGCGAGACATAATTAATGACTATGGAGCTGATATGTACACAGAGTAAGTATCTAAAATGCAGTGTTTAGATTTACTTGTATGTTCAGAGTCATAATTTGGAAAAATATTTTTATCATATTTTCTTACAGGTATGAAAACTTAATTGATACCTTTGGGGCACGCCCTTCAGGTACCGATGTTTTGGAGCGGGCCATAGACCACATGATTAATCTCACTATACAAAATGGGGTCAACGATGTTACTACAGAAGACGTAAAGGTAAACAAGTCTATTTGTTATGAGACTATTTGGTAGTTTAATATATCTTTGATTTAAATAATTATAGCGCCTCATGTTTCTCTATTGCAGTTGACTAAACTTTCGTTGTTATTTTTCAGGCGCCTCATTGGGTCCGTGGCAACGAATCTGGAAGGATGATAGAGCCTTACAACAAGAACATAGCAATACTTGGTTTTGGTACTAGTGTCAGCACTCCTCCAGATGGAATCACAGCAGAAGCAATAGTTATCAAAAGTTTTGAAGAGCTCAATACATTTGAACGAAACAAAGTAAATGGGAAAATAGTTGTTTTTGATGCTCACTATGTTACTTACGGAGATACAGTTGTGTACAGGTCGCAGGGTGCTACGAAAGCTGCAGAAAAAGGTGCCATTGCCACACTAGTAAGAAGTGTAACACCATTTTCCATTTATTCCTTACACACAGGTGCCCAATTTTATAGTGCCAATGTCTCGAAAATTCCTACAGCAGCCATTACTCATGAAGATGCTGATTTAATGAGGAGACTGCAAGATCGAGGCGAGAAATTAGTATTACACATAAAAATGTTTAGTTCCTTTGATGTTAAAACATCCCGAAATACTATTATCGATCTCAAAGGAACGAGCCATCCTCAAAAACTCGTCATAGTGTCAGGACACATCGATAGTTGGGATGTTGGAACAGGTGCTATGGACGATGGCGGTGGCATGATGATAAGTTGGTTAGTACCAGTGGTTATTAAAAAACTGAACTTAAAACCAAAAAGAACCGTGAGAGCAATACTTTGGACTTCCGAAGAACCCGGTTTGGTTGGCGCTTCAGCATACCTAAATAAGCATATTAATGAGCTTGATGATATAAACTTTATTATGGAATCAGACGAAGGAACATTCAAACCATTGGGTTTAGATGTGGCGGGGTCAAAAACTGCGTGCTGTATTATTAAGGAAATATTAAAGCAGTTTGCTCCAATAGACAAAATGACAGAAAGTGGCGGACCGGGATCGGATATTACGCTATTCGTGAGAAAAGGGGTCCCGGGAGCGTCTTTGTTGAATGCCAATGAACGTTATTTTTGGTTTCATCACAGTGAAGGAGATACAATGAACGTGCAAAGCAAGCCTGATGTTATTGAATGTGCCGCGTTTTGGGCTGCGGTATCGTACGTCATCGCAGACTTATCTGTGGACATTCCTCGTACTTAATTTTCTATCAAAATAATATTTCACACGTAAGGCTAGATTATAGTAGATTAGTAATTTGGTTCGACATATTTTAGCTGAGATAAATTAAGAACAAATATGCTAGTACCTATATTATTTACTCAAACTGAACATTTTCGACAAACAAAGAAATAATTTATAAATAAAACTCTGTTTTTAACCGATAAATCCGCTGGGCAATATGGGGCATACTAACACAAAACAACTATTTCAATCGGTTACTACTTTTCTATCATCTGCCGCTTCCCACCAGTCGTATATTATGGTTGCCTTTCATGCTCTCGAAAATGTCACTTTAAATTAAATATCACTTTTTAGCGTCATTAAATTTAAAGTTGTATGGTCCCTTGATGTAATTGAGAGAATTCGTCTGCTCGACTACGGGTGGCTCACCAAACCACTCCACGTGGAAGTTCTCTACCATCCTCCCCAAGAAAGTCTCCATCTCTAGCTCGGCTATCCTGCGACCTATAGAAAAAAACATATAGTATATAATATATGGAAAAAATATATGGATGCTGAGACAAAATATTTAGTTGCATAGTTCTACAAATATAAAAATATTATATATACCTATTATTTTTATAAAAAGCTTATGTAAATAAGAGCATTATTTCTTCATACCTATACAACTGCGAACGCCGAACCCAAACGGATTGTATGCAAATGGGTGAGCGTTATTTCTGTAGTAAAGTTCATCATTTTTGTCAGTTATCCACCTTTCTGGCAAAAATTCATTTGCTCGAGGGAAGTGCTTTTCCATCAAAGACATATCTTGGTGACCAAATGCAACTTGAATCTGAAAAAGTACTTATTACCGCAAAATAAATAATAGTAGATACTTCCTCGTAATACCTACTCATAATACAACATTACAATGGTTTTTAAGTGTTGCTTTTGTTTTGTTGGTATTCCGAATAATGGTTGATACTCATAATCAAGTCCATTTAAGGCAAATTTTACTTTCAAAACCAGTTGTGGTATTAAAGGAAGCTTTAGGTAATACGGGAATAAGGGGAATACGGTTGGTATTATTTATCATTCAACGGGGATAATACATTTCTGTGATACAAAGCACACTTTTAAATGCCTCGCAAAGATGTTACTTACGGTTCAAGTTACTTACTCCACTCGGTATTTTATATCCCATTATATTGTACTCCTTTGTGGTGAGTCTCATATTTCCTGAGACGATTGGCATTATTCTCATGGCTTCTTTCATGCATGCCCTCAAATAAGGTCTTTTCCCGGCGTTCAATAGTAATTCTTTTCGAAGCTTGTTCTGTTTTTCCGGATTTACCGCGAGAAGGTAAAGTGCTCCAGTTAAAGAGTTCGCGGCCTTAAAAATAGAAATTGTAATAAAAATGAGTTAGTTTAGAGATACTTTCTTCAATTTGGTTATATATTTTATGTTATCATTTGACTTATATTTATATAAGGGTTAGTAAAGTTAACAGAAAGTCATTAGAAGTAAAAGCTTTTTGAAAAATCAGGTTTTGCCAATACAAACCGTGTCAACACCAGCAAACAACATATCCGAAGCCATGATGTAAGCAAAATCTTCATTAATTTCGAGTAGCTTCTCCAAAATTCCCTTCTCGTCATCGGTTTTTGTTTTAGTTTTTAACTCTTTTATTGCCTGATTAATGAAGAGTTTCGAAAGACTGTTTATGAAACAAAAATAAAATGGTGAAATACTATATGCTAACACTAAGTCAAATTTAAAATCGTATCAGTATTGGTAGGTATTTCACATAGCAGCGTCATCTAACTTATCCCAGCAAAGCTAGTAACTTTCTACTTACGAGTATATTTCTTTAATATACTTATATGTATATAAGTACTCACCTTATATAAAATTAATGTGTAGCGAGATGACGCTGTGTGAAACAGAGGTGTGAAATGATCCTCCAACATTTGTTATAATTATAACACCAGACCCAGAATAGACACCTATCATTATCATGATACAAAATGTTTGCCCTGAATCGGGGTGAAGCGGACCCACACGGTGCAGAAGGCAGAGCCAGAATGTACACATACAGTTAACAGATAAATGTATTTCAAAACTCAGTAAAGTTAATTTCGCCAAACACTTGCATACTACGATACTCACGTTTCTTGCTCCTCATAAAGTTTCATAGCTTTTTTGTAAGTTGGCGTTGCGTAGAATCTCCAGATACTTGGCTTAAAATCGAGTTGATCAGCTGTTAGAAACAGGTCGTGTACGCATTGAATCAATTTCTTCACTGGAGAGTCCTCCGGAAGATTAGGGTCTAAACAGTTTAGACGACAGCCCAGAGCTACCACACCAATTGATTCCAGTGACCACTTATTCATTTCTTGGTCGAAATTTTCTTTTATCACGTTATTCTCATCCCTGATTGATTTTAGTCTAAAAATATATGAAACCGGATTGAGTTGTGTTAAAATAAATTCTCATAAAAATAGGTCGTAAGTTGGTAGGTAAGAGGAATGATAATTAGTATTTTGATAACCCTGATAGGAATGATAATTAGTATTTGACCCAGTTATTTGCATTAGATCGGATTATTTCTGTTTTCTTGCTGTAAAGTTTTAACTATAAAGTCCATAATTTGCTGAGAGTTCAAAGATGTTAGAGAAGAGGCAACTATTTTTACCTTTCAACCATATCCATTGCTACTTCGTCGAGAACTGAAGTGTAAAGGCGCATCGTTTTTGGATGGAGTAAAACGGGGTTGACTGTTGATCTCATTTCTTTCCAATTGTCACCATGGCTATACAAAAAATATTATTTAACTGCTCCATCATACTAGGTAGGTACAATCAAGGTGCACGTAGCATAATTTATATTATCAATTGTTCGTGTAACAGTGTTATTATTTGTAATCCATTTGTGGCGGATTTTTGTCAAAAAAACCAGTGTCTACTTTACACAATAAAAATTACTTACTCAGTAATAAGGCCTGTTGGTCTTCCAAGTTTTCTGTCTTTCTTTATATTATTTCTATAGTGTTCAAGAGATTGCATTCCTGGTCTCACAGGTTGCCAATTTTCACCACGTAGGACCTTTACAAAATACTGGGTTAGTTTCGTCATAGCATGTTAAAATAATACCTTATAAGCTGATTTGTTTTTGCTGTGGCCGAACGTTTCCATGAATTCTACAGCATTCTGTGCAAAAACTTCGACAAATCATTATTTTTGCACTAGCTCACATCCAATTCAGAGTCCGTTTTGCGACGCACAAAGTTATTTTTTTTCATATTTTTAATGTTTGTTTTATTTCTTAGTATCTACTTTAACTTTTGTTGGCGTAAATAAATAAATATTCTTTCTTTCTTTCGATAAAAACTACTAAACTAGTAGTTCGTCCCGAACTGAGATCTCGTGATGCGACCCGACGAACGCATCAAAACTTTGAGTCGGTAGTAGTCAGAGGCAAGTCCAAACATTATCTTTAGACTTTTTTCTGACTACCGCCTACTAACTTGGTATGGTTACCAAGTTTCAACTCTATTGGCCTATTTATTGAAGAGTTCCGTTGAACAGACCTTGGCTCCATCATCAGACCTGGTCGTCGTGACCATTTTATGAGAACTGAGTACCTACTTAATTTATTTCAAGAAAAAAAAATAAGAAAAATCAAAGTAACTGGCCGACCAGTAGAAAAACCTTGATGTCAACGAAACTCTTAGAGATGGGAGCTCTTGGATCGCTGGTTATCTTAATTTAACTTTTTAAATTTTATCTCGAAAACCGAGCGTCCCAAAAAAAAAGTAAAAATTGTTTTGGAATGTCCAAACAAAGCCCTTTCATATGACATGTAACTTGATTTTTTTATGTAACTTTTTTTATTTTTGCCCTCTTAAAAAACCCCATATCTCAAAGACCCTTCATCCGATTTTACTCATATACTTACCAGTAAATTTCTCAAGTACAAGCTATCGACATTTCAAATTTCATGCAGATCGGATCAACGGTTCTAAAGTTATCGCCAGACAAACATACATACATACATACATACATACATACATACATACATACATAAAATGCCAAATCGCCCAAGTTGAAACTAAGATCTTCGTTCGCTTCGCTCACTCGATCAAAATTAATAAAAAGCACATCCTCTTCCGGCATAGGTACCTTACCCTTTGGGATCTACATCGATGAAACTTCTTCTATAGGTACCTACTGCCAACTTCTTCTGTTAAGCTCTGGATTAAGAATACTTGAAGGGATAGACCATACCCACCTGTGATGAACTTTCTGCGTCGAAAAGAAAAATGATAGGTTTTCGACCAAGTACTCCTTCCAACCTTATTATTGGCCCGTACTTCTTGTACAATTTTTGTGTGAGTGCCAATCCATTCAAATTGTACATTGAACCTTTTACAAATTAAAAAAATATATTTACCCAACCATCCTCCATGATTCAGATGTTGAATGTTTGGATATTTGTAACTTAATCGTGCTGTCACAGCTAGGCTAGGCTATTTAGATACTTAGATAAAAATAAAAATTTAAGTTTGATTAGGTATATTCTGATTATTTTGATTTAACTTTATAAATTCATATTGCAGATTTACCATTCATATTGCAGATAGCAGATTGCGTAATTACTGTGTTCTAGGGTTCGGGATAACTATTACTATCTTACCGCCAGGTAGAAAGTGATGTGTCGTCCTTATAATTGGAAGACTCGATGGCCCCGGGATCTCTTTCCATGACTTTAATGGTACACTTTCTTTCACATCAACTCCTTCACTGGCCCCAGTTATTGTTGTTCTACCAAAACTGGAAAAACTGGAATTATAATTAATATGACAATAATTTACTAACTATACCAACGAAATAGGTATATTAACAGTCGAGAATAGCTCAACTGCTTGGAGATCGGTGCAATTCATCGATAGAAAACTCAAAATTGACTTACCTTAATTCATGTTTGTTGATAGCAGGGAAAATAGAAATCGAGCGCAATGTCAATAAATGCATCGTCTAAAACAAAAGTTATAGAATAAAGCAGTATTTTGGTGACTTGGTGAACTTAATGGTTTGCAAAACTTTGACTCTGTTAGGCAATTTTTGCGTGACGCTCCAATAGTAAGTATTGCAGTGTACGGTACGCTACACAATGAACGGAATGAACTTGTTGATAACGCTGGCTATCATAAGTTTATACCAGAATCGAATTCAAAATAATAACAACTAATTATTATTACTATTAAAATTTATATCGATGTTAGCGCAATAATGGAGGCGATTCAAAACACAGAAACTAACAGAAAAACCCTGTTTAGTAGGCGCTTCAGCGGGTAAAGGAAAGGCTTAAGGAAAGAAAAGAAAGAAGGAAGAAAAGCATTTTATTCACCAACACAGACATTATTTATATACAAATATGGAAGGAATGATGAAAGATGTGGCGGAGTTAAAAACTGCGGGGAAAACATTGAGGATATATTGATTTCCATAAAATTAATTAAAATCGCACTATTTGTTTGATGACATTCCTCAAACTTAATTTTCTATTAAAAATGTTTTTTTTTTCACTTAAAGTCAAAGTCAAAGTCAAAGTCAATAGGTATTTATTCAATAAAATCACAAGGATCACTTTGAAACGTCTTAAAGCTAGGTGACTCTAGGTGCCAGTTCCACGCGACCAAAGCCTAGAAGAACAGGCAACAAACTTACGGCTTGGTTCCTACCGTTCTTTTGTATGATCCTTTTACAATGTAATATAATATATTATTGAAGTTAAGTGAGGCGTAGGCATACAGAAAAAGTTAAACATAATCAAATTTATAAGACAGCTACGCTTCAAACTAATAATACCTAATGCATAAAATTAAATACAATCTATTAAATCAGAGAAAAATAAAACACACAATAGTAGGTACAGTACAGACATTGCAGACATGTTAGCTGCCGATGGGCAGAGCGACCGGGACATCGGGCCACGCACTTTTATCATCAATATAGCTATCCAAAGTATAATAAGCTTTACTTATTAGATTATTCTTAATGTATGCTTTAAATTTTCTAATAGGAAGCCCAGTGGCACTTTCTGGAAGTTTATTATAGAAGCGTATACCGTTCCCCATAAACGAGCCATTTACCTTTTGGAGTCGAAATTTAGGAATACATAATTTGTTTTTATTTCTAGTGTTAACGTTATGTGCATCACTCTTTTTCTTAAAGCTATCTATGTGTTTATGAGTGTATAATAGATTTTCATAAATATACTGTGAAGTTACTGTGAGAATATTAATTTCTTTAAATCGCTCCCTCAATGATTCGCGTGGTTTCATTTTATAAATGGCACGTATCGCCCGTTTTTGAAGTACAAATATACTTTGTATATCAGCAGCTTTCCCCCAGAGCAATATACCATAAGACATTACACTATGAAAGTAGCTAAAATATACTAGCCTAGCTGTAGCTTCATCTGTAAGCCATCTTATTGTGCGAACTGCGTATGCAGCCGAACTCAGTCTACCAGCAAGTGATTTGATATGTGGACCCCACTGCAATTTTGCATCAATATTAAGTCCTAAAAAAATAGTAGAATTGACAAGGGTAAGTGATTCTCCATTTAATTCAATATTGGTTGGACGCTGAACCACATTTGGCAAAGTAAATTTAATGCATTTCGTTTTCCCGGCATTGAGCAAAAGATTATTAACAGTAAACCAGTTAAGTACTTGCGACAGAGATGCATTAACGTCATCGAAGTTAGTCTTCAATCTGTCGACTTTAAATATTAAAGAGGTATCGTCAGCAAATAGAACTATTTCACATAAATCCTTTACAAAAGGTGGAAGGTCATTTACATATACTAGAAATAAAAAGGGACCCAATATGGAACCTTGAGGTACCCCTATATCAATGACCGACCCAGACGACCTCTCACCGCCAACATCAACTTTTTGCACTCTATTGGTTAAATATGACTGTATAAGACCAATTGCCTGGTTTATGATGCCGTAATGTTTAAGTTTAGATATTAAGGTGGCATGACTTACACAGTCAAAAGCTTTGGACAGATCGCAGAATACCCCAATCGCATCTTGTGAGTGTTCCCAAGCATCATAAATGTGCTTCAGGAGCGTCGAACCGGCATCTGTCGTTGATCGACCTTTAGTAAATCCAAATTGATGACTATGAAGTATGCCGTTGACGTTAAAATGTGATAATAACTGAGTAAGAACAATTTTTTCAAAAATTTTACTTAACGAAGGCAGTACCGAAATAGGCCTGTAGTTCGCAGGATCTTGTTCATTTCCAGACTTGTACAGGGGAATGAGTTTACTGTGTTTCATTAAATCAGGGAAAACGCCCTCATCTACACATCTATTAAAAATGTATGCTAGACATGGTGCAATATCAGTTATAATAGCGCTTAAAACTTTTGTGGACATTCCCCATAGATCTTCAGTATTTTTAATATTTAAGGATTTAAAAGTTTTCACAATATTATCAGCATTAATATATTTAAAACTGAAGATACCTACATTCCTCGTACTTAATTTTCTATCAAAATAATATTTCACACGTAAGGCTAGATTATAGTAGATTAGTAATTTGGTTCGACATATTTTAGCTGAGATAAATTAAGAACAAATATGCTAGTACCTATATTATTTACTCAAACTGAACATTTTCGACAAACAAAGAAATAATTTATAAATAAAACTCTGTTTTTAACCGATAAATCCGCTGGGCAATATGGGGCATACTAACACAAAACAACTATTTCAATCGGTTACTACTTTTCTATCATCTGCCGCTTCCCACCAGTCGTATATTATGGTTGCCTTTCATGCTCTCGAAAATGTCACTTTAAATTAAATATCACTTTTTAGCGTCATTAAATTTAAAGTTGTATGGTCCCTTGATGTAATTGAGAGAATTCGTCTGCTCGACTACGGGTGGCTCACCAAACCACTCCACGTGGAAGTTCTCTACCATCCTCCCCAAGAAAGTCTCCATCTCTAGCTCGGCTATCCTGCGACCTATAGAAAAAAACATATAGTATATAATATATGGAAAAAATATATGGATGCTGAGACAAAATATTTAGTTGCATAGTTCTACAAATATAAAAATATTATATATACCTATTATTTTTATAAAAAGCTTATGTAAATAAGAGCATTATTTCTTCATACCTATACAACTGCGAACGCCGAACCCAAACGGATTGTATGCAAATGGGTGAGCGTTATTTCTGTAGTAAAGTTCATCATTTTTGTCAGTTATCCACCTTTCTGGCAAAAATTCATTTGCTCGAGGGAAGTGCTTTTCCATCAAAGACATATCTTGGTGACCAAATGCAACTTGAATCTGAAAAAGTACTTATTACCGCAAAATAAATAATAGTAGATACTTCCTCGTAATACCTACTCATAATACAACATTACAATGGTTTTTAAGTGTTGCTTTTGTTTTGTTGGTATTCCGAATAATGGTTGATACTCATAATCAAGTCCATTTAAGGCAAATTTTACTTTCAAAACCAGTTGTGGTATTAAAGGAAGCTTTAGGTAATACGGGAATAAGGGGAATACGGTTGGTATTATTTATCATTCAACGGGGATAATACATTTCTGTGATACAAAGCACACTTTTAAATGCCTCGCAAAGATGTTACTTACGGTTCAAGTTACTTACTCCACTCGGTATTTTATATCCCATTATATTGTACTCCTTTGTGGTGAGTCTCATATTTCCTGAGACGATTGGCATTATTCTCATGGCTTCTTTCATGCATGCCCTCAAATAAGGTCTTTTCCCGGCGTTCAATAGTAATTCTTTTCGAAGCTTGTTCTGTTTTTCCGGATTTACCGCGAGAAGGTAAAGTGCTCCAGTTAAAGAGTTCGCGGCCTTAAAAATAGAAATTGTAATAAAAATGAGTTAGTTTAGAGATACTTTCTTCAATTTGGTTATATATTTTATGTTATCATTTGACTTATATTTATATAAGGGTTAGTAAAGTTAACAGAAAGTCATTAGAAGTAAAAGCTTTTTGAAAAATCAGGTTTTGCCAATACAAACCGTGTCAACACCAGCAAACAACATATCCGAAGCCATGATGTAAGCAAAATCTTCATTAATTTCGAGTAGCTTCTCCAAAATTCCCTTCTCGTCATCGGTTTTTGTTTTAGTTTTTAACTCTTTTATTGCCTGATTAATGAAGAGTTTCGAAAGACTGTTTATGAAACAAAAATAAAATGGTGAAATACTATATGCTAACACTAAGTCAAATTTAAAATCGTATCAGTATTGGTAGGTATTTCACATAGCAGCGTCATCTAACTTATCCCAGCAAAGCTAGTAACTTTCTACTTACGAGTATATTTCTTTAATATACTTATATGTATATAAGTACTCACCTTATATAAAATTAATGTGTAGCGAGATGACGCTGTGTGAAACAGAGGTGTGAAATGATCCTCCAACATTTGTTATAATTATAACACCAGACCCAGAATAGACACCTATCATTATCATGATACAAAATGTTTGCCCTGAATCGGGGTGAAGCGGACCCACACGGTGCAGAAGGCAGAGCCAGAATGTACACATACAGTTAACAGATAAATGTATTTCAAAACTCAGTAAAGTTAATTTCGCCAAACACTTGCATACTACGATACTCACGTTTCTTGCTCCTCATAAAGTTTCATAGCTTTTTTGTAAGTTGGCGTTGCGTAGAATCTCCAGATACTTGGCTTAAAATCGAGTTGATCAGCTGTTAGAAACAGGTCGTGTACGCATTGAATCAATTTCTTCACTGGAGAGTCCTCCGGAAGATTAGGGTCTAAACAGTTTAGACGACAGCCCAGAGCTACCACACCAATTGATTCCAGTGACCACTTATTCATTTCTTGGTCGAAATTTTCTTTTATCACGTTATTCTCATCCCTGATTGATTTTAGTCTAAAAATATATGAAACCGGATTGAGTTGTGTTAAAATAAATTCTCATAAAAATAGGTCGTAAGTTGGTAGGTAAGAGGAATGATAATTAGTATTTTGATAACCCTGATAGGAATGATAATTAGTATTTGACCCAGTTATTTGCATTAGATCGGATTATTTCTGTTTTCTTGCTGTAAAGTTTTAACTATAAAGTCCATAATTTGCTGAGAGTTCAAAGATGTTAGAGAAGAGGCAACTATTTTTACCTTTCAACCATATCCATTGCTACTTCGTCGAGAACTGAAGTGTAAAGGCGCATCGTTTTTGGATGGAGTAAAACGGGGTTGACTGTTGATCTCATTTCTTTCCAATTGTCACCATGGCTATACAAAAAATATTATTTAACTGCTCCATCATACTAGGTAGGTACAATCAAGGTGCACGTAGCATAATTTATATTATCAATTGTTCGTGTAACAGTGTTATTATTTGTAATCCATTTGTGGCGGATTTTTGTCAAAAAAACCAGTGTCTACTTTACACAATAAAAATTACTTACTCAGTAATAAGGCCTGTTGGTCTTCCAAGTTTTCTGTCTTTCTTTATATTATTTCTATAGTGTTCAAGAGATTGCATTCCTGGTCTCACAGGTTGCCAATTTTCACCACGTAGGACCTTTACAAAATACTGGGTTAGTTTCGTCATAGCATGTTAAAATAATACCTTATAAGCTGATTTGTTTTTGCTGTGGCCGAACGTTTCCATGAATTCTACAGCATTCTGTGCAAAAACTTCGACAAATCATTATTTTTGCACTAGCTCACATCCAATTCAGAGTCCGTTTTGCGACGCACAAAGTTATTTTTTTTCATATTTTTAATGTTTGTTTTATTTCTTAGTATCTACTTTAACTTTTGTTGGCGTAAATAAATAAATATTCTTTCTTTCTTTCGATAAAAACTACTAAATTAATAAAAAGCACATCCTCTTCCGGCATAGGTACCTTACCCTTTGGGATCTACATCGATGAAACTTCTTCTATAGGTACCTACTGCCAACTTCTTCTGTTAAGCTCTGGATTAAGAATACTTGAAGGGATAGACCATACCCACCTGTGATGAACTTTCTGCGTCGAAAAGAAAAATGATAGGTTTTCGACCAAGTACTCCTTCCAACCTTATTATTGGCCCGTACTTCTTGTACAATTTTTGTGTGAGTGCCAATCCATTCAAATTGTACATTGAACCTTTTACAAATTAAAAAAATATATTTACCCAACCATCCTCCATGATTCAGATGTTGAATGTTTGGATATTTGTAACTTAATCGTGCTGTCACAGCTAGGCTAGGCTATTTAGATACTTAGATAAAAATAAAAATTTAAGTTTGATTAGGTATATTCTGATTATTTTGATTTAACTTTATAAATTCATATTGCAGATTTACCATTCATATTGCAGATAGCAGATTGCGTAATTACTGTGTTCTAGGGTTCGGGATAACTATTACTATCTTACCGCCAGGTAGAAAGTGATGTGTCGTCCTTATAATTGGAAGACTCGATGGCCCCGGGATCTCTTTCCATGACTTTAATGGTACACTTTCTTTCACATCAACTCCTTCACTGGCCCCAGTTATTGTTGTTCTACCAAAACTGGAAAAACTGGAATTATAATTAATATGACAATAATTTACTAACTATACCAACGAAATAGGTATATTAACAGTCGAGAATAGCTCAACTGCTTGGAGATCGGTGCAATTCATCGATAGAAAACTCAAAATTGACTTACCTTAATTCATGTTTGTTGATAGCAGGGAAAATAGAAATCGAGCGCAATGTCAATAAATGCATCGTCTAAAACAAAAGTTATAGAATAAAGCAGTATTTTGGTGACTTGGTGAACTTAATGGTTTGCAAAACTTTGACTCTGTTAGGCAATTTTTGCGTGACGCTCCAATAGTAAGTATTGCAGTGTACGGTACGCTACACAATGAACGGAATGAACTTGTTGATAACGCTGGCTATCATAAGTTTATACCAGAATCGAATTCAAAATAATAACAACTAATTATTATTACTATTAAAATTTATATCGATGTTAGCGCAATAATGGAGGCGATTCAAAACACAGAAACTAACAGAAAAACCCTGTTTAGTAGGCGCTTCAGCGGGTAAAGGAAAGGCTTAAGGAAAGAAAAGAAAGAAGGAAGAAAAGCATTTTATTCACCAACACAGACATTATTTATATACAAATATGGAAGGAATGATGAAAGATGTGGCGGAGTTAAAAACTGCGGGGAAAACATTGAGGATATATTGATTTCCATAAAATTAATTAAAATCGCACTATTTGTTAATGATAATGTCCAAACATAATGTTTGGACTTGCCTCTGACTACCACTTACTCAAAGTTTTAGTGCGTTCGTCGGGTCGCATCACGAGATCTCAGTTCAGGGCGAACCACTAGTAATACTTCAACAACAGGCAGCGAACTTAATAAAAGAATGCGCTTAAGACAAAAAAAACACATTTTGAGCATTTAATTTTTCAGGCAGTTTCAAGTATGCTTTTAATTTGATTAAAATTATTAATTTTACGTTATTCCTTTGTTTTAAGATACTATGTTAACTAAGAGGAATTATTATTTTTTATCCATTCTTTCGATTGGCATCATAAAAATACGGGTTGTTTTGTTTTTACATTGGAGTCATTTCTATTCCCAGACAAATAAAGTAATTTTTTGTCAATCTTTGCTTGCAGTCTTACTAAGTTTTAAAAATAAAACAAAGTCTTATTTCAGCAAATTTTCCTATCTACAATATTTAAAGTACTTTCCCTTCATGTCGCATAGTCTTGTGACGCCGGACGCCCTGTACCCTGTACACTGTATCCATAGAAGTACAACCACCTATAGTATAGATGACTACCAAGGTTGTATGCTCTGTCTATTGTAAGATTGTCTATTGTATCATTTAATCCATAGTCCGACTTCACCCACTGCTGGGTATCTCTTTGAATTTGCCACTGTTGTTGGTCCTGTGCTAGTCTCATCCAGCTCTTGCCCACGATGTTTGTTACCATCTGCCCTTTTATACCTATAGGTAATCTTTGTAAAGTGAGTCAAAAATACAAAGACTCACAGATATATTATGTGTAAGTAGGTAACGGCCGGTTTCTGAAAGCTCGATCAAAACTAATCGGATGTCAAGTCACTCGCCATTTCAGCTATTACATAGAATTAGATAGAGAAAGCAAGTGACTTGACATCCGATTAGTTTTGATCGGGCTTTCAGAAACCGGCCGTAAGACTATTATCTCTTCATACCTATACAACTGCGAACGCCGAACCCAAACGGATTATATGCAAATGGATGAGCGTTATTTCTGTAGTAAAGTTCGTCATTTTTGTCAGCTATCCACCTCTCCGGCAAAAATTCGTTTGCTCGAGGGAAGTGCTCTTCCATCAAAGACATGTTTTGGTGAGCAAATACAACTTGAATCTGAAAAAGTACATTTTAATACACAATATAAACTATGCGCATTATTTTTTTAGGGTTGCTTTTATTTTATTGTTATTCCTTATATTTTACACACTTAATTCTCAATACGTGATGATAAAAAGTATTTACCACAATATATTAGGCATTTTTCAAGATTCAACAGGAATAGGTAATACATTTCTGTACGAAAAAGCTAGCGGTTCAAGTTACTTACGCCACTCGGTATTTTATATCCCATTATATTGTACTCCTTCGTGGTGAGTCTCATATTTCCTGAGGCGACTGGCATCATTCTGATGGCTTCTTTCATGCATGCCCTCAAATAAGGTTTTTTTTCGTTGTTCGATAATAATTCATCGCGAAGCTTGTTCTGTTTTTCCGGATTTACCGCGAGAAGGTAAAGTGCTCCAGTTAATGAGTTCGCGGCCTTAAAAACAGAAATTGTAATACAAGTTACGGTGATTATCTTTAAGACATGCCTTAATTTGTTAAAATATTATAGATTTTTTTGTTCTCATTTTTGATAAACTCTTGTCGATCAGTAACATTATCAACTTTATGAGAATCTGTTTCGTTAATACTAACCGTGTCAACACCAGCAAACAACATATCCGAAGCCATGATGTACGCAAAATCTTCATTAATTTCAAGTAACTTCTCCAAAATGCCTTTCTCGTCATCGGTTTTCGTTTTAGTTTTAAACTCTTTTATTGCTTGATTGATGAAGAGTTTCGAAAGGCTGTTTATGAAAAAAAAATGGTGATATGTAATTTTAATTTAAAAGTAGGTATATTAGTACCAATTTTTTCAACTTTAACTTTTTCTAGCAAAGCTAGAGTACTTATTCTGACAAAGGTTATTTACATACATCCAAATATAGCAAAGTTGCGCTGTTTTTAATCAAATCAATCAAAAGTTTTTTATTTCGGATAAAGTATTCAATCCATAGTGTTAGTAAGTAGTTGAGAGCACTGGTGGTCCAGTGGTAGCGGCCCCACCTTCCGATCCTAAGGTCGTGAGT
Organism: Chloroclysta siterata; assembly: GCA_932294275.1. Taxonomy (NCBI): domain Eukaryota; kingdom Metazoa; phylum Arthropoda; class Insecta; order Lepidoptera; family Geometridae; genus Chloroclysta; species Chloroclysta siterata. The sequence continues at coordinate 8,561,923 of OW028588.1, forward strand.
TCGAAACCAGTCGTGCACCAATGAGTTTTTCTGTTCAAAAATGTATATGTATGCCAGTACTCTCAAACGGTGAAGGAAAACATCGTGAGGAAACCGGCATGTCGTAGAACCTAAAAAATCCTATAACATGTGTCAAGTGCTCAAAAGGAGCCTCTTGGGGGGAACTTTAAATCCTTTCACCACACTGTTTCGAAAGAAACTAGTGACACGACTATAGAAGAGAGGTAGTAGATTAGTTTATTTGTTAGTATTGAAATAAAAGTAAAAATACAATTATTTACAAGGGAAGGTAATCAACCGGTACAATCACACATATTGGTTGAATCAGTTGATCACCCTCCGTACGGAATGCCTCCACATAGGGGAGGTACACCTCTCCACGACTGTCCCATCAGAGACGCTGTTTTTTTGCGGTGTATGGCATAAAAGCCATCCGTCTCATACTTCGCAAACATCTCCGAGGCACAACAAAAATGAGGCAGCCCCAACAGCATCCTAAAAGTGTTATTATATTGGACGCGTAGGACATCCAGCGATATTTTGGCATACGCGACCTATAGGTTGCCCGTGTAAAAGCTCTGTCAGCGTTATTTTAACTTCGTCAGTATAACAGTGAAATGTTTGCCATTATTTATTTATTATTGTTATAACCTGGAGACAGATAATGAACATCTGCAATTATTATCATCACACAAAATGTTTGCCGAGTGTCAGTGGGAAGCGGAGCCACAAGGATGCAGAAGGCGGAGCATGTTTCTCTCACTACGATACTCACGTCTCTTGCTCCTCATACAGTTTCATCGCCGTTTTGTAAGTTGGCGTAGCGTAGAATCTCCAGATACTTGGCTTAAAGTCCAATTGATCAGCTATTACAAACAGGTCGTGTACGCATTGAATTAATCTCTTCACTGCCGAGTCCTCCGGAAGGTTTGGGTCCAAACAGTTTAGACGACAACCTAGAGCTACCACTCCGATTGATTCCAGTGACCACTTATTCATTTCTTGGTTAAAGTTTCCTTTAATCATGTTTTTCTCATCCCTGATTGATTTCAGTCTAAAATATATGCAATCAAATTATTTTTTGTCAAAATAAATTCACAGGCTTTAGAAAAAGGTATTCTGTAGGTACCTTAGTTGAATTATTATTAACCCCTAGTTCAATAACCCAGGACTAGGCATCCAAAAGCCGTAGAGAAGAGGTAATATTTACCTTTCAACCATATCCATTGCTACTTCGTCTAGAACTGAAGTGTAGAGACGGATAGTTTTTGGCTGGAGTAGAACAGGGTTGACTGTTGATCTCATTTCTTTCCAATGGTCCCCATGGCTATAAGCATAACAGCATAGCCTGATTACCAACTATTCGTTAGGCTACCTAGATCTCTGTAAGTAGGTATCTAAGAAGGCTACAAGGAAGCTCATTGGGAATAAATTAATTTTGACCTTTTTAATTGGTTCCGTTGCTTTGAAATAACGTTTTTTATTAATGTTAAAATTCTTTGTTTTGGTCAAGATCTCAGGAACCCTGAAGAATATCAAAATTCCCTGAAGGTACAACATACGTGCTAGCCTTAGTAAAAGTTACATTATCCATTGGTCTTGTAACATTTAGGTAGGTTGGACCTTTATATCATTTGTGATAAATTTGTGGCGGTCCACTGGCGGTCCGAGCAACTGTTCATTGAAAACCAATGTAGGTAAAAGTATTTCTACTTTATACCGAAATGTAACTTACTCAGTAATCAGGCCTGTTGGTCTTCCAGGTTTTCTATCTTTCTTTATATTAGTTCTATAGTATTCCAGAGTTTGAAATCCTGGCCTCACAGGTTGCCAGTTTTCACCACGTAGGACCTTTACAAAATACTGGGTTAGTAACGTCGAAGCATGTTAAAAAATTATAAGCTGAAACATTAACGTTTCCAGGGACTCCATCAGCAATGTCGTTAAAAAATGTATCAACGCCATCTAGGTATTTACAGCTGAACTATTTCCTACATTCGTTTATTACATTTTCATAAGATCCACCGATGCAATCATTAGCTACCGATGTAGTTCAGTGATTCCACACGTGACACTAGCGCTCATGGATTACACTCAGGCGCCTCTTCCAAACGGTAACGCGGTCGGCAAACCAAACGTTTAGTTACCTACTTGTAGGGAGAAAATAAACATGGCTTTGATTTCATTGATCCAAGTCATAGTCATAGGCATGTTAGTGACATCGATGGTAGCCTATATATACCTACTGCCAGCTCCTTCTGACCAAGCTCTGGAATAAGAATACGATTAAGGGGATTATGAAAGCGCTTATATAAATACCTGTGATGAACTCTCTGCGTCGAAAAGAAAAATGAAAGGCTTTTGACCAAGCATTCCTTCCAGCCTTATTATTGGCCCGTACTCCTTGAACAATTGCTGCGTTAGTGCCAATCCATTCAAATTGTTCGTTGAACCTTAAAATAACGACACATTGCACGGAAAAAATATAGGTAGGAATATTATTACGAACCATCCTCCTAAATATTAATTGGAAGTTTTCACACAATTATGCCGTAATAGCGAGGCTGATTTAGATGAAGCTTGGATACGATTTCATGAAGACCATTTGGGAAGAAACCGATGAACCATTTATACAAAGAAGGAATTACAGTCATCGAGATTCGACGACATAATATGTAAGATAATACTCGTAGGGGCCGATTGATGCATAGATAGAATTCTAAATAATAGGTATAAAATAACTGTATCCCTAGAGAGCGCGGGATCACTTACCTCCAGGAAGGAAGTGCCATATAGCCCCTAAAATTGAAAGACCCGATGGCCCCGGGATCTCTTTCCATGACTTTAATGGTACACTTTCTTCCACATCAGCTGTTTCACTGGCCGCAGTTATTGTTCTGCCAAAACTGAAAATCACGCCAGTAAAATTATTAAAATGTAAATAATGCAATAAAGAAAAAAAGAAAATTATAGTATATAATTACAAGAATTTACAAAATAATATCATTATAAAGTTAGAGGATAGCTGCGATCCATCGATAGAAAACTAAAAACTGACTTACCTTACTACATTTTTGTTGATAGTAGGGATAATATAAATCGAGCGCAATTTCAAACAATGCATCTTCTAAAACCAAATTGTGATAGAATGATAGAGAATTGTGGTATCTTTGTTATGCTACCACAAACTGAACTATTTTTTTAATAATAACTTCACTGATAAGATTGGCTATCTCAAGTTTATCATAGGTGTACCTAACAGACATCTAATTTAAAATAATAACAATTACTGGCAAATTTCACATCGACGTTAGCACAACAACAGCGCTCAAACTCAATGAACGCGATTTAAACAAATTTGACCTTCATGGTTAGGAAGGATCGAGCTCTACCGCAATAACAGCACACAAAATAATCTTGTAGCGTGTTACGTATATACGTACCTAGCTACATTCATAGTTATTGTTTACACTCGACCCTTGTAAAGTTCGGCGACTGAAAAATGTTATACAGTCTGTCGCTAGCATTAGCCGCAAGAGTTTGTGGTTCCTTAATTATAACTTTGCACTATTGTAACTGTATTAATCGTTTCGTGTAAAATAAACGAACATCTTAAAGTTAAATAAATCTTATTATTTAGTAAATATTTCCGCTAAATTGGTGACTCCGACGTGATCCATTTTTACGGGTTTTAAATTCACGTATTATGTGATAACCAGTAAAAGTGGATAAACGAAACGCGATAGTGCAAGTGACTATTTTTATTAACTAAATTAAATTCAGTGTTTTGTGCCATAAAGTAGTTTCACAATGACTACCACCCCTGCTCACACCAAGCTCGACACGCAGCTTGGACCGGAGGATGCGGCGATGCGGCTCCTACGGCGCAGACGGACCAGGCGCAGCCATCTAGTGACAGACTCATCACCGCTGTCACCATAACGACAGACTCATCACCGCTGTCACCATAACGACAGACTCATCACCGCCGTCGCCATCAGTATAAAGTACGGCCACCACTATTTTTTACTATTACACATATTATGCTGCAAATGAATCGCCAATACCTACACATGGAGTGAACACAGTAACTCTAGGTCATGGCCTACGGCGCCCAATGCGCTGGACCTTCATTCTTGCAGATACATTATATACCTACATTATATGCTGCAAATGGAACGCCAATATATACATATGGAGTGAATACCAGTAACTCCAGATGGCCTAAAGCGCCCAATGCGCTGGACTTTCATTATGGCAGATGTACTTACCTACAACGGTCAATTATCGGAGCAGATTTCCTAGCCAAAAACCAACTAGATATTAGTTGATATAAACGGCAGTAAACTAAAAGATAAGTTGACCGACCTTAACAGAAATACGCAAGTGATTTTAGAAGACGATTTTCCTACCATAAAAGTCGTCAATACCACGGATAAATATCACACTACTATTGCGGTATCCCGATAAAACTAAACCAGAATCGTTTAAAGCGATTCCCAAACATAACGTGCAACTATATTTGCACAAAGGGAAAACCCGTATACAAATAACCACTTGCCTGATATCTTCGCCTACGAGCTATTATACAAAAGCCAAATCGAAGATACAGAACTAAAACTAAATATCATGCCTTACTCAGAACGAGAATTAATCAACAACACAAGCTCGTTACCTACGGCATTCCGAGAACAAGCTCTATCGTGTACACATGGACTAAGCCACGCAGGAGTAACTGCAACACGACGCCTTATAGCTCAACGTTACTTTTGGCCCGGCATGAACAATGACGTCGCTAAGTTCGTGAGAAAATGCATAAAGTGTCAAAAATGCAAGGTCCAAAGGCATACAATAACACCATTAGGAGAGTTTGAAAACTCAAATCGGTTTACCCACGTACATATTGACATTATCGGACCACTGATACCATCGGAGGACTTCACATATTGCCTCACTATTATAGATCGTTTTACGAAATGGCCTGAAGTCATACCTATCAAGGATATCACAGCCGAAACAGTAGCAAACAAATTCGTAGAACATTGGATTTCAAGATTTGGTTGTCCAGTAAAAATAACAACCGATCAAGGTAGACAATTCGAGTCACAACTTTTTACACAATTAACAAAGAGACTCGGTATAGAAAAAATCCACACCACAGCATACAACCCTAAAGCAAACGGACAGGTAGAGCGCATGCATCGCACACTTAAAGCGTCCATTATGACACGCTGCAATAACTCAAATCAATGGGTAAGAGAGCTACCTATGGTACTTCTAGGTCTAAGATCAACTTTAAAAGAGGACATAGGATTTAGCCCAGCGCAAATGACATTTGGAATGCCTATCCGTCTACCAGGTGATTTTTTTGTAACAACCGAAGCACAAATTAATGATGCAGAGTATACCCGTAATTTAATGGAGACATTAGCCACAATGCAAACAAGTACAAGAAAACAGCCTGATCATAGGAAATTTTTTATTCACAAGGACCTAACAACTGCAGATTACGTCTTTATAAGAAGAGAAGTGAAGAAATCATTAACTCCACCATACGAGGGGCCATATAAGGTTATAAATCGGAACCCTAAATTTTATACAGTCCAGGTAGGTTCTCGAAACGTCGCTATTTCGCTAGATAGGCTTAAACCAGCTTACGCTATAAACTACACACCTAGCAATGCGACACCCGAAACAATGGTTTCTCAGGGTCCAACAACGTTTGAAACAACAGCACCATTAAGTGCGCCACTTCTAACACTTCAGCAATCGAAGTTAATCGATCCGCCGAAATCTGATGTGGGAACAACAACACCAGTCATAACGAGATCCGGTCGCACGGTTAAGAAGACTGTACGGTTTGATATTTGACTCTTAAGTGTGTCAAGTATATACTTACCGATAGCGAACAACGAACGCAGTCATCAGCACAGCAGTCATCACTCACTCAGACCAAAGGGACTATGGTACTTACCTATTTACAGCAAATCAACACTTCAGCACCATGAGAACAAACGTATTCAAGTGTAAAGAGTGAATAAAATTATTATAAGTGCAGTGCGCGTTAATCGTGTCGTATCGTATAAAGATCTTTGTTCTAAAAATAGACTCACGCATTCCGGAATGTCAGTCACAGCGTACGTCATTACTACCATGAACTTTAAACCACTTCATTTTATTTTTTATACGGCACTGCCACAAATACGGGAGTTTCAGTAGTTATAGCAGGTGGCAGTTACCCTTAATTATTATATAATAACTATCATAAAACACTCTTCTAGAGTTATTTTAAAGTCGAGCCTGGCTGTACAGGTGTACGCAAAAATTTTATGTATAACTTAATTAAGTATTTAGTTATTACAAATTTAAAGTTTTGTTTTATATACTTTCTTATGTACCTACCTATATCTTTAAAAAACATTTAATTTTTTTTCTTATATTGAACTTTGTGTTATAGGTACTAAGTTGTTAGATTAGGAATACATATACCTTCCTACTTATATTTTTTAATACTTTACCTACTTTATTTTTATAGTGTAATTTACTAATGAATTTTAATGCCATTTTCATATTTACATTTTCAAGTAACTTTATATATATTTTTTTTTTTTTATGAGGGATGTAGATGTAGCGTGTTACGTATATACGTACCTAGCTACATTCATAGTTATTGTTTACACTCGACCCTTGTAAAGTTCGGCGACTGAAAAATGTTATACAGTCTGTCGCTAGCATTAGCCGCAAGAGTTTGTGGTTCCTTAATTATAACTTTGCACTATTGTAACTGTATTAATCGTTTCGTGTAAAATAAACGAACATCTTAAAGTTAAATAAATCTTATTATTTAGTAAATATTTCCGCTAAAATCTGATACTTCGTAGCAGGTAGGTAGGACGCCATGCGCGCCATCGCAATAGGTGCCTTGCTTAGTATAAGAAAATTATGGTTAGTTGGCTTTTCATTGATTGAATAACAAGCACAGTAACTCAACTCCTTACTTGACACTCCTTGGCAACAGCATTCAACTACGCAATTATTTGAGTTGATAGATGACATCCTTTAAGAGTAGTAGGGCTCTTTGTGAAGGGCTAGTCTGGGGAAGTACTACCACCACGCCTTTTTCTGCCGCCAAGCAGCGTTGCTGTGTTTCGGTTTGAAGAGTTTGGTAGCCGGTGTAATTACAGGCACTTAATAAGAGGCCTAACATCTGTGTGCTTCAAGTTGATGGACGCAGGGCAGTGCATCGTAGGGCACGTTCCTATCGTGCGTGACTTACGAGGCAATGCTTTGTTATAGGTGATGGTTACCACTTAACGTCAGCTGGGCCATCTGCTTATTCCATCAGCTAGTTGTATTAGAAAAAAACCTTGTAGCTGATCTATCCTTTGAGTAGGTATGTACTCACAAAGGAAAACTACCTAGATAATATAGATAGGTATTAGATAATATAGGTGTTCTGTAGTCGATTGAGTGAGCGAAGCGAACGAAAATCTTAAAGTAAACTAAGCGATTTGGCATTTTATGTATGGCCATAACTTTAGAACCGTTGATCCGATCTACATGAAATTTGGTAAGTCGAAGGCTTGTACTTGAGAAATTTACTGGTAAGTAGGTTTTTTTAGGAGGAAAAAATAAAGAAGTTACACAAAAATATCAAATTACATGTTATATGAAAGGGCTTTGTTTGGACATTCCAAAACCGTTTTTACTTTTTTTTAGGACGCTCGGTTTTTGAGATCAAAAAAAAATCTCTAACAAAAAAGAATCTCTAAGATTTTCGTTGACATCAAGGTTTTTTCTACTAGTTGATCAGTTCCTTTGCTTTTTCTTATTTTTTTTCTTGAAATAAATTAAGAGTTCTCATAAAATGGTGATAACGACCTGGTTTGATGATGGAGCCAAGGCCTGTACAATGGAACTCTTCAATAAATAGGCTAATTCATTTGAAACTTGGTTACTTGGTACTTTATAATATAGGTACCAAAAGTTATTATCCGAGTGGGATTTGAACCAATCACCTGCGCCATCGGACTATAATCATACCCTATAATCGTACCTACTATGCGACCGTGGCTCCATCTACAGGTCCGACTTATTACTGTCAAGAGTTCAGCTCGATAACGATAAAAAAAACTATATTTTTGCTGAACCTTTGTACCTAATGTTATTCTCTGAAACTTGATTGTTTGCGATTTTTTACTATCTTCCTGCCTACATTCGTGCTTTATATTTTCTGCCAGAAACTGCCTGACGGTTGTTCACCTTACTTAAAGGTAGGTAAGTAGGTATGGGCTGCACCTAGTTGTTGGAACTTACTTAGCTCGATATTCCAGCCGTAGGAAACTACCCTTCCTGCAACTGAAGGCTAATTTATTGTACCTACGGCTTAACTAACATTGGAATTATATCCTTTACTAAATATGGATAAAATGTCTCACTTTTTTAATGAATTTTAATGAAGTTTAATGAATTTTAAGGACATTCTTCAAACTTAATGTTCTATTAAAAAAATGTTTTCACATAAAAGGATAAGGCTGAAATAAAAACACACACACGTTTTAGTATAGACAAATTAGAAATAAATGTGCCAGTAGCAACTTTATTTTATTAGATACTATTAACAAATGAAGCCATCAACCTATCAAATATTTTCAACGAACAAAGTGAAAAATAATCAATAATTTTTTTTTAATTGAAATTTACATCCTCTGGACGCAGATGTCCACCATATTATGTGTATCTCCGTCGGTCTATCCATTACTTTTTACTATATCCCGCTTTCCATCAGACGTAAAAGGTAGCTCGTCATGCTCGCGCTTTATAATATCACTTTTTAGCATCGTTCAATATAAAGTTGTATGGTCCTTTGATGTAATTGAGAGAAGTCTGCTCGACTTTGGGCGGCTCGCCGAACCACTCCACGTGGAAGTTCTCTATCATCCTCCCCAAGAACGTCTCCATCTCTAACTCTGCTATCCTTCGACCTGCAGGAGAGATTTTATTTATAAATATGTATACATATAAGTACAACCACCTACAGTATAGGTGGAGGACTAGGACTACCAAGGTTGTATGCTGTGTCTATTGTAAGATTGTCTATTGTATCATCATTCACAGTCCAACTTCATCCACTGCTGGGTATAGGCCTCTCTTTGTATTTGCAACTGTTGATGGTCCTGTGCTAGTCTCATCCAGCTCCTGTCCACGATGTTTGTAACCATCTGCTCTTTCGCCGCAGAACAACCGACACTTTTACACCTGTGGGTAATCTTGGTAAAGTGTGTCAAAAATACACAGACTTACAGATATCTGTGTAAGTAGGTAATACTTTTATTTCTTCATACCTATACAACTGCGAACGCCGAACCCAAACGGACTATATGCAAATGGATGAGCGTTATTTCTGTAGTAAAGTTCGTCATTTTTGTCAGCTATCCACCTCTCCGGCAAAAATTCGTTTGCTCGAGGGAAGTGCTCTTCCATCAAAGACATGTCTTGGTGAGCAAATGCAACTTGAATCTGAAAATGTACATTTTAATACACATTATAAACTATGCGCAGTCTCTTTTTAGGGTTGCTTTTATTTTCTTGTTATTCCTTAAACTTCTAAATTACACACTTAATTCACAATGCGTTATGATAAAAAATATTTACCACAATATAAATAAATAAATAAATATCGGTGGACATTCCACACAGCACTATCTTGCCCCAAACTAAGACAAAGCTTCTGATATGGGAACCAGATAGCTGATATACTACTTATATACGTTTTTTTTTGGAAATACATACTTATAATATTATATAACGCCCAGACAGAGAACAAATATCTATGTTCATCACACAAATGTTTGTTCTCGGTAGGGATCGAACCCACGGCCTACGGCACAGAAAGCACCAACTGAGCTGTGAAGGCTGTCATTATAGTTTAATTAGGCATTCTTTAAAATTCAACAGGAATAATACATTTCTGTTACAAAAAGCTAGCGGTTCAAGTTACTTACGCCACTCGGTATTTTATATCCCATTATATTGTACTCCTTTGTGGTGAGTCTCATATTTCCTGAGACGATTGGCATCATTCTGATGGCTTCTTTCATGCATGCCCTCAAATAAGGTTTTTTTTCGTCGTTCGATAATAATTCTTCCCGAAGCTTGTGCTGTTTTTCCGGATTTACCGCGAGAAGGTAAAGTGCTCCAGTTAAAGAGTTCGCGGCCTTATAAACAGAAATTGTAATACAAGTTACGGTGATTAGCTATAAGACTTGCCTCAATTTGTTAAAATATTTTATGTTCTCATTTGATAAACTCTTGTCGATCAGTAACATTTTCTTCCTCTGTTATTTACAACTATAAGAGAATCGGGTTAGTTAATAGGTACTAACCGTGTCAACACCAGCAAACAACATATCCGAAGCCATGATGTACGCAAAATCTTCATTGATTTCGAGTAACTTCTCCAAAATGCCTTTCTCGTCATCGGTTTTCGTTTTAGTTTTAAACTCTCTTATTGCTTGATTAATGAAGAGTTTAGAAAGGCTGTTTATGAAAAAAAAAATGAAGCAGTGTCATCACTTATTCTAGCAAAGCTAGAATACATATTCTGACATAGGTACATTCAAATATAGCAAATTGCGCTGTTTTAAATGTCTGTCATTACTTGTTTATTATTATTGTAACCTTGAGACACTTAATGAACATCTACAATTATTATCATCACACAAAATGTTTGCCGAGTGTCAGTGGGAAGCAGACCCACAGGGCTGCAGAAGGCGGAGCCAGCATGGAGGTACACAAAAAATTAACTCTACTAGTATTGTTATTTTAGCAAACGCATGTTTTTCTCACTACGATACTCACGTCTCTTGCTCCTCATAAAGCTTCATCGCCTTTTTGTAAGTTGGCGTAGAGTAGAATCTCCAGATACTTGGCTTAAAATCGAGTTGATCAGCTGTTACAAACAGGTCGTGTACGCATTGAATTAATCTCTTCACTGGCGAGTCCTCTGGAAGATTTGGGTCCAAACAGTTTAGACGACAGCCCAGAGCTACCACTCCGATTGATTCCAGTGACCACTTATTCATTTCTTGGTTAAAGTTTCCTTTAATCATGTTTTTCGCATCCCTGATTGATTTCAGTCTAAAAATATATGAAACCAAATTAAGATTTGTCAAAATAAATTCTCAGACTTTAGAAAAAGGTATTCTGTAGGTACCTTAGTTGAATTATTATTAATAGTTCAATAACCCAGGACTAGGCATCATAGAGAAGAGGTAATATTTACCTTTCAACCATATCCATTGCTACTTCGTCTAGAACTGAAGTGTAGAGACGGATAGTTTTTGGCTGGAGTAGAACAGGGTTGACTGTTGATCTCATTTCTTTCCAATGGTCCCCATGGCTATAAACATATTATTATTTAAGAACGCATCATAGCTTGATTACCTATTATTCGTTAGGCTACCTAGATCTCTGTAAGTAGGTATAAAAGAAGCTACAAGTAAGCTGATTGGGAATAAATTAATTTTGACCTTTTTCATTGGTTCCGTAGTTTTGAAAATACGTTTTTTGCTAATGTTAAAATTCTTTGTTTTGGTCAAGATCTCAGGAACCCTGAAGAATATCGAAATTCCTTGAAGGTACAGCAAACGTGCTAGCCTTAGTAAAAGTTACATTATTCATTGGTCTTGTAACAGTTACGTAGGTTGGACCTATAATTTTTGTGATTATTTTGTGGCGGTCTACTGGCGGTCCGAGAAACTGTATACATTGAAAACCAATGTAGGTAAAAGTATTTTTACTTTAAACAGCAATGTCACTTACTCAGTAATCAGGCCCGTTGGTCTTCCAGGTTTTCTATCTTTCTTTATATTAGTTCTATAGTATTCCAGAGATTGAAATCCTGGCCTCACAGGTTGCCAGTTTTCACCACGTAGAACCTTTACAAAATCCTGGGTTAGTTACGTCAAAGCATGGCAAAATAACACCTTATAAGCTGAAACATTAACGTTTCCAGGGACTCCAACAGAAATGTCGTTAAAATTGTTTAAATTTTATTAACGCCATCTAGGCATTTACAGCTGAACTATTTCCTACATTCGTATTATTACATTTTCATACGATCCATCAATGCAATCATTAGCTGCCGAAGTGTAGGTCAGTGATTCCACACGAAACTCTAGCGCTCAAGGATTAGAATCAGGCGCCTCTTCCAAACGGTAACGCGGTCGGCAAACCAAACGTATAGTTACTAACTACTTACATGCTTTGAGATTATTGATCAAAGTCATAGTCATAGACATGTCAGTGACATCGATGGTAGCCTATGTCTACCTATTGCCAGCTCCTTTGACCAAGCTCTGGATTAAGAATACGGGGAATAGAATAGAATGAATAGAATGACGGTATTATGAAAGCGCGTGTATACCTGTGATGAACTCTCTGCGTCGAAAAGAAAAATGAAAGGCTTTCGACCAAGCACTCCTTCCAGCCTTATTATTGGCCCGTACTCCTTGTACAGTTTCTGTGTTAGTGCCAATCCATTCAGATTGTACATTGAACCTTAAAAAAACACGATACATTGTACGAAAAAAATATAGTTATGAATATTATTACGAACCATCCTCCTAAATATTATTTGGAAGTTTTGATGTTTCTAACACAATTAGATATGCCGTAATAGCGAGGCTGATTTAGGTGAAGCTTGGATACGATTTCATGATTTCATGAAGACCATTTATAGAAGAAACCGAAGAACCATACATATAAAAAGAGGGAATTACAATCATCGAGATTCGACGATATATGTAAGATTTGCTACTCATATGAGGCACTCGATGGGGCCGATAGATGCGTATCAAATACAATTCTAAATAATATAAAATAACTGTATCCCTAGAGTGCGCGTAGGATCACAATATTTATCTTACCTCCTGGAAGGAAGTGCCGTATGGCACCTACAATTGGAAGACCCGATGGTCCCGGGATCTCTTTCCATGACTTTAATGGTACACTTTCTTCCACATTAACTGTTTCACTGGCCGCAGTTATTGTTCTGCCAAAACTGGAAAAACGCCAGTAAAATTATTCAAATGTAAATAATGCAAACAATAAAGAAAACAACGAAAATTATAGCTAATAATTACAAGAATTTACTAAATAATATAATTATCAGGACAGCTGCGATCTTTCGATAGAAAACTAAAAACTGACTTACCTTACTACATTCTTGTTGATAGCAGGGATAATATAAATGGAGCGTAATGTCAAACAATGCATCTTCTAAAACCAAATTGTGATAGAATGATACAGAATTGTGGTATCTTTGTTATGCTCTAACAAACTGAATGATTTTTTAATAATAACTTCACTGATAAGATTAGCTATCTCAAGTTTATCATAGGTGTACCTACAGACATCTAATTTAAAATAATAACAATTACTGGCAAATTTTACATCGACGTTAGCACAACAACAGCGCTCAAACTCAATGAACGCGATTCAAACAACTTTGACCTTCATGGTATTATTAGGAAGGACCGAGCTCTACCACAATAACAGCACACAAAATAATCTGATACTTCGTAGCAGGTAGATTACGCCATGCGCCATCACGATAGGTGCCTTGCCTAGCATAAAAAATGTATGATAAGTTCACTTTTCATTGATTGAACAAGCATAGTAACTCAACTCCCTACTTGATACACTCATTGGCAACAGCATTCAACTACGCAATTAATTGAGTTTATAGACGACATTCTTGTAGCTGATCTATCCTTTGAGTAGGTAGGTAGGTACTCACATAGCAAAACTACCTAGATAATATAGCTTCTAGGTCGCGATTCTACCTGTAGGTATTCTATAGATAAACGATGTTTGCAAGTACTTGTAGGTACACCACAGATTTTCTTTTCTGTGTGTATTGTATACCTACTTGATAACAGTGAGCTCATCCATTGTCATAAATTAACTTAATTTGACAGTGTTAAAACGATTGCTTTTGTTTTTTGCATTTTGTATTTTTTTTAAAAAGCACTGCATTATTTTCAAAGAAGCTTTAAATCGATTTATTCGTTTTATAGTGTTTACTACACTGAAATCACAAAGATTTTTTATAATAGAGGTACCAAAAGTAATTATCCGAGTGGGATTTGAATCAATCACCTGCGCCACCGGACTTTATTCATACCCGGCTAATCTACACTATCTACACTAATCTACACTAATATTATAAAGAGGTAAACTTTGTATTTTTGTATTTTTGTATTTTTGTATTTTTGTATGTAACGAATAGGCTCAAAAACTACTGGTCCGATTTCAAAAATTCTTTCACCATTAGAATGCTACATTATCCCTGAGTAACATAGGCTATATTATATTTTCAAAAAAATCAGGGATCCTTACTAAAACTTCAATAATGTAACCCAAGGTGGAAAACAAAAAACCTTACATCGCGTGCGCTGCGAAAACTATTGAAGATAGAACAAAATAATGTACTACGATTTTGTAGAACACGTTATCATCTACAAAAAACGTCGCGACAGCATATGTCTAACTATTATAGTTATGTCACAATAAGTGTTCTTTTATTATAAAAAATTAATTGAAATGCCTCCGCTAGAAAAGGGTCTTTATTTGTACCTTGGTATTAATCCTTATCCAAATAAATCTTTTCATAATTAAGACGGTTTCAATACCTATAGATTACTTCTTAAATTTTTCAAATCGGACATTCCATTCAAAAGATATGACGAAATTAAAAATGTTTACGGGTCCACGGGTCATGCGCGGGGTGCGATTTCATTCAATCAAGGAGAAGCACGTGCAAATGTATGAAATAAGTAGACGCGAGGCTCGAACCCACGGTCTAAGTTTATCCTAAAATGTTCAAAAAATTTATGACCACCCATGCGAAGCTGGGACAGGCCGCTAGTAACTCATAATAGACATACGTTAGTACGGTACCTACTATGCGACCGTGGCTCCATCTACAGGTCCGACTTATTACTGTCAAGAGTTCAGCTCGATAACCAAATTGCATTCAGTTGAATCGATGAGACATGCCACCTTGCTTAATTTATTCTTTTAAAATACTAATTTATTTAGGTACCTATTATATAATATAGATTAGATATAGCCGAATTTCAGGAAAGCCGCAAGCGTGGCGTGGCGACAAAAGTCGATAAAACAAAGACAGAGAACAGACATCCATATTAATAAATTACACAAAATATTATGTTTATTCTCGGCGAGGATAGAATACTTGTAAAACATTTTTTTGTAGGTAGTAGAGCTCTTTGTGAAGGGCTCGTCTGGAGAAGTACTACCACCATGCCTTTTCTGCCGCCAAGGAGCGTTGCTGTGTTTCGGATTGAAGAGTGTGGTTGCCGGTGTAATTATAGGCACATGGGGCTTAACATCTGTGTGCCTCAAGTTGATGGACGTAGGGCAGTGCATCGTAGGGCACGTTCCTATCGTGCGTGACTTGCGAGGTAATGCTTTGTTATAGATGATGGTTACCACTTAACATCAGGTGGGCCATCTGCTTGTTCCATTAGCTAGCTGTATAAAAAACGAGATTTTTGCTGAACCTTTGTACCTAATGTTATTTTCTGAAACTTGATTGTATGCGATTTTTTACCATCTTCCTGCCTACATTCGTGCTTTATATTTTCAAAATAATTATATGTGCGAACGAGAAACTGCCTGACGGTTATTCACCCTACTTAAAGGTAGGTAAGTAGGTATGGGCTGCACCTAGTTGTTGGAACTTACTTAGCTCGATATTCCAGCCGTAGGAAACTTCCCTTCCTGCCACTGAAGGCTATATTATAAGGTACTTATGGCTGAACTAACATTGGAATTATATCCTTTACTAAATCTGGATAAAATGTTTTACTTTTTTTATGAATTTTGAGTGGAAATGAGTCTCTTTTAAAAGAGATGTTAGTCAAATTACTCATATTTAAAGAATACAATCCGCAAATATTTTTACTTCAGATCTTACCGCCAGGAAGAAAGTGAAGTATCGTCAGAAACTAAAAGAAAACCCTGTTTAGTAGGAAGGGCTGGGCAAAATGCATGATTTGCTTTAATTGAAATACAAATTAAAAAATATCGCAAGTAATTAAAATACGAAATACTAAATATCTTTAAGTAAGGTATTTGAAATATGAAATACAAAATACAGTATTTTAGCTATTTTTAATTGAAATACGAAATAAAAATTACACAATAAGTAATCTAGACCAGCACGGGCTGAAAAGTAAGGGAAAACAAGATTCATTAATCAGTAAAAACAGAGTTTTCTTTCATGAACACTAAATAAATAAATTAAATAAATATTGGTGGACATTCCACACAGCACTATCTCACCCTAAACTAAGCCAAAGCTTGTGATATGGGAACCAGATATCTGATATACTAATTATGTACTTTTTTTTTGTAAATACATACTTATAATATTATATAACACCCAGACAGAGAACAAACATCTATGTTCATCACACAAATGTGTGATGGGGAGCTCTCGGTGGGGATCAAACCCACGGCCTACGGCACAAAAGGCAGAGCTATACTACCAACTGAGCTGTGAAGGCTGTCTAACTAGACTGACTAAACTAGATTTTTAAATGTAGGTACAGTCAGACAAACAGCCTCTTGTTGGAGGGTGAATAAAACCTGCTAAAGAAAACAATACCATCATTACACTCTCGCCTCGCACTCACACTCACGATCGCTAAATGAATGTATTATAATGTTATAATCTATTTTGAAGCCTCAAGTATTTGAAATACTAATTACAAATTAGATTTTAAGGAAGTTTTTTTTTTATTCAACTAGATGATGGAACAAGCAGGTGGCCCACCTGATGTTAAGTGGTAAACATCACCTATAACAAAGCATTGCCTCGCAAGTCACACTCGAGGCATACAGATGTTCAGCCTCATGTGCCTGTAATTACACCGACAACCACACTCTTCAAACCGAAACACAGCAACGCTGCTTGGCGGCAGAAAAAGGCGTGGTGGTAGTACTTCCCCGGACGAGCCCTTCACAAAGAGCTCTACTACTCTTTAATACAATAATAAAATTTAAATACAAATACCAAATACTTATTTGTATTTTAATTACGTATTTTATTATTATTATTATAGCCATTTATTTCCCAGATTCCGTAATTTCACATTTCATTTCCAATTCAACATTTAAAATAAATTCTTATACATTCATAATCATAATCATTGTTGTTTCTAAATTCTAATTATAATATCTATTACCTACATACATGCATAAAATTAAATGTTGCCTTATTGTAGTGATGCCCATTTTTGGGCACAGGCCTCCTCCAACGCTTTCTGTGTAGATTTATGCATTTTACGCAGAGATGTAGAGCATGCTACATTCGTGGTATTTTTCATATTTCTCATAACTTTTAGTTTTATTCCTCTAGGTTGGAGGGTTACGTATTTTAATTACAAGTAATTCAAATACTGCCCAACCCTGTTACTAGGCGCATCAGCGTGTAAAATAAGCATAGTACCTAATGTGGATAAATTTTGACTTTATTGTGGAATCAGTCTGAGGAAAGAAAAGCATTTTATTGACCAACACAGAGAAATACAAATATGGAAGGAATGCTCAAAAACTGCGAGTTGTATCATTGAGGAAATATTGATTTCCATTTCCATGAAATAAAATCGCACTATTTGTTTAGGACATTCCTCAAAATTAATTTTCTATTAAAAAATGTTTTCACTTAAGACTAAGGGCCAGTTTCACCATGCTCTGTTAGATTAACAAAGGATTAAAGGGCCGTTAAATATGTCAAAATGTACGCGATTGACATCTAAGGTTAGATTTAACGGCCTGCTAATCCTTGATTAGTAACTAACAGAACATGGTGAAATCAGCTCTAAAGCTAAATTATAGACAAGTATGTAGAACAAACACACACGTTTTAGTAGAGACAAATTAGAAACTAGTGGTTCGTCCCAAACTGAGATTTCGTGAGGTCCGCTCCAGTCTTACATTTATACCCAACACGATATTTGGCCTCTGACTACCCCCTAACCTACTTGGGGTAACCAATCGTATCTCAAAAATCACACATAAGTCCTAGAATAAAAATGAAATGGTATTGGGATGTACAAACCAAACCCTTTCATATGACATCTCACTTGGTATATTTGTGTAACAATTTATTTTTTGCTTCCTTTGAAAAACCCAAATCTCAATAACCCCTTGTCCGATTAAAGTCATTATACCCATATAAATTCATATTAATTTCTCATATACAACCTATCGACCTACCAAGTTTCGTGCAGATCGGATCAAAGGGTCCGAAAATAAATGTAGGTGGTAGTCAGAGGCAAGTCCAAACATTGTGTTTTGACTTGTTTCTGACGACTACTTACTAACTAAGTATGGTAACCAAGTTTTAACTGAACTGGCCTATTTATTGAAGAGTTCCGTTGAACAGACCTTGGCTCCATCATCAGACCAGGTCGCTGTCACCATTTTATGAGAACTAAGTACCTTCTTAATTTATTTCAAGAAAAAAAATAAGAAGAACTGGCCGACCAGTGGAAAAACCTTGATGTCAACGAAACTCTTAGAGATGGGAGCTCTTGGATCGTTGGTTATCATAATTTTTTGGGCATGCTAGAAAAAAAGTTAAAATGGTTTTGAAATGTCCAAACAAAGCCCTTTCAAAGCCGCAAAGCCAAGCCAAGCAAAGCCCCTTATAACATACTATATCTTAATAACTTGTCATCCGATTTTACTCATATACTTACCAGTACATTTCTCAAGTACAAGCTATCGACATACCAAATTTCATGCAGATCGGATCAATGGTTCTAAAGTTATGACCAGACAAACAAACAGAGATACATAAAATGCCAAATCGCCCAAATTAACTTAGAGATTTTCGTTCGCTTCGCTCACTCAATCAATATTATGTGCCAATAGCAATATTATTTTATTAGATACTATTAACAAATGAAGCCATCAACCTAAAAAATATTTTTAACGAACAAAGTGAAAAATTAACAATCACTTTCTCTGGACGCAGATGTCCTCATATTATGTTTATCTCCGTCGGTATCTTCATTACTTTTTACTATATCCCGCTTTCCATCAGACGTAAAAGGTAGCTCGTCATGCTCGCGCTTTATATATATTACTTTTTAGCATCGTTGAATATAAAGTTGTATGGTCCTTTGATGTAATTGAGAGAAGTCTGCTCGACTTTGGGCGGCTCGCCGAACCACTCCACGTGGAAGTTCTCTATCATCCTCCCCAAGAACGTCTCCATCTCTAACTCTGCTATCCTTCGACCTGCAGGACAAATATTATTTATAAATATGTATATACCAAATTTCACTCATATAAGTACAACCACAGGTTGTATGCTGTATCTATTGTAAGATTGTCTATTGTATCATCTCATCCACAGCCTGACTTAGGTGACTACCAAGATTGTATGTTATGTCTATTGCAAGATTGTCTATTGCATCATCCACAGTCATGAAGTCGGTCTCTCTTTGTATTTGCCACTGTTGACGGTCCTGTGCTAGTCTCATCCAGCTCTTTCCCACGATGTTTGTTACCATCTGCCATTCGCCGCAGAACAACTGACGCCTTTACACCCGTGGGTAATCTTGGTAAAGTGAGTCAAAAATACACAGTCTTACAGATATTTATGTGTAAGTAGGTAATACTATTATTTCTTCATACCTATACAACTGCGAACGCCGAACCCAAACGGATTATATGCAAATGGATGAGCGTTATTTCTGTAGTAAAGATCGTAATTTTTGTCAGCTATCCACCTCTCCGGCAAAAATTCGTTTGCTCGAGGGAAGTGCTCTTCCATCAAAGACATGTCTTGGTGAGCAAATGCAACTTGAATCTGTAAAAGTACATTTTAATACACAATACCTATAAACTATGAGCAGTCTATTTTGTAGGGTTGCTTTTGTTTTATTGTTATTCCTTATATTGTACACACTTAATTCGTTGTGCGTTCTTCATGCGTTAAGATATAAAATATTTACCGCAATACATTAGGCATTCATTAAAATTCAACAGGAATAATACATTTCTGTTAGAAAAAGCTAGCGGTTCAAGTTACTTACGCCACTCGGTATTTTATAACCCATTATATTGTACTCCTTTGTGGTGAGTCTTGTATTTCCTGAAGCGATTGGCATCATTCTGATGGCTTCTTTCATGCATGCTCTCAAATAAGGTTTTTTTTCGTCGTTCGATAATAATTCTTCACGAAGCTTGTGCTGTTTTTCCGGATTTACCGCGAGAAGGTAAAGTGCTCCAGTTAAAGAGTTCGCGGCCTTGAACACAGAAATTGTAATAAAAGTTACTTAGGGTGATAAGCTTTACCTAAGGTTTGCCTCAATTCGTAGTTTTTAAACTCTCGCGATCATAACACATATTTAAAAGTATTACACGGGTATTTATCGCGTTTACCTTTATTATTTTCCCGACGTTTCGGCTATGTTGCAATAGCCGTGGTCGCGGGCAGACTGGAGCATTGAACTTGAGAACTACCGTCGTCGAGAAGTGGAAGCAGTTTCAACAACTACCCTCACTTGATCGTCAGAAACCATAATGTCCGTGTTCACACTACGACACACAACACTGACAGTGTCCGCACACTTCGATAACACATCGCGACGTACACACCTACCAATGACGGGATTCCACGAAGAAGAAAGTCTGAATCCGTCTTCACGATTGAAATTAGGATACTTCTTAATTTCAATCGCCTCACGAATCATCCTTTTGTGGTAGTGTCGTTCATTGGACAGTACCTTGGGCTCCTTTGTGAGATACCCGTGATAATAAAGGTAAACGCGATAAATACCCGTGTAATACTTTTAAATTTGCCTCAATTCGTTAAAATATTATAGATTTTATGTTCTCATTTGATAAACTCTTGTCGATCAGTGACATTTTCTTCCTCTTATATTTTACTTTTAAAGAATCGGGTAGAACTTTTAGAGAATCGGGTTGGTTAATAGGTACTAACCGTGTCAACACCAGCAAACAACATATCCGAAGCCATGATGTACGCAAAATCTTCATTAATTTCGAGTAACTTCTCCAAAATGCCTTTCTCGTCATCGGTTTTCGTTTTAGTTTTAAACTCTCTTATTGCTTGATGAATGAAGAGTTTAGAAAGGCTGTTTATGAAAAAAAAATGAAGCAGTGTCATCACTTATTCTAGCAAAGCTAGAATACATATTCTGACATAGGTACATTCAAATATATCAAATTGCGCTGTTTTAAATGTCTGTCATTACTTGTTTATTATTATTATAACCTTGAGATAATAAACATCTACAATTATTATTATTATCATCACACAAAATGTATGCTGAGTCAGTGGGAAGCGGACCAAGGGGGTCCAGAAGGCGGAGGTACACAAAAAGTTAACTCTACTAGTATTGTTAATTTAGCAAACGCATGTTTCTCTCACTACGATACTCACGTCTCTTGCTCCTCGTAAAGTTTCATCGCTTTTTTGTAAGTTGGCGTAGCGTAGAATCTCCAGATACTTGGCTTCAAATCGAGTTGATCAGCTATTACAAACAGGTCGTGTACGCATTGAATTAATCTCTTCACTGGCGAGTCCTCCGGAAGGTTTGGATCCAAACAGTTTAGACGACAGCCCAGAGCTACCACTCCGATTGATTCCAGTGACCACTTATTCATTTCTTGGCTAAAGTTTCCTTTAATAATTTTTTTCTCATCCCTGATTGATTTCAGTCTAAAAATATATGAAATCAAATTAAGTTTTGTCAAAATAAATTTTCAGGCTTTAGAAAAATGTATTCTGTAGTTACCTTAGCTGAATTATTATTAATAGTTCAATAACCCAGGACTAGGCATCATAGAGAAGAGGTACCTAATATTTACCTTTCAACCATATCCATTGCTACTTCGTCTAGAACTGAAGTGTAGAGACGGATAGTTTTTGGCTGGAGTAGAACAGGGTTGACTGTTGATCTCATTTCTTTCCAATGGTCCCCATGGCTATAAACATATTATTATTATTTAAGAACGCACCATAGCCTGATTACCTACTATTCGATAGGCTACCTAGTTCCATGTAAGAAGATATCTAAGAAAGCTACTAGAATAAATTAATTATGACCTTTTTTCATTGGTTCCGTAGTTTTGAAAATACGTTTTTTATTAATGTTAAAATTCTTTGTTTTGGTCAAGATCTCAGGAAGCCTAAAGAATATCAAAATTCCCTGAAGGTACAAAAAACTAGCTAGCCTTAGTAAAAGTTACATATCCATTGGTCTTGTAACATTTACGTAGGTAGGACCTATATTATCAATTGTGGTTAATTTGTGGCGGTCCACTGGCGGTCCGAGCATTTGTACATTGAAAACCAATGTACCTAGGTAACAGTATTTCTATTTTATACAGAAAATTAACTTACTCACTAATCAGGCCTGTTGGTCTTCCAGGTTTTCTATCTTTCTTAATATTATTTCTGTAGTATTCCAGAGATTTAAATCCTGGCCTCACAGGTTGCCAGTTTTCACCACGTAGGACCTTTACAAAATACTGGGTTAGTTACGTGTATTCTCTTATCTGTGGTTACGTCAAAGCTTGTTAAAATAACACCTTTTAAGCTGAAACATTAACGTTTCCAGGGACTCCAACAGCAATGTTGTTAAAAAATGTGTCAACGCCATCTAGGTATTTATAGCTGAACTATTTCCTGCATTCGTATAATACATTTTCATACGATTCACCGATGCAATCATTATCTGCCGAAGTGCCGATGTAGTTCAGTGATTCCACACGCAACTCTAGCGCTCATGGATTAGACTCAGGCGCCTCCTCCAAACGGTAACGCGGTCGACAAACCAAACGTATAGGTAGTTACTAACTACTTACATGGAGAAAATAAACATGGCTTTGAGTTCATTGATCAAAGTCATAGACATGTCAGTGACATCGATCGATGGTAGCATAGATTAAGAATACGATTAGGGGATTATGAAAGCGCATATATACCTGTGATGAACTCTCTGCGTCGAAAAGAAAAATAAAAGGCGTTCGACCACGCACTCCTTCCAGCCTTACTATTGGCCCGTACTCCTTGTACAGTTTCTGTGTTAGTGCCAATCCATTCAAATTGTACATTGAACCTTAAAAACATGATACATTGTACGGAAAAAATATAGGTAGGAAGGAATATTATTACGAACCATCCTCATTAATATTATTTGGAAGTTTTGGTGTTTCTAACACAATTAGATGTGCCGTAATAGCGAGGTTGATTTAGATGAAGCTTGGATACGATTTCATGAAGAACACTATAAGAAGAAGAAACCGAAGTACCATACCTATAAAAAGAGGAAATTACAATCGGGATTCGACGACATACCTGTAAGATAATACTTGGTGTAGGTAGGTACTCGGTGTAGGTCGCTGCTCATACGAGGCACTTGATCGGGCCGATAGATGCGTAGATACAATTCTGAATAATATAAAATAACTGTATCCCTAGAGAGCGCGGGATCATAATATGTATGTTACCTCCAGGAAGGAAGTGCCGTATTGCCCCTACAATTGGAAGACCCGATGGCCCCGGGATCTCTTTCCATGACTTTAATGGTACACTTTCTTCCACATCAACTGTTTCACTGGCCGCAGTTATTGTTCTGCCAAAACTGGAAAAACGCCTGTAAAATTAAATAATGCAAACAATAAAAAAAACAACGAAAATTATAGGTAGCTAATAGCTCTATTAGCCTATTTATTGAAGAGTTCAGTTGAACAGACCTTGGCTCCATCATCAGACCTGGTCGTTGTCACCATTTTATGAGAACTGAGTAGGTACCTTCTTAATTTATTTCAAGAAAAAAAAAATAGTAGAACTGGCCGACCAGTAGAAAAACCTTGATGTCAACGAAACTCTTAGAGATGGGACCTCTGTGATCGCTGGTTATCTTAATTTAACTTTTTTGTTGTATCTCTAAAACCGAGCGTCCCAGAAAAAAGTAAAAATTGTGTTGGGTTGGGATGTCCAAACAAAGCCCTTTCATATGACATGTAACTTGATTTTTTTATATAACCTTTTTTTGTTTTTGCCCCCTTAAAAAACCCCATATCTTAATAACCCTTCATCCGATTTTACTCATATACTTACCAGTAAATTTCTCAAGTACAAGCTATCGACTTATCAAATTTCATGCAGATCGAATCAACGGTTCGAAAGTAATGGCCAGACAAACATACCTATACATACTTAAAATGCCAAATCGCCCAAGTTGAAACTAAGATCTTCGTTCGCTTCGGTCACTCGATCAAATTATACATATAGGTAGTAGTTGAGGATAGCTGCCATATTTCGATAGAAAACTAAAAACTGGCTTACCTTACTACATTTTTGTTGATAGCAGGGATAATATAAATCGAGCGCAATTTCAAACAATGCATCTTCTAAAACCAAATTGCGTTAGAATGATAGAGAATTGTGGTACCTATCTTTGTTATGCTACCATAAACTGAATAAACCTTTTTAATAATAACTTCACTGACAAGATTGGCTATCTCAAGTTTATGATAGGTGTACCTACAGACATCGAATTTAAAATAATAACAATTACTTCTCGCAAAATTTACATCGACGTTAGCACAACAACAGCGCTCAAACTCAATGAACGCGATTCAAAAAACTTTTACCATGCGCCATTGCGATAGGTGCATTGCCTAACATAAAAAATATGATAAGTTCTATTTTCATTGATTGAACAAGCACAGTAACTCAACTCCCTACATGATATACTCATTGGCAACAGCATTCAACTACGCAATTAATTGAGTTGATAGAAGACATCCTTGTAGCTGATCTATCCTTTGAGTAGGTAGGTAGGTACTCACATAGGAAAACTACCTAGATAATATAGCTTCTAGGTAGCGATTCTACCTGTAGGTATTCTGAAGTTATACGATGTTTGCAAGTACTTGAAAGTACACCACAGATTTTCTTTTCTGTGTACAGTGAGCTCAGGATACAGTTAAGCATAGTGAATCCAAGCGCCAAATTCAATTTTTAGATTTTTTTGCATTTGCATTTTCGTCATCATCAGGGCTTATTTTAGCCATAGAAAAAATACTCTTGTAGCAGCTTAACTCTAAGTGGGTTTTTTTGATATCCCGTCCAAGCGCCTTCTTTAGTAAACGGTATATTTTAATACGCAACACAAGTCCAATAACCAATTTAAAACTAACAACCAAATTTTATAATAAGAAAACATATTTCCATTACAAGCCCAAACTACGTAGTGTTACGCATCGGTAGTCCACGCGACAGTTTGTTTGTTACTTGGACTAGTTTTGCAAAACTAGAAACGTGAGTTTGATTCCGAACGCAAACCAATAATTCAAGCATTATAGACTTGTGATGCATAAAAAAAGTTGAAGCGCATGTTTACTCTTTCTCTTGTACTTGTACTCTTTCTCTTTCACTAGTTTATTTCGAACCAGTGTGGTGAAAGGATTTTAAGTGCGCTTCAAGAGGCTTCTTTCGAGCACTTGACACATGTTATAGAACTTTTTAGGTTCTACGACATGCCTGTTTCCTCACGATGTTTTCCTTCACCGTTTGAGAGTACTGGCATTGTGCACATACATTTTTGAACAGAAAAACTCATTGGTGCACGACCGGTTTCGAACCCACGACCTTAGGATCGGAAGGCGGGGCCGCTTCCACTAGACTCTTAATGGTCACTAAAGAACCTATAAAACGAAAATGATAAAAACAATCTAATAAAAAAACGTACGCGATTGTATAAGATTGATGGAAAACAAGTTTGTAAAATGGTTTTTGTTCAGAATTTTCAGCGCCAAAATTACGATTGTTTTGAAATGTAAAAAAGTAAAAGTAAAAATTATTTTAGTCCCGTAAAAGTTTCTTAAAATTAAGCTATAAAATGGACAAAGAGAGCCAATTACAAAAGTAGAATCGTTAGTCCCCTCACTAGGCGGAGCCTGTATCGAGGAAACTAGTGTACCAGAATACATGAATGAATAGTGCTCGGCAGACAATAAAGTAGATGTTGTATAAATATAATTGTTGTATAAATAAAAAGAGACCAGAAGGAGTAAATGATTAAAAAGGTATAGGAGGAGGCTATAATAAAACCAGACAAGCAATATTGAACGCAGTGATAGACCATATCCAAAAATTTGACATAGACATGAAGACTGCTCCGCAAGACTACATGATACCTATAGTTATGGCAAGCTGCAGAACAAAGAATCCGCTGAATCTACACTAATATTATAAAGAGGAAAACTTTGTATTTTGTATTTTTGTATGTAACGAATAGGCTCAAAAACTACTGGTCCGATTTCAAAAATTCTTCCACCATTAGAATGCTACATTATCCCTGAGTAACATAGGCTATATTATATTTTCAAAAAAATCAGGGATCTTTACTAAAACTTCAATAATGTAACCCAAGGTGGAAAACAAAAAACCTTACATCGCGTGCGCTGCGAAAACTATTGAAGATAGAACAAAATAATGTACTACGATTTTGTAGAACACGTTATCATCTACAAAAAATGTCGCGACAGCATATGTCTAACTATTATGGTTATGTCACAATAAGTGTTCTTTTATTATAAAAAATTAATTGAAATGCCTCCGCTAGAAAAGGGTCTTTATTTGTACCTTGGTATTAATCCTTATCCAAATAAATCATTTCATAATTAAGACGGTTTCAATACCTATAGATTACTTCTTAAATTTTTCAAATCGGACATTCCATTCAAAAGATATGACGAAATTAAAAATGTTAACGGGTCCACGGGTCTCGCGCGGGGTGCGATTTCACTCACTCAAGGAGAAGCGCGTGCAAATGTATGAAATAAGTAGACGCGAGGCTCGAACTCACGGTCTAAGTTTATCCTAAAATGTTTAAAAAATTTATGACCACCCATGCGAAGCTGGGACAGGCCGCTAGTAATATTATAAAGAGGAAACATTTGTATTTTTGTATGTAACGAATAGGCTCAAAAACTACTGGTCCGATTTCAAAAATTCTTTCACCATTAGAATGCTACATTATCCCTGAGTAACATAGGCTATATTATATTTTCAAAAAAATCAGGAATCCTTACTAAAACTTCAATAATGTAACCCAAGGTGGAAAACAAAAACCTTACATCGCGTGCGCTGCGAAAACTATTGAAGATAGAACAAAATAATGTACTACGATTTTGTAGAACACGTCATCATCTACAAAAAAAGTCGCAACAGCATATGTCTAACTATTATAGTTATGTCACAATAAGTGTTCTTTTATTATAAAAAAATAATTGAAATGCCTCCGCTAGAAAAGGGTCTTTATTTGTACCTTGGTATTAATCCTTATCCAAATAAATCATTTCATAATTAAGATGGTTTCAATACCTATAGATTACATCTTAAATTTTTCAAATCGGACATGCCATTCAAAAGATATGATGAAATTAAAAATGTTAACGGGTCCACGGGTCACGCGCGGGGTGCGATTTCACTCACTCAAGGAGAAGCGCGTGCAAATGTATGAAATAAGTAGACGCGAGCCTCGAACCCACGGTCTAAGTTTATCCTAAAATGTTCAAAAAATGTATGACCACCCATGCGAAGCTGGGACAGGCCGCTAGTACCTTATAAAGGGATAAAGCCGATTTCATAAGAACTAAAGAAATGGAAAAAGCTATTGTCAACAGAAAAAAAGACAATATGGGCGAGAAGGTAAATTGATTGAAAATAAGGGAATTAAAGATAAAAAAGATCATCCATTTAAAATATATGTCAAGGCAAGTGTAGTCGAAGGCGTAGAAATTGGTGTATAGAGAAAAAAGATAGAAAAAAAATACACAAATGTTTTAAAGACATGGTTATACCACTTTGGCCATAAGGTCAACTTTTTAATAATTTTTTAATTAAAAAAATTAATAGCCTGTTTCAGAAAAAACTGAAAGATTTAAAATCACTGGTCCCCTATATCCCAAACGACGCTATGTCATTGCATAAAAAATTGATTTCAGACGACACGATTGATGATATTGATGATGATAGGGTTTGATGGCCATCTAGATTTTGATCCAGAACATGTCGAAGAAGAGTAGATTTAGTATCTACCTACTCCATCTTACTCGACATGTTCTGGGGTTGGGGTTGATTTAGGTCATCTGTCTGTCTGTAATATTGACACTATTTCTTGGGAGACGCTCATAAATGCTCGCTCAATAAAACATTGAACAGGCCATTTATAGAAAATTCTTCATTCGCAACTGGTGGCGGTTGAAGAGTATTTATTCTTCTGCCACAACCACTTGCAGGTAAAGAATGATATTTCCGCTTTCGCAGCTGGCTACTGTATTGTAAAACATTTAGTCAAGCCATACGTAGTCTTTTATAACTTACATTTAGAATTGAATTCTGTATCAAAACTTGAGATACAAAGTAACGAAGAAATGTGTTTAGATTTATAGCACGCAAAACGTTCCGTGCCAAATGTTCTGGATTAGCGTAACAAATTATTCGGGACCCCCGGATCAATTTACTTGAAGTGAATCCTCGAATGTTCTCTCGAAGGAACCCATTTTAAATGGCAAAGTAAAATTAAGTAGGTTTTAAAAGGGCTCTACCTATATTTCGTATGAGCCCTTAATAGGTACAACGACATTGAACCTACCTAACGTTCTCTCTTAGAATATATTTTCATTGAAACCAGGGTTTGTTTTCGTTTGTAGGCAAGTTTGCATTCAGAATATAATTTTTTTACGGATCCAAAAACTGGAATAGTTTAGTAGGTACCTACACTATTATTATAAACTAAAAATAGAACATAGAAGAAGTGCGCGCTGTGTCAAAACATGAAGGTAGATATCCCACGGGTATCCCGCATATTATTCTGAGAAGAATAATATGAGAAAGTATTCTAAATAAAGTAAGGAATTTCGCCGTATCTATTACCGGAGCAACTTGTGCGCCACTGTCAACGTATTGTGAAGCGCGACGAAAACTTTTAACGATGTTATAGCAAGAAACGTCTTTTGGTACAACTGGCAGTAGAAACAACATGAGTTTAATGTTAGGAGTAACTTCACGCGCTCATTGCAAATTGAATAATAAGTAGGTTCCTACATACATGCATGATTGTCCCAACTGTAGTTTGAATGTGGATAAATGTTTATATTTATTTGTGTTCCATTGCAGAGTTTAAAAGTAATCGTATAATATCGCCCTTCCTTGGGCGCATGCAAGACAACGTGACACTTCTTGTCGTGTTTGGTAAATTAATTTTAAATGCGCCTCGAACAGACCCCTTTCGAGCGCATGTTTATGGACACATGTTTTAGGACACTTTAGGTTCTATAACGACATGTCACCTAGCTTTAAGACGTGAAGTGATCCTTGTCATTTTATTGAATAAATACCTTTTAACTTTGACTTTGACCTTGACTTATCACTAGACCACCAGTGCAACGTGACACTGCAGGATACGGCTACTACGTGACTATACGGGGATGAATAAATAAAAATAAATAATCATACAACAAACTTTTATATTTATAGGCTGAACGAAATTATTCTCTTCTACATTTTTTTATTCTACCTAAGAAATGTTGTCGTTAGGTGGAGGTTTACCTAAAGTACTTATAAGTAAAGTTACTAATAGAAAGTCATCAAAAAATAAATAATGTTTGTGCTAGCGCTGGTGATTCTACATCACAACATACAAGTATAGATGGTAGGTAAAATGTTTAATATATAAATAAATAAATAAATATTGGTGGACATTCCACACAGCACTATCTAGCCCCAAACTAAGCCAAAGTTTGTGATATGGGAACCAGATAGCTGATATAATACTTATATTCATATATGTATATACTTTTGTTTTTTGTAAATACATACTTATAATATTATATATAACACCCAGACAGAGAACAAACATCTATGTTCATCACACAAATGTTTGTTCTCGGTGGGGATCGAACCCATGGCCTACGGCACAGAAGGCAGAGCTACTGCCAACTGAGCTGTGAAGGCTGTGAAGACTATATGCTTTTGCGATGAAGGGCGGGTTTTACCGTATCAGAGTAACGTTGTCCTCCGCCAGATAAAAGTACAAAGAATCCTTGTATTTTTTTTTCAAAGTGTAGGAGGAATTTATTGTATTTGTGTCTAATTTACCCAAAAAATTTCAAACATATTTTCAACATTAGGTTCGTATAAACTCGCTGGGAGTCAAACTAACGTACATTTGAATCTTAGCCAAGGACAAGGTAACCGGTTATTAGCGATCCCATGTCATTAAAATCGGGTTTGCGGTTTTTTGTTAGAAAATATTTTATTCTTTAGGGTCTTTTGTCTGAAGTGTGCTGTCTTTATAAATAAATAAATTTATATATATTGCTGGAAATTCCACACAGCACTACCTAGCCCAAAACTAAGCATAGCTTGTGCTATAGGAACCAGATAGTTGGTATAATACTTATTAACTTTTTTGTAAATATATACTATTATATTACATAACACCCACACAAAGAACAAACATCTATGTTCAATACACAAATGTTTGTTCTCGGTGGGGATCGAACCCACGGCCTAAAGCCCAGAAGGTAGCGGCCAACTGGCCCGTTAGAGCTGTCAGGTGGAATATAGATAGGTAATCATTTTATAGCATGTCATTTAAATGCATAGCATTTAAATTAAATGATAAACATAAGTCACGTTTAGGTACATAGGTATGTGAACGATAAGACATCGTCGTCATTTATTCGTGATTTAACTTTTGCAAATTGCTACTATAGTGTTCTGAGTATTCATTGCGGGGTACCTACGAGGACAGCATTATTTGAAAGCTCTGTAGCCCCAAGTCTGAGTTTTGTTTTTCGTTTTAAGGGCTCGTCTGGGGAAGTACCTACTACCAGTGACGTAGCTAGGTGGACAAGGGCCCCGGTGCATAGAGAAAGAATCGGGCCCTCACTCCCTCTTTCCACATAGCTTGAACTTATATTGGCTTTTAAAAGAAATCATAAAATATGGACTAAGTTGTCTGAAATAAATGAATTTATTATTTATATAAAAAAAAATTGTGTGCTGGCTCAAGGTTATCTAGCTTCGGGAGCTGGCTCTTTTCAGCTCTTTTCAAAGCTTAGGTTAGAGGGCCCCCTGAGCTCCGGGGCTCTGGTGTACTGCACCACCTGCACCTACGATAGCTACGCAATTGAGTACCACGCCTTTTTCTGCCGCCAAGCAGCGTTGCTGTGTTTCGGTTTGAAGAGTGTGGTTGCCGGTGTAACTACAGGCACATGAGGCTTAGCATCTGTATGCCTCAAGTTGATGGACGCAGGGCAGTGCATCGTAGGGCAAGTTCCTATCGTGCGTGATTTACGAGACAATGCTTTGTTATAGGTGATAGTTACCACAAAAATCAGGTGGGCCATCTGCTTGTTCCATCAGCTAGTTGTATAAAAAAATAAAAAAAACCGCTGCTTTTGTATGGAGACTCGATGAGCGTCTCTGTCGGGCGTCCAGTACCCCAAGTATGAGTTGTGTTTACCATATTTGTTTTTTTTGTTTTTATATCTCTATCGCGTCTTCATACAAAACCCGCAATGAACACGGAACAAGAACGAAAAACCAAATATGGAAAACACAACTCATACTTGGGGTACCTACTAGGGCATGCAGTATCGATACTTTTCTCAGTACCGGTAATTTTCGGCCGATACTGGCTCAGTACCGGTAATTCCCGGTACTTTCGATACTTTCGATACTGAGCTAATTATCTTAAATGAACTAACTGTATCGTCGTAAAATGAAACAAAAACTATAGTACATAAAATAACTTAAGATTATTCGTTTTTTTTATGATTTAGAACAATAACATCACTTACACACAACAATCAGAATAGGTAAGATCAAGCTAAAGAGAATAATCATCAAATGAATATACAACTGGAATGAACAGTAACAAACTGTGTTATCTAACTAAATCAATAATTCATATGTAGGTATTTATTTAGAACAGAAGTACCAAGTGTAGTTATTATATCTTTTTTATACTACCCCCATTTTATTTACCTATATCCACTAGATTGTTGGTTGTCACAATCCAAAATTTGATTATTGTAGTATTTCTGGTTTTAAAGTAAACTAAACGTTACGCTATTTGATGATCGCACGTTTAAAAGTAAACGTGCGATCATCAAATAATTGTTTATAACAGAAAACAATGAAAGGTGTGTAATCTCATTAGGGAAGACCGAAGACTGATCATGAAGAAGATTGCACACACTTCGACCATCTCCTATGAACTATGAACATACAAAAAACATAATTGTCAATAAACTTGGATTTTCTAAGGTCTCAGCTAGGTTGGTCCCCATGTTGCTCTCAGTTGAGCAAAAGCGCGTTGAGCTCACAAAATCTTGCGACTGTATTGTCATGTTTGATGCTGACCCTCAAGATTTTCATAGCAGATTAAATAACAAATGTAATCTGAGTTTACCACTGTGGAAAAAACCGATAAACCGACCACAAAGAAAGCGCAATCAGTTTTGTCGGCTGGCAAGAAGTCAAGTGTCAGTTTTTTGAGATGCTAAGGGTGTCGTCATGGTGGACCACCTCGCTAAGGGCGAAACCGTTAGCTCGGTATATTACTTAACCCTTTTGCGTCGGTCGTTAGAAGAAATTAAAGAGAAATGCCCAAGGTTACTGACATAGAAAATCTTGTTTAATCTGGATTGAATCCATGCCTCAAATTCAAGATTGTGGTTTCTACGTAGCTTATTCTCCTGATTGGGCCTTGACTTTTAGACTTTCATCTGTTCCCAAACCTCAAAAAACAATTCGGTGGCCAAAAATTTTCATCAAATAGAGAGGTCGAAAAATGTGTAATTGGATATTTGATTTATTTATTTTAGGAAGACCGACGGCGTATTAAAACTTAAATTCTTAACTACGTAATCGTAATACTTAAAATTGTTTGGATTTAATTAGAAGGTTGCTAAATTTAGGTTCATAAGTCGTTAAAACATAGAAATATACATAGAAAAGTTAAACTGAACGCAGTGCTAGTGTTTTTTTATGGAAATTGATGTATATCGTACTAGAAAACATCGACAGTTTATGAGTGATATCGAGTATCGAAAGTATCGAAAGTACCGGTACTCGCTTTGTGGAGTACCGGTACTAATCAGTATCGAAATTCCCGGTAATTTCGATACTGATCAGTACCGGGAGCATGCCCTAGTACCTACTGAGAAATCACTAGTCGCCATACAAAAACGGTCTGACGATCCGGGAAACGATAAACGAAACACAAAACTCAGACTTGGGGTACTGCATCGTTCACGGTTAACTTGAGGGAATACTGTAGTTAGTATGAGTTTGCACGCCAAGCGATGTATCTAGCACACAATGCATTACGTGATTTTCGTAGAACACAACACTAATAAACACGCAACCTATGTTCCTCGTTTATTTGAGTGGTTATCTGCATCGTATCACAATCTTTTTAATTATTTTTTTTATTATACAACAATGTTGTTTGAACAAGCAGATGGGCCCTTTGATATTGAGTATTAACCTTCACCAATAACAAAACATTGCTTCAAAATCCTCGCAAGTCACGCACGATAGGAACTTGCTGTACAACATCTGTATGCCTCAAGTTGATGGACGTTGGGCACTGCTCAACGCCCTCATACAGATGTTGAGTCTCTCTCGGTGCCTTTAATTTCATCGACACCCATCAAACTGAAACACAACAACACTGCTGGCGGTGAAAATAAGCATGGATAGTAGTACATCCCAGGACGAGCCCTCACGAAGAGCTCTACTATTCCCAGTTTTTTATATGTATAAGTGATTTCTGTTTTAAATAATAAATATTTTCTTGGTGTGCTGTAGGTACATTGTAAGACACACACACACACACACAGGCACACAGTCTTCGACAAATTGCTGTATCATAGTTTTTTACAATAACAATAGTTTAGTCGTGTAGAAAGTTTCAAAGCTTTTGGGAAGTTGGAAATACAAAATCAAACTTCAATGTATCAACGCGCTTTTCGGGTTTTTCGCCTGTACGAATCATCCCCAAAAAAAATTACCTGCTGGTGTACTGGAATTAGGACAGTTTTATAACGTTATCACTCGTCAACCCATGGAATGTAGCAAACAATGGGACTAAAAGCCTTAGAGCTATTCCCTAATTTGTAGGCTATATGTATACAGACAGGCTGCTAATGCCCACAAGAAAGGCGCAAGCACGCGCGTCCCAGCTCCACCAATATTGAACATACTTCGGATGTGAGACGCTGCGAATATCAACGAGGAGGATATGGAGCTCACATATTAGCGAAATAACGAGGGAATTACTCGCATGAGATAAATCCACATAATACGTCTTGAGAACTTTGAATTAAATATTCAAAGTAAGGCCGCTTAAATGCGATTTGCTTCGTAAATAGGAATCTTAATTTACCCAGGTACATACAGCACAAGTAGGACAGAACCTACAGACTCGCATTGTTTTTTCATTCCACTTTTGATTTATTTCCTTGCGTGTGTTTTTGTCTACACTAATAATAATATTATAAAGAGGAAAGATTTGTATTTTTGTTGTTTTGTTGTTTTATTGTTTTGTTGTTTTGTATGTAACGAATAGGCTCAAAAACTACTGGTCCGATTTCAAAAATTCTTTCACCATTAGAATGCTACATTATCCTTGAGTAACATAGGCTATAATATATTTTCAAAAAAATCAGGGATCCTTACTAAAACTCCATTAATGTAACCCAAGGTGGAAAACAAAAACCTTACATCGCGTGCGCTGCGAAAACTATTGATGATGGAACAAAATAATGAACTACGATTTTGTAGAACACGTCATCATCTACAAAAAATGTCGCGACAGCATATGTCTAACTATTATAGTTATGTCACAAGAAGTGTTCTTTTATTATATAAAAATAATTGAAATGCCGCCGCTAGGAAAGGGTCTTTATTTGTACCTTGGTATTAATCCTTATCCAAATAAATCATTTCATGACGTATTACATGACATATATTCATGATTAAGACGGTTTCAATACCTATAGATTACTTCTTAAATTTTTCAAATCGGACATTCCATTCAAAAGATATGATGAAATTAAAAATGTTAACGGGTCCACGGGTCACGCACGGGCTCGAAACCACTATCTAAGTTTATCCTAAAATGTTCAAAAAATTTATGACCACCCATGCGTAGCTGGGCCAGGCCGCTAGTAGCTTATAAATACAATACAATACAAAATTATTTATTTATGCCACACGTAAATACAATTTATAAAAAATACAAGAATATACAACGCAGCGACACCCATGTCATCATTAAAGTTACAGGAAATAATAACAATATTCTAATTTAATTCTAAAGTAAAACAATATACATAACTGTCTGTATTTCTTTATTATTTAATATAATAAATAAAATACTTTCAGATATTGGGTACTGAACAGAAAGAAAATAAAGAAATCTTGTGGCTAAGTGCTAAGTGTGGCTAAGACTTGAAACATAATCCGCTTCTTAGCTATTTGTTTGCGAGCTCTTACCGAGGGAGGGTCAAAACCAACGGCTTTCTTAGTATTATCAACTGCGGAATAAGTAAATGCTTTGCAAACTAAGAGCTGATTCACCATGCTCTGTTATTTACTAATCAAGGATTAAACCTTAGATGTCAAACGCGAACATTTTGACATATTTAAAGGCCCTTTAATCCTTTGGTAATCTAACAGAGCATGGTGAAACCGGCCCTAAAACACTCTTTATTAAAAATCATTAGACTAGGTTAGGTGGGTACAGAATCTTTAGGTACCTACTATT
The DNA here is from genome assembly GCA_932294275.1 of Chloroclysta siterata. Taxonomy (NCBI): domain Eukaryota; kingdom Metazoa; phylum Arthropoda; class Insecta; order Lepidoptera; family Geometridae; genus Chloroclysta; species Chloroclysta siterata. The sequence goes on from OW028588.1 coordinate 8,597,859, forward strand.
TCTCACAATTATTCCGATAGCTAAACTGATAGGTTTTTATCAGATAATAAATAACTACCAGTTACATAATTTAGAATGAGAATATACTAAAATCTGTTCTTAGTGTGCGTTTCATCTGCATAAAAGAGTAATCAAATAAAAACAATAGATAAAAGTTATTGAGAAATCTTGTGTTATAAATAAATATTTCCTATTACCAAGAAAACAAGAAGAAGAATAGTGGTTCATCCCCGAACTAAGATCTCGTGATGTCCGCTCCAGTCTTGCATTGATACCAAAAACGATATTTGGCCTTTGACTATGTAGGGACATGTAAGTATGAACGTGGAATGTGTTTATGTCAGCAATATAGAGTGCATGAGAAACGAATGAACGAGCGGTCGCCAGTTACTGCGCACGGGCGATCGGTACGGCTGTGAATCTTTTATGGGACAATTCAATAAATCGGTATTCAGACAAAAGTGTGTTTTACAGTAACTCCCAATCACCAACAGTGGTGACCCCGACGTGATATGATATAAATTGGTGGATTGGTAATTCAGTATCTTTGTCGTAAACACTGAGGCGGTGATTCTTCCCAGGTAACACGTCTTCCGCCTTAACAGACTGTACCTGTCTTAGTTTTCCGGGGCTTTCCATGCACAAGGCGTCTCACACGACCTCGCCCATTTACCGTACTTGTAATGCTATTTACACAGCCACTCAGGATCATCTGGTGTTCTGGTTCTGGATCTGGATCTGGAATTATTCCCAAATTCACCGCGTCCACGGCCACGCCCACGGCCACGACCACGGTACGTGCTGCGCCGTTGTCCATTCTCCTGTTCGCGAAGCGATGCAACTTCTAAGTTTAGCTTATGCATTTGGGGTATCCAATTATATCTCAAAAATCATACATACGTCCTATAGCAAATATAAAAATGGTATTGGGATGTGCAAACCAAACCCTTCCATTATGACACCACGATATTGTGTAAAAAAGTTTTTTTACTCCCTTTGAAAACCCCGTATCTGAATAACCCCTTGTCCGATTAAATTCATTTCGTGCAGATCGGATCAAAGGGTCCGGTAGAAGGTGGTAGTCAGAGGCAAGTCCAATCACTGTGTTTGGACTTTTTTCTGACTTCAGGTATGGTAACCAAGTTTCAACTGAAATGGCCTATTTATTGAAGAGTTCCGTTGAACAGACCTTGGTTCCATCATCAGACCAGGTCGCTGTCACCACTTTATGAGAACTGGGTATCTTCTTCATTTATTACAAATAAAAAAATAAGAAAAAGTAAAGGAACTGGCCATCCAGTAACTAAACCTTGATGTCAACGAAACTCTTAGAGATGGGAGCTCTTGAATCGTTGGTTAATCTTGGATCTTTAATGGATCTTTGAATAGCTCACTCGATCTAATATTTTAAGAGGTAAGGATCCTAATTTTAAATCTCTCTTTGTATGTGAGTTAAAGGTTTCTTATAATACCCATACCGGGACAATAATTTATTCATTGTTACATGTTGCATAGAGCAGTTCTTAGGGGGTAACAAAATGTAAAGGGCGTGAGTTCCGTTGGGGCATTATAATGTTTTTTATGCCCATTTAATGGGTATCTTATCTGTTGTTACTCACGCGCAGTCTTACTCGATAAACAGAGACTATTTAGCACCAAATGGCACGTGTATGAAGTTCCATCGTATTACATTTCCATCAAACCGTCTAAATAGATCAAATCGATTAGTTTATTTTGAAATTGAAAAAGTATACAAACTAGGTGCATTCAAATTATGTACCTCACTAATTATTAACCAACTTGATTTGGAGTATCTATAGCCAGTCACGTTAAACACTCGCTCCAAACTCGGTCATAAATTATCGGAACGAGACAGCAATATTGCTCTCTCTCGCACTTAGGAGAACGGCACAATCCTTTTGTTTAATGGCAAAGATGTGCATTATTGGAGTCGATAAGAACTATCGATACATGACCTCTCCGACCGCGCAACCAACGGGCGCTCTCGCTGAGTTATTCTTTTTATCGATAACGTGCATGCGCCCGCGCCGAATAGTGACACTAGTGTTAATATGATTTATGACCGAGTTTGCAGCGAGTGTTTAACGCGACTATTAGAGCTTCTCGTCACAGATACCGCAGAGCCTCAAGACGAAAGTCTTCAACCAGTGTGTGTTGCCAGTGATGACGTACGGAACTGAGACGTGATCGCTTACTATTGGCCTCATCAACAAGCTCAAAGTCGCTCAACGGGCTATGGAGAGAGCTATGCTGGGAGTTTCACTACGGGATAGAATCAGAAATGAGGAAATCCGTAGGAGAACCAAAATAGCCGACATAGCTCGCAGAATCAGCAAGTTGAAGTGGCAATGGGCAGGTCATATAGCTCGAAGGACTGGTAACCGTTTGGGAATAAAGGTTCTCGAATGGCGACCACGAACAGGAAAACGAAGCGTGGGACGCCCTCCTACCCGATGGACTGACGACATTGTCAGGATCGCAGGTAGTCGGTGGATGGAGACGGCTCGGAATCGTTCTTCCTGGAAATGTATAGGGGTAGCCTATGTCCAGCAGTGGACTTCTTTAGGCTGATGATGATGATGATGATGATGATTAGAGCTTTTTCTAAAGGGGTCGTCTAGAAAATTACTACCACCATGCTAAATCAAAATTCTACCGCTAAGCAGCAATGCTGTGTTGCGGTTTGATTTTCGAAGGGGGTTGACGGTGAAATTACAGGCACACGAGCCTTAAACCTGTAATTATGTGTGCCTCGAGTTGATTGACGCAGGGCAGTGCACCGTAAAGCAAGTTCCTCTCATGCGTGGCTTACGAGGTGTAGCTCTGTTATAGGTGATGGTAAGTTGGTACTTAGCATCAGGTGAACCATCTTTTTCCATCAGCCAGTAGGTAGTAGGTAGTTGGACCTTTTATGACAGGATTTTTTATACGTTTGGTCCAAGTGAAGCAGTGATCTGAATTGTAAATGAACTTGCACTTCGAAGCTCAGACAAACAAGCTTTGTGAACTGAATCCTGCAGATCATTTATATTGCATTTGACATGAATAAACATTTTCTTTCGCAGCGAGAAGTTAATCTTTGATTTTATTGCGAGCAAAGTCCATTAGTAGATAGTATTTTAGTAGCTTACTGATCGACAGTAGCTAACTCTTTGAATCTCAGCATAATTTGAACTGAAACTTCGTGATGTTCGCTCCAGTTTTACTTTAGGTACAGTTTTTTTTTTAAACTTTTTGGATTGGAACACAGTTTGAAACTGCTGATGCTAGAAACGCCCCAAAAGCGATGGAAGACTTATATTTTTTTATAAGTAGGTATAACAACCTGAGTAAGAAAATACAAGTTTTTGAAGTTAGACTTGACGCAGCAGTTTGGTTATTTAAGCCATCCCATTCAGGTGCTTTAAAGAGTATTATAACTTATTGACATACAGATGTACAGATTTCAAAAAGTGTTGGAACTATTATGCTAAGTTTTCAGAAGTAGAAACCTAGTCCTGAATCTCAGCACAATTTATATGATCTGTTGGGTTGATGAGGAAATAGGATAAAAAAGTATTTTACACCTATTTTATTTTAGCTATTGCTCTAAGGCTATCTTTCTGAAAGTGGGCGATAACGCCCCCTCGTGGGCGCTAGAGATCTACAAGGTGACGATAAAGACCCATGCAGAGTAAGTCGGACAATTTTTTTGATAAGAAAACTTTTTTGGGTCGAAATAATATTTTTGCAATCACTAAAAGGTTCAGAAACTTGGTGGTTTTGTGGTAACGACATTCAGGGATTTTATAAGTACAATAATGTTGAAGTCGTTTCACAGTCATCCGTTTAAGATGTGGCAAAGCTAAGTAAATATTTAAGGGGCGCTTGAAAATAATTAATTCTCAAAGTGGGCGGTAGACCAAATTTGTTTGAGAACCGCTGCTCTTAGGAAATTTAACGAAACCAGGCGCGTTGTTTTGCACGCCTTACGTGGTGTAAGGTGTTTCGTCTCAATGTAGGTTTACGAGAGAAATCGACAGTGTTATTTATTCCTTGTACTATGGGCGGCCGGTCGTTTCTCTTTGTCAATCACTCAGCCAGCAGTTTATACCCTGAACGAGTTACTCGTGCCATTTTTCTTTTCACGAATAGAGAGGCCAATACTATAAATCACTCGTTCTTACGAATGTGTTCCTTACACATTAAGAGGCTGACAACAGCCAAACACATTTTATTTAAAGACATTAAATTACAGGAGGTGATTATGAAAAATTGCGATCAACAAAGCTTCGGAAAATACAATTACAAAGTCCCAATAAAAATATCAATTTGATCCAAAAAGTTTTCCTACCTAAAAGTTTGATTGAGTACGAAAACTAGTTAATATGCGACCGAGAAGTTGCGCGTCATAGTCTAGATTATTAATTATTAATTAGCTAATTTAATTAAGTTTAATTTAAATGAAATAAAAAAAGTATTTGTAATCTATCAATGTTTTTGTCGTGTCAAAAATCGTGGCTACACTGCCGTTTTTTACACTATTAGCTCCTGAATGTGCTCCCCTATTAACTATTAAGGGACTGACAACCGTCAAACAACTTCTCACTCTCACATTTCAACATTTTGAAAGATATAGAACTACTGCATAAACCATTTCATTTTCAGAACTTAACGACAATGTTATTTAGGTATAAAAAATACGTTGGGTTCAATAGCTTGGATGATGATCTGCAGATGATTTTTTTTGTAGAAATTTATGTATTTTACCTGAGGAATAAGGTAACAGGGAGCTAATTATGATGAACAGTTTCTTAATGTACCTAAAAATACAATATTATATTAAGCTACCCGCCACCTACAGAGAAAACCACTGAGTTTAATTAAAAAGCGCGGAACTTGGTTTCAATTATTATAATTATATCAACACAACTTTGGTCGAATAATTATTGATACAATCATAACGAAAATTTCACAATCCTTAACCAATTAAACCAGAGCTCGGTACGAGCTTATGCGGATGAAATAAAATATAAAGTAGTTTGGGTGTAACCTACTATAATTATAAAATTCAGATTTTTCTATATTATTAATTACGAGTGTATTCAAAGATTATTCGGCTGCCGGAGCAGACTGATAAAATTCTTCTTCTTCTTTCTTCTTTCAATTTATGGCTCCTGTCCGTCATTCGACAGACAATCTTGCCAGTGTCAAGTGATTTGTCTTGAATAAACTTTTTAGTCAAGTCAGTCCATAGTCAAGTCGGCCGTCATTTGTTTTAAAGAAAATGGTGGCGGTTTTCTTCCAAACCTTGGAAACATTTTCGGTCAAATCAGGATATCACATAATACACTTTCATTCCAAATGTTTACACTTTGTGCTAAGACCTCAAGTAATGTTGGTTAAAATACCACCGAAATTACACAACACAACTCAAAATGAAAAAGCTATGTCAATCACAGAAAATGAATACACTGATAATATTAATTACCTAGCATAGCCAATAGCCAAAATTGTAACTAATTGGCAACCAAGGAACCGAAAGAGGAAATGTGGGAGACCGTTTAAGAGGTGGGAAGATGATTTTAAAGTTATTGCTGGCAAGTTATGGCTGAGAACTGCCAGCGATAGAAACGAGTGGAAAAAGTTGGAAGAGGCCTATGTCAAACTAGGGCAAACAGATGGGTTAATAGTGTTAGATTAAGTTAGTATTAAGAAAAACTGTGTAAACATCTGAATAAAGGCTATTATTATTATTATTATTATTATAGCCAATAGCCATACCATACTATAAAATGTATGAATCCGATAATTATAAAACTAGTTCGACATGTGATGTCGTTCACTCCGTTTAAAGCACCTGTCCGTCATTCAACAGACAATCTTGCCAGTGTAAAGTGGAATAGATTAAATACTTATTGGTCAAGTCAGTAGATAGTCAAATAAGTAGTCATTTGTATTAAAAAAAAATGTTACAGTTTCAAAACTTACGAAACATCTTCGTTCAAATAAAGATCCCGTCATAAAATATTACTATAATTCCAATTGCTCACACTGAAATTACACAGCAGAACTCAAATTTTGCTATGTTATTTCAGTGGTATTTTAAAAACAATTAAAATAAAAAAGAAATGTTGTTTCCCAAAACAGGAAACGAAACCTCTTTTTAGGGTTCCGTACCCAAAGCGTAAAACGGGACCCTATTACTAAGACTCCGCTGTCCGTCCGTCTGTCTTTCTGTCACCAGGCTGTATCTCATGAACTGTGATAGTTAGACAGTTTAAATTTTCACAGATTTTGTATTTCTATTGCCGCTATAACAACAAATACTAAAAAAACAGAATAAAATAAAACATTTAAGGGGGCTCCCATACAACAAACGTGATTTTTTTGGCGTTTTTATAGATAATGGTACGGAACCCTTCGTGCGCGTGTCCGACTCGTACTTCGTCGGTTTTTTCTATTTTATTTAAGGGCTCTTTGTCATTTTGAGACGAACCAATCTTGCCAGTCAACCTGAAATGTGGGGTGGCGTGGAGCCACAGTGAGAGCTTAGCTATGCTATACTATAAAATGTATGAATCCGATAATTATAATACTACTGCGACACAACATGAGCCTCGATATGGTAATGTAATTCCGGCTTGATTATTTGCCTTGACATTGGCATTGACATGTCACGGTCACATCCGGTTCAGTGACGAAGCGGTGTATGTGCGGCGCGCACGCCATGTACCCTCCATTAGGGATATTGGAGTCGCGGAGTAAAGCGGACCTAGGTATGAACAAATAAATGTGAAATCATTGAAGATATTGACAACGAAACAAATTAACCAAACATGCTGTAATTTAATTATACGGTATCACATAAATTAAAAAGGGCACCAATGCTACTAAAAAGCCTTTCTTCCAGTGGGGACGAACGATGGGGACGAGCGGGAATAATCCATGAAAAAAATGGACACAAGACCAAACCTACTGACTATACCTCGTGACCTGATTATACGTTCCTATCATGCGTGACTTACGAGGCAATGCTTTGTTATAGGTGATGGTTACCACTTAACATCAGATGGGCCATCTGCTTGTTCGAAAAAAAAACCAAACGACTAGCTATGTTTTTTTGAGAGGCTGACAACCGTCAAACAATTTGTCGTTCGATGTAAAATTACTGAAGGTTTTTATGAAAACTCACAACCAACCAAGTTTTAAGTTTCGGAGAGTTCAGCCATAATATAATTTTGATCCAAACCAGTTTTTTTCCTTCATAAAATTTTGATAAAGTACTAAAATTAGTCAAACTAGTAATTAGGTACTAGGTAGGTACTTAATTAATAATAAATACTTAAATGTAAATCTAATAAATAAATCAACACATCACTATCTAGCACCAAACTAAGCAAAGCTTGTAATATTATGGGTTTTGATTTTTTCATCATAAAAAAATATCAGACTCTGAAGTTCCTCCAGTTAATTAATCTCAAAGTTTTTGTGCTATTATGTTGGTATTGTGTTGGTCAAGTTTAATCTCTTGAATGAACATTAATTCAGCCGGGAGAAATGAAAATGAAAAATGTGTTTTTCACCAGCTTAACTTACAAACAAAAAGTAGTAAAATATACTACAAATTTGTAAGTTACAACCGAGGGTAAATTTTGGAGGTTCCATTTATTTTATTTTATTTTATAGGGAAACTGGTCTTCCAGCCATATGATATGATTAAATAGATAGGTGCTGGGATAAGTATGTAAGCGTCTACTCTAATATTCAGTTCAGATATTCAATCATCATCATCTTCAGCCTGAAGAACTCCTCTGCTGGACATAAGCATCCCCTATATATTTCCAGGAAGAACGATTCTGTACGGTATAATATTTAATATACAGATATAAAATCTATTTTACATTGTAGGATTTAGTGGTAATTTTATCAAGTGCTAAAGTGATTCAAAATGTTTAGGTATAAGTAATTTTAAGCTTTATGTATTTACCTAGTGGCAAATTTAGTTAGGTTTATACATTGAACATACAGTTATTACTATTAGATAGGTACGTGTTGAGGCACGTTTTTAGATTATGAATTTTTAATGATTACTTTAGACTTGTACCTTACATGTACACTTTGATCTATGAAGGTTATAAATTTATCGGATGGAAAAACATAGGGATTTTAGAACAATTTTAAACAAAGGAAGGGCACAGCTTTCATAGTTTCTTGCTCCGCAGGCGTGGAACTTTAGCTGTTCCACTAGACTTTCAGAACAATATCCAATCCAAGTCCAATGTCCAACGATTTGCAAAGATTTCTTATGCTTTTTGGGATTGTTTGCATATATAAAAGTAGCTACTCCAGTAATCCTGTGGTCACAGCACTATCTAGCCCCGAACTAAGCCAAAGCTTGTAATATGAGAACCAGATCGCTGATATAATACAAACATACTTTTTTTTGTAAATACATACCTACATATACATAGTATTAGATACTATAAGAATCAAAGTCCTGACTGACTGACTGACTGACTGACTGACATATAGACAACGCACAGCCTAAACCGCTGGTCCTAGAGACTTGAAATTTGAGGAGTACATAGGTCTTATGGCGTAGAGGTGTACTAAGAAGGGATTTTTGGAAATTCAACCCCTAAGGGTGTAAAAAGGGTTGAAAACGTTTGTATGAAAAATTGTATTCCTTGAACCTACAAACTTGAAACTTGGAGTACATATACTTCAAGACAAAAAAATAGGAAATACATTTTTAGTTTTTTAAAACTACCCTTAATAAGTGTGCTAAGGGATGTAAAAGTATGTATGGGAGTTTTTTGACCGCTGATCCTAGAGACTTGAAATTTGAAGAGTACATAGGTCTTATGGCGTAGAGGTGTACTAAGAAGGGATTTTTGGAAATTCAACCCCTAAGGGTGTAAAAAGGGACGAAAACGTTTGGATGAAAAATTGTATTCCTTGAACCTACAAACTTGAAACTTGGAGTACATATACTTCAAAACAAACAAATAGGAAATACATTTTTAGTTTTTTAAAACTACCCTTAATAAGTGTGCTAAGGGATGTAAAACTTTGTATGGGAGTTTTTTGACCGCTGGTCCTAGAGACTTAAAACTTGAAAAGTACATAGGTCTTATGGCGAAGAGGTGTACTAAGAAGGTATTTTTGGAAATTCAACCCCTAAGGGTGTAAAAAGGGATGAAAACGTTTGTATGAGAAATAGTATTCCTTGAACCTACAAACTTGAAACTTGGAGTACATGTACTCCAAGGCAAAAAATAGGAAAGGCATTTTTAGTTTTTTAGAACTACCCTTAATAAGCGTGCAAAGGGATGTAAAAGTCTGTATGGGAGTTTTTTGACCGCTGGTCCTAGAGACTTGAAATTTGAAGAGTACATAGATCTTATGGCGTAGAGGTGTACTAAGAAGAGGTTTTTGGAAATTCAACCCCTAAGGGTGTAAAAGGGTTGAAAACGTTTGCATGAAAAATAGTATTCCTTGAACCCACAAACTTGATACTCCAAGGCAAAAACTAGGAAAGGCATTTTTATTTTTTTAGAACTACCCTTAATAAGTGTGCAAAGGGATGTAAAAGTTTGTGTGGGAGGTTATTGACCGCTGGTCCTAGAGACTTGAAATTTGAAGAGTATATAGGTCTTATGGCGTAGAGGTGTATTAAGAAGAGATTTTTGGAAATTCAACCCCTAAGGATGTATAAAGGGTTGAAAACGTTGGTATGAAAAATTGTATTCCTTGAACCTACAAACTTGAAACTTGAAGTAGATGTACTCCAAGACTAAAAAACAGGAAAGGCATTTTTAATTTTTTTTAAACTACCCTTAATAAGTGTGCAAAGGGATGTCAAAGTTTGTATGGGAGTTTTTTAACGCGTGGTGTGATTGATTTAAAAGTTGAGGTAAATATACTAAGAAATAAATAATTAAGAATGACGCTTTTAACTTTTGATAATTACCCCTGCAAAGGGTGCAAATGGCTGGTAAAAGTTAGTATGGGAGATTTTTAACGCATAGTGCTATTGATTTCAAACTTGAAGTGAATATACTCCACAATAAATAATTTAAAATCACGTTTTCAATATTTTAAAACCACCCCTGCAAAGGGTGCAAAAGACTGACAAAGTTTCAAGGTTTGTATGGGAGATTTTTAAAGCGTAGTGTAATTAACTTCAAACTAAAAGAAAGTGTGTTCTGTGGATAAAAATTACAAAAAGACAGTGTAGGGGATAATGAGATGATGCGTATTCCATAGTTTATTTCACGTAGCTACAGAGGAGCATGTAAAATGATAAACGTCCGTTTCCACATAAGTACTGATTTATATTTACACTTTAAGTTAGTAGGTATTACATGTCTGAACCTAATGAGCGGGGAGAGACGACTGGCGACGCTACATAAAAAACCTTCGCGCCAGCCCGATCGCAAGTACCTGTGTGTGGCTAGCCGCCACAACAGTTTGATTTTCGAAAACAACTCCTAAAACTTTACCCTCTTTCGTAAAAAGGATACAACGAGGTGTCAATGTTTGTAAAGGACATTCTAAAAACGGGAATCTTGAGTTGGTACAAAGAGATCTGAGGGTATCTACCGTGCCTGCATGGGGATCAAAGTCGTGAAGCTGTTTCGTTTCGTTTGTTTTTGGGGTAGAAACTAGGAACAAATAAGTAGGTACATATTTTCCGTGTCTTTGTTGTATTTGTCATGTTTGTGCTAAACTCAGTACCTATACCTACCTTCCTACCTAATATAGGTAATGTACGCCTATAGGTATCTCTTATACCTACGTAGGTATTTAAAATCCTACCTACCCTAATAATATACAAACCAATGCGAAAGTTACGATGTTTGGATGTTTGTGGCTCAATCACGGCTCACCACTTCAACGCGTGCGAAGCCGCGGGAAGCCACTAGTAATATTATATAACACCCAGACAGAGAACAAATATCTATATTCACCACACAAATGTTTGTTCTCGGTGGGCCCATGACCTACAGCGCAAAAGACAGAGTTACATCAACTGATCTGTGAAGGCTGTCATATTTAAAAAATGTTTGTCTGAAAATAAAAGTCAGGTTTGGTTTTAGATAGGGATTTATTTGTGTTTGTGATTTTTACTACTCTGAGGTTTGAACTGCGCTCGACGGAGGCCTATACCTACGAGCTTTCACTGTGATTACCACACAACATATACTATTTGTTAACTCATCAATCCATTCCTTTTTTTCAGATCGTTTCGGAAAAATTAAAAAGGCGTTATGGAAAAAATCTATCCCATCAATTTGGTGTGTAATTTAAGCAAGCTAAATAAATATTGCTTGACATTCAAGACAGTGCTATCTAACCGAGCCCACGACCTACGGCGCAGAAGGCAGAGTCTACCAACTGAGCTGTGACTATCTTCAGATAATTCTTCTACAAATTACGAGTGAACAAGTTGTGTTTTAAAAAAGCCCTTTTAACATAAAACACCTAGCTATTAAACTAATTATAATTACGTATAAAATAAAAATTCTTCAAGACGCACATCAGCCGTCAGTACGTTGGCTTGTAGAGTAAATGGACCTTCTGAAAAAAATAAAGGAGATGAATAATTAACCAACAACTAAAGACAGAATATTTTTAAAGATATGAAACAATCCCAACAATACACAATACAGGGTACAAAACCCTGTATACAAAAGCTAAACAATGAAACAATATTACTATCGAGTAATTATTGTACTTTAATGGTTACTGTGTTTGTTTATTGGTTATTTTCGGTCTGGTGTATGAGCACAATAGAGTGTTTTACAATCATTCATTTATTCAAAGAATTGAGTTAAAATATTCCTCTGGCTATTCTGATAATTCCTTATATATTTTCCATCCATCATGCTACGGATGGGTTTGATACATTTACTGTATTTTTCGTTACCTGCCTACCTGTATTTAATAAAATGTAGATATAATAACAATTTCACAACATCCTGCCAATGGTTTGACCGTTATCACTTTATTCGTAATTTTGTAAGTCTCTATTTACAAACACGCTCGGCTCGCCAGCACTTTTACCTATTACAAACTGACGCACAACATTCACAATTTCACATTCCACAGAGGGTCCTTCCTCCCAGCCACCAGTGTTGCCATAATGCTACGGAAATTGCAGCGTTCAACGGTTTTAGGCTATAAAAATTATAAATTCCACAGCCTACGGCCAACCCTTTGCCCGCGCCAATTTCTTAAATTCTCACTATCTCAATGTACAAATGAAATAATAATAGAGAAGAGCATTATATTTTCTCACAACCTCAATAAACAAAACTCAAAACGCCAATAATCGGATATTTTAAAGTATATTTGGCTGACACACTGCCTTATAATTTTTTTTAGCAGTATTATGGCCTGTTGCTGAGTTATAATGAGTTATAATTATAATATTGCTTTTTCTACCGAATCTAGCGGCGACGAGCGACTAATAAATATGTCTACTCGACTCTTTCTGTCAGATCTACTCGTTCGCGATCTGACACTACGACGACTACGACGACTACGGGCTGCCTACACGTGAACGTGTTACTTTTCGTACGAAGTCAATGAACACACTGCAGAGGACAACAAGGACAACAATCAGCTCATTTTGATATATCAATAAATTCGCTAAAAATAGTTTTGACAGCTTACCAACGTTGAACCATTTGTTCCTGGGGTATCCAGATTCCTCGCGCGAAGAGACCAACGCTTCTCTTAGCGCAAATGCAACTGCTATTGATAAGCAAATGGGAGGCTCGGCTACCGCTGAAACATAGACAGGTAGATGATTGTCTTTTTTCTTCTAGTGATATTAATAATTCCTCCACTGCTGTTAAATAACAATATGGATCCATTTAACTGAAAACTCACTAGCTACTGTCCGGCAAAAACTTAAATTGCCAAAAATGACAATAATAGCTTTAATACAATTTCTTTGTGTTAACACAAGAATAAATTTTGCTAGTTTATGGCCTGCTTGAAATCCGGGTTCAGTGGGAGCGAAGTCAAGGTTAGAAGCAGGTTAATTGCATAATCATACATTTATATCATAAAGCTGAGCTGTATCATTATCCAGGAGAAGTCCACTCCTAGATATAGACCTCCCCTATACATTTCCAGGAAGAACGATTCTGATCCCTCTCCATCCACCAACTTCCAGAAATCATTTACCTCGGGCTCCTAATGTACCAACAGGATTGAAAGAGTTTCTCCGCAACTGTATCCTAAAATCGATGGGTATATCCTTAGCAAGTGGAACGTGGTAATACCAGGTGCGATCAGTCAATAATTCACCAGTCTTTTCATCATAAATGAGTTCTTCGTGGGTCCAATAACCAACGCCCATGATAAATGCTCCTTCAATCTAAAAACGAGAAAATAATGTACCTACTGTATAAATTATAATGATTGCCTACCCACTAAGATTTGAATATCTCATGATTCCATGTATCCTTGCATATAATTATAAAGTAAAGTAAAGTAAAGTCAATAAATAAATATTTGTAGACATTCCAAACAATACCAAGCAAAGCTTGTAGGTACTATGGTAGCTGATATAATATAATACTCATACAATTTTTAGGTAAGTACTTATAACACCCGGGAACGCACATTTATTTTCATTACACAAACGTTTACTCTCAGTGGGGATCGAACCTACGACCTACAGTGCAGAAAGCAGAGCTACTACAAACTTAGCCGTGAGGACTGTCAATATATAACAATGCTTGGTCAACTTACCTGACCGATATCTAGTTCAGGGTTGATGCTGGTTCCAACATCTTCTACTATATCCACTCTTAATATTTCATGTTCTCCCGTCAATATGTCCAGTTCCACCTCAGCTAAGCAAGCTCCAGCTGATCTATAAATTTGTTGGTCATTCGCATTTACCCTGTAAGAGGCTTGTAAGTTGATTCCTCTTGTGAACGCTGCCTCAATTAAGATTTCCCAAGTGGGATTGTTCAAGGCTTCTCTGATAGCTGATAAACGGTCTAAAATAATCTGGCAGCATTTGATGGCTCCGTAGCATACTGCCTGCGTGGTCCTGCTACCTCCGCTGGCAAAGTTGTTTGGACTTGAGGCAGCATTTGGTGGACTGCATCGAACTTTATCTAAAGAGATATTGAATGTGTACGCTACTGCTTGGGCCACTTTAGTGTTTATGCCTTGCCCCATCTCGATACCTCCATGTGTGATCATAATAGTACCATCTCCATGGTATATCGACAGCAGAACCATGTAATCTACAAGAATGGGCACGGGCCAGCTCATCATAGCTATTCTGAGCCCACGCTTTTTCCACCGGTTAAGCTTATTGAACACTTCAACTTCTTCTTTCCTTTTGTCGTATTCGCCGTCTTTCAGTAGGGTTCTAACTACGTCAGCCACATCATTCATTTCAGGGCCGAGATTGGCGAGTCGCACTTGGACAGGGTCACGATCGATTTCATAAGAAATCTGCTCCATGACTTGCTCGGTCATCGTAATTGCTTCTAGAGACCCTAAAATATTTTATTTTCGACATTACTATCACTTTTTATGCATAAAAATAAATGTTAAGAATAAAATATGTCTGTTTCTTTTTAGCGTACTGTCTAAAAAGCATTAGGTGAATTTTTTAGACAGTACGAGTTTTTAATTAAGTATGTATTATGTTTTTACCAGGAGACCTAGCATAAGTATTTGAAGGAGTATCAGTCGTTACATCGTACACCTTTAAAGACCACCGTCTGCTATCGTAGCAGTTCTTAATGGGAGATATAGCAAGGGGTGATACCGGGTCAGTGACCACGTATCCATTGTCTTCATATAGATGGTATTCCATGTACTGAATCTCGCCTGAGTCACTGACACCTGCCTGAAACGAAATCGCAATTCACTAGGTGAAAGATGCGTTGCTAATACGAAATAAATTAAATTACATTAGTTTAAGTTCACTGGCTCTAAGAGGACAAATCTTTTAAGAGTAGTAGAGCTCTTTGTGTAGGGCTCGTCCGGGGAAGTACAACCACCATCCCTTTTTCTGCCGCCAAGCAGAGTTGCTGTGTTTCGGTTTGAAGAGTGTGGTGGCCGGTGTAATTACAGGCACATGAGGCTTAACATCTGTATGCTTCAAGTCGATGGACGCAGGGCATTGCATCGTAGGTGCACGTTCCTATCGTGCGGGACTTGCGAGGAAATGCTTTGTTATATATGCATTGTTACCACTTAACATCAGGTGGGCCATCTGCTTGTTCTTACTTAAAACTTATTATATACTAAAAACTTATTATAAACAAATTTACCTCAAAATCTCTTGTGCATGGCAGGCGTTTTCCAATCATCCGCAAACTAGCTTGTATGCCTAAAACAAATCGGCACGGGCGGTTCATGAGGTGAGTAACTAACGCACTGGCGCACGCAATGTGATTGGCCCGGGTGATCTTTAGACCGTAGGCACCTCCACAACGAGGGGACACCAAGTTGATGCTAAAAACAATGTCCATGACAATTCCAAAAACAAACTATTATAATAGACATCTGTCAACTCATCTCTACCGAAATAATATTTACGAAGGTGCACGTGAAACTTGACTTTAACTTTAAATATACATAAGATATGGATTAACTATGCATCATAGTAGCCTTACATTCTATACCTTATTATTCAAATAATAATAAACCTTAATTATTTTCCATCATTGTATTTCTTTCGAAATTGACATAATTTGAAATTGTACCCCCAAATATATTTTTTTTTAATATTTTATAACCTAGCTTTTTTTTCTGCAATTTTTATTGTATCAACAACGCACAGCCTCAACTTCATAGACTCTCATAGACTTGGAACATATATTATTATGATATATTTGTCACTAGCAATGGATTTCCTAACTAATATTCAGGAAATCCTTTCATTTAAAAGTTTCGCGGGATTCCACTTCAATAGAAGTAATGTATTTTTTCATAAAAAATACTAATTACATAATTATTGGTTCTTTTAAGATATTTTGTAAAAAAATATTGTATTTCAATAACCCAGTTGACATTTATTTTTATGTATTTTCCCCTTAAAATCGGATTATTTAATTTATTGATTACTCCAATTGCTCTAATATTTCTATGAGACCGTTTATAAATACACCAATATATGATCACTGTAATGAATGGGCGATTAATATTTGACTTACATGTTCTGATTTATGTTTAGTTCATCAGATAAACTGAGATGCATAGAGTCGGTCCACTGCGTGGCTGAGAATACATCCATGCCCACCTCACTGGGTCTTGTTACACTTGACAGAGTTTCCATCGTAAAATGATATTGTGCAAATATGTTATCAGACCCTGAGACAACCTTCGTAACATTTAAGCCTCTGTCGGTAGCGGGTCTTGTGAAAAATAATGAGACTCGACTAGGATCTTTCTCTCTTACATCATGAATCGTTAGCAAAGGTTTGGCCTTATCCTTTTTGTACATGACTTCAACAAGTAGCGAAGCTCTGTGTGCAATTACATCATTCTCAGCTACGATCAAGCCAATAGCTTGATCGTAGAAACTGATGTTTTTCGAAGCAAAAATCTCTTCAGGAAAGTTAATTAAAGGAGACTTAAGCGAAAGAAAGTTGTTATCACCCGGTATATCTTTTGCGGAGAAGAAAGCAAGCACTCCTGGAATTTTCTGTAAGTAAATTCAAAAGTAAAAACAAAACATAATGGTGTAGGAAATAATATCAGCACTAACTTAAAATAATCATCACAATGTTGTCGTGTTGCTATACCGCCGACGACGTATAGCCGTTTAACATGCGTTGTGTTTAAAACGATGTATACCACTTACCAATGCTGCAGACGGGTCAATGGAAACTAGCTCTCCTTTTGCAATATCTGATGTCACAAATGCGCAAAAAACTTCTTTAGCTTCAATTGGAAGGTCGTTGACATATTTGGCTTCGCCTGCGCATTGCACTAGGGCGTCTAGCTTAGGCATAGGCTCATTCACAGGCCAGACTACAGGATTAGTATCGTATACCTCTGTTCCCTTGGATATGGGTCTGGTTTTTCTAAAATCTCTTGCTCCAGAGCGATAGCGGGGCTTTAAACGACCGTCTGTGATAAGAACAAGTAGACCCTAAAACAAAATGGGAGGAATTTTATAAGGTGCCTTCTTTTGTGCAATAATAAAATTTATAAAGTCACATACTTTATAGAACAGCCCTAAAGCACATTTCCTTCTAAACTTTGGCTTCATTTCTCCTGCAATGTCATCTACAACCAACTCAGTATCCAATATCTTCAAAGCTTCTTGCAACACTTCGTTTGTAAATATCTTTTTCTTGGCAACATACTGTTCGGTCTTCCGAGCATGCACGAAGTGTGCTGAGAGCCCGCCGATGACGATCCTGGCAGATACCACTTCGTCTTGTTCGTGGTGATCGAATTTGTATAAAAAGGCTGCGTTGACTTGGGCATGCGCGTTTTGGGCGCGAGGCATTATTTTAAAGGAGACGAACTCACAGTCCTTAGAGAGTGGTGGCAGTTTGAACTGAACGATGACCCTACCAGTCATTTCAGTGTACAGGAACTCTTCAGGGCTCACCTCCATGGTTTTATCTTTTTCAGCTGAAATGTAAAGTTTGATTACCTATGTAAAATTTGAGCCAGTCAAAATTTAGGGCAACCATTTGTGGGCAAGTGACTTTACCAACGTTTTTTTTTTTTAATTTATTATAAACCTTAAAAATTATAGACAGTTATAGGTATAAGTTATAACAGTTGGTTAACAAGTCGGATACAAACCAATGACCAAAGTAGCTCCAACAGTTTCTAAAAGCAGGAAAACATCAGATGAAAATGTCGGCTGCCTGTGTTTTACCATCAAATTACCTGCAACAGTTCCAACCTGAAAAATTTCAAATTATGAAAAGAAATACTGCAATTTTATTAATTTACTGTGTTAAACTAGAAAAGGTTTTGACTTACATTTCTAACTGGAATATGAGCCACCAGATCTAGATGATCATATAATTTCTGCAGGTAGGCAAAAACCTCCTTCTCTTTAGCAACGGTTTTAAACAAAGTCATGAGATCAGTCAGTGTGATGCCAGCTCCAACTACTAAGTTTTGATCAAATATGTATCTCTTTAGGTCGGCTATTGGACGAACATCAATCAGGACTCTTGGAAACTTCAAGATTGGAGATGCACCTATAATTTTAATATTAATGTTAATAATTTTCAAACTTTTATTTTATTATTGCCTTGTCATTGTTGCTTACCCCTTCCGGTACTGCCATTCACCAGCATATAAGATTCCACACCCTCTTTCTCGAAAACTTCAAAGATATCATTCAATTCATGAACCCTGTACCAGACACTGCCATCTTTTAGCGGTATCTTTTTGATGGTTTTCGGTTCTACGTCACTGTGACTGACAAAACACCAATTTTCACATTTGTTCTTACATGAATTTTTCTTTGCGCACAGACTTAAAGTGCTAAGGTCTTCAATATCGTGAACAGTTTTGGTAATAGGTTTCGGAGCATCTTTTGCAAAGCTCTTAAAGGCGTCAAGAATAGGTCTGAAGCCGGTGCAGCGGCAGGTGTTGCTACCAAAGGAGTTTTCTATTTCATACTTGGTTAGGTCGTAATGGTTGGCTTCTAATAAGCTGTAAGGTTGAGAAATATGTATTGAATAAAATGATACAAAGGATTACAAGAACAGACAGCTGTATGTTATGATGAAACAATATATCTGGCTATATCAGAACCTAGTTGGGACTTACCTGTACATGCTCATTACCCAACCGGGACTGCAGTACCCACACTGGGTACCATTATACTCCGCTAGCGTCTTTTGCACCGGGTGATAGCCTTTCCCTCTATTACCGATGCCTTCTATTGTGGTAATTTCCCAATCTTGAGCAGAATAGGCGCTCACTAGACACTAAGGAAAACTTAGTTATATTCACTTGTTAATTATTGTATTTGTTAGTTGTGAGCTAAAGGATAAGATTTGTTATTTTCATAACATCGATTTTAAAACGATTATTTCTATAGAAACCAAAACTTCTTCTAGTCACCGATGAAAGTGTAGGTAAGAAAGGCAATATATTAGAGCTGAAAGTGGTTTCACACTATTCCTATGCACTAAAGTGGCAGGCAATGAAGAATGTAAAATATCACGAGGAAAAAGTCTTGAAAAGTTTTTGGAAACGTTGTAAAATACGCGCTTTCCAGCAATCATAATTAGGTACAGATGAAAAACTCCATGAAGACTACACCAGATGTGTCAGAATATTCAGCCAGCAAAGGAGGTACAGCGGAGGATCCTCATAATGAGTGGTATGCTCACCGAGTTGACAGAAAAGGTGCGCGTCTGCCCTTCTTCCGTGACGGTGACGGCCACGACGCAGGCCCCGCAACCGCCCTCCTTGCACATGTACTTGGTGCCACGCAGATTGAGCACATCTCGGATGTAATCGTTCAAACAGGTGTCGGCGTCTCGCTCTGATCCCACTGTCAAATTATTTATTTATCACTTTTCTACTTGCCAAACAGTTAATTTAAACCCTTATTCACTTAGACTAAGTATCATATAGACGTAGTGTTACGGTTTTTCGGCGTGTCCGTTTTTTGTTAGTTTGTATGTATTCGCGTGAGTGACTAGAGAAGGGACAACATTGACTAACCTATCGATAGAAAAAGAAATGTATGAAAAAGGCGTTTTAATTGGAATCCAACTTTTTAATTTTAACTGGTTGCTGACTTTTATTGCGAAAGCCCAAAACCATTATAGACACTGGAACACTATCATCGTCAATAATGTTTCCCACATTGTCCTAACCGGGAGAGCGATGTCCATCCCACTCGATACAATTTCTTATGGCCATTTCGTCCATGCATAAGAACATTTTGTAGGCTATCAGTTTTCACGCCTAACAGCTTTTATCCACTCCCGTCTTCATTCTGGGCATTTAAGAACCTAAAAAAATAATGTAAAATTTAACAAAAATTGATCCCTCGCGAGACGCCTATAAGGTGTGAAAAATTGAAACTACAACAGAACAGCCGGTCTGACCCACCGCATTAGATATTTCATATCAAAAACGGAAACTTAAATATTATCGATAAAGCTAAATTGGTCGGTGGAAGTACATCTCTAGAACAGAAGACTAAAACAATGCAAGTAGTAGGTATTCGACGACTTTGGCTCTTTGGTTGCCTCGCGCAGCGAGATTTTTTTCCTGATATTTCAACGGTAGTAGTAGAAATTTGCCGGTAAAGGCTCAAATGATCGGTTCGGCTCGGCTTGGTTCGGTTTTTGCTCGGCCCGGCCGGTAAACGCTCAAATGATCGGTTCGATTCGGCGTGACTCGGCTCAGCTCGGCTCGGCTCTACTTTCTTTACTTAATTGATCGAGTGAGCGAAGCGAACGAAGATCTTAGTTTCAACTTGGGCGATTTGGCATTTTATGTATGTATGTATGTATGTATGTATGTATGTATGTATGTATGTATGTATGTATGTTTGTCTGGCGATAACTTTAGAACCGTTGATCCGATCTCCATGAAATTTGATATGTCGATAGCTTGTACTTGAGAAATTTACTGGTAAGTATATGAGTATAATTGGATGAAGGGTTTTTGAGATATGGGGTTTTTTAAAAGGGCAAAAATAAAAAAAGTTACATAAAAAAATCAAGTTACATGTCATATGAAAGGGCTTTGTTTGGACATTCCAAAACAATTTTTACTTTTTTTTTTGGGACGCTCGGTTTTCGAGATAAAATTTTAAAAGTTAAATTAAGATAACCAGCGATCCAAGAGCTCCCATCTCTAAGAGTTTCATTGAAATCAAGGTTTTTCTACTGGTCGGCCAGTTCCTTTGATTTTTCTTAATTTTTTTTCTTGAAATAATTTAAGGAGGTACTCAGTTCTCATAAAATGGTGACGACGACCAGGTCTGATGATGGAGCCAAGGTCTGTTCAACGGAACTCTTCAATAAATAGGCCAATAGAGTTGAAACTTGGTAACCATACCAAGTTAGTAGGCGGTAGTCAGAAAAAAGTCCAAAGATAATGTTTGGACTTGCCTCTGACTACTACGTACTCAAAGTTTTGATGCGTTCGTCGGGTCGCATCACGAGATCTCAGTTCGGGGCGAACTACTAGTTTTAACGGGCGAGCTTAAAATGAACCTATTTTTGGGTGTAGTAGGATAGGTTGTTCAAAAAGATTTTTCAGATTGTGATACTTTTATTATTTTTCTTTAAAACACATACCAAATAGTTTATACACAAAAACATCGTTATTCAACTTACTGCTACCAAATAATTTTACGAAATCCGTCATACTATTTCCGTTAAACTTGTAATATAAATATGTTAAACAATACTCTCCACAAACTGAAGTCAAGTCATGTTGCAGTCTGTACCTATTGAAATTCCACTGTTTTGTTGTCCTGTTCAAGAAACTTCTATGATTTCCTATAGGTGGTCGTCCATAAGAATCAAAATACTGTCCAACTCCATTTGACTCTATGTGAATGGCTACCCAATGGGAGCCTGGCTCACTATCTGGATCCAAATTACTTATTATGAATGCAGGAGTATTAATATGTAAGGGTAACCTGTTTGCTGGATAAACATGCTTTTGCATCGAGGGATGTATGAAATGCAAATGTTTTTGAACTTCTAATGTGTTCATCGTTGTGGTATCTTCTATTTACAAATTAAGAATGTGAAACTAAATAAGCTGAACTTCTTTATAAAGGTAGAAATAAATAAAAGGATTGGATTATGTTTTAATGATTTTTTATTTCATATTTATAACTAGGTTTATACAAAGTCAAACTGCCAATGCCATGACCACGCTGATACGGTGCTCCTTTATAAATCACTCCAATTCCCGAACCAGCTTGATGTGAGTAATAATGTTCATATGGACAAGTTATATTACGAGAGTACATTATTATGTTTTTCTGAAATGAAGCTTTACACACAGTGTTCCAAACTGGAATGGTATTTTTTGACCCGTACCGGATCTTATATCTACTTCAATAGTATCAAACTCTCTACGCATAACAGGTAAATAGTGTGGAGGTGAAAAAACATGCATTTTATTTGCTCCGTAAATATACTTTGCGGGGTCCAATGGTATAATTCTTAGTAAAGGTGTCATCACATCCCCCACTATCTGAGGTTCGATAATATCACAATAAACAAATAATTGATACGGTAGCCCTAAATGTAAATTGGCTGGACATTTACCTAAACCATTCATCACAAGATTTCTGTTCGGTTCAAAGCCGAGTTGTATACCTAACTTAGGTGACAATGTCAATGATTTAATAGATTCATCCATAATAGCAGCAGACACAAACTTTGATATTTCATCATATCGAAATTTAACTTTCTCCTTTATATTATTCACTGCTGTTAAAATATGATTAATATTATCATAATTTGTTGCCGGGATATGTGTTTTATAATACACCAGTGAAGGTTTTTCTTCGTTTGGCATTAACATCAATTTCGATATGTAAATTATATTTTCATGCTCTTGTACAGTATACATTGTGCAAGGGTATTGAAATTCAACAACTCCAACTGACCATTCTCCTTCAAGTTTTATAGATTTTGGTAACTTTGTTGAAAATCGTGTAGTCATATTGTCTGGAAAGTATTCCATGGAACTATTACTAAGTAATGTTAAATAAAAACTTTCTTTTATCATATTTCTTTCAATTCAGAAACTGAAATCCAACTATTAAATTTATCTGGATAACCTTTCCACTTCACTAACACTTGCTTTCTGCTACCAGAATAACGTGAACTAATAATTTTATCTATTTTATACTTAGAGGTGGGGTCATAAGACACTTTCTGTAATTCCTTTTCATAAAACGTTCCAACTATAGCTTCGTGTTTTAAATCTTCTAGCGAGTACACAACCAATGGAGATCGTTCTATAATTGAAGTTATCATAAATATTTCATCACTCCAGTTGGATTCATAACCTTTTTGAAATACATGCTTATACTTCGTTATTCTTACATAGTCACCAATGCGAAGTTTTGGCAAAGCTGTACGTGTGATACTTTGACCATTTTTTCTATCATACAAGTTATTCCATACAGTCATTATATTATTCGTGCTTACATCACAAGGGGACATCTTGATACTTGAATGATAGCTATGATTATACGCATATATTAAGTCTTGTAAAATATCAATGTATTTATACGTATTTTTATGGGTGAAATAGCGCCACATTCTCATTTTGAGTGTCCTTTGAAATCTTTCAACAATGCTGGCTTTAATATCAGGGTTATTTGTTGTGTAGTAATTAATATTTTTTGACTTAAATAATCTTTGAACATCTTTTGAAACAAACTCAGTTCCTTTATCAGATTGTATATGAGTTGGTGTTGTATTAGCTTCATTAAATATGCTGTTAAAACATGTTTTAATAGTTTCAGAATTTTTACTTTTCATGGGTCGGGCGTATGCATATTTGGTAAAGACATCAATAACACAAAGAATGTAATTAAAACCATTGTTATATTTTGAGTAAGTTCTCATATCACTTAAGTCAGCTTGCCAAAGTTCATTAAGATTTGACAAGACATATTTGTTTCGTGGAAATTTTCTGTGAACCGGTTTATGTAGTGTATAGGTTTCTTGTGATTGTAACCATTTTTTCACATCTTCTTTATTCATTTTACCTTTCATAGCTTTAGCTAGTTTATCAATACTAGCATACCCAGCGGGGTGTGATGGGTTATAGTAGATATTGTTGATTTCTAGTAAGGACTCCATTTTTCCCAATCAATTTTCTGTCGGACTCTTCGAGAAACTGGTGTTGAAAACACCTCCTCCACCTCCCTCGGTGGTGTGTATTCTTTATATTCGCTGACCTGAAGCTGATTCATATAATCGAGTATTTTTGGATTTCCAATATAAATAAGTGGTATTTTAATATGTTTCAATGCTTGTGCAAATTTTTGCCATCCTATTGGATCATTTTTTTTGAGTGGTCTCAAAGAATCATTTACTAAGTCTATAATATTACTTCCAGGAATTTTTTCTTTGACTACAGTGATTGTACCATCATCATCCCAGTCAATTATATTTTTATTCGAAGATATCAAGTATAATAATCGCTCACCCTTCTTTATATATGTTTTAGGTATCAAGCTGAGTATATGCTTAGGAGAGTAAATCGATTTTCTTTTCAAACTAGAAATTGCTCCCTGTTCATCGTTTTCAATGGGTGTCTGATCAGCAACTACTTCTTTTTCATCAATATTTTTGTTTTTAATATCCACCATACCATTATCTGCTACTTCATCCCCTCTTTCTGTTTTCAGAATATTATTAACTAAAGATATTTCAAGAGGTTTACGTTCTTCTTCGGAAAAATGTAAGTATCGTTGCAATATTTGTAAATATAGCATACATTTTTTTCTATCTTCCATGTCACTTTTCAAAATGTTTTGCATTTCAGCGTCTAATCGTGACATAGGGTTATGAACAGAATCATTTTGTTTCAGTTTTTCAATAGAACTTGGATCAATCAATAAAATTTTTTTTAGCATGTTCCATTTTTTCAAACAATAGTACCAACCAATCCACTTAAAATTGATCCCAATATTAAAGGTAAAAAAGATCCACCAGTTTGAACTATCAAACGTTTCCGAACTTACTTAGTACTTTTTCGCACTAGTTTACGAAGTAGATCTTTGTATTTTTTTAACTTTTTCTTTGCTTTTTTTTCAAGAGGTACTTTACCCTTTAAAACGTTATGAATGCATTCACAAATGCAATTAATTTCTTCTTCATCACATGATTTTAAAAGTGCTTTCTGATATTTTGGTTTAAGTGTATGTAAAGCACTAAGTAAATCTTTATGCGTCTGTAGGCTTTGATGCATTATTTATGAATGACAGGAATTTGATGATTCTTGGCATATTTAAATAATTTCGTTGGAATATAAACAATGCAATATCCATCTGAAGGAAATACATTAGTTTTAAAACGACACAAATCGCTAGTGTCTTGTTTTAAATCTATCATCAAATATCCATGAGCCTCTTTAGTTGCATCCTTGTATGAGTCTTCCATAAACTTTGTATTTTCTGGTGAAACTTGTCGTGCTAAATATTTAATTTGAGTTTTATCACGAGGATTCTTAAAATAAATTATATAACCAGAGTTCAAAGATATATCTCTTTGACCCTTACCTTGATGAAATAAGTTTTGTGTTATATAAAAAACACTCAAGTTTCTATGATGACTACCTTTTGTAAATATATCAACAATGCGTCCATCGGATTCTCTCATGAGATCATCAATGATTACTAGCTGAGGTTCCTTTCCATCGAACATACTGAGATCTGGTATTCCTTGGCAATAGTTTATATTTTTCAGGTTATACAATGGTTGCATTTCATCAAAACACCAGGTTATTTGAGTAAATTCAACACTACAAACTTCTTTCACAAACTTTGTAAAATTTGTTACGAAATTAGATTTCCCACAACCGCTTGGACCAGCCACTATTGCCGTAAATGGATGAATAAAATGAAACATTATTAATGTTTGTGTTGATTGTGAGAGGATCGGAAAAATAATGAAACAAATGTTCAAATATCAATTATTTATATTTATTTTAATATAAGATGGCATATTATATACACATTACAAAAATCATTAATATAGCTATCATCGTCTAGTTAACATGACAACATTACAAATATATTACATTACAATTTTTCTTCTTAATAATACACACACTTAAAACAATAAACTTATCAATAACATCGAATGCTTAATGATTTAGTTTAAACAAGTTTGTCTAAAATACAATAGATACCTTATCCTAATTTGTAATGACCCCAAGCTAATGTGTCTACATTATTTGGTAAAATAAACCTTTTGCTATCATTGTAAGATAGACATATTTTGTTAACTTGTTGAGTAAATATTTTATGTTTCAGTGATTTGAATAAAACCATAGTACCATATTGTATATTTTTTTCGAATAGACATGACCTGTAATTTTCCATTTTCATATTTTTCGTAACACATTTTTTTACACCTTTAGCTTTTGATACAAATTTACTTTCGACATCCAACGCATACATTTTAGATCTTAATCCAACAAATTCACGAAATATTTTTCCATTATTTTCATCTTTAAAAAACCCCAGCTTTTTTTTGTTTGCAGAATACGGTTTTATTTTAGAGGTAGATTTAGAGTACCCTGTCGAACTTCATGATTTGCATTCTGATTTACCTTTGTGCCCTGAAAATATCCAAATTGGAGATTCCAAAGATATCAAATTGGTGCCAAACCTGAACAATAAAACTAAATACAAAATTCATTATAGAAATTTGAAACAATGCATTGCGATGGGTATGAAGTTAACAAAAGTTCATAGGATTTTAAAATTCAAACAACGTCCTTGGTTAAAGCATTACATAGATTTAAACACAACTTTGAGAACATCGGCAAAATCAGAATTCGAAAAAGATTTTTACAAGTTAATGAATAATTCCGTATTTGGAAAGACAATGGAAAATATTGAAAAAAGGGTCAACGTTAAACTATTAACGCACTGGGAAAATAGAGGTAAAGTTCTTGGTGCACATGATCTGGTGGCAAAACCAGAATTTCATAGTTCATCCACATTTGGAGAGAATCTAGTTGCAGTTCAGTTAAAAAAAATTAAATTGTTTCATAACAAACCAATTTACTTAGGTTTTTGCATCTTAGATATTTCAAAAACTTTAATGTATGACTTTCACTACAACTTTATGCTTAAGAAGTTTAACAATAACATTAAGCTACTTTACACTGATACTGATAGTTTGATATATCATGTTTTCACAAATAACTTTTACGAAGACATCAAACCAGATCTCTCTTCAAAGTTTGATACATCTGATTACCCGGATGACAACATTTTTGGGTATCCGAAATTAAACAAAAAAAAGCTGGGGTTTTTTAAAGATGAAAATAATGGAAAAATATTTCGTGAATTTGTTGGATTAAGATCTAAAATGTATGCGTTGGATGTCGAAAGTAAATTTGTATCAAAAGCTAAAGGTGTAAAAAAATGTGTTACGAAAAATATGAAAATGGAAAATTACAGGTCATGTCTATTCGAAAAAAATATACAATATGGTACTATGGTTTTATTCAAATCACTGAAACATAAAATATTTACTCAACAAGTTAACAAAATATGTCTATCCTACAATGATAGCAAAAGGTTTATTTTACCAAATAATGTAGACACATTAGCTTGGGGTCATTACAAATTAGGATAAGGTATCTATTGTATTTTAGACAAACTTGTTTAAACTAAATCATTAAGCATTCGATGTTATTGATAAGTTTATTGTTTTAAGTGTGTGTATTATTAAGAAGAAAAATTGTAATGTAATATATTTGTAATGTTGTCATGTTAACTAGACGATGATAGCTATATTAATGATTTTTGTAATGTGTATATAATATGCCATCTTATATTAAAATAAATATAAATAATTGATATTTGAACATTTGTTTCATTATTTTTCCGATCCTCCCACAATCAACACAAACATTAATAATGTTTCATTTTATTCATCCATTTACGGCAATAGTGGCTGGTCCAAGCGGTTGTGGGAAATCTAATTTCGTAACAAATTTTACAAAGTTTGTGAAAGAAGTTTGTAGTGTTGAATTTACTCAAATAACCTGGTGTTTTGATGAAATGCAACCATTGTATAACCTGAAAAATACAAACTATTGCCAAGGAATACCAGATCTCAGTATGTTCGATGGAAAGGAACCTCAGCTAGTAATCATTGATGATCTCATGAGAGAATCCGATGGACGCATTGTTGATATATTTACAAAAGGTAGTCATCATAGAAACTTGAGTGTTTTTTATATAACACAAAACTTATTTCATCAAGGTAAGGGTCAAAGAGATATATCTTTGAACTCTGGTTATATAATTTATTTTAAGAATCCTCGTGATAAAACTCAAATTAAATATTTAGCACGACAAGTTTCACCAGAAAATACAAAGTTTATGGAAGACTCATACAAGGATGCAACTAAAGAGGCTCATGGATATTTGATGATAGATTTAAAACAAGACAATAGCGATTTGTGTCGTTTTAAAACTAATGTATTTCCTTCAGATGGATATTGCATTGTTTATATTCCAACGAAATTATTTAAATATGCCAAGAATCATCAAATTCCTGTCATTCATAAATAATGCATCAAAGCCTACAGACGCATAAAGATTTACTTAGTGCTTTACATACACTTAAACCAAAATATCAGAAAGCACTTTTAAAATCATGTGATGAAGAAGAAATTAATTGCATTTGTGAATGCATTCATAACGTTTTAAAGGGTAAAGTACCTCTTGAAAAAAAAGCAAAGAAAAAGTTAAAAAAATACAAAGATCTACTTCGTAAACTAGTGCGAAAAAGTACTAAGTAAGTTCGGAAACGTTTGATAGTTCAAACTGGTGGATCTTTTTTACCTTTAATATTGGGATCAATTTTAAGTGGATTGGTTGGTACTATTGTTTGAAAAAATGGAACATGCAAAAAAAAATTTTATTGATTGATCCAAGTTCTATTGAAAAACTGAAACAAAATGATTCTGTTCATAACCCTATGTCACGATTAGACGCTGAAATGCAAAACATTTTGAAAAGTGACATGGAAGATAGAAAAAAATGTATGCTATATTTACAAATATTGCAACGATACTTACATTTTTCCGAAGAAGAACGTAAACCTCTTGAAATATCTTTAGTTAATAATATTCTGAAAACAGAAAGAGGGGATGAAGTAGCAGATAATGGTATGGTGGATATTAAAAACAAAAATATTGATGAAAAAGAAGTAGTTGCTGATCAGACACCCATTGAAAACGATGAACAGGGAGCAATTTCTAGTTTGAAAAGAAAATCGATTTACTCTCCTAAGCATATACTCAGCTTGATACCTAAAACATATATAAAGAAGGGTGAGCGATTATTATACTTGATATCTTCGAATAAAAATATAATTGACTGGGATGATGATGGTACAATCACTGTAGTCAAAGAAAAAATTCCTGGAAGTAATATTATAGACTTAGTAAATGATTCTTTGAGACCACTCAAAAAAAATGATCCAATAGGATGGCAAAAATTTGCACAAGCATTGAAACATATTAAAATACCACTTATTTATATTGGAAATCCAAAAATACTCGATTATATGAATCAGCTTCAGGTCAGCGAATATAAAGAATACACACCACCGAGGGAGGTGGAGGAGGTGTTTTCAACACCAGTTTCTCGAAGAGTCCGACAGAAAATTGATTGGGAAAAATGGAGTCCTTACTAGAAATCAACAATATCTACTATAACCCATCACACCCCGCTGGGTATGCTAGTATTGATAAACTAGCTAAAGCTATGAAAGGTAAAATGAATAAAGAAGATGTGAAAAAATGGTTACAATCACAAGAAACCTATACACTACATAAACCGGTTCACAGAAAATTTCCACGAAACAAATATGTCTTGTCAAATCTTAATGAACTTTGGCAAGCTGACTTAAGTGATATGAGAACTTACTCAAAATATAACAATGGTTTTAATTACATTCTTTGTGTTATTGATGTCTTTACCAAATATGCATACGCCCGACCCATGAAAAGTAAAAATTCTGAAACTATTAAAACATGTTTTAACAGCATATTTAATGAAGCTAATACAACACCAACTCATATACAATCTGATAAAGGAACTGAGTTTGTTTCAAAAGATGTTCAAAGATTATTTAAGTCAAAAAATATTAATTACTACACAACAAATAACCCTGATATTAAAGCCAGCATTGTTGAAAGATTTCAAAGGACACTCAAAATGAGAATGTGGCGCTATTTCACCCATAAAAATACGTATAAATACATTGATATTTTACAAGACTTAATATATGCGTATAATCATAGCTATCATTCAAGTATCAAGATGTCCCCTTGTGATGTAAGCACGAATAATATAATGACTGTATGGAATAACTTGTATGATAGAAAAAATGGTCAAAGTATCACACGTACAGCTTTGCCAAAACTTCGCATTGGTGACTATGTAAGAATAACGAAGTATAAGCATGTATTTCAAAAAGGTT
Source organism: Chloroclysta siterata (assembly GCA_932294275.1). Classification (NCBI taxonomy): domain Eukaryota; kingdom Metazoa; phylum Arthropoda; class Insecta; order Lepidoptera; family Geometridae; genus Chloroclysta; species Chloroclysta siterata. The sequence goes on from OW028588.1 coordinate 8,628,071, forward strand.
ATGAATCCAACTGGAGTGATGAAATATTTATGATAACTTCAATTATAGAACGATCTCCATTGGTTGTGTACTCGCTAGAAGATTTAAAACACGAAGCTATAGTTGGAACGTTTTATGAAAAGGAATTACAGAAAGTGTCTTATGACCCCACCTCTAAGTATAAAATAGATAAAATTATTAGTTCACGTTATTCTGGTAGCAGAAAGCAAGTGTTAGTGAAGTGGAAAGGTTATCCAGATAAATTTAATAGTTGGATTTCAGTTTCTGAATTGAAAGAAATATGATAAAAGAAAGTTTTTATTTAACATTACTTAGTAATAGTTCCATGGAATACTTTCCAGACAATATGACTACACGATTTTCAACAAAGTTACCAAAATCTATAAAACTTGAAGGAGAATGGTCAGTTGGAGTTGTTGAATTTCAATACCCTTGCACAATGTATACTGTACAAGAGCATGAAAATATAATTTACATATCGAAATTGATGTTAATGCCAAACGAAGAAAAACCTTCACTGGTGTATTATAAAACACATATCCCGGCAACAAATTATGATAATATTAATCATATTTTAACAGCAGTGAATAATATAAAGGAGAAAGTTAAATTTCGATATGATGAAATATCAAAGTTTGTGTCTGCTGCTATTATGGATGAATCTATTAAATCATTGACATTGTCACCTAAGTTAGGTATACAACTCGGCTTTGAACCGAACAGAAATCTTGTGATGAATGGTTTAGGTAAATGTCCAGCCAATTTACATTTAGGGCTACCGTATCAATTATTTGTTTATTGTGATATTATCGAACCTCAGATAGTGGGGGATGTGATGACACCTTTACTAAGAATTATACCATTGGACCCCGCAAAGTATATTTACGGAGCAAATAAAATGCATGTTTTTTCACCTCCACACTATTTACCTGTTATGCGTAGAGAGTTTGATACTATTGAAGTAGATATAAGATCCGGTACGGGTCAAAAAATACCATTCCAGTTTGGAACACTGTGTGTAAAGCTTCATTTCAGAAAAACATAATAATGTACTCTCGTAATATAACTTGTCCATATGAACATTATTACTCACATCAAGCTGGTTCGGGAATTGGAGTGATTTATAAAGGAGCACCGTATCAGCGTGGTCATGGCATTGGCAGTTTGACTTTGTATAAACCTAGTTATAAATATGAAATAAAAAATCATTAAAACATAATCCAATCCTTTTATTTATTTCTACCTTTATAAAGAAGTTCAGCTTATTTAGTTTCACATTCTTAATTTGTAAATAGAAGATACCACAACGATGAACACATTAGAAGTTCAAAAACATTTGCATTTCATACATCCCTCGATGCAAAAGCATGTTTATCCAGCAAACAGGTTACCCTTACATATTAATACTCCTGCATTCATAATAAGTAATTTGGATCCAGATAGTGAGCCAGGCTCCCATTGGGTAGCCATTCACATAGAGTCAAATGGAGTTGGACAGTATTTTGATTCTTATGGACGACCACCTATAGGAAATCATAGAAGTTTCTTGAACAGGACAACAAAACAGTGGAATTTCAATAGGTACAGACTGCAACATGACTTGACTTCAGTTTGTGGAGAGTATTGTTTAACATATTTATATTACAAGTTTAACGGAAATAGTATGACGGATTTCGTAAAATTATTTGGTAGCAGTAAGTTGAATAACGATGTTTTTGTGTATAAACTATTTGGTATGTGTTTTAAAGAAAAATAATAAAAGTATCACAATCTGAAAAATCTTTTTGAACAACCTATCCTACTACACCCAAAAATAGGTTCATTTTAAGCTCGCCCGTTAAAATTAAGTAAAGAAAGTAGAGCCGAGCCGAGCTGAGCCGAGTCACGCCGAATCGAACCGATCATTTGAGCGTTTACCGGCCGGGCCGAGCAAAAACCGAACCAAGCCGAGCCGAACCGATCATTTGAGCCTTTACCGGCAAATTTCTACTACTACCGTTGAAATATCAGGAAAAAAATCTCGCTGCGCGAGGCAACCAAAGAGCCAAAGTCGTCGAATACCTACTACTAATGCATTTTATTTTGCAATAATTAATGGGTTTACATCATTTTCACATGGAATATATGACTAGTACTAATAAAATGTAATTCCTACAGTCTATATGGGAGAAAAAACGTATTTTTTTAGCATGAAAATAGAAAAAGAATATTACGTATCAAATGACAATTCCGGGTCTTTAACTCCTCCTTTTGTTGTTTTTGATACACAAAACACAGCTTCACAAGACATACTTTCACCTTTTCAAATATATTTTGCCTAGATAATAATAATTCTTTAGAATTTTCACAATTTCTTCCGCTTCACGGCAATGTTGCTACCGACTTTTTCTAGAACGTCAAAACAAGATCAAAACATTGCATCAACTGACGGCCACGATTTACGCAGACAGTGAGTGAGTGAGATGGAGTGAGTGAAGTTACATCTTCTTTTCTTTTACTCGTAGCTAGGCTACATGGGATGAACAAAGATAGATGATCACTGTTTGATACACAGTTGTAAAAGGTTGTAAGTCTTATGGCTCTCTCCAGTATGATTAATACCTCCATGCTTATTCATATTCCACCATTTTGTAGCGGCTCATAAAGTTTACCTGTCACTGTCATTTTAATATCAACGAAATGAGATAGCTACAGACTTATTGGCCAATTGGCCATTTAAGAAAGTGGAGCCTTCAGCGATCAATATGAATAAGATCATTCGTATTCTAGCACCGGCGATAGGCATGCAACCTACTACATTTGGAATACCAACTGCTATAAAATGTGGGCAAGTGTAATATTTGGACGCCTGGGAATCAAAGTGTGTTTATTTGCCGTCCCAGAAGGAAGTTATGTTTTTCAGGTAGGTATCTTCTCAGGACACTGGCTCTTTGACTCTTCATACAGCCAAACAACTCGATATTACGCTAAATATATTTTCAGCTGAAAATAATATTATACTAAGCTTTATATATTTTCAGAAAATCTGAATTGGAATGCGACCTACAAATTATTTTCTACGAAAGTAATAAAGTTTTTACTTACCAGAACATTTATTGCCGTTCACAGTAAAATAAATTCGATCCATGATCCACGGCCGCGTTGAAACGTCTATAATGATTAGAAATCAGTTGCAAACAGTGCAATTATGTTTAGCCACTAATCCACATCTGTTAAAATAAATACCTGCTAATTAGTTTTTGATATGCCTACCTTTTTTTATGAAACTAGGCGAGACTGCTAACAGTAACAAACATTCATAAGAGCAGTAGAGCTCTTTGTTTATGGCGGGTCCGGGGATGTACTACCACCATACCTTTTTTGCCGCTAAGCAGCGTTGCTGTGTTTCGGTTTATGAGAGTGATTGCCGGTGAAATTACAAGCACAGTATGCCACTGTAGGGCACGTTCCTATCGTTCGTGACTTGCGAGGCAATGCTTTGTTGTGGTGATGGTTACCACTTAACATCATCTAGTGTGCCATCTGCTTGTTCTATCAGCTAGAAGTATAGAAAAAACCTAATTAATGAAATAATTAACACGTGTCCGCTGACCGAATAATACCTAGGTAATAGGCAATATCCAAAGACACTTAAAATACTGAAGCAAATAATAATAATTAATATTGGTGGACATACCACTCAACACTTTTTAGCCCCAAACTAAGCAAAGCTTGTATTGTATGTTATATGGGAACCATACAGATAGCTAATATAATAGGTACTTGCCCCAAACTAAGCAAAGCTTGTATTGTAAATATGTAATAAGGGAACCAGATGCTAATATAATACTTAGTTTTTTTTTACTTATGGGCTGTCATCATTGAGTAGTGTTTTCGTAAATTGTTGAAAAATCTCGCCTGAACTCCAGATCCATTATTTTTTTCATCATCATTATTAATTATATGCCATTACGCGAATGCCATCTTAAGTTACTTAGCACTTTTGATTGAAATAAGCTTTTTTAGGATTAGTACTAAACCCAATTTTCTGAATCTGCTAAGAACTTATTATTCTTGTAAAGTCAGTACTGCCTAAGTGCAAAACAGACAGTTTACGGTCGGTTTGAGTTATACCTCGGAATCAGGTGATGGAATCTCTAGTTACATTTAAAATTAAATAGCAACATCTGTTTATATCTTGCTATACTTATACAATCAGAAATATTAATTCAATAGACGTATTTATGCATAAAGTGTCCATACAATATGTCTGGAAAAACGTATGGGCAACGTGGAACTGAACTGAACTCGACAAATTGAATCAAAAAAAAATATTTAAATGTTCCTAAATTCTATGATTTATGACCGAGGTAAAATAGTATTGAGACTTTAATAAAATAATAGTAGTAAATAGTAGCTTATAAGTAGAGATCGGATATTCGGATGCATATTTACCTAAAGTTGAGATGTTGGCTATTATTGAAAGCACTTTTTATCGAAAAATCCCGGGGTCTCAAGAAATTAAAATTTGGCTTTTGTCTAAAAATCCCGGGATCCCAGGAAATTCAAATTTAAGTGACACAAATGACAATAATTTTCATTCATGTAATTGCAATTCAGGGTAATTATTGCCCTGTTACAACGTTATATGCCCCTCGGGGGCCAGAATCACCCCCTTTCGGCTTAGTACACATGTAAAGTGGCACCCTATTTATGCAATCCCGGGATTTTAATTTTAATAAAAGTATCTTAAGGAGCCGCTTCCGTAATTTGTTAGCCAAAAATTGACTTTAGGTAAATATGCATCCGATTATCCGATCTCTACTTATAAGTAAGTAACGTCTATAACGCTTATTAACTTTCAGCTCTTATCCACTTACGTGTGGGGTCAGCACACCTGTTGCTATTTTCTACTTTCCTCATCATCCGTCATCTTGCCGCTCCTTTCTTGCCAATATCATGTAGCAATGAAAAACTAACAAAATATTGTATTGGCTACAAAAAAAACTCGTTACAATTAGAGCATAACTGAGCTTATGTACCTAAACATTAGATACGGTGACTGTTTACTGTAAGGATACAACACTATTTTTTTGCCCTGCGCCACACTGGTTCTTTCTTTCGGAACACTACTTACACAATTCATATTTCACCTTGGCTGATTTATAAATTAAGATAGACAACTATTAGCAGTTTCGAATCGGATGTTTCGTTTTTGCGAGTAAAGGAAACTAATAATTTTGTGTCGGTAGATAATTGTGTTAAGTAATTAATTTTTTATTCATGAGTTTATGTTCATTGGAAGTGAAATATTTTTCCACTATTGTAAAATTCAACTACTTGGACATACGCAAGATGCCTTTAATAGACTTTACCAACCATGTACTTAACTAGGTTCGATTTTCATGGAAGCAAAGCATGGCTTGTACTATTTATTTTCAGGAAGCCTAAATGACGTAATCCAAGTAAGTACGAGTATAAATATAAATAAAAACGAGAGGAGGCTTTTGTCCAGCTTCTTCAGACTGATGATAATCTACACTAATATTATAAAGAGGAAACATTTGTATTTTTGTATGTAACGAATAGGCTCAAAAACTACTGGTCCGATTTCAAAAATTCTTTCACCATTAGAATGCTACATTATCCCTGAGTAACATAGGCTATATTATATTTTCAAAAAAAACAGGGATCCTTACTAAAACTTCAATAATGTAACCCAAGGTGGAAAACAAAAACCTTACATCGCGTGCGCTGCGAAAACTATTGAAGATAGAACAAAATAATGTACTACGATTTTGTAGAACACGTCATCATCTACAAAAAATGTCGCGACAGCATATGTCTAACTATTATAGTTATGTCACAATAAGTGTTCTTTTATTATAAAAAAATAATTGAAATGCCTCCGCTAGAAAAGGGTCTTTATTTGTACCTTGGTATTAATCCTTATCCAAATAAATCATTTCATAATTAAGACGGTTTCAATACCTATAGATTACTTCTTAAATTTTTCAAATCGGACATTCCATTCAAAAGATATGACGAAATTAAAAATGTTAACGGGTCCACGGGTCACGCGCGGGGTGCGATTTCACTCACTCAAGGAGAAGCGCGTGCAAATGTATGAAATAAGTAGACGCGAGGCTCGAACCCACGGTCTAAGTTTATCCTAAAATGTTCAAAAAATTTATGACCACCCATGCGAAGCTGGGACAGGCCGCTAGTAAAATATAAACAAATGCAACTCAAATATTTATTCATAAGCTTCGTTGCGGGAGTCCTATTTTTCCGCCACGATGACACACCCGTAATCTGATGGATTCTGGATACGCTCTTCTATAAGTCGGATAAGCTAGGCCTACTGCTGACTCTTGCAGCTCACCTCAGAATTTGTAAAATAGCGCAACGAGGCGCCTATAACGTCGTTCTATGTCCTATAACAGACTTTGTTTTCTAGTTTTATTTGACAAGGATACCATATCAATGACATGCTACACGTCAGTATGTTATATCCACGTCAGCATTGGATATAACATATTATTGGATAAATTGTAGCCGAACTATAAAAGTTATTATAGTTTAGGTAAAGTTAGATACAGTGCGTCTTTTACTTTATGCATCATCATACTCAGTCGTAAATTGGTTACCGCTCCGCCAAACAACTAACTTCAAGCCCAGAGCCAATACTCACTGCTGGTTATGAGCCTTCACCCTCAGGCACCACTCTTGTCGGTTTTGGGCCTTTTGCATGACTTTTCTTATGAAACAATGATGTTATACAAACACCCCACCGGTCTGTTGCTCTGCCAAGACCTCTCTTGAGCCCCTTATAGGCCACCATCGATTTGTATGTATACCTTTTATCATAATTTTTTTCACATTCTTATAAGGTATAAGTAAATTCTATACATTGATTAGGTATTATACTTATAAAAAATCAATGTGATGATTTAATATAATTTATTTTCATGTCCTTGAATAAATTTGCATAAATAAATAATTTCCGCCAACACGCCAACAACGGATCCGTTTATAAGCGTCCGGCAAAGATTAAAAAAATAATTGCCATAAAGACGTGACACGGCTGCTAACGCCATTATGTCTTTACGGCTTTTTGTATTACTTCCATCTTTCAAATCTTGGAAATATCCCTTAATATAAATTTCAAAGACTTAGTAAATTTATTGTCTATCGAATTGTCTATTGTTTCTGGCAGCCCCGGATTCAATATGAAAATTGGAAAGTTTTCCTCACAAACCAAACTATTTTCTTCTCTGTTACAATACAATACTACAATACAAAGTAAAGTAAAAAGGCCCTATTAAATTATTTATACAGCGCCAGGTACACGCAGAATAAATAACAGTACCTACGCACGGATACGCATCAGGCTATACATAGGTACACTGCTCGCTTTTGTCCTATGTCCTTAGTTATGTAGGGATTAGGAAATATTACCATTCGTGTTTCCCAACAGGCTTCAATCCAGTCTACATTATACCCTTGTTTACCAACTACTTATTATGCTTAATTATCATAGTGATTCCAATCAACACGATTTACATAATCAAACCTCGGGCTAAAGCAATATCATTGTGTCAACAATGCCGCCAGTAATAACATGTAACAGTTAGGTAGGTAGATACCTAGGTATATTATATACACTTAGATCGTACTTAACCATGTGTAAGCAATAAATGTATTGAGTATCGTAGCTATGAGATTTTTTATATTGCTTACTGATGAAACAAGCAGATGGCCTACCTGTGGTAACAAAAATTGGATTCAAAAGAAAAAAAATAACCATAAATATAACGCCATTCGGCATATCGAAATCCACTATCAAAAGTTACTTAGGCTACTCAGTGTAGAGAGATAACTAAGTGGTGAAACTGCAGCAGTCCGCTTGGGTATTTGGTTTTTTTTTGTGTTATATTATTTGATTATCATTTTATGTAGCTTGCTAGTACAAATATATTAAAACCAGCTGGTGCCCGCGGTTTTAGACAATTTACACAATATCTTTATAAACTGTAGCCTATGTGTTATTCTGATGTATAAACTATATTATTGTAAAGTTTCATTAAAATTCATGCAGTAGTTTTTACGTGAAAGAGTAACAAACATCCATCCTTCCATCCATCCATACTTACAAACTTTCGCATTTAAAATATTAGTAGGATGTTTTATGTTATAATATTTTTGGAAAAAAGGAAGACCAAATATTGGTGGACTGTTTGAAATATTTATGACATCAGTATGAAAGGAATAAGATGATACCGAGATGACGAATGATAGAAGACAGTGGACAAATATGATAGAAGACAGTGTGCACTGGGACGAGAGCCAGAACATAATGTTTATGCTACATTACGTCACAAAACACCAGGCTTGTTCTAAACGTATGCTAAAAATTCATTTTTGGTAGGGTTTTCATAATGAACTCTAGATGGAGCGTCGCTATGGCGTGGCGCGTTAGACAAAGCTGCACGCATGATTGTGTGTGTGAGTCACACGACAAGCATGCATTGGCTAGCCTGTTTTTTATTTACTTATTGCAGGATAACTCGAATCTAGAAATAAGCTAGAGTATAAAGCTTTAAAGTTATCCTTTAAAGTGATCCTTTCAAAGTGATCCTTGTGATTGTACTGAATAAAGACCGTTTTGATTTTGATTTTTGATTTTGAGTTGTTCACAATCAAAGAATAAAACATAACGAAAATCTATGTCTTTCTATAAATTGCACAAGTACCTATACATTATTTTACCAGCAAACATGTTCTTACTTCACTACTAAAATCTATTTCAACATAAATTCTCCTTCTTTAGCTTACTTAGGTTAAAAGTTACCTTAAGGCATCTACTTGAGCCAATCGGTTAGTTGCCAACCGCAAACATATATATTTAAATATTTTATTTCTCTTTGGATGTTGGTTTGGAACTATAATAGTTCTGTTTGGAACTATCATGGTTTTACCCTTATTTGAAATATGACTCAATATCGGGAAACAATCATTAAGTACTCAAAGTAAATATCATATTTTCATAATAATAAAATGGGTTTGAAAAATATTGTAACGATAATATTAAATATAGTTTACTAGACCATGAGAATAAAAATGTTATAGAAGCTGTTTTGTGCGTTAAAACTGTACTTAGGCTCAGTTTCACCATGCTCTGTTAGTTACTAATCAAGGATTAAAAGACCGTTAAATCTAACCTTAGCTGTCAAACGGCCGTTTAATCCTCTGTTAATCTAACAGAGCATGGTGAAACCGGCCCTTAGTATTATTATATAACTTTCTAATCGATTTGATTCGTTCATACCATCTCGGTAATTTGAAATGGCACGTGTCGAGATGCGAATTTGCGTGCTACAGCCATCTTAAGCTGGACGTCGCATTATGCAAATGGAGTTTGTAAATTAGAATTTAAATCTTCGTCTCTCGGCATTTTCTTGGGAGCTGTTAAGTTTTACCGTCTTTTAAAATGTCTACCAGGTGAGCTACTTTTATTTTCAAGTAGTGATCAAAATTGTATCTGGTTTTGGAGCTCCTGTCTCCTCTTTTTTTTTAATATTATGCCTACGGAATATCTGATAAGATGCCTATTTATGTCGCCAAGTAGGTATAGCGTTGCTGCATTTTGATTTGAAGGATTTGGTTGTCATCGAAATTACAGGCATATGGTACTAAAGTTGGTGGACACAGAGCAGTGTATCGCAGGGCACGCTCATATCGATTAAGACTTGCTAGGAAATGCTTTGTTAATAGATGATGGTTACCACACTACATCAGAAAAGGCCCATCTGCTTGTTTCATCAGCAAGTAGTAGAGCTCTTTGTGAAGACCTCGTCCGGGGAATTACTACCACCACGCCTTTTTCTGCCGCCAAGCAGCGATGCTGGTGTTTCGGTTTAAGGAGTGTGGTTGCCGGTGTAATTACAGGCACATGAGGCTTAACATCTGTATGCCTCAAGTTGATGGATGCAGGGCTGTGCATCGCAGGGCACGTTCCTATCGTGCGTGACTTACGAGGCAATACTATGTTATAGGTGATGGTTACCACTTAACATCAGTTGGGCCATCTGCTTGTTTCATCAGCTAATTGTATAAAAAAAAATAGTGTAATTTAGTACAAAAAGGCCAAATAAGCCAATTTCATGAGCTTAATTCTAGATAGTATTACAATCCCGGCTCAATTACAATTTCGACGTTGGTTATTATCACGCTATTACCCTTTATTTCATTACCTAACTTGGGGTTTCATAATTTGATACAGGGTTTTCGAAGACAGGACCTTCCAGATTCGCCAAATCTAAGCTAAACCTACAATTTAATGGGCATTTTGATGCCTTATATTAGATTTATTAGACTAGAATATTTAGAATCTTCTATTACTAATAGTACCTACTAGAATTACTTGCATTGACATCATCATTATAATATCCTTTCTAAGAGCTGATTTCACCATGCTTTGTTAGTTACTAATCAAGGATTAACAGGCCCTTAAATCTAACCTTAGATGTCAAACGCGTACGTTTTGACATATTTAACGGCCCTTTAATCCTTTGTTAATCTAACAGAGCACGGTGAAATCGTGAAGCTCTTAATCAGTTAAATAACCTCTATTTACTAGATGCATAATAGCTTTCACAAAAAATATATTTTGGAATAATCCAATAGTCCATTAAAATTGGACCATTGGAATGATGTCATAAAAAAAGGTATAATTTTTAATGACTGTCGTCCTTTTATTAATATGGTAATTTTACCTACATTAGCAGTTAGGTATAATTTGCTTAGCTAGTGGATACTGGATACTTAAGTACGAGAATACGAGCACGAGTAACGTAATAGTAAGATCTTTGGTTGTTAGTAGGTACCTACTTACCATTAAGACGCTGACCACCGCTAGGGTACTTCTCGCTGGCACATTTCAACATTTTTGAAGTTGTAAAATCTATTTATTATGTATTGTACCTATTATTAAAAGTTACAAACAACCAAGTTTCGGAGAATAGCACTATAAGGGTTTATCAAAAATAACATGACCAAAATCTTTTTTGGTGAGATAACTCACGAAACTTAGTTTTTTTGAGATTTTTCACCAATACATTCAGAGATTTAAAATAATTGAAATATACGAGCGAGTTGCCTGGCGGTTGCCAGTGTCTTAACTAAGCCGCCCATTAGCTGTTTCAAGTGATGAATAATTAAAGCAACATGAGCACACTACTTTACTTAATCTCTAGATGGATGTGTACCTACTGAGGAGACGTTGTGCCTACCTTCTCAACAAGTTAGTAAACCGCTTCTCGTGTGTACCTAGGTATGTTGCCAGTTCTTCTAGGCTTGGTCGCTTAAACTGGCACCTAGATTCACCTATTTTTAAGACACTTCAAAGTGATCCGCGTGATTCAACTGAAGATTTTCAAGTTTTCCTACTTAAAAGTTTGCTTATGTACGAAAACTAGTAAAGCAAACTTTTGAGTAGGAAAACATAGGCACACAAAATGGTTGATTGCGATTTTTCGAAAATAAACTCATTTTCGAAAAATCGCAATCAACCATTTTATATCTTTCAACATGTCGAAACGTGCAAGCGAGAGTCACATTAGCTCTTGTATTCGCCTTGACTTCGACTAACCTACTATATTTTATTTATTTATATTTTTTTTTTTAATTATGCAGGTTATATGGCACATACCCTCGTAGTTTATGCACAAAGTTTATTTTTGACTCGATTTTTTCTTTGGCATCCATTTTTCTTGCCATGCAGAAATGGGCATGTTTCGGTGGTAGTTCTTCCCCGGACGAGCCCTTCACAACGAGCTCTACTACTTTTCAATAGGAAGGATAAATAGGACAGGAAGTAGAATGTAGGATTGGTGAATATTGTTCACTAGGCCGATCCGTAGTTCCACGCCGGCGCCGCATGTCACCGGAATAGTTTGCAATATTAGTTAAACTTGCTTTCCGAAGTGTGGATCACGAGTCACGGTCCCAATCTAAGTTTGTTCGCCCTCAGCTGACGCTAGTATTAATATCAGTTGAGGACGTTTCCTACGAATTGAACTTTCTTTGGTACTGGTCTACCAACTATACTTAAACTATGCTGTAGTACACACGGCTGTTTGGACTTGAACTACTTATATAAAGTTGAACGCTGCGAATCGTGCGTGTGAGGGTGCAATATGATGTTATTTTTGTTATGTTATATGATGTTTTCACTAACGTACTGGGGGGCTATCGCCATGTCTTTTAACATTCTTGAAACGTCAATTTCGTACCGGCACCTACCAAATATTACACGTCATCGAGTCTGTTCAACTGCAACCAGATAAAAGAATAGCTGACAAGTTTTTTCGTACTAGATGACGTTTCGTTGTGCCGTGATGGCTTCATGTAACCCGTCGAGTGCTTCAAGTTTCAGACCGCCTATCGGCGGCAGCAATTGGATAAAAATGAAGCGTGTTTAATATAGTGCTGTTCAAGTTATGCGTAAAAAACTAATCTCAACTGCTTTAACCAATATTATTCGTTATAAAAATACACAAGGATATAAAACAAGGTTTCTTTGTTGTTTTGGTAGTCTTACTAGGCCTCTTTTATTACACATGTCTGTAATCTTGCAGTTTTTAATTTGAAACTGGAAGATATGTATAATTTGAATTCATAAGCTGCGAAAATAATGGATCGGCATACATTTGCTATCTTTTACAAGTCTAGTCTGATCGTAAGTAGTTTTCGAAGGCAAATAGGTTATTTTTTCATAAAATAGCATTGTCTATTTCAAAAGAATTCAGTATTAATTTTATGTACATATTACATCCATTTATAATTTATTGAAATAAGTAGTTTGATATCAATAGTCCCGCCTCCAGCCGTATACCACCGTCGACGGGTTAACCTTCTATCAATTTTGAATTTGGAACACATCAGAAAATACGTTTACATGCATGGTGCGTATGTGTGAGTTCTTGGAAAAGCTGACCAGGTTTATTTGACAGATATTCGTATCGTGAGCTATCTTTATGCGATCAGTGTGGCAATGTTTCTTCATACACTGGACAGATTTTTAGCAGGTCTGTGAAGAGGTACTTTTTTCACAACTGTTTTGTGATTTACTCCGTTTGTAGTTGATTTTTAGTTCAAATAAGTGCTGTGTACTCATAATAAGTTCATATTTTAGGTATGGCGATCAATAAATACCCTTTACTATAGTTTTATAGACAACACTCTTGATTATGAATAAATTTACATTATTTGATAATTAGTCACATTGACGGTCTAGAGAGCGCCTATTCTTAAGATAGTAATAACATTTTTAAATGCTCGCCATTTGTGCCATAAAAGTGTTAAATCTAGCGCTTATAGCGATAAAATTGGAACACTGTCAATTGACACACTTGACTGACAGTAATGACATTAACCCGGCGAAGATTCGTTCCAAAAAGAGCATATCTAGATTGAGGTTGGTCATTATGACCATAATGAAATTACATAATTACTTCATATTTATTTAGCATATTTTTGTACTGAAAAATCTTAACGGTGCCTTAATCCTATAAAAAGATATGATTGTACCGTTATTTAACCTGTATAAAATTACGGCACAGCATAAAATATGATGGAACAGGCAGATGGCCCATCTGATGTTAAGTGGTAACCGTCACTACATTGCCTCGTAAGATAGATCTCTGCTCTGCTCTGCTCTGCGTCCATATACTTGAGGCATACAAATTTATGATTTGAGCCGGAATTGCCCTGAGTAGCCCAAAGTGTCCTGGCGATACGTGGCGGTACAAGATAGCAAAAAAGGGATTGATGCGCCTAACGCGAATCGAGTTCGTTTGTTTTGTATTAAAAAAATGACATATTATTATCCAGTTTGTAATTGTTATGGTAAAAGTGTAAAAAAATATATACGATATAGGTTATTGCTAAGAACGAATAAAACTCACTAAGTTTTATTCGTTCCTGAGCGCTTATTATTACTACTAACACAGTGAAGCTGCGGGCGGCATCTAGTGCGTAATAAGAATGGAACGAAATCATGTTTTAGAACTACTGCCTATCCAACAAATACCATAAATTCCATTTTCCCACTAACCTTCTTATCGAATTCAGCTGAAACGTAATTTGTGACCCGGAAAAGCATATAGGTTACTTTTTATTTCAATAGATATCACGTGAATGCTTGTATAAAAATAAATCAGCATATTATATCTTTCAGACCCTACAGCAGGGTCGTAATGACCCAAATTTATTCTCGCCAGGTTGGATAAATTTGACATGATGCATTCAAAATCTCTTCTAGCAATAAATAGTTTGTATCATTTTCAAACAATTTAAATACAACTTTAGAGCCACAAACCTTCTTAAAAAATTTGTTAAGTATCTTTCATAGTTTAAATTTGCCAAACAAAGTGAATTTCATAGACTAAAGGTTTAATATGTACTAAAATCCAAAAACCGCAAATTACCGATAAATATATGAAAATTTATGTTACCTAGTTTCTGAACGTCACTTGACCTTGAAAAACATGTCAGTGTGTTGCTCACACAGGTCAGCTTTAAGAAAGCTCACGGTACCATATATTAGGCAAACAAGTTAGTTATTTTTGACATTCACAACTTTTCAGATGACATAATGGCCGGCAACCAAAAGCAAAATGGTCTTTATTCAGTTCTATCACAAGGACCATTTTGGAACTTTCTAAGTAAATATAACGCCAATTCCTCGAGACCATTTGCGATTAGGGCTTACAATCAAATCAAATATTCAAATATGCTCGAATCAATGAGTACCTACTATGTTCTTATTGATGAGCGATAACTTTTCTTGTGAGACTGTTACTTTATATTTTTATTCAGCTTGCGTGGGACAGAAGCCTTTTTTTATACCTACAACTAGCTGATGGAAGTGATGGCCCCTGATGTTAAGTGGTAACCATCAGCTATAATCATCATCAGCACTGCCTCGTAAGTCGCTCCCGAGGTGGTCTCATTGTCCCTGCATGGTGGAGCATGGCCTAATAATCAGAAACTTAACCGTACTGAACTACAAAGATTTTTAACTACTTACGTACTGAACTACTTCTACTCGTATATGAAACCAAATTATCGTACAAAATTATGAAGAACTTTCTGACCTTGAACGCACTCATATATCATTTTGTCGCGACAAAAATAGCTTTGTTTGTAACGACTATAAAGGCTTTGTTATGAATACTTATAACTATAATATAATCGGCTGCAAACATACCAAATTTCATGCAGATTGGATAAACGGTTTGAAAGTTATGGCCCGACGAACTTTCATACAAACATAAAATGCGAAATCGCCCAAGTTTATTGTAAGATCTTCGTTCGCTTCGCTCACTCGATCTATAATACCTAATAGTAGGTACTTAATACATATATCTACCTACCAGCCAACTTTAACTTAGTATTATCATCGTAAATTTTATAATCATTATTACTGTTGTTTTAAAGAGTAGTAGAGCTCTTTGTGAAGGGCTCGTCCGGGGAGTACCACCACGCCTTTTTCTGCCGCCAAGCAGCGTTGCTGTGTTTCGGTTTGAATAGTGTTGTTGCCGGTGTAATTACAGGCAACACTCAAGTTGATGGATGCAAGGCGTGCATCGTAGGGCACGTTTCTATCGTGCGTGACTTTCGAGGCAATGCTTTGTTAAAGGTAATGGTTATCACTTAACATCGGGTGGGCCATCTGCTTGCTCCATCAGCTAGTTGTATACTAAAAATCAAATAAAAAACATACAAACGCATTTTTTACTCACATTTCAGCTCTTTTACCCCTACTGCAAAATCAAAATCAAATAAATACTCTTTTTATTATGACAGTAGGTAATATTCGACTCTAATATTTCATAATATACATACCTACTTATGCAACCCTAGATCTGCGAAAAATAAAACCAGCTGTCAATTTGAATTATGTCACTAGTTTGGTAAAAGCATCTCAAATAATGTAAAAATTTTAAGAATTGTTTACTATTAATTTTATCTTAAAGTCTTTTTTTGAGCCATCCTTTTGCCCATTCTAAGGAAAAGTCGCTACACCACAAGTGCTCGCAATCTTTGTATTTCAAAGCTATGCTCAAACGGCGGAAAATATGGAAAATATATGTGGTGATGAGAACCCATTAATTTGTTGATCTCTGGGTTCAATATTTCGCCTTCATAGTAATAACAACCTCTTGTGTAACAATCTGCTTTACGTAAAGTAAGTACAGGTACGATTACTTCTTCTATAAATATATTTTATTACAGGATATATCCAGGTTACGTTCAGCAATGGATAATGATGAGCCAATAAGAAACGCTGCACACACACACCTGATACACAGCACCGAAAACAAGATTGTTAGCACCAGGCAACTGCAATGGGACTTCTGAATGATTGAATGAGTACTTGCGTTGCTTGCACAGAATATTAGATATTTTTGTTCTACTAAACTAAGCTAAGCGAATTATGTCAATAAAAAAACTCAGTGTTTGAAAAATTGTGTTGAAGTGTTTTTTATACTCAATAAATTATCGATGACGTACTCGTATCAATTAATTAGGCATTTTATTTTGTAACCAATTCATGCTCATGCTTCGACATGCTTCTCAGTGTTCGAGCTTGTATGGTAAGATTTCTGAAGTCTGAAAATCTGATCGAATTTATTCAGTAGCTAGGTGTGGCTTGGATTTTTCTACTTAAATTGATTCATATTTAAATCCTGAAATCATATAAGTTTTGTTTCAGCTGAAGAAAGAGACTGCTACATTTTATAGTGCCTTGTAAATTAGGATAGTTTATTTGAAGCAAACAACACAAAAACTGCGGTCACTATTTTAACAATTACCTACCACAGAGAGGTCCACAAACATTTAATACCTTTCTGTCGCAATAACACATCTATCGCTACAAGAAAGGCTGAGTTTTACAAATTCCATTTCTATATCCATCCGACATTCCTCCATACCATCGATAACGAAAGTGTGTCTGTAGGTATGTCTGTTTGTATTTTATGCTTTAACCTACAGATATCTTGAATCCCGAGGGTGGATACTTTATTTCATGATCTAATACGTACATTTTAAACATTTAAATACAAGACGCTCATACGTTCACTTACATCTATGGTTTTTTTTAATAAATTTAATGAGTGATTATAGCTGATGAAATTGAATGATTATATTACTTATTTTATACTTGATCGAGGCCTATACTTTTACTTTTGATTTATACTTGACTTTTTTTTCCATCATCATCATCATCATCATCATCAGCCCAAACAAGTCAACTACTGGACATAGGCCTATACATTTCCAGCAAAAACGATTCCAAGCCCTCTCCATCCACCGTCTTCCCGCGATCCTAACAATGTCGTCAGTCCATCGGGTAGGAGGGCATCCCACGCTTCATTTTCCTGTTCGTGGTCGCCTTTTGAGAACCTTTATTTCCCAGCGGTTATCAGTTCTTCGAGTTATATGACCTGCCCATTGCCACTTCAACTTGCTGATTCTGCGGATTTACTAATTTCTGATTCCATTCCGTAGTGAAACTCCTCTCTCCATAACCCGTTGTGCAACTTTGAGCTTGTTGATGAGGCCAATAGTAGGCGACCACGTCTCAGTTCCATAAGTCATCACTGGCAACACACACTGGTTGAAGACTTTCGTCTTGAGAGCCTCAGCGGTATCTGTGACGAGATTATGTGGCGTAACTTCCCGAACGCTGCCCATCCGAGTTGGATTCGTCGGCTGACCTCTTTATCGAAGTTGGCCCTACCTAGTTGGATCGTCTGACCCAGATAAAACATAGTAGTCTTTTTTTTGTAATAGGTAATTTAAGAAGGTACTTAATTCTCATAATATGGTGACAGCGATCTGGTCTGATAATGGAGTCAAGGTCTGTTCAATGGAACTCTTCAATAAATATTCCAATAGAGTAGAAACTTGGATACCATAGTTAGAAAGCGGTAGTCAGAAGCAAGTCCAAATATAATATATGGATTTGCCTCTGACAACCACTTTCGAAGCCTTCGTATCGCATTACGAGATCTCATACAGTTCGTGGCTAACCACTAGTATTTTGTGAATCTAAAATAGTGACAGCTTGATGATTCTGCGATGGAGCCTAGTAATGTTGAACGGAATAAATTGGCCTATTGAACCGAAACTTAGTTAGCATATCGTTATTTTTTTGGTAGGGGTAGTCAGAGCAGAGCACCCCTAAAAAAAAGTAAACTGCAAAATACTACGTGGGTTATTTATTATTGATACAGAATTAAGTGATTGAGTATCTCGAACAAGTGACTGAAGTTGTTTGAGTAAGCAAGCTGAAGTGATTGAATAGAATATTTAATAAATGTAATAGTTACAGAACCAAATCTTATGTTTAAATTTCGTTTTAAGTTTTAGTAAATTATTGGGAGCGGATGAAGTCGCGGGTAGCAACTAGTCTGATTATAATAATTATTCAGTTGACAGATCTTACAGCGGCTTTGCATATGGCTAAGTTTAGTGGACTATAAATTGAAAAATAATAATAATTGGACGTCATATCCCCCAAATTGTTCACATGCGCACTGGAAGATTTGTTTAAGACGCTGAGCTGGACCGGAATGGGCATCAACATTAACGGCAAATACATCTTGCACTTACGATTTGCTGATGACATCGTCGTATTGGCAGAATCGTTGCAGGACGTACTACAGATGCTGAACAGCCTAGCTGCTGCCTCACGACGGATTGGCCTGGGTATGAACTTAGATAAAACTAAGATCATGATCAATGATCGCATTACCCCAGAGCCAATTACTGTCTGCGGAATGCTTCTCGAAATAAGAAATACAACGATTTGATAGATTGCAAATAAGAACCTTCGGAAGCTGCCAGCAACGTAGAATTCCACATCACTAAACAGCTCACAACAGTCAATTTGAGATAATGCTAGTTTACCCAAATAGATAATATCTGCAATTTCACGACGTTTCACTAGTGGGTAAGCGATGGTATACGAGATTTTAGATTTTTCGAATATGAGAGAGCTATTACGTACAATAACTTAAATAAGGAAAGTTTACTATACTTCAGTTAGCTATATTAGTGATAAAAGTGCGTGAGCCGATATCCCGTTCGCTCTACCCAGCTAACATGTCTGCAATGTCTGTACTATTGTGTTTTTTTTCTCTACTTTAATAAATTGTTTGTATGCATTAGGTATAATTCGTTTGAATCGTAGCGTGTATTGTTTTATGAATTTGTTTACCTTTACCTTTTTTTGTTATGCCTACGACTCACTAAATTCGATTGTCACCATACTGGAGCTTCAATATTGCATGCACCTTGTAACTAGGATCAGACAAAAGAGAGGTAAGCCGTCAAGCCGTAAGTTTGTTGCCTGTTCTTCTAGGCTTTAGTTTCGTGGAACTGGCACCTAGAGTCACCTAGCTTTAAGACGTTTCAAAGTAATCCTTGTGATTTTATTGAATAAATACCTTTTGACTTTGACTTTGCCTTTATCCTCGAAATTCACCAGATCTACTAAGTTAATCTGCAAGATAATTTACTTAGTACATAAATCTCGAGCGAAAATGCTACTGTCTAAATTTAGTGAACAGAGCTTAGCCATGTGTAAACCCGCGGAGAGAGTCGTTTATTCTTTTTCTTCTCCTTGATAAATAAAATCGAAAATTACCGAAAAAAAAGGTTAGAGATGTCAAAAAAGTTAAGTAGATGTCCAGAGAGAACAACACTATGTCAGCTAATCTACGCATGTGTGTGTTAGAGGTCAACTTATACAAGCCAGTTTAGCTCAGCATTGTTTGCAAGACTGTTTTCACAACTGCTAATATTGACAGTAAAAATTTAGAGCTGACGATAGGGCCCCTGGAGGCATACAGATGTCTAGCCTCAATGCCTGTCATTTCACCGGATACCACACACCTTTCAAATTGAAACACAGCAGCGAAGCTTGGCGGCGTTTACATGTTTATTGAAAAAATGTAAAGGTAACGCCTTTACATTGCTAGAATTTCAATTGGTGAAGGAAAAAATCTGAGGAAACCTGCTCAGTCAGCTCTGTATTGGCCAAGTATTTCTGTGGAATAGGCCGACTTAGCTATAAAGATATATATTAGGGTGTTAGAAGAGCTCATTCCAAAAAATCTTATCCCTGGCACTATAGCGTCGCGTAAATAAGGGCATGTGTAAAAAAGTCATGTGTGACGCAGTATACCTAAATCTACAAACTACAGATGCAAAGGCAGGGCCGGATTAACCCTATTGGGGCCCCTATGCAATGTAATTCTCGGGGCCGCTTTCCTCTACCCTTTTATTACTTTTCAAAATATATTTTTTCTATTACAAAAGTCGAGTCTATCAAATCAACTCCTGCTTTTTGCTTTCATTGAAATGAATAAATTAGAGTTAAAGATAAGTGATGATGACCAAATACCGTTAGGTGGCGCTTCTTACAGTAAGTAAAATATTTTTTTCTATGGAAACATCATCATCATCATCATCATCATCAGCCCAAAGAAGTCCACTGCTGGACATAGGCCTCCCCTATACATTTCCAGGAAGAACGATTCCGTGCCCTCTCCATCCACCGACCACCCGCGATCCTAACAATGTCGTCAGTCCATCGGGTGGGAGGGCGTCCCACGCTTCGTTTTCCTGTTCGTGGTCGCCATTCGAGGACCTTTATTCCCCATCGGTTATCAGTCCTTCGAGCTATATGACCTGCCCATTGCCACTTCAACCTGCTGATTCTGCGAGCTATGTCGGCTACCTTGGTTCTCCTACGGATTTCCTCATTTCTGATTCTATCTCGTAGTGAAACTCCCAGCATAGCTCTCTCCATAGCCCGTTGAGCGACTTTGAGCTTATTGATGAGGCCAATAGTGAGCGACCACGTCTCAGTTCCATACGTCATCACTGGCAACACACACTGGTTGAAGACTTTCGTCTTGAGGCTCTGCGGTATCTGTGACGAGAAGATGCGGCGTAACTTCCCGAACGCTGCCCATCCGAGTTGGATTCGTCGGCTGACCTCTTTATTGAAGTTGGACCTACCTAGTTGGATCGTCTGACCCAGATACACATAGTGGTCTACAACTTCGATGATATCGCTCCCAACATATACCGGCACGGGTGCGACATGAGCGTTAGACATGATTTTCGTCTTGCTCATGTTCATCTTAAGACCCACCTGTTGGGAGACAATATCGAGGTCTCTGAGCATCGTGCCTAGATCTTCCAGCGATTCCGCCATTATGACTATGTCGTCGGCAAATCGAAGGTGAGTGATGTATTCGCCATTGACGTTGATGCCATACCTATTCCAGGACAACAGCTTGAAAACATCCTCCAGTGCCGAGGTGAACAGTTTCGGAGAAATTACATCTCCCTGTCTCACCCCTTTTTGCAGTTGGATAGGATCCGTGCTTTGGTCCTGGAGTCGGATAGACATTGTGGCTTTACTGTATAGACATTTCAACACTTCGATATACCGATAGTCAATTTGACATCGCTGGAGTGACCTTAGGACTGCCCAGGTTTCGACTGAATCAAAGGCTTTCTCATAGTCCACAAACGCTAAACAAAGTGGCTGGTTATACTCTTCGGTTTTCTGTATAACCTGCCGGAGCGTGTGGATGTGGTCTATGGTGCTAAAGCCTTTTCGGAACCCGGCTTGTTCGGGAGGCTGGAAGTCGTCAAACCTACGAGCGAGACGATTGGTAACTACTCTCGAAAACAGCTTATAGACATGGCTTAGCAGCGAGATGGGCCTATAATTCTTTAAGAGGGTGTTATCACCTTTCTTAAAGAAAAGTACCACCACGCTCCTGCCCCATGCCTCTGGCGTCGTACCCTCGGAGATAACAGAATTGAATAGCTTCTGAAGGACTTTAAGTAACGGCGTTCCGCCCGCTTTCAGAAGCTCTGTCGTTATTCCGTCTTCTCCCGGTGCCTTGTTGTTCTTAAGCTGCTTGAGAGCCGTTCGGATCTCGTATAGGCTGACGTCCGGGATGTCTTCCGTGTAGTGTCGAGTTAAACGGGCTCTTGTATCGCTAGTCGTGCTTGCAGCAGGACTTTGCGATGAGGTGTATAATTGTCTGTAGCGCAACACTAGCTGCGCACGCGCCCATCCCTAACGCAACCGGTCCTGGACGACAGAGACGCATGTTGCGGCGCGCGGGGAGCGGACCCCAGCCGCGGAGCGCAGTGAACGCGAGCATCGGCAGTGCGACGCAACCCCGCTTCCGCGCTGAACCTACGCCGCTTTGCCTCGCATAACTCCCGCCAATTTCGTTCCCTGCTATTCATACATGCATGGTATTACATTGTATACAGCCCCTCCGCGTTCCGCGTTCGCCAGTAAAGCTGTACTTACCTATCATTTACTTTACCATAACGCTTTGGCATTACACGATAGATATAGTGAATGTGAAGACTGCGTGTATTATTTAGTGAGCATCATACCTATCCCACACGTAGCTTCTCCACATATTGGTGACCTGTTTTTTTTTTTACGACGTGTACGGACGAAAGATGGAAACCGATGCGAATACTGAAGGTTGTTACCGTTCAACGGTCGATCGGGTGTCAGTACGCCTTCCACCATTTTGGGCCGAGGATCCGGAGATATGGTTCGCCCAAGTAGAAGCACAGTTTGTGGTGTCCGGGACGACTGCGGATGCCACAAAATTCTACATGGTTATACAACAGCTGGACCACAAAATCGCACGGGAGGTACGTGATATTATTACAAATCCCCCGAAGACGGAGAAATATGAGAAACTGAAGCAGGAATTGACCAGACGTCTGTCGACCTCTCGGGAGCAGCGTATTCGCCAGCTGTTGACGCATGAAGAGCTCGGGGACAGGAAGCCATCTCAATTTCTACGACATTTACGGTCTTTGGCGAGTGATGGAGTAACCGATGCATTTCTGCATAGCTTGTGGGCTAGTCGACTACCAACGCATGTGCAAGCCATAATAGCATCGCAGAAGAGTACGAGCCTGGATGAAGTAGCAGAGTTAGCGGACAAAATTTGTGAAGTGACGCCGTCAGTTTCTACGCATGTCGCGAGTACATCGAGCGGCCATTTTGATGCCATGTTGAAGCGGATGGAAGACGTTATAACGGCGAAAATTCAAACTGAAATAACGGCTCAGCTTGCTCAACTCGACTTGCGTGGTCAGCGGGGACGCTCTTACCAACGTCGGCGTTCCCGATCTTCTGGAAGATCCAGGAGTAGAGGTCAGAGCGAGAGTAAAACCCCAGGTATGTGCTGGTACCATGATATTTATAAAGAAAAGGCTCATAAATGTAGACCACCTTGCAATTACGATGAAAGTAAGCAGGGAAACTGTCGTGGCAATCAGTAGATGCGACGAATGATTGCTATTCCATGAACAGTCGCCTATTTGTTACCGATAAAAAGAGCAAAGTTCAGTACTTGATTGACACAGGGTCAGACCTCTGCGTACTTCCGCGAAGTTTTCTTCGTCAGTTTCGTAAACCTACGGAATATGATTTAACGGCTGCGAACGGAACAATAATAAATACCTACGGTACGCAAAACATGCATTTGGATTTAGGGTTGCGAAGAGATTTTACCTGGAATTTTGTGGTAGCTTCGGTTGATAGACCAATTATTGGCGCTGATTTTTTATCACATTATGGTCTTCTTGTGGATTGCAGGAACCAGCGGCTTCTAGACAGCGTCACCAACCTTACCGCTCCGGGCTCACTGAAGACTTGCCAGCTGTTCAGCATCAAAGCTGTATCCGGTAACAGTGAGTTCCATCAATTATTATCACAACATCCAAATTTAGTTAAGCCGTCAGGCGTGTTCCGTGAAACTAATCATTCAACAGTACACTACATAAGGACGACGCCAGGTCCGCCAGTATACAGTAAACCGAGACGTTTAGCCCCAGATCGTCTTAAAATTGCGAAGGCTGAGTTCGAGCAGATGCTGCGAGATGGCACAGCTCGTCCGTCTGATTCTCCGTGGGCGTCAGCGCTTCATCTGACGCCGAAGAAGGATAATGGCTGGAGGCCCTGTGGAGACTACCGCGCACTCAACGCGCGCACGATTCCCGATAGGTATCCGATCCGGCACTTAGAGGACTACAGCCACAAACTTTCGGGATCAAAAATTTATAGTAAGTTGGATCTCGTAAAAGCTTACAATCAAATTCCAGTTTTCAAAGATGACATTCCGAAGACTTCCATCACGACGCCTTTTGGCATGTATGAGTTCCCATTCATGACGTTTGGCTTGAGAAACGCGGCCCAGACCTTTCAGCGGTTCGTGGATGAAGTTTTGCGCGGTCTGGATTTTACATACGCTTATATAGATGACATCTTAGTATTTTCTAGAAACAAGGAGGAGCATCTGGATCACCTAAGTCAGGTTTTTCAACGGTTGGCGGAGTACGGCCTGCTTCTCAACGAATCCAAGTGTGTTTTGGGAGAAAAGCAGGTACAGTTCCTTGGTTATACTTTGACAGAGTACGGGACGTGTCCTATAGACGCCAAAGTAAAGGCGATACAGGATTTCCCACCACCCACTACAGTTAACGGTTTGAGAAGGTTCCTTGGTATGTTGAATTTTTACAGACGTTTTATACCAAACGCAGCCACAGATCAAGCACCCTTACACGCCATGATTGCCGGTCCTAAGGTGAAAGGGACTCAACCCCTTTTATGGACTCCTGAACTTCGTGAAGCTTTTAGTAAGTGCAAGGATAGCATAGCTCGCTCCACCCTACTTGTACATCCTGAACATGACGCACCCCTCGCCCTCGTTACTGATGCATCCAACACAGCCGTCGGCTCGGTGCTACAGCAAATGGTTGACAACGACTGGCAACCACTCGCTTTCTTTTCGAAGAAGATGAACAAGGCACAGACGAATTATAGCGCGTATGACAGGGAGCTTTTAGCAATCTACGAAAGTATCAAGCACTTCCGTTTTATGGTTGAAGGAAGACATTTTGTGGTGTATACAGATCACAAACCGTTAACTTTTGCATTTGGTCATAAAGAAAAGCAATGTTCCCCGAGGCAATTTAATCACCTCGACTATATTTCTCAATTTACGACTGATATAAGATTTATTGAAGGGAAAAATAATGTTTCAGCTGATTTCCTGTCGCGCTTGGAGAGCATAGAAAAATCGCCTGACCTGGAGAGTCTTGCCAGAGCCCAGCAGGTTGATAGTGAGCTACAGGAAGTATTGGAAACTACTCCAACCTCTCTGCACTTACAGAAAGTTCCTGTCCCAGGTACAATTTTAACTTTATACTGTGATACTTCGCTGCCGACGCCTCGTCCTTTCGTACCACTAGAGCTGCGTCGACAGGTGTTCAGATCACTACACAGTCTCAGTCACCCAGGAGCAGCAGCGTCGATCAAACTCGTTACTGAGAGATTCGTTTGGCCCTCAGTTCGCAAGGATTGTCGACTTTGGACCAAGTCGTGTGAAGCTTGTCAGAGAAGTAAGGTTCATCGGCACACTTCTTCACCGCTCGGTAATTTCAAGCTACCGGCTGCTCGATTCTCCTTCGTCCACATCGACCTGGTGGGTCCTTTGCCCCCGTCATCGGATTTCCGGTACTGCTTGACTGCAATCGATAGATTTACCCGCTGGCCAGAAGTCATACCCATACAAGACATAACCGCCGAGACGGTGGCTAAAGCATTTTTTGAAATATGGATAGCAAGATTTGGCTGCCCTCAGTCGATTACGACAGACCAGGGTCGTCAATTTAATTGTCGCTTGTTTAAATCGTTGACAGATTTGTGTGGTGTCCAGCTGCGGCATACTACGGCCTACCACCCTGCATCCAATGGCATGATCGAGCGTCTGCACAGGACTCTGAAAGCTGCGATCATGGCGCACGAAGGGGCAAGATGGACTGAAGCCTTGCCTTTGGTTCTACTCGGGATGCGGTCTGCGTGGAAGCCGGACATACAGAGCACGGCCGCTGAAATGGTGTATGGTGAGACTTTGCGGTTGCCTGGTGAGTTTTTTGACACTCGTACACCGACATTCACTACAGATTCAAATTTTGTTACACTGCTCAGAGAACACATGACACGCTTGAGGCCTAGTCCAGCATCAAGACATGGAAACAAATTTGTATTTGTACACGAAGATCTCAAGACAACCACACACATATTTTTACGCAAAGATGCATTACGAGGTGCGTTAGAACCTCCATACACTGGCCCACACAAAGTCATAAAGAGAACTGATAAAACTATCACAGTAGAACTTCCTAATCGAGGCCCTGTCACTGTTTCCATAGACAGAGTAAAGCCCGCATATACGCTGGCAGAGAATGCACAGGAAGCGACACCTAGTCGCATACAGAAGGACGGTTCCCGTGTTACACGATCGGGCCGTCGCGTAAATTTTCCTGATTTTTTCCAGGTCCCATGACATTGTTTCTCCAAGGGGGGTGGTGTAGCGCAACACTAGCTGCGCACGCGCCCATCCCTAACGCAACCGGTCCTGGACGACAGAGACGCATGTTGCGGCGCGCGGGGAGCGGACCCCAGCCGCGGAGCGCAGTGAACGCGAGCATCGGCAGTGCGACGCAACCCCGCTTCCGCGCTGAACCTACGCCGCTTTGCCTCGCATAACTCCCGCCAATTTCGTTCCCTGCTATTCATACATGCATGGTATTACATTGTATACAGCCCCTCCGCGTTCCGCGTTCGCCAGTAAAGCTGTACTTACCTATCATTTACTTTACCATAACGCTTTGGCATTACACGATAGATATAGTGAATGTGAAGACTGCGTGTATTATTTAGTGAGCATCATACCTATCCCACACGTAGCTTCTCCACATGTCCATAGAACTTCTCGAGCTCTCTTAAAACTTCCGGCTTCGAGGAAACGATACTGCCACTATCAGTCTTCAGTTTTGTCAACTGACTTTGCCCAATAGACAGATCTCTTGCGAACACTTTCGAGCCTTTATTGCGCTCTATCGCGTTTTTAATACAATTTGTATTAAAAAGCCGCAAGTCGTGTCGCATGGACTTGGAGATCTGTTTATTGAGCACGCCGTATATCGACATGTCCACTGAAGACTGCAGTCTCATGTCGCTGCGATCTGCTAGGAGTTTCAGAGTGTGCTCAGAGAGTTTTTGGGGTCTATTTTTGCGTTGAGTCTTATAGTACTCAGACCCAACATCTTGGACAATTTCCACCAGCCCGTTGTTTAAATCGTCCACAGTTTCGCATTCGGTGAGGCATTGGAAGCGATTTTCGAGTTCCATCTGAAAGCTCTCGGGGTTTTGGATTTGAACAGGACTTGGGCGAAGAGTAGACTTCATCAGACGGGACCGTTCAAGCTTAACATTGATATTCAATGAGCCTCTTACCATGCGGTGATCACTTCCGGTTTTCACCCTGTTGATCACAGAGACATCATTGACTATATGTTTCTTGGTCGTCAAAATGAAGTCTATCTCGCGTTTGTGTCCACCGGGGTGAAGCCACGTCCATTTCCTGGACGACCGCTTTTTGAAAAAAGAGTTCATCATGAAGAGTCCCTCTTTCTCCATAAAGTCAGCCAATCGCTGACCCCGTTGGTTCCGCTGTCCAAATCCAAATTGCCCCACTCTCAGTTCATCGCCGTTCCTCATGCCTAGCCGCGCGTTGAAGTCCCCCATCACAACCGTAAAGTGTGTTTTCGAGGCTTGTATGGCATTTGAAATGTCATCATACATAGCCTCCACTTCCTCGTCCGGGCGTTTTGAGTGAGGGGCGTATACCTGTATGACCTTAAGCGAATACCGTTTGGTGATTCTGAGTATAAGGTATATCACCCTGCTCGAAACGCTTTCGACCTATACAATGTTGTTGACAAGGGACTTGTGAACGAGAAACCCGACACCGTGCTGGGACAGCTGATCTCCCTCCCGGTAGTACAATAAGTTGCCGGAATTCAGAATTATCGTGTCCTCCCCCTCTCTTCGGACTTCTGATAATCCTATGATATCCCAGCGCAACTTACTAACCACTTCTTCCAGCTCTATCAACTTCTCGTCAGACCTCAATGTGCGCGCGTTATATGTTGCCAGGGCCAAGGGTCGTTTTTGGGAGTGGTAGCTGGGTCTCTGCCGGTGATTCTTAGCACCCCCTGTTCCGCCGTTACCATGACCGCCACCTGTGCCAGGAATAACGGAACTGCCGGGGACTGGGGGCCGTCTATCTATCGTGTTCATCATTGGGGGGGGGGGGGTTTGCCATAGTCACCACGCTTGGCAGGCGGATTGGTGACCGCAGTGTTGATGATGTTTACTCTGGAAATGCTGCTGCCCATTTCCTGGTGTGTTCCCTTAGTCGCCTTTTACGACATCCACGGGAGGTGATGGAGGGGTCCAATTCTAAGCCGGGACCACCACGGATGGAAACATTACCGGATGTAAATAATGGGGAATGTCACGAATGAAACGTTTTTTATTCTTGGTGCGTGGCCCGCATCGACTAGACCCCCGTGGGCCCCTAGTCGGTGCGAGGCCCCTAGGCATAATCCGCATAATGGATAATCCGGCCCTGTGTAAAGGCTGGTACTTTTCTTCTACGTAGTAGTTCGTTTGTTTTTGATGAAACAGCCGTGCGATCCCGTCCACAACATTCACCTAAGTGACCGCGGAATCTGCTGTGAGATTTCAATTTGGCATTTTGTAATTCATTCACCCATCACTAGCGCTCTGCGTGAGCGTTTTGCGATTGGAAATCAGCGTTTGGTGAGTGTGGCTAAGCTTGTGATTTATGACGCGGAGCCACTTAGGAGTTCAAACTAGGTAATCTTACGTAAGTTTCTAGGTATGAACAAGAGCATATTTGCTTTCAAACATTAGTTGTGAAATGCACTCAAGAGGAGACTTTTATATTTTTAATGCTTTAATATTTTTATATATAAGGCTAAACTTTTTGAGCAAGTTATTCACAGTTCAAAGAAATGAGCTCTTCATAAACTCTCAACTATGAATATAGATTGTTCATAATTGTATTTCTAATATTAACCCTTAACTACCTACCCGCGGTCACCGGACATACCGTTTCTCCGCTACCAGCAGTACCTACCGTGCATGCAATTATCGTGGTTAAAATGCTTATAACATTTGTGATATTTGTTTTTAATGATCTGGATTGACGACTGAGATGATGGCTGATACAGGAAAGTGGAGAGCAAAAAACTGTTATGACGAGCCCACATAATAAAGAAAAAGGGCAAAAAACTTTGAATGATTTATATGCTTGAAAAATTTAATTTTCAAGCATAAAAATCATTCAACATTTTTTATCCTTTTTACTTGGTAATGTTCCTTCCCCACTAATCAAGTTTGGCTAAAGAAAGGGTCAACGCGCACCTGCCGTCCAATTTGTCAAGTTGTCGCACTATCTTCCCGCGACGACACCGAAGACGAGTCGCCACTGATAAGGTTTTTCGTCCCAGATGGCTTCCGAAAATAAGTTCCTATAACTAAGTAGATACTACCCTACTATTTGTTGGCATCCCAATACAAATAGATTATAAATAAAACCATAGAAGTATCCTTAGTCTATGGTTCTAAAAACTACTTGTGTCAAAAGTAGTCGTCTCGTAACCCTTATCAAATATTATAAACTTGCTGTCTTGCTGTACAAATAAATTGTAGTTTTTCCATTGTAGTTCTGCTATCACACACGAACTAGCCTACAAGACCTATACAAGCACACAAACATTTTAGTTATAAAAAGGATACTAGATTGAGAAAAAGCTCCCAAAAGCGTTTTTCCTCGAACTTCCGATACATTAAAAAAAATGTATACGAAGACAAATCATTCTGCTGCTAATTAGGAAACAAATTATGTCAAGTACCTATTATATTTAACTTTTTTTGAAACTTACCTAATATGGCCGCATAAAAATATTGCAGATCCCTTTCTAAAATAACGTGAATATATATAGTAAGCTTCTATTTCTCTTCTTTTTTCGTCATTTCATCAGTTAAACGTCTTCGCCCCGCTCAAATCAGATTTGATAAATGCGCGCACCAGCTGTGTCGTAAATACATAATTAAGTGAACAGAATGAGAAGAAAACTAACGAAGTGTTGTTTCAGGCCCGGGCACCATCCATCTTCATTTGGAAAAGGTATTCGTGTAAAAAGAATAACGCGCTAACCTAAGTAAACATGATTTAATTTTTTTGAAAAGGCCACACCTTCCTTGTTATATTTATTTTAATCAGTTAAATCTATTTTTAATTGGTATTTAATTAGAATGATCTGCAATAACTGGACTCTACATAAATAAATGGATGATATATTTTTTTTGGCCGCAATCTTACATCGTGGTAAGTTACGACGAAGCCGGCGATAGAGCAGAATTCTTAGATCTTAGGTCTTAGAAGACACCTATTCACTCTTGCATTGAAGAGATCCATTGTAGTACTAATCGGGGAAAACAGACGACGGCAATAAGTTCCACTTCTTGGTTCTATTGGTAACTGTTGCGCAGCTGCCATTGCTATATTGATTTTTGAGAAGTCCACAAGTAGGTACTAAATAAAAACGACATAGACATAGACAATAATTTGAAAAATCATTCAAAACGAAAACATGTTTTACCATAATCAGAAAATAGCTTTCATAAAAGTAATCAAAGCTCATCTCTTTTAGGTGCGAGTTTTAAGTTGTGTGGGTTAAAACAATTGATGTCAAAACAAATATATATATGGATGAGAAAATTGAGTTGGGTTGGGTGGTATTGTCCGAGACGTAAACGATACAGAAGTGACACAAAAAGCGTACCTACTATACTTTAAGTCATTCCTCATCTTTTCCTCAACTAACGTTGTCAACTTACTCACGTAAGTTGAAAATAACATGACATTATGTCTTAGAGTATTCCATACACCTTAATCATTAAAATAATATGTATACGATATACGTAGATACATATAGAGACAGAAATGGACCGGTCGTGTGGGAAGTCGAAATTTATACCTAAGAGGATTTTTTATTATTAAGAATCACCCTAAACGGTTCACCATCATCAGCCACTGAAGAATTCCACTGTTTTACCCCGTTTACACTCAGCTCATGTTCGTGGAAATGTGCAGAGACATGAGCAGGGATTTGGGCAATGCGAGAATGTAAACAGGCCACTTCCATGTCCACTCGCGTTGCCCGTGTTGCGTGAACACACATTGCCGGCGACGCTGCCGCAGACATATGGACGGCAACATTTACGTCCTCGCGAATATCAGCGCGAATGTCTAAATGTAAACGCAGTAGGCGTCCCCTATACATATATTCAGGAAGAAAGAAAAGAAAGAAAGAAGAACGATTCAGAACCCTCTCCATCCACCGACTTCTCGCGAAACGCGTTTATCCTAAACGGATACTCGTTAAC
This sequence comes from Chloroclysta siterata, assembly GCA_932294275.1. NCBI lineage: Eukaryota > Metazoa > Arthropoda > Insecta > Lepidoptera > Geometridae > Chloroclysta > Chloroclysta siterata. The sequence goes on from OW028588.1 coordinate 8,659,518, forward strand.
AAAGGTACCGGGTATAACTAAAATACGGGTGCAAGCGATTTTATTTTTGCCGCTAATGGAAACTCTGAAGAGCTTTTAACTTATGAGACACGAGAAGCGTCTGGAACAAGAACAACCCTCAGAGGTTGCCATTTTCATTCATTTATTTTCCTTTATCGGAGACAGAGTGAAGTATTGAAGCGAAATGACATAACATACAAATACAATTTACGTTTGGAGTTCAGAGATTTACGTCGTTCGTACTAAATTATGTTAGGTAGAAATGTTATACTCACCAGTGGATGGTTTCTGTTCCTTTAGCACATTGTTTCATGTTAGTGACGAGGTAGATCCATCTCCCCCATACAAAGGTGCCTGATATTTAGATAATTTGAGGTTTCGAATCTAAAGTAAACTTAAAAATAGTAATAAAACTGCAGTTTGTATAAAAATACATTTACTTAATAAATATTTTGTACTAATGTACTAAACTCAGGTAGGTAGAATAAGTATTTACAAAATAAATGATTAAAATGACTTTGATTTAAGTAATTAGGTATTAATTACCTATAATTTTCAAGAATAAACTAAAACGCACGTTATAGTATCTGCTTGTTTATACAACCCTGTTTAAATTCAATACGATTTGGCAACAATAAGACATACCTAAGTAATAAGAATTCTCATAAAACTTTACTTATAGTAATAATAACCAAATAATAATGTAAAAATATTACCATAAAAATTGTGCTTTAGATATAAGTACTTAATTACTGATTAATATTGCACTAGAAACAGGTAACTATACGAAAAAATCGCTATTTCATAAAAGTTTTATAATTGATATACGATTGTATCATTTATATTCATTCAACCTTGCAACAATACTTTTTGGCCTGAGACGTAACTTTATGCAAACTGTTCATTCATTCGTTTTCAGCACAACGGATATGTATTTTTGACACTTTCCTACAAGTAACGGAATTACCCAAGACCATTCATGAATCACACAGGAAAGGAGGACATTAAGGAAATTATTAAGATTTTAATATAGTCCCAAAAGTTATTATCCGAGTGGGATTTGAACCCACGACCTTCTCCTTGAAACGGGGCCGCGCTAACCAACTGCACCATCGGATTCTTATCGGACGAATAACTCAGGGGCATGCTACTACTACGTATCAAGGGGAACGTCGTGGGTTCAAATCCCACTCGGATAATAACTTTTGGGACTACATTAAAATCTTTATTAAGACTGTGACCACAAAAATGCTTTAGGCTGTATATGTTAATTAGTGTAGGTATAAAATGCTGCCTACTTTGCCTATTAAATCTTTTTTAATACAAGGAATGTTTAAAACATGTGCTCATTCAGGAACTTTTCCAGCGCGTGGTAGAGATGTGGCCGAACTCCGACTAGCCCGTGGTCTTCATCTGTGTAACTCTGCAAGTAAATTGCATAATATTTAAGTCTAGATAAACATTGAAAAACTTTACCAATAGGTTATATCGGTAATATTCATGTTAATTGACAGTTGTTGACAGCCTTTACAGCTCAGTTGGTAATAGCTCTGCCGTCTGCGCCGTAGGGCGTGGGTTCGATCCCCACCGAGAACAAACATTTGTGTGATAAACATAGATGTTTGTTCTCTTTCTGATTGTTATATAATATTATAAGTATGTATTTACAAAAAAAAAGTATACCTACAAGGTGTTCCAATACTTGTATCTAAAACTTCAGGGGCTGAAGTACCCATCAATATGAATAACTTTTTCTAAGAAACCAACACTGTAAACGCGAAAAAAAAACAGCTGTTTCCAGGGCCGGATTTAGAGGTCCAGAGGCCCCGGGGCAACAAAGGAGTGGAGGCCCCCTCGCGCCAAATTATTTTCCAATAAAGTCAATTTTGTTTCAGTCGAGTTTTTCAATAAATAATTTATTGTGAAACAAAGTAGATTCTCTTGTACAAAAAGAGTTACTCTTTTTGATGTTTTTGGATTTCGGTTATTTAAGATTAATATAATCAAATAATAATGTATGTACAAAGTACTGTAGGCTGTAAAATAGCAAAAAAGAAGGTAAAATAGCAAAAAAAAAATATCAAAGGAAAAGAAGATGTTTACTAGTGTTAACTAGTTGGGATTTGTAAGATTTTTTTTCCGAAGTCTCTATTGTGGGGGCCCCCCGTTTGTGGAGGCCCCGGGGCCATCGCCCCGTTTGCCCTCCCCTAAATCCGGCCCTGGCTGTTTCATACATTTTAGCCAAGTAGGTATTGAACTTTTGTATGAAACAGCTGTTTTTTTTTCGCGTTCACAGTGTTGGTTCCTTAGAAAAAGTTATTCATATTGATGGGTACTTTAGCCCCCTGAAGTTTTAGACACAAGTATTGGAACACCTTGTATAATGTACTATATCAGCTATCTGGTTCCCATATAACAAGCTGTTCCGGCCTATGACGTCGCGGAGGTGCATATCAACTGTCAGTGTCATCTCAGATGTAAATAGCCTCGTGCTCTTTGACATTGACAGCTTCGATTAATATTAAGATACCTAGAAACCATTGTACGCATAAAACTACAACATTATATTGTCAAGAATAAATTCGTTTATTTCTTCAAGTACTACATATCCATCCCGAAAGGAACATTGGTGACCCACGACGTGATTTCGATCGCAAATACAATCGAATCGAGGTATCCATCGTCGACATTGGACGCTCCCACGCCACACCGGCGCATGCGGTTGTCGTGTCGCAACGCAAACCCTCACAAGGATAAGGATCGAGAGGAGGACATTTACACCTCAGCTTCAGCCAGCCGGATCACCGCAGCTATTGCAAGCAAGGGAAGTGCCCCATCCTTAATCTCATCCAAATTCCAACCTTTTTTCTCATCTTCATTTGGTCTGAGTGGCATTGCCAACTTTTCAAAAGTCAACTATTTGCAACTACTCTGTCAAATATTAATTCGTGCAATAGGTTATCCACATTACAAACAGTTATTATTACAACATCCATTATTACAAACAGTTTCAGAAGTTAACCTCACAAACAAGTTAACCATACAAAACATTTACGTGATTATTTTTACATTCCAGAGCATTTTTACCCTCTGCACCCTGTCAGGTGACGCCGCTGGTCAGTCACTGACCTATTCTTCTTTTGTGTCGCTGACCTATTGAAATTGGGGAGCATAGGCAGTACAGCACTAGGATTATAAGTTACGTATAACATTCTATTGTTAGGTTTTTCCCTTTCACAATGTCTCATACATCTGAGAAAGCAGGAGCCCCTAGTAAGCTAGAGGTTCCATCTATAACCTATGATGCAAACATAAAGGATCTTAAACATAAATTTAATTTAATTATTTAACAATGGAATTCCGCAAAGTCACGCCTGAATCAATTAATTATAAAGGATCTTATCAATAAAAGAAGTTCAGTTAAAGGCCGCATAACAAAGTTTAAAAATTTAATTAAAAAATTCATAGATGCTGATTCTATAGAACAGGTTGATCTGAACATGTTGGTGCAAAGACTAGAACTATTCAAAGACCTATCCACTTCTTTTCAAGAAATACAATCAGAGATCGAAGTCTTAGATCCCACCAACATGTCCAGAGAACTGGATATTAGGGAGGAAATGGAATCAGATTTCGCTCATTACCTTGCTAGGGCTCAGCTAATGATAGACAAAAATAGTTGTAAAAACAATGAATTCAAATCTATGCACTCATCTGCATCAAGTTGTGAGAAATTCCAACATAATAACAAACCGATAGGGTTTAAATTGCCCATACTACAAATTGCTAAATTTGATGGAACTCCATCAAAATGGTTAGAGTTTAGGGACACGTTTTCAGCTCTCATACACAAAAATGTTAACATTGATGCAATCCACAAGTTTCACTACCTCAATTCATATTTGCAGAGTGAAGCATCTTTGGTAATAAGCAATCTTGAAATCAGTGCAGCCACCTACACGGAGGCCTGGCGTCTTCTCTGTGAGCGATACAACAACGAGAAACAACTCATTACTAACCATCTTAACTCATTGTGTGCAATTCAATCTGTGCCTCGTGACTCTGCAAGAAGTTTGAGATCTCTTATAGATAATGTTTCCAAAAACTTACGAGCTCTAAAAACACTGGGCGAACCAACGGAATCATGGGACACTTTGGTCATCCATTTGGTCTCAGCAAAGCTCGACAACAGTACAAATTTTAAATGGGAAGAATTCAAAAGTAACTTGGAAAAATCCCCTTCTCTAAAGGAATTCTTTAGTTTCATCAATGGTAGGGCTAACATTCTAGAGTCTGTTCAATGTAATAAAACTGAAAGACAATCCAGTCACAAACCCAACAGTCCAGCCATTTATAAGAATGAAAGATCTAACACAAAATCATTTGCAGTTTCAGCTGAACCATCTTCTTCACCTGTGTGTGTCCTGTGCAAGGGCAGCCACCGGTTGTATGATTGTGCTGCATTCCTGAGCAAATCTTTAGAAGAGAGAGCTTCGGAGGTGCAAAGGTTGAGACTTTGTCTCAACTGCTTGAGAAAGGGACACTCTTCAAGCCAATGCAGGTTGGGTCCATGCCTTAAATGTAAGAGACATCACAATACTTTGCTGCATAGGGACTCTCAGGCTGCAATAACCAATGTACAAACAATTGAAATAGGTCAAAACTTACTAGAAGTAGATCAGAACTCATCTGAAACTGAATCTGAGCCTCATGATGACGAAGCAGTCGTCATGTCGGTAGGTACCAGCCAAAGCGTGCTGCTCTCAACCGCCCTGGTTGATGTATACAACCCAATGACTAGGACACATGTCACGGCCCGCACTCTACTAGATAGCGGCAGCCAAGGTTCCATAATCAGTCAAAATCTAAATGACAAATTGCAGTTGGCTTCTCAGCTGACACAATTAAACATAATAGGTATAGGTAATCATACCACTGAATACGAAACACTAAAAAGATGCAATATTGAAATAAAATCAAAATGCAGTGCATTTACGACAAGCCTTTCGTGCCTCGTTTTGCCACAAATAACTAGCAATATGCCATCCAAAACTATCGACATTAGGCATGTCAAGTTGCCACCTCATGTTAAACTGGCTGACCCCACATTCAATCAATCCGCGCCGGTAGATCTATTGATAGGCGCCGATATTTTCTGGCAACTTATAGAACCACAACAAATCACGCTAGGGCCAGGCCAGCCTATAATGCACAAGTCAAAACTAGGTTGGTTATTAGCAGGGCCACTTTACACAAGTAGTGTCACTAATTATTTACAGTATAATCATGTTTCTATCGAAGGAAACGAAAAGGATCTAACCAACAACTCGTTAAATGATCAATTAGCGAAATTCTGGGAGATTGAGCAGATACCTCAGCCTGCTAGTCAGCGGACAGCAGAAGAAATCGAATGTGAAAACCACTTTGTCAAAACTTCTTACAGAAATGACGATGGTAGATTTTATGTAAGGTTGCCATTGGTGTCAGATCCTGATTGCTTAGGCGACTCTTTCAAATCTGCAAAAAGACAATTTTTATCATTAGAAAAAAGACTAAATAATAACTCAGAATTAAAAAAATCATACACTCAGTTCATGCAAGAATACAAAAATTTAGGACATCTTACGGAATCAAACATTTTGATACCGAATGTGTGTTATTTTATTCCACATCATGCAGTACTGAAGCCGACCAGCGAATCGACAAAACTTCGGGTCGTCTTTAATGGTAGTGCCAAGACCACATCAGGGTTTTCAATCAACGATATACAAATGGTTGGTCCACACATACAGGACAGTTTATTTAACATACTGATGAGGTTCCGCCAACATGCCTTTGTGCTGTCTGGTGACGTAGAAAAATTATACAGAATGTTCAAAATACAAGATGTAGATCGAAACTTACAAATGATCTTGTGGCGTGACAATAACAAAGATACATTAAAATCTTACAAGCTAAGTACTGTAACATATGGCCTATCCAGCTCCAGCTTTCTCAGCACACGCTGTTTGTGGCAGTTAGGGCAGGAATGTACTGATCCTAAAATAAAAAACATAATACAAAATGATTTTCTAATTGATGATTTATTGACAGGTAGCGAAAGCCAAGAGGAACTAACCTACATAAAGAAAGCAGTGGAAAGCGCCCTCTCTGCCGGTTGCTTAAACTTGCGCAAGTATCGATCTAATCTGCCATCTTTACTTGTCGATCTACAAACTCAACAGAGGGAGCTAATCATTAGTTCTTCATCCCACACTTTAGGTGTAGGTTGGGATCCCAACAAAGATGTTATTAATTTTCCAACTAGCTATAATAATTGCAAAGATGCAAAAATAACAAAAAGATCTATTTTATCTGAATCATGCCGGATATTTGATCCGCTAGGATTGCTATGTTTGATAACCATAAAACCAAGAATTCTAATCCAACAATTATGGATAGCAGGTGTAGGTTGGGACGAGCAAGTTCCCACAGAGGTCGGTAGGATATGGCAATCTTATATTGATAGTCTGTCGCACATACAGAGTTTGCAAATACCTAGGCATAGTCTGTGTAGGTCACCCATCCATGTAGAGCTACATTGCTTCTGCGACGCCTCACAAGTGGCGTACGCGGCGTGTATCTATTTAAAATCAAGTAATGAGCAAGGTGAAAATGTTGTGAATCTGTTGTGCGCAAAAGCTAGAGTAGCCCCCATAAAGCACACCACAATTCCACGACTAGAGTTGTGCGCATGCCTACTAGGTGCGCAACTCGCGGGCGCCGTGTGTCGCGCTCTGCGATGTGTAATTACTCGCAAGGTTTATTGGACTGACTCATCCATCGCACTGTCCTGGCTAGGAATGAGATACGATAAGCTCAAAACGTTCGTAGCAAACAGGGTAAGTAGCATACGGGAAATGACTGACGGCTCCGAGTGGCGTCATGTTCCCACGGCATTCAATCCTGCGGACTTAGGTTCACGCGGTGTAGATGCTAAAAGCCTAAACAATCTTGATTTGTGGTGGAAAGGACCCGCATTCTTGAGCCAATGCGAAAGTGCGTGGCCTGTCTTCAACAGAACGCACTGTGAAGCGGAGATACCTGAAATAAAAATAAACATTATTAAATGTAATGATAAAATAAACGAAATATTTATAAACTTTGATCGGTTCTCGAAATTAAATACATTAAAGCGTTCAGTCGCATACTTACTACGTTTTATACACAATTGTAGACACCCAGACAACAAAACAAATGGTATATTGCAGCCTGAGGAACTCGCAGCTTCCTTTCAAGTATTGGTAAAATTGTCTCAGCATGAAAGTTTTCCCAATGAATTAGCTATTCTTCGCTCCAAAAAGGCTCTCAATTCTAAAAATCCATTGATATCGCTTTCTCCGTATCTCGATGCAGCAGGCATTTTACGTGTAGGTGGGCGATTAGATAATTCGTGTTATTCATATGAGAAGCGTCATCCTATTTTACTACATGCGAAGCATATACTCACCAAATTGATTTTCAGACATGAACACCTTCGCCTTCTTCATGCTGGTCCTCAGCTTCTCTTGTCCTCAGTGAGGGAGCACATCTGGCCTATTGCAGGTAGAGATCTGGCGCGCACTACGTCAAGACAATGTGTCGTATGTAGAAGGGCAAGCGGCAAAACGCTTACTCCCCTTATGGGAGCACTTCCGAATCAGCGCGTAAATCCTGGCTTCCCCTTCATAAGTACTGCAGTTGACTTTGCTGGACCATTTTTAATAACCGATAGAAAAGGTAGAGGATGTAAAATCACTAAGTGCTATTTATGTATATTTGTCTGTCTTAGGTTCAAATGTCTGCATTTAGAGGCCGTCAGTGAGCTATCTACGGATGCATTTATATTATCGCTGCGTCGTTTTATCGCTCGCAGAGGAAAGCCATTAGAGATATTCTGCGATAATGGTAGGAACTTCGTAGGCGCCTCTAGGGAAATAGGAGAATTTCTTACATCTAAAGTAAATGATATTGGTAGTTTTTCCACGGAGGAAGGTATTAAATTCAAATTCCAGCCTGCTTATGCTCCTAATTTTAATGGGTTAGTAGAGGCTAGCGTAAAATCAGCTAAATTCCATCTAAAGAGAATTTTAGGAACCACTCATTTGACTTTTGAGGAGTTGTCGACTCTATTTAGCCAAATTGAAGCCATCCTAAACAGTAGACCCCTTTCTCCTCTGTCATCATGTCCTAATGACCTTAATCCCCTTACCCCCGGGCACTTCCTAATTGGACGACCCCTAGCGGCTCTGCCTTCACCAGATCTACAAGATATTAACAGCCACCGTCTAGATCGGTTTCAGCGACTGGAGCAACTTCGCCAGCACTTTTGGAACCGGTGGCAGCTGGAATACGTTTCAGAGCTGCAACAGAGACACAAATGGCGCGTTCCTGTTCGACCGCTGCAGCAGGGAGAACTGGTCCTGCTAAAGGAGGAGAACGCACCACCCATGCGTTGGAGACTGGGTCGCATTATTTCACTATTTCCGGGAAAGGACGGCGTAGTGAGAGTAGCAGAGGTGAAGACCACTACTGGGACTACTCGTCGTGGAGTTCAGTACCTTTGCCCCCTGTTGGATACCATGGAAGACAGCACATTGGAAGCATCTTCCAAGGGCCCCGAGCATGTTCCGGCCTATGACGTCGCGGAGGTGCATATCAACTGTCAGTGTCATCTCAGATGTAAATAGCCTCGTGCTCTTTGACATTGACAGCTTCGATTAATATTAAGATACCTAGAAACCATTGTACGCATAAAACTACAACATTATATTGTCAAGAATAAATTCGTTTATTTCTTCAAGTACTACATATCCATCCCGAAAGGAACACAAGCTATGTCTTAGTTTGGGGCTAGATAGTGCTGTGAGGAAAGTCCACCAATATTTATTCATTATTAATGATAAATGGGATCCCCATACATCATGATAGAGACACCAATATAAAGCAATACATATATCATAGCGAAACGTCCATGCCAATTCGTATCGCGCGCTTGTTTCATTGTTATTTTTCCATTCCGAATTGTTTCATCAATTTCATCCGTACCTCGCAGCTAAGAAAACTTAAAGTAAAGATGGCGGTCTACGCAATACCAAAGGATTTTCGTCGTACCGAAGGATCAATTCGCTGAAACGGCTAATGTCCTGAAGAGGCCATAATTTATATAAACGGCGTGTCGTTTCTGGCCGGACACAGCCTTTCCCTGTGTCAAGAGAATAGATGGCGAACCTTTCTCCGATTGCGTTAGTAGCCGCAAAATGTTCCAATAAGTCACTGGGATGATGTTACTCCTATCTATCCGCAATCTTTACTTTAGTTTAGTGTGGTTTTTGTTATAAAAACCTACTAATATCATAAACGCGAAAGTTTGTAAGAATGGATGGATGGATGGATGGATGTTTGTTACTCTTTCACGTAAAAACTACTGAATGGATTTTAATGAAACTTTACAATAATATAGCTTATACATCAGAATAGCACGTAGGCTACAATTTATAAAGATATTGTGTGAATTGTCCAAAATATGACGATAAGTGTCAAGTAAGGAGGAAAAAATCTACCATCTGCGCAGACGAAGTCGCGGGCACCAGCTAGTGTTTATATAATGGTATGCTATGTAACCTAGTAAGTAACTAGCCATGTTAGCGGGATAGAAAGTAGTTTTTACACGATATTCCACTATTCCATGTTACTCTCAATTTGTTTTACTGGTTTTCGCTGTTTTGTTTTTCAACGAAACATTGTGGTTTGCAATTTTTCATTAATATTTTTCAGTGAGTGGAATGTGCGATCAGTCTCTTTGCTTGCTTTTTTTTATACAACTAGCTGATGGAACAAGCAGATGGCCCACCTGATGTTAAGTGGTAACCATCACCTATAACAAAGCATTGCCTCGCCAGTCACGCACGATAGGAACGTGCACCACGATGCACTGCTCTGCATCCATCAACTTGAGGCATACATCAACGTGGCTGTAATTACACCGGCAACCACACTCTTCAAACCGAAACACAGCAACGCTGCTTAGCGGCAGAAAAAGGCGTGGTGGTAGTACTTCCCCGGTCGAGCCCTTCACAAAGAGCTCTACTACTCTTTATCATAAATCCTACCCTGCAATTTACATTTACGTATCAGTTTCATAGTTGACATTAGAGGATCCGAACTAGTAACGACCTTCACCCACCTATTTAATGGATGAAAATTATTTGATATAAAATTTAATATAATAGAAAATATATCTTGAGTGGGTAAAAAAAGACTATGATTAATTAAAAATTAAAAAATGACTTTTTTTATTAAATATTGCACTCATGAGTTTAACGAATAAATTTAAGGGGCTGACAACTATCAAACAACTTCTCGCTCGCACCTTTCGACATGTTGAAAGATATAATATCACTAAACTCATTTTCGAAAAATCGCAATCAACCATTTTGTGTGCAATCACATTGCACACAGTTTAGTAAAAATTTCATTTTTAATGTTACATGTTTTCCTACTTAAAAGTTTGCTTATGTACGAAAACGAGTAAAGCAAACTTTTGAGTAGGAAAACATGTATCGATCAAAATGAAATTTTTACTATCCTGTGCGCAATGTGATTGCACACAAGATGGTTGATTGCGATTTTTCGTAAATGAGTTTAGTGATTTTATATCTTTCAACTTGTCGAAACGTGCGAGCGAGAGTCACATTAGCTCTGGTCTTCGCCTTAATACCAACCTAAAGTATGAAGCCTATAGAATATACAAACAAGAAGGTATTAGAGAATATATTTTCTAATATATTAAATTTGAAATCAAACACTTTTCACCCATTAAACAGATTGGTGAAGGTCGTTTCTAGTTCGAATCTTAGACTATGTGGTTTCAGGGGAATATGGCGAGCGCTGTCTTTAGACACAAAATCTCACATAGCCCTTTAATTAGGTAAATTTACGCAACAGTGTTTCCTACAACCGCTGGGGAATAAAGCTTCTCAAATCGCCACCACGAAAAGGAAAACCTCCTAGTGTAGAATGCCTCCCACACAAATACCTAAGAAATTGTAAAGATCACGAGAAGTAATTGATATAGAAGGCTCAACAAAGTCGTTTCTGAAAATATGGTTCAGCCTTTTTTTTTTTCATAAACAGAAATAGCCTCGATATTTATCTCCAGGGGCCTTATGCTCACTTCGAGCTAGATTATCTCACGGTAGAGATGACGTCATATCTCGTTCAATAACTCGTTGACCTTGCGTCTCGCATGAACTTTGTATGAGAAAATTGGGGAGTTAGATAGTGAGAATGGGGATAAATAGTTATCGAACGAGATATGACGTCATCTCTAACGTGAGATAATCTCTGTCGAAGTGAGCATAAGGCCCCAGATCTCTTACGTGATAGTGGCACGTTCAAACGTTCAAATATTACATTTAGTACATTCCAAGATTTTGCAGTATTTGATTTTCCATAGGTTGCAAGCTATCGCCGCTATTAGAATACTAATATACTCTAAAGACAAAACTGCAAAACTAAAATAAAAATAAATAATAAAACGAAAAGTATACTAGAGTATTTTTCACGAAGTCCGGTGGTATTTGTAGAAAAATAATTTAAATTAGAAAACTTTTGTCATTTTTATGGTTTGGAAGTCCCTTGGAAGAAACCAAGGGACTTACTTTGTGAAACAGACTCTATTAAAATGGTTTTGTACTTTAGCCCGCTCCGTAAGGGGCGAATGAATAAAAATACAAAGTCAAAGTCAAACTGTAGGGAAAAAACGAAAGACTAGGCGGTATGGTCTTGTACTTTAGCCTGCTCCGAAAGGGGCGAATAAAAAATATACTAACAGAAGAGTTTGTTAGTTTTTAGGGTTCCGTACCCAAAGGGTAAAACTGGACCCTATTACTAAGACTCCACTATGTCTGTCCGTCTGTCTGTCTCCGTCTGTCGCCAGGCTGTATCTCATGAACCGTGATAGTTAGACAGTTGAAATTTTCAGATAATGTATTTCTGTTGCCGCTATAACAACAAATACTAAAAAAACAGAATAAAATAAATATTTAAGGGGGCCCCCATACATCTAAACGTGATGTTTTTGCCGTTTTTATAGATAATGGTACGAAACGCTTCGTGCGCGAGTCCGACTCGCACTTGGCCGGTTTTTTTTGTATGCGGTTCCTTACCATCTGTGTGAAGTAGACATCCCGTCGTTGCAGCAGGCGCGAGATGAGCATGGCATGCTGGTAGTGCACGTTGTCGTCCGCTGTGCCGTGGATGAGGAAGTAACTTTTGTTGCGATACGCTTCAACCTGGAGATTACGTCATCATCAGCACAGAATAAATAGTACACACGGATACGCATCGGGCTTATTATACAAGGTGTTCCAATACTTGTACTTAAAACTTCAGGGGGCTAAAGTACCCATATGAATAACTTTTTCTAAGGAACCTTCACTGTAAACGCGAAAAAAAAACAGCTGTTTCATACATTTTAGCCAGGTAGGTATTGAACTTTTGTACAGACATTTCAGCAAAAATATTTTGATCCAAACAAGTTTTCTTACAAAAAAATTCACTAGTTTTCGTACTTATATCACACAACTCGGTTGATAAATAAGTTCAGTGTTTCATATCTTTCAAAATGTGGAAGCGTGCGAGCGAAAGGTATAGCAGTAGTCTTCGCCTTAACGATGAGACAGGCAGCACAATGCAGATTGATCAAAAGCTTAGAACCGTTTGGCGTCATGGCATAAGCATTCACAAAGGTTTTCCAAAGCACAGCCATAGATAATAAATAATAAATAAATAATAAATATTGGTGGACATTCCACACAGCACTATCTCGCCCCAAACTAAGCCAAAGCTTGTGATATGGGAACCAGATAGCTGATATACTACTTATATACTTTTTTTTTTGTAAATACATACTTATAATATTATATAACACCCAGACAGAGAACAAACATCTATGATCATCACACAAATGTTTGTTCTCGGTGGGGATCGAACCCACGGCCTACGGCGCAGAAGGCAGAGCTACTACCAACTGAGCTGTGAAGGCTGTGAAGATAAGGGAATACTAGCCAGAAGACGTAGAAGCAAAAGTAAAGTAATGTATGGTAGTAGAAGAGAGAGATTAGGAGAAGAATAATACTGCCGTCCTATAACTAAAATGCCGTTATCCAACACTTGCTCAATTTCGACTTTTTTATGGCATTGTAATCTGAAAAAAAAGCTATATCGACCAATTTTATCAGAATTCAAAAAGCTTTAATAGTTTTCGAAATTTGAAATTGCGAAAATGCCGTCTTGGGCTACCCTCATTTCATTTTTACGTCAACTTAAACGGTACGTTGGTTGCCTGGCTTGATTTCCGTAAAATATGTTTTGTAAGCTTTCCCGCCTTTTGTTTTTGTCTCGCGTAACTGAAAAAGTAGATTTTGCATTTAACGGCCTTTTAGCCATAGGACGACACAATATAGACTTACGACTTGATCCGTGAGCAGAGAAGATTGGGCATAGCCCACTGCGTTGTTGGAAGGAACGTCCATGTAGCGCTCGGTGTAGATGGTGTCTGTGTAAGAAGGAAACTTAAATTATTATCACCTATTATTAGACTGCTGAGATCTGGCAAGCTCGGCGCTTTAACTTATAACCAATCTTACCTGTACATCAAAGTCAAACAACTCAAAAAACGCCAACAAGTGGTTTATATTTTATATTTTTCTGTATTAGAGCTGATTTCACCATGCTCTGTTAGATTAACAAAGGATTAAAGGGCCGTTGAATATGTCAAAATGTACGCGTTTGACATCTAAGGTTAGATTTAACGGCCTGTTAATCCTTGACTAACAGATCATGGTGCAATCAGCTCTTAGTATCCCAAAATTGACATACCTACACATGAATATGCATTTTCTATAGTTCAATTGTATAAAATTTTTCCTACTTAATAATATTTGTCAGCACTATTTTGGATTGCGATATGAACGACCCTTAGACAGTTTCAATAAAAAATTGTACCAGCAAAAATGCAACGAAATTCTATGCAAATCGGAATAACAGTATAAAATGACAAAAATACAACGTCGATTAGTAGAACTTGATTGTAAACGCCTAAAACTAGTGTCCAAATTTATTCAGACGACCACCATTGCTTACAAGATTTAAAACAAAAAGGCGGGTACTACGTCATTTTTCTAATAAACCTTTTTTTTATACGAATTGCTGATGGATCAAGCTGATGGCCTGATGTTATGTGGTAACCATCATCTATAACAAAGCATTGTCTCGTAAGTCACGCACGATAGGAACGTGCCCTACGATGCACTGCCCTGCGTCTATCAACTTGAGGCATACAGATGTTAAGCCTCCTCCTCCTCGCATCGTACTCCTCACTGCTGAGGGTCGTAACCCCCTCCATGGATCACTCTATCCTCAACAAATCTTCGCCATCTGGATCTGTTTCCGGCGACATATATCTTCATGGGCTTCATGGACCTTCACATCGAGAGATCGGCAGAAAAAGGCATGGTTACTACCACCATGCCTTTTTAAGCGTTGCTTCTTCGGACGAGCCCTTCCCAAAGAGCTCTACTACTCTTAAAGTTCGGGAGCCTATGGATTCCATATCGAACTGTAAATATTTATGTTTACTAGTCTAATTCAACTGAATTAGACTCGATTTCTCACCATAGAACCTCCAGTCAACGACGGGTGCGACGGCGGCTGCGCAGCGGAACACGTCACCGCCCCGCGCTAGCGCCAGCGACGCCGCGTACCCGCCGTACGACCAGCCCCATATGCACGTGCGGTTCGCGTCCAGCCATGAGTACGTGTCTTGGAGGTATCTGCGTGAACATTTATTTACAACTTTCACACAAAATAGTGTAGTGCTAGGAGGATTTAATGCTAATAGCATTGTTGATGGCGTGATGAGCTCGACAAATACCAGCCGTGGAGCACCACAGCACAGGATGGCTTATAATTGATCGAGTGAGCGAAGCGAACGAAGATCTTAGTTTCAACTTGGGCGATTTGGCATTTTATGTATGTATGTATGTATGTATGTATGTATGTATGTTTGTCTGGCGATAACTTTAGAACCGTTGATCCGATCTGCATGAAATTTGATAAGTCGATAGCTTGTACTTGAGAAATTTACTGGTAAGTATATGAGTAAAATCGGATGAAGGGTTTTTGAGATATGGGGTTTTTTAAGGGCGCAAAAATAAAAAAGTTACTTAAAAAAATCAAGTTACATGTCATATGAAAGGGCTTTGTTTGGACACCTCAAAACAATTTTTTTTTTTTTTTGGGACGCTCGGTTTTTGAGATAAAATAATAAAAGTTAAATTAAGATAACCAGCGATCCAAGAGCTCCCATCTCTAAGAGTTTCGTTGACATCAAGGTTTTTCTGCTGGTCGGCCAGTTCCTTTGCTTTTTCTTATTTTTTTTTCTTGAAATAAATTAAGGAGGTACTCAGTTCTCATAAAATGGTGACGACGACCGGGTCTGATGATGGAGCCAAGGTCTGTTCAACGGAACTCTTCAATAAATAGGCCAATAGAGTTGAAACTTGGTAACCATACTAAGTCAGTAGGCGGTAGTCAGAAAAAAGTCCAAAGATAATGTTTGGACTTGCCTCTGACTACTACGAACTCAAAGTTTTGATGCGTTCGTCGGGTCGCATCGCGAGATCTCAGTTCGGGGCGAACTACTAGTAATAATAAAATTAAAATTACACCCGGCACTAACCTAAACTAAGCAAAGCTTGTACTATGGGACCAGATAGCTATAATACATGTGAAAGGGTTCCTTGGCGCCCAACGTGGGGCGCCATTTTCGCAGCCGGCTGCTCAGCAGGGCTATTTCGAAAAGATAATTTATTGTGCTTTGACATAATCTTTAATTGTTTATCAATCTGGTTATAAACATTCGCATAAACATTATTAAAACGGCAGATAATATTACGGGACCAGGCACAGAAAAACGACCAACCCGGCGGGGCGAGGCAACTTATTATGACTCGTTCAGAAACCTTGCCGAGAGCCAACGTTGTCCACTGAACTGTCTAAGAACCCTGTCACATGCTATATACTGATATACTTTTATTGTAAATTACTAATACTACTATCCCATTGTGTCCCATTGTTGAGCAAAGACCTCCCCCATCCTCCCTCCCTCCCCATTGCTGCCAGTCCCTACGATCATGAGCCTTGATCCACCAGTCCCTCTAATAGGCGTCAGCTCGTCCCACCATCTCATGCTAGGTCTGCCACGACGCCGCCTCGCTGTGTCAGGGCACCACTAGGTAGTGGTTTTGGCCCCCTGTTTTTATTGTCAATACATCATCGTCTTCCTGCTCTTATCCAACTTCATGTGGGGTCTCTTACTCTCCACTCATTTCTTACACAATGTCATCCTTCACACAATCCATACATCTTTTCTCTGGCCTTCCTCTACTCCTATATCCATCTTATCATCCACATATTCCACTTTTGGCCCCCTGTTTTTATTGTCGTATTCGTGCCCTTATCCAACTTCATGTGGGGTCGGCACAAACAGATATTTTCTCTACGCTCATCTCAGTCGTCACTCCTTTCTTACACATGTCATCCTTCACACAATCCATCCATCTTTTCTTTGACCTTTCTCTACTCCTATATCCATCCACATATTCCACATTCATACCTAACACTCTTTCCGTTGCATGACATTCTTCCCTTCGTATGACATGCCCATACCACGCTAACCTATTGCTCCTCATTTTCAAACTGCCTCTAATGAACTCATTCCTCATTTTACTGTCAACCCAGACAGAGAACAACTTACTTGGTGACAGTAATTTGGTCGTCCACCTCAACAGTGCCAAGCGCTCGGTTGACGGCGAACATGTTGTCCACTCCGCGCAGACCCGAGCCGCGGCCGTCGATCTGAGCGACCGCGATACCCAGCCGACTGACTAGGGAGGTCTCCCAGCCCACACTCCATTGTTTGGTCACTAGAGCCGTGTCGGGGCCAGCGTAACTGTGAAAAACATCATTGGTATCTCAAAATAAATTAATATTGGTAGACTTTCCACACAGCTCTATCTAGCCCCAAGTATATATGGGAACCAGATAGCTGATATAATAGGCCCGTTGATCTGAGCGACCGCGATGCCCAGCCGACTGACTAAAGAGCTCTCCCTACTCACACTTCATTTTTTTGGTTACTAGAGCCGTGTCGGAGCCAGCGTAACTGTGAAAAACATCATTGGTATCTCAAAATAAATAAATATTGGTGGACTTTCCACACAGCACTATCTAGCCCCAAGTATACAAGGTGTTCCAATATTCAATACCTACCTGGCTAAAATGTATGAAACAGCTGTTTTTTTTCGTGTTCAACGAGTTGATTCCTTAGAAAAAGTTATTCATATTGATGGATACTTTAGCCCCCTGAAGTTTTAAGTGCAAGTATTGGATGGAACACCTTGTATTTGGAAACCAGATAGCTGATATAATACCGTGCCCGTCGATCTGAGCGACCACGATGCCCAGCCGACTGACTAGAGAGCTCTCCCTACTCACATTTAATTTCTTGGTAACTAGAGCCGTGTCGGGGCCAGCGTAGCTGTTGAAAAACATCATTGGTATCTCAAAATAAATAAATGTTGGTGGACTTTCCACACAACACTATCTAGCCCCAAATTAAGCAAAGCTATAAATACTTATATATATATTTTTTTAAATATAATATAACACCCAGACAGAGAACAACCATATTAGGTTCATCACACAAAATTTTATTCTCGGTGGGGTTTGAAACCACGGCCTAGGAACCAAACCGTAAGTTTGCTGCCTGTTCTTCTAGGCTGGATTTCATACTATATTCATCTAGCTTTAAGACGTTTCAAAGTGATCCTTGTGATTCAATTGAATCACCATAAGACCTTGACTCTGAGTCACGACACAATAGTAAAAAGTCTATAGTAAACTAAAGACAGATAAAGCTTGATAAAACCCAACTCACACATAAACCAACAGCGGCATGTTAGTCCTGTTCAGGTAATCCTCTGGCACGTACAACTGGACATCAGCGTCTAACAGTCCAGGGCCAAGTGGAACTGACAGCCGAACAGATGTAGGGAGCACTCGGTTGTTCACCAATTGAACTGTGTTGGCGCTGTCATCCCATACTCTTATAAGTGTGCCGTTCTGAAAGAAGACGTTGGGAAATTCTTTTTTTTTATACTAATAGCTGACGGAACTATCAAATGGCCCACCTGATGTTAAGTGGTAACCATCACCTCGACCATTGCCTCGTAAGTCACGCACGATAGGAACGTGCCCCACGATGCACTGCCCTGCGTCCATCAACTTGAGGCATACAGATGTTAAGCCTTATGTGCCTGTAATTACACCGGCAACCACACTCTTCAAACCGAAACACAGTAACGCTGCTTGGCGGCAGAAAAAGGAGTGGTGGTAGTACTTCCCCGGACGAGCCCTTCACAAAGAGCTTTACTACTCTTAAAACTTAGCTCTGATGTCACCATGCTGTCTTAGATTAACAAAGGATTAAAAGGCCCTTGAATATGTCAAAATGTACGCGTTTCACATCTAAGGTTAGATTTAACGGCCTGTTAATCCTTAATTAGTAACTAACAGAGCATGGTGAAATCAGCTCTTAATCTAATATCTGCCTGTTTTGACCAAGACCTCTTGTGATGAAGACCAAAATTGTGACCATAGTTCTCGGTCTTTTGATGATCTGATTCTGTCAAACTTACACTAGCATAAATGAAAACTTGAAGGACGTCAGGTCCAGCGCAAGTGAATGTTATGGTGGTCGCGTCAGCGCTGATTGATGCTCCATTGTAGAGGCATTCGCCTTTTTCTTGAAATCATGTCAAAGTTATATCAAAGAACCCACTTAATTTGTTTTTTTAACAGTGTTTTAGTTAAAACTACCGCTTAGCTTTATCTACCTGTGTCTCTGGACAAAGGCTTCCTTCAAATAAGACCATAGTTCTTGGTCTTTTGATAATCTGATTCTGAGTCACCAAACTTAAATATAAAATAAATATAAATATTGGTGGACTTTCCACACAGCACTATCTAGCCCCAAACTGCACCAAAACTTGTAATATGGAAACCAGATAGCTGATATAATACATATATACTTTTTTTTGTAAATACATACTTACAATATTATATAACACCCAGACAGAGAACAAACATCAATGTTCATCACACAAATGTTTGTTCTCAGTGGGAATCGAACCCACGGCCTACGGCGCTGAACGCAGAGCTACTACCAACTGAGCTGTGAAGGCTGAAACTTACACTAGCATAAATGAAAACTTGAGGGACGTCAGGTCCAGCGCAAGTGAGTGCAATGGTGGTCGCGTCAGCGCTGATTGATGCTTCATTGTAGAGGCACTCGCCGCCGTCCGGTCTTCGTATGTCGCACGTGAAGCATTCAACGTTCCTCGAGGCATCGACGGTGTAGATATGCTGTTCTGCGGAGTCGTTCTGGTGAGTTGCTTTGTACCAACTGAAATAAAAGTAGCTGATTAAAGTACGCAAGGACCGAGGACCAATTGCTGTTTTACCCATGTTTATTTGTATTTATTTATTATGAGCCTTCTATGTCCCACTGCTGGGCAAAGGCCTCTCCCATTATCTCCACTCTGTGCGATCCTGTGCTGTGGTCTTCAATTCCGGCTGGTATCTATCGAGCTCATCTCGCCATATCATTGCCCAGCGCTCGTACTTATTGTATTTATTTATTTTACTTTAATTGAAAACGGTTACGCCAACCAAATTAATATTATTTTAAGAATAGCTTATATTTTAAGAATATAGCGTTTAGTAGAGATTGCTGTCTCGCGATAAGACCGCGATAGGTTTTGACTATAAGTTGTTGTACGCATAAAGTATTTTCTATCTTATAGCCCAGATATAAGACTTACTCATGTCATTTATTACTTTACAAAGTGAACCTACTCATACTGTCAAAATTACAATTTGATTTGTGTTGTTTAGTTTGCGATAGTAATGAGATAGTAGGTAGGGTGTGAAATGTACAAGTTAAGAGTACCGTTTTCAGGAAGAAGCTTATTTACACCATATTTATTTTTAATTTCAGTTCCTATACCTTACATTATTTTAATTTTATTGAAAGAATCTTGACAAGATCTAGACACTTAATAAGAAGTGAAGACTTACCATAGTTATAAAGATATACCATTGTAGAAAAATATATCTTGATTTTATAAATGTTGGCTAGCAAATATTTATAAGAGCGCCCTCTGACGTTTTTGCTTTACAATGTTTCGATTCATAAGATTCTGAATTCCGCCTCACTGAAGAAACCTTATCTTTTGTAATGTGCAGCAAAATCGGGCTACGAGATGGCGCTACTAGTAAGCAAAGTTAAATCTATTTATTTCGTAAATACTTATGTATTCAATGTAATTTTATTATGTTTGGAAGAGATCGCTTTCAGTAAGACCACCCATAGTACATTAAAAGTTCTTATTTACCTGTGTTTTGTTTATCCTTTGTTAGTTTTTATTGTGTTCCAATATATGTGTTTAAAAACTTCTGGGGGCTAAAGTACCCATCAATATGAATAACTTTTTCTAAGGAACCAACACTGTGAAGCCGAAAAAAAAACAGCTGTTTCATACATTTTAGCTTGAACTTTTGTATGAAACATAAGCACAAGTATTGGAACACCTTGTATACAATAAAGAATTTTCATTCATTCATTCTTTACAAATAAATACCTCTATTCTTGTAAAAAAAATATATTTTAAATAATTTACCGGCAAAAACATTTTCCAACAGTAGTTTATTGGTAGTAAAACTGTAGTACCTAAACTTTTATTTCGTTGTTTCTAAGAAACCTAATTACCTATATTTTTCTGGCCAAGAAATATTGTTCTTATTGCGAAAAATGCCCTTGTTAATCTAACAATGCTCAATAACAGCGATACGGTTGATAAAATGTATCCACCTTGACCGAATCAGTATACACTGATAGGAGGTATCTGAGCTCTTGTCGTCTTCTAACTATTGAAATTATGTTAAGTGGCTGACAACGGTCCAATCTATCCGTTAAAAATACTGCTAAAAACTTCCAACCTTTGATAATATTATGTAGATCAAAACAAATAATCACACAAAACAATTTGATTAGTACGAAAACTAACAAATTTTTCGGAACGAAAACTGTTTTGGATCAAAATGATATTTTTGCTGAATATTCCTAATTTTAGAGCTGATTTCAACATGTTAGATTAACAAAGGATTAAAGTGCCGTTAAATATGTCAAAATGTATGCGGTTGACATCTATGGTTAGATTTAACGGCCTCTTAATCCTTGATTAGTAACTAACAGAGCATGGTGAAACCAGGCCTTAGTCTCCGAAACATTGATGACAAAGTACTACATTTTTTTTTTAAATGTTCCTAGTACTTAAATTATACTAAGAATTCCAATACTTGTACTTAAAACTTCAGGGGGCTAAAGTACCTATCAATATGAATAACTTTTTCTAAGGAACCAACACTGTGAACGCGAAAAAAAAACAGCTGTTTCATGCAAAAGTTTACCTGGCTAAAATGTATGAAACAGCTGTTTTTTTTTTCGCGTTAACAGTGTTGGTTCCTTAGAAAAAGTTATTCATATTGATGGGTACTTTAGCCCCCTGAAGTTTTTGGGAGTGGTATTTTAACACCCTGTATAAAGAATAGTTAATAGAATAAGAGCTGATTTCACCATGCTCTGTTAGATTGACAAAGGATTAAAGGGCCGTTAAATATGTCAAAATGTACCCGTTTGACATCTAAGGTTAGATTTAACGGCCTGTTAATCCTTGATTAGTAACTAACAGAGGATGGTGAAATCAGCTCTAAGCACGCTTACATTATATCTTCGGGGGTCCACAAGAGGATCTCTGCGACTGTGTGCGGGAAGTTGGTACGACCCTGGTTAGTCCACATGGTGGCACTAGAGTCTGATACTTGTACTATTTGTTTATACAAAACTCCATTGATCGCCTGAAATCACAAAATATACCTAGGTTAGGTATATAACACGATACATTTTGAGAAGGTCCACAAAAACTTTTTTTTTATTTAGTAGTAAGCTAGTAGTAGTATGCGTACTATAGAGCTTAGCCGACTTTTACAAATTTTCACTCAATAGGTTGCATATCGCCAACTTAATGAAAGAAAGAAAGGCATTTATTTATACAAACTGTACACGACAAGGTACTGTACCCCAAGTATGTGTTTTGCTTACGATATTTCGTTTTTCGTTTTTGTTCCGTGTTCATTGCGGGTTTTGTATGAAGACGCGATAGAGATACCGATACGGAACCCGCAATGAACACGGAACAAAAACGAATCATTTTCGCTCCGTGTTCATAGCGGGTTTTGTAAAGTTCCATATCGGTATCCTTATCGCGTCTTCATACAAAACCTGCTATGAACACGGAACAAAAACGTAAAACGAAAAACGAAATATCGTAAGCAAAACTCATACTTGGGGTACAGGACATCTGTACAGGACATATAAAAGGGTAAAAAGCTATTCTAGATACGTATAAATGAGACGTAAGTGGATAAAAAACAAATAAGCTATAAAAATTGTGTGTGTGTGTCACGTCTACGTATGTGTAATGAAACCTCTGTATACTTAATAGCACCACGATTTTTTTTACTGTTTTATAGCAGTTTGCCATTTATAATGGAACAAGCAGATGGCCCCCTAATGTTAAGTGGTAACCATCACCTATAACAAAGCGTTGCCTCGTTAGTCACACGATAGGAACGTGCCATACGATGCACTGCCCTGCGTCCATCAACTTGAAGCATACAGATGTTAAGCCTCATGTGTATGTACGAAAATATCACCGGCAAACACACTCTTCACACCAAAACACAGCAACGCTGCTTGACGGCAGTAAAAGGCATGGTGGTTGTAGATACTTCCCCGGACGAGCCCTTCACAAAGAACTCAACCTCTTAAAAACCTACCTAGCAAAAATCGACATCTCATGTATTCTATAAAAAAAAAATATAGCCACAGAACATAGAAAAACGTAGTCTCTGGACTATAAAAGCAAAGAGGTCACATATAGGGTTTGTATATACATGGCGAACATAAAATAAAATACCACAGTACAATCAATGGTACCACGGCAAAAAAAGAAATCCGTAGTCCATTAATGGTTCAACGGCAAATAAAAATTGCCACAGTACCATTGATGGTACTATATAATGGTACCTCGGTAAACAAACGGTATATTTTTTGCATGACAGTACATTATCTGCCTTTATGCGAATGTGTCCTTCTGCTAATCTGGGATTTTGCTATACTGGTACCTCGGTAAACAAACGGTATATTTTTTGCACGACAGTACATTACGAATGTGTCCTTCTGCTAATCTGGGATTTTGCTTATCTGTCCTTCTGCTGCAGAGACGTCTGTGGTTGTAGCTATGTTATTTTTTTTCCATTAGAAAAAATACTTACTTGTGGTAAAATTGTGACGAAGGAGTCTCCTTCCGTATTAAAAACGAGGGGAATATTTTCGATCCATCCGTTTGTCTCCGTGTATTCATAAATCTGTAAGTTTGAGAAAAATATTGGAAGGCCCATAATTTAATTTCAAATGTTAAAACATGTGAAGAGCATAATAAATAAATAAATATAAATATTGGTGGACTTTCCACACAGCACTATCTAGCCCCAAACTAAGCCAAAGCTGTATGGGAACCAGATAGCTGATGTAATACTTAAATACTTTTTTTGTAAATACATACTTATAATATATAATAACACCCAGACAGAGAACAAACATCAATGTTCATCACACAAATGTTTGTTCTCGGTGGGGATCGAACCCACGGCCTACGGCGCAAAAGGCAGAGCTACTACCGACTGAGCTGTGAAGGCTGTCTAAATAATGAATTTTTGTTCTACTTCTATTTACCTGAAGGCAATTGGCCTGTCCATGTGTGCACAGCACAACTCTAAACATGGTCTGGACTCTGTTTGACCACATCACTGCTATGGACTCGTTTGTTACAAAGCTCACTGTCTTCAGGATTGGCCTGAAATTTGATATGAAAGCATCTTTATAACCAGACTCATAGAATGTCGGTAAAATGTAAAATATGCAATGTTTTTTTATAAATACAAAAGCCTCCGGTAAGATATCCTACTAATATTATAAACGCGAAAGTTTGTAAGTATGGATGGATGGATGGATGTGTGTTACTCTTTCACGTAAAAACTACTGAATGGATTTTAATGAAACTTTACAGTAATATAGCTTATACATCAGAATAACACATAGGCTACAATTTATAAAGATATTGTGTGAATTGTCCAAAATATGACGATAAGTGTCAATTATGTAGGAAAAAATCTACCATCTGCGAGCTATTCTGGCGTGCGCTGCCAAAACCTCTAGAGTTACACATATGTACTACGCCACGCTAATTTATGCTACTCGAAATACTAATCCTGCGCAGACGAAGTCGCGGGCACCAGCTAGTTATTTCATAATGTGGGGCATTAATTTTTAAAGCGAGCGCTGAAGTTTGAAACAAGCAGCGATGTTAGTATCTCACAAAGAGAACCAACTTTCATCAAGAAACGATTTTTGAAATTTCTCACCCCAAAGGATAGAAAAGTGTTTTTTTTATACTGCTTATTGATGGTACAAGCAGATTGCCCACCTGATGTTAAGTGATAACCATCATAAAAACATAAAACATTGTCTCGCAGGTCACGATGCACTGCCCTGCGTCTATCAACTTGAGGCATACAGATGTGCCTCATGTGTCTGTAATTTCACCAACACACACCTCAAAGAATACAGATTTTTATTCTATTCTTGTCCCTTCAAACCTAAACACAACGCTGCTTGCCGGCAGAAAGAGGCTTGATGGCAGAAAAAAGCATGGTGGTAGTACTTCCCCTTGATAAGATGAGCCCTGCATAAAAATCTATCCTACTAACAAAACACATAATTCTTCCTTCGACATAAGCCTTCGACTTTATAAAAACCTAAGCAATGTTGATCGAGGACTCGGGGTGCTAGGTCGGATAACCCCTCGTGGTGCACCCTGGAAACACCATGAACTGCGGACGTGTTTCATGGTGGCCAATAACCCGATACGGTGGGCCTCTCCGCGTGTCCCTCTGACTAGCAGAGGGCACAGCGTAATGAGGCAGGGTAGACCTATGGGTCTACTCAGGCGGTAGAACGCGCGCGATGACGCGGAACATCTCGCGCCGCTCATGGTTGTGAATACCACATAGTCCCACATATACATATACATAGTCCCCATCCTCCAATGGGGGGGAATGCGTAAAGCATTTTTCCCAGCGTCAAAAAAAAAGGTCTGGATCAACTCACTGTTCAATATCGGTCGGTGCATTATAAGTTGTTGAAACTCCGGTTGTGAGCTCGCGTAGAGTTACAGACACGGTCGGGTTGATAGTGCCAGGCTGCAAGAAATATACAATCATTGAAATGTTACTGTAATTTTTTAAGAACACTGAAACAATAAAGATAGCTATAATTTAAGCCCTGTCAAATTAAATTAAGTTTGTTTGGGGTACCTAATGTTGGATTATGGAGGTACAGATTTTTGTCATCACGTAGATTAATGTTGACGTAAGAAATATTGAATAAAAATGCCTATTTTAGGATTTTTACAAATCTTATTCATAATTCATGCTAATTTTAATATGATCTTTTATATTTATTTGATTTAATTTGCTGTTATGAACAACATACCTTATTGCGAACAGTGTGGCAACGGTTGTGTATTATGATATTTCGTGACTCTCTTTTTTCTGGCAATGTTTCAGTCTTTTTTACAGTGTAGCAACATAATGAAAATTAACTATTGCAAAATAAGAACATACCTAGAAGTTAATTTATTTTGAGTAAAACACAAGCGATAACTATGTAGCAAATTTAGGTACTTAAAATAAAGTAGGCCACATTTACGAATGAATTAGATAGACGTGTCAGATACCAGGCTAGATACCTACTCAAGGCCCTAACGTCGTGTTTTCGAGAGCCCTGCAATCGGCACTGCGCCAAACCGGTTCTCAAATACTTTCACTGCTAACATATCCAACATAGGTTCCTGATATTTGTACCTGGTACTTGCCTACCTCCATGTTGTAAAAGCTTGATTTCACACAAAAGATGTTAAAGGTGGTGAATCTATTTGATCAATGACTTGAGCTAAGTGATTATATATATTTCCCGGACTAAATTAAATTGACTCATATGAATAAAAATCTTAAGACGCCATCAATGAAACAACTTCTCGCTTTCATTATTAACTATTATTTAATTTTTGAAGTTATATAAATACTGAAAAATAGCAAACAACCAAGTCTAGTAGTACCTATTACAAAATAAATTTTAATCCAAACAATCTTTTGCTGAATTTTCGTTAATTTTATTCTTCCAAAACTTAGTTGTTTGCGATTCTTCATAATTTACCTTCATAATTACTTATTTTACAAAAAATTGAATAGTGCAAAAGAGGTCTTTTCACGTTTGTCAGCCTCTTAAGACGTATACAACGTCTCATATTATAGCTCCATAAATTATTTATAAGTGCTAAGTATCCTTCTCTATCACATCGAGCTCAACTTGTATATTACCTACACTTGCCCAACTTCATCATACTAAACTACGTAAGTAGGTTGGATGTTATTCCTATGAAATTGTAATGAGCTGACGAATTGAGTACCAAATAATCTCATGTTTTCTCGTTTCTCATAATATCAAGTGCCATAGATCAGATTTGATACTTTTGCTTTCGTATTGGTATACTTTTCGACGTAACACTTGTTATTTTTTATACCTCGCTAACGGAACAACCAGATTGCCCACCTGATGTTAAGTGGTAACCATCACCTATAACAGAGCATTGCCTCGCAAGTCACGCACGATAGGAACGTGCCCTACAATGCACTGCCCTCATGTGCCTGTAACTAAACCGGCAGCCACACTCTTATTACACCGAAACACAGCAACGCTACTTGGCGACAGAACGAGGCGTGGTGGTAGTACTTCCCCGGATGAGCCCTTCACTACACACACAACTACTCTTAACTCTTGGTGTAGGTGTTCATAGCTATCTGGTTTCCATATACAAGCTGTGCTTAGTTTGGGGCTAGAAAGTGCTAAGTGGAAAGTCCACTTATATTTTATTTTATATATTTACCATCTCCTACTTGTTACTTATATAGGTAAAGCTTGGCAAAAAAGAGTAGAAAATAGTAGTTTTTAAACTCTCGCGATCATAACACATATTTAAAAGTATTACACGGGTATTTATCGCGTTTACCTTTATTATTTTCCCGACGTTTCGGCTATGTTGCAATAGCCGTGGTCGCGGGCAGACTCACGTCGTCGTCGTCACATAGCCGAAACGTCGGGAAAATAATAAAGGTAAACGCGATAAATACCCGTGTAATACTTTTAAATAAGAGTAGAAAATAATAGGGACTGTCGCAAATAACACAATCGCCACGTTTAATTTTTGTTGCAACCTTATTTTCATTTTAGTAGTCCTCAAACTTTACCAAGCGTTTGTTTGAATTGCAATAAACCAGACCCTCCATCATTGACACAAATCACAATGCCTATTTCAAGACCTTCTCCCCTTTGTCCCTCGAGCACAGAATACAAAATACTTCGTACCTCGAGGCTGGCTGCCTCAGCACAATGCTAAGAGATGTAATTAACCGAAGAAAATTAAGTTCGTTGTATCTTAGTTGTTACTGAATAAAACTTCAAGCTCACTTATAATCAAGCTAGGACGAACCCATCATTAGAACTGTTGTCCTAACCAATATTTCACCTATGTTTTTGTGACAAAAAATAAACGTTTTTTGATTTGATTTGATTTGATTTGAAATGTTGACTCGTTTCTGACGCAGTTGAAACGCGAAACATGCGGTTTCGTTTCCTGTGGGGGAAAACTACCGTCAAACAACTTCTCGCTTGCAAATTTTTTAACGGTATAAAATCACTGAAAAAATCCAACTAAACAGTAAAAAGCATAAAAACGAAAAAAACAAACTAAAAAAAACTGTTTTAGATCAAAATGATATTTTTGCTGAACTTTGTGCAATGATATTGCACACAACAATGGGTTGTGGGTATACCGGCAGCGGATAACCGGGGAGTCCCACATATCCCCCCATACTCCAATGAGGGGAAATGCGTAACGCATTTTTCCCAGCGTCAAAAAAAAAAGGTTCGTATGGTCTGGATTGTAAAACGTCTGTGTGACCAAATGTCTGGGTGGAAAAAAGTCTAAGTAGGTATACACAACGTCTTGATTGTAACGACAGAACTTAATTGTTAAATTGTGTTGGTGTGGTTGAACTTGTTACCTTGTTAACGAATTCTCAATACCTACGTTGCATTAAACATAAGTGTCAAACAACGAATTTAGTATACTGTATAAAGACATGAATAATTACTTAAAATACTGTGGATTATCTAGTTAAACTACTAACAACATTCATTAGAGGTTATGCCGTGTCGACGACACGATATATAATTAATTTGGGGAGAGCTTTGTAGTTGGTAGAGCTGAGACCTTGTAGTCAAATGCAAATTAGTCGTGAATAATCGAGCTTGTTTTCAAAATCTGTCGGTGATTTTGTAAGTTTAACATCATCAGTGTTTGACTGACTGACAATCAATGCAAAGGCTAACCTAGAAGTAAATTAGAGGAAATTAAAAATTAATAATTAATGGAATATAGAGTCTCTTGAAGAGTAGATTCCCTTAACAATGTACGTGTTTTTGAAGTAGCGATGAGCTTGCAACCTATCACGTTTGAAATACTATGTAGGTACCTACCTAGGTACTTACTGCAAAACGACGACGTGCCGAATGTAAGGACTGGACATGTCTTATGGCGAATACAATTTTCCTACTCAAAAGTTTGCTTTAATACTAGTTTTCGTAAGTACAAAAGCAAACTTTTAAGTAGGAAAACTTGTATCGATCATAATGCACACATTTACTAAACTGTGTGCAATGTGATTGCACACAAAATGGTTGATTGCGATTTTTCGAAAATGAGTTTAGTGATTTTATATATCTCCTCTCGCTCGCACACTTGAACATTATGAAAGATTTAAAATGACTGAATTTATTTATGTAAAATCGCAATCAACTATGTTGTGTGCAATCACATTGCACATAGTTCAACAAAAATATGATTTGATATAAACTTGTTTTCCTACCCAAAAATTTTCATAAGTATGAAACCTATTACCTACAGCAAAATTAATTTTATATTCCTTTAGGCGTTTAGAGATGTAAAGGTACTAACTACCTTATCTACATCTCTTATTACTCTGAAACGATAGTGTGAGTGAGAAACCTTGGCCTTAATAGCTAGAGGGACTCCTTTTACATTCACTGATCCGGTTATAAGTTCATTTTGACGACAGGATATACAAAGCGACGTAGTCGGTGCTATAACTATTTTAAGTAAGGTAAACTTCCGTAATGCATAAAAAAGTATACAAGTACCTGTTATATGAGATGGTTGGAGCCCATAGCACCATTGGCATTTATACATTTTTTCCGTACAAAATGTATGCGAAAAGTTTTTGACGAGTCTTTTGATTATCTACACGAAATAGGATCGAAAGGCATAAACAAACGTTACCTATTTGGTATTTTAGCATTTTTTCCAAAATCTGTGAATGCAGAATATCTCAAAAAAATATGGAGATTAATCCTAAGAACGTTTTCCTGTAACTAAAACGGTTATGTTAGGTACCTGCCCTTAATACTCGTATAATAAAATAAAATAAAAAAGGCTTTATTCAGCTGCCTTTGATTGACTATTGCTATTTTACGATTAGGTACTCTAGATTTACTACTTAATTCTAAACTATTTTATGTAATAACTATCTCCTCCTCCTCAGCAGCCGTCGCCTCTACGGCGTAGGCCTCCTCTAAATCTTTCCACACGTCCAATTTCCATTACTATACCGAGTCGAAAATATAATAATATACCGACGGGTAATTATCTAAAAACAAGCCTACTCCAGAAAAATTCAGGAAATTATAGTAGCCATAAAACCTCAGCAGAAGTTCAGCAAGAATATCCCACATCATAAAATGGGATCATCTTACCTTAGGGTACCGTATCTCGTGGTGCCTTGTGTACTGGTAGTCGACAGAGCCTGGTACTCCGTAGTGCGGGACTTGCATTATTCGCACGTTGGTGTCGTCAAACGTCACATACGCCAGTTTAGCTCCGTCCTTCGAGAACCAGAGGGCATTGTTCGAGCCGAATATTTCCTCTAAAACATAATTTTGGCTAAGTGTTAGATTCTTTAATCTATACACCAGATAGTCAGAAGATAAAAAATGTATTAAAGATAGAAGAGAGTGGAAAAAGAAAATCTGCTGTGCTGAGGGCCGGTAACACTTAGCGTGGGGTGAAAGTAGGAAGATAATGAAGGAAATGTAAAGGTTGTTTGAAGTAGGTACACCACTTTTTTACCTTTTTATATGGTTAATATAACAGACACATAGCACTATATAGCTCCAAACTAAGCAAAATTACTATGGAACCCAGACACCTGCTATTTTCGTGAATGCGTTCTTATAACACCACACGCCAGACACAGAACATCTATATTAATGACACAAAAGTTGTAGCAGTGGGGATCGAACCCACGGTCTTCAGCGCAGAAGGTAGAGCTACTACCGAGCTGTGAGGGCTGTCTTAATAAAGTAAAAAAAAATACCTTCATAAACCCAATCCGGGATGCCATTGTAAACCACGTACCGCAGTCCAGTTGTGGTCAACTGTACTGGGTTGGTGTTCAAACTGGCCTGATAGTAGATATTGTTGAGATAGACGAAAGCGAAGGCATTGCCTGAAGGACCCCACACGAAGTTTTGAAGGTAAGGCTCTTCATCACTAGGTAGGTTCAATGGAGAGATCTCGCTCTCGTTGCCAGTCACTATGTTTACAACCGTGTAGCGAGCTAGGAAACTGTGCCTATAGACCTGAACAGAAAAAATACTGTCACTTGTTTAGTACTGCAGTTAGTAATAAAAATAAATAAATAA
The DNA here is from genome assembly GCA_932294275.1 of Chloroclysta siterata. Lineage (NCBI taxonomy): Eukaryota > Metazoa > Arthropoda > Insecta > Lepidoptera > Geometridae > Chloroclysta > Chloroclysta siterata. The sequence goes on from OW028588.1 coordinate 8,690,683, forward strand.
TAAATATTGGTTGAAATTCAATACAGCACTATCTCGCCCCAAACTAAGCCAAAGCTTGTGATATGGGAACCAGATAGCTGATACTACTTTTATACTTTTTTTTTTGTAAATATATACATAAAATATACAACGTGTTGATGAAGTTATGTAGGGAAACAAAGAGCGTGTATTTAGACCAAGCACTGGAATACTTTGACGTGTGCAATGGTTGAATACATCGTTTTCGAAATTCCCATAGAAAAGTAAAATTAATATTTTCTCAGAAATTTGCAACAGCCCTGTCTGTGTACGTGTCAAGGTCACACGCACGCGCGCTTCTATCTAGGAAAGAGAAAAACAACGATAACCTACGAGATAATTTGAAATACTTACCTTTCGGTAGGTAGGTAGGTACGCCGCCAATCCCCTGACACGATATTTTTACTGGTTCCTATGGATTTTGTCATTATTTACTGGCTATAATAACACTGGATAAAACTGGATTTTGGTAAGTTTGCGAGATTTCGCACGACACAGGCTTCAAACTTCACACTAAACCATTACCTCGTAGGCACTGCTCATACACACACTGACTGACGACGGCTTTTTACATAACAATCACCATTTTATCACGTTTGATGACATTTTCTCAACAAAACAATGTACAACAACGCATGTAAACACAAACAGGGTGACCATCTCAAAAGTGGCGGTTCTACCACACACCTGCCAAAAAATCTGTCAAAATCTACCAAGCTTGACGATAAAAATACCAAAAATATGACTTCATACCATCTCCTTCGTGGCTACGGAATAAATTAAATACCTACATTACATTCAGTTACTATCTTTTGATCGTTTGTAACGGTTTGCAGTTATCTAAAACGAGATAGAAGTTGTTTAGAAACCAAATCAATAAAGGTAAAAAAGAATAAGAAGTTTCCAGTTCGGTAAAAAATAAATAAATTATAAATATTATTTCATTAAAAATTCAAACTAATAAGATTTTTCTTGAAATATTTAAAATCTGCCAAATGGCAGAAATCTGCCACAAATGGTAACACTGATCGGCGGCCGTCGGCCGTCCTGATTGGATATGCGTTTTTAAATGCAACCAATGACAGACAGGTTAGTCAAAGATTAAATAGGACAGACTAGACACTTCCCAAAATTGCAGTTGAATAATTTTGTCGTGTCAATGAACCATGGTGGTAAAGTAACATGTTACAATTTAAAGAACTATGAATATCATAAACATTGGTTTACGACATCTAGTAATTAAACAAAAATAAATATTCTATTAAATATTGAGTACGTAGCCACGTAGGTACCTAGTTACTGAATAGGTATTAGTACCAAAGATCTCAGAGAATGTTTACCGTGACTAGGGATTACAGTCGCGAAAATATTTCTTTTACATACCAAGATCTTTACAAACAGCAACATCATTATTAGGTAGGCACATTACTAGGTAATTGGTGGCAGTTCTGTTACCTATTTTATCTAAGATTAACAACTAGAGGTCAAAGAACAGCTGTAAATAGGGCTGCCTCATGATGCGTTTAGATTCATTTTAGATAAAAGTTTAAGAGGCATTTCATGAATGAAAAACCTTGAAATTTTAAAAGTCGTAGAACAAAAGTTGTTCGTTATGACCGGTAGAATATCCTGCTTTCGGATCCCTACAATTCTTAATAAACACGTTGTATAATAACACCCAGACAGAACAAACATCTATGTTCATCACTCAAATGTTTGTTCTCGGTGGGGATCGAACCCGGCTTAGGGCGCAGAAGGGAGAGCTTTTACCAACTGAGCTGTGAAGGCTGTCAGCTCTATAGGTCTTTTTTAAAACATTCGGAAACCATTCCGATTGGAAACAACAGATTTTTTCTCGCTTTGTTCTTGTTTTGAAAACGTTTCCGAATGTTTTCGAATAGTCCCGCAGGGGACAATCGCGCTAAAATATGTCGATAGAATTGCAACTGAACTACGATCGCACGACAACTTTTTGAGGGTTTCGTATCGCGCTAACAATTCGACTTAATGTTGCCATGTCGCTCGTTCTTGCTGTCATAAAACATTTTTGATATGGTTTGTACAAAACTACGAAAAAGCAACTTCTGTTCTCCCAAGAAGTGACAGCGTAGCGATATAGGTCATTATAGGAATAACGACCTTAAACTGATATTTCTTACGGTGTGTTTCTTTTCTTCACCGTTGATGAACATAACAATTTAAATGATACCTTATCAAAAATAGTGTTAATACTAATTATTTAAGTTATGAATGAGGTAGCTGACTAATTAAAATGATAATAGCAGGTGACACTTGTGTATATAAACGTACCTCACTATGTACTTATTATATGAAGTACTTTGCCTTGTTCGCTTATAAATTGCAACATTTACTTACCTTGTTTTTATATTGGTAGAATACAAAACATAAGTGTAACACATACACTTGTTACATCAAGTAGAGGTACATACCGATAAACGGTGTAAAAAAATGTGCTTTTAGAAATTTCAAGGCGTAATGATAAGTTTTAAAAGAAAAAACAATAATGAAAAATATAATTATTTAATTCCGATAAGTACGTAAGTATTTACCTATCTTGACGTGTTGTTTCATATTTCACATATAATACCGCTGTAAAGTTCAAAAACAACACGTGCTACGCGAGGACCAAAATAAGAAAAAAAAACTAGTTTTTTGATGATTTTATTCCATAAAATTACACAAATATCGATATTTTATGTAAAATTTGTACGAACCAATTCTTCCCCATTGAATAAGGAGAAATAAAAAGAGCCCTTGATTTAAAAACCAGCCTTTACGTATGCGAGACTAACGGCTCTTTTATGAATATAGGCAAAGCATCCGTATGCTGAACTCTAGTTTGAAAAAGAAAACTATCTATCTTGAAATCCATAATAATAAGAAAAAATCTTGTATAAAATCCTTAAACTCCTTTACTCAATCCAAAGTATTCGATTTCTGAAACTCTTCTAAAACTCATTATTTCAGATCACGGTTCCATTAACGTTTCATGAAATTTCTCATTTTGCTACAGCTATTTGAATGTTTGCATTTGTTTGATTGTTTGTTCACTGAAGTGGACCAATCTCGGTCGGACCGCTGAATTAAATTTCTCTTCATTTTGATTTAGAAACTTATTTCATTCGCTTTTTATGCCATTATAAACATAACTAGTTAGAATAGTATGAAAACTGTAGGGTGTACCTATAACATATAAATATGTAAGATATAATAATACTATAATAGTACCTGGTTAAGGTCGACGACAAAATCATTAATTTACGAAGAAAATTACAACGAAGTGTACAAAATACACAAGAAACAGTTGAGCTACCTGCAGACCGTTGCGAACGATCGAGAGATAGCTCAACTGATCCAAATCAGTGCAATCGGAAGCGTCCCCAAGACACTGGTTGCGTTGCCACGCCATGTATAGGGTACCTAGTAATGACAATGAGTACAGTAGTACAATCGCCTGCACTCAGATGATCCAACTTCAAAATTTTCAAAATTATTTTGTGTTCACATCTGGCTACCATTGTACAAAAGTAAGAATCGAATCTACAAAAGAAGATAATGACGTAAGAAGTTGGGATTCCCCGGAGCTGGCTCACTGGCTGCCTCAGCGACCAAATTCCCTATGGGTTGTGAGGTACTTTACCAACTACTGACGTAAATGAAAATTATGATGTTTTACCAATTTAGTGCAAGCAATTGAAATGATTCATTGGTGAATGAGGGAGAGAAAAACTTGATTGCTATTTGCTCATCAAGGGAACTTACCGGTTCGACACTGTGTGATAAAACGACATGGTTGCCGTCAGCAGACAACAGCGTCACTCTAGAAGATTGCAGGAGTACCTTAATAAAAAAAAATGTATCAATAACAGTTACCCGGATTTTTGTCAATCGTCTTTTCTTATTACGGGTATCATATAAAAATAATATAGCCACGACTCAAAGTCAGTTAAATTATAATTTCACTGAACACTATCCCTGACAATGAACTAAATATGTACGACAGGTATTTTAATTTATAAACCAACAAGCTGGTACCTGCGACTTCGTCTGCGCAGTATTAGTCGCACAATATCTTTATAAATTGTAGCCTATGTGTTATTCTGATGTATAAGCTATATTATTGTAAAGTTTCATTAAAATCCAGTCAGTAGTTTTTACGTGAAAGAGTAACAATCATCCATCCATCCATACTTACAAATTTTCGCGTTTATAATATTAGTAGGATTTATATATTTATGTTCTACAAAATCAATGAATCCGATATGTTATTGCAGCACAAACAATGGTCAGGAAATTTAGTATCTACCTACTTAAAGATATATAATTATTATGTTTTTATAACTAAATAGTTTTCAAACAAAAAAAATTATCCACACACTGAGCTTGTTCTCGACGTCGAAGATACATTAACTTCTTGAAATAATCATTTTATTACGAGGGTGAACTGTGGAGTCAGGTTTCCAAGAGCAGCGAAACGTCTTCATGCATTACACAGTAGCTTCCTGCCTGCAATGCGCAGTTTTGGAAGTTAACCGTCGACCTACCCACTGAGACCTAAATACTTGCTACCTAGTTACTTATTCAATTCAAGTAGAGTGGTATGTAAAATAGTTATACCTACCGAAGTTAAATAATTTCTTGGCTCAGGGCTGCTGCTCTTCTCCATGCTATTTTATTTGTTACGTCCGTTGAAGCGTAAATGACAATATTGCCAATATAAACAAAAACATGCTTTATGTTTTTACTTGAATTGCTATTCAAAGGAACACCTATTTAGATATCAAGGTAATCTTTTTTAGTTTTAGATTTATTGTGGGATTTGCGCGCTAAATAAATATATCAACGCTCAGTCTGATCTGGCTGGAGAGTTATTTTATTTCCTATGCAGGTTGGACTAATAAAAAATTCCCAAAACTCAGCTCCTAGGGCGCAGGGAGAGGTTTTATGTTTTATTAGAAGCGGACATTCCATGAGATATAACTTGCAAGAACCAAGCCACCGATGTAGTTGGCAGAATTAGCTAGTTGAAGTGTCAAAAGGCAGGTTTAATAGCTCGTAGAATTTGATACGAAGGATCTCGAATGGCGGCCACGAAGCTAAAGATGAAGTATGCCTATCCACATGCCGACATTGTAAAGATCAATTGTGAAGATCGCAAAAATAGATAGATGTGAATGGCTTAAAATCAGTTTTTGGTTTTTGAAGATCTATGCACTATCAATTCAATTCAATGCTTCACAGAGGCTTGTGAAGCAGTGAATTGAATTGATTCGACTGATTACGCTCTTACACTGATTTTCTGCTGATACTAAAGAAGGAAAAACTTTAGTAAATAATATAGTTGTATTGTTATTGTAGTTGTTATTCAGTTTGAGGTTGGTGATGATTGGATACATTAGGCATTTTATTATTATATAGAAAGGATCAAAAAAACAGAAGAACGGATGGAACCAAACCTCTTCTGAGTTTGATCGCGTGTAACTGGCGCCTAGATTCATCTAGTATTTAAGACGTTTCGATGGGTCCTTGTTATTTTATTAAATACCTGCTTTGAATATAACTATGAATAACTTACCTCAGATGTGTTGGAGATAAGTGCCGTCGTACTGTCCGTGTCAATATCGTACAATATCAAGTCACCATTCTCGTTCCTGAACAAGACGTCGCTTCCTGCAATTAATAACTTGTTTAAAAAAAAAACTATACATTTTTAGTGCGTTATCTCTATTGTTCCTGCTTATCAACAGTTTACGGTACTACTATAGTAATTATAAAGATGTCTCGGTCTTTGCAACATGCATTGCTGCAGGAAATGAGGCTCAGCTCTGCAGACGTTTTTTTACATAGAGTTTCAAGAGTAGTAGAGCTCTTTTTAAAGGGCTCGTCCGGGGAAATACCTACTGCCATGCCTTATTCTGCCGCTAAGCAGCATTGCTGTATTTTGGTTTGAAGAGTGTGGTTGCTGGTGAAATTACTTATGGCAGTGCATCGTGTGGCACGTCTCTATCAAGCGTGACTTAAGGTGCAATGCTTTGTTATATGTTATATGGGTTACCACTTAACCTCAGGTGAGCTGCTGCTCATTCTGAGCATCTGCTTGTTCCATCAGCAAGTTATATACGAATAAAAAAAGGATATAAAAAAGGTATAGCTAGCACATTTCAAATTATTTTGTAATGTGTGTGCAATGTAATATGTGAGGGGTTAGTAAAGGTTTTTGGACTTTCAGCATGTTTACATTTTGTCGGAGTGAATTAAGAAAGTCTTAATAAATAAATATTGGTGAACGAATTATGACACAGCACCATCTATCCTCAAACGAAGGAAAGCCTGTAATATTGGAACCATATAACTAGTGGAATACTATCATACTCTGTTTTATGAAAACACAGACATAGAAAATACAATAATATGTATAATACCCAGACACAGCAGCTGTCCGTTCTTTTTTCCGTGTGTATGTCAAATAAATTTTAATGTATTTTATTCCTTATCTTTTTCTAGTAATTCTCGATTGTGTGTAATTATTGGATTGTATAGAAGCCTACCTACATCGATTTTGGTTGAGTACTCCGGAGCCCATTTCGTTGACCCTCTAATGGGTCCTATGGGATTGATACCAGTATATTGCTCACATTTCGTAGTAGAATAAAATAGTTTTGTGGTACCTCAACAAATAAATAATTTTGTTCCATTGATTAAGAAAAACAGGCGTGCATCTATAAACTCTTATGGTTTAGTATGATTTCGAAATATTGAGAGGTAGATACCTGCATCAATTTAAAATAAATAATTTAATAGAAAGTAATAAAAGTTGGCGAAAAATTGTTTTTTAAATTATTTCTTTGACAATCAAAATTCCATCTAATGCACGTTTTTAAGTCTAATACAAAAAGTACGTATCTCATACAAATAAAATATTTATCGTTTCCCCTCTCTGAAAAAAACTCATCAAATATACCTCGTGTGTTCATAAGTCTTGAGACACAGTAAAACTAAAATATTTTTGGAGCTAAGTTGAGTATTCATTTATTGGATATTAAAATTAAAACTACTGACATCTAGATCTGTATTTAAAAATAAATCATTCAAAATGGCCGCCTTTGCATTCAATGCAGGCCTTCAAACGCGTGCGCCATTCATCTATGGCGGCACGAATCTTTTCAATGGGAATCCGTTTCGATTCTTTAATAAGGGCTCGCTTGAGAGAATCCCGGTTTGGGTGAGACTTTCTGCATGCCCTCAGCTCCAATTCCGTTCATAAAGAATAATCCAAAGGATTCAAGTCAGGGCTTGACGAGGGCCAATCTTCGAGGGCGATATTCGCGAAATGTTGGTCTGCAGAGCTAATTTCTTTTGAGTCCGGCAAGGGTTGCGACGAATTCGCTCTCTGATTACTTTGATGTTGGCGGGCGTCCTTACAGACCGCGGGCGGCCACATCTTACACGGTCTTCTAAAGAGCCGGTCTCCTTGTACCTCTTTATGGTATAATACACAAAGTTCCGACTACATCCCAAACTTTGGATTTCACTAAAAACTTTCATTGGTTTTTTTCCTGCTTGAAACAGTGAAATTACAGTCGCACGCAAATCTTTTGTTGGCGCCATTTTCACGGAGAATGAAACAAATATTCAAATGTATATTTTTTCTGATTCAAAACATTCGAAATTTAAAATTTTAAAAGTTTAAAAAAGGTTGCATGAATTACTTTCTTTTTAAATTAATTAAATAAGTTCGTCTCAAAACTTATGAACACACGAGGTAATTTCTTATGTATGAAAAAATAGCTCTCAAAGTTATATTGATAGTAAAGTAAAATGGGCGAGAAGACCCCCCTTTTTATTTCACTATAACTATTGAACTTGTTTTAAAATAATTAAATGGTCTTGTAGTGTAATGTAAAGTAATGGTCAATAAATAGTTTTCTATTTATAATACGCGTCTATTTACCGACAACAAATATTTGTGTGCTGAACATTTACAAAAAAAAGTATATTAGTAGTATATCAGCTATCTGGTTCCCAAATCACAAGCTTTGGCTTAATTTGGGTAGAGATAGTGCTGTGTGGAATGTCCCCCAATATTTATTTATTGAAAAACTCCTATTATTTATTACTCGATAAAATAAGTACCTACCTGATGTCCAAGATGCATTAAACGATGTAGGTGAAAAAGCCCCACTGATAATCTCCTCTAGGCCTAGAGGTTCTTGAACAGGTGCCTCCGTGACCTCAGGAGCTGGCGTGGTAGGATCAACCGGGACGGTTACTACAGGCGTTGTTGGTGACGGAGGAAGTACTGTTGATGTCCCTTCTGTGGTGGAAACTATAGCCTCAGCCGATCCGCCCTCGTTACCAGACAGTACAACCACTAGGGCTATGACCACACCAATTACAGTCAGCATTGCAACGAATCCAATTATTAGCGTCGTCTTCTTCTTTTTGGTCGGCACCAAGACCTAAAACAATAAAATGTACCTGTCTTTAGCTTATACGTAAGGCGTTATTAAAACACTGACAACCCCTAGAAGCTCGGGAAAAAAACGTTGTTTCCTTAAGCAAAAAAAAATGATATCCTAAGCAACAAAATAAATTGTACATTTAGTAATAAAACAAATTGTTAGAAAATCTTTTTTGTCTCAACATATCATCATCTTCCTGCCCTTATCCCACGCTAAGTGGGGTCAGCACAACAGGTTTCCTTCTTCCACTCTCCTCTATCATTCGTCATCTCAGTGCTCACTCCTTTCTTACTCATGTCATCTTTCACACAGTCCAAATTTTTTTTCTTTCATCTTTTGTCTCAATATATATTTTTCTTTTATAACTATGTGATTTCATATCTTCAAAAATATAAAAATGTGAGAGCGAGAAGTATCCTAGTGGTTATCAGTGTCTTAATAATTAAGCCGCTGGCAACAGCTATTTATTACTCGTTATTTTGGCATACTGCCTGCGGTCAGTGATCTAACTCTGTTTTGTACAGAACCTACTTACAGTTAGAAAACAGAGTTCTTTCTAAATATTGTTATGCTATATGCATGTAACTTATATGATTGTACACCAATGTCCAATGACAGTTGGACCACGAATACCTAATCAACAGTAATCAACACAAAACACACTTGAGCACTCAACGATTGAAATGTTATACAAAAAGAATCTAATACTTTTCCTCATCACCTAAAAAGGTAAAATACGAATCATTGTCAAATAACACAAATGTTTTTCCTCTATATATAATTAAAGTTGACGATTATTAAAACTACGAACAATCTGCTGATATGTTTTTAGGATGTTATCAGCAGCATAAGGTATCTTTATGTACCAACTTTCATTAGAGCTTACTAAATTCCTACTGAATTGCCCGGAAAGGGACTCACGGGACTGACGGGGTCCATTAGATACTTCCCTTTGATAGAGAACGAACATTAATCTAAAATGTTATTTTACCGAAAATAAGGCCCTTTCATTTGAACCGGCGCGACTGATAGTAAACTCACTAGAATCTAACAATACTTGACGTCTCGAATAATCATTTGGACATAATAATTGAATTATTAGTTTTAACATCTTTGTACAATATTGTCTGTTTTGGGAGAACACTTCTATTCACTGTATAGCCCATCTGATTCAATGTTTAAAGGCATGTGCTCACCACATTATAAAAATAAAAATAACAAAACTAATATAATAATCGTCAATGAATTGTGAATAGCTCACCTACCAGATTCAAAACATTGCAATCCGACCCAAGTGGTTCACCTAATAAAATTCACATAATCAATGCTCACTTGTGTTCGATGCTGAATAACACGCGCGACTGATAGGTAAACAGACACAGAAATGAAATGATTGAACGCATTGATTGTAAAAAAATCTCGTCAATGAATCATAGAGTTTTGTCAAGTAACAAGCTATTGTTTTTTAACTGGTACGCTCACTGAACACGATTAGATTGGACTAACCGTCTACTACAGACCGTCTTACTCGGGTAATAAGACCTTGATTAGAACATTCAGGGTTATCGTAGTTTATCCAAACGGGCCGTTCACCTATACTTTTTGGATGGTTTTTTAACTAAAGAAAAATTGCACTTTGATAAGAGCTTTGCAAAGCATCATCTATCTTACGTGCCTTTCGTGAAAGCGTAGGGTTTAATTAAAATTTGCATAATAATTTACAATTTTATAGATGTTTTAAATTTGGCCAGACTAGAAATTGTGCGTTAGTTTTGAGGTAGGCTGAAACTTCATGCTAATTTAAAAGGGTCAAGGGTTTACCTGGCGAGGGTTTTAATAATTATTTTATATAAAAAACTTAAATGCTCATTATTGAATTATTTATCTTGAATCAATACAACGTTGGTACCTACCTAAAAAATATCATTTTCATTTATATTACAGCAAGACGTTTTGCTTCGATGTATTGCGAAGGTACACTTACCTGATCGCTGGTGCCCATTTCCATGGTAGAGTTGCTGTTGTCTTGAGCCATGGTGTAATGCCACTCTTAACCTGTGAAAAAGTTACTAGAAATTAAAAAATAGCATGGTGCTGTCATGGACGATTTTTTTTAACTACATTATGTTGATTGCAGTTATATTGCAGTCTTTGTCCAGAAGTCCAGCAGGACTTCTGGACAAAGACAAAGTTAAAAGTAGTTTATTTTTCTTATAGGGTTTTAAAATCAGAAGGCTTATTTACAAAAATCTGTCGAAAATGAGCAATGCTTCATCCATAACCATCTCTTTCCAATAAGTGTCAATGACAAACGTGAAAGACCTAAATTTATATATTGCAAAGTCTATATGAATTGATTGTAAGGCTCACGACTGTAGCTTACTAACACGGTCTATTCCCTCAGAACTAAACTATTAAAAAATGAAAGTCTTTCATTTAGTTTAATCAAAAGGATCACGAGGACTGACTGACAAATTACACAGCAGACTAGACAAGAATTTTGAGAATATCTTCCTGATATAGTAATTTTTGTAATGCAATAAAGTAAAGGAACAAGTTCACAAAACAGAATCAGCTTCACGACTTGAATGCCCAGGCACGGTAGAATATCCCCTCAGATCTCTTGTGAAGTACCTACTTAAGATTAGTTAAATATGCCTCTCTTTCTCTCTTGTCGTGTCACTAGTTTCTTTCGAAACAGTGTGGTGAAAGGATTTTAAGGAGCCCTCAAGCACTTGACACATGTCATAGAAATTAGGTTCTACGACATGCCGGTTTCCTCACGATGTTATCCTTCACCGTTTGAGAGTACCGGCATTGTGCACATACATTTTTGAACAGAAAAACTCATTGGTGGACGACCGGTTTCGAACCCACGACCTTAAGATCGGAAGGCACTTAGAAGGAATTTAGAGCACTGGTGGTCTAGTGACCACCAGTGCTCTAAATATACCTAACATGCCTAAAATGGGGTAGGTCATCACAGGTCCATCCAAATATAAGGTAGGTCCCTTATGGCAAGTTGTTTCAAGCCCATAGCCGCGCATAAATTTTAGCCACCATTTTATTTAAGGGGCTGACAACTATCAAACAACTTCTCGCTCGCACGTTTCGACATGTTGAAAGATATAAAATCAATAAACTCATTTTCGAAAAATCGCAATCAACCATTTTGTGTGCAATCACATTGCACACAGTTTAGTAAAAATTACATTTTGATCGATAAAAGTTTTCCTACTTAAAAGTTTGCCTATGTACGAAAACTAGTAAAGCAAACTTTTGAGTAGCAAAACATGTATCGATCAAAATGAAATTTTCACTAAACTGTGTGCAATGTGATTGCACACAAGATGGTTGATTACGATTTTTCGAAAATGAGTTTAGTGATTTTATATCTTTCAACATGTCGAAACGTGCGAGCGAGAGTCACATTAGCTCTTGTCTTCGCCTTAAGAAAATTTCCCATAAAGCAATTGCTGTCTTTATCACATATCATTATCACTATCAATATTCGATTATAGTCTTATCTAAGCGCATTATCAATTCAAATGACATAGGTACCTAATTATTTTATTGGAGCAGTATAAACTTTAATATGGACTCCTTACAAAATAATGGGTAAGGAAATCATTTTTCTTTTTAAATTCCTGAAACACTTGTGTTGTATCAGTAACTTGACTTCAAAGAAGGCTAAGTTACAAACCCAGAAGCACAGAATATAAATAAGTAAGTACCTACTAGGGACGAATTGCCCATATACCTATACGGTATAGGTTAGTTCTGTCAATTTGGCAGCACGTTGAGAGCGGCTAAGCAAGCGTCAAAGCGTTAGACGAGCTTCTAAAACATTTCACAGCCTTATAGATTTTATAGTACTAGAAGGGTTAATGAAGAATTAGAACATTACAAAAATATTTAGACATTTATTTCTTCACACAGAGACTTGTACGAAACTAAGCAAAACTTTTACTATGGGTGCCAGGAAAATAACTTTTTCTAAATATTGACATACATTTTAGCGAGCATGTCTATTCATTTCATCACACAAATGTTAGTCTTCGGTGGGGATCGAACAAATACACAGACTACAGTGCAGAAGGTAGAGGGATGGTAGTGCTATACAAAAAAAAAGCCAATCGTGCTCGTTTTGACCGTAAATGCCAAAAACCCGCAATCTAACTGGACCTAAAGTGAAGAAATAAGCTGCGATTCAGATTGCAGTTCAAGCTCTGACTCCGATTCTCAAGAAGAGTCACAATTTAAACCGTATGTCAAGTTTAACCTCGGAAGTGGACAACTCCTCTTCTCTAAAATCGAAGTCGGCTAAGGGTATGTCTATGTACTGACTACCATAACTTACCGATCACAAAAAATAACTTCACATCACCGGCCCACGGCCGACAGTCCACTAAACGAAATAATCTCATACGAAGGAGGATTAAGATAATCTATCAATTACATCGGCTAGATAATAGGCATCACTTCAGTGATAATAATTTTAAGTACATTTTATATTATTATTTTATCTTACGCAGCATTTTTATGATTTTTGCAATATTGAACAAGCTTTAGACTAGATAAAACTAAAAGGGATATTAATTAAATAGATTTTTGCATATGGTCATTTTCAGGTCAATTTCTATAAAAATATACCATTAATAAATATTGTCCCTAGCATAGTTAAAAGAAAAATATAAGTCTTATCCTCTTATCTTTAACCTACAACCTACAATATAGGTAGATAACCTATACCTACTTAGAACAGTATATCACAGAAGCTCGATAGTGAGGTGTAGTCCTACCCCTTACTTGCCGTGAAGCAAAACCTATAGGTAACTACATATACATATAGTATTATTGTATATGTAGGTAGGTACCTACTCGATCACTCGATGTTATTTGAAACGCACTGCTGGAGTGATGACGTGATTATCCTCAAAGCTTTTCCATTTCCGTACGACCCTCGCAATTTCCCTAGCTTTTCCAATAAATTTCTTTTCGGGGTGATTTTCCGTGTTTACAAGAACACTTGATTGTGGTTTTTATCGGTGCCAAATAGATGTTTGTTTTTTGGTAGAATTCATTGTTATTTGGTTAAGTGGCTCGTTATTAAACAAAAAAAACCATTGCATTTACGAATGATTGTAATTATGCTTATTATTTTTCGCTGAGGTTTCGTTGCAGTGAGTTATTTGATTATCATTGTTGTTTCACATTTATAATGCTTAAAAAAACATTACCAAAAAACATACATTAAATACAACGATTTAGATGTTTATATTAATTGTAATATTCATGACAATTTTCATTACAATTTTCATGACATTATTCATGACAACAATAATGATTGTTGAAATTATGTAATAATGATAATTATGTAATAATATGTAATATATAATATGATAATTATGTAATATGATAATTATCATTATTACATAATTTACTAATAAGCTCGAATACCTCAAAAATCTTTCTCTATCTAGTATTTGAGAGAACTCGATGTAAGTGGATGTAATTGTTACTCACTCTCAAGAGTGGTACTCGTATATGTTCACCACACAATTATTTGTTCAAGGTGGAGATCAAGCTCATAAACTAATAACGTCGAAGGCCTCCTACTATGAACCAAATGAGCTGTGTCGCTTGTCAAATCTAAGCTAAAATTGTATTTTATTTCGTAAGTCGGATCCAAAGTAACGGGAGAAAATAGAATACTCTATAGAAAGAGTAAGTGAGCATAGTGTGTCGTGTTTGTCGGGATGTCGACTTTATCGAACGTTCTCGTGGGAGCAGTTCCAATTTAAAATCTAATTTCGATAGAGCGAATTCTAGTGAGACACGAAATTGGTCACCATTTGCTGTGCACTCACGGTCCATTCCATCAGGTCGTAAGAAGATGACTAGAATCCATAATGAAATCCTAATGACGTAACGTCCTTAGCCAGCGCACAAACACTTTCTCTACCTGGTCCGACATTCATGTTAGCGTTGACGGTGTTTTCTTCATAAAAATGTGTAACAAGTTTTATACACAACTCTATGAATTACTGCTTATTTATTAAATTATTCAAATGAACTTTCAATGAAAAAAATGGATGGATGTAAAGTTCATCTTTTGGTAGGTTCGGTTGGTCAAAAATGTTGGTGGATGTAGAGGGCTCAAAATTGTTCTTCCTAGAAATGAATAGAGAGATCAGTGGACTTCTTCAGACTGATGCTGGTGATGATTTTGCTTGAACTGAAATCACATTACTTAGGCAGTGCAGTGAAACGTGGCAATAACAATAGACCGCGGCCATTTTAGTATAATATTTTAAGAAAGGCTCATTTTAATGGAAACAATGATTTTGAAGATCAAGTTGCTGTCCATACGAGCACTGTGAAATAAAATATGATGAAGAATCACACGATTTTTTTTACGTTTACCAAACAAACCGGCAAAGCTATGTCCGATGCCGATTCTGTTATAATATAAATCAACGTATGCCTTTAAACAAAAAAAATAGACAATAAAACCTTCTAAGGACTCTTTCACATGGCTTGTGCTCGGGGTTCTATTTTTTTGAATACACATACCTATATTATTCGCTCCGGATTCTAAAATCCGCTCTCGTGAAAAGTACTCGTGTATATTGATATATTTAATGACTACATACCTACTTCATAGCCACACCAAATAAATATATCTCATACACAATGTATAAATCTCAATGTACTAATCTGAATTATTTATTATGGTTTAAGAGTTTGAAATTCTGAATCAACTAAGATAAGATCTCGAGATATCTACATTGTCTCATCCAACTCATTTTACAAATTTACATTGTGAATAAGCTGGTAGAAGCTACGTGGATAGCATTTAATATGTGGACATGACAGTAAAATATTCCTGCCTCACGCGCTATTGTACCCCCTTTCTTCACGATCTTCAGTTAGCATCTAAATAGCATCTCTGAGAATGTTAAAATAATGAATTTCGAAGTAAAGCGTACATAGAGAAAGTCAGCTAATGAAATGTTAACCTAATTATTTATCAGCTGTCCTTCATAGTACAGGTTTTACTTAAGTATTTATTTATTCTGCTTAGGGCTAGAGCGTTAGGGTGTTAGGTGAAATGTTTTACACTATTTTTAATTTTTCTTTTTTTTTTTCAATTGGATAATAGCATAACTTGTCTGAGTTAAAATTATATTAAAGCTGAACCTTTGTTATTTTATTTCTCTGAAACTTGGTTGCTTGGAATATTTAATAGCCATCCAGTGGTTTTATATATTTTGAGAAATGTTGAAATGTGCGAGCGAAAAGTTATCGTTAACGTTTGTCAGCCTCTTAATAATCTGTCAATCTTCCAGCGTACGTCTTTGGCCTAAACATTTATTTGGGAAGTATAATTTTGAAATGGGATGTTGAGGGACCGTAATTTAATAATCCTTGTAATTAACAATAATTATTCATGTAGCTTTGCCGCGTATATGAAATGTTCCGTAGTAGTTGAATACTGCCTGGGGTCTAAAAGAGTTATGTTTGCAGAACCTGCCTGAGGAAATTTAAATTATATGAAAATTATTTTAGTTTGACGTACCTTACCTACCTATTGCTCACCCCAAACAGCAGTAGAGTAGGTAGAGGTAGAGCTCTTTGTGAAGAGTTCGTCCAATTTATTCCGCAGGCTTGCTCCTCAAACAGAAAGTGGATAATGTTTAGACCTGGATTGGACCCTGTATAGACCTGTATTGGACCCTGGACTTACTTTCGTACTTGTCTAGAAACAAGTATAGTGAAGAACTGTACGAAGCAAGCTCCAAAAATTGTTTTTGAATCAACCGAAGTATAACCATGTTAGTACGATATTCTAATATCACATACTTACGGCCTTTGATGAAATCCTACTCGTACCTATGTGTGACTCAAATTGCTAAAATAAACCTAACTTAGTTACAGTTAGAGTATAAAGTGTCTCGTCAAATTAGACCCATCGTCATAAATTAGTAATTTAGTGTAGTTGGCAGTCTGTCTTGTAATTGTAAAAGGTAATTACGTTCGGTGAAACCTCATTTAAGGCGGTTGCTATTGCTAGATTAGGACCTCGACGCGAGTAGTTTCAGGCCAAATGTACATAATGTCGAATTTTATAGATAAAACTAGTTTTATAGATGAAATAACAATGTAACGAAAACCTTAGTCTTTTCCGTACTGAGGAAGAGCCTCTTAAACTGATCTGCTACTAATGATTGGGTCAAAATTTGTACCCAGTTACTCGCTTATTACTCTACCGTCATTGTAGTTAGGTTGCTTGTTGCAAAGTTAAACAAAAGTAGAACATTGTTATCGAAAAATCTTTTGTTGTGTTATTCATAAAATCTGCCAAAAGATCATTGCTATCTCTCATGGATAGGTTGACAAAAAACGTATAAGTCTTATGGAAGGTTGACAAAAAGGTAAGTACCTAGTAAGTAAAGTATTAATATGCAAGTAGGTTGTATATAATGTCCTAGTCCTAGTGCTTAGTTCCTAAATTTAAACATAGCATAAAATTATGTATTTATTGTTTTCCGAGTGTTTTTTGTCAACCTATCCAAGAGATAGGAATGATCTTTTGGTAGATTTTTCGAATAACAACAAACGATTTTTCTTTATTCTTTATTGTACTGTGTACATTAAATACAATCTACTTGCATATTAATACTTAACTTACTACTTACCTACTTATTGAATAACAATGAACCAGACATTCGTCATCACTTGCGACAAATAGGTAATTTTGTACAGCTATCAGACAGTGCGGTATTCACAGCTATTGTCTGTAAGATTCCTTACACACATGGCTTCATTAGTCACGGGATGTTATATAGCTGATGTATTGTTGAGCATGTTTACTCGATTACATTCTGTTGGAATTGAACTCATTCTCATTCAGAAACGATGGCGACAGAGATAAGCATGGTAGTAGGAACTTTCCCGAACAATCATCGGGACATAATCATTGGTTATTTGCAGGACTTTCATTGAGACTAAAAAACCAACACAATCTCGGTATAACCTTGAGCATTACTGATCTGGAACACTTACGGGATGGTTCCGCTTTACCTCCTTCCTTTACCAAGATATTTTATAGTATTAAGTTAAAAACAACGAATTTCAACACTGCGTGACAACTTGACAACAATAACATTTTGTGGTGACTCGACTGTGTTGTTGTTATTGCCGCGTGGTGATAAACTCCAATGAACGCAAATAAAACTTCTATGGGTAGGTCCCCTTTCGCTAAAAAGGAGACCTACCCATAGAATCATTACCCAACTAAGTCCCTAATGGATTTTGACAGTAATTTGCTACCAAAATGACTTTAGTTAGTAGGTACTTACAAGCCCGTGAATGTAATAAAATTATAACTTATGATATAATTAACGAAAGAGCATTCCTACCAACCAACGTAACTGTTGGGTTGGTAGTATATAATTTGGATGTAACTTTTAATCGATTTACATTCAAGATCAAAATACCATTACAAATATTAAGAACAAAATGTCATAGATAACAATAACACAGTAGAGCAACACGTATTTTTGGTATTTTTGTTGATTAAAACAGATTGTGATGAGATAATATCAAGAGAGTTTTTCAAAAATAACAAGAGTATTCCAATCAAATTGTGTTTCTCTGCGTTTTAATACCTCCTCATCTTATCCTTACCTACCTTATCTTGAAAATGCACCACACTTATCAAAAAAACATTATATTTTTTCATAGACAAAACAATTCATTTTTATAACAACAAACTTTCTAGCACAAAGTATATAGCTACTTACGTCAATGCAATATCATCTCACTGCTTCAAAACACATTATGTAAGTTCTGTGACTGTGTTTCAGTTTGAAGGGTGTGGGTGCCGGTGAAATAACAGGCACATGTTGATGGACGCAGGGATGCACATCGGAGTGCCTATTCCGACTTTTGACGACTTGTTTTTCCGTATTTCGGGGCACGTTCATATCGTGCGTGATTGACTTTGTTATAGATGACGGTCATCCCTTAACATCAGGTGGGCCTTATTATTATGCTTATTCCTCCAAAATAAAAAAAAACATTGTACATATGTTAAATATTAATTTGGCACATGCCAACATTTTCAGTAAGTAGGTAGTTGGTATTCCATACGTGACAGGTTCCAAGTCCATCACCACTGGTAGAATACAAGCTGGTTTCCTCACGATGTTTTTTAAATACGTTTGTATTGGATTTATTTACCTAAGTGTTTTGTGAAGGTACTCCTTTGAGTCACAAATCCACAATGCAGTTGACCTACAAATCCAATCATTGTGCCATAACATAAACTTACTTTTACCTACTTGACAATGCGTAGCGTAGCGTAGATAGAATACGCTTGACTTATTCTTTGTAAGTACACACGTGACATAAGGTTACCCTTGTTACATAAGTTGGTATA
This sequence comes from Chloroclysta siterata, assembly GCA_932294275.1. Taxonomy (NCBI): domain Eukaryota; kingdom Metazoa; phylum Arthropoda; class Insecta; order Lepidoptera; family Geometridae; genus Chloroclysta; species Chloroclysta siterata. Next base: position 8,709,631 of record OW028588.1, read on the forward strand.
ACCCGCGCCATTAGAGAACGAATTAAAAATGGCGCTGCTTATCATAACCTCTCACTTTTACATTAGATGGGGGGTATTTTTGATCGAGTGAGCGAAGCGAACGAAGATCTTAGTTTCAATTTGGGCGATTTGGCATTTTATGTATGTATGTATGTATGTTTGTCTGACCATAACTTTCGAACCGTTGATCCGATCTGCATGAAATTTGGTAAGTCTATAGCTTTTACTTGAGAAACTTACTGGTAAGTATATGAGTTAAATCGGATGACGAATTTTTAAGATATAGGGTTTTTTAAGGAGGAAAAAATAAAAAAAGTTACACAAAAAATCAAGTTACCTGTCATACGAAAGGGCTTTGTTTAGACATTCCAAATTCTATTTTTTTTTTAGTACGCTCGGTTTTTAAGATAGTAAAATTAAGATTTATAACCAACGATCCAAGAGCTCTCATCTCCAGGAGTTTCGTTGACATCAAGATTTTTCTACTGGTCGGCCAGTTCCTCTGCTTTATCTTATTTTATTTTCTTGAAATAAATTAAGAAGGTACTCAGTTCTCATAAAATGGTGATAGCGACCTGATCTGATGATGAAGCCAAGGTCAGTTCAACGGAAGTCTTCAATAAATAGGCCAATTCGGTTGAAACGTGGTTACCATACTTAGCTAGTAGAGGTAGTCAGCAAACACAAATGCAAAGCAAGTCCTAACACAAACGTTTGGACTTGCCTCTGACTCAGGTGGAGTGGAGGCTTAAATTTTCGAACCCTTTGATCCGATCTGCACGAAACTTGATAGATAAAAAAATAAACTTGATCGACACATTGTTTTTGCGAAATTCATATATGGGTATATGAATTTAATCGGACAAGGGGTTATTGAGTTATGGGTTTGGGTTAAGGGAGCAAAAAAAATTGCTACACAAATATACAAAGTGAGGTGCCTTAAGAAAGGGTTTGGATTGTACATCCCAATCCCATTTTTATATTTATTCTAGGACGCTCGTATGATTTTTTAGATACAATTGGTTACCCCTAATAAGTTAGAGGGTAGTCAGAGGCCAAATATCGTGTTTGCTATCAATGTAAGACAGTAGCGGACATCACGAAATCTCAATTCGGGGCGAACCGCCAGTTTTTAATTAAAGTCACTCGAAGCTACAATCATTCACGAAATGTTTCGGTTAGCCGCTCTTCGGCTAACAGTCTTTTCGGAAAACTCATCGACTACTCGACTCATCTTCTCAAAATGTCATAATCGAAACATCGTTATAAGATAAAATCGAATGACTTGATATGGACACAGAATAAAAATAAGTAAATGGGGGCTATACATGGTGTTCCAATACTTGTATTTAAAACTTCTGAGGGTTAAAATACCCATCAATATGAATAACTTTTTCTAAAGAACCAACACTGTGAACGCCAAAAAAAAACAGCTGTTTCATTCATTTTAGCCAGGTAGGTATTGAACTTTTGTAGTTTTAAATACAAGTATTGGAACATCTTGTATATCGGTAGTCTACTAGGCGAAAAGGCGGTGTAGATATATTTGTGCACATAACCTTAGTATTCGGGAGTAATATTTAACACCCTGTATAGTTACAACCATATTGTTTGTGGTCAAGGTAGTATCTACCTATAATTATCTAACGAAGCTTGGAGGAAAGAATACAAAAATGCGCATAGGTATGACCTGCCGCTTCGTTGGCTCAGTGAGATGAATTTTGAGATAAATTGATGTTTTCTAAAACGACGCAATTTTTATTTATGAAGATTAATTTGGTTGATCCTTTGATTGGATATATTTATTGGGAACATCAAAATACAGAATGTCACTTTTAGGGTTCCGTACCCAAAGGTCTGTCCGTCCGTGTGTCTGTCTGTCTGTCTGTCTGTCTGTCTGTCCGTCCGTCCGTCCGTCACTAGGCTGTATCTCATGAACCGTGATAGTTAGACAGTTGAAATGATGATGTATTTTTGTTACCGCTATAACAACAGAATAAAATAAATATTTAAGGGGGTTCCCATACAACAAACGTGATTTTTTTGCCGTTTTTATAGAATAATGGTACGGAACCCTTCGTGCGCGAGCCCGACTCGCACTCGTTTTTTTTACATTTGTGCCGGTTCCACTCACACACGCACGAAAGAGGCAAGCGTCATTCCAAAAAAAGTTGATTACAGTTTTACTTGTCCTTTGGGTCATTGTTTATGTTACTTTCCCTCCTTTCCATCCAAGCCCTCAGAACTTATTACTCGTGCGTGTAACTCGGTAATAAATATATTTTTTCTCCAACACCGCATCTCAAAATAAAAGTAAGTTCGTAAGAACTAGTGCAGGTACTTAATTAATGCTTGAATATATGACATGTAATGTTATTAAAGTAGGTGGTACCTACCATACCAACGTAATAATACACGCACTATAAAATTGGTTTCATTCACGCGATGCAAGTGAAAACTACACATTAGGTAAATTGAGAATATTCCATAGATTCGAATGTATTCATTATAAATAAATAAATAAATATTGGTAGACTTTCCACACAGCATTACCCAGCCCCAAATTAATGTAGGTAGGTACCCATACCTTGTGAAGTTAAGAACAACACAAAATATGTATAAAAATTTAGCTATACCTATAGTGAAATAGTTATACCTACTTCCTAAATCTTTGGCATAATAGCTTGGTACCTACCTACTTATTAAAATTGATAAAAGTACGTGGTAAAATTAATTGTTCAAAAATGATCCAAAACTAAATGGTTCATTTCAGGAACGCGCTTTGCGCTTTGTTTGAATCCGGTCGTGAGCAGAAAATACAGGCACTCCAGTGCTCTCGGTGAAAGAAATCACCCAATTCAGTCAAGGATATTTTTTTCCCAAATTGGCACCTTGATAAATCCATTACCTACTTCGGTGTACCTCCTTAAGTCTAAAGGTTTTATTTTTATGCCTAAGAATAAAAAAAATCTGAGATCTAAGAGGATTCTGGGAATCACTGTCGCGTCGTGAAAATATTTCATATTTTTTAAAGAAAGTTAAATCTTAAAAATCTTACCCTCACAAGAAGTGCACCACTAATACTGACTTAAACACTTCACCTCAAACTAAAATTGTAAATCCAGGGACAATAACTGCAGTTTAAGTTTCATCATTAATTAATTCACTTTCCTTGTGATTGTTAAGTTTCCGAATAACTACACCTCAAACTGAGAATGCTAATTATTTAGGATAGCTACTTGCTGTTCGTTAAATAGGCACACTTTGGGTTCACAATTAGTAAGCATTTGCGATGTTTATAAACAAAATTAGCACGTAAGAAGCGTGGTCGGTATTTTGTGGTACGGAGCCGCGTCGAGCGGGTATGAGGCGCGTTAGACGACTGCCGCGTTAAACAAGCTAGCTCAGTAAATAAAAGTTGGGTATGTTTTGAATTTTCTTTTCCAGGTGTATACCTACCTAATTGTTGGTGTTGTAAAACCTTCACTACATTTAGTCTTGACAAGGTCTTCCAGTGAAAGTATTGTTCTACAGCCAAGTTTAATAACATGCGTAGGTAAAGTTAATCTTTTTAACAATTTAATGACCCCATTGTTAATGTACTGTACTGTTGTAAATAAAAGAACACTTATGGTGACATTACTATAATACATATTATAATTAGACATTTTTTTGTAGATAATTATGTATTCTGCAAAGTCGTAGTACTACATTATTTTGTTCTATCATCAATAGTTTTCGCAGCGCACGCGATGTATTTTTTTTACACCTTTGGAATTTTAGTAAGGATCCTTATTTTTAATATATAGCCTATATAACAGTGAAAGAATTTTCCAAATCGGTCCAGTAGTTTCGGAGCCTATTCAATGCAAACAAACAAACAAACAATCAAATCTTTCCTATATAATTACCTATAGTAAAATCCTATTATATTATTAGTATATTAGTATATTAGTATATTAGTATATTAGTATTTTAGTATATTAGTATATTAGTATATTAGTATATTAGTATATTAGTATAATAGTATATTAGTATATTAATATACTATAAGTATATTCGTATATTAGAATTAGTATAGAACTATTAGATTATGTAGGTAGTTACTGTGTGTATAGGTACACCAACTTCTTCGCATTTCACTCCAAAAAATGTTTGTGCACAATGCCTCTAATTCCTAATCATCGAATGAAAGCATCATCGTGAGGAAACCAATTAGTATTCAGACAGAGGTGATGGGATAAACCTACTAGTACCATGCCTATTTCTGCCGACAAGCAGCGTTGCTGTGTTTCGGTTTGGGGGCTGTGGTTGCCGGTGTAATTAGACTACAGACACTATCTGTATGACTCATGTTGAAGGACGCTAAGCAGTGCATCGTAGGAGACGTTCATATCGCCCGGACTTAGGTACGAGGCAATGCTTTTTTGGTGACGGTTATGAGAAAGTAGTTTATTTTTTGTTTAATTCCGTACCTTGTACCTGGGAATCATGGTCGTGCAGCTCTGTGTTTTTTTCTTTTTTCCCTATTCTCTTTTTTTATCTATTCCCCTTAAGTGATCCCTAAGAAATCGTGACCTAGATAGAATAATTATAGCTTTTTGACAAGGTCGCGGATAAAAATTATGATTGTAAAATCAACAATAATTATTCACCGGTCTACCAAAGTGCTTGTCCTTAGATTGCTGAATGAAGTTAGAGCAATCATGCAATTTATGTCTACGTATAGACAAGACACGTAGGTAATGAGTACCTACCTGTCAACCCATTGCCAAGTCTTCGACAAAGGCGACAAAGCGTAGGTATGGCTGATGTAGGAACCTACTATTGTTGTTAGATAAGGTACCTACCTACTTATCTACTTAACTTGTAAGTAAGTAGGCACATGTAGAGGAAACTTTGAACAGAGTTTTTAAGTGAACTGTTAAAATAGAGAACAGCTGATTCATGACCGACTGGTGTTTAATTTTCCTAAGTGTCGATCTAACCAAACACATTTGAATGAGGTAGGCAGGTAAGTACTGTAGGTGTTGGGTATACTTATTATATTTATTATAGGTAGAGGTACCCGCTCAATATCAAGAAAGACAAGACATCGGAAAGCATCTATCTGCGTAGTAGGTACCTACTATACCACACCCATATTTTTTAAGTTGATGTAGGTACCTACTTTTGTTTGACTGTAGTAAACTTGGTGTCTAGACCTGCATGACCTGCTTAAAGTATTTCAGGTGAGTAAATCGGAAAGGTAACATAGTACATATTAGACCTAAGTACAAAGAAAAACATTATCTTATTTCTGGTAATAGTGCCTGCCCCCTACGCCAATATCAGTAGTTTTGACTGTACAGAGCAGACTACAGAGCATAAAAGTAATATAAGCTTTTATTATACTTAAATATTATTTATCATGTACCTGCCTACATTAAAAAACACGCAGCCAAAGAAAAATTACGCTTACGACAAGGACAAAAGCGAGCAACGTTTAAGTGGCCTGAAGCCCATCCAAGGGTGCCACGAATTTCCTTCACTACGTAGTTAACCAACTGTCATTATTTTAGTCTATGGGTGAGTTGGCAGAGTCGATGGAATATTCATCAGATGTTATAGAATCTAGAACAGTACAAGGTACTTTTAGCTACGATAAGGTACAGTAGGTACGCAGAACAACTGAACTACGAGGTCACAGACAAACAGACAGACTCGCCCGCACACACTGGCAAAAGAATAGGTAAGTAGATACCTACCTTTCTCAGTAAGCAGGCAAATTTCCATCTGCTACAAAATACTTTTCTTCAGAAAAGGAAGGTTAGTAGGTAGATTTACATGCCTCATTCAATGGCCTCAAACTTAAAACACTGAAATAAAACGGAAGAAGCTGCTGGACCAAACTTAATTTATTTTAAAACCTTATTGATAGGTACACGGAACAGAATAACATAAAATGAGCATGTACCTACACATACCTAGGTACACATACTACACATACCTACCAACATAAATGTATATTACATAAGTATACTTATAGTATAGGCGAAGACAAGAGCTAATGTGACTCTCGCTCGCACGTTTCGACATGTTGAAAGATATAAAATCACTAAACTCATTTTCAAAAAATCGCAATCAACCATCTTGTGTGCAATCACATTGTTTTCCTACTTAAAAGTTTGCTTATGTACGAAAACTAGTAAAGTAAACTTTTGAGTAGGAAAACTTGTATCGATCAAAATGAAATTTTTACTAAACTGTGTGCAATGTGATTGCACACAAGATGGTTGATTGCGATTTTTCGAAAATGAGTTTAGTGATTTTATATCTTTTAACATGTCGAAACGTGCGAGCGAGAAGTTGTTTGATAGTTGTCAGCCCCTTAAATGAAATATACTAACAAATCTGAGAATAAAACGAATCTTTTTGGTCCATTTTCTAAACAGTTTTTTTTACCTGTAGGAAGAAAGCTAGGCTCACGCCGAAAATGTTTCATTGTGAGGGTAAAAAAAGGCTATTTTTATAGTCGGTATACCTACATACCGAACCGATACCTATTCTATTATAATATATAAATGTATTTATATTACATGAAAGTTCGATATAAGTAGTACTTACTAAAAACAATATAAAAAGTACCTTACTACCTATATTCTTCCAATCCATAAACTAATTGTAAATAAGTAGGTACCTGTTGTACAACTTTGACGACTTTTTCGGCAGCCACTGGTGCGTTGCAATTTCAAATTCATACATTATTTTTATTTCAGGTGGAGTAGATAATTATTAATTCAGGAATAACTTTCTGAAAAACTACAATAATTTTCTGTTTTCCCGCCAAATTGTCTTTTAAAATGACAATAATAATTATACGACGCGGGGCGAAGCGCGGCGCGGTGTGGCTGGCCAGTATCATTCTACCAATAACCCACCCCGACCATTAACCGAACCGTTGTTCTTCCAAGGTTTGCACCCTGTTAGAAATTTTTCATACAATATTTCGTACCTACTGACACAGTCATTTCGAGCAACGGCGGGGTGCGCAAAACTAATTTCGAGTGAGAAATGGAACTTTTTATCAAGGTTTTTATTAGATATTTCTAATTTTCATTCAAACTACCTCCATGATTCAAACAGTTCATAGTAAATGAGAGACAGAAAGTCGTCTGTCATTCGTTTTCCTAGGTTACGAGAAATATTTTCTACCTGAATGAAAAAATCTATGTGAAAAGGATGACTAAAATCTAATATAGTATAATTAAAAACGAATCTTTCTTCTTCTTCTCTCAATTTATGGCTCGTGTCAAAAACGAATCCTTTCTTTCTTCTCTCAATTTATGGCTCCTGTCCGTCATTCGACAGACAATCTTGCCAGTGTCAAGTAATTTGTATTGAATACTTTTTAGTCAAGTCAGTCCATAGTCAAGTCGGCTCTCACATATTACTTTCATTCCAAATGTTTACACTTTAGTGCTAAGACCTCAAGTAATGTTGGTCAAAATACCACCGAAATTACACAACACAGCTCAAAATAACACAAGAAAAACAATTAAAATGAAAAAGCTATGTTGCTTTGCTTCCCAAAATGTCAGAAAATGAATCCCCATTTCGAAGAATAATGTGGATGACAAAGACAAATAAAACCAACTGACAGTGACATGACACATCAATGACAGTCTGACATATCATAACATACATAGTACCTGTCCATAGATTTATAATACTATAGATTGCCTACGAGCTTAGATCAAGAATACAATAGATAGAGCATCAAATAATAATACCAAGAGTAAGAGAGACGCAATAATACAAATTATACCTATGAGTGAGAGAAATATAAAATAAATGTTTTGTCCCTTTCTGCGTATACGTTTTTGATTGTTTAGCACCAAGTTTGGTGCTAAACAAACCGCTTGGTGCTTGTGAGTTTACAGGTGTTTAGTGCCAAAGTTCTTTGAAAATAGTGTGTGCCTAGGTCCCAGTATACGTAGAGTTAAGTTTATAATGTGGTGCATTGTAGTATTTTAGGCTGTGATAATGATACAGCTCGGAAAACTGAAAATTAAGCTTCCTTCGGTAAGTAGCACTTTTATGTTCTATTTGTCAATTAAACTATAAAACGGAAAATGCACAGTGTCCACAATTAATCATTTAACGGTTGTGTTTACTTTCTATCGCATATCATAGTAGATTTCTAGAATTTAATTATTTTGTAAAATTGAGTATAGGTTACTATAAACCACACAAATGACATGGCTATTCAAACCGATACAGTTCTATAGAAACATAATTTGGCTGGGTTATACGATCTTTCGGGCTGCCAACAAAAACAAAATCTATTTGCCAAAAATGTTGGGAAACGAACAACTTTAGGGTGGATTCGACTCTGATACGTATGAACTTAGCTTAGGATAAGTTCAAATACACACAATAATCTAGAAAACAAATGACAATGTCGCAACTTATTATTACCTTATTCAAAGAAATAAGGTTTGTTTGACTTAAGTACATAATGAAAAAAAAATATAATATAGGTATAGGTAGTAGGTACATATATTTTAATTTCATTTAATTTATTTTTTTAGCTTTGCGTCACATTTTCATAATTTAAGTCTCCTCACGATTTTCATATGAGAAGTTGGTAGTTATTTTATGTCTGAGACCACCATCGCGTAGTATGATTAAATACCTACATATGCCTAATAATAACATGTTTGTTTTACAGATTTCCCAAAGATGCAACTACTTTGGGCTGGTGGGTTAAAGCTACGGGTTACCAAGCTCCAGGTCACCAAGCTCCAAAATCAAAACGGTCTTTATTCAGTACAATCACAAGGATCTCTTTGAAACGTCTTAAATTGGTACTAGGTGAATGTACCGCCAGTTCCTCGCGCGCGACCAAAGCCTAGAAGAACAGGCAAGAAACTTACGGACTAAAAAACTTTTGGGCTATTTCAACATAAACGGTATCTCCGCTTTTTTTCTGGATATAAAAAGTATGTTCTAAAATCTTGCTTTAAAAAGTGAGAATTTAGAAAATATTCTCATCTGAAATTGTTATGTACAAACTATTAAATATTTATCGTCTAATAAATAAATACGTACTTACACGTGATATATTTTAATGTATTTATGACATATTCATAGTGATGTTCTGAGGATAGCTGTATTCATAATGCCATCACTTCGCGCTTCAGGGCAAAGTGGTGGCATTGCTCAGGCTTATGGTCAGCTCTAGCATAAGCTGGCTTCCTCCTGTTAAGATGTATTGTTTATACCTACTTAATTTAAAATTGAAGCACGCGTTATAAATTAACCTTTTGAATTACGGTTTCTCGGTAGGATTGAACCCACGGCCTACGGCGCAGAAGGCTACCAACTGAGCTGTGTAGGCTTTTTTCTAGCTCATTCCTTAGAAGATATATGGCGTAACCTAGAGGAGGGTACAAACTATTAAACTGCAGAAACTAGCTTTAATTAAACAAACAACTGGAGCCGCGGCGACATCATAGCTTATGCTTGGTTGGGTGAAAATAGTAAGATGTGGCAACCCATAAATTGTATGTACTTGTTGTCCGTCTTGCTCGGGTATACGCTCGTAGGCAATCTATAGTATTATAAATCTATGCCTACGAGCGTATACCCGAGCAAGACGGACAACAAGTACATACAATTTATGGGTTGCCACATCTTACTATTTTCACCCAACCAAGCATAAGCTATGATGTCGCCGCGGCTCCAGTTGTTTGTTTAATTATGTTTAATTAAAGCTAGTTTCTGCAGTTTAATAGTTTGTACCCTCCTCTAGGTTACGCCATTTTAATATCTTCTAAGGAATGAGCTAGAAAAAAGCCTACACAGCTCAGTTGGTAGCCTTCTGCGCCGTAGGCCGTGGGTTCAATCCTACCGAGAACAAACATTTGTGTGATGTGATACTAGACGTTTGTTCTCTGACTGGGTGGTTGTGATTTGGCTTATTTTGGGGCTATATAGTGCTGTGTGGAGCGTCCACCAATATTTATAAAAAATAAAATAAAAAAAACAGGGCGAACTGGCACTAAGCTGGCATTTTAGACATTGACATCAGAACCCTAGGCCCCGCGAGCTAGAGTTCTGGATTTTCCTAGTGAGGGGGACAGAGCTAGCTAGTGGTGCTATTCTTCACATTCTACCACCTACCAATAGTTTAACTATGTTACTGCACCAGCTAGGTAAAATTTTTATGAATAAAAAACAATTTATTTATTTATCATTGATTTATTTATTCTACATCCCTACTCATCAGAAACCGTAATTCAAAAGGTTAATTTATAACGCGTGCTTCAATTTTAAATTAAGTAGGTATAAACAATACATCTTAACAGGAGGAAGCCAGCTTATATTAGAGCTGACCATAAACCTGAGCAATGCCACCACTTTGCCCTGAAGCGCGAAGTTTTTTTTTTTTTTTTTTTTTTTTTTTTTTTTTATACAACCTGCTGGTGGAACAAGCAGATGGCCCACCTGATGTTAAGTGGTAACCATCACCTATGACAAAGCATTGCCTCGTAAGTCACGCAGGATAGGAACGTGCCCTACGATGCACTGCCCTGCGTCCATCAGCTTGAGGCATACAGATGTTAAGCCTCATGTGCCTGTAATTACACCGGCAACCACACTCTTCAAACCGAAACACAGCATTGCTGCTTGGCGGCAGAAAAAGGTGTGGTGGTAGTACTTCCCCGGACGAGCTCTTCACAAAGAGCTCTACTACTCTTAAAGGCATTGTTGAAGTGATGGCATTATGAATACAGCTATCCTCAGAACATCACTATATGTCATAAATACATTAAAATATATCACGTGTAAGTACGTATTTATTTATTAGACGATAAATATTTAATAGTTTGTACATAACAATTTCAGATGAGAATATTTTCTAAATTCTCACTTTTTAAAGCAAGATTTTAGAACATACTTTTTATATCCAGAAAAAAAGCGGAGATACCGTTTATGTTGAAATAGCCCAAAAGTTTTTTAGTCCGTAAGTTTCTTGCCTGTTCTTCTAGGCTTTGGTCGCGCGCGAGGAACTGGCGGTACATTCACCTAGTACCAATTTAAGACGTTTCAAAGAGATCCTTGTGATTGTACTGAATAAAGACCGTTTTGATTTTGGAGCTTGGTGACCTGGAGCTTGGTAACCCGTAGCTTTAACCCACCAGCCCAAAGTAGTTGCATCTTTGGGAAATCTGTAAAACAAACATGTTATTATTAGGCATATGTAGGTATTTAATCATACTACGCGATGGTGGTCTCAGACATAAAATAACTACCAACTTCTCATATGAAAATCGTGAGGAGACTTAAATTATGAAAATGTGACGCAAAGCTAAAAAAATAAATTAAATGAAATTAAAATATATGTACCTACTACCTATACCTATATTATATTTTTTTTTCATTATGTACTTAAGTCAAACAAACCTTATTTCTTTGAATAAGGTAATAATAAGTTGCGACATTGTCATTTGTTTTCTAGATTATTGTGTGTATTTGAACTTATCCTAAGCTAAGTTCATACGTATCAGAGTCGAATCCACCCTAAAGTTGTTCGTTTCCCAACATTTTTGGCAAATAGATTTTGTTTTTGTTGGCAGCCCGAAAGATCGTATAACCCAGCCAAATTATGTTTCTATAGAACTGTATCGGTTTGAATAGCCATGTCATTTGTGTGGTTTATAGTAACCTATACTCAATTTTACAAAATAATTAAATTCTAGAAATCTACTATGATATGCGATAGAAAGTAAACACAACCGTTAAATGATTAATTGTGGACACTGTGCATTCTCCGTTTTATAGTTTAATTGACAAATAGAACATAAAAGTGCTACTTACCGAAGGAAGCTTAATTTTCAGTTTTCCGAGCTGTATCATTGTCACAGCCTAAAATACTACAATGCACCACATTGTAAACTTAACTCTACGTATACTGGGACCTAGGCACACACTATTTTCGAAGAACTTTGGCACTAAACACCTGTAAACTCACAAGCACCAAGCGGTTTGTTTAGCACCAAACTTGGTGCTAAACAATCAAAAACGTATACGCAACGCAGAAAGGAACAAAACATTTATATTATATTTCTCTCACTCATAGGTATAATTTGTATTATTGCGTCTCTCTTACTCTTGGTATTATTATATGCTCTATCTATTGTATTCTTGATCTAAGTACCTGTCAGAAGTGTCAGAACAGAACAGGATTAATTATGTGTCAAATTCAAGTAGTCCTTTTATTTTTTGGTATAAGTTTGTTTGATTGTGTAATTTCTAAATGAAAACTAAAATCCAGCAAAATGGCCACAGAAGTAGCAGCTAAGCCCCGTGACTGTCTGGCGTGCAGAATAACCAGCTCAGCAGGGCTGGTCGGCATCGGAGGTTATCTGGCAAATATCGCATACAAAAACAAAACATTTTTCGGAAAATATACCATCTCCTGCCTTTCTTTCGGTAATTATGATTACGTTAATAATTAAGAAGCAACTTGAAATACCAGCTTCTTACATAATAAGTCCACTTCTCGACATAGTAGGTCTCCTATTAAAACTCCGTAGTCACCCTGCACGGCAGGCCTATCGGTTGGCATCTAAGTTTAATAGCTTCATATGTGCAATCTTTGGCTCATAAGGAGTGCACATGGAGGCCTAAGGAGGCCAGAAGTGGACTTATTATGGAAGAAGCTGGTATTTGTAATATTCATTTGAATGTTTATTTGTAAGGCATTGGTATTTGTATTGTTGTAATGTTTCAGAGTTTTAATGAGCCCACTAACCTAAGCTTTGAAAAAACAGGGTCAGCCAGCTCCCAAAGCTAGAAAACCTTGAGCCTGCTCACAATTGTTTGTTTTAATGATTTATTTTAATTATTTTTGATTTATTTTATTGTGATCTCAGAGTTATGTTAAGTTTTGTCTTTGTTACCTAAAATTTTATTAGTAGGTAATTTATAGAAATATTGTACGTCCGAAAGGATAAACTGTTGATTCTTGTATTATTTTTATAACACCTATGTACACAGTTATACAATCAAATATTATTATTCTTATTCTTATTCTTATTCTGAAGGCCAATGTAAGTTTGTCAGGAAAACTCCCTCTTTGTAAGGAAAGAGAGAGTGAGGGCCCAATTCTTTCTCTATGCACCTTGGGCCCTTGTCCACCTAGCTATGCCACTGTTTTGAACATACTGACTAGCACTCAGAAGACATCTTAATCAGATTAACGATGTTTTTGAGTGTTAATCAGTATGTCCACATATTACTTAGGTAGCTAGGAACATTACAACAATATCCTTACCTTAATTTTGAAAAAATTTAGTTCACAGTGCCCATGTTGGTATCTAATTAGTTTTATTTTGCATTTTTCAGGGTTTATTGTCCTTGGTGTGAGCCGGTATAAACAAACATTTCCATTTCAAAAGAAAGAAGAAGAAGCCGCTTGAATTAGAAATAAGTTAATTATTATACCTAACTACTAACAGCTGTAAAGTAGTGAACAATAGCTTGAAGCATGTGTAAATAAATATTAAGATAGTTAGATATTAGTATTAGAGTAGTTGCCATTATGTTTACAGTACCTAGTAAAATTGAAAAGAGTTGTTTTGAAGACTAAAAATACTTGTAAGCAAAACAGTTGAAATAAATTTATTACCGATTTCAGGAGATAAGGTTCACATAATTTTGCCCATATGTAACATATTCTCCTGAATATCTGGTGCTGAATGATCCTGCATAAGTTTTATCTGTTACCGTAAGGTAGCTGTGTAAGTTCTGTCTTTAATCATTTAGTGTAACTTAATACTTAAAATTTCAAATTGTCAATAGGTCCACATATTTTAAGTAAACTTTAAAGCAGGCTTACCGCCGGTTTCTGAAAGGCTGATCATATCAAAATTAACTAATCGTAAGTCAAATCGCCTGTTAACTCGAAAACGGGTTGCAGGAACGCCGGTCAACTACTAAATTTTTAATCTCTGATTAGTTAACATTTCAATCAAAAGTTCCATGTCAAATCACTATTTGGGTTTCTGAAAGCGCGATTAGGCATAAATGCCCTGTCAACCTACTGTCAAATGGTATGTTAGCTAATCGTCGGAGAATGGCTGATTAGTTGTTGATCATCTGCTATAAATAAAGGATAAATGGACTATAAGAAACCACTCCATCAGTGCTGTTGAGCAAATCGTGCAGAAAATAAGTGTTTTTGCCACTGGACATTCCAAATTACTGTTTTGGGTGATATTAGAGTGCACAAGAGCACTGCATGCTGGCTGGATCATCAAAAAGATGAATATAATTATTGTAGCTTGTTGTGTACTACACAACATTGCCATTTAACATGGAGATACAATAGAGGATCTGCCAAATAATGATGTGGAACTGCCAGTAGTTAATGAGGAAGTGAACAGAAGCAATGAGAACACCTGAGTATGCTCTGCTCATCTACAGACTTATTTTAGGTAATAAGGTGAGATAATATTGCTATGATATTTTTAATTTTGTTTAAATATGTACTTCATAAAAATATTAAAATAAGCTATAATAAATCTGGGCTCAGATTTGTTCTTCCTTGAAATGTATAGAGGAAGCCTATGTGTAGCGGTGGACTTCTCAAACTGATGATGTTGATGGTGATGATGAAAAATTGATTACACAGTTGTTTTTTATTTATTTACCACTTATAATTTTATTATCTTATCAGCTATGTAAAGGATAAAGTTTTTATTAACAAATATAGTTGGTAGTTAACATTAAAATCAATGTTTAATAGGAAGACAAAAGTGTGGTTGCCGGTGTAATTACAGGCACATGAGGCTTAACATCTGTATGCCTCAAGTTGATGGCCGCAGGGCAGTGCATCATAGGGCATTTTGATTTTTAATTTTAACGTTTTTTTTGTTTCCAGGATTGCTGTAGACTTGGTTTTGCACGATGGATTTAATGACTTCTGCGGGATTGGAGATGACGGTGCTTCAATTATAATTTCATTTGTTTCCGTTGTATCTGGATCTGTAAATTATATAATAAATTACAATAAAACTCATCTTAGTTATTATCATATTTAATTTCTACATCATCAGCATCTTATTATATGTCTTTATCCATGCTAAGTGGGGTCATATTTTATTTCTTATTTATTTATAGTGAACCAGCTGTTACCCTTGACTTCAACCTCATTTATATGAAACCTAGTACTATTTAGTATACCCTTTAGGGATTATCTGCCAAATTTCATTACAATCCGTTTAGCGGTTAAGTTGTGAAAAGGAAAGGAAACAAACAAAGTTACTTTCACGATCAATGTACTTTTTGATCTGAAATAAAGTAGGAAGGTAAGTAATAGTTGAAAAGCCACAAAGTTGTATTGAATGACATGTAGGTTACACACAATCTGAAATCCTACAAATATTCATATTGTCTATTTATTTATACATATTGGAGATGGCAGGAGGAGCTTGATAGTTTCCTGAATGAACAGACGGGGCCCACAATCATGATGTGTGGAAGGAATTAGGAGAGGTTTTTGCCCAGCAGTGGAACCCGGAGGGCTCATAATAATAATTACATTTTACTTACGTTAACATCAGCATCCTGATTCCTGGTATGTCTTTTTAAATTTAAATATGCTGTTTGAAGTTGTTTCTTTTGACGGGAGACCTCGGAGGAGGCATTGAATTTCGCTGTAATTTTCTCTGTCTTCTTTCTTTACCAGGTTTGCCCCGTTGGTAATTTTATTTTCGACAATTGATTTATATCTGAAAGAGCATAAATATGAAACCTCCCGTTGGTTTTATACCCAAATCAATGCGCAATGAAATTTACTTACATGTCCATTATGTTTAGAAGAGAACATTTGTCTCTCTCTGTATATTTTTTTCCTCTGGATGCCATAATTTGGTATCTAATTATTTGCAAGAGTTTTACGATTTCGTAAAGAAAATTTAAAATCATGCGCTTATTTATTTTCATGTCATATAATTATGTCAAAGTCGTCATTTTGAGCGAAATTGAGTGAACAATACAACAAAATGAATGAAAGGAATCATAGTTGCCATAATAATTTATTATTTCCTCGATTAGTTGACATTGAACCTATGATTAGCTAACATTGGTTCATTTTGGCTTAATTGCCCTTTCTGCAACCCAATTATATTTGACAGTCCTGCTAACTTAACAGCATGTTAGTTGATCGGAGGTTTGATCAGCCTTTCAGAAACCGGCGGTTAGTCACTTTGTATTATTGTTTTTTTTTAAAGAGCTGTAGCATTAATAAGTCTGCATCTTAGACCTAGCCTACATTGCCCCATAGATAAACAAATGAGATTCTCAATGCCAGAAATATTAACTGCAGCTATTATTATGTACCCAGGTAGATTGGTGATTCAAAGTTTTATAATGAAATATACAAAAGTTCAGTTCATGTACATTGATGGAAGTGTTCTGGCAGAATATGGCTATCATGCAAACACCCAGCAACAATGGTTAAATTTGCATTTTGCAGTTTGGCTTCTAGATTACAGATTCTTAAAGAAGAGCCTGTCATCTCATGGAGGGTTCCTACAAATGCGCAAAGCTGTGAACAGCGCCATCTATTGAAAACCGATGACACGAATTATATACTAAGCTACGATGTTCACTAATGCATTAAGACTTTAAATGGTTTTGCACTGAACACCTAGATGGCGCTTCTCTATTAACATTTAATTTTAGTTACTATTTTGGTGGTTATTGTATATTTCAGGTTGTAGAATATATTGGCTCTATATTTCTTACTTTGAAAATGTTTTCGTTTTAAAGCACTATAAGTTGTTAATTGGGCCTAGTCTATACTGCAGAAACAGGGGAGCTTTACCCTAAAATATTTGTTTTCGGTGGGGTTGGGTTAAATATCAAGTGTATAAAAAGGAAATACCTAGATACTTAGATAGAAAGAGCCATGTAAAATTGTTATCTTATATTGATAGATGTAACAGTAATAAATGCAAATTGTCTTCAGGTACCTACGGCTTAGGATTCCGTACGAGGCGTTTCTTGCGCAAGAAAGCTCCGATACATCAGTCAAGCTTATGTTGCTTTATTTGATGAAATCCTGAGTGACGTCTGGTGAATACTGTGAGCAAGAATGGTTTTTACTTCCTTCATGACTTAAACCTAGGAGGGTTGGTATTTGGCGAGCTAAAATAAATAATCACAGGTTATTTTTGGACATTTATAGGTTTTGAATTTTCTGGAATTCGCTAAATAGATAGTAGTGATTACTATCTATTTAGCGATTACTTAGATAGTAATGACCCGAAATTATGCAAAAAAAAGTCCGAAGATATTATAAACAGGATCTATGCCTGAAGAACAGGAATTTAACCTACATCTCTCTCAAAAGTAGTAGGTTTTTGCTCGTCTGTTGTAGTATATGTAAGTAGGTGGGGTACCTATAGGTGCGTCGGTGATTGCACGGGAATGTTATTTTTGTTATTCTTCTACTGCGTGCTCTGAAGCCACCGTCGCGTCGTCAGATTTCATCACACTAAAAAATGTTATTGTGTCAACTCACAGAAAAATAACAAAGAATGTGTGGTATGTGTATTAAGTCATAACTATTGTCGGGGTTCACATACATGGACGCTATTCGACCACGTAGCTTGCAAAGTTTTATTCAAAACCGATCGAATAAATTAATAGGCTGACAACCGTCAAACAACTTCTCACATTAAAAAACCTTTTTAAAACTTTTTGAAGATAAAATTACTAGTTATGAAAAATTTGAAACTATATGTTTCAAATTTTTATAACAGGTTTATTAACATAGGTTCAACAATAATATAAATTTATTCTGAACAAAATTTCTTACAAACTAAAAACTAGTAGGTAAATAATTATTTTGGTAGAATACCCAAAAATAAGTTTGTTCCGAAAAAAAATATCTAACAAAGAAACCTCTACTAGGTTTCTTTGGTGGATAATTTTGTAAAAAAATATTTTGGTAAGAAACATTGTTAATAAACCATGAACCTTTGGATATCCGAAACTCCAGCACCAGAGTTGGCCACCAGCTCATACGAGCTTTAAAACACAGAGGTCAGCGAGTAAGAACGAGCCATTCCATCCACATACCTAGGTTCAAAACAAAACACAACTCTTTAACCGAAGCCGATAAACGTTTTAATCAAGATGGCATGATGAAAGGCAACATGATGAGAGTAGTAGTATCCAGCTGTGATTGTGTCGCGACGCAATAACATCGCGACTCCGATCACGCACCCGCGAGTAAACAAGCTAACTTATAGAGATGTGCCTTTAAGTACCTACTGCATTCCTTTTTTTGCGGACCTTTGCGGAGCTGCTGAAGAGTAGTAGGTAGACCTCTTTGTGAAGGGCTCGTTCGGGGAAGTGATACCACCTTGCCTTTTTCTATCGCCAAGCAGCGTTGCTGTGTTTCGGTTTGAAGAGTGTGGTTGCCAGTGAAATAACAGGCACATGAGGCTTTACATCTGTATGACTCTAGTTGAAGGACGCAAGGCATTGCATCGTAGGGCATGTTCATATCGTGCGTGACTTACGAAACAATGCTTTGTGATAAATGATGGTTATACCACTTATAATCATGTGGGCCATTTGCTTGTTCTATCAGCAAGTTGTATACCTAATACAAAATATTTCACTGGCACCAACACTCTTCGGAGTAAAGATAGTCCGACTGGTTGGTTAGGAGCATAGTCGCATCCCTAGCGCTAATGATAGGCTAGTATTGCCGACGCAGAGTCGCGCGCGCCCGCCCGCCCATCGCGTGTCTTTTGTGCTTTTTCTCATATTCAGGAAATTGGAAAACATGGGTGAGTGAAGTTTTTTTTTTTTACCAAGGTTTAAAAACTAAAGTACATACCTTAAAAAAGTTACATTACAAGTTACAGTTTACAACGTTACTTTTGCATGAACTTTTTTAAAATAAGCTTCTATCGAATTAAAAAAAAGTACAAAAAGGGTTCGGTTAGATCTCTTGGGGGAGGTACTCGAGGTCATTGAAGATGTGTAACTTGTTTAAAATACTACGATTAAATTGACCTTTTCATATTTAAAACAGGTACTTATTTGAAATATGAACTGTGGCTTTGTAAAAAAAAATTTGCCTTTTTAATTTATTTTCTTTATTGATCTTTTCGAAGAAGGTGCAGCAGTGGAAAGTCTTGCAACAGCATGTGGGTTATCTACCTAGAATATCCGCTGGTATCTGCCAGTTTTATTTAATTTCTAATGAGACACGAAATTTCACCTAAATAAATTACAATACGCATATGACCCTATAATGTAGAAATTTTGTAAAAATATATAGTTTTTGATGATACTTTAAACCATGCTCTTAATTAAAAAAGTCCCAGGATCCTAATAAAAGGTCCGCTTGTCACAATAAAAATAATGTTTATGCGGATCTTGATACCAGCAAAATATTATTAAGGCGAAGACAAGAGCTACTGTGACTCTCGCTCGCACGTTTCGACATGTTGAAAGATATAAAATCACTGACTGATTTGAGCATACCAAATATTAATATTAATTAGCAATGTTGGTTGATATGTTCAAATAATTAAATAAAAAAAAAACTATAAAATTGCGAATTGACCATTTTCAATTGATTGCTTCTAGTGAAAACACAAAACCTCGATAGAAAAAAAAAATTTGCAATGGCATTGCTTTTAGTTAAGGGGCTGACAACTATCAAACAACTTCTCGCTCGCACGTTTCGACATGTTGAAAGATATAAAATCACTAAACTCATTTTCGAAAAATCGCAATCAACCATTTTGTGTGCAATGACATTGCACACAATTGAGTAAAAATTACATTTTGATCGATACATGTTTTCGTACTTAAGCAAACTTTTAAGTAGGAAAACTTGTATCGATCAAAATGAAATTTTTACTAAACTGTGTGCAATGTGATTGCACACAAAATGGTTGATTGCGATTTTTGAAAATGAGTTTAGTGATTTTAAATCTTTCAACATGTCGAAACGTGCGAGCGAGAAGTTGTTTGATAGTTGTCAGCCCCTTAACTAAAAGCAATGCCATTGCAAATTTTTTTTTTTCTATCGAGGTTTTGTGTTTTCACTAGAAGCAATCAATTGAAAATGGTCAATTCGCAATTTTATAGTTTTTTTTTTATTTAATTATTTGAACATATCAACCAACATTGCTAATTAATATTAATATTTGGTATGCTCAAATCAGTCGGTTAAATATTGTGACAATAACCTAAGGGTTATTTAATTACATTGAACACACCAACATGCGTAACGCTATGGTAAACACTTCCAAGGTTACAGTGATAAGAAGGTACTGATGCCGTAACAGGCAGCTTAAAAAGAAGAAAGTAAGAAAATCAATTATTCAATTTAAATCAATAATTGTAAATTATTATTATTCATGTTAAAATACACCTTTTTTGTTATTAATAAGTCGTTAGAGCACGTTATAGTCAGTGGCGTAGCTAGGTGGACAAGGGCCCCGGTGCATATACATATAGAGAAAGAATCGGGCATAGAGAAATAATTTTGTGAGCAGGCTCAAGGCTTCTAGCTTCAGGAGCTGGCTGACCCTCTCTTTTCAAAGCTTATGTGAGAGGGCCCCCTGAGCTCCGGGCCCTGGGGCACGGCCCTAAGATAGCTACGCCACTGGTTATAGTCCCACTGCAAGCCAAAGGTCAGTATTTTGTATTAAAAAGAAATACCTCTATAGGTATTTCTTTTTAAGCCATAAGAAATACCTCTATAGGTATTTCTTTTTAAGCACCTATATGTCTATAGTTTTTTTTTCTATGTACTTAGTAACAAAATGATGTGGCTAATCTTCATAAAAAAATATACAAGTAGAAAAGGTTCGGTATGTGTTAGTTCATCTCGTAAATTGAGCTCATAGAACCAACAATCTCTGGTAAATAAGGGTTCTAAACCGGCAACGAACCCGGAAGACGAATCGTAGGACGCCCCGCCACCCGATCCACATTGTCAAAACATCGGAAAAAGTCGATGAATGGAGAAAACTCAAATTAGTTCTTGCTGTTAAATATATGGGATGACCTTATCCAGCTGTCCAGCTATGGTCTTCTTTAAGCTGATGATGATAGTTATGAGGGTGCGCTTTGCGTTCAAAGCGCACCCTCATACCGTACCGTACCCTGTTGGGTATGTTGCAGAGTTTTTTTTTATGTGACACCAAATAACTCAGACGAAATAGTTAAAATTAGCCCTTTTATGAAAATGATGTATTCTCTTTCTGTGACATGATGTATTCAAACTCTCAAGCTGACTGTACCACACAACCACAAACTAGACAGATGGGTTGGTGGATTTGGTTTTTAATTTTTTATGATGATAAAAAATGCACTGAAGTTCTTATTGTGTTCCGTAAGGCTCCTTTCCTAGAATGGTTGTGTGTAAGTTGCTTTACGGTCACAAAGGTGTTTCAACAGTAACCTCATCCTGTTAGGTACTTACAGCTTACCTCATCCAGCTTAAAACATAAGTAATCTATTGTTTAGATTATAAAAACTCACGCCAATACCATTCTCGTGTCTGTTATTAGTCATACCCAAGGAAAGACACGAGGCACATATGAAAGCTAATGTAAACGGCTCCTAAACAGCTGGTTTGCGTCACACGTTTACTGGTGCGTAACCTTAGTACTATTTGCCATTTGCATAATGTGATGGGTTAAAGCTATAGCCTTACCTACATAAGTGGTAGAGAGTTGTCGAGATTGTATGATAGTCGTGAGGATAGCTTTTATGGAAGGCGTTCTTTTATTGCCTTGTAAAAGCCAACGTAAGTAGCTTGATAGCTTTGGGATTCAAACGACTTTGAACGGTGCTTATCTCGAATTGCCGAAGCCAACGAGAACCTCCACTCGTGTACAATAAATGATCCATAATTTTGCTAACTAAAAGACCAAAGCTCAACATAACATCTAATCGTAGTTTACCTCTACACAAACAATGTTATCCACTCCCATACGATACCGCCATACAATTTCCGATCGATGTAACGCTATTGTACGTTGCTAATTTTGTTATCTGACAGATAAGCTGTGGGTAGACCGGCGGTGGCTTGCCTCGCCGCGGGATTACGGCGACAGAGATGAGACAGATTGGAGAATAGACATGACATCGCCCGACATGGCCCTGATAGAAAACAAAGACGGTTTATACCCACAGGCGAGAGTGGGTGTTCCTGAGTTGGATAATGGGAACGCATGGAGCAGCATATTAGGAGCGTTTGGTGGAGCTGGGACGGTTCTAATCATCGCATTGGTAGTTCTACTATGGAGGAAGCCGAGGAGACGCGTACTACCAATGCTGGCGCCAATGGACGTCGCTCAAAATGTGAGTACATTATTTTAAATAATATGCAATCAACGTACCGGTGATTTGTATAATTTATGCATGTTGTTCCAAAAAGTAGTGATAAGTGGAAGTCCAGACATGAGCACAACTTGGGGTACCCGAATCATCCCTATGTACGAGTATGTACCGCGATTTTTCATAGTTTTCGAGTTATGATTTTTTCTGAATATTTGAGAACTTTCGATCTGATCCGAACTTAAATCAGTCACTTTAAACCAATATTTTCATAAATTTCATCAAAGTTACGAAGCTGATTATTTTTTGCATAAAAGTACAACTCATGAAGATACCGTTGCAAAAAAATCTCTTAAAAGTCTTCTATTTTTCTTTTTAGAATTTTTTAAAGCTGTTCAGTCGGTCAGGTAGAAATTTGCCTTTGGCGAAATGGCGTAAATGATGTAAGCTGACGTTTTAAAGACGAAGTTATCTTTTCAGTGAAGTTATTAAT
The DNA here is from genome assembly GCA_932294275.1 of Chloroclysta siterata. NCBI lineage: Eukaryota > Metazoa > Arthropoda > Insecta > Lepidoptera > Geometridae > Chloroclysta > Chloroclysta siterata. Next base: position 8,732,498 of record OW028588.1, read on the forward strand.
CTTTGACGATCGCTTTACGTGGTCGTCATAGCAAGATGTTATTTTTATGCGGGGAAGTATTCTTTCCACTTTTCCCATTAAAATTTTGTGGTAACTTACTTAATTAAGTTTTTGATCCCATGTAAATTGCCTTCTTTAGATACTGAAGATGTTGAAGCTAAAAAGTGATATAATGAATAATTTATAACGATGAAGTCGACACCCGATCGAATAACAATGAATTGAATGGTTGTTACAGTATACAAATTACCACAGCCAAAATGCATTTATTTTTTATATTTTATTATATGTTTTATGTGGCACAATAAAAAATAAAATAATATACATATTTGGTGCTTCTACGTTCTACGTACGTCTTTTTGGTACGTTATGGTGGCACCTCATATTAGAGTTCGCGTATTCGTCGTATTTTCCGACGATGTGTATTCGCCTATATTTTTTTTTATACAACTAGCTGATGGAACAAGCCTGACGTTAAGTGAAGTTCTTAACCACACTCTTCAAACCGAAACACAGCGTTGCTGCTTGGCGGCAGAAAAAGGCGTGATGGCAGTACTTTACCGGACGAGCCCTTTACAAAGAGCTCTACTACTCTTAAATTTGTTTATTTTTCGCGAACAAGACGAATACACACATACACAAGCAAATAAAAACGCGAATACCGAATAGCCATACGAATGCCAGTGTCAGTAATTTTTTTCATATTATATGTAATCTTATACATATACCTAGATTTAACTTTTTACAATAATTTTGTTGGGACCATAGTTCTTATTTTTATTTTTCTTTCTGGTGATATGGGTCTAGTTTATACTATTCGTGCCTGAAATAAATGTTTCTTTTATTTATTATTATTATTTATATCTATGATGTGACACCATTCCGTAATAGGTTTCAGAGTGGGGACTTTAATAGACTTGTAATCACATTTTCTCCCTCTTACTCTTAAAGTTCGTTAGCAGTCGTAACATGTGACAATATAATTATATCCTGAAAAGGGTGAGCAACGCGGAGTAGTAAAAAGCACTATGTCCGGTTCCTTCAATGTATGAACATGTTTTTAGTTGTATCCGTCAATTCATCATCATCAGTTTCAGGAAGTCCACTACTAGACACGGGTCTCCCCTATACATTTCCAGGAAAAACGATTCTGAGCCCTCTACATCCACTTCACGCGATCCTCAGAATGTCATCGGTCCATCGTGTAGGATGCGCGATATTCGAAAATGTGAATTATCACTGGGGATCATAGGTTTTATGTAGGAAAAAGTGTATGGACCTCGTTTATAACAATACCTACATATATACTCGTGTATATACTTTAATATATTCGAGCCCTAAACCTAAACCTCTTTTTTTTTTGTAACGCTTGGAAAAATGCGTTACGCATTCAGTATTCAGTATTCAGTATATTTATTGCATTATTATGTATGTACGTAGATTTAACATTGTCAGGACTTATGACTAAGTAATTTGTGATTCAATACATAATATACCCAGTAAGGGTGTTGCAATAGAGAGAAGCGGACCGATATTAAAAATCATGCAATATTATATTATTATTAAATTATTATTATTTTTTTTAAATTAAAGACATGTATCGTATTTTTTTTTTGTTTTTATCTACCTAGTCACTTTATTATTTAATTAAATAACATAACATAAAACATAAATATTGGTGGACATTCCACACACCACTCGCCCCAAACTAAGCCAAAGCTTGTGATATGGGAACCAGATAGCTGATAATACTAATTATATACCTTTTTTTTTGTAAATACATACTTATAATATTATATTACACCCAGACAGAGAACAAACATCTATGTTCATTACACAAATGTTTGTTCTCGGTGGGGATCGAACCCACGGCCTACGGCGCAGAAGGCAGAGCTACTACCAACTGAGCTGTGAAGGCTGTCAAATTCTTTCTATTTTTTTATTCATTCATTAAAGTATTCGTCTAGTGTATAGTATGTTTTTTGTAATAACATCTCCTTTAGCCTGCTTTCAAATTTGTTGTAGTTTTCCATGAGCTTAATGTTTTCTGGTATCTTATTGTAGATTTTTACGGCCATAGCATTTGGGCCCGAGCTGTGTATACTCAGTTTGGATGTAGGTAGCACTAGGTTATGCTCGTACCTACTTTTATAACGTCGTGGTTGGTCAATTTGTTTTATGAAGTATTGAGGATTTATTCCCCCTCATTTGAGGATGGGGGGGATATGTGGGACTCCCCGGTTTTGCGCTCCCGGTATACCCACTAAACAACCCATCGACACTCCCGCGTCGCCTATATGGAGGGGCGACTGGGAATCCGGCAGAGCCCTCCCATCCAGTCCCACGCCGGCGACCAGCCCAAAACCGGCAAGAAGTTCCGCGTCACTCGCGCGCGCCTACCGCCTCGTCCGTCCGGGCTGCCCATACAGCCCAGACCCTCCTGTCTCATCACACTGGGCACAGTGCGATGAGGCAGGAGACACCTCTGCTAGACAGAGGGACACGCGGAGAGGCCCACCGTGTCGGGTTATCAGCCACCATGAAACACGACCGCAGTACTCTGCGGGCGTGCTTCATGGTGTTACCAGGGTGCACCACGAGGAGGTTACCCGACCTAGCACCCCCTAAACCTAAACCTAACCTAACCTAAACCTCTAAGTACCTACGTACTAAAAGGTTGGAACTATCACTTGTCCATTTATTTGAATAGGTTTTAATAGTAGTATTGGTACACACTTTTTTCAATTTTGTTATAACAAAAGTGTGGATGTGAACTTACGTCGATATACCTAAGATATACCTAAGACGATTTTATGCTCATATTTTATCTTCTGAACTATCATAGTTTTAAAGTACTCATCAGCTACTTAGTTCCCGTAGCACAAGCTTTGCTTAGTTAGCTAGATAGCGCTGATAAAAATATCCAAAAAGCTTATGGTAAAACTATGAGCCAGTTTAAAAAAATCTATGGCTTATAGTTACGCGGTTGGAGAAAGAACTCTCAGATATTATTTTTTTCACTGAATTTTTTGTTTTTCTTTATGCTAACTTTAATTACTATGTCTAGAATGATCAGTGTAAAGCCACGCCTTACACGTAGAACTTATAAAACTTGATAAAGTAAGCCCAATCTAAAATTGGAGCAATTTAGCTATTACGGGTGGAGTAGGTGTGGCCGAGCTATTTAAGAGGCTGACAACCGTCAAACTAATTGTCGCTCGCTAATAAATATGTTTTCTTTCACGCTCATTTCTAAAATTTTGAAAATATAAAATCAGCTTGGATCTATTTGATGTTTTTGCTGACCCTGTTTTTGTGACTTACGAGGGAATGATTTGTTATAGGTGATGGTTACCACTTAACATCAGGTGGGCCATTCGCTTGTTTCATTAGCTAGTTTTATATAAAAAAAAACTTTTGCTATTCTCCGAAACTTAGTCGTTTTCGGTTTTTCAAAACTACATTCAGTGAATTTATAATCTTCATGTGAGCGAGCTCTCTCTATTACCGCGTTTACACTCAGCTCATGTCCGTGAAAATGTGTAGGGATATAGACAGGGACATATGGGCAATGACATGGGAATGCCACTTCCATGTCCGCTGGCGTTGACGTTCGCGTTGCCCGCGCTCCCTAAGTGTCCGGGCTAAATGTGAACATACATTGCCGACGATGCCGCCGCCGCGGACATATGGCCGGCCACATTTACATCCACGCGAATGGTAGCGCGAATGTCTAAATATAAACGCGGTAGCAACTAGTTAACATAATTAATCCAAAAAGCTCCCTCTGTCGCGAATCTGTGCTACTAGTCAGTGGAAATTACGTCTCGTTGAGGTAATCTCTACACGAAGTTTTCCTAGCCCAACGTGAAGTGTTAGTTCAGAAAAATGCCGTAAGATGGCGCTAGTGAAGTATTTATAAGACGGAATATTCCTACGAACCTTTAGGGTGACAAATCAACATCGAGCTATGCTGCGCTGTACTGCTCTGTGCTGTGCTGTGTTACATTTTTTTACAGCTACGTTTTTTAACAATCAACATCAAGCTGTGCTGCGCTTTGCTTGGCTCATTATAAAAGTAATCAGCAGCTCGAGTAGTCGTTTATCTCGTCAAAATGACTTTATTTTCAAAAATACGTAAACATTACGACATAGTTGAATCCGATGAAGATGAAAGTGAAGAAGAAGCGGATATGGATATTCGGCACAGCGCGGCTCAGCACGGTGGGTAGCGCGCCTCGCTCGAGGTGCGATAATCGTGATTTTATACCGAGCTAGGCTAAGCGCAGCACAGCTTGATGTTGATTGTTAAAAAAACGTAGCTTACGTGCTGTGCTGTGTTTCTTAAGCCCCGTATTCATGGTAAACATTTGTTTAGCAACAAAGTTGAATCAACGTGTTGCGGAGTTGCTGTCAAGATGTTGCTGGTAGCACTGCGTGTTGCAGAGTTGATAGCGTCATGTTGACAAGCTCTCGCCCGACAAGCGTAAACATCAGTTTTGCGAAAATTGTTGACGTGTGTGAACGTGTTTGCAACAAATCCTATACATCAGATACAGAGAACACAACAACACTACCTCCTCGGGCAACATTTTAACGCAGACTGGCGTGTGGACAACCTGTATTGATTTAAACATAGTTGCTAGCAACATTCTCGCCGCTCACCAACAATGTTGATCAACTGTTCCTAAACAAATGTTTACCATGAATACGGGGCTTTACATTATACTTTGCGATCCATTGGCTCATACACAGTGGAAACTTAAATATTTGCCGTATAGATATGAAGTTAAATAAATAAAAATTAGAAGTTTCAGCTAGCTTTAATTACACCGACACCTTAATACAACAAAAAAGTGCTACAACACCCGTAGAGGACCGTAGCGGGAGCTACGACACCGCTACGCCTACGCTCTTCTACGTGTGTAGTCGCATTTTTTGTACACCCGCTACGTCTCAGTTAATAGATTAACATTGACAGCCTCAACAGCGCAGTTGGTAGTAGCTCTGCCTTCTGCACCGTAGGTCATGGGTTCGATCCCCACCGAGAACAAAGACCACCGTAGGCCATGATAGATACAGAACAAATATATGTTAATAACACAAAGGTTTCTCCGTGAGTGGGAATCGAACCCACAACCTACAGCGCCGAAAGCAAACTGAGCTGGCAGTAAATTAATTATTATATTTACGAGGGCCATTTGTCTCTCTCAGTTGATGTCTTGTTTTAAATGCTAATTAGCTGTCACCTAAAGCGTGAAATATTTTGAGGGTTTCTTTTCATCCCTTTAATATAGGCCTAAGTTAAAAATTAAAAAGAAACAGCTTCTCGACTTTGATCCCCTGGCACGGTAGATCAGATCTCTTAGTACCAAGTACCAACTTAAGATTTTTTGAGTTGGTAAGTACATCAGTCAGTCAGAGGTACATCCAATTATTATTACATTTGGGATATATACGTGACAGGTTGGAAGCGCATCGCCGCTGCCTTTTAACAAACCGGAGTTGTAAACGGTAAAACAGACTTGGGAAGGCTTTTGGGGACGTGATACCACTAATCTAGCGGTATTTGACATTTTCAGTCATATTTTACATTATCTGTGATATTTGACGTTTGCGGCTCGAAAATAATTATCTAGGAAATCAGCATTGAGTAGAATATAAAGAATACCCCAACACTAGTTACTACTACACCGCAGGTGCTCTGCAAGGAATAAGATCGGTGCTCTAAAATCAGTGCTCTAAAAATCGGAATAACCCGGAATAATTTCTAAACTATTGATCTAATGACGTCGGCGTCATTGCAGATTCGGAAGGCTTGGTATACATTAAAAAATGCCCTATATATGTTGTACATATTATAATTTTAAAGTGTTGCTGTTGACTGTTGACTTTCCCAAGTGTACTATGTTATCTTACTGGAATAAAATAAATGAGTCTGAATCTGAATCTTTACTCTTTCTACGAGTAGATATAACATGTTTGAGTATCAAGAGTCCATATAACGGATATAACCTGCAGCTTAACGTAAACCAGCACTAAGAACGGTTTGGGACCGCCGTTTTAGTATCCTGAAACAAACAACGAGACAGAAGCCAGACGTGCTTCTGTTTTTTTTACTAATTATAGGCTTGCCTTTAAACGCAATCTCACTTGAAATTCAGTGATGATACGGTCGATGGTACACAATCGACGTATAGAGTACGATAGTAGAGGTATTTTCTAGGCAAGCGTGCTGTAGTAAATTACCTAGAAAATACCTGTACAATTCTTCTTCTAAAAACATCAAACCTGAATATAGGTGTTCTGAAAAATAGACGCGAGTAAAGTCGCAACAAAATAAAAGTATAAAAGCTTTTGGTGCGGGTAGTTGCTTTGGTGATAGGTGGTTTATAGCAATCAGTGTCGTAACATTTTTAGAATTCTCTTATATGAAGTATGTAGCGTACACAATGGACATTGTGATGTTCTGCGAAAAGAGAATTGATGCGCATATACAGATATCTAGACAAGGGTTTTGTTATTTTCTTGTAATGTCACTAGTTTCTTTCGAAACAGTGTGGTGAAAGGATTTTAAGTGCGCTACAAGAGGTTCCTTTTGAGCACTTGACACATGTTATAGAACTTTTGAGGTTCTACGACATGCCGGTTTTCTCACGTAGTTTTCCTTCACCGTTTGAGAGTACTGGCACTGTGCACATACATTTTTGAACAGAAAACTCATTGGTACACGACTAGTTTCGAACTCGCGACCTTAGGATCGGAAGGCGGGGCTGCTACCACTAGACCACCAGTGCTCTTGGTTTTGTTATACGACATTCTCATTAAACATAAAAATAAGAAGCTCCTCCTAAAAATACTTATAAAATACTACAAGCAGAATTACCTCACTCCGCTCGGGGCTCCAACAGCTTTGGAGGTATATCATAGGTTTGGTCCACATGTCCACTGTATAACACATGGCAAGCAGGTTTCACGCAAACAACTCCATGCTCTGTGTGACAAACCCGAACTTCTAATTTACTCACACATTCAAAGGGACCTGTCACGTACAAAAAGGCTTGTGTGTGGTAATTAAGACAGCTTTGCCTATACACTATCAAGAGTATATGGAATGTGTTGGCAACGTAGACCTACGTAGCACTCTATACTTTCGTAGCACATAGCTACACATAGGCACGTAGGCTATTCATAAAATGCCAGTGAGACCACTTAAGAAGTAGACTTCACAGTTTTCTTGTTTTCCACAAGCATTCGTTTAAAACTGCTTACGCCGTAAAGCAATTTATGAATATTGAGAAGATTAAAAATCTTGAAATTCATTAAAATTCACATAGACAAAGGTTTATAGGTCAAGTACGAGCAAGAAAATTGTCAACGGGAACCACGTAAGGTCGTAATTACATCCGGCGCTGGAGGAAATTGCTCGCTCGGCGAAGTACATTAAGGTTACTTATGAAACGTATGTAGAACTTGAGTTTTATTACCGAAGGCCACAGATTTTAGGAGTCCCATTAAAAGGGACCAACATTATTGAGAGCTTTTAACGCAAATGGATCTGTAATACCATTGTTAGATATTGATAACGTATTTTTGGAAAGGCTTTTAGGCTAACAAGTGTTAAATTAGTATCCTAAAATGTAGCTACATAATTAGATATCCACTCGTACCTATTTTTCTTTTCAAAAAAATATAAAATATAAAAAAAAAACTCAAGTATCACGTTGAAACGTCTTTGAGCTAGGTGAATTAGCTTAAATAAGGTTAATGCTAGTAATGGATTAAATAAAAAAATAATTAAATCATATTTATACTTGATCCGCCCTTGACCACTAAGTCAACTAGACAATATTATGTTGTGTGTAGTGTCACTATGTATTTCTTGGTTGGTAAAAGATGGGAGAGATATTGGAGAATTAAGTGGTATGTGAAAACTCGCTTGATGAAACACATATTATAAAGCTGACGAGTTGATCCAGTGTAGTTGATTAGGTGTGTAAGCCAGAACGTGTTTTACCCGTTGTTATAGCAACCTCACCTCAATTGTCGGAAAGCTTATGAATATTTAATTTTAATCAGGTATAACGTAATTTTAACTTTTTGACGCCAACACAGCTTAACAGCTCAGCATTGAGATATAATAATATTGTTGAAATTTAATTCCCAGCTGTTTTATAACTTTAAGGCGTATTATGACACTAGACTATACTGATAACCGTTGGGGAATAAAGGTTCTCGAATGGCGACCACGAATAGGAAAACGAAGCGTGGGACGCCCTCCTACCCGATGGACTGACGACATTGTTAGGATCGTGGGAAGTCGGTGGATGGAGAGGGCTCGGAATCGTTCTTCCTGGAAATGTATAGGGAAGGCCTATGTCCAGCAGTGGACTTCTTTAGGCTGATGATGATGATGAAACCCACTTAAATTTTATGCGAAACAAGACTTGGTAAAAAGGCTGTGCTCCCAACACACCAGTTTTTATTTCACACGATACATAAAGGATAAATTGTCGTCATTCCCTATAGGTATCTAAGTACGTACCTTTGTCACATAGCCGCATATTTTTCTTGCCATCAGTACAACAACCTTTGTGATGTTTTTCTCCGAAACTTGGTTGTTTACGATATATTATTGGTCCGCTCAGAGATTTTATATCTACGAAAATGTTCAAATATGCGTTTTTACGCTTTTGGCACCAACATTTGGGAAAATAAGAGTTTTTTGCATAAAAAAAAACCCGCTGTGCCGTTTGTAAGCGTCAAAACAGAGAGCATGTTGTTTTGATCGTCAATTAGACGATATTAGATACGTTGGTAATTCGAAAATGGACGCATCGAGACGCAAATTTGGCAACACTAGCCGCCTTAAAGTAAAGCTTTGTGCAACATTGCAAGGCGTCTGTGACTACCGCAAGTAACACTGTTCACAAGACCTCTTTGAAATGCGAGTTTGTAGCTGTTTGTAGACAGTAAGCACTCTCTTGGGACTCTTGATTACACTTGTAGGAACAAACATTGTGTGAACACTCGAGTGTAAAGTAGAATGTCGTTGTTATTATCTGCAAACAACGGCTGTCTATCGGATTTATTTTATAACTAAACTTTACCTGTACTAAGGAATGCATGCGCCTAATTCTGAGCATACGTGTTACTTATTTTGACACCATTAAAAATGTCTATAAGTTGTACGTTTTCACTAAAATTCCAACACTGTTACGGTCTCGTTTCGATTCGGAGGATAGTCTCAAAAGCCGCCGCTGAAAGGATTCGTCCGAAGTTAGCTATAATTGAATTTTATAGGAGATCGCCCAGTAAATCAGTTTTGGGAGCCATCGGATGGGGCGGGGGCTTAGGAGCTGAGGGGTGGCGCGGGACAAGGCCACTTGCGTCACCCTGATCGATGCAGTACTTGTTGCCGCGTTCAACAGGCCAAATATTATCTAATGCTACCGCAGCTATGACCTATCCATTGACTACGCTGTTTAGCGCTGCAAAGTTAATTCATTGTAGCTAAAAGTATCGCTTTGAATACTAGAAACATCGTTATGTAGCACTGCGTGCCTTGCTCCTGAAATCTTACAATTTGAAGAAATATAGTAAACTAGCTGGTGCCCGCGACTTCGTCTGCGCAGGATTAGTATTTCGAGTAGCTTATATTAGTGTGGCGTAGTACATATGTGTAACTCTAGAGGTTTTGGCAGCGCACGCCAGAATAGCTCGCAGATGGTAGATTTTTTCCTACTTACTTGACACGTATCGTCATATTTTGGACAATTCACACAATATCTTTATAAGTTGTAGCCTATGTGTTATTCTGATGTATAAGCTATATTATTGTAAAGTTTCACTTAAATCCATTCAATAGTTTATACGTGACAGTAACAAACATACATCCATCCATCCATACTTACAAACTTTCACGTTTATAATATTAGTAAGATACAGAAAACAGAAACAGCCTCTCAACTTTTATCCCCAGCGCGGTAGATATCCCCTCAGATCTCTTAGTACCAATTCAAACCAACGACCTACACCAGGTGTTCTTAATTAAAATAAATATTTGCGAACATTTCACACAGCGCCATCTCGCCTGAAGTAGTACTATTTATTCTGTGCTCAAACTAGGCATCGTCTTTTTTTTACTTATTATTACACCTACATACTGCCAGCGCTATCGTCGCATTTTTCAAACGCGGAATATTCGACAGATCCTTAATATTTTTTCAGCACGTTTCAGAAATCTGAAGAAATATCCGTTTTATTGTTCCGTTTTCTGATAATTGTTGATAAGATAGTAAGTTCTTTACGTAAATAAGTACCTACTTTCTGTTTCGTATAATTCTTATGAATTGTAGATCGATGCCGTTATAAGGTTGTCTGTTTTCATATTATTTTTTGAAAATTATTGATTTCAAGGGATTCCTATTTTGCAGCTTGCGTTCTTTTATAATACTACCTATACTATCTACTACCTATACTATGTATTTAGTGTAAATACTTGTTAGTTGAAGATGACTATAATATCGAAGACTGTACTTAACTTTTATAGAGCGGACAAACGGAAACCGATACGGAAGTCTAATTGGTTGAGTTGTCGGAATGAAACGTTGTCCATAAAACAGCAAAGCGACTACACGATACAAGTGGCCAATTGTACCCCGATATGTTTGTTACTCGGTGCCCTAGGTGCGACTGAAAACGCCTCGGTTAAATATTTGTACTTAGGATTCTTTTATTGTATACATCGCTTTTCACTAAGTAAACACGTCGTTTTCACTATCTCCCAAAAAAGCAACGTGACCAAAAAAAAACACCAGTAAAATATTTTGAAAACTATAGAGTTTATGTAATCTTTTAACTATTTATAAATCACTTCTATACGTATACATAGAAACGTTACTTGGTACCAACTAAAATCCTTTGAAGTTATGAGGGTAGTCAAAATATAAAAAGATAGCTTGTTTGTCATTACATCCTTTTATTTGGCAATAGTCTGAAAGGCTTTATGGTTTAGAAAATAGTTATTTTTATTGCTTCGTAATGTATGCACTTCACCCAATTTTTTTTTTAAATGGGTGCCCAATTTAAAAAAAAAAACTCACTTGAAATTTATAATCTAAATAATCAATGCATGAAAAATAAATAAATAATTTAAAAAATTAAAATAAAAAAATATTATAATAAAAATTAAAAATATTTATAACTCAAAAATTAATTTTAATAAGTTTAAGTAATCATAACACATATCTCAAAAACGCACGTAAATTATAGGAAAAATTATGTTATTTAAGTTATTTTGGGAAATAAATGGCTTATTATTATTATTATTATTAACGTATGCACAATTAGTATGTTAATACGCGTAGGAACATTTTCGCGGCCTTCGCGTGTTTCGCGGCTATCGCGTGTTTCGCGTAGCATCGCTTTGCATGTCGCGTTGACTACTGCCTAGGACAGCGTGTATGTATGTTTCCGCCTTATGTCCACTTGGCACGTTCATGCCAATTCATAAATTGAAAACGGAATGTAGATAACGGCTGTTATTCATGAGCGGTTATGGCAGAATTTTGTTCGTTCGGGAAATTCGTTACCGTATTCCGGAACATTTCTGTGTCGAAACTCTCGTTATATTTGATTATTCATTGACCGCTAACATCCCGAATAAATATACGACTCACGATAGTAACGTGCACTACGATGCACTGCCCCTTGTCCATCAACTTGAGGTATACAGATGTTAGCCTCATATGTCTGTAATTTCACCGCCAGCCACACCCTTCAAACCGAAACACAGCAAAACTGTTTGGCGGCAGAAATAGGTATGATTGTAGTACTTCCGCGGATGAACCCTTCACAAAAATCTCTACTACTCTTTTGATAAAGACTTATAAATGTTATAACAGATTTGCTCTTTCGGTGAGGTCGTTTTGGACAAAGGCGTTTTGGACCAACGAACTTCGGAACCATAAAATGTTTGTGTGTTCCATAAAATTACTTTTTCAATAAAACATTATTTATAAAAAAATACTTACTTACTGTACTTACCCAGAAAACTCTCTAATTATTTCCGCTAAAGCTCTTTCGAAACAGCTCGGCGAGATTTTCCACGAAATCGAAACAAACAAACCTTGTCAAACGTGACTTGTTTGGGTATAAAAAGAAAAAAATTAAGCAATAAAACATTTATATCTGTTACTTTTATTCCTAAGGATAATACTTATTTCAGTTTTATTTCATTTGTAAAACATAAATGACTTAGAATTATCTTTCTGTCGTCTGCAACATCGATGACAGTCTTGACTCAAAATATAGAAATTTACCGACATTTATGGATTTAATTTTGAAGAAGCCAGCAATTCAAAATCTGTCCCACTACTGTCTGCCAGTGCCACTTAGAGAACATCTTCGCTAGACGTGATTCGGAAGACGATAGACGTGTGATGTCAATGTAATTGTGATAAGCAGAGGTAGCCGCTCCGACATCAGATGGGCCATCTGCCTGTACCGTATTTTTCCCCATAAAATAATCAAAACCGACATTCTATTAATAAAAAGAACTTTAAAGAAGAAAAAAGAATAAAAAAAAGATTTTTTTGTTTTCATTTTTCTTTCTCTTATTTAAATGAATCTTACACGTGTACGATTTATTAAACTTCAAAATTATTAAGAGCCAAATCTTTAATTGGCAATTTTTTGATTATGACGTTACGTAATCCAGAATCATTCAAGATTTAAATCATTAAATATTAATGAACCTTTACTGACTGTACTGTAGAGATCCAATGCTCTACTCCTTAAATATGATAGATAAGTACCTACCTATAAAAAAGAAACACCAGTATAAAGAAAACCGGTCAGATATTTATAACTTCCGGCATCCATAACTTTTTTGTTTACCAAAGAAGAGGAAGTTTTCAGTCTCTTTATCTAAAATTGATCAGCGCTTTACAATTCATCATATCAAATGACAGGCTTAGCGGATGGGTTCTGTGAGTCTTGGGTACTGGCTTCATCAAACCTACATTCATTTCATTGACCTTGGCGTGCTACAATTATTATTTATTTATACAAATATACGAAAATAGAAAATCACCTATCCAATCCTATCTTACTTCGAATGCTACTAATATATATAAGTTACACGTGTGTGGCTCAATCACGCCATCACAGAACCGATCGGGATGGAACTTCGAAAACAATTGTCAGGTACTATAATTGGATTATAATTAGAATGGATTGGCAATAGGCTGCTTTTAATCCCGAAAAATTGTTTAAAAACATAAATCAACCCAATAAAGGAAAAAAACCCTAAATGCTTGATATTTATGAAATCTCTGCATCGAAAAAATGTTAAATAATTCTATCAGTACCCACCAATCTCGCCAAAATGTAATTTTGTGCATATTCAAATTGCATTTGTGATTGTGGCACGTTGGAAATTCTCTATCAACGTTGTCTCGCAGCGACAAGCACCTGCCACAAACCTTTTTAATACAACAAGCTGATGGAACAAGCAGATGCTTCATCTATTAGAAGCTATTTGTGTAATGAACATAGATGCTTCATCTCTGGGTCTGGTCTGGGTGTTATATAATATACTATAAGTATTTATTTACAACATAAATAAGCGTTATAACAGTTATGTGGTTCCCATAGTACAAGATTGCTTAATTTGGGGCTGTCGGAATGTCCAACAAAAAAAAAAGCACGTAAAGTAGGTGGTTATTTGCTCTAAATAAGGCCTCTAACAAATATACGATTTAACTCCTCCAAAAAGTTAAACGTGTGTGTGAAAAAATCATAAGTTAATAAGTAAATCACATCAGTTGTCGTTGCCTTTAAAAAATATTATGATGTCATTCTAGTAAGTTTTACTATCGGTAACGGTTGGTGCTTTCTTCGTCACGTGATTATCATCATCAAAGTCGGCCTGGTATCGAACCCACTGTAGATATTTTTATTGATCGAGTGAGCGAAGCGAACGAAGATCTTAGTTTCAACTTGGGCGATTTGGCATTTTATGTATGTATGTATGTATGTTTGTCTGGCGATAACTTTAGAACCGTTGATCCGATCTGCATGAAATTTGATATGTCGATAGCTTGTACTTGAGACATTTACTGGTAAGTATATGAGTAGAATCGGATGAAGGGTTTTTGAGATATGGGGTTTTTAAGGGGGCAAAAATAAAAAAAAATACATAAAAAAATAAAGTTACATGTCATATGAAAGGGCTTTGTTTGGACATCCCAAAACAATTTTTACTTTCTTTTTGGGACGCTCGGTTTTTGAGATAAAAAAATAAAAGTTAAATTAAGATAACCAGCGATCCAAGAGCTCCCATCTCTAAGAGTTTCATTGACATCAAGGTTTTTCTACTGGTCGGCCAGTTCCTTTGCTTTTTCTTATTTTTTTTTCTAGAAATAAATTAAGGAGGTACTCAGTTCTCATAAAATCGTGACGACGACCAGGTCTGATGATGGAGCCAAGGTCTGTTCAACGGAACTCTTCAATAAATAGGCCAATAGAGTTGAAACTTGGTTACCATACCAAGTTAGTAGGCGGTAGTCAGAAAAAAGTCCAAAGATAATGTTTGGACTTGCCTCTGACTACTACCTGCTCAAAGTTTTGATGCGTTCGTCGGGTCGCATCACGAGATCTCAGTTCGGGGCGAACTACTAGTTTATTAAGGTTTTTATAACAAGCTTATTTTTACTTTAACTTCTCGTTCGAAAATTCAAATGGATCTTCGATAATCATTACCCTGAAACAACACTTAAAAGTTAGACTCGATGGGGGTTCGAGAGCGTTTCTCCCCCATGAGCAATTACCCCCAAAAAAGTAGTTTCCAAGACGCCCCGTGACCTTCCTTACCTGTTGCTCGCGCCCGGAGAAAGTAAGCCGAGCGAAAACGCTGTCTTTTTTGGGGTTGCTAGCCTTTTTTCAATTACAATGAAGTAGGCTTATTTGTATTATTATTATAAGTTGTTAGTTTTTTTTTTATTTTAATAGAAAGGTACAGGTAAAAGTTAATGCACATTTTCGAAATGATTTATTTATGCACAGGACCTTGCCATAATGAAGTGTTCAACTATTTTTGAGTCTTTGAAAAGTGTATGTGTGAGTGTGAGGGTGAGTGTAAGTGTATGTGTGTATGTGTATGTTTTTAAAGTGTGCCTTAGATTAAACGAACGAATAATAGGACCGCTGAAGTACAAAAGTTCTAGAATGGCGATCACGAAAATCAGAGGGTTATTAGACTGATGACGATGATGATAATACCAATTAAAATATGCACGCTGTAATCTACACATGCACTGCAATGAATCCTAGCACGTATAGGTATACCTATAGTAGCAATCACTCGAGAACTATCACACGGGTGGCTGCAGTTACCAATTATGAGCGACACCTTCATCCGCGTACAGGTCACCGCTCACTTTAATGGAAAACCAGCTTGACACTAATTGATGGCCTAATCTATGATTAATGAAGTGGGATTTTCAAGAATAGTCCGCCTTACCTGAATACCTTCACTTCAGGCATAGGTAGATGTTCCGCGAGCAATTTTTTTTTGTTTAAGGCATTGTTTTCTTTTGGCCAACCTAGCACAGCAACGGTTGAACAACATATATATTATTATTATTTATTTTGAAACCTAACTAAAAAAGTACAGACAGCGCAAAATGTTCGTCACAAAGACTTCCGAAATTGGTATTCGTCTCACTAACCAGGGCGGTCATAATCCCATGTGTTATGATAAAACCCTATTCTTCGATTAATAATAAAACTGTAAAATTATTTTAATAAAGTGTAATAATATTACAGCTGTTACATGATTAAGGAAGCTTAATAGGAATACACGGATAAATTCGGTAGGTTGTGTGGAGAATGCTCGTCGTTGGTCGGGCAACACCGTATGCCCGGGTGGCCGTCAGTGTACGCGAGTTTTCGTCCGCGCCGATCGCTCCTTGCCGCGACCTCCGGCATCACAACAAGGCTCACACGCCCCTATTAGTACTACGTGCCACCTATACGAACCGTGTTACAGAGCTTTTTATTCAAGTGCTTATCTTTGAACTCCATACCTGGTAACAAGATCGATCGTACGAAATTTGATGAGTTTTGAGCGAGGTGCGGGATTTAGCTCAGAATCCGTATTGAATCATTTTCAACTGTTGATTGGTAACTGAAACTGAACTCGTAGAATGAATTGTACAGGCCGTTTCAATTCTACTTGATTTATTATCCCATGAGAGTCTACGGTAAATTTTACCGTGAGCTTATACTGTGAGCTTTATTGAAACAAAGCTCGAAACTGATTTATTGATCATGTTACACTCAAATTAGTGCCTGAAAATTTAATCAGTACGTCGCCTTTTCGCTCGAATTACCTTTAAAAAGGGCTGATAAGTCGTGACACTTTCCTTTTTTCCTCATCTAAAATATTTAAATGAACTCGGGAGTTATTTTATAACGAAGGCTAGCACGTACCATTAGATATTCTGTGCTAGTATTTTTTCCATACAAGGTGTTTCTGACAGCTAAATGGAAATCATTGAGTTAGATTTCAGTTTGTGGCGGTCACCATTACTATGTATTTTGATTTTATATTGCACTAAATAAAGTTTGTACAGTGGAGAGCTTAATGCTAGACAGCATTTCCTAGCAGCCAACATTGTCTTAGGATTATTTTATATTATTTATAAATACAAGGCGGCGAAAGCCGTTCCTGTGATATGGCAACAAGATATTGAAGGAATCGTAATATTTATATTTTAAAGAAAATATTGTTTCCATGTGAACGAATCGAACAACTAGACCAACGGTGCTCTCACACCATACAATATACGTTGTTTTTATTCAAACATACAACCGTTTAATAATTGAAAATTCAAATTGGAAAAAATATCCTTTAACATACCAAATGACTGAATCGCTTTGATAAATTAGATTTTATCAGAGAGACAAGTTAATTATTAATAGTTGCGTATTATAACTACTATCAAGGTACGGAGCAAAAGCATCAAAATGAACGAATGGGTGGATTTTATAGAAAAAGAAAAATATATGAACTGATTATTAAAATTAATGCGTGCGGTAGGTTCATAAATTAAATAACCAAATATGATTTTTAGGGTTCCGTACCCAAAGGGTAAAACGGGACCCTATTACTAAGACTCCGCTGTCCGTCTGTCATCAGGCTGTATCTAATGGTGGGTACACACGTACGTACTTGCTCGATAAACTTGCTCGATCTCGAGCAAGTACGAACGTGTGTACCATGCAAGTCTCAAGACAAATGCTCGAAGCCAACCAAAATGTTAGATTCGAACAAGATTCAAACGTCCATAATTCTTGCTCGATGTTCGATGCAAACATGTTTGTACATGTAGCCGCGAGGTCGAGCATGTTATTCGTGATTGATATTTTGGTGAAGAGGTTGCGAGTGCGCTGTTAAAATGTCGGACTTTCGTTCATTTTCTCGGGATTTTATGGA